>BSBM01000416.1:0-1270000 GCA_027924585.1 Larix kaempferi | reverse complement strand
TTCACCTCTAGGTGGTATTTTAGGAGTAATTAGGTGCTTTATTAGAAAGGTGATGGGTCAATGGGCCTTGGTTATCTTTAGCAAAGGAAAAAAAATTCTATGTTGTTAAAATAGTGTTTTAATGCTAAACATTTTATTTGAATCATGACATCATAACATTTTACGTTCTTGTACCATGTATTATTTTTTTCAAAAGATTCATACACCTATTTTAAATATCCAACAAATGGTGATGAATCATTAAAAACATAAAACATAAAAGTCGTAGATCTCATAAATACTTTTCCAACTGTATAAAGAGAATCAAAATATGAGTTCTCAGTCAAACTTTATGGAAAAAAAAGTGAAGACATATTCTTATGTACAACAAAAATGTGGATGCATTTTATTCTATAGGTAAAACGATTCATAATATTATTTTAAAAATAACTAGAAAATGGTGAATCGTAGAAAACCTAAAACAAAGGAAAGTTGTAGAGCTCAGAAATACCTTTCCAATTGTATAAGGAGCATCGAAATACGAGCTTTGGATCAAAAGATATGGCAAGAAAAATAAAGGCATGTTTACATGTAATAAAAGTGTGCACGCATTTTGATAACGCATGCACGCTATTAACATGTGGGGGTTTTGGTAGCAGGTGCACGTTATTAATGTGTGCATTTTAATAGTGCGTGGGAATTCCTACAAATTCAAAAAAGGTGAGACAACCTTTCTTCATCTACATGGTGTATAAGTTGGTCGCTTTGGTTTTAGGTTCAAATTGACAAACCTCTTAGTTCAGACTGCATAAACCAAAACACATCCATTTCTTCAGCTCCCTATTTTTCAACTACACTTGTACATATGCTCTAAGTACTCATTGTGAATGAAACTGCACATACTTATAGAGTTATGTGTGCATATTCTATATATATATTGTTTTCTATTTTTTATTTATTTTCATTTCCACATATGTCAAAATTTTAAAATGCATAGGTCTTTTATTTTCGCTATGAATTTTGATTCGCTCAACTATTTTGAAAATGGAAAAGAACCCACAAAAGTATAGACAAATACCTATGTACTAAAAAAAATATAGTTGATTGATTAGGTTAAGACCCTCATTGCAGGGCCTAATTCTTGACCTAGTCATTTTATGTCTTCACTGAATTTATTAATTTAAAAAATATGTAAATTTAGCATTAAAAGTTAGGAAAAATAACGTTGCATAAGAACCGCATGTTATCTACAACTTTCATAATTTTTTTCAAAAAATTCCACCATTTACATACCAAACCTTGGTCCTAACACAAACATATGCATTATGTTTTAGAGAAAAAATAACATACCAATCTTAGAAGAACACAATTTTTTTGGAAGTTATACCTATTTTCCATAAATAAAATTCTGGAAGCTAATTCGATTGTCTATGTTTCATCTTTTTAAAACATATTCTAAAAAGTTGTGTAAGTACCTCTAATAATTCTTTTTAATAATCGGATTTCTATTTTTCCAGAACTCCATTACAACTAATGTGTCCTAAGTGGGTATCATTACCTTGCACTAGACCTTATGTAATACCTCATAATATTGCCCCTCATATTTTGGCTAAGTGTTATGTGAACATTGGGACCTTATGTTTTGTAAGTACTATGTATGTGGATATATTATTATGTTATGATGAAAACTAAACCTACTTGGGCTGTGTGGGAAAACCCGATGAATGAGGAGTCCTAGTCTCTATAGTGAAAAACAAGAATTTAAACAAAGAAGAATAAAAAGACTAAATAGGAAATTTAAAATAAAGAAAACATAGAATAAACAAATCTGAATTATGAAGAGAGACCTCTAGAACATGTAACTTTTGAAAAGGTGTCTTCTCCTAAAAGATTGCCTAATAATAGTAAATGAATCATTTACAAAAGAAAAGAAAAAGAATGTAGGAGGCTATTGAAGAATGCAAATAAACAATAGTAGAAATTTATATCTAACTCATAAAAAGGAGAAAAAACATAAATATGAATGGAAGAATAGAAATAAAATTGATGAGAAAGAATTAAGAACCTAAAATCGGTAAATTTTAGAGAATGGATAACTGAAGGGGGGAGGAACTAGCCACTAGATATTAGTGATCAGATGATCAAGGTCCAAGTTCATTCATGGTTTAAAATTTCTCTAGCCATAGAGTATGAGCACAGTAGGTTGATGAGTATCACTTGGCAGGAGGATTGCTTGGGTACTATAATATCAATATTGTTTATTGGATAATATTGGTTGTTGGATTGGCACATGAGTACTTCCTATATTTTTTGGCAGGAGGACTGCCTGTGATGAACAATGGATACTAGTAAATGAATTTGTTGGATAACTAGGTTCCTTAGGTTGGTTATGCAAATCTACAATAAAATATATCTAAAAGCTGAAAGAACCTAAGAACTAAACCCTAGAGAAACCAAGACCAGGGAAAATTTTAAGAACCCTCCATAAATTTATTTGTATAATAATTAGACGAATCGTCTTGGAAAGTAGGAAAATTTCAAGGCTAATTGATCAATAATAAAACATGTGTAAATATATTTTTGATGAATGTTTCATTGAATTATAAAATCTTTGTAAAATATTGGCGAATTTTTCACTACATTCTAAAATCTTTGTAAAATTTTGATGAATCTTTTATGGAATTATAAAATATTGAAATTGTCATAAAATACAATCAATAAGTTTTTAAATTGAAAATGTCATATATAAAAATCATTATTATAACATATGTATAATAAAAAGATATAATAAATATAAATCAAAATAATAATTATATCTGAAATAAATATATTAATTTTTTTTATATTGAAACATAATTTTGTATATCATTTCAATTCCTCCAAGTCACATGAAATACCGTATAAAATATTCTAATCCATTATATTGATATTAATAGATATATTTAAAAATTAAAATTAAACTATTTCCATTACAAAATATGTAAAATTAATTTAAATCCATGCTATTATAATATTTTTATGAACCAAATATTATTGATCAACTATTTAGTGTCACCAAGTTTTTATATAATTAAAAAATATTAAATATGATTTGGCTTAACAAAAAAATTATTGAATTGAAAATACAAAAACCTACTATATTGAAAAAGAAAATGTTAATAAGTAGAATTGAATGGAATGTGTCAATGGCCTTTTTAATTAAAACAATAAAATACTTAAAACTATTAATTATTTTTTGTTACAAACTATTTAAAATCAATTTAAATCCATATTATTATAATATTTATATGAACCGAATTTTATTGACCAACTATTTAGTGTCATTAAATCTAGTCATTGAAAAAGTTTTTATATAATTAAAAAATATTAAATATGATTTGGCTTAACAAAAAGGTTATTGAATTGAAAATACAAAAACATACTACATGGAAAAACAAAATGTGAATAAGAAGAATTGAATGGAATGTGACATTAGTTTTTTTTAACTAAAACAATAAAACACTTGAAAAACTAATCATAGTGATTATTCGTTCTTGATCTCTAATCATAGTGATTATTCATTTGTGAATTCTAAGGGAAAAAATATATTTCCACTAATTTCCTTTATAGTTTTGGATGGTAGAAAGAGTTTACATATTAAAATATTATTTAATTTTATGGTGAACTATTTTAAAACATGTCTATATAAAAATATGCCCCTTCAAAATTTAAAACCCTATTATTTCATCCATGAGCAAAGTTTCACCCTTGAAATTTTGCTTAACCAGGACCTCGCTCGAGAGTGACTGTCGAAAAAAATATTGAAAGTTTCCTAGAGATCTAGGTTGGGTGGATCCAGGGATTCCCAAAGACAATTGGAGATTTCTCTATGTAATCTCAACATATGATTTTCTAAACTTGATCTCTTTCTATTCCTAAGTACTACAAGTTTCTGAAATATATCTTCTACTATGATGGATGTGCATGCATCTTATTTCCAATGATTGAAATACTTCTAAAGGAAAGTAATGATGATTTTTGTGATATGGGGAAAAATTATGGTTGGCATGTTGTAACAATAAGGGTTCTCAGATAATCCACGGTCAACATGTTGACCATGGATTATCTGAGAACCCTTATTAACAATGCAAACCACGAAAACCTAAAATCTATGTTGTAACAACCCTCATATACGAGTATAGGGAATATTTAATATAATAAATATAATGTGATATATTATAATGTAAGATAATAAAAAAAACATGAAAAAGAAGTAACGGAAAGCAAATTTTGCATAAAGATAGAAATTAAATAAGAAATAAAGAAATTGGGAGAAGGGGGAGATAAAAGGAGGAGAAGAAGTGGAGAGAGGGATATTTTGATTTTTTTGTCTTTTGGCATTTTTGAAAGGAGAGCGTTGAAGGAGCCAAGAAAGAGGAAAGCAAGATAGCATTGGCATAGGGTTAATTGTTGGGGGCTTGGGGGACTTAGCCTTTGGCTGGGGGTTGGTTGGGTGAAAATTCATCCCCCCACCTTCAGTTGCAGTTAATGGGAGCTCTCAAGGTAATGGTAGCTGCTAGGTCATCTAACTAGGTATGGCTCCTTAAATCTTCATAGTATATTTTCTGTTATATTGTTGAATAGATCCACTTTGATATGCATGTTGTAAAGCTGTTATTATACATTAGATCCATTGTTTTTGTCAGATCCTCTTTGCATGTTGGTTATCTTTTTTTATTTAGTGGTTTTATGAATCTAAGCATCTTACACATGTCTTAGAGTAATATAATAGATTTACTATTTAACTATTATCAAATTGAAGAAATCAAACGTTTCATGCATTATGACATTATGTTTCCCCTGTCAGGTACAAAGTGAGGAGGCGAATATGTCTCAACTACAAGATGTGTCAATACTCGTGAATGAACTCCCCAATATGACTTACAAATATTCTTGGTTTTTGATGACCATTGCCAAGAAGTGATCCACCCATAGTGAATATTCTCTCTTGCAGGTTTCTTCAAACTGAAGCATCTGTCTGATGAGTGTGTATGTTTTCCACATTGCTTACAAGGGTGAAGATAAAAAAAATGATATTTCATGTGGCCAACTCGATCACAGTGTTGGCATGTCGAACTTTGAACTAATGTGGATGAGGATGAACTCTCGTTGAGGAATCGAGCACTCTGAAACTGGATAGGCTTGGAGAAATTAGGAACGTGAATTGTCACTTAGTTGTCATATCCAAGACCATTTCTATGCTTGTTATGGATAATCTCTTCCCATGGTCTGACAATGGTCTTGAAAGGAACAAGCAGAACCTATGCATACATACCTTCATCTTCATTTTCTTTCACTTTTGTACTCATGCCACTGATTTTCTCATGTGCTTCTGAGGTTGCCATAACTCTTGCCATTGCCAGTTTTCCATATTTGGCACTGTGTCCCTCCTCAGGTCTGAAGACCTGCCCTCTTCCCTCTGCATCCTTCATAATTTTCTTACATCTGCGTCCTTCATTATTTTCTGCGCTCTGCCTCCATCAACTGCCTATGAGCTGCATACCACCGTGACCATTGTTTCTCCTTACGGCAATTTGGGTTTTGCACAATCAAACAAACACCAATGCTATTTAATTTTCCTACGGACAGAACACAGCTCGACATACAGTATAGCAAGTGTGTTGAACTTGTCTTAAATCTGAGGATTCTGAGCGTTATCATGTTTTTGGAGACCTCGCTTTGCCTTACCTTTGTCCTTGTGAATATTTTTATGCCTCGGTTATTTTCCTGAGCCAGTCACGCTGCCCATTCGCAATAGAATATTTCTATGTCTCGGTTGTTTTCCTGCGCCAGTTGCACTGCCCATTCGCAATACCTCTCCATTTCTGAATTCTACAAGCTTCTGTATTATGTATATACTACACATTCCTTTGACTTCCGACTGAAGGTGAAAGAAGGATACACCCTTTCGTTGATGTCGTGAGTGATACATCTGCTGCTAGAGCTGCGTGATGTGTTAGTTGCATACACAGTTGTTGTGTGAGCCACTCGTGGAGATCATCAAGCTGCGTGGTCTCCTCATCCATGAATTGTTTACGATTGCTGCAAACTACTCTCGACTGTAGGTAAACTTGCTTGTGTGGGCTCTCTCTCATTACAATCGACAACTCTCTTATTATAAACGATCTCCATTGGTGAATTCCATCTATGTGAAGATTGGTGCGATTGTTGAATGAATGGAGCTATGTTTCATATGGTGAATGGATTTGTGGAGATGCATATTTGAGGGAGAGGCAGATGTAAACCAAATCGTAGGAAAAACAACCACAAACATAAGATAAATGGAGGTATACCCAGGAGGGGATCTCACTCAGTTCACACGCAATAAAGGTATGGCGCATATGATATGCAAAAACCAAAGAAAAATTGCTATTGAACTGTCGACCTCTTCCTGAAACTATAAGGTTTTCAGTCTTTAATGACAGCAACGGCTCCAACTCAATCTGCCAGCTTTTGATAATGTCCTGTTTGGAATCACACTAATAATAGCTCCACATGCAGAAACGAGTAGCCCTAGAAAACTTGGGAGAGATGGCATGCTTTACACGAGTCTTCAAGGATGCATGCTCGATGAATCAAAGTTGAAAGTTGCACCAGTGAAAATTTGAAGGACCCAAGTTGTCGCGGTTATCAAATCAGATATAGTGAGCTGCCATTGTTTGAATTAAAGAAAGATTTCCATCTATTGACTGAAGACCACCACAATCACTGTGACGGAAGCTGCAATCTATAAGAGAGGGAGACCAGCGTGGAACTACGTGATGATTAGTAGAGATTCGAGCCTGGTCACTGTTCTGGTTGACTACGTGAGGACTATGACCTCGACTGCGTGGAGCGTAAAGTGATCAAGCATGAAAACTATCACCTGGAACTGTGTGATCCCATTCTGGAGATATGTAGTGTTGAAGACTACTCTAGAGTGCTTCCAATGAATGTTATTTTATATCAATTCTTTGGTATTTGACATCATACTTTTAGAGTCCGTGTGAAGGATATAGACCATGGAGTTATTAACTACCTTGAGATACATACTGGTATACAAAATATCCCTCTGAAATTTGTTTCCATTCTAAATTTGTTGGTCAAATTTGTTGCTGCCAGCCATCATGGAACTGTTGTGTATTGAACATTATTGCATGTGAAGCCTATTTTATTGTTGCATATATTAAGTTCCAATCATCCTGAAGAACTGGTATGTTGAGGCATTGAAGATATTGAAGAGTTTAAATATTGTTGTGTTGGACTATTGCATCATTGGAGTTTTGTTTCATTTGTTTGCTTCGAGCTGAGAAAATTGCAGAGGACTGCATTTTTGTGGAGATTGGTAACTGTTAGCTTTCCTCAACTGACCATTGGATTAACTGCAACAATTTGCATGTCCGCAGTCTCATTTTCATGTTGTGTGTCGTGTCATATAAAATGTAGAGTGGCTACATTTCATTCCCATACTTAGCATCACAACACCATTGGAGCATCATCAATAACCAAAAGAATCGGAGGTAAATAATTTATTTTGGAGACCAATTGTAACTTGAAAATATTTATTTGTGTAAGTTCATTTGTACTTGAAATTGTCTTTTGTCAGTCGAATTGTATTTTGGTGCATTTTTGGCTGAGATCGACACCTTTCATTTTCTGAGGTTGAGTGTTTGTAAAAAGGTGGAATTACAAGAAGCCCTCCATTGTCTGAGTGAGTATTCAGCTTCATTTTAATCACATGGAGAGATTAAATGACTTGGTAGATTTACTGAACACTCTACTATTTTCCTCTGTCGAAAACACATTCATGGTCAACAAGGACACCCTCACTCACATTTGATATTGTTTAAAAGATTCACAAGACACACTTGATTTCCTACAGCTTGAGTTGAAACTTCAACAAGAAGAATACAATATGAACTTCTTCATGTTTAGAATCATCTTATTTATGATCTAGTTCCACAGCCTGCACAGATTGATGCCACCTCAGAAGCACATGAGCAAATCAGTGGCACTAATACAAAAGTGTAATAAAATGAAGATGAAGATATGCATGCAGAGGTTCTGCTTGTTCCTTCCAATCCCATCAACGGACCATGGGAAGAGATAAACCATAACAAGCATAGAACCGGTCTTTGATATGACAAGGAAGTGACAGTCCACGTTCCTAATTTCTTCAAGCCTATCCAGTTTTAGAGTGTTCGATTCCTCAATGAGAGTTCATCTTCATCCACGTTAGTTTAGAGTTCGACATGCCAACACCATGATAGAGTTGGCCACTTGAAAGATCATTGTTTTGATCTTCACCCTTGTAAGCAATGTGAAAAGCATACACACTCATCAGACAAATGCTTCAGTTTGAAGAAACCTGCAAAAGAGAAGATTCACTATGGGTGGATCGCTTCTTTCCAATGGTCATCAACAACCAAGAATATTTATAACTCATACCAGAGAGCTCATTCACGAGTATTGACACATCTTGCAGTCGAGACATCTTCTTCACCTCACTTTGTACCTGACAAGGGGGAACTTAATTTCAGGCATCAAGTTTCAAAGCCTTGTCCTTCTGACAAAAGACACTCACATCCTTCCTCAAGTAAGTCATATCAAGTGAGCCTAAGACATAGAGAGTTTGGGAATCCACCAGATTTAGAGATGCCTTATTCTAATATGCATGTATTATAAAGACATGAGATATATATGACATAGAGTACTCATGTGTTTTGCGTCTAGTTGTGACACCATGAGACTCTCCTCTCCTCACATTGTTCCTGACAGGGGGGAATGAATACCGTTAGTATCAAGCGATCCGGAACAAGCGAGCTTATGAAGAGCTGTGTTCGACTGAGCTCTAGAGTTGGTGGCCATCCTTAAACCATCGGTATCGAGAGCACCTTATATTAGCATATGCATGTGCAAGCTTCTAGATAACTTGGAAAAAGGTTGTCAAGATGGAAGTTTTCAGCAAGTTGCAGTTGTTCACTTCCTATTTTCATCTCTCTAGTTGGTTTGGTGTCAGCCCATCCCAACCATTCCAGACAGAACCTATGAGCCTTTGAGCCAAGTTCCAGATAACCTATCATCCTTCGAGCCAAGTTCCAGAGAACCTATGAGCGATTGTTATCACCAAGTTCGAGAAGTTGTTATCAACATTGAACCAAACACATAGTAGAAGATTCCATCCTTATGCTAGCCCATTTCGGTTGATGGTCAGCCTAAAAACCATCCCTTTAGAGAGCTCTTGTATTTAGCAGAAGCATGTGTAAGATTCTAGCTAACGTTCTTAGTAAAGGATGTTCAAGATGGAAATGTTCATTAGTGGTAGCTGTCCACTTCCACTTATTCAGCTCTCTTCTTTTTCTTTGACTCATACACACCCTTCGGATTAAGGGCGTCTTTTTTGGAAACTAATTTGTCTGGTTGGGATTCCGAGAGATTCTTTGGAATACGGATCCAAAGGGTCACATATTATTGTATTTATATGTGCACATATTAATGAAATAGATCGTGCTTTCATGCCTATTCTGATTGTCTTTGTGTTCATTATTCATGGTGTATTTGGCTGTGTGTTTAGCCAATCTCTTCACCTGCCCTAAGGGGCTTCTAACAACTAGGTTAAAATAGAAAATATTTGCTACTACATTTCATAAATGAATGAATAGATGGTTAGTACAATTGTTAAATTTAGTACAATAAATTGATTGTATATTTTTTCTAACTAATGCACTGGACAATAGAATCCAATGCAATAAATTGATTGTATATGTTTCCTAACTACTGCATTGGACAACATAATCTAGTACAAGTAAATTGATTTTTATCTTTAATCCTGACTGCTACATTGGACAACATATCTAGTATAGAAAACTTATAAATTGTTTCCCTAATGGCTGCATTGAGCAACCAATCTAGTACAAGTATTATTATCATAATGTGATCCCTAAATGTTTCATTGGGAAACATTATCTAGTATAGATTCGTTAAGAATATCTATATGTAAATGGATCCTAACTATGGCATTGGATAGATCCTAATTGTAGCGTTAGGCCACATAATCTACTACATTAAGATTGCATATAAATAATGAAGTAAAGAGTAGAGTTAGTCAAGTTAGATGCTGAAAGAAAAGACTTAATATGGCAAGAATGAGAATCATGTATAAACAATATCTATAAGATTACATTTGAGTTGCTAAAATTAGATTGTAGATCTATAATGCTATCTATAACTTAAATGTTAAAGTTCTATCCTAAAGATAGACATGTCTAATGTCCCACCCACCTCACTACCTTAGGGTGGGTAAGCTGATGGCCCTTCTTAATCAGCATTAGACAAGATGATATAATCTTGAGTTGCATCCCCATAGGAACTCGAGAATCACAGAAGGATCAGAGCCACTGGAAAATCCCAGCAGAATATAAAAGAAAAGAAAAGATAACGTCTAATATTTCCCCCCTTGGATGCAAGTGTAAGTATGGTATGCAACTAAGAATTATAATTATTGTAAACACTACATTAATGGATCTAATAGTAGATAAGCGTATCTACATATGAATTTAATACAAGTCCAATCAAGATCTAAGACTGCCCCAAGGTGGGAAACATGGTCACTTAAATAGTTAATAAACAGTCCTTTAAACAGTCAAGGTACAAGTGTTTGCATAATTGCTAAATTTAAACTAGGAGCATTAGGGCCTCTTTCTAAACCATATTATCTTGGAAATCCTCACAAGGACTGAATAGGCCAAGGAATCATCTTACTTCAATTTCGAGAAAATATATGAGGGACTAGGATCCACGATAAACTCCTTGGAATAGTGGAAAATACTCACAATAGAATCTTATCATAAGTTTGATTGAAAGATAAATGTAAAAATAAATTAATTTTGTTGTTGGTAATTAAAATACATTAGGTTACTTGGGTTTCTGAGGGATTTCCATATGAGATCATGTGCATGCAAAATGAAAAACCAAGTTAGCACCAAAATATTATGAATGTATGACAATTTTATATAAGTTTTCTAAACCAAATTATCTTGGAAACCCTCAAAAGGACTGAATAGGTCAAGGAATCATCTTACTTATGTTTCGAGAAAATATATGAGGGACTAGGCTCCACAATAAACTCCTTGGAATAGTGGAAAATAACTCATAATAGAATCTTATCATAAGTTTGATTGATAGATAAATGTAAAAATAAATGAATTTTGTTGTTGGTTGTTAAAATACACTAGGTTACTTGGGTTTCTGAGGGATTTCCATATGAGATCATCTGCATGCAAAATGAAAAACCGATTTAGCACCAAAATATTATGAATGTACGATAATTTTAGATAAGAAAGTATAAAGTGCAGTAGAAAATCATTAATATGTCTCTTTGGAATATGCATAAATAATGTATAAAAGCTAGTCAAACTTATGATCTACGTTTGGGTCTGAAATTAATCTTGTGCAACTAGATTAACTGACTTCACATATTCTACAAGAAGCATTGATTCTTTTATCATAACTAGAGGAGTGCAGTATGATCATAAAATTTATGCAAACAGTCTTTTAAGGGTCAAGTCCGAAAGAGAAACCAAGGCCGAGACACATATGTAAGACATGATTAGATATGTATGGAAACCTTCCCACATAGCCGAAGGGAAATGAGGTGGTAGCTGACCAAACTAATCACAAATTGAACCAAAGCATGTTTATACTCAAGCAAATCCCGTGCAAAATGAGATGTTGAGCTTATGAAAGTATATCCTAAGTGCTCTAGATGGGAAAATCAGGCATCTACAGTACAGACCGAGTTCATGTTTAAGTGTGTAACTTCTATGCAAAACATATATCCATATGGAACCCTATAGTTATGTCGATGATGTGAATCTAAGAAATATTGCATAAGTATGAATATGGAGGCAGATAGCTTATCTAAGAAAGCAGTTGGGCTTATGGATGAGCTCCTCCACTACGTGGAATATCTGGACAACTTGGTTGTTGATCAGGGAAGTATGTAAGCCTTTTAAGGGAGACTGATACAGATACTTTTTTGGGCCTTTGCTACCATGCTTGGTTATATGCTACATTCAGTTTCTTGGTTGAGGAGGTTGAAGAAAATTATATTTCTTTATTTTAATGCTGGGAATGGTACTTTAGTCGTATGTTGTTTAGGTAGTTTTGATCCTTTATGAACATTGCCTGATTGTATAATTTGCAGAACTGTATCTAGTTCTTGGACACATGGATGTAACTTTGATTTCATTACTTAAAATATCAAGTTATGTTTTTTTCATTCTGAAAAAAAATGAATATTGACCTCACCAACCATATCCAAGGATCTAGAAGAGAGATCGATCCTACACAAAAAAAGGCTTATGAATAATTTGTTAGAGTTAACCTTGACTCGGGAATGAACAAGGATGTAAGTGGTTCTAGGAACACGGTTTTGGTAGCCCGTGTTTTCTTTCTAGTTGTATTTGCATGTAAAGAACCATATTTATAGGGTTGGATTCCTCCATTGTATGGTGCCAAAGTGAGCAACAGAGATGCTCTTGGCAGCCTTGGCCTAGTTTTGATAGGGACCAATAATAGATCTATTATTGATAGTTGGTTTTTCCCTGAGAGGTTTTCCAGGATAAATATTATGTTGCTATTGTGTTTGCTCTTATATTTGTATTTATTTTATCTGACATATTTTATTCCTAACAGTCAAATCTGAAGATGGATCTGTGTTTTCTTTTATTGCTCAAATATGCCTTGTGCTGAGAATGAAGAGTAGTTGCTACATGAGCCATCATTTTTTCTATATAAAGATGCATCTGTCAAGAAAAAATGCCCATCTGAAGCCACAGTTTGAGATTGGTGGAGCTGACTGCAATCAAATAAATGGATAGATAGTAGGCATACCTACGCTCTGGAGAAGAGATACGTTTGGAAGCCAAAGAGTTGCCCAGTACCATTTGTTACCATATCTATCAATAAGTCACAAGATCTATGGAATCCGTTGCTTATATAATCTTTGGATTTGATGCCGAAATCCATGGTCTATGATGAGAGGATGGGACGTTGTGGATGTTGTGTGGAAGGCTTCCCAATGAATATTGATTGTGTAAGCCTGTTGGTTATCAGGATCATGGCTGGAGAGAGAGAACCACCATTATTGTTTGAAGAGCTCGAAGTGCATTACCTGAGCATTCTTTATTGAAAAAGGTTCACATGAATGTTTCCTTCATGACATTTGGAAGGAAGAGAGTACAAAATTGTTGGTAACCAACCGGGTGAAGAAATCAAAGGTAAAGAGTAAGTTTGTTATGTTTTTTTAAAGGAGATGAATAAGTGGTGAAAACGGGGTAATGCATGTTAAAACAAATGAAGATGATTGACGGAAATCTCATAACAATCTCTTATGTTATTTAAATTATTGCACCAAGTGAAACGAGGTGCTCTACAACCCAGTATCGGAGAGATCCTCTAACGTGATATAACGCTATAACATTAGTAACAAAATAATTTAAAAAAATCATGTCGGCTCATAAAATAAAAAATTATGGAAAATATTTAAAAAAACAAAATCCATGTTGGTTCATAAAATAAAATATTATGAAAAGTAATAAAAAATAAATGTTCATTTATAAAATAAAAACTTAAAACTTAAACCCGGATCTATCAATCAAGAAAGATCAAATTTCTTGAGTTTAAATTTGAAAAAAGAAATACACCTCAAGAAATTAGATCCCTCTCGGTGCTTGATAGATACGAGTTTAAGATGGATCTATGCTGGTTTTTAAAAGGAGATGTGGATGTCATTAATGGTTAAAGAGTGTTAATGGGTTGAAACTTGACACACTGTTGACCACCGTGATGGAGCTCTGCCTAGGGTTTGGCGGAAACCATTCGTGACTTACTACATAATCGGTCTAGAGATAATGGTAGATTGGACATTTATTTGAGTAGCCACGACTTGGAGTCAAGATGGTTCTCTCGAACCATCCTAGTACCAACCAAGTATAAAAAATGTGGGAATTTATTGTGTACGTTGGCTACTCTCGATTTTGTTACTTCTGGTCATTTTTTTTCAGCTTTATTTTGTGGGTTCTAGGTTTTTTTGCCACTTTTTTTGGACTGGTGTGGTTTTTTGGGGATTATTGTCTCAAATCTAGTTGTGACATTTTATTTTGGAGGCTCTACTGTCATTATTGTAAAAACTACTATTATGATAGGTTGTTGTGCTACTGATTATTGGACTATTGTGGATCTGCGATTTTTTCTGAAGGAGGTGGGTTCCATTCTATTTTTAGTGGGCCTCTCTACAGATTGTTCAAACTTGCTTTTGGAGACTTGGAGCCCCTTTTTTACTGACAGTTTCTGTAATTTTAGAAGTGTGGTTTTCCTACTTGTCTTCTTTTCTGGCCCGGAGCTTGTGCTAGTTTATCGGTCTCTGCATTTGATGTTTTTGGCTGGAAGCTCTTTCCTTCCTTATGCCTTACAGCTGGGGGTTACATTTATGACACGACACTATTTCTTAGAAAAGTGTCGGTTATTATAGGAACTATGGGTTACATCCTCGGTGCCCAAGGGTTTGTATCTCCGCCAGCTACAAAACGCAATCATTTTCCCCTTATTCATTTCAGCCCTGTCGATGGGGGTTTTGTATCGGCATTTTCTGGAGAAGCTCTTGTTGTGAGTTCGAAGCCTACTCAGGCTTTGGGTTGGCCTGGTAGGAATATGGTTGTAAAGGCTAGAAATCGTAGGAATGCAAAATCCCTCAAGGTGCGAGAGGGTCTGGATAGTCTTACTATTCCTTTGGAAATGAACCTTGACCGCATTGAAATGTTATCGACTCGTGCTATTGTTGGCAGGCTGGAGTTCACTAATGGGGATCAGAGGGAGCTCATGGAATGGGTCTGTAAGCATTGGATTCCCATTGTGGGGGATTTACCACGGGTGCTTCAATTGATTAACGGTTGGATAATGTTTATTTTCTCTAGAGCTGAACATGTCGGCTCCATTCTTAAACATTTTTGGTGCTTTAAAGAAGGTTCTCTATGTCTTAAATGATGGCACCTGACCTTTGATCCCCTCAGGGAGAAACTCAGTATTCGACATCTTTGGCTTCTGATACCTGGTTTTTCGATTGAACTTTGGACATAGAACATATTGATTGGTATCGCCAATACTGTAGGAAGATTTGTGAGGCTAGATAATTGCTCCCTTTTTGGGTATGACCAGAGGTTTGCAAAGGTTATGGAGGAATTTGAAATGCATAAGGGTTTGTCGGCTGAAGTTGAACTGGTGTGGGGTTCGAAGGTTTGGCTTCAAAGATTAGATTTTTAGTGTTCTATTTCGATGCTTCCTCTGTCAAAATACTGGTCATACTAAGGCTCTATGTCTAACTCTCCTCTTCTCGGGGTCTCTGGATCAGAAGCAGTTTACAACGCCGGCTCTTGATTCTCCCTTAAATGTAGGGCCATTGGACACTTTGTCGAAGCATGGAACTCCTGGTAAGCAAACTATTCCTTTTCCCTCTACTCTTCATGGTATATCTGATGCGGAGATAGACGTGATATTTGACACTAATGCTAGCTTAAACAAACAAGCTATTCGGGGGAACGTTGACAAGCTTAATGATTTACCAGAAGGGTGTAGAGAGGTAGTCCTGTTAGACAAAACGAAGGTTTTCTGTGACCTATTTGGTGAGGGCTATTCTCTGGCAGGGGATACAAATTATATTTCTAATTTAGTCCCAAATATTCCTTGTTCTGAAGTGGCTGATGATGGGAGGGAATTGTCGAATTTGGGGGTTTTGCAAAAGGGTCCATTCTCTAATCCTGATGCATCTCTTTTGCGAGAAGCTGGATATGGGGTTTCTGCTGGAGTAGAATTTAATACCTCCCTTCCTATTTTCTCTAAAAACACTACCTCAAACCCTAATGTACAGTCCATAAACTCTGCAAAGTTTCAAAATGTTACAATTAGAAAAAATCGGAAGAAGGGCAGAGTGGTTGATGATTCGATTGGTGATGTTGGTTCGATTTTTGTCATTCTCTCTGATCGATTGAATTCGGATGGGGAAGGGGTGGTCTCTTCTGTTGTTGTTGGGGGTCTTAGAGAAATATCCCCCATGGACTGTGTTCCTTAATGTCATTATGTTCTCTGAACATTCGGGGTGTGGGACGGGATGCGCGAGTTAGGGCCCTCTCAGATCTTATTGTTACTACTCGCCCAACTATTTTGCTTCTTCAGGAAACCATGTGTGAAGACATGGTGTCGATTTATAGACTTATTGGTATTCTGGGGGGTTGGGATATTTCTGCTACAAGCTCTAATGGGTTGTCAGGAGGGCTTCTGGTTGCATGGGAAACACGCTATTACTCTTTTCTAGTATACAAAACTGTATGGGGTATTTTGATGGAAGGCCATCGAAAGGTGGACAATCTTTCTTTGTCAGTCTTAAACTGCTATGCCCCCTATAAGAATCGGGAACCCTTCTGGTATGGTCTTCATTCTTCTGTCTTATTGAGCAGGGAGAATATCATTGTTGCTAGAGACTTAAACTTTACTAGATTATCTCAGGAAATTTGGGGACCGTCCTCTAAGGAGGATTCCTTGGCACATTTGTTTTCTAAGTTTTTATCTGATAACGACCTCATTGATGTTTATACAGGTAATATGGCTCCTACCTGGACCAATGGTCGTGGACTACATGACTGCATTATGAAACTATTAGATAAGTTTTTGGTTAAAGGTTCACTGCTGGATTCTTGTTCTCGGTATCGTTCCTGGGTTGGCAGGGTAAAGATTTCTGACCACTGTCCAGTCTATCTACAGTTGGATGATTTTAAAGTGCAACATAATTATCCTTTTAAATTCAACTGTTATTGGCTTTCAAATATGGATTTTGTCAAATTTGTCAAAGCTGTCTGGTCACAATTAGATTTTGATGAGGATCTTAACCCTGTCGATCGGTTATGATTGAAGTTAAGGATGCTTAAGGAAAAAGTTACTATGTGGATCCATAAGAGGAAAAACTTGGATAAACATATTTTATTGAGAGTGGAAGCCTAGCTTCATTTGTTATACTCAACTAGTATGGAAGCTCCATTAGATAGTCAAAAATTTGATCTAGTGAAGAAAGTGGAATTGGAAAGAGACTCTTTATACTTGAAAGAGAAAAAGGAGTGCCGACTGAAAAGCTGTGCTCTTTGGGTGAACTCTGGTGATAACAATACTAAAATTTTCCACTCTTTTGCCTCGGCTAGGCAGAATAACAACACTATTTTGAAAATGAAGGATGAGGATGGGGTTGAAGTGATGGGAGGTTTGAAGTTACAGACTCTGGCTAAGAAACATTTTCAGTTTATATATTATGATGACAAGAACTGTGACTTATTGTCATAGCTTCAAGTGGCAAGACTTTTCCCAAAAAATTTTGATGATAAGGATGCTGAGGATTTATGTCAGGAGATAACTTTGGAGGAGGTTGAAAAAATACTCAAACTATTTGCCAAGGAAAAGAGCCCAAGCTCTGATGGTTGGACAGTGGAGTTATTTTTGCACTTCTTTGATATTATGGGAGGTGATATTTGGCAGATGGTGGAGTCTACTAGGTTGCAGGGGTATGTCTCAGGTGCTTTGAATGCTACTTTTATCACACTTATTCCAATAGTTAATGATCCAGAGACTTTTGGAGATTTTCGACCCATAGCACTATGCAATCTAATTTATAAGATTGTCTAAAAAATTATAGTTGCTTGGCTTAAGCATGTTTTTTCAAAGTTTATTACACTTGAGCAATTCAGTTTTTTAGAAGATCGACAGATACATGATGTTGTGGGAATCACCTAGGAACTACTTCATTCCATCAAATGTAAGAAGCTTAAAGCTATTCTCCTCAAAATTCATTTAGAGAAGGCCTATGACCATGTTAGTTGGGATTTTATTTGGATTATTTTGATCCAGATTGGTGTCCCTGCTCTTGTTATACAGTGGATCATGGCATGTGTGAATTCCATGAGTATTGATGTCCTGGTTAATGGTGCACCTACTACTTGTTTAAGTTGCTCAAGAGGTCTCAGACAAGGTTGTTCGATGTCACCATTATTATTTTTGTTAATCATTGATGGTTTGAGCAAGATGATTAAGCTGGAAATGCGAGAAGGCAAGATTAAAGGCTTGAAAATATCAAAATATTTATTCATCACACATGCTATGTTTGTTGATGATGTATTATTAGCTGGTAATGATACATTGGAAGAATGGAGGGCTTATCAAAGTATTCTGGATCTATTTTGTAACGCTTTGGGCATGAAGATCAGCCTGAAAAAAACCTGTCTTTATGAGAACTGTGTTGATGTAAACCGATTGCAGGATATAAAATTGCTGATGCCCTACATGTGCAATAAGGTGAGTGATGGTTTTAATTACCTTGGTTTTTAGCTTAAGCCGAATGGCTATCATATCAAGGACTGGCAGTGGCTGATTAAAAAGTTTGAGAATCGGATATCTCATTGGACTTTTCGTCTCTTATCCACTGGGGGGAATCTCACTCTTATAAAATCTATTTTGATGGGGACTCTGGTGTATTGGTTAACTCTACTTCCTGTGCCTTGCTCGATGATACAAAAACTGAGATCACTTATCTTTAATTTTTTATGGACCAGTGGACTGAAGAAATCATATTTGTCTTTGATCAGCTGGGACAAAATATCCATACCGGAATTTGCTGGAGGTTGGGGATTAAAAGACTTATCAGTTTTCAGTGCTGCACTTCGTTTGAAGATTCTATGGAGCGATTTGTTTGGGGACACACTTTGGTCCAATGTTATTCAGCATAAATATATGAAAACTGATATTAGTGAATGGCCGTGAAGGCCTAACAAGGTGACTAGAGGCATGTCTCCTATTTGGAACGGTTTTTTAAAAGTTTATTGTTGGTTGGCTGTTGAAATGAAGTGGAAAGTTGGGAATGGTCTGAAGGTTGCTATAGGAGTTGACCCTATCATGGGTATGGATGCTGGATATACTTTGTCTTAGGTCTTATTATCTTTTATCAGAAATGCAGGTTATTACACTTTAGATTCTCTTGTTATCAGGAAACCATACAAATATTGGATATCTGCTAAGGAGTTGAAGATTCCATAGCAATTCAGGACTAAATGGGACCATTATATAATTGCATTGAACGAAGCAGGTATCTATTTGAACTGTGGGGACGATAAGGTGATATGGACAAGAAATGAAGCTACGGGGAGTATCACTGCGAAGACTTCTTATTGCTATATGATTAAGAAACGTTGTATCCTTCCAATGCACTGGTGGTATAAAGTTATATGGTCATGGCACATCCCTATGAAACTTAAATGTTTTACATGGTTTCTGCTCCAAGAGCGACTTAAAACTTGGGAGAATATGTCATCAATTGGGTGGATTTGACCCAGCCTATGTGTCTTCTGCAAGAATGAGGCTGAATCTTCATCACACATCTTCATCAATTGTTCTTTTATACACAGTCTATGGGACAAATTTTATTTATGTTATGGTATTACTAGGCATCGGGGAGGTAATAACATTGAATCATGTTTTCATTTATGGGTCAACTGTTGTAAGACTTATATAACCCTTCCAGTTTTCATATGTTTGACTGTTTGGAGAGCAAGAAATGTTGTTGTATTTGAGAACTGCAGCCCTAATCTGGAGAGTATTTTTAACTCTGCTCTGTGTCAATACCACAATTTTCTGTCGGTTGAGGCTACCCCTATCAAACAAGTTATTGGAAACTTTCAACTTACTTTTGATGCACCGGTACTTTTATTCGATGGAACTGCTCAAGTTGGAAAATGTGGAGCAGGTGGTGTCATTTATCTGAATCATGAACACTTTTTTTCTTTCCGCCTAAACTATGGCAATGGGACCAATATGAAAGCAGAATTGATCACACTCTGGTGTGTTACTCGTATTGCAAACATGTTTGGGTTGGGAACAATTAAAGTCTTCGGTGATTCACGTGTCACGATTAAGTGAGCACGAGGTGAATACACTTTACAAATCCTGAATTTAGATTACTGGTGCAGCAGAATTTTGACAGAATTGAGAACTTTCAACACTCTATCCCTGACACATATTTATAAAGAGTTTAACATGTAGGATGATTACTTGTCAAAGTTGGCTCTAGAGGATGCTGAGGGATTTCCATTTTGGGAAGAACATTATGAGAAATCGATGATAGAGTCGAGTTCTCTGTATTTTCTAGATTAGAGCTTGTTCTACTCTAGTATTTTGTCTCTTGGTTGATACTGCTAGTATGCTTGTATGTATTTAGGAGGACTATCTGAGTATTTTGTATTTCTGTTTTGGGACCATAGCTATGTAGCTGACACATCATGTACTATTTGATTCAGTTTTTGAATATGAATAGTATGCTTTTTTTGCGGGAAAAAAATAGTGTTAATGGGTAAACTGTTTTTATTTATGGAACTTTTATTAAGTGCAAGACAAAAAGATTTTTGAAAATCCATGTTATGTTTCAAGTTTCTTAACCAAACTAAAATTTTGAAGGGTCTTATTAAAAGCGGCCAAGTGGATGAATGCATATGGTATTGGCGAGATAATGAGGTTTGTTTTTGCAAAAAGCAATGGCAGTTAAGAAATCATATGACAAGGATTCATGTGTGGATTTAAAAGGAGTAGCAGTTGGTTAATGTAGTGAAAAGGCATTACAGTGAATGTGATACTTGTCAAAGTTTGTTAAAGGAATAGATGCACTCAATATAATTTGGTTATTGTTCTTGTAAAATATTGAATGTTCTTGTACTTGAGTTGAAACGATTGAGCATGTGTTGTAAGGGGTGCATTTTCGATGGTACCCAACACCCCAAAGTTTTTGGTTCCATGTTAGAGGTGATTCCCCACGTTTTAGGCCTACATGTATTGGAGTAGGTGTATCTCTCTTATGCGTAGAAGAGGATGTGGCATCAAGTTGTGGAATGAACCACGTGGGTAGCTATGAGGGTGGCAGGTGTACTCATAGGCTATCTTGATGTGGAATTGGAGAGGATGAGTGTTCGATTAAAAGGGGGAATGTGAGATGGATTTATCTCAGAGTGTTGGGACCAGGTTATGCTCAAGGTAGAGTTTAATGTGTTGATGAACCATGTAAGTTAAAAGGATTCCTAGAGAACTGGCGGTTACACCGGCTGAGCACCCATGTATTCTGGTAGATGGATTCCTTTTTATATGGACATCAATGATGAATTGTTTGCAGTTACAAAAGGCTTGTGGAAGTGCGGAACATGAAGGGAAAGTCACGGAGAGAGAAATTAGAGTTGAAAGAAGCAATGGTTATCCCATAGGATTCTGGATGTATAACAACGAAAAAAAAAGGAGAATGGAGAGGACAATGTGTAATCTACATGTAAATAAGATTCATGAGTACTCTAGTTGTTTTTGGGGGGTTAGATCCGAAGCAATTTCCCAATTCAATTTTAAAGGGGGGGTTGTTAGGGTTAACCTTGACTGGAGAATGAGCAAAGATGTAAGTGGTTTCAGGCACACAGTTTTGGTAGCCTGTGGTTTCTTGCTAGTTGTATTTGCATGTAAGGGACCCTATTTATAGAGTTGGATTCCTCCATTATATGGTGCGAAAGTGAGCAGGAGAAATGCTCTTGGAGGCCTTGGCCTAGTTTGGCCACAGACCAATAATAGATCTATTATTGATGGCTGGTTGTTCCCTACGAGGTTTTCCAGGATAAATATTGTGTTGCTATTGTGTTTGTTCTTAGATTTGTATTTATTTTCTATTGAATGTTTTATTCCTAACAGAATTGATTCTCAAACCAAAGGACTATTATTAATCTACGAATCTACACCTATGAAGTAGATTTATGTAATACTAAGCACATCTATGTAAGAAAATCAAAGTTAAAAGAATGGAAAATAAAATCTCAGGTGGCCATAAAGAAATTGCCTACCATTGGATCCCATGGATACTCGAGATACTACATGGTGGAGATGTGACGCAATGGAGGCAATTTTTGGGAATGGGGTAGTTAGGAAGGAGGGGCACTCCTTTCTTGTCCGACCATGAAGTTGAGTTGTATCTTTGCATAGGACCATGTGCCTTGCGACTAGGAAGCTACTGGAGAGGTTCATGGCTTAGCCTCCACACCCTGCGTAAATAAGAATCCATTATGCAATGAGCCAAGGCCTAAGTATAAGACCAAAATCATGATTAAAAGAGAGAAGAGTAGAGAACATGAATTATTTATTGGGATTGATATTGTGCTTACGATGGAGGATCTGGTCTCTACCTTGATGCCACACCAATTTCACTGAGAAGAGAATCGAAGGATCCTCAACGATGAGTTGAGGTTGACATGAGAACTAGAGAGAGAGCGGTCTCACATAAATCAAGGGAGCTATTTATGTTGTAGACTTCAGCAAGTCATGCCATGAAAGAAAAAATTTAGGAGAGATGGGTGGCCTTTCCCAAGTTGAGCATGTCTTGGAAAGCAACCCCAATCTTGGTTAAAAGGTAGTAAATGGCCTATCCATGGCCTAGCAAAACACCTTCACATTTGGATCTAGGTCTAGTAGTTTCAATTATGGCCATAAGGTGGAATGGAATCCAATTCCTTAGAGGGGTCATGGTAGTTTGGAGGAAAGGTAAGTGGATAATGATTATATGTAGACGTTAACCCCAAGGGTCAACATTACACCTATTAATTAATACATGATGTTTATTGTGGAGAGGTGACAACGACCTAAAATATAATTTGTTTTATATGTTTAGCATTTGGGCTTGATTTTGATAAGTAGACATGCACACTCACTACTTTATTATAAGTTTAACCTATTTTACTTAAAAATAGTTCTTAGCATATGTATATATACTATATGTATATGAGTGCTAAGAACTATATTTAAGTACAATAGGTTAGCCTTATAATAAACTAGTAATTGTGTGTGTAAGTTTATTCCTCAAATTATATGGGCTGAATGGGAAAGGTAAGTTAACCCCTGACTGAATGACTAAATGGAATTCAAATGTGATTGATGTAAGATGAGAAGTCATGCTTGTAGCCCGACTCAGATTTGTATACAAATGATTAAATATGAATGTATATAAGATTTATATGTATAAGTTGATGTTGTGACTAACATGGTTAATGGAGAATAGGTGAAGGAGAAAGTAATTGTAAGAACCATAAAACTCATAAAAACCATTAAATAACAAAGAATATTAAATATGAATGCAGATCTCTGATCCAACACAGGAGTCTGATAACATGTAAAATGATATAAAATCCAGAAACAAACAAGAACAACATGCATAGAAGATCTAACAAAGAAATGGATCTAATCAAGAAATATAGAAAATATGTTATGAAAATCATACCTGGTTAGATGACCTAGGAGCTACCATTACCTTGACAGCTCCAGTAGTGCAACTGAAGGTGGGGGGACGACTCTCCACCCAACCAACCCCCATCCAAAGGCTGAGGCCCCCGAGTCCCCAACGATTAACCCTATGCCAATGCTATCTTGCTTTCCTCTCCTCCAGGGCTCCTCTTCCAAGATGGCCAAAGACAAAAAAGATAAAAAAAAAAATATCCCTTTCTTCACTTCTTCTCCTCCTTTTATCTCCTCCCTCTCCCAATTTCTTAATTTCTTATTTAATGCAATTTGTTTTCCCTTATTTTCTTTCATATTCCCAATTATATCATTATCTTACATTATTTTATATTTATTATATTAAATATTCTCTATGTTCGTCTATGAGGGTTGTTACATACTTCCCCCCTTCAAGAAACTTCATCCCGAAGTTATAATCTTCAAGCAATAAATACAATATTTATTCAATCAATCAACGAAGTAAATACTATAGTATATAGGTAGCTAGTACTATTGTGAAGTTTATAGATTTATATGTGTGGCCACCACATAGAAGTCTCCAAACCGCACTAATACAACCAAACGCCCTAAGTTACAACATGCTCTTAAGTAATTCCCTATGAGTCTAGTATGCAACCATATCAACAATCATGCATCATACATACATAAGCATTAGATAATTAATTAATATTTAATGACTGTGTGTTTGTTTACTTCATTTTTCCTTACTCACCCTCTCCCTGAGAATCATACCATCCGATCAACCTCCCTACACTTCCCCTCCAACTCCGGATGGTCCCGCTCGCCATGGAACGGGCCCTCTACTGTAACCTGTCTGTGGATCATATAGTAGGCATCATAAGTTCCCCGGGAAGTTACTGCAGCATTGCCACCTTCCCAATTTCTGGTAATAATACAGCCTCATCGGATTCTATCCAGAATCTGGGCCTCATCGGTACTAGCCGGCATCTGGTTCCTGGTACCCCGATCCTGATACTCTCAGTACCCCCGATCCTGATATTAGGTTCATTATACCCCAGGCATCTCGGAAGGCTAGCCTAAACATCCTCCACAACACCCTCAAGGCACTAGCCCCAGGCATCAGAAGTCCTTCTCCATAAACCTCCCTCTCGGTGAGTATGTCTCCAACCGTGGACCCTGGTCACATCAGAAGTTCTCCGGGAAGTATCCATGGAGTTGCCACCTTCCCAACTTCTGGTACAAAATTCAAGTGCTACCGGCATAGAGCTAATTGTTGGGCTTGTCCCCCAGCCCATAATTTATTTATAGTAACCATTCTCATTCGTGGTTATGGGCTCCCACGAAATCATAGAATACTTAGCCTCATCAGGCTATTTGAGTGGATCACCTAGAACAACTGGCACTTGCCATAATGAATAATCATTAGTAACCATTTCTCAATATAATAATATCATGGATCAACCTTGAATCCTGTGCTAACAAGAATGTCTAGCCACCAGTTCATATTGCATTGCATTACATCATAAGCCATTGTCACGATAAGTCATTTCAAGTTTAACATCTAATGCATTTAGGTGATGTTTGCTACCATTATAACATAACTGGTCATGGTACTTTCATAATTTCACTAAGCATCTCATAAACATGTTATCATAAGCTTCCATTTTTCAACATTAGTACTATCAACATGGAGTAACAACCAACATAATCCATCATCATGTCAAATATTCATTCTACGGGAGCAATAAAAGTTAGCATGAAACGATAATATACATGATACCAAATATCTGATATATTCTCTTATTCTTCACTAACACATAGCATAGCTGTAAAATACCAAAATTAATCACAACATGCTTTCATACCATTTATGTGCCAAATGCCATTTATCTCTAGATGCAATGGTAAGCTATAAAATCATTTTATGTTCCACACATCATCTATCTTATAAAGCACCATAACATCATGAAATAACATAAAGAAGTATCACATGCACAACCCATGGCTATAAATCGCATGGCTAGAAATAACAACTTCAAAATAATGCATGACCATGAATCACATGTTTATAAGGCATCATTCTAAGAACAACATGTAATAGCACCATGACATATGTACCCCATATCTTTCATTTCAAGATGCCCAAATAAAACTATAAATTACCAATGGAGTATCAACACTCAACGCATCATGTGCCTCGTGTCCTATACATCTCGAAACCATAATAAACTGAGTATCAACATAAAATATGCATCATGGAAACTAAGTAGCAGCATGAACAACTGAGTTTCATCATGAAATATGCAACATATGTCCTCTAATTTTAAGAAACTATAAAACCTTACTCCTCATATAACAAAACTTGTATTTAGTAATCACAATTCTACTAACAATCAACCACCAACTACTAAAAGGATCGTTCTAGAATTCCTTGTTGCTCTCCCTCGAGATATACATGCAAAAGTCTTTACTTGGTTCTCGTTAGTTTGATGGACAACTTGTTGATATGGATAGTGCTTTAATAATTCATGCTTGAGATGATGTCCCAAGGTTTAGCTAAGGAAGTTGCTTATGGAATATTGCTACTTAGTATTTTGAATAGAGCACCTCATATTTTACTCGTGGTTGCAAAGGATTTGTCTAATGGTCACTACATTTAACAATTTTATCCTCTCAAGCAATCTACTACAGGAACTTTGAATTATGGCTACTTCATCATTTTAGGCATATTTTTTTACAATACGAGATTTCCAACTCAATATTGGTAACATTCTAGGCTTCCAATTAATTGAACATAATTTGCAGCATTACCAAGCTCAACATTGACAATGTTCTAGGAGAGTCGCAGCTTCATCAAATATGCGCCTGTGTTTTGCGTCCATGACTCAACAAATGATCTCAATGCCTCAAATTTTATGTCAAAGGACTAGTATGATGGACACCTTCATTTGGACTATCTCAAACACCACTTCTAGTCACCAATAGGACTCGTGGAATTACTTTGTTTTCATTCATTTTAGTTACTTCACTTCAATATCCCAATAAGGTGCAATAATATATTATATCTCTCCACTCTTCACTAAGAATGTTTGTCTCCATCGTTCTTTATTTAGCATTATATATCACATAATTGATGTTAAACTTGAGTGGATAACATTGGAATTTGGATACGAGAACACCAAAGCTATGTTAATCCAATTCACTTCATAATATCATTCTCACAAACGCTAGACTTGTTTCACCAATGTGAGATTGTCCCATTTTTGGTAAATGTAAACCCTTATTTAAACTTGAAAACAACGAAAAATACCTACTATAATGTTAGATGAATTCTTCTATCACAACATAAACATTGTGATGTTAGTTCATGGGTTATCTTTGCTTTATTTGTTTTTTTTTTTTTTTTTTTTACATTGAGCTTGAGCTGCAATATCGAATGCTAATCATCAAAATTCATTATACCCAAATTTGATATGTCTTTTCTTGACATATGTCAATTCATTATACCCAAATTTGATATGTCTTTTCTTGACATATGTCTTTTATTGACTTGCAAACTTGTTACATTAATTCGACAGAGGCAAGAACAATCCTTTCAAATATGTAAATACCCGTGTCTTACATTTCATACATTTAAGGTTATTTCATACAAAGGTTAACATGTTATTTATATCATTAATGCTTTAGAAATTAATTTCACACGTTATTCATGACATATGGCCCATTAGTAACTTACTCAGCCATTTGACTTGGAGCTTTAAAGCTTGACTTGGCATGAGTAGATTTTTCAATAATGAACGTTTATATGAAAGTATAAACTTGAATTGGTAGGTTTCATGTATTTTCAGTACTATGGATGGATGGACAGTAGGAAACCTATATTGGTAAACACAAGGAAATGAATGTATACCAATCAAACACCCTTTCACATAAAAACCATAGATACATGACATACATAATCCAATACTAAGTTTAAATATCGGACATAGAAGTAGTACTGGACGACTGCACGTTAGGCTTCCAAAATGTGCCCAGCATTATATTGTCAAAATCATTTAAACACCCCAGGTAGGTTAAAAGGGAGAGACGTCTACCAACCATGCAGACGATGGCGATTGCAAGGCATGGAGGAAGTGTTCAAAAGGGTGTCCACTAGTCACGATGGTAGGAAGCATGCAAAGGGAGAAACTGACCCCACTGGCTTACAAATAACGCATTTTTACATAGGATTCCAGGGAATCGAAATTCCACCCAACATTCCCAGTTACGGCTGAGCTTATCTTGCTTGTATGTTCAGGCTGGATAAGCCAACTGGACAAGTGGTGGGTCCCTGTGTTCGCCGGAAGTTGGAACCTCCTTCTCCTCTCCTCTGGCAATATTTGTACGCTCCAAGGTTGTGACAGTGAGGCAATGCATAGCGGTGACTGTGAACACCTCCCGACGACATCCTACCTTGCTCTGTGCAAAATCAATGTACCGGCGGTGGATTAGACCGTAACCACACCTGATTAAAGATCCATCACCAAACCTGCGCCATACCATTCAAATTTGAAATTTGAATTATCAACCACGCCTTTATTTCAGCTCGTATTTGTTTGAAAACTGTATAGTAATGCACGATCAGCTCCCTCGGATATTTGGCAGAGGAAGAGGCTCTGAGTTTTCATTGCCAAGCTCATATTTGCTCAGTTCCCTGAGCTTCTAATCTCTAACTGTTGCTATTTCTAATTTGCTCAGTTCTTATTTGGGTTTTTAACTGTTATTTGTTTGATGTAGGTTGTGCTTGTCATTCCCTCTATGAATACCAGAGTTGAGATCAATTCCTTTGCCATGTATGTGAAGAATACAGGAAAGTGAAAGAGATATGTGTATTCCTGGCCAGCGAAGTGGTTTTCCCGAACTGGTTTTCCCTCCGGGGAAGGCATTGGCAGTTTACGCGCAGTCCCATCTGCAGTTTTATCTCTTCTCTGGCCTTCTGTCGATGGTGTCGGGCATAATTCTACTCTGCCCACGGCCAAAATCGACATCTGCGTGGAGGATTTGGTGTCTGCCAAATCTAGACATGGGAAACAGAAGCGAGTGGAGGAGGATCTGGCTATGAAAGTTGGGGAAAATCTTCTCAGCTTCATGCAGTCGTTCTGTTCTCTGGAGACGAACAAACTGGCAATGCCCATAGACATATTGGATAGGTGGTTCAAAAGGTTTCAGGAGAGAACGAAAAGGGATTTATCAATCATATTCTCTTCTATAATGTAAACATGTAAGCTTTACTTTTTTTGGCTCTGCAATCAATATTTTTTCTACTTGACAGAGCTTGTACAGCTTGAATTGGGCAGATCGCTTATGCTTATTATAACGGAGATGGTTGTTTTCAGACTTCTAGAATGCCCGATTTAAATGCCAGTAAAGTAAGCTGATTAATTACTTGTACCCTGTTCTCATAATTTTCCCCAATTTCCTAATCTTTTTCAGCCAGAAGTTGTTTTATTTCATTTATGGCATCTACAACCACTTGGATTTGCTTCGTTTCAATTATTTTACACTAGTGTAATTGTGTCGGTTTGGTGAATGTGCATTGTTCCTTTTATGAATGGTCATTGTAATTTTAAAGATTTTTATTTTGAAAGGATTGTACATTGGTTTTTAAAATAAATGGTTTCATATTATATATTTAATTCAAGTATTTTTGGAAAAAATAATTTTAGAATATTTTCTAGGCTGATTATCAAATAATTTGGGGTATTTCTCGAAAAAATAATTTTAAAATATTTTCTAGATACATTTATCAATTATCAAATAATTTGTGAAAATGTCATTTGGATAAATCCAATGAAAAACAAAATTTAGTAACAATTATACATTTTTTTCACACTAAAAAATAATTAAAAGAACGATTTTTATCTTTTAAAGTTGTATCAGAATTTACAATCTTAACCAGAAGGAGAGCAATATCTTCTCCTAGATCTTCTCTTAATGCAAAGTTTTAAATTTAATAACCATTATACATTTTTTCACACGGAAAAGAAACAACTTTTTTTATTAATAAAAGTTCTATCAGAATTTACATCTTAACTATTTTTTCACATGGAAAAGAAACAACTTTTTTTGTTAGTAAAAGTTCTATCCGAATTTACATCTTAACCATAAGGAGAAGCCAGATCTTCTCCGAAGACATAGGATGCAAAGTTCTACATTTAATAACAATGGATATTCTTAGGTGTATGTATAATAATTTTTTTTTTCTTAAATGTTGACACTTCTTTTTATTAATTTGTTGATGTCTCTTGTCGCTTCTTCCATATTAGATGTTAATATAGCAAATCAACTTTACCTCTATATTTAGATACTTATATGTTAAGTTATTTAACCTATAAATAATAGTAAAAAATGATTAGATACTTTTTCCATATAAAATGTGAAGTTACTTAACCTATAAATAATAGTAAAAAAAAATTGAAGAATGGAGGTAGAAAGTCGAGGAATGAAGAATGAAGGAAAAGCTAAAAGGTGCCATAATATTGGGATTGAAGGCAGTTCATTGTAATGTAGCATGTTAGTGTTGTTCCTAAATCATCAAAAGCAGTGGGTGCTATATTTTTCAATTTGATTCTATTTTTATAATGGATGGGTTTAACACAATTTTATTTATTTATTGTTTTAAAAAAAAAAAATTAAATTTATTGATGAAAATGTGTGTTTCATTTCATTTCGGATGTTCAATTTGATTTTTAACACTATTTTATACTTGTCCCACCATTAAGAGTGACAAATTTGCCTTGAGTACCTATTTCAACATATGAAAAAGTGAGCTTGAATCTTTATTAATTTTAGTTGAGTACTTATTTCAAGATATGAAAAAATGAGTTTGAATCTTTATAAATTTTAGATCTTCAATTTGAATTTTGATTTTAATATAGAATATAGAGTGACAAAAAAATCAAAACATATGAAAAAGTGAATTTAAAACTACCCCGTAAAATGCATGCAAAATCTGTCTTAACATATGAAAAAGTGAATTTGAACCTTTAACATAGTGACAAATTTCAACATATGAAAAAGTGAGTTTGAATCTTTATAAATTTTAGATGTTCAATTTGAATTTTGATTTTAATATAGAATATAGAGTGAAAAAAAAATCAAAACATATGAAAAGGTGAATTTAAAACTACATTGGTAAAATGCATGCAAAATTTGTCTTAGCATATGCATGCAAAATCTGTCTTAACATATGAAAAACTGAATTTGAACCTTGAACATAGTGACAAATCTATGTTGAGTACTCTATGCAAAATCTTTTTCAATATATGTTGGGTACTCAACATGCAAAGTCTCTTTGAAATATATGAAAAAAGTGAGTTTCAATGTAGAGCTATATAGCATGTCATATTTGCAAAAAGAAAAAGAAAAACATATTTTCATGATCTTCCAATGTTATTCTGAAAATTGCATCTAAGGTGGTAAAATTCATGCCAAGCCTAGCTCAGTGACCCAATTGTTAAAATATGTTTTAAATTCTTTGTAAGGTAACACATTTTTCCCAAAGTTTGGAGAATTATTTTGCATTGTAATTGAAAACTTTTAAGAAGTCGGTCATGAAGCTAAGAAAGTATCTTGTCTCACGTGAAACCTATTTGTTTATGAATCAATTGAGATTCCTCTTGGGGTTGGGGGTTCTCTATGGAATGCATAAAAAATAAAGGTTTTTCTCTTCAATATAATAGGAATTAGAAAAGTTTGGTACATGATTGTTTTCTAATGCATCAATTTTTGTGAGAGGATTTGTAAACTCTAATCCTTGGTTGGGTTTTGGTTTGTCATGGAAAATAGGTAACAGGGAAGAAATCCATCTTGGTATTGACCTTTTCCTTAGGGGTGACAAGTTCAATAAATTATCAAAGTGTCTACTCACCTTTCTCATGGAGCATGGATTTAGACTATTGGCTCATGTGAAGAGTTTTTGTGGCATTTTTCTTATTGGCTTTTACTAGAGGATTTGGGATTAATGGGAGATCTTACTATGGAATGGAATTCCTTTATTGTAGGATTGAATCATGTTGGTATTAGGTAATTTGATCAAAATGATGAATTAGTTTGGTCATGGAACACTACAAATGGGCAAGTTAGTGCCAAACTAGCTTATGATGTTATTTCCACTACTATTGAATTTGTTGAAAAATGGTGGCATAAAAAAATATGGAGTTCGAATGTTCCTTTGAAGCTAAAATGTTTCACTTGGATCAATCTAGAAAATAAAATTCATACGTGGGATAATATTATAAAAAGAGGTAGAGTGGGACCTAATATCTATAGTTTGTGTAAAAAGATGTAGAGACCATTTCGCAACTTTTTGTTCACTGTGAATTTGCAAAATATGTTTGGTTGGATGTGAGGCTATGTTAACTTTGAATCACATTTTGAATAACAAGTGATAGGTTTTTTTCTTGGTGAAAAAATTTAGTTAGTTACCCGGCCATTCTATAAGATTCAATAGAACCAATTTTTATTTTTTTAAATGTGCATGCTTAGTATTTTAAAGGGAAAAATAAAAGCATATTTTTTATGTATTTTCAATTAATATTTTGAAGGGTTTATTAAAAATATAAGCACATTGGATGCACAATTTAATATTGTATCCAATGATTATCCACATGAATAATTTTTAGTAAACCTATAGGGAGATAAATTGAAAATACATGAAAATGTATGTTTCTAATATCCCTCTAAATTTTTTATTTAAATTTTATGTAACAGAATTTAATGCATAACCAAGAGATGAGGTAGATAAGAGAGTTTTTTTTTCAAGGAGGTGGTAACGAAAGATATCATTACAATAGTTAAGCATAATAAAACATAATTCAACAAACATAGAAGTGCAAGAAACCAAAATATTTTGATACACAACAATAACCACATATGCAAACATTATTGAAATTGTTAGATTGACCCATAAGGTCATTTTATACATCACGAAGATGTAATGAACTCCCTTGACGTGAGGAAGGTGACATCCATAGAGATTGATGACGGTGCATAACAAATTCATTTTTTATTTTTTGTGCACCATCCAATTGCTTTGGTATAACTACTCAACTAGTTTAATTGATCCAAAATGAATCATTATATATATTTTTCATCTATTACGGTTTTTTTGGGGAAAAAGTAGTGATTGGCTATTGGGGCCCATTTTAGTGGTAGGTCCCACCATGGTTATTTAGAGTCCAAAAATGTTTGGATCTTGTTAGAGGCTTTAAATGGTTGTTTTTGGGGTCAAAACTTTGTCAATAGAGTTCTAGGCACAATTAAGAGCTTTCCAATGGATCAAAGAACACCTCAAGTAGATCTCGTATGAGGAAGTTATGCTTTTCACAAGTTGATTTAACTTGTTAACCACCATGATATTGGGTGGATGCCACATTAGCTTTCATTACTCACACATGTGGAGTTAATCATGTAGAGACTTTCAAAAAAATTAGAGCATTTGAAACCCTAACCCTAATAAAGGGTTGAAGCATGTGAAAATCCTAATCCTAACCTAGATGGCTATTAGGACATTGTTAAACACCGCTCCACTAGGATATAAATAGGATAAATTCATATTGTATTAAGTAATGTTCCATGATAAAGTAGAGAATTAACGCATGTAAAAACCCTAATCCTAACTTAGATGGCTATTAGGGCATTGTTAAATACTTGTCCACTAAGATATACATAGGTTACATTCATAACATATTAAGTATTGTTCCATGATAGAGTAGAGATTTAAGAGTGGGATATTGACATAGAATAAAGGAAGTAGAGGATCCTATAGAAACCACATAGGGCACCGTGCCCATGGAAACTATGTAATGAGTGCACTTTCTATCTCATAACTGAGAAGAAAAGAGCAAGGCATAAGATTCACCTTATAGATGAGTTTTCTTTCGTGTTGAACTTTCCAAATGTACATTTTGTGTTTATTGTGTGGATGATGTGTTATTTGCTTAGCAAGTGCATTCGAGTTTTTGTTTATTTCAATATTTTGTACACTAAATTAGTAATCTAAAATCTAAAGTAAAACATTATAACATTTGTTGTGATGAATTGTTCCAAGGGAACATCCATGATATTTTATAGATCATATGCTCAGTGGATAGAGGTGTGATGATGTTGAAGAATGTAACTTCAAAAGATATTCAAATTGTATTTTTATGGTACTTCCTTCGGGAAATATTCATATTTAAATTGATCATGTAAAAACCAAAAAGAATAAGTCAAAATAGATAAGTTGGCTCAACAAATGTCTGTGGGTAAATTGCCCCAAACAAAGGGCATGACTACCCCAGTCAGGTCGGCCCAGTTGGGGAAAGTCAGGTCAGCCCAGTTAAGTAAAAAGGCCAGTTTTGTGACCAATAATAAGTACGGCTCCTAATTTCTTTGTGTGCTGATGTGATCTGGTTACAAGAAAAAATTATACTCCATTTCGATTATGAGCCAGAAGCAAATTAATAATCATTGATGACTTGCAGCCAACGCTTAATATCATCACTTTGCATTGAAATACCCCAAATATCAAACCAATATTCTCTAGGAGCTACTAATATCCCCTACTGCAACACCATGGTTTACCCCTAAAATCCATGGTACTAGAAGACCCATGTAAATGGACACTTATTATCTTATCACCCTCCATGTGGACCATGTGCCGGCCAAAAGCAAATTAATAATCATTGATGACTTGTATCCAACGCTTAATATCATCACTTTACATTGAAATACCCCAAGTCTCAGACTAATACTCTCTAGGAGCTACTAATATACCGCACTGCAACACCATGGTTTACCCCTAAAATCCATGGTACTAGGAGATAGAGGACAATTATTTCTTGTACCCTCCATGTGGACCAATATATTTTCCACTTAGTGTTAGACTGATAATCATGGGATAGATGCAACTTACTAATCATTAATGACGTGCAACCAATCAAGATCTGGATCTCAACTTCTAAATGTATGCGATTTTCTGTCTGAAGTTGTGCATATACGGAAGCTTCCGTATATGCGCAGCACATATACGGAAGCTTCTGTATATGCCCAACACATATACGAAAGCTTCTGTATATGCACATATACGGAAGCTTTCGTATATGCGCATATATGGAAGCTTCCATATATGCACATATATGGAAGCTTCCATATATGTGCATATATGAAAGCTTTCGTATATGCGCAGCTGCTTCCATATATGCATAAGGCATATGCAGAAGCTTCCGTATATGAGCAGCTTCCATATATGTGATGCGCATATACAGAAGCTTCTGTATATACGCAACAGCTTCCGTATATGACTTGCGCATATATGGAAGTTGCTTCCATATATGCATAAGGCATATACAGAAGCTTCCATATATGCGCAGCTTCCATATATGCGATGCGCATATACAGAAGCTTCTGTATATACGCAACAGCTTCCATACTTGCGCATATATGGAAGTTGCGCATATACAGAAGCAGTTGCGTATATACGAAAGCTTCTATATATACACAACTGCTTATGTATATTCACAGCTTCCGTATATGCACAAAGCTTATACAGAAGCTTCTGTAAATGCGCAACGCATATACAGCAGTTGCGCATATATGGAAGTTTCCATATATGCACAACAACTTTCATATATACACAGTTGTGCATAAACGGAAGCTTCTCTATATACGTAGCTGCGGATATATATGAAAGCTTTTGTATATATGCTTCCATATATATGTAGTTTCTGTATATGCGCAAGGCATATACGGAAGCTTCTATATATGTGTTGCGCATATACAAAAGCTTCTGTATAGGCCTTGTCCATATATGGAAGCTTCACATATATGGAAGCAACTGCGTATATACAGAAGCTTCTGAGAGGGTCAAATGACCACAGTTTTCACCAAATAGCCATATTTTTCCAGACTGATGTCAGAAAGCAACAATGACTTCCTGATAGCACCAGAACACCATCAGATGTATTTTCAACTTCATGCCACATCATCATGCATGCCATTCCATGTCATCATATCTGCCACATCATCATACTTTCCATGTCATCACTTCCTTTGTCATTCCTTTGTCTTTCACTGATTTTTTCCCTGCCATCATGTGCTCGGTTATTCCTTTGTCATTACTGAACTCCTTTGACATCAATGACAACCACATCCAACACTTTTAAACATTTATTTTTGAATTTTTAGGATATATATATATTGTTGTTCCGCAATAGACCTAATATGTACATGTGTAATACTGCAGATCGTGGGCCAGTGAGGCCAGCGGGATCTTTACCACTGCAGCAACGAGGATAGGAGGGCAGAGGATATTTATTATTGCATTTCATGGTAGATTTGCATTTTGCATGCTAGTTGCACCTTCTAGGGCATGCATCTTTTCATCTTAGGCCTTGCATTTTCATGGTAGTTTAGATTGCATTAGCATAATTTAAACCTAAACCTTTAAAAATTCTTCAAAAAGCTCCATACAAGAGCTTAGAAAACCCTAAAAAAATGCTAAACCCTAACCATAGTCTATCCTTCCTAACTTAACGTCACCCTTCCTTCCCCTCTCTTCCCTTCGTTCTTCCTTCTATCCTATTCGCCCTCACTCCCTAGCCTTTCTCATAATTCCTTCGGTTGTGCTAAATTTTATGATATTTTATGTTTGGTTTAAGGCAGCTTAAAAGATTTGGTATTGACTGAAAAAGTTTGGTGTTATTCAGGGGAAAGACAAATTTATTTCAGAAAAGGGTGGGAGAGTATCAAAAGGCTTCTGTTATGTCCAACTTGAGTGGCAACCAGATTCATGTATTTAGTTTAGATGAGGAATTTTGAAGGCACACTTCCAAGTTGAATAGATGGGATATCCATCTAATCCCATTTAAGTACTTGGAATTTTTTTAAAGTAGTACACGGGTTCTTTGTCTCTTAATGCTTTCATGTTGAAGGGGCCTTCATCCATTGGCTGAGAATGTATATTGTATTTGTATGTTAAATTGGTTGTCTTTGAGGGTTGGAATCATTTGTCTCAATTCAAATCTCCTTAGATTCATTTGTTACTTTCTATGATGAGCAGTTGTATTGCAGAGGGCTAGTTATACCATTTTAAAAGCCTTCAATAAAGTAATGAAAGTTTTCTATTATAGTTTTGTTCAAGGATGTTCCAGTAATGGTTACAATTGATTCCAACCATCACTCTTCTTTTTGCTTAACAACATCCAACATACAAATAAGACATCTTTGAGTTGATGAGTAGTCCTAAACAGATGATAATGTTCACAAGTGCCTTAGGTGAGACTTTACCTTTCTTAGGAATATAATGAAAACACTAATACTAGTGGACATTATTGATGGCCCACACACTGAATCTTAGGGTCTAGTGTTTAGTTCCAACACTAAACTAAGGCAAGGGAACTCAAAGGAAGGTGGTCCAACACGGCCAAGGGATGGTAGAGAGATATCTATGTCATGGAGCACACATGGATACAACACGTAATTGGGCCACACCATGACATTCCTTATGGGTAGGCATATGTGAGTACTAATGAACCAAATTTATATGCTACAAGTGGTATAAATCTAAAGTACATTCTCATAAAAAATTGAATGCATATTTGGTTAGCAACTAGTTGTAATATCATAATATAGTATCCATGACACCTACAAAGAGACTAGATTTCATGGGACAACAACAAAAGCAAATGAATCACGTACACAACATTTTGTATTTCATTAAAGGATCAACTAAACATTTATACAATTGGTTGTAATCTTCCAAGCATTGGATTTTTGCACCCCTCCCCCTAACCAAGAAAACCTTTGATCCATAATAACAAACAAAATATCTTTCTATAGGAATCCTATGTTACCATAGTGTTGTATATGTCATACTTTGAGAGTAAATTGATTAAAATGAGAATGTCATCACTATAAAACAACAAATATGTATTTGGATGTATGTCGAGCAAACCAAGAAAGCATTAATTGAATATTGGGTACCAACCTCAATCTACGCATAAAAGAAAGAAGAGTTCCACAATTATAAATGATAGTTAAGCAAAGCATGTTAGCATAAGGATCTATGTATTTGGATGAAAGGCTGGTGAGTAAGGCGAACATCAATTTAACACTAATAAATAGCAAAAACTTATAGGAAATAATATTTAAGGTCTTTAATGACTTTCCCATGATGTTTAATTATGACATAAAAAATATGCCATTTTTCTAAATAGTGGAACTTTATTATTGGAAGCAATGACATCTTTTGATGAATTAAATATTTTACAACAGTAGAAAAACAAATCATGAACTTATTCAAACAAAATAAAGAAACAATTCCTTATATCCAGGACAAGGTGAAAATATTACCACAAACGCTATAGCACTATATATAAGTAAGTAGATATCGACAAAAGACAAGAAAATTATTGAACAGAAAATTAGAAAATGAGCTACCACCTTTAGGACTTGAAACAAACAAAACAAATCAATATGTTATTAAAATGTATCTTTTCCTTGCACAAGAAACTTAACCAACATTCTTATGACAGTGGACAGAGAAAAAATAAAAATAAAAATTAGTGAATAGAAATATGAATGCAACCAACTAGAATAGAAACTAAGGGTCTTTTAAGGATTCAAACATAATAACTATACTAAAGCAATCGGCAAAAAAACCTTATACAAGTATGAAGAAATACACCCTTCTCAAACATAAAATTCAAACTTCTTAATACCTAATTAAAACTCAATCTTCTTCCTGATTAATTATTTGCAAGTAAGTACATTATATGGTAAAATATAGCAATAGATGCAAAAACCGATAGTTTTTATTGTTATTGCTTTTAAATAACAAATAATTTCTTTAATTTTCAAACAATATTCTTTTCAATAAGCAAAGTCATTTTTTAATTTTCAATTAACATTCTTTTAAACAAGGTAAAAGGATAATGAAATACCTCTCTAAACAATTGAAACTTGCACAAATTAGAATTTAGAAGTTACATTAAAGAAGATAGTGTAATTGTGAAATATGTTGCAATCCCAAGTTATAAACATTATGGAAAACAATAGAAATCCCAGACAAATTACTAGTGAATGCATGCAAAGACCATCAAAATAATTGTAGATCAAAAAACCAAGTTCAATGTAGAGAAATATTCCAAGCTTATCTCGTTTGCACAGTTGGGATTCTTAATTCAAGTGCATGTATTCAAGATAGTGTCCAAGTGACCCTAGCCAAATTTGACCCTTGCCACCCTAAGAAGCACAAAAAAATAACACACCCTTCTTATAAATTTCTTTCAACTTTATCGACAACCCCCCAAAGCAACCACCCACAAACAAATTTACCCTTACCCACCCTAGGCATCCAAAACCAAAGAACAAACACTTCTCACAAGTCTTTGATGATTTGACCAACAACCCTCCAAAATAAAGCAATTTTTAGAGTAATATATTTTTATCCCTTGGAATTTGGGTGAATCGCTTTAGGAAAAAATATAAATTGGCAAATCTTTGTCGTTAAAAACCCCTAAAATTAGCCCATTTGCTAAATTTTGTCCCTAAAACTTTCCTTGGTATGGTTGCAATAGGATCATCTATTTCATATGTTCTTCTCACAATATCTCATTCCCTTACTCTCCTCAACTATGAAACAATAATGAATACAATAATAACAAAATCATTTCCTTTCCTAACAACCCAATATTTAACATGTCGTGATACCCATATAGGGTTAGGGTTAGGGTTTTTGCATGCCTCCATCCCTTATTAAAGTTAGGGTTTTAGACCATCTAGAATCTTCTTGAAATTCCACATGTGACTAGCTCCACATGTGTGAGAAACATGAGAGTTGACATGGAATCCACTCGATACCACTGTAATCAACAAGATAGGTTAACTTATAGAAACCATAACTTTCTCATATAGACTCTAATTGAGGTGGTGTTTGTGCCATTGGAAAGCTCTCGATGTGTAGAATAATGTTGAGAGATTGTGAAATTGTTTTGCAAAGTTTTGATCCTCAAAATGTCATTTAATGTCTCAAATGAGCTTTAGAAGTTTTAGACTCCAAATCACCGAAACAAAATCTACCCTAAAATGGGCCCTACACCCTTAATTCCATTTTTGTCTCTAAAAAATACCAAAATAAACGATAAATTATATTAAATGACCATTTCAGATGATTTGAAATATACACACTAATAGTAATTTAAATTATCCATTTAAGATGATTTGAGATATACACACTTTTGTTATAAATGATTGTGATACTCCTCTAACTATTTGACATGTATAGTGTCACTTACCTCTAAACACAATTATGAAAGGAAAGAAGCCAAAAATGTTTGTTTCATGGCATTATGCTCAAGGTTAAAACTAATGACATAAGTTATTGGTTTCACCTCATTCACATTCTAAAACAAAGAAGTTTGCAAAAGAAAGTGGAAGAAATTTGCAAAAAAAAAGTGGAAAATATTGCATTGATTAAGTACATATACACCCAATAAAACTTAACCATCCATTTCCAAGCCACTTAATGGGAAATGTTTGTAAAAGAAAGTGGAAGTTATTGCATTGATTAAGTACTTATACACCCAATAAAACATAACCATCAATTTACAAGCCACTTAATGGGAAATATAGATGTGTTTTACTATCAATTTCCAAGCCACTTAATGGGAAATGTACATGTGTTTTAAGTGTTTGAAAGATATGCAAATAACATTATTTTTAAAACTAATATTGTCAAGAGATTGTACATAGAATCTTTTAGTTTACATAAATTTTATTTATGTGAAAATATATTATTTCTTTTATCTTAATATCTTTATTCATTTTAATATGTTTAATTTTATTTTAAATTTTTAAATATATTTCTTATGTTTTTATTATAGTGATATGTTTTTCTATATATAATTATAATTTTTCTTTAAAATTTTGTATTTAAGTTACTTTTACAATATTTATTAAAAAAATGTATTATATAAAAATAATATTAACACATTAAAATGAAAAAAATATCTATGTATAATTTTTAATATTAAAACAAAGTATCATAAAATATACTTTTGAAAAAATAACATAAATTCATTAAATTTATGTTTACCCTCAGAATTTTTAAATAATATTAAGCATTTTTTCAGTGGTTGAAATAATAACAAGTTTACTTTTTGATTGTTTATCCATTTTAATACTTATAAAAAATAGATATCAATTAAGATTTTTATTAATAATAGTTATCAATTCAGTTTTTTATTAAAATTAATAATGATATGTTATTGTTAAATAATAATGATAATCAACCTAGAAAATACTCTAAAAATATTTTTTCCAAAAATATTTAAATTAGATATATAATCGGAAACCATTTATTTTAAAACCCAATGTGCAATCCCTTCAAAAAAAAATCTTTAAAATTACAATGACCATTAGCCAAATGAACAATGCACATTCACCAAACCGACACAATTACACTAGTGTAAAATAATTGAAATGAAGCAAATCCAAGTGGTTGTAGATGCCATAAATGAAATAAAACAGCTTCTGGCTGAAAAAGATTAGGAAATTGGGGGAAATTATGAGAACAGGCTACAAGTAAGCTTACTTTACTTATGTCGTCCCATGGAGAGGCTGCTTGCCTCACTAGTCAATTTACAGTAAGCAAAATAACATAGAGAAATTGGCAAGTGGCCTGGATAGTTATGTATACTCCCGGATCCCAGTCTCAATCATGGCGTCTGTCAAACGCCCTCTTGTTTACTGGTATTTAAATCGGGCATTCTAGAAATCTGAAAACAACCATCTCCGTTTTAATAAGCATAAGCGAGCTGCCCAATTCAAGTTGTACAAGCTCTGTTAAGTAGAAAAAATATTGATTGCAGAGCTAAAAAAAGTGAAGCTTGCATGTTTACATTATAGAAGACAATATGATTGATAAATCCCTTTTCGTTCTCTCCTGAAACCTTTTGAGCCACCTATCCAATATGTCTACGGGCATTGCCAGTTGGTTTGTCTCCACAGAACAGAACGACTGCATGACGCTGAAAAGATTTTCCCCAACTTTCATAGCCAAATCCTCCTCCGCTCGCTTATGTTTCCCATGTCCAGATTTGGCAGAGACACCAAATCCTCCACGCAGATGCCGATTTTGGCCGTGGGCAGAGTAGCATTATGTCCTCCACCGTCGACAGAAGGCGAGAGAAGAGATAAAACTGCAGATGAGACTATGCATAAACTGCCAATGCCTTCCCTGGAAGGAAAACCACTTCGCTGGCCATGAATACACATATCTCTTTCACTTGCCTGTATTCTTCACATACATGGCACAGGAATCGATCTCAACTCTGGTATTCACATAGGGAATGACAAGCACAACCTACATCAAACAAATAACAGTTAAAAACCCAAATAAGAACTGAGCAAATTAGAAATAGCAACAGTTAGAGATTAGAAGCTCAGGGAACTGAGCAAATATGAGCTTGGCTTTGAAAACTCGGAGCCTCTTCCTCTGCCAAATATCTGAGGGAGCTGATCGTGCATTACTGTACAGTTTTCAAACAAATACGAGCTGAAATAAAGGCGCGGTTGATAATTCAAATTTCAAATTTGAATGGTATGGCGCTGGTTTGGTGATGGATGTCTAATCAGGTGTGGTTGCGGTCTAATCCACAGCCGGTACATTGATTCTGCACGGAGCGAAGTAGGACGTCGCCGGGAGGTATTCACGGTCGCCGCTATGCATTACCTCACTGTCACATCCTTGGTACAAATCTTGCCGGAGAGGAGGAGAAGGAGGTTCCAACTTCCGGCGAACACGGGGGACCCACTACCTGTCCAGCTGGCTTATCCTGCCTGAACGTACAGGCGAGATAAGCTCAGCCCCCAGTTACTTATCCAATGACAAATGATGGAGTTTCAGAATATTTTTGGTTTTCAAGGTTACCAAAAACGGCAAAGGCCATTCACACAGATCAGTGCACGATTTACCAATGAGCAGAAGGGAAATACACACGTGGCGCCTAACACTCCAGATGATCGCCACTCATATGATCCGAGCGTTACACCACTTACGAGGCACGACGGAGGAGCTGTGTTCAAGCTTGTCGAAATTGGTAGCCACGCCAGAGATGAAATCAATAGCACCATGAACACAGTAAATGGTGGCAGACGCTAGGTTAAAAGAGAACAATGGACCCGGTTATATATATATTTACCTCTCTTGCAAGATTAATCACCAAAAAGGAGTATCACTATATTTTCGAGAACCGCCTACACTAAGAATGGATACCAATAGCTCTCGTATTTGAAAATGGATACCAATATGCAGCTATACCAACTACGGTTCGTAGGTGGCATAATATCTCCAACACAATAAATGAGGTGAAGGATACCAGACTACTGCAATATGCATCAATATGCAGTATTGAACACAACAATAAATCAGTCTATCAAAGGAAAACTCCAAGACACCACTCAAAGACACCACTTAAGGCTGCAACCTCATCCACATTGTAGACTAGTGTTCAACGTCTTCAAGCAACCAACTCTTAACCAATAGATGACCTACTCAAACTTATATTTTTCTTTCACCTTTCACAAGGTTTCCTTATGAAAATATAAAATATTATATTCAAAGTAGTTTGTAGTTGTGGGTTACTCAACTTAGAGAGGTAAGAATGCAACAGAACATGTGATGATATGGTCACATAATGGTGGGAGTATTAGTGAAGATTTGGAAGTCCGTCTAGTTATTTCAGAACATGTAATTCAGATAATGTATAATGTGAAATAACATATTAAATGAATAGCTGATAAATGTTCATAATTTTTAGTTATAAATTATATTCAAAAAAACCTTAAGTCGATAGTTCGATTCTCTTCTCGTTGCTGCAGGAATTTCTATGCACTCCCAAAAAAAAAACATGCATGGGGCTCTTTCTCCACAAGGAGTCCCCCACTTTTCCCAGCAAATATATTAAGACAAGTCGATCTCTACGCACATCGCCCTATTAGTTCTTCAGCAAATATGATAAGCAATAAAAGCAAATAGCTCTCGGTCCTTGGAATCAAAACACATGTGTAAAATGCAACAAACTTCTCAGAAAGAATAGGCATATGTAACATACAGAGTTTAGTATATCAAGAAATAAATTAGACCTCTCACAGCGGCTGCTTCTTTTCTTCAATAAAAAAAACTACACATGAATAATGGAGCGCGACCATCCCTAGCAACTATTATTTTTATGAACAACACATATTTTTTTGTTAATGCTAGCAATCAGTACAATAGCAGTAATAATGGAGCTCTTCGTTCCTACTGAAATCACATCTATATAGATCAAATCATATGTTCACTTCAATCGAAGCAAATCCATATAAAAATGGAGTTACGGCTCAATGGATAGATCATTTTCATTGTTTTTTAACAGAAGGCGAAAATTATGAAATATAAAAAAAAAAATAGAGACTGAACATCTTTTCCAATGGAACGCTTCAACAGAGTGCAAGATACACCTATATCTTGAGTCGGTTCACTCTAGGGAAGCCACTCTTCCTTTCGCTCTGCAAATCGTATCACTAAAGGAAAATATATGAAATCTACACACGTCATCTTTTGATTCATTAATAAATAGTAATTATTAGAGGTGATGTGCACTATTCGTGACAACCTTTTTAGTGTGAGTGGTGTGGGCGCTGCTCCTCGTAAGCGGTTGGCAGAGATGTTGTAACGTAACATCGGCACGAAGGCAACACTTCAGGGTAACGTAATGTCGTGAGAGCCGTTGGCAGCACTCCACGCAGCAGAGGGCAACGCAATATTGTGAGAGCCCACTACAAGAAAAAGGGTATTTTACCCTCACATTAGCACCACTATTTGTAAAGGATTTGGGAAATCCTCAATTTTTAGATAGTGGTGCAAAAGTGGTGATAATGTGGGGATACGCAAGTGGTGATAAGATTTATGGTGCCAAAGTGGTGTTTGTAAAAAAGTTGTTTTTGGGGTTAAATGAATATGTGGCATTCCATGGTGTATGGTGCAAACCACCAAAACCAATCTTAGGTGGATTGAAGTTTTGTGGTGCAAAACACCAAAACCAATCCAACATGGATTGAGACATTTTGGTGCAAAACACCATAAAAAATAACAAGTGGTGCAAAGCACCATAAAATAATAAATGGTGCAAAAAAATATAAATCACATATTATATATATTTATATATAATATGTGATTTATATTTTTTTGCACCACACACATATATATACTTCTTAACAAGGTTAAAAAATATATATTAAAACATTTTCTTACAGCTTATTTCATTTTAATCCATCATTAACAAAATCTGTAATGCAGTACATTAAATAGACACAAGTGAAGAGCCACAGAGTGGCAATTTCCCTGCAATGAGTTATAGCTTTTGCATGTCATTAAGCATGTTGTTGGAACAAAAAATCGCTATTGCCTTCAATGGGCATTTAAAATAGCAAAATTGAATCAGACAATGAAGTCATAACAATGTAATTTGCCAAAAATGTTGTCGTAAGTTTGCACAGCCTTGTTTCAAAATTAGCAAAATATAATATTACAATCAGAACATGAAGCCATGCCAATGTGAATAGCCAAAGATCTGGCCAGGAAGTCTGCCATGGTCTTCTTTCAAAATAGGAGATAGCACTTGTTGCAATGCAGCCGCAAGTTTTTTTGTTCTATGTTTTAACTGCTCGTACATTAATGAGCTACATTTGATACTTTTTTGTTGCTTTGACTCTTTATCTGGTATGCTTGAGAAACCAAATCCAAATGACTGGTATAGCAATCTGCTCCAAATCAATACTAGTACTTAGTACAATGTATGATACAAAAAAGAATGCTTTATATAGAAGATCTTATATCAATGCAAAGTGTTATTTACATCAATTTTAGTCTCATTTACATGAGGCATGTGCCCTGCGCAGAAGCATGTAGATCCTGGTCTGTGAACAACTTTAAATTTTTTTTGGATGAATCAATTATCTGGACCAACCATTTTTTTGGTGGATAAGAGTTGCAAAACAGGATGTTATATGGTTGTATGTGTTTCTGCAACCACAATTCCAAGCAAAAATCAACAATGTCGGTTAGTCTAAATCAGAAATCAACTTTCAGCATATATACAAACAAAACAATTTTGAAGTAGAACCACTATCAGAATTATCATTAGATTCGAAATTATCATTAGATTTGAAGGAGGGATTCATCTTTTTTAAGGAGAGAGTTGATACTACTATGCTCTATGAAGGCACTATGGCAGGACATGACATTTTATGTGTTAGGCACAGGAGTGATTAGAGGAGTAGTAGAAGGCACATGGGGTAGGAGAAACCCGCAGTGGTTAGTGGGGAAAGAGAAATCTGAGAGTGAGGACACTGATATGGCAGCATTTATGGGGATCCGAAGCCAGATCCCTATGCTCATTCTAATCTCGTTCAACTTTGCTAACTTCCTCTTCTCAACCCGTATCTTGCAAGTTTATTAATATTAGCATGTATGTTCTAGAGATTATTATTACTAGCTTAAAGTAAAACTTTTATTTATGGCTAAATATTTTTTTTTTTATTACTATGTTAATTTTGTCATAATCTCTTCCTTTCATTGTTATTAGGCTTTCTTTTAGTCACATTGTGAAGCTGTGCACTCATCCTTTGTATTTTTTAACAAGTTCATACTTTGGCTTATGTACACGTCCTAGTTTTTTTAGAGATTATTCTTGTATTTGCTTTTACTAGAAACGTGGATCTGGTTACTTAAATTCATGCATCTAAATTTATATATCCATGGGAATGATGCTAAACTTGCTTCGTGTCAGAGATTCAAAAAAGAAAACATATGAAGATGGAAATATACCTAAGAATATATAAAAGCAAGAATGGAAATCAAAAGCTAGCTGCTAGATTGATCATTGTAGATGATTCATCATAAAGAGATACATCTTTTATATATTTAATGTAATTTTGAATTGTGTATTCAGTTTTGAGGTAGTGTATCTAATGAATGGGTTTGCCCCAGAAGCAGTATACAGTACAGCACATGCTTGACAGAGATGATAAAGATAGGCAAGTCAATTCTCACCATTTAGTTTGCCTCATTGCACTGATATGAATTGCTTGTTTTGACCACTCAAATTGATCCCATTCACTTGTCGTCCCATCATAATGGAAAAGAAGAATTGTAAAATTTCCTGAAAACTGGTAATTAAGATCAAATTAAAAAAATGAGTGCTTGCAATCTAGGAAGAGAAATAATGAATAGTGATGTCATAGTAATTAATATTTATAATCCCTATAGTAAAAACTAATGGTGAAAACAGTATAAATATTAAATATATACCTTGGAAATAGCAGTATTGACAATATCCTTCTGTTCAAACCCAACAGTGAAAACCACTAGATACTTTTGCTTGAATGGTAAGTCCTGCACATTTCCATCAAAAATAAATCAAGTTTGAATTAGCTGCCAGAAATTAAGGAAAAGAACTATCAGATGAACAGATAGACACTCAAGGCATAAGTTGAAGTAAAGAAGAATATCCTAAGCATAATGCTCCGGTAGAGAAATTTGTTGCAGGGAAGAAGATTTGAATGGCCAAAATAATAGTTGTGTATGGGAAATTTATTGCAAGGAAGAGGATTTGGAGCAACCAATATCACCATTTAAAAAAAACTTAAATTCTAATCTCCAGTTTCTTGGAATTATTTTGCACCAAATGGATATGAAGTACTCTTACTGTGATATCATGCTTACATAACATGTTTGTTTGGTGTATTCATTTTTAATATAAGTCCTCTGTTTCCACAACGGCGCAGCAAACACACAATTCTTTGACTGATTTGTAAGTGTTTTGGTTGTGTGTGCATTGAAAGTAGGTGGAACAACGCTTCTCATTCATACTGCCCTTCATGCATAGAATAGGGTTATTTTCTACACAGGATTGGTTCTACAGTGCCAAATCTCATATTTTGTCCTGAGGAAGGGCTTGAGGATTCGAAAAGGGTTGACAAAATGACTTTGATAGTTGGTTGAATTTCACAATCTCATATTTGATATTTGTTTAAAGATTTAAGATTTTTCATTAAATTCCAATCTCAATATTGCAAAATGGAATGTTACCTTCCCACCTAAATTATAATTATATATATCTACTCTCTCTTGGTATGACTTATAATCTTAAAATCCAATCTCAATATTTCGGAAATGGAACGTTACTATCCTACCTAGATTATAATTATATATATCTACTCGGTATGATTTATAATCTTAAAATTGTTCATTAGATGTAGTTGGGCCTACCTAAATTATAATTATATATATCTACTCTGTTGGTATGATTTATAATCTTAAAATTGTTCATTAGATGTAGTTTGGCTTAGATGTAGTTTGGCTGAGAGGAATTATAAGTTCAATTTTTGTACAGGTATTGACATATTTGACATATTTACAATTTACAAGTAAAAAATAAATAAATCTTAAAATGTACTTAACCCGGTATTGTATACCTAAGAGTAAACACCAACTCAAACTATATACTAAGAGATTATGGCCACTCTCCTTTAGCCATATTGGTCATGAGTATATCCCAGTTGAAATAAAAACTTTCATGGAAGGAATCATGAGCTGGGCATGTCAGCAATGGTATCCGCACGCTCATGCACCTGCCACCACCCTGATATGATATTATATAAATATGGATATGAGGTGTTTTATATATATATAGCTTTTCAAGATCGTCTGTTCATCTGTATGTTTTTGTTGCTATTCTGTAATCGGTTATACTTGAATTCTTGGTGCCTTGTTAATCGAATTGGAGCAACAATGCCTGTGTCTGAGAACGGTGGGGATGTTAAGGTCCATGAGCTAGATGGGTTCAGGAATATCACCAACTCCAACAACAAGACTGAACTCAAAGAAAAGTTCAAGCGCATGTGTAAGATCATGTCTTAATTTGTTTCCATTTTCATCATCGTTGTGTGCATCCAAGGATTTATTTTTCTTGTTTAGTTTATGAAATTATCTGAGACCAGTGCAAGAAAGAAACGAGCAGAAGTATAAATAACTACATAAAATCCTAGACATAGATATCTCTGTTATTTAGAATCATTTTCAGAAGTGTTTTTCTCTAACTTAATGTTGTTGTTGATTTTAGCTAATAATACACCTCATTCTTTCATTTTTCACTGAAATCCTTTTGTTTTAAGTCAAGCACATCCAAAGCATAAGTCAAGTACAATCCAAAGCATAAGCATACCTCTTTGATCAATTTTCTATTATTGTAATTAATTATCCAGGTCCGATTACTTTTCATCGACATTAAATACAATCGAGGCTTTTCTAGTACTCCTGATATGGAAAGCTATTAAACAAGACAACTATTTGATACATATGTTCCAAAACAGGATGTGCACCCAAGAGAAGTTGAAATGGATAGGAAATGCTTATATACAGAAAGAGTAATTCAATATATATGATTCACTACAGATAATTCATACTCTATCTACGTACTTGTAAATAGTCACTCTGGATAGATACTAAACATACCAAATTCCACGATATTAATTTTACTTTGCATATCCAAATTCATACTGAAATGCAAGATATATTGATGGCTAAAGAAAGTAACAAACCTCACTGGGCTTACCCTACAATCTGGGGAGGTATAAGTCAGTCTCGGGCACAACAATGCCTGGAGCCAATGTCTCGCACCACGAGGGAAGAACAGTAATAAAGATACAGAGCTTACACCCTTATTCTTAACTTACACCCTCCATCCAAAAGACCATCTTTCCAAGCCTTGTCAATCGGGTAAATTCACTAATGAAAGGGTGGCGTTGCTACCCCGCGCATTCCTCAGTTGATCCATAAAACCCAAAATGGGTAAGGTTCTGGGAACACCCCATACATCATCGAATCCATTGATGAGTCTCTATGACTACTGGCTTTAGCCCTTATAGAGATTCAAATAGTCCTTTCCAAGAGTATCATCGCATCAAGTTAGATTCCTCAAGCACTCCTGAAGGATCTCAAGTTAGTGAAAGGGAGGGCCAATCTTCTAATACAATCAGTGATACAACATCCTTTCCTGGGGAATTAAAAGGATCTGATATTACCAAGCAACACGTCTCCACTCTTCTGTGGGATAGCAATGACCCCATCGAGGACTCGATCAATGCTGAATTCCTAATGGGAGAAGCCATGCAAAACATGAGCCTAATTAAGGAAAATGCAAATCTTTGTGTAGAGTCCACTATTCATGCATGCACACTAGATTTTCCGGATTGGAATACTCCACCATCTGAGTCTCCCATCTCAGAACCACAAGGAGGTTGTAACGGCCCTCTTGCTGAACCACTTCAGAGCAGGAGTAGGGCAGAAAGTAGTGCTTCTTGTGTAGAAGATTTAAGGTATGGGATAAGATTGGATTGCAAACAAAATGAGCTAAATACACAGAAGAACCCTGTGTTTTCACCAGATGGAGTGCATCAAAATCCAAGTCCAGAATTTAAACCCAAAGAAGAAACAAACCCAAAACTAAAGCAAAAAGCTTCCGCAGAGAACTTCAGGGAATTCATCAACCAAATGCTGCTGGCCGACGAATTCTCACAGGGTTTTGAGGTGGGCTCTTTGCGTCCTAAATTTGAAGAGCAGACAGGACAGGTCCTTGATGTCAAGCATCTTGGATACAAAAAACTGTCTAAACTTGTTGCGTCATATAGTCACCTTCTATTAGTGGACAATGGTGTCATTGGATTCAGTCGAATATTCCCTGCAGGTTTTGTTAGCGAAACTGTGCCCAGTAATCTTAATTCCAATACAACAAGCGAAGTAACCTCCATGAACACCAACCATGATCTCGCTCAACTGAAAGAAACAATGGCAGTAGACTGCCCTTCGAGTGCTCTAAGTGCAAGGAATTGTTAAAAAACAGAGCTTGGGAGCAAAATATATTTAACAAACAATTGCCTTACATGAACACTGAAAGCGAATGGTTGCCATCTATGACTACTGGCCCATGGGCATCAGTGAACTTTAGCCCATATAGAGAAGCAACTGGTCCTTTCCATGAGACTAATAGCATGAAGTCAGATTCCTCAAGCACTCCTGGAGGATATGAAATTAGGGAAAGGAAGGGCCGATCTTCTAATACAAGCAGTGACATGATGTCCTTCCATGGAGAATTAGAAGGGTCTGATTTTATCAAGCAACATATCTCCACTCTTCGGTGGGAGAACAACGACCCCATCGAGGACTTGATCAATGTTGAATGCCCAATGGTAGAATCCATGCAAAACATGAATCTAATGAAGGAAAATGCAAATATTTGTGGACCCAGTATTCATGCATGCACACTAGAGATTTCAGATTGGAATCCTCCAGTCTGAGTCTCCCATCTCAGAACCACATGCAGGTTGTAACAGCCCTCTTGCTGATCCACTTCAGAGCAGGAGCAGGGCAGAAAGTAGTGTTTTTTGTGTAGAAGACTTTAGGTATGGGATAAGATTGGATTGCAAACAAAATGAGCTAAATACACAGGAGAACCCTGTGTCTTCACCAGGTGGAGTGAATCGAAATCCAAGTTCAGAACTTAAACCTGAAGCAACAACAGATCCAAAAATAAAACTAAAAGCTTCTAGAGAGGACTTCAGGGAATTTATCTACCAAATGCTGCTGGCCGGCGGATTCTCGGAGGGTTTTGTGTTGGGTTGTCTATGTCACAAATTTGAAGAGCAGACAGGAAAGGTTCTTGATGTCAAGCATCTTGGATAAAAAAAGCTGTCTAAACTTGTTGCAACATACAATCACCTTCTATCAGTGGAAAATGTTGGCACTGAATTCAGCCGAATATTTCCTGCAGGCTTTGTTAGCAAAGTGGCGCCCAGTAATCCTAATTCCAATCCAACAAGCAAACTAACCTCCTTGAACACCAGCCATGATCCCACTAAACTGAAAGCAAAAGTAGAAGTGGACTGTCCTTCGAGTGGTGTAAGTGGCAAGGAATCGTTAGAAAACAGAGCTTGGGACAAAAATATCTATGTCCAACAGTTTCCTTACATGCACTCTGAAAGTGAATGGCTACCAGATATGACTGGTGGCTCACAAGCACCAGCAAGTTTTATCCCTAAGCAAGCAAATGGTCCTGATTTTCAAGAGTGTGACGTCAAGTCAGATTCGGCAAGCACTCCTGGAGGATTTCAAGTTAGTGAATGGGAGGGCCAGTCTTCTACTACAATCAGTGAGACAACGTTCTTTCATGGGGAAGGATCCGATTGTATCAATCTTGTCTTGGCTCTACAGAGGGATGGCAATATTTCCATCAATGACTCGGTCATTGCCAAACGCTTGATAGTAGAAGCCATGGAAGACAGGAGGCTTATGATAGAAAATACAACTTCTTGTCGAGAACCCAGTATTCCTGCTGGTACAGGGCTTCCAGATTCGATTCCTTCAGCTTATGACTGTCCCAGCTCAGAATCACAAGTGGATTGTATCGGCCCTCATGCTCCACTGCAAAGCAAGGGAGAAAGTAATGATGTTTGTGCAGAAGACTCATGGGATAGTATAAGATTGGATTGCAAACAAAATGAGCAAAATACAAAGAGTGGAGGGAATGAAGGGAGTATTCATATGATTAGTGCAGTTCCTTCAGCAGGATCAATCATTCAAGTTGCTGGAAGAGGTATGCTTTTGGCTCTCTCCAGTTCACAATAAAGCTTGCTTGCTGATATAAATGAAGTATTACCAATACCAATTCAAGGTTTAGTCATGTTTGAATTGGTGGACTGTGCAGGGCTAAAGAACATTTGTGAACTCGCAATGTGGAGAAAGAATCGGTGAAAAGAAAAACAGGTTATGAATGGAATTCAAACTCAATGATCAGTTAAATGTATCATGGTTATTATATTCAGAAATAAAATACTTTCTCACGTGCAGTCCGGTGCTTGTGGATGCCAATGTAGTAGAATTAGCATGGATCCATGTTAACCGCAGATCTATCCATGTTAACCTCAGATCTATCAAGCATCACGAGGGATCAAATCTATTGAGGTATAATTTTTTTGATCATTTAGAATGGATCTAAACTCTGTGTACTCTCACTCAACTCCATATAACTATGAACTCACAACTTTTGTAAAGATGAATATGTAAAGATGAATATGTAAAGATGCAATTTTGATTAACAAATATTTATATTTGCATTATTGACAATTTTATATGTAACTATCATATCTATGGTATGTCTAATTATATGTGACAATCTAGTATCTCTCTATGTTGCACTTTTATATTAGGTGTGCATATCAAATCTCTATATATATTTAGAGATATTTTATTTCAGTTTGTATCTATATTTGGCTAACATATAGCATTATTATTATTATTTGTTGCAAGTATTATATTTTTTAACCCAACATATCACGACGTAAGCATTATCCATGGGACAACATCTCTATCATATTGGGCTGTAGATGCACCTCGCCACTCTGGTGCAACAAGGTATACGGTACACTATTGTAAAAACCAAAAGTTAAGTATTTGAAACTGAAGGAAAACAAAAATAGTGGATATGCCTTGGGTGCTCAAAATATTCTATCGAATGTTATTCATTGTCTTGTTGTTTGTGTTCTTGACCTCTTGCAATTCCAACTTTCAAGCATAAAATCACTTGAAAAATCCTAGCCCCCACCCCTTCAAAATGTCAAATAAGCATAAACGGAAAGAAATAAATAACAAGCTGTGAGATGTAAAATTCAAGAATCAAGAGTCACATAAGTTTGTTTTTCCTACTCTTTTCATTCCCCTCCTTGCAAATGATAAATGTTTAACTACTAGGTGAGGATGAGATTGCCAGGACCTCTCCAGCCCCAATCAACAGATGGCGCATGAAGAGTGAACATGTCACAAAGTGAGATTTGAACCTGGTTGGGGAGGATAATGACTTCTCCTCTCAACCATCTAGACCCAATTCACATAACTGCTAAAGCTCTTAATGTAACTAACCTAATAAAAAAATCATTTTTTCACTGAGCTAGTGATATGTCTCTAAAAATAACACTGATACTGAGGAGAAGGAGCATCTTTCTCGCTAAAGTTGAGCAATTAGCACATGTTGAAAGAAACCTATTTAGGTCTTGAACACAAAGAAATCAGATACTGCGTCTGACAATCAGCTTGAATCATTTCAGATAATTAAGAAAGATGCAAATAATTTTTAATTTTTTACAAAGCTTACCATGCAAGTTGGAGTGCTAAGAGATCGCTGAGCACCACATGAGCCACTGACTAATATGAGCTTAGTACAATGTAGCCTTTTTAACTAAATCCATGATTGCAAGGTTCATCCAACTTTTCAGGAAAATATGCAAATGACTCCACAATTCAAGTCGAACACACAGAGATGTTCCAAGACCTGCATAAAGTGTTATCTTAAGGACCAATACTATGTATAACAAAAACCCGCTACAAGGTCAGAGTGCACAGCTAATTTGGAAGCAATTTGAATTCGTCGTCTTCACTGGAAATCCAAGCATCCACCCATGCTCATACCAAGTCTCAAATATATTGACTTAATACACAACAGTAAACAATGATTTAATGCACAACAATTAAATCAGCACCACAATTTAAATTTAAGAGACACATGGTAGCAACCACTCTTCAACCAGGAACAACAATAAAACAGATTTTAACTGACATCCACAAACTGACACCTACAGCAATTTACTCATACACATATAAATCTTGAATGGATTCGCCACATTAGATATCTCATAGTTGCAAATCGAGTCGCAATAGAGCCAGTAAAATACCATTTCTCAAAATTTAATGAAGTGAATGCGCAGCAGTGACTGAAGGGAAATGACTTCCAAGGGAAAGATTTGACAGGCCCCTGACTCCTTGAATGCGCCCTCCTGAAGTGTATTCCTTCCAGAAATAACCAGTCACTGGAGCGTCCTAAATTTTTGTACTTATCCTTGCCTTGTATGTGTTTTCATGAGGGAAGCTGCGGCAGCAACAATACAAAGGCAGAGCCGAAGACACCTGTTCCTACTGGTGTAGTTGGGCTTATATACCATGGTTGCACCGTTCACAACCCAACTACAGCCTCCATTTGAATGTGCCCTCTTCAGAAGTGATAATGGTGGAAAAAATGCGCTCTCTTGAATGCGCCCTCTCTTATTGCAGCACAGATGAATACTCAACGGGATATACTCCAATGTTCTCCTGCAAATGCGCCCTCCTCACCAAATCTTTGAAACCCAGCTCAAACAACACCAAATAACAGAAGCTAGGAAATGAACTCTGGGCAGACAATGAACTCTCTTTGCCAAATGAAAGAAAACCAGGGTTTTTCAGGGGACTTAATGTTTAGGCGCGGGCTTTATTTTTTTGGTATACGAAATGTTGAAAAATTGGGCGGGTTTTGCTTAAAAAAATTTGTGGGGGTGTCTTTCCATTAAAATATAATAACTAATGAGTTCGTTTCAATTCATAATTACAAGTGGTTTCAATCAAATAAATAATGGGTAGAAATATGAAGCAATGTCAAAGTCAACTTTTGACTATTTTCATTTTTTTAGGTTCTTGGTTTTAAGGGAAAAAAAATGACCAACCAACAAAAAAACTCCAAATTTTCAAAGTTATACCTTCAACAACATACATAAAGCCTCTAACAACTATATCCCATAGTGATAATCTATGTATTTTAAGCACATTTATACTATGCAACTAGCATAAACAATTAACAACTAACATCTCACGTAATTAACATAAACAATTAAGTGTTATACAAATATATGTATCTAATGCATCTACCAAACTAACATGGATAATTCATGATGCGCCATAACACATCATATAATGAAACAAATGAAACTTATAGTCAACATACAAATGAAAATGAATGGGAAAATAACAAGGACAGTTTCATTCTAGCAACAAAATCATTTTTTCTTTGGGAAGCATAAAGGGCATTTCCTCTCATAGAATTTCCCCCTCTATTATAATGAATGGCTTTATTTTCATAAAATTTATGCTTCTATTAGTTTAAATAGAATAAGAACGTTTATAGTTGCATTATAAAATTATTTAGTGTGTTAACCTCAACATTACATGTCCTCCAAGCATTTGCAAAGCTTGACAAGATTATCTTTTGAGTTGAGAGCAACAACTCCATGTTGTTCATGGATCTTCAACATCACTCAACAGTGATGAAGGGTTTCACATAATGCATCTTTTAATGTTCCTGTAGAAGGCATGTGAATGGTTTGTAAAAAATAAACATAATTTTAGCATAGATCCCTTCAACAAGAATAATATGGTGTTTAGGGTTTCAAAGGGGTGGTTGCCACCTCGTATTTTGGTCAAGTTCTTTGCGGGAATGGAATCAGGGGTCCAACTAGTGGACTACTCCAAAGACACGTTGTCATAAGCCAAAATATTTGTAGCTTATGTGGAGGTTAGATGTAGGTTTTGCTCTGAAGAGGGTTGTTTCGTAACTCCTACGAGGTATGTGAACTCATGTGTTCAGAGTGAAGAAATGTATTGCACCTCTGATCGGCTCTTTATTAATGGATACTTCACGGATCTTGGCCTTCTCTTCGGATATGACATGAAGACGGTGTTCAAGAGTTCCTTTCTTTGTGAGCCTGACAAATCCATGTAATAGGTAGGGAATGGATATATCCACTGAAAAAAATCCACATGGATTTCTATAATCTTCCTTTAGGTCCCTATGTTTAGGTCTTTTTCATTGACCATGTTGAATGCCCTAAGGCCACAAGACCTAGATACATGGTGCCATGGATACCCTTGCAAATCCATGTGTTGTTCTTCAAGGCATTGCTATGGATTTGGAATCCTCAATTATTTATTTAGGGCCAAAAGCATGGTCTTCCTCCTAAGGAATTCATTACCAACACCCCAAGACATGTACATACTCCTACAAATACCCTAATGTCACTGACATCCTCAATCATAGGCTAATGACCTTGAAAATTCCAAGTGTTGTTGGTGGAGACAACCTTCCTAAGACACCTACATACTTCTCAAAACCACATAATGGCATTAATATCCTCATTCACATGACAATGATATGCTCGAGAGGACATGTGTGGTTGGTTGAGGCAATCATCTTAGCCTTTGATGGTTATAAGATTCCTTTGGAGCCATAGGTTCAAGTCTCTTCCCTTGACCATGTCCAAGGCCCCAAGACATGGATACCTAGTGGCATGGATATCCATGCAATGTCATGCATGTTTCTCTAGGCATTATTCATCACTCTAAATGCCCCAATCATTTCTTTAGGGCCAAAGGCATGGTTGATTTCCCTTAAAAATAATTCGCAAGGCCCTAAGACATGTATATACTACTCAAAACCACATAATGGAAATGACATAATCAATTATAGGCCAATGATACCCTCAAGAGGCCATGTGTTTTTAGTGGAGGCAATCTTCTTAGCCTTAGATGGATAGAAGAATCATTGAGAGCTCAAGATTGATTTCTCCTCCAATAACCATGTGTAAAGGCCCAATGCCATAAGACCTAGATACATAGTTCAATAGATATCCCTCTAAAGTAATCAATGGTGCTTTTAGGTAGTGTTCATGGCTCTAAATTCCACAATGATTTCTTTAGGGACAAAAACACGGTCTTCTTCCATGGAACATAATTCCCAAAGGTTTAAGACATGTACATACTACTTAACACCACCTAACAGTAACAACATCCTCAATCATAGGCCAATTATACAATTAGGAGGTGGTGTATGGTTAGTGGAGGAAAACTTCTTACCCCTATATGGCTACAAGCTTCATTTAGGGGTGAAGGTTTAGGTATCCTCCACTAACCATGTCGAAGGCCCCAAGGCCACGAGACTTAGATACATCTAGGCATCAATGGTTTATCTAGGCCCAAATGCATGATATTCTTCCATTAAATGTCTTTCCCAAGACCCATGGACACCTACATAATTCTAAAAAAAAAACTAATGGAACCCACATTCTCAATCATAGGCCAATGGCACCCTCAACAAGCCATGTGTGGTTGGAGGAGGAAACCTACTTAACCCTATATGGATAGAATATTATTTTAGAGTTAGAGGTTTAAGTCTCCTCCACTAGCCATGTCCAAGGCCATAAGATCTACATACATAGTTCCATAGATATCACTACAAAGCTATGGATGGTGCTTTAAGGTAGTGTTCATGGCTCTAGATGCCTCAACTATTTATTTAGGGCCAAAGGCATGGTATTTTGAACCCTAAAAAAACGCCATTCACAAGGAAATAAGACACCTACATACTTCTCAAAATCACCTAATGTAACCAACATTGTCAATCATGACCAACGATACACTCAAGAGGAAACCTCAGACCTATATGGCTAGAAGATTCCTTTATGGCTTGAGTTTCAAGTGTCCTCCACTAACCATGTCCAAGGTCCCGAGGTAAGAAAACTACATACATAGTGCCATGGATATCCCTACAAAGTCGTGCATGATTCCTTAAGGAATTGTTCATGGCTATGATCGCCTCAATAATTTATTTAGGTCCAAACACATGATGTTTTTCCCTAAAATCTAATTCCAAACCCCCAAGACACATATGCACTACTCAACACCACCTAATGGCACTGACATCCTCAATTATAATCCAATGATACCCTCAGGAGGCCATGTGTTGATGGTGGAGGAAAAATTCTTAGCCATGGATGTATAAAATATTCCTTTAGGGCTTGAGGTTCATGTCTCCTCACTTGACCATATCCAACAACCCAGTTCCCCAAGCTTTGATACATAGCTCCATAGATACCCATAGAAGTTATGTGTGTTTGTTTATGGCACTATTTAATGGGTTTGGATTCCTAAATGGTTTCTTTAGGGATTAAGGAATGGTGTTCTTCAATGGAATATAATTCCCAATGCATTGAGACACATAAATATTGCTCAAAACCACCTAATGATATTGGCATATCCAATCATAGGCTAATGGGACCCTTAGGATTCCATTTGTGGTTGGTTGAGGAAACCTTCTTAGCCACATATATCTAGAAGCTTCATTTAGGTCACTAGGTTTAGGTCTTCTCCACTCACCATGTTGAAGCTCCCAAGGCCACAAGACCTAGATACGTAGTTCCTCAGATACCTTTGTGAAGTCATCCATGGCATTGTTCATGGATTTGAATGCCTAAATAATTTCTTTAGGGATAAATGCAAGGTATTGTTTCCACCAATTCCATTCTAAAGGCCCTAAGACACATACATGCTACTCAAAACCACCTAGTGGCATAGACATCCTCAATCATAGGTTAATGATACCCTTACAAGGCCATGTGTGGTTGTTATAGGCAACCTTATTAGACCTAGATGGCTAGAATATTCCTTTAGGGATTGACCTTTAGGTCTCCTCCCATGACCATGTCGATGCCCCCAAGTCCCCAACACTTGGGTAAATAGTGCCATGGTTATCCATACAAAGTCATGTGTGGTTCTTTGAAGCTCTTATCATGGATTTGGATGCTTCAATGGTTTCTTTAGGGCCAACGACATGGTCTTTTTCCATATAATTCCATTCCCAAGGCCTTGAGACACGTACACATTTCTCAAAACCACCTAATGGCACCACCCTACTTAGTCATAGGACAATGAGACCCTTAGGAGGCCATGTGGGGTTGGTGCAGGAAACCTTCTTATCCTTGGATGGCTAGAAAATTTCTTTAGGGACCAAGGTTCAAGTCTCTTCTATTAACAATGTTGAAGGGACCAAGATCCAGAGACCTAGATACAGAGCAGCATGGATATTGTTGCAAAGTGATGCATGGTCCTTTAAGGCATTGTTCATGGATATAGATGCCTCAATGTTTTTTTTAGGGAAAAAATCATGGTATTGCTTCCTAGAGCATCATTTCCAAGGCCCTAAGACACGTACATACTGTCCAAAACCATCTACAGACACTAATATCCTCAATCATAAGCCAATGATACCCTCAATAGGCCATGTGCAGTTGTTGGAGAAAATATTCTTAGCCTGTCTAGAATATTATTTTTGGTCCAAAGGTTTAAGTCTCCTCCCATGACCATGTCTAATGCCCCAAGGACCCAAGAAATGGATACAGAGTGCCATGAATATCTCTGCGAGGTCATGCATGGTGATTAGAGGCATTGTTCATGGCTTTGTATTCCTTAATGATTTCTTTAGGTCCAAAGGCATGGTACTCTTCCCTAGAACATCATTCCCAAGGCATTAAGACACACAGATACTACGTAAATACACATGATGGCATTGACATTATCAATAATAGGAAATTGGTACCCTTACGAGGCCATGTGTGGTTGCTTAAGGCTGCTGTCTCAACCCTATATGGATAAAATATTCCTTTAGGGCTTGAGGTTCATGTCTACTCCCTTGACCATGTCCATGGCCCTATGTCCCCAAGACAAGGAGACATAGCACAATGGATACCCTTGTGAAGTCATGTATGGTGCTCTCAGGCATTATTCATGGCTATGGATGCTTTAATGGTTTATTTAACGATAAAGGCATGTTCTTCTTCCATATAATGTTATTCTCAAGGCCCTGATACATATGCGTATTCTACCCTAGAATGTCATTCCCAACGTGCTACAACACCTACATAAGGATATTTCTTTCCTCTTATGACTCCATTTGAGGCCTCAAGATCCATCCTACTATGCAAGAACCCTTGATTATGCCCATATCCAACTTTAATGGAAAAGATCCACTTTAATGGGTTTATTTTATGGTTCATGGCCTTAATAATTTCTCATTACGTCAATAATCTTATGTTAGGGTATAATTCCCTCAATTTATTACCCAACCATGGTCCAAGACCCATCCTTAGTGCATAAAACTACATATTGCCACCCATATCCCACTTTAAGGATAACGATATTTTACAGAATGCATGATCTCTTATGTGATAGTTTGAGTCATTTCGCTTAGCTCAATCTTCCTAAAAACTTCATTTAGGGCTTTAGTCTTGTGATTCCTCCCACAACTATTTCCAAGGTTCTAAGACCCATATCTAGTGTTACTTATATAAATACTCAAATGTCAATGGTAATGGTGGCAATTGTTGAGTGTGTTTCAAAGCCTCCCTTAGGGATTAAGACCCATGTTTCCTCATATGACATTATACAAAACCATGAGATCCATATATAAGTTTGGAAAAACCTCATAATGGCTTGATTTCCTCACATAGGTGTAAATAATACCACTAGTCGGCCATGTGTAGTGGTTTGAGGTGCTTCATTTTGGCCTTGGATGCCAAAAATATTTTATTAGGGGCTAAGGCTTGGGATCCCCCCCTCAAACATGACAAGGGACTTGAAACCCATATATAGTGCTTAAAACCCCTTAGTGACATTTATACCCCCAATATTAGGCGAAGGATACCCTTAAGAGGTCTTATGTTCAATGTTTCAAGGTATACTTATTAATCTAATATTTCCAGAGGTTTCCCCTAATGTCAAAGGCCTGGGTTTGCTCCTCTAATCATGTTTATGCCCCGAAGACATACACCTAGTTTTATTTCCTCTAATTCTCCCCTATATCCCTATTATAAGGCCATGGATCCTCTCAAAAACTAATTTGTGTTGGCTCAACACATCATTATTAACTCTACATGCCTAGAAGCTTCATCTATCCCAAGTATTAGTTTTCTTCTTTTAACTATGCCAAGGGAAAGTAGACCTATCACTACTGATCAAAACCTTATAATGACATCAATTCCCACACATAGCGGCTAAGAATACTCTTATGAAAACATGTGTGATGATCATCCTTCTTGGTCCTAGATTCCTAAAACCTTCATTTAGGGCCCAAAGTAAATGTTTCCTCCCTCAATCATGTCGAAGAGAAATTTAATAAGATCAATATACCTAACGAATCGCAAATCACTTTTATTACTATTTTATAATAGTAATAAATTAAAAATAATTGACTTTAATTATTTTTCAATATTAATAATGATATGTATTTATCTCCTTAAATAATATTAAAAATGAATAATTGACTTGTGGTGCAAAGTCTCATAAATGAATCATGTGAATATATTTGTTTAAATAGTAAATAATTGAATTTGGTGTAATTGTGGTGTAAAGCCTCATAAATTAGTCTTGAGCATTTATTTGAATGAAAAAAAATGAATTAAGTTATTTACAAAATAATTATTTGTGAAGTTATTGTGTTTATGGTGCAAATCATCATAATTAAATCATATTTGTACATGTCCATGCAACAAATAAGCACTTAACACCACTATATGGCACTTGCCAACATGGAATTTCTCTAGCCTTAGGATTCCTTTAACCTAAGGTCGTGTGTGGTACTAAAAACCTAATAACTATACTGATGTCCATAAAAAAATTTAATAAGATTAATAAAAATATTCTAGATTGTTTTTAATTATTTGTCATTATTAATAATCGTAGGTATCTATTTGTTTAAATAATATTAAAAATGAATAATTGAATTGAATTATTTACAAAATAATTATCTGTAAACTTGTTGTGCTAGTGGTGAAAAGTCTTAGAAATGAATCATGTGAATTTATTTGTTTAAATACTATAACAAATAATTGAATATGTTGTAATTGTGTTGCCAAAAATAATTAATTAATCTTGATCATTTATTTGAATGAATAAAACAAAAGATAAATAATTTAATTAAGATATTTACAAAATAATTATTTGTGAAGTTAGTGCTTATGGTGCAAATTCTCATAATTAAATCCTACTTGTACATGTGGCAAATAAAAACTTAGCACCACTTCATGGTACTTGCCAACAAGGCATTTCTCTTAACATAAATAAAGAAAAGCTCAATTTCCGATAATATCAATAAACATTGACACCACATTAACACCACAAAATATAAGTGGTGCTAATACCGCCACATTAACACCACAAAACTATCACTGGTGCTACTACCACCACTTTAGCACCACAAAACATAAGTGGTGTTAACTTGTGGTGCTAAAAGATGGATTTTCTTGTTGTGGTCGTTGGAAACACTCCACCCAGCAGAGGGCACGATGGGAGGACTCCATGGAGCAACAGGGTAACGTAACGTCTAACATGAAATAGGGCTAACATCTGGCTCTAAAAAATTTGGATCCATTACATATTTCTATGTAGTAAGAAAATAGTTCATTCTTCAGCGATGGAATTTATGAAATTTGACATCTTAAGTGGGATATCTACAACTAATTCTATAACTTTATACATTTTCTTTCCATTCTTCTAGACTTTGAAAGTACTTGAAAAGGTCAACTCCAGCTGCCAAGGGTGTCAAAGCCGTTCAACCACCAATTCTAGAAACCTTGGAAATTCACTGCTATTTTCAAATTTCCAAGTTTCTTCGGTTTGATCAGGGAGCTTGGAAAGTTCTTCAAAAACCTAACGCGAAGTTGTGAAATTAAGACTATCCGGTACGTCATTTTGTAAAACTCTCTTAACCTAGTTGAATATGAGTTCTTCAGTACTTATACTCACTTATTGTTTTAATAATTGTTACGAAAATGTAATGTGAGATCTGGCTTCTAACAGTTCAAAGTAATCCTCTTGCTTAATTTATCTTGTATATACTTTTTCTTCGAATTTCATCTATTATTGTGCATTTATCCAACATTATATATTCGATAGACATGATATCCTCAACATTATAACCCTTATTCTCTAGAAACGGTGACAAAATTACATCCTCAACTTAGAGTTGTTAACAGCTCACAGGCTGTTAACGGCTCAAGTATATTACAGCATTATGCTGCATGGCATGAAGCAGCCTTAGCAATTCCTTCAGTTCCAAGCTTATTATATCAGATCAGTATAACTTTAACGGGATCAGGGTTCAATCTAAGAATAATTAATTCAATCCCTAGGATGCCTTTATAGCTTATCTAGTTGAGATGTCTGGTGGGCACGCAGACACATTAGGTGGATGTGAGACTGATTGCAGGCAAAACAAATTGCAACGCCAACAACTATGATGAATTTCCTCTGTTCACAAGTGAGTTCGACGCATTTGAAATAGGTCCACTCTCAATCTCTGGTCCCATCAAATAGTCGAGCGATCTCATGTTGTCATCAACTTTTCGAAAGACCCTCTAAAACCATTCCGCAAGTGTCATATGGCAGGTTGTGCAACAATAAAAGATTCAAGTTGCTACAGAGAGAATTTCTTCACACACAAAGATTGGACAGTTATGTTTGCATTGACAGTTAGAGCCTGAAGGGAGGCGAAACTACCGTACACTGTCCAAAAGAGGGAAGAAGGAAGCGTAAAGTTCTGATCAGCTAACCATTGAAGAAAATTATATACCCCATTTCCCCAAAATACTATTGAGAGTATCGGGTACGTGGTGCCATGAAGACGGTGTACCGAGCTTTTGATCAAGAAGATGGTATTGAGGTTGCTTGGAACAAGGCATGTCTTGAAAACCTTGATGATGTTTCTATACAAAGGATCTATGCAGAAGTCCGGCTGTTGAAGTCCCTCACAAATGAAAATATCATTATGCTCTACAAAGCCTGGTTGGATAAAAAGACAAGGCACTACGAAGATTGGCAGTAGCAGAAATCAACTGGGTGACCTTTATTTTCTCAACACTGCCAGATTTTGTTGAAGAATCCGATGCGATCTGTGTCGATCTGTGTTATGTTAATGAGGTTATCTTAGGCTTCTACTATTGACAAGTTTCTTGAAGCTGCCAACTCTATGAAAGATAAGGCATGCTCTTCTTCTACTCCCTCTATAGTTAATTATTTTCTCAAGGTTTACATTATATATTCATGCAAGGCCATGGGTGTAGCCTAAGTAAGGCTCCTGTTGTGCCAGGAGATCTGGGTTCAAATCCCAGCACCCATTGATTTTAATCTTAGTCTTTAAATCTTACAGAGATTTAGTTTTGTTCTTTTTTTTTTAAAGAACTTAACCTAAAGATACAGATTTGCACTTTCTTCCTCTGATCTATATCATTCACCACTCAATCTAATGATATTTTATTAGAGATCTACTTTACAGGATGATCATCAACATATCATGTGTGTGTAGTGAGAGCCCTTAGGCCCAAGCTTTGGAACACAGCTCTGATACTAAATGTAAGAACCATAAAACTCATAAAAACCATTAAATAACAAAGAATATTAAATATGAATGCAGATCTCTGATCCAACACAGGAGTCTGATAACATGTAAAATGATATAAAATCCAGAAACAAACAAGAACAGCATGCATAGAAGATCTGACAAAGAAATGGATCTAATCAATAAATACAGAAAATATGCTATGAAAATCATACCTGGTTAGATGACCTATGAGCTACCATTACCTTGACAGCTCCAGTAGTGCAACTGAAGGTGGGGGGACAACTCTCCACCCAACCAACCCCCAGCAAAAGGCTGAGGCCCCCGAGCCCCCAACGATTAACCCTATGCCAGCGTTATCTTGCTTTCCTCTCCTCGAGAGCTCCTCTTCCAAGATGGCCAAAGACAAAAAAGATCCCTCTCTTCACTTCTTCTCCTCCTTTTATCTCCTCCCTCTCTCAATTTCTTAATTTCTTATTTAATGCAATTTGTTTTCCCTTATTTTCTTTCATATTCCCAATTATATCATTATCTTACATTATTTTATATTTATTATATTAAATATTCTCTATGTTCGTATATGAGGGTTGTTACAGTAATAGTCTAAGTTTCATGCTTAGTCACAGTAGTATAAGCCCTCTATCGAGCAAAAATAAATGCTCGACTAGTCATTCATCACTAGGAAAATGTTATGTGTGTGCTCAGTCAAAGAAGTGTAGTCCTCCATTGAGCAAAGGTAGGCACTCGTCTAATGATCTCTCAACAACTATTTCATTAAATTTGGTTTTATTCTAGTCCAACTCCATTCGAATTTAGGTGAAAAAAAACCTTTATATACCCCAAAATCAAGGTTTCTAAAGTGAAAAATTTGGTTCCAAAAGTGACAATTTTAGGTTACAATGGTGACAATTTTAGGTTCCAAAAGTTTACTTTTTCCTTTGATATCAATGCCACTTTTCAAACTATTGTTTGCACTTTTCCATTATGATAATGGCACTTTTAGCATCCGACTCTGCACTTTTGAAAGGTTGTTTTTAACACTTTCAGTACTAAAATTTATGATTTTGAAAACTAATTTTGGAACTTTTGTTGGATCCTTTGTTTTGAAGAGGACCAGAAAAGGTGGAAGAAGAGAATACCAAGAAAGGAAGTGCAGAAAGGAAATGAAAGTTGCAAAAAATAGGTAATAGTTGCAACAAAAGTTTTGGATCATTTTCGGACCCACTCCTGGAGTATAAAAGGATGCAAAGGACAAGTAGAAAAGAGGAGAAGAGCATGTACACATGTAGAGATCTGAAAGAATTTAAGAATCAGAGGATGAGATTCAGCGAAAGACAAAGACAACCAGATCTGTAGCGGGAGTTAGGTATTTGGGTTTTGGGTTTCATTTATATGAGGGTATATCCCACGACGGGTAATTCCATGGTGAATGTAAGGCCTTAGAACCATGATGTAAGTTGATGTAATGAAGATATATTTTCTCTAATGAAAAGGATTCTTGGTCCCCTTATATTTATGTGTTGGGACTCTCTCTATCATGCTTATTGCTATTTACTGTTATGATATATGTGAAGGAATAATGTATATGATTAAGTAATTTTGTGGTATACTGGGTAAATCATGTTGCGATGCATGTTATTGTAAAATACTCAATCATAACCATATAGTAGTAACCTATCCCTATCTTATATTGGTCTTGGCTATGATTCGAGTGAGACCTTTCCCCTTAAGGGGATTGAAAATGCCATCACATTAGACTAAAATGATGCTCTTTTGTTGGCGCATGTGCAAGAACCTTGGTCTCAATTTTGAGCCAACAAATGTATTTTTGTTGGGACCTAGTTCTTAATGGGACCTCGTTAATTATACAGATGTTATTTTGATGGCGAGTTAGATCCAAGATTGGAGGGAGAAAAAGCTCGACGATTTTACAACCCAGGAGGTTGAACTGCGAGGGTGGGAAGTAGCCAAGTTTAGACAATATCTTTTCTATGAAGTTCCTCCTATAGACCAGTACGAAGTCTTATGCGTTGAAATTCTAGTAAACTTAGCAGAGTGATTGAGGCAACTTGCAAAAGCACCTAAGCATATCGCAATAGGTAGAGAAATACAACTGAGTGGACCCCAAGGGATTGGATCAGGCTAAATCAACTAGATTTAACTTTGACCAAATGTTCATTTCTAGTTAGAAAGTGATTTGTTTCATTATATTCTGGAATTTGCAGCAAAAAAAAACTAATCAACATTGAAAGCTGAGGACAAACTTAAGAGAGGAGAAAGAGGAAGACTTTTGAAAGAATTTTTGTTTTGGATCAAAACATGGTTAGTGTAATTTGGGTTTATACCTTTAGACTAGATTAGAATGTAGGAGAAAACCCCTTGTGCCTAGGGGAAAAGCGGGGTGATGTTGTTAAGTTGCAAATGGTATGTATAACATGAATGGAGGAGGTTGTCAATGTTGAATCCAGGGTTGATCGAAGAGTGGAAATCTGAGAAAAATGGTGGAAATATCAAATAAGAAAGGCATGGCAAAGAAGCACACAACTGGAAGAATAAACAGGGAATGGGGAAATAGTGAAGAAAAGAAAGGGGATCTATGTTGGATGAAGAGAAGAGAGGAACTAACTAGCACTATATTAAGAGAGAATGGGACATAAGTGTTGGAAAAATCAGTAAGAGGAATCTGGGGGGTTGGTTTGAGAAGGAGGCAGAATAATAGATTACATTTATGAAGCATTAAAGTGCCACATGAGTCACTAGAATAAACCCTATAAGAAAACAAGGATCATCAAGACTTATCTGAACCTGCATAAAAGAGAAGAACTCCATAAAGAGAACCTCCCATTGTCACGGAAGTAGGCACCGTAAGCAATGGAAACAACACTCCCTTGATTGACCCATATGTGCACTTGTAAATATGGTAACAAACTCTAAAAAATATGCTCTACAATTTTCGTGGTATATTTAGATGAATAGTAGTACCAATAGTTTTCAAGGTAGCTCTTTAATATGAGGAAGTAGTAGTAGTTCCTAGCGAAATAGTAGCTACATGATAGTGAATAGTACCCTAAGGATTTTTACTGGTAGGAACCCCAACTGCAACACTGGTAGGTGTACTAGCAGGACTACCCCTGAAATTCCCATAATTTTGGGGGAAGGGAAAAGAAGATGATGCATCTCAGCATTTGTTTCTTTGTAAAGCGATATGTAATGCTAGAGTGACCTCAGTGGAATCCAGATTGGTAGAGTTTGAGACGACCCTCCATGGAAGGGGTTTGCAGTGACCTGCATGAGGCCGATTGAGAGATGAGGTACAAATACGCTTGCTTCTACTTTGGTAGAAACAAAGTAACTATTTCTGGATGAGTTTTTTACAACCAAAATATGAACAATAAGGTGTTGCGAAATTAAGGAAAATTCGATAGATGCACGAAGTATCATCCTGGGGGTATGCACGACGATTTAGAGATATGCTAAGCAAATTAAAATATCTATTCCACGAATCCTATCATAAAGAATGGTTTATTCAAGGTTTCCTTCCATTAATGAAGATACCTGTATCGAAACAAGTAATAGAGTCAACCATAACTGCATTAGAGTAGGCGATAAAGATTGATGCTATGGAAAATTATCCAGAATCTATGGGAATTGGAATGGGAACTTCATGATCTTCTAGTGAATTGGAACAAATGAATAATAAGTTGGTATAAACAACTGAGATACTCCAATATCTGTATGTACCAAAAGAAAAATAATCATAGGTATGATGTAAGGGCTGCATGATAGAAGGAAATAATGCTTCCAAGTGTCCAAGGCCATGAGGATGACAACCTCCACTAGGTGGACAGTTCAATGCAAGACCAAGTGAGATCTTTTCATAGGTTGTTGTAGTAAATCCATTACATTCCATAGAAAAACTATCATATCCAAATCCTCCAAGTGCTTCCCCCAATGGATTCTACTAGAGATATGGAAATCATTTGATCATCCACCGCAACTTTGTCTAGTCCTCCAGAAGTACTCTTCATACCCAACATGATCTACTATGAATTTTATGGATCTACAACACACAACACTAAAAAATACATAGCCTTGGGTGCCCTTACATATATATTAGATTGATCTATATTATGGGTAGTTGATCAACCCCCAAGGATAGGAGGGGGAGGTCGTGGAAGAGGATTCAGAGATGGAAGACGAGGAGGTCATACTTGACTACTGCGAAGCTACAACTGTAATGAAATTGGCCACCTTGCTTGTGAGTGTCCTATACCCAAAATACCATGGTGTAGATATTTCCGCACTAATACTCATACTGTGGATAAATGCTTTGAGCTCATCACTAAATGGGAAGATCGCGCAAGAAGAACAGGAAATTTTATAAATTGTGAACCCTGAGAAGTCCAAACTATAGTAGTATTTGTTGTCACCCAGTAAGGCGCAAAAGTAGGATCCAATCAGCACCAATCAAATTCCTCAATAATTAGGAAGGCAACTCTAAAGAATACTAAATACATTAGATTTCAATAGAAGGATAGCTACCAAGAGTCCATGGATATGTTTGGTCAAATACCAACTCTGATAGCCTGAGAGAGTACAAGAATGTCATAGTAATTCAAGATGAATGATACAAGAACTAATGGTGAGGGAGCACGTACTAATAAAGCAACTTAGGACTCTTTTCATTATGGTTTCACTTTTTAAATGATATCTTGAAAGATGCAAAATCAACTAAGAATTTACGTGGGGTGCTTCACAACTTATCTAATGTTGCGGAGATTGATAGGGATATATGCACCCTACTACTAGAATGAAATTTGTAGTTGGTGAGACAAAGGTGAAGGAAGAGAACTAGCCGAGAATTCCATCTAGATGCACAAGTTCATGGTTACAAAATCAAGAATGTGTCTGATGCTGGACTTAGGCTATGGTGTGAACATATTTCCAAAGAATTCATGGAAATAAATGGGTTCCCCAACTCTTGTCTATTCTCCCATTTAGTTATGTATGGTAAATCAATATTGTATTTTCCCCATTGGTCATCTAAAGAGCGCTAAAGTGGAATTAGGAGGTATCAAAACTACCACAAATTTTGAAGTAATTTAGACCATGGGAGAGATAGATACTTATCTACATTGCTCACAACTGAATGGGCCTATGAAAATTGTGGCATAATTGATCTGAGAAATAGAACAATGACCTTCAAGGATGATGACATGAAGGTGGCACAACCTCTAGATATGCATCAAGGTCTGTGATACATAGAGCCAATCCAAGAAAATATGGAAAGGAATGTTTTGGATGGCATTTAATATCTTATAGAAGGGAATAGTTATGACTACATGAATCTAATTGCAGAGGGTTTAGTAACATGGATAAGTATTCAATCATTTGATAGCAATTCTGAAGAGGCCTAGTATAATTAGAAAAATGGGCATTGTGAGGTCTCATGTTGGCATTGCACATTAGTGTAATTAGTAAGAACGATTGGCCTAGAATTAAATCATACACCAACATATGATTGGACCACTGGCTTGGATACATTCCCGTAGGAGATGGAGGCTTCAGTGGATGAAGAATATCATATGGATGTCTTAAACACATCACTGAGAGGGAATCTCGTGAGATTCAATAATAACCATAGTCTTCTTCTTAACTTCTTCAGTGATTCAAACCTAATGATAGCCCAAGAATCCTTCAGTGAAGGAGTATGCTTCATTCCTTGCCGATTGATCTAAAATTTTGTCATTGTATCATGTTAGAAATGGGTCATGAATGAAGGAAGCATTCAAGCTATGGTAATCAACACAAACTTAAATATCCTTTATATCCTTATTAATCTGGATCACAATGGGGCTAATTCATTTAAACTCATTAAGTGGAAAAATGTTAAACTTTTCCACTTAAGTTATCCTCTAACTATGTGGGAAAGCTTTCAGTTAAGAGGCGAGTTCATCTTAAGAACCAATTGAATGAGTTAATGCATTGTGTGAGAGTGGGGTGCTCTTCTTCATGCAATATTGATACATCCAGATGGAGGACGAGTTCATCATGAAGTTAGAAGATAAAAATAGAATCCGGTGCATGTGAAGAACATATAAATATGTTATATAGGATTGATGAATTCAATGTGAAGCAAATTCTCTTCTCCCTTCAAGGAAATGCGCTTCTCTTTGTGCAGGATATTATTCTGAGCCTCTCTTCTTTGTCTGTCTCTTTCTCTTTAATTGCACAGGGGGTGCTTGATGTAAAATACATTCTCTACTATCTATCAGTCTACTAAGGAAGGAGTTGTTGGTGTTGTCAGCCTCAAGTCATAGAGGATTTTTCCAGCGTAAATTAATGTGTCGAATGTGATTTATTATGTGTATGTTTGTTATTTGATTTCAAGTACTATTCCGTTTCCAAATCAAAGATAAAAAATGAAGAAAAAATAGGCCTGCACTCAACATGTGATCAATCTCCTTCTTCAGGTTTTGATTTATTCGAGGATTCAACCAATACAATCAATGCTTTATAGGATTTGTGCCTAGATTTAGTGCAATCTTCATCTCCTCGAGATGTCCCTGAATTTCTTTCAGCTCTGTGAAACTTTGAGGAAACAAGTCTTCATATTCTTTCAATCGATACGCAACCTCAGATAGTGTTTGGTCATCCCATTAGTCCTTAATAGATTCCATATTTGGTTTGCATTCAGTACCAATGTTTATTTTCTTTAGCTACATAGGTTTTGTATAAATTGCTCTGGTATCTTCTAGTTTGGTGTGTCTAACTTCTCCAGCACCTTTTGATTCCTAGAAGGTGCGATGTCAGAGTTGTTGTAGTTCATCTAGTTCTATATTTTCTTGATCTACCATTGCACAACAAAGAGGTTTCCTGATCTCTTGGATGGAAAAGTGTAATTTCACCAATTCTTGATGTGTATGGAAATATATATGAGTGACCCACCTTCCATAATGGTTGGTAAATAATCCACCCTTGATAGCTATTAATTCTTTTCCTACTATCACTTGTTTCAAAGAAGAAAAAATATTGACAAAACTTGGCACGTAGCTTCTTCCAACAATATGTTTTATTCCTTGCTTCTTCATGTAGATACCAAGCTTTTGGAATAGAACTGAGCTTGTGGAAGAATTGATGAACCCAAAAATGTGGTTGTAGGCCTCTCGATTCCCATTAATGCTCACACTTGTCAATATACTGATAGGGATTGGTCTCCCCCATGTAGAATTCCTCCACCATGTTATCATTCAAAGATGGATTGAACCTAATCATTCAATTTAGATAAGTTGTGGCACAATTAGGTAAATCATCTTTGTGTGTTTCCCAGCATCTCGCAAAGTCCCTCTAAGGGTTGTGTCTAAGACATCCATATGATATTCTTCAGCCACTGAAGATTCCATCTCCTATAGGAATGTATCCAAGAAAGTGGTCCCATAATATGTTGGTGTATGATTTAATTCCATCCCAATCCATCTAATTGATTTAACCAATGCACAATGCTTGGATGAGATCCCATGAAACTCATTTTCCCAATTTGTCCCATGACTCTTCAAAATTGCTATAAAATGATTGAATACTTATCCATATCACTAATCCCTCTGTAGTTGGATTCACGTAGTGGACCCTCTTCCCTGCTATTAGAGAATAAATGTCGTCCAAAAAATCCCTTTCTATATTTTCTTGGATTGGATCTATGTATCGTGGATCTTGATGTAGATCTAGGGGTTGCACCACCTTCATGACATTAGCCTTGAAGGTCATCATTATATTTTTCAGATCAATTATGCCATAGTTTTCATAGGCCCATTCAATTCTAATCAATTCTAGACACATTCTAGATAAGGATATGTCTAATCCATGATCTCAATTACTTCAAAAAATGTGGTAGCTTTGACACCCCTTAATTCCACTTCAATGTTCTCTAGATGACCAATGGGGAAAATAAGGTACCGATTTTCCATACGCAATTGAATGAGAGAGTATACAAGAGTTGGGGAACCTATTGCTTCCCATGAATTCTTTGGAAATATGTTCACATCAGAGCGTAATTCCAACATGACAATCTTGATATCATCACCATGCACTTGTGCATCCAGACGAAATTTTTCGATCAATTATATTCCTTCTCCTTTGTCACACCAACTATAGATTTATTTCTAATAGAAGGGAACAAATTTCTCCATTTATTTCCACAATATTAGATAAGTTGCGAAGCACACTGTTATAGGTCAAATCTGCACTTCTCCGTCCGTGATCACTTTGAGCTGTCAATCACACAAAAGGACAACTTGGATTGAAGAGCATGAGGACCTTGGATGATACCTTGACCTGACTTACCCTTCTGCAAGCTAGAAAAACCCTAAAAAACCTCATGTTTTGAGCTGTGCACTACTCTATTTCAGTATACTAGCGCTCATGCACTACTCCACAGGCTCAATAGTAGCGCACACCTCCTGTTGTGTGCTACTCCACTTCAATAAACTAGTGCATACCCTAAAAAATGTTGCAAACGCTAGTTGTTAAACACTGAAGTCGCATACTGTGCGCTACTCCACTGTGAAAAAATCGCTCACACCTTAAAATATGATCAAAAATATATTAATTTGATGAATTGGGGTTAGTTGCAGTTGATTCTGCAACTTCCCCAACTTCCATTACAACCACCTCTCGATCTAAACTGCCTTCCTTGACCTATAAATACAGAAAGAATTGAGAGGGGTTAGAGACATTGTTGTGACTCTCATTCACAAGAAGAGAAATTTGTATGAAGGGTTGTTATGCTGGAAGATTTCAAGTCAGAGAAGATCAAGAGCCCAAAATCCGGTTGCAACAGCATGCTGCATTGATCAGGATTAACTTGTAATCATTATATGCTTTTGACAATAAAGGTTGAGACATTCCTTCCTATCCCACATATAATGCCTAATGGATTGTGTATTTATTTGGTTAAATGCCTGATTGTTCTTGATGTTTGAATTGCATTTCAATTTTATCATCTTTATATCAGTCAAGATACGCTGAGGAAGGTATCTTTATGTTGCAGGTCTATTGAAGTGAAAGATCAAGTTGAAGATTGAGCACGAGATCAGGCAATGTTAGGATCAATCTTCAGTAATAAGGTACTTCTTCAAGATCATTGATCTATTTCCATTTATAGATGTTTCTGTGGTGTAATCATTGTGTTTACCTATCTCCCCTTAAGTTGATAGTGTCCCTTTCCTCACTATAGGGTGAATTTCCTGAACAACAGACTGGCGACTCCGCTGGGGAGCCGGTTGTTTTTCTGCTCTAGGAAACTCATTTTGTTGTCTTTCCAGTACTTTTTGATCCTTTTAATCCTCTGAGGGGCCTTGCAGGTCATCCCTACATGTTGTCTTTTGTCTGGCTCAGCCTTTTACACCTCTGCAAAGCTTGATTTCTGACCTTTCCTGACATGTGTGCTACTCTATTATACCTATAGTAGCGCATACATGAGTTTGTGCACTAGTGTATCTACTGCACAGTAGCGCACACCTTCCAGAGTGCATTAGTATGCCTACTGCATAGTAGAGCACATTCTTGTAGCTCTCTATTTGATGTAAGGTTTGGTTTTGCACCTGTTTTGTTTTGGTTTCTAACTTTGTTATTGGCCTTCTTAACTGGTCTTTGAGGTCTGTAATCCGTCTTTGAGTCTCTTTAGCCCCTTTTGAGTCCCTTAGGTCATCTTTTGGTCACTTGATTACTTTTGAAGTGTCTTGTTCGTTTGTGACTCTTTTTGGAGACCGTGCATTGTTCCTTAGTGAACATAGTTGCTCGTCCATACCCTAGTAGTGTGTTGTAGGTATACAAACCTTTGTGTTTAGCATTTGTTATTTGTTGTGACACTTGTGTGCTCTTTGGGTGTCTCATCTTTTGATTTAGGGTTTTTGACCCATTTTTTGGAGCCTTTGGGGTGTCTTCCAAAGCTTTTTGAGTCCAGACATTTCTTGACCTCGTTGTCATTTCTAGTATTAAGTGAGTTTGAAGTCCTTTAGTTTGCTTCACCCTTGAACCTTTGTGTTAGTAAGGTTGTCTTTAGTTTTCTTGCCTACCTACTACTTGGCTTAGTGTTCTTGTTTAGGGTTTGGTGCTTTGGAGCATTCTTCTAAGTTTGTTTTCCGGTTATAAGCATCTTTCATCATTGTTTTCTCCCCACTTTGCTTCCAAGTTCAAGAGATTTTTCCTTTGAAAAAACATGTAGGACAAGTCTTTGTCGGATCATTGATTCGATTGTTGTGAACTTTAGAGCCATTTTGCCATACTTGCACATCTTTTGTAGGTCTTACTTGCTTCCACTTTCAAGTTCTTTTTCGTTCATATATAACAGAAAAAGAAAAATAAGTTTGGTAGCTTAGAGTAGTGAGGCTTATAATCTTTGCAGAGTAGCATAGTTTACTTTGTTCAGAATTTGAAAATAAAACAAAAAGAAAGCTTTGTTTAGGTTTGCTTACTCTTCATTTTGGAAAGAATATAAAACGAAAAATAAAAAGTCTTTTTGTTGTTGAAAGTTTTTTCATTTCACGCACTTTACTTTCTGTTGCAACCACACCACACAATGCACTGCCCCACTAAGTAAAAAAGTAACCTTAAAAAGAATCTTAATAAAATCAATTAGAAACAATTTTCTTTCTAGGGATACACGACACCAACTAGTCTAAGCTAGATTTTCGAGCTTAAAACACCTTAAACTGCTCGAAGGTTGTTTCATTACTCAAAAATCATAGTGCGACTATCATATAGGTAAACCTATCTGTATCAAATATTCCTGGGAAACTCTACTAAAATCAGAGCTAAGCACGAGGCCGTGGAATATCGGATTTGTTGAGGATATCCCCTTACTTTCCCTTCAACCATAAACCAGGGTCGATTCAGGTATGAGGGTCCATCTAGACTTCGGGCTTTGCTACCCTGCCCACGCTTTTTTATCAGGCTGATGATTGTCCCCGAGGATATTTTGTACTTATGGTAGCCTTAGTATTAGAACTATAGGATCATACACAGGTGACAGCAGGGGATTATAGCTGTTGTACCTAGGATAGACGTGGGAGGAAATCCCTTGCAGGTCTTTGGGAGGGCAGTTGGGTGATTCTAGCGCTTGCACCCTTAGTCATTGTATTTTGGACCCCAGGTAACTATTCTTATTCCTTCGTTGATCTGTTCTGGGTCCTCATCATCCCAGACTCTTATCCAGAAGGAATCTTGTTTGCCTAGTTTGCATGCTTAGGATTTTTTAGTGGAATGTTGTTTCCCCCTAGTCTTAGTGGCCACTAGGTTTTTGCTTAGTTTTATTTTTATATATAATCATGGAAGACCAATAGCTTCGTAGGTTTAGAAGGTTCCAAAACCTTCTCCCACTTAGAGTGGAACCACTACCGCCACCCGGACGACAGAGGACAGACTCTAATGGTCCTTTGGAAACTACTGGTGAAATAAAGGTTCCTGAGGAACCACAACCTGGGACTCCATATCAACAAGATTTTAATACAGTCGAGATTGAGGATCTCACTTCTGGTGAGTTTAATACTCCTTTTAATCCTCCTCTAACTGATTCTAACATTCTTCTTCTGATACCTATTGGTTTCCAGCAACCTGGTTATAGTGCATATTTGTTCACACCTGGGCATATTATGACTAATACAGGAGGCGAATAGGGAGTTCCACAGAATCCCACAATAGGTATGAACACACATACTGTAAATCCGACCTCCACTATTATACTGAATTCGACTCAGTCAATCACTGTTTCAACTCCGCCTTTCAGTTTTAATACTGGTACATTAGGCATGCCGAGCTCGACAACTTTGACATCCACCTCTACTCCTACTTTTGGACCCAGTAATACAGTGAATGTCGGTCCACCTCCTGCAACCCAACAACCATACCATATACCTAGTACTTGGATTTCCACACCCAATGTAGGGCTGAACGCCTCTGCAACTACGCCTGTCATGAGTACCATGACCGCGTCATCCACCTCGACTACCCCTGGTTTTAATACCTTTGCAGGTTACAATATGAATCAAAGTAATATACCTGCTAGAAACACCCCTTTTTCTTTGTTTCCTGGAGGAGGGAGTAACATCCTTAATCAACAATATGGTGGGGATAACACCTAGCCACAGTGGACAAATGTTCAGAGTACTAACCCACTTTCATTTGGGTGGGGGAATTTCAACAACACTTTCACACAACAACAAATGACAGGGGGCAACCCCTACCAGCAGATGGCTCGGGTCAATCCCTACCAACGGATGGCTGGGGGCAACCCCTACCAGCAGATGGCTGTGGGCAACGCCTACTAGCAGTTTACAGGTCAAACTATGGGTGGTTCCCCTTTATGAACCCAACTTATCAAATACCATCTTGTAGACCTCGTTTACCATTTCTAGAAAATCTAAATTTGCTAGACCTTTCCAAGTTGACGAATGATCCGGTGTACCATAACGCTACATGGCCACCAGTTCCTACCAAGTTACCTTCGGACAATCCAAAATTCAAAGGCAAAACCGGTGAAGACCCTGGTGACCATGTCACCACTTTCCATTTATGGTGTTCTTCGAACTCGTTGAATGAAGATTCTGTTAGGTTGAGACTTTTCCAAAGAACCTTAACTAGTGCTGTGGCTAAATGGTACATTGGGTTACCTACAGCTACATTTTTTAATTTTCGGGATCTCGCGACAGTTTTTCTGAACCACTTCCAGCTTCCTATTCAGTATGATGTTGGGACAGATCTTTTGTCTACATTTAGATAGAATAAGGCCATTCACTTATTTGATCACATTCAGGAGTGGCGACGATGGAAGAGGATCATTAAAGCCAATATACCTCCAGAATTTCTTCTTGAGTGGTATTTGAAATCACTCCTTCCTTACATTTCTAAGGAAGTAGCTACTTCTGGAGTGTCCTCAGAGGAAGAAGCCATTTTACAGACCCAGCAGCTAGACCTTGTTTATGCACAGTCTGGGCTACTTTATGAGATTATACCAGATGCACCGCGATCAAACACTGATCTTGGAAGACCCAAACTTGGACCACATGATGACGGCATAGTAGGTTCAGTAGATTCTGTAGCTGTTGAAGCATTGACTAAGCAGGTTCATGCCTTATCCGTCAAACAATTGACTACAGAAGTAACCTCCGTCACAACCTATCCTTCTACTTATGAATCTATAAACCAGGTTAAGAACAATCAAAAGCGCCCTTGGCAGCCCAACAACAAAAAGAAGGGAAAGAAAAGAGAGGGGAACCAACAAAATCCCAAGAACAAAGAGAATTCCAAGGAGGGTAATAAAGAAAAGAAGAAGGTCAAGTTCCCTTGTAAGCTTTGCAAGTAGGATCACCTCACTCACCAATGCCCTATACTCGAAGAAGCCCAGAAGCTGCTTCAAGAAAAGAAACCTGACGTACTTAAAGATCCATTTCCTAAGGGGCAGGGTTCAGCTTCTAGCACCTCCAAAGATGGGGGCACTACTCATGCTTGAGTTGATCAAACTTTCATTACTATGGTTAGCGTGGATGCACTTTTGCAAACACGAGCAAGAAATTATACCCCGGATGTGCAGAACAAGGATAAAGAGAATCTTGAATCTTCCATTCCTCTCCACATTCCAGTGGATTCGTTGCCCAAGATCCCGAAAGGTGTCTTAAAACGGGCCTCATACAATCCCAACGCTCGGGCTGCTTCCAACTACAATGTGGTTGAAGATCTAGCCCAAACCCCTTGTGCTATGTCCACCTCAGAAGTTTTGCAAAGTTGTCCATTACAACGAAATGTACTTCTGGCAGCGATTGGAAGTATGGAATCATCCAACATGACTACGCGCCTTGATATGTCTGATATCAAATATCCGTTTCCATACCACGTTTCCCTACAGATAGAAGTGGTCCATGGTCCTATGACCATTAGACGGGTTGTCGTAGATGAGGGCGCATCGACATGCGTAATTTCATCCAAACCCAATTTGTATTTTGGGAGATATTAGTTCAGGAAGTTGGCTGCAACACCAACTGTGACTGTGCCAAACTTTCCATTTCATAGCTACAACTCCACCAAACTGTCCATTTCATAGCTGCAACTATGAACTATATTCACTATCATCATTTCGCTAGCATCATTCCATTTTTCCACTACCATCACTCCATTTTTCATCTCCTTTATCATTCACCAACATTTCTTTTTCAACAAATCCTCTGTTGCACTTTACTTCATACACATTGATACACATATTGGCATGATTCATAAAGGTAAAGAAAAGGATTTCTCATACACATTGATGCTTTCTTATGCACATTGATATCTTATCATTTCCAAGGAGTACATGGTTAAATTATTATTGCAGCAAGAAAACAGATATTGAGATAAATGTTGTTAACACAAGAACCAACATTCTTTGTATTCATGGTTGTTACACAAGAACCAACCATAAGAAAATGTTAGCTGCTACTCACACCTTGGAAAAATTCATTGTTGGAAAGACATCATCAATCAAAGCCAAAATTCAAATGCCAAAAGTTCTTAAGAAGATCCATGCATGGTTGCATGAGGACATGCAACAGGTTCAGTTGGGGAGTATGTTGGGACTTAGAACTATCCTATTTTCATCCACTTTACCTTTCGCTATTCTTCACATTTTATCGTCCCATTAACCTTTCATCATACCATTTCCATACATATACTTGATTTTCATCTTATTATTTTCCACTTTATTCATTTTAGTATTATAAGTGAATTTATGATTAAATATTGGAAAATAACATGTTTTCACTAATAGCTCAAGTATGGATGAGCTTTGTAATGTGTAGGAATATGGAAGCATCAATTCAAAGAAAGATTCCTTGAATATCTCCTCCACTAGATCATGGAGATAGTTATTCAAAGAATATTCCAAGGAGAAGATCATGGAGATTTGGTTGGCATATCTTATCTAGGATGTATGAGAAACATGTGGAGAATTTGTGAGAGACATGTGGAGGATTTGAAGGGATCATATTTTGTAATAATAGGAAAGTAGTTGAGAGTGGTTGAGAGAATAGTGGATCTCTCATTATGAGATGGTTATCTTCTTCTCAAAGAAATTCATGTATAAAAGAGAGTGCTCTCTCTTCATTTGGAGGTAGTAGATTGAGAGTAGATTAATAGTAGATTAGGAGGAGATTAGTCTCACATTGTAGAAGTTATTTTTTGACTTTGTAATATGGAGAAGGGGATTATTAGCTTTTGTTCATAATCTTAGTTTGATGCTTTCATGATTTGTCATTGATAGTTGTGATGTAAATTAATATTTATTTACTGTTAATGTGAGCTCACATGTGTTGTCTCGTTGCTCTTCATATGTTGTTTTTATTTTCTGCAATTTACTTTCAGTCGTGTGTTTCAACTTCCAGCATCAGATTAGTAATTGTGTGTTTCAGCTTAAGGGGTATTAGATTAGCAATTAGCAGTTTGCAAGGGGGGTTAAATTAGCTTAATTCAACTTCAATCCTACATATATTTTGCATGTGCTTTGTACCTACGAACCTCGGATTGACAAATTAAATAGTCGGGCAAGTACTACAACAAAATTAAATGATAATATTTCCGCCTAACATCCCCTTAGCACATTTGTGGCCCAAAACCCAAGGTTTCTAACAAGAGAAGCATAGCTTCTTCCTCTTTTATTCATCCTGGTCTTTGTATGAGCATTATTTCTTGCTTGAGGAAGCCAAATTCCTAAAAGGAGGTCTTTTATTTTGAAATTTTGTAGGTATATTAGTCTTGGTAGGATACCTTTTTCTTGGGATGGCATCTTATAGATCCCTTCTTCTCGTCATTGCCTCCTACAAAGTGGATGGTATGTATGCCTTTACCAATCCTTTCAAATGATCTATTAATCCTTTTGTGAACAAAAGGATCAAGTGAGCTTTAGATAGTTCAGTGACTATCACTGCTAGCTTCTATAACTCATAGATGTATGCTTCATGAGTTCCAGTTTGTTTCACATGCGCTAGATCCCTGAAAGAGATCTCAATGTCTCTCCTATCAAATATTTCTACCAACCTTCTAGTGAAGTCTTCATAGAAAGTTACTTGATCATGGCCTAAGGTATTCATGTCATGAAACCACCAATCATTTTCCTCTCCTTCCAAGTGCAAGGTTTCCATTTTGATGGAATCCATTTATCCATTGGATTCAATTGAAAATAAGTGTCTAGTTTCTACACCCAAGAGCTGGCAGTACATTTTGAAGATCCATCAAAAACGGGCAGTGAGATCTTACTACTGGTTCTCTACAAATCAAAATTCTGATTTGGCATTCTATTATGAGTTTTGTATCTAACCTTATCTTGATAATCATAGTAGTCTTTGAAGGTCAAATTCCTTTTGAACTCTTCATTGAAGGAAATACACTCAGCAAGTAGAACCTCCAATGGTGCCACTGCATCAAATTGCAATTCTAGTTCTTCAGTCCTCTGCTCAAGAAACTTGGGCATAGTCGGCCTTGGCACATCTTTTAATTCTTGTGGCCTATTATGTGGCCCAATATTTGAAAATATTTTCTCCTTGAATAACTTCTTCTCCTCAAAATGAGAACCACTACTACTGCCTTCACCATCTTTCTTATCCACCAATCTAGACAACATGTCTCTGGTTTATATTTGCACTTGGGATAATATTTCCATCACTTTCATCATATTCTATGCCAACAAGTCCTCCTTATATTCTCGATTCATTTCACCTTCTCCCATACTGGATTTTCCTCCTTGAATCTCAACTTGTGTAGAGTCCACTTCTTCTTCTACTGAAGTTTCTTCTTCTGAGCCTTTGTTCTTGAATGCTAGATTTCTTCTTGGACTCATGAAAGAAAAAATAAGACCGAGTTCAGAGGACCATGCTCTGATACCACTGCAATATCCTATGTACTAATTACAAGGATACTCTATTGAATTCAAATAATCAAAAAATAAATTAACTCATACAGAAACTAGTTAACAAACTAGTTGTAGGAAAGCTAGCCTTGGGCATTGGTGGTTCCCCTTCAAGGTTTGATATTTGAAGTCTTTAGGGTCTGAAAATATATGAAAGTGAATGTGCAGAAGCAAGGAAATTAGATTATAGGAAGGATTTAGAGTCCTATGCACAATGTACTGGGGCCATTTATGCTTCGACAATAGTTACCGATGAGGTCTCCACTTGGCTTCCTAGGCACACCAGCATATGCAAAATAAAATCATTCACTTACGATTGAAATAAAACAGATTATGTATATCAGACCTTAAATCCCTGATCTAATGCTAGACAATATTTTATGAGAATTGGGGAGGATTTGGATGAGTTTGGAGGCAAAAGAAGGAAGTGCGCTAGGTTGGACCACTCAACTAGTTGAATTCTAGGCTCTCCAAAAGAAGCTGATAAGGATACGAATTCTCAAGAAAAGGATTGTTGGGTCTTCATAAGGGTCTTAATAATCTCATATGACTATCAGAACAGAAAATTAACACTCAGGAAACTTTTAATTACAATTACTGCAAAACTAGTCAAGAAACATGGTCGAATGAGCTAGTCTTGATAAAATGGAATCCAAACATCCTCTAAGGTTTTCGAATTCTTCTTTTGAAGTACAATATGGCTTATATATGAATATAAGAACAACAACAATCCAAAATTAAGAATACTGAGTAGAAATTCAAGGTACATTTAATCTCAGACTTCTTAGAAAGTCTCTAATACATAAAATACTTACAATACTGAGTGTAGAAGGATTCTAAGGAGAGAAGAAGAGAAGACTTATTCATTGTATCTGAAATTATAAGGATGAAAATGGAGGAGATGGTTTCTCATGGAAGGAACATCAATATTCAGGGGCTGCTCATGGGGTTCATTCACTAAACTAATTCTCCTCCTCTGGATGAATCTCCTCAAGAACTCTCTCCAATTGAACTGGCACTATGGATCTCTTATGGATGGATTGGATTCTTCAATGGTGGGATTATACTAGCATGTATATCAGACTTCAGTGGATCTGGATCAGATCATGGATAAATTGAACACACACTACATTGGGGCACATCTCCGAAGCTTGGTTGAGGCACATCACTCAACCTTGAGAAGCAAGCTCTCAAACACTAAACAAATTGGCCAAAAAATGTGAGAGGAGTGCACTAGCATTATTTTATAGACGAGATAGCTTCATGAGAAAGCAAATTGGAACATGTGAGTGGATGAGTGTGCTTCCCTTGGAAAGATTAGAAACATCATTACTTTGTGCAACCTTCCTGCTTTTCCAACATTCCTTGCTTTGTGATTTCTTCCTGCTTTTGGAAACTGCGCCCTCCTTAGCTTTTTGGATGTTTCCTACTTTTCAAAACTGGATGCTTTTCTGTACTTTCTTGCTTTGTTCAATTACCTGCTTTATTCTCTTTCCTTCTTTTCATTTCTTTTTCAAGTTTCCTTCTTTTTTCCTATCACCTTGCTTCTGGTTGCTTTCTTCTTGTTTCTATATTTTTTCAAGTGAGTGGGTGAGGTACACCTTATCCTCATGCGCACCCTAGCCACATGAGCACCACCACTTACACAAAAATTAATTATTCATGATAATAAAATTAAATACAAAGTACTCAAATATTAAAATTATTAAATAATTAACTACTATAGGCCTTATACCAAAATTTTTCCCTAGCAATTAATAACTTCAAGCTTTCAATTATTTTTCTAGACCCTTAGGGACTGAAGGGTCCAAGACTTGACCAAGTGACCACTAAGGAAGGGACATGACAAGGTGTATTGGTAAACATGAAGGACCAAATCACTAAATTCAAGACAACAAAGTAGAAGCAGTTTGGATATGGATCCCTCCTGGTGTCTTTCTTCTTAGAGCAAGGCCCTTTGTTGTTTCCGTAGACATATATGCCCATCCAACCTCCATCTGAGCCATTGATGGAACTATGGAGTAGTCATGCACGTTGATTGGGTGTTCCCTAGTTACTCTCCTATGATGTTGGTTTCTTCGCATGGTGGAGGAACCATGTTCTCATGATAGAGGATTATCCATACGTAAGGATGGATTTCAGGGGTGACATGGACCTCTTGCTTCCAGAAGGAGTACAATGGGATGCGATAGGTAGGCTTCTAAATAATTTCACTTTGAAATTGTGTTTTTGGATTTTGAATAATTCAAGTTTTTTGTTGTACAAAAGGGATCTAAACATAGTTTGGTTCTTTTTCATAGATTGAGGACTAGTATGGCCAGCACTTTCATCGCCACTACATAGGCACGGGGAGGTCTACTAGGTAGAGGAGGTTGAGGCTGGGGGACTCTATGACACTTAGAGAAACCTAAGAGGGTTTACTATGGGAATTCCTTCCATAAGAATGCGTGAGGTTCCTTACCCTTATCATAGGCACACCGTAGGGGTGCCAGAGAGTATTGGTCACTTATTACACCACGTTGTCCAGGAATTCATATGTTATCATGATCACAATGCACCTCATGATGAGGAATAGAGTCTAGATGGTCTATTAGTCTCTTAGTTTCACGACATATATATATATGTATGGGTGATGTAGCCCAATTTTTCCATTATGTACTTTTTGAGACATATGATGTGAAAATACTTTTTCTATGATATTTACATGGATCATGTTTCGCCCTCTATCTCTACATGATGGTTACTATTCTGTGTGCTTATTTACATGATTTTATGATGGTAACATGTTCATGTGTGAGTTAGATGCCAATTTAACACAAAATTGGCTAATGAATTAACTATTGTATTGAATTCCCTTTGGTATGTATCGATATTGAATGAAATCGAAATATCTTTCAAGGAGGCGTATCCTTCGGTAAAGTCAAAGAAATGTAGGATCTCAGATAGTGTAAATGTGAATAAATTGGGAAACCACGAGTTGAGAATCCAGGTTAAAAATTATATGGCATATGCAAAAATAAGAAGCTTCAGTCAATAAGCCAATTACGGCATGGTATTCAATGAATTATTGGTCACTCAACTGAGGCAAAATACCCATGAACTCACTAGCTTGACAGTGGGGGAATAAACCACCCAGGTGACAGAAGCAAGGTTCTAGGTACATCGACTATAATTGTCCGCAAATCCATCATACACTGACATTTGCATGTTTTAGCACAAAGCAGGATGAGCAGTCATAGATTAAACAAGGCCTCACATGCAAAAGAAAGAAAAAATCACACCACACCAAAAACACACCAGATTATGGCATAAATATGTACAAATTATGAATGCAAGATGAACTTAAGCATAGTACTTCTTTAGGTAGATCCCATTTCAAGGATCCCGGCTAATGGGATTCTGTCTTGGTCAACCAGCTCATAAGCACCTTTTTCCAATACTTGTTTGACGATGTAAGGATCATTGCACACGGATTCTAACTTGTATGCCCCCAGTTTATTGTGAATTTGGTCATAAACTAGGAATGAGTCACCTTCATTAAATGTATTGTGCTTTGATGCTCTTCTTATGTGCTTCATTAGCAAGAGAAACATCATGACGAGTCTCATCTATTTTTTCCAAGTGAAAAAAATATTCTTCGAATGCATAGGTGTTGGGTAGGAGTTCAAGGACTAGTTTGAGAGATGGGATCTCACATTCGATAGGTAAGATTAATTCTTGAACATAAGCCAACTAGAATGCAGTGAATGCAGTATAATTTTTTACCGAAGTCCTATAATCCCAAAGACCTGAGAAAATAATCAAGTGCCAATTTGATCTATGTGTCCTTACCATGCATTGGATCATCGTTTTCAAGACCTTGTTAATGGCCTCTACTTGTCCATTCGCTTGAGGGTAACGGGGTGATGATTTTTCATGATGAAAAACCAATTTGGAACTTAACTCATCAATCATATGGTTTCTAAAGTGTGAACCATGGTCTGTGATAATGGCTTGCGGGACCCTGAACCTAGCGATAATGTGATTGAATACAAATAACATATCAATGTTTCCAAATTCCACAAATGTAGGCATAGCCTCGGACCGATTAATAAAATATTCAATTGCAACTATGACATAACCATTCCCCATAGTCGAGGTAGGATTACAATGCATAAATTCAATGTCCCATTTCGCAAAATGGCTGACGGTAACTACTGGATGGAGTGGAGTTGGATGTGAGCACTTTTTTGGATGAAAATTCTGACAAGGGGACACTTTTTTATAGCTTCCATACAATATTTGAAGATGGAGGGATAGAAGTATCCACCGCACAATATGTTTTCGGTTGTATCCATCCTATAAATATGACTAATAAATGCTCCAAAGACAGAGAGTCGTTAAGAATGAGTTCGACCTCTTTGAGGGTTAAACATTGTCAAAGAATAGAATCAATACCACAACGATACAAAGTGTCTCCGATGATAAGATAATACCTCATGTGATGGTGAATATGGCAATGATCTTCAAGAGATAGTTCAGGTCGAAAATACTGAGTTTGGAGATATAAAATAATGTCTCCATACCATCGATCAATCATACTGATGAGGAACAATGACTCATCAGAAAGAGAGTCATTGGGCTTAGTTTCATCATCGCCATGGGGAAGATCAAATATAAGCTCAGCAAATACCAAAGATATTTGGATTTAGCCTTGGAAAATTCAAGATCAAACTCCTGAAGAATAATGATCCAACGTGAGTGTTTTCCCCCTAGTACTTGATGAGTCAAAATGCAGTAAATGGGGTTGGAATCCACAATAATTGTGGTTTTGCAAAGGAAAATATAGTGACAAAATATCTAGACAGTGATAATAGCTACCAAAGCCAACTTTTCAACATGGGAGTATCGAAATTCAGGACCTACGAGGCTCTTACATAAATGATACACCACATGTTCTTGGACATTATCGTCTTCTTGAACTAGTACCACTCCAATGGTGGAAATGGATGCGGTGAGATAGAGGATGTAGTCATGCGTATAGTTGGGGGGATGCAACAACAAAGCATGGGTTAATGTGTGCTTTAGAGAGTCAAACAAATGTTGAGCTTCATCACCCCAAGTGAAAGGGACATTTTTCGGAACTAGTTGCATGAATCCTTTTGTGAGTTCTGTATAGTTACAGATGAAACAACGTACAAATTTTTCCTTCCCCTGCAAACTCTGAAGTTGGAGGAGGGTAGCAAGTGGAGGTAAGGCCAAAATAGCCTCAACCTTCAAAGGGTCAATTGGGATCTCGTCCTTGGAGACAATGAAGCTCAAGAGTCTTATGGTTTGAACACAAAATATACATTTGTGTGGGTTCAAGCGAATATTGTAATGAAAACATCGAAGGAAAATAGCCCCTAGATGCTTAGCATGATCTTCTCGGCGGGTTGAATGAGCGGGTATATCATAGAGATAAGGGTCCACAATATGCTTTATGTCATGGAAAGCATATTACATAGCTCGTTTAAAGGTGGTGTCGGAATTTTTAAGACCAAAGGGTAACATGCAATAAGCAAAGGTTCCCCATGGGAAGATGAAATTTGTCTTATGCTGATCAAATGGGAGAGTTTCAATCTGATTATAGATGGAGAATCCATCCATAAATGAGAAGAGGACACTTCTAGCACAATTATCGATAATTTGGTCAATGAAGTGGGTAGGGTAATTGTCCTTGGGACAAGCCTTATTCAAGTCCCTATAATCGACACAAACTCTAATAGTCCCTTTTTTTTCATAAGTAGGGAAATATTAGAAATCCATTTAGTTAACAACATAGGATAAATGAAACTAGCTTTCAAGAGCTTTCCAACTTCTTCCTTGATGGAAGCGATCTTGCGAGGGTGTATCAGGAAGAGATTTTGTCAGACTGGTTTAGTTCATGGGTAGGTATTGATCTCATGAGCTACAATGGATGGATCAATACTCGACATTTATTCATAACTCCAAGAAAAAACATTGCGGAATTCTTGAAACAAAACCTTATAAATTTTGACCTCTTCATGAGAGTAGATTTGGCCAAGTTGGATTTTTTCCATGATGTTAGGTTTCACGGATATATCAATTGACATAGTGGGTGTAATGTTCCCTAAATTTCCTTCAGACGTGGTGTCTTAAGTAAGGATAGGAGATTGAGGGTTGTCGATAATATTGGGTGGAATGATGGATTTGATATCGTTTTATACTACGTCCAATTTAGGGAGGAAGGATCATCGGTGGTGATTATCCTCCCAGGGTGGCTCGTCTAAGTTCATAACCTCCATTATGGACTCGTCTTATGGAAAATTCTATAAGAGGTGATCCATAGAAGGCATACAAGAGTCTAACTACAACGATAGAAAATATGAATCTGATGCAACAAGTTGTTGGTCATCAGGATCTGGGTTGTTAGAAACATATTAGATCGCATTGTGTGTTGCCTCCATTGGATTGAGGGGCATATTATCACCAATGGATTTAAACTCGGATGGAATAGGTATTACCCAAGGATCGTATGATTTAAGGGAATCTTTTACCCTTAATGAAATCATATTAATCATGGAAACGTACCATGGGAAGTCTGGGGGACAAGGGAAACAATCCTATGATTGGAGAATCCTTAATAAGTCCTACTCCCACATCCTCATGTTGAGGTTTAGAATTCCCTAAGAGATGGACATTATTGGTAGTGTTGTTGTGGATATCAGGAGTGCAAAATTCAAGTTGGTCAATGGTAACAATTTTCCCTTTGTGAGGAAATTGCACCATGCGAAAGATTGAGGATGCAATGGTAGTCGTCACATAAAAACAATTTCAACCAAGCAACGGGTTAAAATCCAAAGTGGATTCAATTACTTCCACATGAATGCAAACAAATTTTCCCCACAATTCCATGGATAAAGATGGTAAAAGTCCATAAGGTTGAAAACTACAACCGTCAAAGGCCTTAAGTGTGATGGGAGACTCATTAACATTATGAGAGTCTATATCCCTCTAACAAGATAAAGACATGATGGAAGTTGAGGCACCTTCGTCCAAAATGGTATGATGGATATTCTTCCCACAAATGTTTGTATAGATTTGGAATGCAAGTTGATGGGAAATCCTCGGCTTAAAGTACTCCAAGCTGAAAATAATATTATTGGAAGTCTCAGGGTCCATAGCTCTAAGAGCTGACAATAGGGTTCTACACTGGCTGGGACAATTTTGTAGAATTTCAATAGTTGACATAGCGCAAGGTTCCTGGGATAAGTATTCAACAATATTGTAATTTTGGGAAGCATAGGCACTTGGATTAAACGTCGCTTTTCAAGTTGTGGTCTTTGGTGGGAGAAACACTGTGTCAGGAATGGGATTCTCTATTTGAAGAGGGCCAAGAGGTCGAGGGGTAGTGGAGGTGGATGTTTTATCCATAGGAATTCCATTGGTGTTCTTATCTGGAATAGGTTCATCTGTTTGTGACTTGGTGGTTAAGAAAACCGTCTCATTGCACATGAGGAATTGAGTGGTTAAGGAAGTCTCTGCATGTTGCGGATGACTCCCATTGCCCCCCTTTGGAGTATTATGAGCAGTCATTTGGTATTGTTGAGTTGGGAAAGAGTTGGTTAATACTGTTGGTTGTGAGTTCCATTTTAGGAACTTAGTGACCTCATCACGATGAGGGAAATCCTTCATGTAGTGGTCGTCTCCACAAATTAGGCAGTGAAACTTTGCCTTTCTCTTTGGTTTGGTTTTAGCAGTAGGATCTTGGGTTTTGTTATTCTCCTGTTGGTTTGAATATTTTTTGGATTTCCCTTTCTTTTTCTTCTTACCTCTAGATGGTTGAGATGAGTCAGATTCTACTGAATTCACCTCGTAGGTTTGGGTAGGAGGTGGGTTAGTCTTGTTGTTTGTGTTAAGTCCAAGGTAGAATTCAGTTGGCTTTGTTTCCCAGTTGATTAGGTAACATACTATGATTTTACAGAACCTACAATACCATTGGCATAAGGTTTTGTGGATGGTCTCGAAGGGTCATTGGTGGGACGGGGAGCATTAGGGATCAAATCGTACAATGTGTCGGATTGGGAGTATAAACCAAATCCAGGTATTGAGCATGATTGGTCACTTGCTCTTCAGTAAGAGAAAATCCCATAGAAACATCCCTAGCAATGCGTGGAAAAAGTGACTTACTAAACCAATCAGTTAAAAGTTGATCCAGAATATTGGCTTTAATTAATTGACATCATTGTCTCCACTCATGAATATGATCATATATGTTAGTGGAAGTGGATTGTCTAAGTGAATTCAAAATATGAGTACCGGTTTCATATCGAATTGGTAACTGAAAATGTGTCAGAATGCCATGGAAAGGGATTTGAAATCACTAAAGAAGTGTCATGGTAATTCAATGTACCACTTTGCATTTGTGTCAGTGAGAGTCCTCTGAGAATGTCTCAATCGAATGGAGTCATCCATCAAGGAATTGGAAGAACACCATAGATTGTAGATCATGACATAGTTGTTGGGATCCTCTCCTAGCTTCCCATCAAATTTTTACTAGTAGAAAGTGAGATAAATGACTAAAAAAACTACTAAAAATTGCATATAAATGACTAAATTTAGTCACATGACTAATAGTGATTTATTGCCAGTCACTTATAACATGACTAAATATGTGACTAAAAAATTTTAGTCATTTATTGGTCATTCTGATTGGTCAGTTTGGTCATATATTTAGTCATTGATTGCTATTAAGTAGTCATTTAGTTAGTCATTGATTACTATTAATTGGTCATTTGTTTATTCATTGATTGTTGTTAATTGGTCATGTATTTAGTCATTGATTGTTGTTAATTGGTCATTTATTTAGTCATTGATTGCAGTAAAATGGTCATTTAGTTAGTCATTAAGTGCAGTTAACTAGTCATTTATTTATCCATTGATGGTTGTTAATTGGTTGTTTAATTAGTCATTGATTTCTATAGATAGGGAACGGAGTTCCTGCCTTCAAGGCGGGTGCTCTTCCATTGAGCTTGTACCATTTTTTGTATAAGATAACTCTATTGTAGAAAGAATATGGGTGCTTCCCAGAAATGATGCAATCTAAATTCATTAACATGTAGGCTCCAAGTTAACAACTACTAAAAAGTCAACCCCCCCACAACACAAGAAAAACAAATTTGAGAATAGGAAATACTAACCTCATTGGCTCAAATTGTATCATCCAGGTGGAATTCTAAGAAAACATCATTCTTTCCTTGGAGCTGCGTTTGTGATACATCTGCCAAGGATACCTCAAAAGCTGGTTTTGAACCTACCAAAAATGTGAGCATGTTTCCTACAACATAAAATGATTTAGAATCTTTTGACAAACTTTTTATACAATATAGGGCAAATTTGTTAACTTAATCAATGCTAAATACGAGGAAAGAACCATCCATATCCAAAATAGCAACTAGGTTTGTGATCACATACAAGAGGAAATAGCCACTTCATTAATAAGCAAAGGTTTAGTATCCCACTAAGTTCTAGCAAGGTTTGCAAGTAGCCCATACAACATGGTAAAAGGAACAAATCATTGGACATCGCCATCATTGGCTTTGTTTCTAGATGGTTCCATTGGACTATGTTTGTCAACTTCAATTCCCTTGCAATACACAAGGTATCCTTCAACAATTTTCTCACGCTAGTGCATCACACACTAGCGTTGTTATATATTATAAAACAAAATTAGAAATACAAGATACTAGACTAACCACATAAAATCTGAAGCACCTAACATGGCTTACAAAGATTAATTTTCAAATGAAAATAGTTTCTATTATTGTCATGTACAAAATATGAGGAATAGACTCAGGGTATTTAAATCAGAATGAGTCAGTAATAATCATACTTTTCCAATATTTCCCAAGATGTACAGTCCTCATAAAGAGGAGAAGAAACAATCAGCTTATTGTCAACATCCAGTTAATGTATCTCATTGGAAAAAATTATTTTCAACATCCTGGTTAATGTATCTCGGATGACTGTAGATTCCCTCATACGGCAAGCTCTAATCAGAAGTTGCAGAGAATTCTTGACATGCTAAGATCAATGGAAGTTAGTTGAAATGTCTGGAATAAGCTAGCTTCTACCAAGGTTATTGGTGAGAATCCTGCATCAACTGTCCAGAAATATATACAAATGTTGTTGTCTTCTTACAAGAAATTGTTTCCTGTCTAAAACTGAAGCTTGACCCAGAAAAAATTATCAAAATCTCTAAGGCATCCTCAATATTGATGCACAATCTCTACAATTTAATGCCAGGATCTATTCGCTAATAAAGAGACATCAGCATCAATGGAGAAGCATGTCATGTCTAATTCCTCTTACATACTGTGTATGTGCTTTCAAAAGAAAATAACAAAAACGAATTGAATATCAATCAGTTTTCTTTTGTTCATATACAATCATTTGATATAGTTTCACTTTTGTCCCCAGCCTCATCCTTGAAAGAATCCAATCAAATCTAAATCTCTCCAGCATAGTTTTCTACAAAGATAAACTCAGTCATTTGCATAATTGAAATGAAACGCCGAATTGAAATAGACAGACTACATACGATTGGTTTGCTTTTGAGTATGGCATTCAAGAAAATGATGTTTCCTATCATCGTTAAGAATCATTGCTAGATTTCATGAATAATTTAAACATTATGCTTTTAGACCAATATTTATAAGGGAATGGAATAGTGGTTATTCTTGTTTATTTCAGACTCCATTTATATTCAATACACACAAAGTATGGTAATTTGATGCCTAAATAATATTTATCTAAACACTGGACATAAAGTTTGATTTTCCCAGGCTTTTACATTATTTTAGAAAAACTTGCAGATAGAAATATCACCTATTTGCAATTTCTTCAGCTGCTACTTTAGAGTAAAAATGTCAGATCTATTTTATTCAATTCATTTTCAAGGTAAAGTATTTGCAAGGATATCTTCTGAAAAATTATCATGGTTCCAAAAAGTGATTACATATGGTGAGATTTTCTCTAAATGTTGCAACCAGGACATCCACAGCCTCTTCCAGTTCTTCTTTTGGGATGTTGAGGCTGAAATAAAATTGAACAAGTGATCAATTTGTGAATGCACATCAAAAGATGGAAAGAGTATGTGAACCCTACATGTATCTACTTTGGTTCTGTTCAACGTTTTTTTAAATTGGTCTGTTCAAGAATAGATGTACCAAATAATGAACTAAACTTTGTCTAAATATAAATTCACATCAAGTAACACATGGACAGAAGTATAAGAAATAAGAAAGAAGGAAATTATTATTACAGTAGTAGATCCAAAACTTGAACCAGAAGTAGTTACAGCACCAGCATAACAAGAAATCATCAAGAATAGCCAGCTACGAATGATCAAATATAACCAAATTTCAAACCCATGGAAAGGAAACTCCCTAGCAATACAGAGAGTTTAGGATAACTGAAATGTTAATTATGCATCTTCCTCAAAAAGCATCATATTCAAGAATCCAAGAGACACTGAGCCAAACCAAATACAAAATTCATGCATAGAAAGAATTCAAGCATGTTATGATGAGAAGGATTTTTCACCAAAAGATAAATTGGTATTGAAAATCCCTCTTGAAGTTTGACCACCACCAAACAGGCCAACAGATGGCGAAGATGATGCTCCCAAAAAACTTGTTTATGTTACTGTAGATGAACCAAATAGACCACGCGAAGTGAGGACCTTGCATGCATGTGTGACGACACTATTGCCTAATATTTTCAACTTGTACAAAAACTAATAGTATAATGCAGATTGAAGCATCCTTTGTGCACACAGTTGAACATGAGTCGGCAGCAAATTGTGAATGCAACACTGAAAGAAAAACAATTTATTCCATGTATGGATTCAAAAACCCGCCCAACTTCTGCACAAGTGCTTCTAAAACACTTAGAACAGAGATAAAAAAAAGGCTTCCCTAGCAGTTGTGCTCCCTTCAATGTCTGTCATCTTTGACACTATTACTACTTTATAAGAAGATGGGAAAACCTGACATGCCTTCTCAAGGATATATTTAATAATGTGAGGAAGCTGGGCCAATGCTTGTGGCCCAAGTTCATAAACAAGAGAAGCTATGCAATTCAAACAACCTGAGAAATGACTAAAATGCGCAATAGCTAGGTGCAAATTCATGACATTTTGTAGATAATGGGTGGCAGCTTAGACCTTTTCTTGCTGCAGTTAAGAATGGTGTTAGAATGGTGTGAAATAGATAAATTTTCAAACAAAAGTTTAATAATAAGGTATTGTAAACAGTCGATTCTACACATAGTGTGGAAGAAAATGAATTAGCAGATATATCTCCACCAGTTTGATGTATTTGTGATAAAATATGACTTTCATGTACATTAAAATTCATTTTCTATGGGCATGTATATGAAAGCGGCACGATCACAGAAACCTGATTAAACACCATATATATATAGACAACAAACAAACATTAGGGAAACCCCCCCTGAGACTGAGACTGAGACTGAGACTGGCAAGCACCAGTGCAAACAGAGAGGCAATTGATAGTGACATTGGGTCAATCTTCGTATAGTTCGTGAATTTGCTAAGTGCGGATTTGTATGATAACACTAGGTACTGTTGGAAACACATTCAGGATTAGCGCTTGGGTTTGTTTGAACTTTGAAGGAAACGTGCATTGAAGGGATGCACCTTTTGAAGAATCTCAATATCCAATACATTTTTATTTTTCAGGAATCTGTCATTACCTTTGAGTAACTGTATTAGTTACTATCTTGAGGTTTATCTGCGAGCATGCTTTTGCAAATGAGGTCAGTTCATTTAAGTGCTTTTGTTGTATATGACTAGAAGACATATGTATGCAATTTATGGCTCAAGTCCTTTCCTCTAATTAAAGTATTCTAAATATTTATACACATGCAGCTTTTTATGATTTATGTATTCTCTAAAACTGAGGAAGAGGTTATGATCTACCATTATATATACCCTTTCGCCTTTGTTTTCTCTTGATCTTAACATAAGACATATTTCTCCAACCACAACAAAAGAAAGTTTAGTTGGCTTGCGGAACAAGTACTCCATATAAATTTATAAATCACAGAAGATGACCTTCCATATAATCATCAATATATCTATTGATATTTGGCACTGTAATGGAGGTTTCCGCACAAATTGGTTTCGAGAGTGTGCTCTTTCACATAAAGTTAATTATATAAGTTCTTCCATTTTATCGTGTTGATTTTCAATTGATATTTATTTATGGTTTCATAGCTAAATTGGATTTTGGTTAAGAACAAGTAATATCATAGTGATATCTAGTAATATCATAGTGATATCTATTGCGGTCTATTCCACGTGTATGATGGATTCCTCTCTAAAAACGCCATCAAAGGCTATCCATTCCTCTTTGATTTGGAAGATGGAGAGGGTTTTGGGAAGGGAGGAAGGAGGTTTTTGGGGCTTTTGTTGCGTTTCTTTACGGCAATGTTCACCATAGATGATGATTAGTCAGCTGCAGTAACTTGGATTCTAGATGGTCTTATTGGCCAACTGTAGTACCAACCAAGGTTAAAAAAAAGTGGGAATGTGATTTTTATCTGCAGCTCCTTTTCCGGTTTTTGTGAAAATCCTTACAACAAATCTAAGAGATGATGTATATCTCACAAGAAAGTAATTGATTAAGCAAGAAAATAGAAGAAGAGTGGTCAATGCAGTATAATGAGCAACATAATAATAATACAGTGGAACTCGGATAGAAGCAAAAATAATTCACACACACTAATTAATTAATCACAATATGGACAATAAGTAGTACAATGCATGGGGATTCGAATACCAAGGTGGCAATTCGAATTAGCCTTCATGGAGTGATCAAAAGATCACTGGAGTGTCATCAGAGCACAACTAGTAGTCTATCTCATCATCGGTGGAGTCATAAATGCACAAGTAACTGTCAACCGTCAGTCAAACTGAGTCTAACTGAGTGTGGTAGGTGTAACTGAATGTAACTGGCACATGGAGACACTAACTAAATGATGGAGGCTCAGTGGAGGGCGCATGAGGAGCTAACTGGAGTCAAAACAGGTAGTCATGTCTCATCTTAGGTCAATCGGAGTGATAACAACAGTGACAATGGCCATATTCTTCAATAACCTTCTGCAAGCATGGAATAACGATCATATAGTAGTAAATAAGAGGTGATTGCTTGAGGAGAGCGAATGCATTACCTTCAATAGCTGATTTTTCCTCCGAAATAATCATGTGATCATGATGCAAACCAACAGACTTTGGTGCAAGAGAGGATTTAGGACCTTCTGCAATATCTAGAGTGTGAGCTGGCTCAGAAAGAGAAGAAAGTTGGAGCATGAGTATAGAATCTACAACTTCTTTGTGGACAACTTCCATATGAGATGATACTAGTTCATGATGTGAGAGACCATCAAGGGGAGCGAATGCATCACTTTGTTTGTTCTCGAAAGGGTTTGGACCAATTCCTTCATTCTATCTGTCAAATATTTCATCCAAGTAAGCCCATATCTTCTTTGGAGATGAAATATTAGGGAGGTCATATACCATGCATAGAGACATAGCATAACTCATGACTGCACAAGCTTGTTCACCTTCACTTAACCAGCCATACTCTTCATCATAGGATTCGAACTCTCTTTCAAAACAATAATCAAAGAGAGCATGTCTCTTCAAATGTGCTATCATTTGTGGTTTCCATTCATCATAGTTGAATGGAGAAAGAGGAGTAATTCTTGATGAATACATGGAAGTTGTAGAAGACCTGCAAAAACAATAGAGAATATCTGCAACTGCTACTGCTGCAAAGATGCAGAAACTGCTGCAACTGCTGCACTCGAAATCTTGATAATAACCTGCAAAAAACTCTCAAGAATGGAGATAAACAATACTCTCAACATGCTCTGATACCATGTAAAAATACTCATAGCAAATCTAAGAGATGATGTATACCTCCCAAGAAAGTAATTGATTAACCAAGAAAATAGAAGAAGAGTGGTCAATGCAGTATAATGAGCAACAGAATAACAATACAGTAGAACTCGGATAAAAGCAAAAATACTTCACACACACTAATTAATTAATCACAATATGGACAATAAGTAGTACAATGCATGAGGATTCGAATGCCAAGGTGGCTATTCGAATTAGCCTTCATGGAGTGATCAAAGGATCACTAGAGTGTCATCGGAGCACAACTAGTAGTCTATCTCATCATTGGTGGAGTCATCAATGCACAATTAACTGTCAATCGTCAGTCAAATTGAGTCTAACTGAGTGTGGTAGGTGTAACTGAATGTAACTGGCACATGGAGACACTAACTAAATGAAGGAGGCTCAGTGGAGGGTGCATGAGGAGCTAATTGGAGTCAAAACAGGTAGTCACGTCTCATCAGAGGTCAATCGAAGTGATAACAGTAGTGAGGAGTCAGTATGGCCTCAAATCAAGGAAAGACTGGTGGCTAACTGAAGTAAATTGGACTGGTAGGTGTGAAAGGATGAGTGGCTTCCTTAAATCAAGGAGGAAAGGTGCACTAAGCTCTAGGAGGGCTAAAACTGATCCGAGAGAAGCTCTTGGGGGCTAGCTAACTAGGGGCTTGGACTGATGAATGCAATGCATGCAAACCCTAAAAGTGCATGCATGACTAAAAATATAAATGAGCAAAGTACTGGTGGGACTAGGATGGAGTATAGGAATATCCTAATTAATAATAAGGTATTGTAAACAGTCGATTCTATACATAGTGTGGAAGAAAATGAATTAGCAGATATATCTCCACCAGTTTGATGCATTTGTAATAAAATATGACTTTCATGTACATTAAAATTCATTTTCTATGGGCATGTATATGAAAGCGGCAATATCACAGAAACCTGATTAAACACCATATATATATAGACAACAAACAAACATTAGGGAAACCCCCCCTGAGACTGAGACTGAGACTGGCAATCACCAGTGCAAATAGAGAGGCAATTGATAGTGACATTGGGTCAATCTTCGTATAGTTCGTGAATTTGCTAAGTGCGGATTCGTATTATAACACTAGGTACTCTTGGAAACACATTCAGGATTAGCGCTTGGGTCTGTTTGAACTTTGAAGGAAATGTGCATTGAAGAGATGCAATTTTTGAAGAATCTCAATATCCAATACTTTTTTATTTTTCAAGAATCTGTCATTGCCTTTGAGTAATTGTATTAGTTACTATCTCAAGGTTTATCTGTGAGCATGCTTTTGCAAATGAGGCCAGTTCATTTAAGTGCTTTTGTTGTATATGACTAGAAGACATATGTATGTAATTTATGGCTAAAGTCCTTTCCTCTAATTAAAGTATTCTAAATATTTATGTTAGGATATTTAGACACTTAGGAGTTAGTTAAGATCAACTTGTGTAATATATCCGTTAGGGATAGTGTGTTTCTTTAGTATGCATTAGTATGCATTTGTAAATACTTAATTCGATGGTCACGATATGTTTCCGACATAGAGTGATCCGACAGCTCAACTTCTCTTAGATCAAACCTAACCTTGATCTGTGGCTTAACACCTGATTGGTCCATGATCTCTATTTAGAGAGCATGGAGGGTCATTGTTTAGATGATTGATTATGAGAAGCTCATTTGTAACTTTCTTTATTTGCATAATAAATTGTCCCGTAGAAGCTATTTGGCCGGGGCCGTGGAGTGTTTCCCTCAAGAGGGTTTAAACCACGTCAAAACACCGGTGTGTTGATCTGTGATCTGTTTGTGTGAAGTGGTTACTCTTGGTGTTCGGTCCTTTGGTAGTACCCTGTGTACCCGAACATGGTATCAGAGCTTTTATGAAGTACCGCTTCTGGTTATGATCTAGATCTTGAACTGCTGTTGCCGAAACTCGAAAGGGTTTCTAGTTCTGGTATTTTTCTGCATTTATGGGCTGTGGGAGGTGTTCCATTGCGTCCGGAGCGTCGTTTCCATTGGGAAATAGTTTTCGTTTGATCGAAAACGGTTCCCGGTTGCTCCAGAAACGCGTATTTCATCAGATCTGAAGGTATAATGTTACAGCGACGCATTTTTTTGATTTCGTTTTTTGAAAAGAAGATATCTTTTTTTTTTTTTTTTTTTTTTTTTTTGGTTAGATTTTTTTTGGTTCGGATTGTTGTTTTCCCAACGTAGACTTTCTAGGCAAGCTAACAAGATCTAACTCCACAAGTGTGGAAAAGTTTTTTTTTGTTTCGATCAGGAAAAATGGCAAGCACGCAAACCAAGCAAGAAGAATAAAAAAAAAAAAAAAAACGCCCCCTTCCTCATTCTCATATTTTACATACATTTTAATCTAGCTCACTTGGTTCAAAGTTGCTTTATTCTTTAATAGGTCTTGAGTTCAAGTCTTAGGAAGTTACTTTTAAAAAGAAAAGTGAATGCAATTTCTATTTTCAAGTTACTTTATTGTAAAAATGCATCTCACTTAAATAATAGAAAAAAATAAAAATACAAGTGAGTCACTTAAGTTTTTTATTTATTGTTGCACTATTTAAAAGTAATATCATTGTAAAAATGACATCACTTATTTTAAAAAAGTGGTTCACTTAAATCAACTTTCTTGTAAAGTGATTGTCAAAAGGTTTATCTTGGGAAGAGGGGGTTCTTTTTTTTGCTGGACATTCTCTAGCTGCCACGTCACTATTGGGGACATCTTCAACAGTTTATTTGTTCAAGCATAACTTCATCATACAGAGTCAGTTTTCAGTGCTGTTTTTTTTTAAACCGCCTATTTTTTCAAGCTCTTCACATCCAGACTATTGGTTTCTGCTTTTACAGCCATTAATTTACAAATATGGCTGCCCCTTGTGATATTCTACTTAATAGTTCCAACTATTTCTCATGGAAATCTCGTATGGAGGATGTTCTACGAATTAGGGGACTTTTCAGAATTACAACAGGGAAAGAAAAAGAACCCACTGATGATGATAAGAAAATAAAATGGGAAAATAGATGTGATGAAGCTCGTGGATTGATTGGGATGTCAATCTCTACTGATTTGTGATTCCACATATCTGGAATTGATGAACCTAATGCTGCTTGGGACAAGTTGGAAACTGTGTTTGGTAAACACAATGAAATTCGAGGTCATCAACTCGAAAATGAGTTGATTTCTTTAAATCCAAGTGACTTTTCATGCATTCAAGATTATTTATCTAAGTACAAAACTCTTAAACTCTTATGTGCAGAATGTAAGATTGAGAGGAAAGACAAACAATGCATTTATCATATTCTTTCCAAACTTGGACTTGCATATTCTGTTTTTGTATCTACATTTTACTCCATGAAAGCATCCTTGAATGCAGCTAGCTATCAAGAGCCTAGTCTTGAATCCTTTTGTGATTCCCTGATTAGAGAACAAGATAAACTCATTCATCTTGGAATAATCAACAATGCAGATACATATGGGAAAGCCTTATTGTCCCAACAGAAAGAAAAGTCCAAGACTCCCAAGAAACAAAATTTTCGCAATAATAAGTCAAACAAGGGTCCCAAACCCTCTCAGTCAGCTCCTTCTTTAAAAAATGACAAAGGATCCAAGCCAAAAGGCAAGAAGATTGAGCGTCATTGCAACTATTGCGGGAAAGATAATCATGATGAATCTAAGTGTTTCAAGAAGATGGCAGCCTTGGAAGCAGCAACGAAGAAGCACCACATCAGCCTAGATTCGTCTTCAGAATCTACCTCTCATGGACATGCACTTTGTGCTTCTGGTTATTCTTATAATGCATCTTCTTCTTCTACTTCAAATGAATGGCTCATTGATTCTGGAGCATCTTATCATATGGCTAAGGATCAAGCCATATTTTCTACTATGCATGAATGTAACACCAAACAAATATTTGTTGGTGATGATAGATCTCTAAGTGTTGTAGGAGCTGGAACAGTTCTAGTAGATAATGGTAATTTTAGTGATGTACTATGTGTTCCAAGAATTTCTTGCAATTTGTTATCAGTCTATCAGATCACTCATTCTGGTGAAGGTAAAACTGTGACCTTTACACCTCACCAAGTTGTAATCAAGGATTTTAAAGATCCTCAACAAGTCCTAGCTACCGGAATTGTTGATGATATTACCAAGTTGTACAAGTTTAACAACTTTGGGTCATCACCTTTCCCTTCAGTTTTTGTTGCTCATAGTGATAACTTGAGCAAACTTTGGCATGAGTGATTTGGTCACTTAAATTATCGCTCATTGCAACAACTATGTAAAGAAAATATGGTGACAGGTCTTCCGATGGTATCTTGCAGAGATGGTGTTTGTTTCGGTTGTGTACTCGGAAAACATCATCGGGACAGTTTTGACAAACGTGCCTCTTGGCACGCCTCGGTTCCCTTGGAGCTTGTGCATAGTGACTTGTGTGGTCCTCTTCCATCTGCTTCCTTTTTTGGTTTCAAATATTTCTTAACTTTCATTGATGATTACACCAGATGCACTTGGGTTTATTTCCTAAAACTTAAGAGCGAAGTATTTAACATGTTCTTGGCCTACAAGGCCCTTGTTGAAAAACAATCTGGTCATCAAATTATTAAGTTAAGATCTGACAATGGAGGAGAATATGTTAACAAACAGTTCACTACTTTCTGCACTGAACAAGGTATCCAACAACAGCACACTGTTCCATATACACCACAACAAAATGGTGTAGCTAAGTGGAAGAACCGCACTTTAAAAGAAATGGCTAATTGTATGATCCAATCTAAGGGACTAAGTCTTCAATTTTGGGCTGAAACCATTAATTGTGTAAATTACATAGTTAATCGCACCCTCACAAAAGCATTACAAGGTATAACACCGGAAGAAGCATGGAGTAAAATTAAACCTGATGTAAGTCACTTTCGTGTGTTTGGTAGTGAAGCATGGGCTCACATTCTGGATGAAAAACGGAAAGCATTGCAGCCTAAAAGTGAAAAGTGCATATTTGTTGGATATTCTGAAGATGAAAAATGTTATAGACTTCTTCAACCACATTCTCATGCTATAATCATTAGAAGAGATGTTAAATTTGATGAAAATATCTTGGCCTGCAAGCCTAACTCGGCGATTGTGCCATCTTTGGCCTGCGAGCCTGATTCGGCGTTTGTGCCTCCTTCTTCTTCTTCCAACTTCCTTGACAGGTTTCCAACTCCAGTTTCTGATGACAGTGAGGATGAAAATCCACCTCCTCCTGCTCATGTTCCTCCAGTTGCACCAGCACAAGTGCTTCCTCGATGGGTCCGTTCAACATGTGAAGCAACTGGTGATCTTGCCGGTGATCCTAGAGATCAACGTCGAACACGTTCTCAGTTTCAGCGAGCCTCTTCTCTTTTGGCTCAAGTTTCTGAGAATCATGATCCAGAAACTTTTGCAGAAGCTTCAGGGAATCCAGATTGGGATGCAGCCATGGATGAAGAATATCGTTCCTTAATAGCGAACGATACTTGGGATCTTGTACCTCTTCCAAAAGGAAGAAAACTTGTCAGATGTAAATGGATCTACAGAACAAAGTATGCATCAGATGGAAGTGTTGAAAGACTTAATGCAAGGTTAGTTGCCAAAGGTTTTTCCCAAGTTGAAGGGATTGACTACAATGAAACCTTTGCTCCCGTCGCAAAAATGAACTCCATCTGCCTTGTTCTGTCCCTTGCAGCCTTACACAACTGGGAAGTCCATCAAATGGATGTTAAGTCTGCCTTCTTACATGGTGATTTACAGGAGGAAATTTACATGGAACAACCTCCTGGCTATGTTCCAAATAACTCTAGCCTTGTCTGCCGCCTTAAGAAATCCTTATAGGGCCTTAAGCAAGCTCCTAGAGCTTGGTATGCCAAAATGGATAACTTTCTCCTTGACACTGGTTTTTCTAGATGCCATTATGACCCCAATGTCTATACCAAGAAAGTAGGAAACCATCTCATCATACTTGTTCTATATGTTGATGACCTTATTCTTACTGGTAGTGACCCTAAGCTTATAACCCATGTGAAATCCAGTCTTAAACAAACCTTTGAAATGTCAGACTTAGGACATTTGCATTATTTTCTTGGTCTCCAAGTTCTGCAAACCAAAGAAGGAATCTTTCTTTCTCAGTCTAAGTATGCTTGTGACCTTCTTCGTCGCTTTCACATGGAAGATTGTACACCAACCCCTTCTCCCTTCCAGTCTAGAGTCAAACTTTCTGCCACTTGTACTTCACCTGAAGTAGATGTCACCTTGTATCGTCAGCTTGTTGGTAGTCTTTTATACTTGACTCATTCCCGTCTTGACCTTTCCTTTGCCGTTCGTCGAGTTGCCCGTTATATGCAGACACCTCATGAAAGTCACTGGAAAGCAGCTAAAAGAATACTTCGATATATTTGAGGTACAGTTCAGTTTGGGATTCATTACAGTACAGGGGGGAAACCTTTGTTGGTTGGTTTCACTGATTCAGATTGGGCCGGTGATCCTGATGATCGAAAGTCTACTGCAGGTTATGTTTTCAGTCTGGGATCTGGACCTATTACTTTGGCTTGTAAGAAACAACAAGCTCTTGCTCTTTCTTCAGCAGAGGCAGAATATCGAGCAGCAGTTAATGCCAGTTAGGAAGCTTTATGGCTTCGACATATCCTTTCAGAGTTTGGATTCGAGCAGCAACAGCCTACTCCACTTTGGTGCGACAATCAAAGTGCCATCAAGCTTGCCAAAGATCCATTTCTACATCAACGCAGCAAACACATTGAGCTACATATGCACTTCATCAGAAATCTTGTTCATGATCATGTTCTTGAAGTGCTCTTTTGCCCTACAGATGATCAAGTTGCAGACATCTTCACCAAGTCTCTTACAGAAGCGAAGTTTTCTAAACTTCGATCTATGTTAGGAGTTCAGGAACTTGTCATTAAGGGGGGGTAGGCTCTAATGCCTCCTTCCTTCTCCTAATAGTGTCACTTTTGTAAATCCTTCAATCCTATCCCAAGTTGTTCTTAAAGGGGGATGTTAGGATATTTAAACACTTAGGAGTTAGTTAAGATCAACTTGTGTAATATATCCGTTAGGGATAGTGTGTTTCTTTAGTATGCATTAGTATGCATTTGTAAATACTTAATCCGACGGTCACGATATGTTTCCGACATAGAGTGATCCGACAACTCAACTTCTCTTAGATCAAACCTAACCTTGATCCGTGGCTTAACACCCGATTGGTCCATGATCTCTATTTAAAGAGCATGGAGGGTCATTGTTTAGTTGATCGATTATGAGAAGCTCATTTGTAACTTTCTTTCTTTGCATAATAAATTGTCCCATCGAAGCTATTTGGCCGGGGCCATGGAGTGTTTCTCTCAAGAGGGTTTAAACTACGTCAAAACATTGGTGTGTTGATCTGTGATCTGTTTGTGTGAAGTGGTTACTCTTAGTGTTCGGTCCTTTGGTAGTACCCTGTGTACCCGAACAATTTATACACATGCAGCTTATTATGATTTATGTATTCTCTAACACTGAGGAAGAGGTTATGATCTACCATTATATATACCCTTCTGCCTTTGTTTTCTCTTGATCTTGATATAAGACATATTTTTCCAACCACAACAAAAAAAAGTTTAGTTGGCTTGCACAACAAGTACTCCATATAAATTTATAAATCACAGAAAATGACGTTCCATATAATCATCAATATATCTATTGATATTTGGCATTGTAATGGAGGTTTCCCCACAAATTGGTTTCGAGAGTGTGCTCTCTCGCATAAGGTTAATTATATAAGTTCTTCCATTTTATCGTGTTGATTTTCAATTGATATTTATTTATGGTTTCATAGATAATTTGGATTTGGGTTAAGAACAAGTAATATCATAGTGATATCTATTGCGGTCTATTCCACATGTATGATGGATTCCTCTCTAAAAATGTCATCAAAGGCTATCCATTCCTCTTTTGATATGATATCTTTGATCTGGAAGATAGAGAGGGTTTTGGGAAGGGAGGAAGGGGGTTTTCGGGGCTTCTATTGTTTTTCTTTACGGCAATGTTCACCATAGATGATGATTAGTGAGCTGCAGTAACTTGGATTCTAGCTGGTCTTCTTGGGCAACTGTAGTACCAACTAAGGTTAACAAAAAATTGGAATGTGATTTTTATCTGCAGCTCCTTTTCCGGTTTTCTGTGGTGATTTCTTTCGTATTTTAGTTTCTTTTCGATGTTTTTCTTGATTGGTAGGTCAAAGGGTTTGTTTTGGATTTTTTGAATTGGGTAACCCTTACTATCAGTCACTGTCCCGATAGGTGGCCTTTCTGTTTTAGGTTTTTGTTTGTTTGTTTCCCTATTGCGGTCTATTCCACGTGTATGATGGATTCCTCTCTAAAAGCTCCATCAAAGGATATCCATTCCTCTTTTGCTAGTCGGGTTATCACACCGATTGAGATTCATCTTGACACCCCTGGAGTTTTTAGGTTTGCTCCAGACGGCTCTAATGTGGGTAAATCCAGGATTGTTAACCCTAATCTCTTTGGGGTTAAATCTAGGGCTTGCCGCCTTCCAAAATCTATCAAAGCTAGGGAGGGTAGGGAGTAGTTTATCATAAACCCTAATTGCAACCTTTATAGAGTTGATTTACTGGCTAATCGGGCTCTGGTCGGGCGATTGGAGTTCACCTCTGATAGTAGAGAGGATATTCTGGAGTGGGTGAACACTTATTGGACACCATTGGTTGGTATGGCTCCTAGGGTAAACCTTCTGGTTAATTGCTGGATTTTTTTTTTTCCTAACAGTGAACATGTGGATGATATACTCCAGAGCACATGGATTTTCAAGGATGGTTCCCTCTGGTTGAAGAAATGGCATGTTTCCTTCGATCCAGTGCGTGAAAAGTAGAGGTGCCACCATGTATGGATGTTAATGTCGGGTTTCCCAGTCGAACTTTGGACTGAGAATATTTTTATTGGGATGGCTAATTATGTCGGTAATTTCATTTGTTTGGATAAGAAAACCCTATTTGGTATTGACCACAGACTTCCTAAAGTCATGGTGGAATTTGATATGAGCCTGGGGTTGCTGGCTGAAGTTGAGATTATCTGGGGTTCTCGAACTATTTGTCAGCGCCTCGACATTTTTAGAATCCTTTTCGATGTTATGGCTGCTGGAATACTGGGCATACTCTATCAAAATGTCCTTTTCTTTCTTTGAAGTCGAAAGGTGCTCATCGTCACAACAAGGTTTATGATGCCTCTCAAGCGTGTTCGAGCCCAACTTCCAGTCCTACTACTCCCAAGCAAAATATTTCAGGTAAGTCTTCTCCAGATGAAACTCCTTATAAAGATGTTTCTAAAGACGAACTCAAGTTTTATGTTGATATTGAAAATTCTCTTGATCAACGCATCTCTTTTGGTGGCGGGTGGATTACCTCAGTCGAACTTTAATTCCAAGCCTATAGAACCTCCCGTGGTTCTCCCTAATTCTCTTGATCTCTCAAGGTCACCACCTACCTTTCGGGACAATGATGCCAGGGTCCTTTCAATAGAAGATAAAGTTGTGCTCACTGAAAGCGGCTACAACCCTAGTAATTTTGTTTCCTGTATTAACCCCTTGTCAGTTTTTTCGAAACATCCTTCTTTAAATTATGATGTGAAACCCTCTGATAGCCTTCGGTTTCAAAATGTTACTATTAGGAAGTCAAAGAAGAGAGGCATTGGGAATTTTGATGTTCCAGTGGTCGATGGCTTTACTCCTCTGTCAGTCAGAATTGATGATTGATGTCCTCTTAATGATGTTTCTCCTAACCCTAGGGCACTTAGAGCGATGCAACCCTCTATCAATTGTTATCCTGTCATTAAACGTTAGGGATTTAGGCAAGGCTACCCAGGTTAGGGCCTTATCTAAAATTTTTAGTACTACTAGCCCGAAAATTATTCTTTTACAGGAGACAACGTGTGAGGATTCCACATCTATTTTGAAGCTTTCCAATATCTTGCCATGGTGGGATTTTTCTGCAGTCAGTGCCTCTAGTATGTTTGGAGGTCTCATTGTCGGTTGGAATCCTCGTCTCTTCCACTTCAATACCTACAAAACTAATTGGGGTATTATGATGGATGGATGGAGTCTTTTACAAAACCTCAAATTATCTATGTTAAACTACTATGGGCCCTATAAGGGTAGAATTGCATTTTGGGATTCCCTGAAGCGCTCTGGACTCCTAAATTTGGAGAATCTTATTATTGTTGGTGATATGAATTTTACCTTAGGTATTTCATAAGTTTGGGGTCGTTTGGCTCGAAAGGATGATCTTGCAGACTACTTCTTAGATTTGCTGGTCACCTTTGATTTGGTTGTTATTGCTCCTGGTGTTCTTCTTCCTACGTGGACAAATGGAAGATATGGTGGGGATGGAATTCACAAAAGAATTGACTGTTTTTTGGTAACGAGGTCTATGCTTCATTTTTTTCAACACCACAGATCATGGATCGGGGAGGCCATTTTTTTCGATCACTGGCCAGTGTTTTTTCAAAGTGATGACATAATTATATCGAGGCAGTTTCCTTTTAAATTTAACTACTCCTGGCTTTAGAATGAAAAATTCTGTGAGGCAGTTCGATAGTTTTGGATCTGTTCTAACCATGGGGGTGATTTGAACCCAATGGATCGTCTTCTTCTCAAGCCAAGGAAACTAAAAGATGTTGTCACAAAATGGATAAATAATCAAAAGGCACAAGATTTAAAAGAGTATAGATACTTGGAGAATCGGATTCAAGAAGCACACTTAAGGAAATTTGTTCTTATGTAGGAAGTTGATGATCAAGCTTTAATTAGATCTCTTGAAGAGAAAAAGGAAGTTATTCTGAAACAGGAAGAAGCTGACTGGAGGCTCAAGAGTTGAGCTTTAATGTTGGAATTAGGGGATAAAAATTCCAAGTTCTTTCATGCTTTTGCTTCTCATAGAAGTCATTCCAATTCCATCTAGGACCTGGAGGATGAGGTGGGTAATTGTATTTCTAGGTAGGAACACCTACAAGCTGGTACAAAAACCTTTTTTGGTAATATATTTACTAACCCCGGGGATAGTGATCTCATGAAGTAGCTGGAGATTGATCGGTTATACCCAGTATTCTTCAGTACTCAAGAGGGTATTGAATTGGGGAAGGCTGTTACTTTTTGCGAAAGAAAAAATTCTTGGGCCTGATGGTTGGACTGTGGAGTTGTTTCTGCATTTCTTTGACATCATGGGGGGAGAAATTCTTGATATGGTAGAGTTCTCCAGAACCTATGGTTTTATTTCTAGTGCTCTGAGTTCTACATTTTTTACCTTAATTCCAAAGTGTAACAAGCCTCATTCCTTTGGAGATTGTAGGCCAATAGCATTATGTAACTTGATCTATAAGCTCATATCTAATATCATCGTTGTGAGAATTAAACCTGGGCTATCAAAGTATATCACTTCAGAACAGTTTGGGTTTTTACATGACCAGTAAATCTTGGATGCAGTGGACGTATCTCAAGAGATCATCCACACCATTAAGATCCAGAAAAAGAAAGCATGTTTGCTCAAAATGGACCTTAAGAAGGCATATGACCATGTCGATTGGTGTTTTCTCATAATTATCCTAATTCAAATTGGTTTGATGTTGAATTGGATAATGGCATGTGTATCATCTACTAATATTGCAGTCTTGGTTAATAGAGTTCGATCGGATTTATTCAAATGTTCCAGAGGGATTAGGAAGGCATGTCTCTTATCCCCGCTTCTATTTCTGCTTGTTATTGATGGTTTAATTAGGTTACTTCTCAAAGCCAAATCTGAAGGTCTTATTAAAGGGGTAAAATTGGCAAAATATCTCTCTATATCGCATCTACTCTTTGTAGATGATGTGCTTCTTACAGGATTAGATTCTATTAATGAATGGGATTGCTACATGAATAATATCAAATTTTTCTGCAGTGCCTCAGGTATGAAGGTCAATCCAGCTAAGTCTATTATTTATCAGCACAAGTTGGAGGATACAAAGATTGTGGAATTACAAAACTTCTTACCATTTAAATTTCAATTGTTGGATGAGGGTTTTAAGTATCTCGATTATTATCTAAAGCATAACAATTATCGAGTGAAGGACTAGTCTTGGATTTTTAAGAAAATAGAAAGCAGAATTAACTCTTGGACTCATAGACTTTTGCCTATAGGAGGGCATCTCACTCTGGTAAAGGATGTACTTACCACTATTCCTATGTATTGGCTATCGTTGTTTAAAGCTCCTAGCTCAGTTTTGAACTCTATCAGGAAACTATTTTCAAATTTCTTATGGTCTGGTGGCAAAGATCGTAAAGGTATGATTATGGCAAGATGGGAAAATATCACTCTCCCTGAAAGTTGTGGTGGCTGGGGATTGAAGAATATGGATTTTTTTAGTAAGGCTTTGCGGCTCAAAAGTTTTTGGAGGGGTATCTTTGGATCTTCTCTTTGGTCCAAAGTTCCGGCTGTGAATACATTAAACAAGATATTACAAATTGGCTCAGGAATCCTATCAAAAGAGTAAGGAATGTTTCTATTATTTGGAAAGGATTTAGGAATGTCTTCAATTGGATGTCAAAAGACCTTCAATGGAAACTTGGCTTGGGTAAACAAATTCTGGTAGGCATTGACCCAATTCTGGGTTTGGAAGAAAATTTTACTCTGTCAAATGAAATTTTTGCTTTCTTCAAAGAGAACGAATTTACTACACTAGAGAGAGTGAAGAATAAAAGTATACTCAATGGAAATTCCTACAGGATTAAAGCTGCGGACCTTGGCTTCTCTGTTAAGTTTGAATGGGAATGGAATTGTTATTTCAACCATCTCGATTCTGCGGGGTGCAGACTCTCTGACAATTGGGATATTATCAGATGGTCGAGCAATCCCTGCTTGGGTGATATTACAGCAATGACTGCCTATAATGCTATCATAAAGTTCAGACATTATAGCCTTTAGCAATGGTTGTTTAAAAGACTTTGGCAGTGGAAAATTCCTTTAAAATATAAATGTTTTGGTTGGTTCGCTCTCAAAGGGAAATTAAAAACTTGGGATAATTTAGTCAAAATGGGATGGAATGGCCCAAACAAATGCTCGTTATGTAATTCTGATGCTGAATCCACAAATCATCTTCTTGTAGCCTACAATTTCACCAAAGACATATGGAGGAATATCTGCTCTACATTAAATATCCTACATGAATGGGGGAATGCAAATTTTGATATATGCACACTTAATTGGTTTAGGGAATGCAAAGTTCATTCACTTATGCCGATTATTATCTCCTATTTTATTTGGTTCACTAGAAACAAGGTTGTTGTTGAAGATCAGAAACCATGTATCCAGAAATCGACCAGTCAATTCTAAGTGTGTATCAATCCATTTTCAGAGAGCATGAGCCTTTAATCATAAAAAGAATTTTATCTTTTGATCCTTAGTTCAATCGACCTACTCTCTTCTTCGATGGTGCTGCTCAATATGGATTGTGTGCAGCTGGTGGAGCTATATTCTTGAATAAATTTCATTACTTTTCATTGAGACTTAATTGTGGGGCTGGGACAAACATGAAGGCATAGCTACTTGCATTGTGGTGCGTATTGAAAGCGGTTAGTGTATTTGGTATTGATGATTTGAAGATCTTTGGGGATTCCAGGGTCACCAGAAAATGGGCTCAAGATGAATACAATCTTAAAGTTTTATCTCTCATCCACTGGTGCAACAGGATAAAATCAACTATCCACCTCTTTAGGAACATCTCATTCGAGCACATTTACAGGCATCACAATCTTTTGGTAGATAAAATTTCTAAGCAGGCCTTGAGTAGTGAGGAAGGTGTTTTAATATTGGAGGAATTTCACAATTCTCAAGTGGTGGACTTGGGATCTCTGAATTTTTTTTGAGTAAATGTATATTTTCTAGACTCTGTTGTCATGTACTTTTGGATAGTCTCATGGAGTTTTTTGTTAACATCTTATGAGTGATAGCATATGTAGTATGTTGTTTCTTTTTTGATATGATGAAATCTTTTCTGCCTCTTCTCGATTGAGTCTTCTATAAGACTTGGATAATCATGTACCTTTTGATTCAATATGAATAACATTGGTATGTTTTTTTTCTGCTAGAAAAAAAAATGTTTCACAATAATATATTTATATATTAAAATCATATTATATTAATATTATATATAATAATTATGTAATACTATATACTAACACATATAAAATAGTTTATACTTACATATTCAAATATATCATTAATACTATCTATTTTTAAGGTCAAATACCCTACCCCCTATGAATAAGGTTAATTATCCTTGGTTTGTACTATGACCTCTTAACCGTTAGCCCCACTTGGGCTATACATGTTATAATCACCAACCCAATGGCTTGCTTAGTTGAAATATGTCAAAAGACAATACCTTCAACATAGAGTCAAGGGTACATTGAGTCATAAACCAAAATTCCACAATGGCTCATATATCATTTATAAGATAAACGTTTATTACTGAATATGGTTAAACTTATACTAATTGTAGGATTGAAATTATACCTCCAATTCTTATTACTGAATATGAGAGTGTTAGAAATGAATATCACCATATGTTTATGAACAGAATAATAATCAAGTACTAGTTAATGAATAAGATAAATGAATATAAGTAATTCATATTGAAATGCTAGTCTATAGAAGTAGTTAGTCATTATTTTAGTCATTTTTATTTGTATGGTTTATTATTTAGTTCTATTTTTTATCCGATGACTAAATTAGTCATTTTTAGTTGTGTTTCTCAAATTTAGTCATATTTAGTTTAAAAACACTCTCGTGACTAATGTTTTTAGTCACATAGTCATTTATCACCCTTTTTCTACTAGTGTTTGGAATATCAGATGGTAGTTTGGCGACGATTGGTGGCTAGAATTGGGCATGTTGTATGGGATCATTTGTCAAACATGACAAATTAGGTAGATCTAATGTATCCAAAAGGGCTAATTTTCGATTGACTTGAGGATACTAGTAATATTGATGGGGCATCAGAATACCAGTAGGACCTAAGGTCAGTTGAGATGAGATATTAAAACCTGTCGGTTCTCCCATATATGGGTTTTGGGGATATTAGGAGGTAGAAAACATGGGGTTCATATGTTGAGTATAATTGTCATTGATGCCAAAAGTATTCATTAATGACAAAGGATATGATCATGTGGAATATATGATGACGCGGCATGAGTGATGAGTATGAAAATCCACTTGATGGTGTTCTAGTACCTTCATGATGTCATTATTACAATTTGACCTAATTATATAAATATTTTTAGTTTGGAGAAATTCTGGAAATTGACAAAGTGTTGGAAAATTGGTCCAAATGGCCTCAGGAAAATGCCTGACATACCTCATAAGAGAATGATAAAAAGTATATGAAAATATTAGGCTATACCTTGTTGAATAAGCTATGTGACCATGGTCTCATTCTTCCAAAAGAGTGTTTTATGACAATGTTATAGGTCTTCCCAAACAAGAGTTTAGGCAGTTTTACTGGTTGGGAACCCAGCTCAATAAAATGCTTTCCCAGGTTAGAGGATGATGAATCTGGAGATGAAACCAATTTTTATTATCTCAATTAGATGGATACTATTGTATCGTATCATATTTTTAGTGATTTGGTGAAATAAAGATTCACCTTGAAAATTGAAAGATTTGGCTAAGTATAAATTCTTCCTGCAAAACTACCTAAGTAGCCTCAGAAAAATGCCCGCCACCTTCTATACTTGATTGATTAACTAAATCTGAGGATATAGGAATGTAGAGTGTTGGTTTGTGCATCTAACCATATGATTATCTTGCCAAATAAATAAATGAGGGTGAAGATATTGGTCTACCAAAAGTGCCCTTTGGCTTGAATTGCACTGCTCCAGTAAAATGCCCACCAAGGAGAGAAAATGAGGTTTCAGAGGATGAAATTGTCTTGGATGGAATGAACATGTTGTCCCCTATGATTTGTATGTTTCATATTTCCAAGTTGGTGAAAATAAAAATTACGTCATGTTGACTTAGGGTTTGATAAAATTGTCTGTGTTAAATCATGGGTTTAAGAGGCCATTTGCAAATGCCCGCCATATGCTCTCTTTGTGTCAATAAATTGAAAAAATGATATGGATTTGTTCTTTGTTGAATTTTCCATCCATTCATGTTCTCATTTTTCCCTCTGGTGGTCACACGTGTGATATATGGACCTGCCAAGTTGAAGAAAAATCATGTCTACACAGTGCTTGGGATATGCCCGCAAGGGGCTTGAATAATGCCCATAAGGCATTTGGGATATGCCCGCAAGGGGCTGGAATAATTCCCGCAAGGGGCTTGGGTATTCCCACACAAGGGTTCAAATATGCCCGCAAAGGCATTAATATATGCCTCGAAGAGGCATAATGATATGCTCGCACAAAGATCAATATTAAGCCAGCAAAGAGGTATTTTAAGTATGACAGGAAAAATGATTTGAGCATTCCAGACATATTAATTTAGTAGTGTGAAGGTGAAAATTAGATGCGAGATGTTAAGAAATGCGTAGAGGAGTTTAATCATGCTTGATCGAAAACTAGTCAATCAACCAGGAATTAATTAACCGTGTGTGAAAGGGTGTGATGTTGAAAGGACGCGAAGGTGAATGGACACGATGGATGAAAATACACAATGGTTCAATCTCATAGAAGAATATATAAACAAAAGATTGAATTGAAGAAAGATGTCTCTGCAGTCCAAATTGAAGGAGCAGCAAGAACATACAGAGACCAATGAAATGAAGAGACAAAATTGAAGATATAAAGAAGATATGGAAACCTGATAAGGAATTAAGTGCACACTTAGAATAGAAACACACACCTTGCATTAATTCAGGAATTAAGTGCACACTAAAATAGGAAGAAATACATGTAAGCCAAAAGTAAATAATTAATAAAAATATGAAAGTGAAATAAATGAGGTGCATGTGGAGACACGGAAGACACAAGTTTTTATGATAAATAGAGTGAGGGGAAGGAGAGAAGGACATCTCTTGCTCCCTAGCGCTGGATGGGCACCGGAATCGAGAAGTGATTTATGGTTCTTGTGAGTTGGGCGTAACTTGACCCGGGATTGGGAGATCCCAGCAGGAAGTTTTTGCTAGTGTGTTCTTACAACTCCATTTGCTCGGGGGTTCGAGGTGAAAGAGAGTAACCCCGATACGGTAGGGTGGTCAACCGAGGGGTTGTCGGTATCTTCGCCAACATTGGATTGCTACAGACAGTTGATGTGGCCACTACCACAAATGGTCTACCCGCTTAGAATTCGACAATTAATCAGGTTAAGATGCTTTTAAATTTTGTTTTCGTTTTCTTTTGGTATTGGAAGCGAGTTAGAAATTCTATGTCATGGAAAATACGATCGCTGATCTAGTTTATTATGAAAACTTTATTTTACTTGTTTATTGTTAATCATCTTATAAATGGAGCTTCAGTGAAATTAAGCAGAGAGATTCGAATTCAAGATTATGGATAGATATGCTGTTTCAGTTTTTTTTTACTCTGTTCTATTATACAATTTTATATTCTTTTCAATACGGTTCAGGATGTTATATTGAAGGGTTTAAACCCTGTCACGTGAATGATAAACTCTCCGCATCTTGATGGAATTCGATTCTCGTTGTTACTATGATTTTGAATCTAGATCTTGCCACCAGTGAAGTTGATCTATACAATGACGTGACCCGCGAACACTCTGCATTAACGTCCCATTGAAACTCGATTCCCATTGAAAATCGATTTCAGGTTTATTATGATTGTTTTAAACTCTTAAATATTGTCCCCATTGCAGTCGAACTGTGCAATGATGTGATCGGCGGATACTCTGCATTGCATTCCATTGAACTCGATTCATTTCATCATTTTTTTTTGATGCCGATCCATGCAAATAACGCGTGCAGTGATTACCCTGTATTGTATTCCATTGAACTTGATTCAGGGATTTTAGTGATTACTTTGCATTTATATTTCATTGAGACTCGATCTCAAGATCATTTCTATCATTGTTTTAAATCTAATTAAGTTTACACCCCAGTGTTCCTTTAGGAGGGAATCAGACTCATGGGGAGCGTCTTCATTATTCGGATCTGAAAACCCAATCCGAGATCAGAAGTTTGTGTCTTCATGGTTAAATATTGATCTAATCCCTTTTCAAACTGAGTTGTAATCAGTAAACCTCGAACGCAGTCCTAAAATTTTGGTTTTCGATCTAATTCTGCACGAGTCCGAGACCTGAGTCATTAAATTGTTGAACACGGTAGCCGAGGTTATTTCACTTGTGACAGATCCAGTTTTGATTTAATCCTCCATCAATCTGAGATCAGGAATCCTCAAGCTTTAAACGGTGTATGCTTTAATCCTTAAATCGGTGTCTTGTTGTTTTAAGACCCTCTTCCAGAAGATTTAATAATTTCATTTTCAATATGCCCATAAGACCAGGTCTATAGGAAGGATACCCCGTGTATTACCTACAGTAATTCGGCGTACGGTCTAGTTTTCATCTCTGTATTCTTTTTTTTTTGGTGTTTCCTCGTCAACGCATTTAATTACAGTCTGCTCTTAAAACATTTGCGATTGAACCATCTTCTTATGGCGCTTTCCAGATTTAATGATTCAATTATAATTCTTTTCTTTATAGCCTGTATGAATTTAATTCTCATCGGCGTCTCCAAGTTGCTAAAATGATTGTATTTGATCATCAAGAATCTCGGTGTTTTCACTTGTGTTTCTTTCCAGAATTCATACCTTAACTGTAATACAAAATCTCTAAATTTTACCTCAGAAGGTATCCCCGATGTCATGGCGTCATCAGTTTTTAAATACAAATTGTGGTAAATTTTTAATTAACTTCATGGTTTCACTTCGAAACCGAAATGACATCTCTCAACTTATATTATAATTTATAAGTTGTTCAATAATTAACCTTGGGTTCATCTTCGATATTGAAAAGGTGTCTGTCCAGTTTACAATATAAATTTGCAGTTGTTTATGGTGAATAAAATATATAAATATTCCTATACTTTGCTACTTGATTAGGTTTTTCTTCTTAACCAATTCTCCCTAGAATTATGGTATGGAATAGTTTGTTATGCTCATTCATATTCCCAAATAGAAATGAAACATAGTACTTTTATTTATGTCGAGTCATAATCTATAGAATGGGAATAAATGTTTTTTATGTCGTTTTACTTAAGGACATGTTTTTATTTATGTCAATTTATATTTCATAGAATAAAAAAAAAATGGAATGATAAGAGTTGAATGTAATGTTTATATTTATGAAAAGTTTATTTTCATATAATTAAAAATGAAATGATACGAAGTAAATGTTTTATAGAATTACAAATGGAATGATAAGAGTTGAATGTAATGTTTATATTTCTGAAAAGTTATTTTTCATAGAATTAAAAATGAAATGATGAGAATTGAATGTAATGTTATATTTATGAAAAGTTATTTTGATAGAATTACAAATGGAATGATAAGAGTTGAATGTAATGTTTATATTTATGAAAAGTTATTTTTCATAGAATTAAAAATGAAATGATAAGAATTGAATGTAATGTTATATTTATGAAAAGTAATTTTCATAGAATTACAAATGAAATGATAAGCATTCAATGTAATGTTTATATTTATGAACATTTATATTTCATAGAATCAAAATGAAATGATAGAACTGAAAGGTAATGTTTATATTATGTCAATTTATATTTCATAGAATTGAAGTGAAATGTTATTATTTGTGTCGATTTACATTTCAAAAGTAGAATCGGAATGAGATGTTTTTTCTTATACAAATTATATATCTTAGTTATGTTGAATACTTGTGAAAAATAGAAGTTAGCGCATGAGGATGTATCATCATGTTCAAATGTAAAGAAAGTATAGTTAAGTGACCACACTGTCATAGGATTGATAGATTAAATCACCCTCACATTAATACGTTATTAATTCCAGGATTTAAGTCTTTTGTTGAATTCAATGTTATGAACAAATGATATGAAAGTTTGAAAAGAAAAAAAAAATTGGGTCCCTACATTTGGTATTAGAGCCTGGTCAAACTTAGTTCAGACCAAGGCGTTTCCTCAAAGGTTAAATAAATATGCTGATTTAATAAAATTGTTGTGGAATCAAACTTTGCCATGGACCGATGAACTCGTTGGGGTAGGACAGGAAGAGGGCGAGGACACGCGGCATGCCCACCAACCCCTCCTATCGCCACACCACCAAGAGCTGAAGAGACTGTTAATCTACCTTCCGGCGAAGTGATGGATATGATGAGAAACTTCCAGAGGATGTCGGAAGCACTGATTCACTGACTGGACCGCTAGGAAAATCGACCTATAGTTCCTGAGGTTGAACTGCAGAATCCACCAGCTAACTTGCATAGAGAGTTGGAGAAAGTGAGATTGTCGATGTTTTGGGGCTCCACTGAAGGAGCTGGGGCTGAAGAATGGTTAGAGAACATGGAAATGTGCTTTGCTTTGAGGGACTACACCTCAAACCTAAAAGTACAGATGGCTATCCTACAGTTGAAGGGAGAATCCTTACTATGGTGGAAGACCTTTAAACCACAATTGGGGGTTGAGAGCAACGAAGTGTCTTGGGAATTGTTTGAGGAGCATTTTCGCAAGCACTACATGTCAGAAGAGTTCATTGAGAGGTAGCTCAATGAATTCAATGCCCTCCTATAGGGAGGAAGGATGGTACAAGAATATGAAATCAGGTTTATGGAAATCCCGAGGTATGCACCTCACATCTCGACAGAGAAACTGAAGGTCAATAAGTTTGTGTATAGGCTGAATGGAAACATCTGAGACAAGGTTCGCATTCTCACTCCACCGACCTTTCATGATGTTGTTCAGAAGGCATTGATTGCTGAAGAGGAACTGATGAGTGGAGGCTCATCCTGATAGAAATTTTTCAATCGGAATCGAGTAGGACCACCTTATGATCCACCGAGAGTAAACTTCGGGTAGCGAAGTAATGTTAGGGGACCTATGCATGGAAAACATGTTAGAGACAACAGAGCACTGTACAAGTTTCCTCCCAAGAGGGACAACACGAGATCATCTGGGAAACCAGCACAGACAGGACCATGCACCAATAATGTACCCACTAGAAGAACAAGAAAGGGACCAAAGGAAGGATGTTGGGGTTGCGGTGGCCCGCACTATCAGAGTGATTTCCCTCATTATCAGTCAAGACCGAGATAGGGACAGAGACCACCTCAAACTACTGCAGCAGATCTGGGACGAGCACATCGTATACATGCGGTGGTGAACAACCGTCAAGCAGAACATTAGTCTACCGTCCTGGAAACAACTAGCACCATTAACGATATGAAATTTTTCTTACTGATTGACCCATGTGCTACTAAAAGCTATATTTCTCATTTTGCATTAGAAAGAAGTATGATGATGGCATGTGCTCAAGACGACTTCAACATAGTCAAAATGGCATCCGAGAATACCCAGAGTGTGGGATTAAAACTTGAATATTGTGAGTTAGACATAGGGGTATGTCGCACTAGGACTTCTTTCTATGCGACCGCACTCGAAGCCTATGAATTAATCCTGGGCATGGATTGGTTGGAATCCCATGCTGCCATTTTAGATTGTCATAGGAACGAGCTAACTTTTTATGATGATGAAGGTCATAAGAAGGTCCTCAAAGAGAAGAGGAATAAAGTATCACTATGGATGATTTTCGCTTTATAGCTAAAGAGAAGCCTAAGGAAGGGATGTCAACTCTATGCCGTAATAGCAATGAACAAGGACAAGGACAAAGTTGACATTGTCAATCATCCCTTATTTGCGGAATACATGGATGTATTTCCTGAAGCCTTACCGGGATTACCACCTCAGAGAGAACTAGACTTCACCATAGAACAAAAACTGAGAACTGAACCGATCGCGAGAGCCCCATACAGAATGTCCATGCCAGAACTAAAGGAACTACAGATGCAGTTACAAGAGATCTTGGATCTAGGTTTGATTAGACCAAGTGTTTCCCCATGGGTAGCACCGGTTCTCTTTTTTAAAAAGAAGGATGGGTCGTGGCAACTCTGCATTGACTATCTCCAGTTGAACAAGGCTACTGTGAGGAATCAGTATCCCTTGCCTACGATCGATGACCTATTCGATCAGATGAAAGGTGCCACAATCTTTTCAAAGATTGATTTGTGATCAGGAAATCACGAATTACGAATCTAGGAAGTTGATATTCCTAAAACTACTTTTAAGACACGGTTCAGACACTACGAGTTTGTACTGGTACTTTTTGGGCTAACCAATGCACCTAGTGTGTTCATGAATTTGATGAATGGTGTATTCCGCCAGTACCTAGACAAGTTCGTATAAATATTTCTTGATGATATCCTTATCTACTCAAGGAACCCAGAAGAACATGAAGAACACATCAGATTGGTGTTACAGTGTCTTTGAGAAAACCAACTTTATGGGAAGTTGTCAAAATGTTCCTTCTTTTAGAAAGAAATCCATTACTTAGGGCACATCATTTTAGGCGATGGCATAGCCGTGGACCCCACCAAGATTGAGGCCATTCAGGAATGGCCAGCACTGACGAATGCACATGAAGTAAGAAGCTTCATGGGACTTGCTGGATATTACAAAAGGTTTGTGGGACCAATCACCAAGCAACAGAAAAAGGATCGGCCTTTTATATGGACAGATAAATGCGCCAAAGCATTTGAGAAATTGAAGGAATTGTTAACAACGGCACCGATCCTGAAAGTACCGAACATGGAGGAGGACTTCTTGGTATGCACTGATGCATCGAAGGATGGAGTCGGATTTTTACTAATGCAGGGAGGTAGAGCGATTGCCTACTCATCCCGAAGACTCGGGGTTCATGAGGAAAACTATGTGACACATGATATGGAATTGATTGCAGTGATGCATGCTTTACGCCTTTGGCGGCATTATTTGGTGGGAAGAAAGTTTGAACTTAAGACAGATCACCATGGATTGCAGTATATCTTCACACAGAGTGATATGAATGCTAGGCAAAGGAGATGGTCCGAACAACTGAGTGCGTATGACTTCGACATCTCCTATGTGAACGGGACCCTAGACGAGGTGGCAGATGCACTTAGTCGTAGACCCCACATCTTCTCAGTAATTTCGATGCAGACCAACTTGAGAGAAAAGGTGCTTAGGCGTGAACATGAAGACAACTGGTACAAGGAGGTAAAGTCCAAACTAGAGTAAGAACAGATGGAATTACCCAAGTATAGGGGTTATTCATTGGAAAACGACGGGTTGTTAAGATACAACAACTGTATGTATGTGCTAGAGAACAACGAGCTTAGGAACCTAATCCTAGAAGAAGCTCATTGAGCTATCTACAGGGCACACCCAGGAATGAAAAAGATGTACGCAGATCTTTATCCATTATTTTTTCTAGCATGGCATGAAGAAGGATGTAGTAAAATTTATCGCCAGATGCATGGAGTGTCAGCTAGTAAAAGCAAAACATAGACACCTCACCAGACTACTTCAGCCTCATGCCATTCCTGAGTCAAAGTGGGAGATCATCTCCATGTATTTTATTGTGGGATTACCATTTACCCATAAGAGGCATGACACCATTTTTTTGGTAGTAGGCACTCTCACAAAAAGTGCACATTTCATTCCCATCAAGAATACTTATCAGGCAACAGAGATTGCTAGAGTGTTCATTAACAAGATAGTACGACTTCATGGAGTTCCGAGGAAGATAATATCTGATCAGGGATCAGTATTCACTAGTATATTTTGGACGAGCTTCCGGGAAGTTATGGGAATGCGACTCAACTTTAGCACATCATACCATCCTGAGACAGATGGGAAGACTGAGAGAGTAAACCAAATACTGGAGGACATGCTGAGAATGTATGTGATGGATCAGCAAACCCCATGGGAGGAGTTTTTACCTGTAGTAGAGTTCGCCTATAACAACAACTATCAGAGTTCTATATAGATGGCACCATTCGAGTTTTTGTATGCCCGACCATGTCGGACACCCTTGAGTTGGGACAGCCTAGAGGATAGGACCTTGCTTGGGCCTGAAGTGATTAAGGAGATGCAGGAACAGATGGAAGAGATCTGTGCTCGACTGAAAGAAGCACATGGTCGACATAATAGTTATGCCGATGCACATAGACTTGACTGAGAGTATCAGGTTGGAGATCTAGTATTTTTGCAGGTGAGACCACAACAGAGTACTACCAAATTTGGGAAAGGGACGAAATTATCTCCTAGGTTCATGGGACACTTCAAGATATTGGAACAGATAGGACCGGTTTCCTACCGTCTTTCACTACCATCATCACTGCATAGGATGCATAATGATTTTCATGTATCAACACTTAGCCATTATATTTCAGTTTCTGCACATATCATTGACATGAGTAAACTACAGGTAATAGACAAAGGGTCCGTGACAACAGAGATAATAGGCATATTGGACCGTCAAACATGGCAGCTTAAGCAATGTGTGATTGATCAAGTTAACGTTCAGTGGGACAACTATAGTCCCAGTTCTACAACCTAGGAGGATGCAACTGAGATGCATCAGAATTTTCCTTTTTTGTTTTGAACTTTGGGACGAAGTTTTAATAAGAGGGGGTGTATGTAATGTCCACCTCAGCACCTATGATTGACTAGACTATTTTGAGACTTATGATTGTTTAGACTACTTGCAACTCATGACTGATTTGACTATTGAGGGCACTAGATTGAGGTGACCCGGTTTATAAAACTTAGATCATGGATTTTTCTTTGAAAATTATTATGTGAAATGAAAATGATGAATGCTCGATTGATTGAGACATATTGATATTGAAAATGCTTAAAATGAAAATGATGAATGCTCGATTGACTGAGATATATTGATGAATATTGGAAATTCTTGAAATGAAAATGATGAATGCTTGATTGACTGAAACCTATTGATGACTGTTGAAAATGATGGAAATGAAAATGATGAATAGTTGATACACTCGACTGACTCAGATAAAACAATGAATATATGCGTGACTGACTGAAGCATGATGTTAAATGATGAATGATTAGTATGCTCGACTGACTGGGATACTGAAGTGAATGGTGAAAATGTTTTATAATGCAACACTACTAATGTGCATTTAAGTGTGTGTACAGTGGCAAGTAAGATGAATTACCGACTGACCCACAATGGAATTACATGGATCGTAAGAATGAAAAGAACACATAGAAGTACCATGCTAGACTGTCGACCCTGAATTAGCAATCCACACACGGGTAGGAAGCCGTTTCGGCTCACTTGAGGAAGCGTGTGCCGTACGGGTGAGGCCATAACAACTTGGTCTCGTGCAACAAGTTGAGGGAAACGCGATAAGGAGGACCCTATCCCTCAGCAGTCTTTAGTTTCCAAGAAAGCGTAGTTGGAAGGTTGCGATAAAGATTCTCAACCACTTTGCAGTACTCCCCATAAGAAGAAAGAAATAGAACTGTTGGACGATCCCGTCGAAGAGGTACCTAGACAAAAGAAAATGAAAAAAGAAAAATTATTCATGCATGCATAATTAAATAATATACATGTGGAAGTTCTAGGAAGTTTAATAATAAATTATTCAGTAATTTATTATTATTATTATTATTATTATCATGATGATTATGCTTTTATGGTTAAGAATGGAAATTGAAAATTGGAAAAGTTGATGTTCTTTTCTTTTATAATTAATGGAAATATATATTAATTATTTTTTAAAAAAATGAAAAGAAAAAGATTTTAAATAAATAAAATATTTTCTTTTATAAAGGGAAGAGAAAAAAAGAGGTTCTAAATGAATTTATTTAAATAGAATACTTTTTTTTATAAAATATATATAGGAAATAAATGAGAAATGATTAAATAAATATTTGTTGTTATAAAAGAAAAAGAAAAGAAGAGAAATAAATTAGAAAATGTTCTTTTTGAATTAAATATCTTTTTTTTTTTTTTATAAAAGGAAAAAGGAAATCTAGAATAAACATGTGTCCTCTACAAACAACCATATTTCCCTTAAAGACCACTACACCCACTTTGCATTAATTCAGGAATTAAGTGCATATTCAAAATAGAAATACCCACCTTGCATTAATTCAGGAATTAAGTGCACACTCAGAATAGAAATAGCCACCTTGCATTAATTTAGGAATTAAGAGCACATTCATAATAGAAACACCCACCTTGCATTAATTTAGGAATTAAGTGCACACTCAAATAGGCAGAAATACATGTAAGCTAAAAGTAAATAATTAATAAAAATCTGAAAGTAAAATAAATGAGGTGTATGTGGAGACATGGGAGACACAAACTTTTATGGTAAATAGAGGGAGGGAAAGGAGAGAAGGACATATCTTTCTCCCTAGTGCTCGATGGGCACCGGAATCGAGAAGTGATTTATGGTTCTTGTGAGTTGGTTGTAACTTGACCGGGGATTGGGAGATTCCAACAGGAAGTTTTGGATAGTGTGTTATTACGACCCCATTAGCTCGGGGGTTCGGGGTGAAGGAGAGTAACCCCGATACGGTAGGGTGGTCAACCGAGAGGTTGTCGGTATCTTCGCCAACATTGGATTGCTCCAGACAGTTGATTCAACCACTACCACAAACGATCTAACCGCTCCGAATTCGACAATTAATCAGGTTCAAATGCTTTCAAAATTTATTTTCCTTTTCTTTTGGTATTGGAAGCGAATTTGAAATTCTATGTCATGGAAAATACAATTGTTGATCTAGTTTATTATGAAAAAATTATTTTACTTGTTTATTGTTACTCATCTTATGAATGGAGCTTTCGTGAAATTAAGGAGAGAGATTCGAATTCAAGATTATGGATAGATTCTATTATAAAATTTGATATTCTTTTCAATACGGTTCAGGATGTTATATTGAAGGGTTTAAATCCTGTCACGTGAATGATAAACTCTCCGCATCTGTACTCCTGATGGAATTCGATTCTTGTTGTTATTATGATTTTGAATCTAGATCTTGCCACTAGTGAAGTTGATCTATACAATGACGTGACCCACGAACACTCTCTATTAACGTCCCATTGAAACTCGATTTCAGGATTTATCCCATTGAAATTCGATTTCAGGTTTATTATGATTGTTTTAAACTCTTAAATATTGTCCCCATTGCAGTCGAACTGTGCAATGATGTGATCGGCCGATACTCTGCATTGCATTCCATTGAACTCGATCCAGATCTTTCATTATTTTTAAACTCTTAAATCCTATCACTTTTTTGTATGTCGATCTGTGCAAATAACGTGTGCAGTGATTACCCAGTATTGTATTCCATTGAACTTGATTCAGGGCTTTCAGTGATTACTTTGCATTTATATTTCATTGAGACTCGATCTCAAGATCATTTTTATCATTGTTTTAAATCTAATTAAGTTTACACCCCAGTGTTCCTTTAGGAGGGAATCAAACTCATATGGAGCGTCTTAATTATTCGGATCTGAAAACCCAATCCGAGATCGGAAGTTTGTGTCTTCATGGTTAAATATTGATCTAATCCCTTTTCAAACTGAGATTGTAATCAGTAAACGTCGAATGCAGTCCTAAAATTTTGGTTTTCAATCTAATTATGCACCAGTTTGAGAATACCTTGTGTATTACCTACAGTAATTTGGTGTACAGTCTAGTTTTCATCTATGTATTCTGTCTTTTTGGTGTTTCCTCGTCAACACATTTAATTACAGTCTGCTCTTAAAACATCTGCGATTGAACCATCTTCTTATGGCGCTTTCCATATTTCATGATTTAATTATATTTCTTTTCTTTCTAGCATGTATGAATTTAATTCTCATCAGCGTCTCCAAGTTGCTAAAATGATTGTATTTGATCATCAAGAATCTCAGTGTATTCACTTGTGTTTCTTTCCAGAATTCATACCTTAACTGTAATACAAAATCTCTAAAGTTTACCTCAGAAGGTATCCCCGATGTCATGGCTTCATCAGTTTTGAAATACAAATTGTAGTAAATTTTTCATTAACTCCATGGTTTCACTTCGAAACCGAAATGACATCTTCAAGGGAAAAGCAGACCGCGCAGTGAATTAAAAATTAACTGCACAATAGATGAATATTATCTTTTTGTTTGCTTTAAAACTATGCTTCTCCTAGAATATACTTTCTCTAATTTATTTTTCTTAACTACGCACAGATTAATTGTGCGAATCTACTTTACTTTGCATGAAACTTCACACTTCATACAAATTACTTTTGAACACTTCTTTAACTTTTACAAAGATTAATTGCACGGTTAACTTTGCATGACCCAAACTTAAATAAACTTTATCTTAAAACATTCTTTCTTAAAACATGAGAACCGAAACATCTAAGTGAAACATACTGCACAGTTACTCCTTGTTAAAATAGAACTTTCACCACAGTGAAATACTTAGAAACTTGATTTGATTTACAGACCATAAATGTAAACAGTATTTACACAGGGCAATATGAAGTAGATGTGCGGCATGCATAAACCAACATTCTTGAGAATGAATACATAAAACTTAAGAACTTATATATTGCTGCAGTAAAACAGAGTAACTTTGCCGCACTTACAGAGAGATGGGATTTACTTCAAAATTTCACTTCCTACACAGAGCTTGGGCTCTTCATACATTTCACGAGATGAGTTTCTCCTCTTTCACTCTTCTTCCCTCACATACATCTCTACTTCTATCTCTATGAGATATTTTCATTTATACAAAAAACTTCGGTTTCGCTTCACCTGGAAGTTACAGGGTTGCAATAAACAATGCAATTAAATTCTACCTAAGAAAATTTGATCTTGCGGAATACAAATGCGGCTACTTAAATACTAACTTGCCGTGAGCTAGATTGGCTACAAACAGACTGATTGTCTGACATTGCAGACTGACAAAAAAGACCGACTAGAGTCTGACAGAGCCGCCACATATCAGATACACTATCAGCTCATTAATTATGATATTTCCAACACTCCCCCTTAATTATGAGCGGATGGGGATCTTTAAACAAAAATAAAATATTACAAAATATTTCAGAGCTAAAACATGCTATGTTCATGATAAAGTTCACTGTGCAGAACTTGTCACTCCCAAACAACTTCACAGATATTAGAATGTGTCCCTTGCCAATGGTTTTGTAAATATGTCCGCTACCTGATCTTCAGACCTGCAAAATTCTATTCTGATTTCCTTGTTGTTTATCAATTCTCTGATAAAATGATACCTTGTGTCGATGTGCTTTGTTCTCTTGTGGAACACATGATTCTTTGATAGTGAGATAGCTGAATTGTTGTCGCAGTAAATGACTAAGGGTTCTTGTTGGTTCTGCGACAGATCACTTAACATCCTGTGCATCCAAACTGCTTGACATGCTACGCTTGTAGCTGCGACATACTATGCTTCTACTAAAGAGAGAGTTGCTATGGTCTGTTTCTTTGAATCCCATGATACAACACCTATTCCTACATGAAATGTATTTTGAGATGTGCTTTTTTCTGTCATATATGTTGCCTCCATTGTCACTACCAGTGTATCCAATGAGTTTGAAATTTTCTACGGTTGAAGACAAAATACCAAAGTCTTTTGTTCCACTTACATGCCTCATAATTCTTTTATCTGCTTTCCAATGAGATTCTTTTGGTGACTCCATGAATTTTGAGATTAAACTGACTCCATACATGATATCTGGCCTTGTTGCAGTAAGATACATAAGGCTGCCAACGAGCCTTTTAAATAGTGAAGGATCTGTAGTGGATCCATCATCATCCTTGCTCAATTTCAAACATGTTATCACTGGTGTTGGAGCTGTCTTGCAATTTAACATCTTAAATCTGTTCAAGATTTCACTTGCATACTTTGACTGTGATATGAAAATACCCTTTTAATTCTGCTGGACTTCAATGCCCAGAAAATACTTCATAAGCCCCAAATTAATCATTTCGAATTAATTTTCCATTACTATTCTAAATTCCTCTATGCCAAAATCACCAGTAAATATTAAATCATCTACATCCAGGTAGACAATTAGCTTATTACCTTGCTTTGTTAATTTTTGTGTACAACGTTGGCTCACATTCACTTCTGTGAAATCCATTCTGAATGAGGTATGAGTCAATGCGACTGTACCAAGCTCTAGGAGCTTGCTTCAAACCATAAAGTGCCTTTTTCAGTCTATGTACTCTGTGTCCTTGTCCTGGAACTTCATAGCCTTGTGGCTGCTAAACATATACTTCTTCCTCTAAATAACCATTTAGAAATGCATACTTAACATCGATTTTGTAAACAGGCTATGCCTTATGAGCTGCGATGGCCAAAACTGTTCTGATAGTGTTTATTCGTGCTACAGGTGCAAAAGTTTCATTGAAGTCTATGCGAAGTTGCTGAGTAAATCCCCTTGCTACCAATCTTTCCTTGTGCTTCTGCACATTTTCATCAGCATCTTACTTGGTCTTATAAATCTATTTCACGCTTATCACATCCTTGTCCTTAGGAACATCAAGTAATTCCCATGTTTAATTCTTTTCAATGCATTCTATTTCTTCATCCATGGCTTGTGCCCAATCTTTATCTTAAACTGCTTCTTCAAATGTTAGAGGATCATTAACTTGAGAAAATAATGCAAATCATGAGAATGAATTTGAGGTGCCAGTATCATATATTTCATTCAGAGTTCTTATTTTTGTCGGTGTTGCTGGTGTCAAACTACGCGAGCTGCGCGAGTTGCTTGATGGAGTTTGCTGCGCACTTGGTGTGCTTGTCGGAGTAGCCTGAACTGTGACTTGTCTCAGAGTTCCTTGTGCTGGAACATGCTGCACAGTCCTATGAGTAGATGGAGTTGCATAGTTCTTATTTATATGTGGAGTCTCATCCACATCTTCTGTGCTATCATCATGTTCAACATGTGACACGATTTTGACATTCTTTTCTACTGTTCCATCCCATGCTTCATTTTCTACAAACTGAACATCTCGACTGATAATAAACTTTCTTGCAACATGATCACACAACTTGTATGCTTTTGTGTCTTCAGAATACCCAATAAAAATGCATTTCTGTCCTTTATTGTCTAATTTCCTTCTCAGCTAATCTAGAACATGAGCATATGCTACACAACTAAAAACTTTTAAATGTGAAACACTATGTTTCATACCTGTCCATGCTTCCTGCGGAACTTTGTTCTTCACGCTCTTTGTCGGACATCGATTCATGATGTACACAGTAGTTGCCACTCCTTCAGCCTAGTATTCATTTGATAGATGCATGGCTTCCAACATACTGCGTGCCATCTCCATAATGGTTCTGTTTTTCCTCTCTGCGATACCATTCTGCTGCGGTGTATATCGTGCAGTGAATTGCTTCTATATGCCATGATTTTTGCAAAAGTTTAAGAAATCATTTGAAATATACTCACCACCTATATCTGTTCTTAATATCTTGATGTTGTAACCACTCTGCTTCTCCACGAGTGTCTTGAACTGCTGAAAAAAACTAGACGCATCAGATTTATGTTTTAGAAAAAAAAACCAAGTTTTTCTTGTGAAATCATCAATAAATGTGAGAATAAAGTGCATCCTCCCATGGACGGTGTTTGCATCAGTCCACAAATATCAAAATGCACAATTTCAAGTGGTGTGTGAGCTCTGTATGACTTTCCGACTGCAAAAGTCTCTCTGTGTTGTTTTCCAAACTACAACCTTCACAAATTCTCTCTAGCTTTTCAATCAATGGTAATCCTTTCACCATGTCGTTTGTGTGCAATAGCTTCAACCCACCAAAATTCATATGTCCAAATATGAAGTGCCATAACCAGGATTCATCTTTTATTTCTATTTGAAATGTAGCTTGCATTGCGCTGTCTTTTTCTTCCTCCGCACAACGAATTTTTGCTTCTTTGATTTCTGCTTTGAATGCAGTTCCAGAATTTTCATTCTGAATTTCATGAACAACTTGAGTTATTTTTCCTCTTATGATGGGTCTTATCCTCAAAGGAAAGAAGTGATTGCTTGTCATCTACACTTCTGCTATTAATTGATTGCTTGGATATCAGTCCTTGATCACACAACGCTTCCCTACCATATAAACTCTGTAACCTTTTCCCATCAACTCTCCTATTCTCATCAGGTTATGCTTCAAAACTTGAACATAATAAACATCAGGCATAAATTTCTACTCCCCCTGTTTGGTTAGAATATCAACAGTGCCCTTTCCCAAAACAATAACTTGAATATTGTTTCCAAGTGTTACATCAGTTTGAACTGATTTATCTAGACTAGAAAATAGATTTAAATTACAAGTCATGTGATTGCTACAACCCGAGTCTAAATACCATATGTCATTTGGAATTTCTTGGACAACATTGCATTCAAGCAGAGATGCACATGCTAAGAAAAACGAGCTGTTTGGAGTGTTGTTGTTGCTTGACTGAGCTTCACCTTGCTTTCCTTAGTCATACTGCTTCTTCCTGTATTCATATGCGAAGTGTCCATACTTCTTACAGTAATGACATTTAGTTTTTGATCTATCATACCTTTGCCCACTTGGCTGATTGGGGGTCTGATTCTAGCCTCTACCAGCGACATGCATAGGGCTGCTGCTGTGACCTCCTCTAAAATAACTTCGTCCTCTTCCTCTAGAGTTTGATCTTCCTCTGCCTCTTCAATGACTTATGGATGACTGTGTTGCGAATGCAGCTTCCATCGATGTATCTGAACCGTTGATTCTATGTTCATGATGGAGTAATGAGGCTTGTAACTCATCAATAGTAAATGTGGACAGATCTTTGTTTTCCTCCAGGGTCACAACTAAAGACTCAAATTTCTTTGGAAGAACTCTAAGAACTTTTTCCACAACTCTTTGTTCACCTAGAGTTTCTCCATGAGACTTTATTTGATTGACTAGACCAATAACACGAGTATAAAATGAGTCTACTGACTTTGTAATTTTCATAGACAGAGATTCAAAATCTCTTCTAAGAATCTGAAGTTTGGCAGTCTTGACCTTGTTGAAACCTTGATATGAAGTTTCCAGTGTGTTCCACTCTTCCTTATTTGATTGCGCTGCTACTACTCTTGGGAGTATGGATTCATGTGTTGCTCGATGTATGTGGAACAATGCCTTTCCATCTTTCTTCCTCTATTCCCTCAGGACATCCTTCTTAACTTGTGTGAGATTGTTTTATGCTGTTGCATCTGCTGGTTCTACATAGCCATTTTAGACTATTTCCCATACATCTTGACCTCTAAACAAAGGCTTCATTGTTAGAGACCAACATTCATAATTTTTACAAGAAAATATTGGGGTTTGCAAATTACCCGAAGTGGAAGCCATACTTAATCACTTTTCCCTTATGTAAATACTTTTTCTTCTTTTTGTAAACCAGGCTCTGATACCAAATCAAAGGAAAAGCACACCGCACAGTTAATTAAAAATTTGTTGCGCAGTAGATTTTCTTAACACTCCACTTCACAATTTAACTACGCATAGATTAACTGCGCGAATCCACTTTCTACCGCGCAATTTGAACTCTGCAGTTCTCTATCTTCGTGGAACACTTTACATTGCATGAACTTCACACTTCATACAAATTAATTTTGAACACTTCTTTAACTTTTACAAAGATTAACTATGCAGTTAACTTTGCATAACCCAAACTTAAATAAACTTTATCTTAAAACATTCTTTCTTAAAACATGAGAACCGAAACATCTAAGTGAAACTTACTGCGCAGTTACTCCTTGTTAAAATAGAACTTTCACCACTTTGATTTACAGACTGTAAATGTAAACAACATTTATACAGGTCAATATCAAGTAGATGCATAAACCAATATTCTTGAGAATGAATACATAGAACTGAAGAACTTATATATTGGTGCAGTAAAATAGGGATGAGTTTCTCCTCTTTCACTCTTCTTCTCTCACATACATCTCTACTTCTATCTCTATGAGAGATTTCATTTATACAAAAAACTTAGGTTTAGCTTCACCTGGAAGGTACAGGGTTGCAATAAACACTGCAATTAATTTCTACCTAAGAAAATCCGATCTTGCGGAATACAAATGTGGCTACGTAAATACTAACTTGTCGTGAGCCGGATTGGCTGCAAACAGACTGACTATCTGACATTGCAGACTGACAAAAAAGACCGTCTGGAATCTGACAGAGCCGTCACATATCAGATACGCTATCAGCTTATTAATTATGATATTTCCAACACATCTCTCAACTTATATTAGAATTTATAAATTGTTCAATAATTAACCTTGAGTTCATCTTCGATATTGAAAAGACAATTTCCAATATAAATTTGCAGTTGTTTATGGTGAATAAAATATATAAATATTCCTATACTTTGCTACTTGATTAGGTTTTTCTTCTTAACCAACTCTCCCTAGAATTATGGTGTGAATAGTTTGTTCTGCTAATTCATATTCCAAAATAGAAATGAAACATAGTACTTTTATTTATGTTGAGTCATAATATATAGAATGGGAATAATTGTTTTTTTATGTCGTTTTACTTAAGGACATGTTTTTATTTATGTCAATTTATATTTCATAGAATTAAGAAAAAATGGAATGATAAGAGTTGAATGTAATGTTTATATTTATGAAAAGTTATTTTTCATATAATTAGAAAGGAAATGATACGAATTGAATGTAATGTTATATTTATAAAAAGTTATTTTTATAGAATTACAAATGGAATGATAAGAATTGAAAGTAATGTTTATATTTATGAAAAGTTATTTTTAATAAAATTAAAAATGAAATGATAAGAATTGAATGTAATGTTATATTTATGAAAAATTATTTTCATAGAATTACAAATGGAATGATAAGAGTTGAATGTAATGTTTATATTTATGAAAAGTTATTTTTCATAGAATTAAAAATGAACTGATAAGAATTGAATGTAATGTTATATTTATGAAAAGTAATTTTCATAGAATTACAAATGAAATGATAAGCATTGAATGTAATGTTTATATTTATGAAAATTTATATTTCATAGAATCAAAATGAAATGATAGAAGGTAATGTTTATATTTATGTCAATTTATACTTCATAGAATTGAAGTGAAATGTTCTTATTTGTGTTGATTTACATTTCAAAAGTAGAATTGGAATGAGATGCTTTTTCATATACAAATTATATCTCTTAGTTACCTCGAATACTTGTGAAAAATAGAAGTTAGCCCATGAGGGTGTATCATCATGTTGTGAAAAATAGAAGTTAGCCCATGAGGGTGTATCATCATGTTCAAATGTAAAGAAAGTATAGTTAAGTGACCACGTTGTCGTAGGATTGATAGATTAAATCACCCTCGCATTAATACATTATTAATTCTGGAATTTAAGTTTTTTTGTTGAATTTAGTGTTATGAACAAGTGAGGTTGACCTTGCACTTGATGTAATTTTGAAATTTTTACATCTCAGAACTTGAAATTTTGGCATGGTATTTCTTCTTTACAATGCTACATGCTTCACTAAATTCTTATATGCCAAATTTTTTAATGATAGCTATCCCAAAACTTGCTAATTTTAGCATTTTAGCACCCTTTAGGATAACAAACTTTTAAAGTATATCACATGTCGAATTTGGATTTTGAATTTTTGACCTAAAACACTATGGTCAGTTTTCTTTCCAATGCCGTTGGTGTCACTTAATTTGGACCTCTTGAAATTTAGATATGATTATTTTAGTAGACTAGACATACAACTTAACTTCCATAACCTATAACCCCTAAATTATAGCCTACTTGTTTTTAGGTAAGATACTCTACTATATCCTATATTCATCTTGAAAATTTTACTCATCCAAAATAACTTGAAAAATAGTTACAGTAAAAATGGTAAGATGGCTCGTTCGGTGGAACCAAATCTAAGACCAAAATAGCATAACAAAAGTGAATATACACAATGTACACTTGATTTCAAAATAAAGCACAACTCTCCAAAAAATAACAAAGATGAGTTACACAGTAAATCCTATGCAATCCATGTTTTAATAAAAGTGAAACCAACTATTGGATACACAACACTAGGAAATGAGAAAATGTATTTTGATGAGACACGTTCATAGGATGGGAGAGGTGTTGGGTTCACTTCTTTTCACTTTATAAAACATTTAGAGTTTGGCTTTTCTCTTAAGACTGTCAAAGGCTTTGAAATTAAACATATCTATTTTGATAGCAAAGGGTAACAATCAATTGGTAATAATTCAAGTCAAGTATCTTGATCAACTCAAAAACCTTAGGTTTAAGGGTCATACCTTAAAGCCTTTGACATAATAATCAAATCCAATGCCTTCAATATCTTTTATGTCCCATAAAATTGTAATAATGTCATAATCTATTTGAATATACGATACAAATATCGTATTGACCAAGTATACTAATCAATTTAGATACATGATAAGTCTTTGAATATGACAAGATATTTGTAAATTCTACTTGTAACATTGACATTGATAAGGGTGTCTAGATAACATTAACATTAAAGAGGAGGATAGAATTGCGTATTATATGAGTTCAGTCTTAGATGTATTGTTATTAGATGTATTGTTATTATTAATGACTTATTCACTTATACATACTAACTAAGAACTTAATAAGTTATTTACTTAATGAGTTATTTACTTGTACATTCTAACTAACCACCTAATATATAAATATAAGGAACCTATTACCTTGATTATAAAGTCTACCCAAGGAGATCATGAACCCATGATATATATATATATATACCTATATACCTTGATTATGAAGCCTACCAAAGGAGATCAAGAACCCATGATATATATATATATATATATATATATATAATTTTTCAACTTTTCCACGAGAGTTTGCCTAAGTGCTAAGATTTGAATATATGAAAAGCACTCCAGCTTGAAATTTAATTAAAAAATCAATTCATAAAAGTAGGAATAATATGGGGGTAACGGAATAATATGGGGGTAACGGAATAATATGGGGTAAGGACTGAAGCAGAGCAAAGCTATTGCTTGTGTTAGAAGGCCGTGAAAAGTGATCTGCCTTTAATTCGAAGGTGACAGAAGGGTATCCACTATCAAGAAACACAGTAGACACCGATTGCTTAATGGATTGGTTTTTCTCTCCAACACTATTGTCATGCTTGTTTGACATCATTTCTGTTTCATCTGCATTAGCATTTGAGCTTGTCAAACGTTTTAGGTTCTAGTTTTCAGTGAGTTAGCTGATTTGTGTTCTTGGGCAGTGGGATTTGCGGCTGGGGACTAAGCGTTCCCCTGATGGATATACAGAATAAAGCTCAGCTTGTGCTGTTGGTGGCAGGCCTCACAATTTTTAGCATGACAGGCATGTACTTTGCATGTAGCTATTGAAAAAATGTAGTAACAACAGTTCTTTCATTATTTTATTTCTGTTTCAGACATCTCAATTTCTTGAAGCATGCCCACATCTTGGCCTGTTCCCATGATTTTATTTCCCCTGCACAGAGTTTGAGTTTAACCAGTATGGTTATGATCAGACCATTGTTATATACCAGATTAGGTACTTTTCTGCCAATCTGAAGCTTTTTGAATACACTAGTATCAAACGTTCAGGTTGAAGGAAAGAAGGCATTGGTGCCATATACTTAGTTTGACGGAGATTTTCTGTGGGTTTTTTTGCTGTAGCATAGTTTTGGGCGACTCGTTCTTTTTGTAATTGTGCGATAGCTTGGGGTTTAGTTTGTTTAAATGTTAGTATCAGGGCCTCCGAGCCTGGATGTAAATAAGATATATAAGAGGCCTGCCTGCCTCACCTGTATGCCATTTCAGTTTAAGAATGTATTCTAGATATAAACTATGAATATTAATTTATGTCTGATAGATTATTAGCCTTTAGCCTTTCGTTGTATTATTTCCCTTAGTTATACCTGTTACTCTGTTTCAGTTGTCTGAATTAAATGTATAATTTTGAGGTGGCAAAACTCCAAGCTCTTATTTAATTCTATGTTGATTACGCAACCATGTTCTCATTGTGACTAACTCCATGTTTGTTAGGCAACCATGTTCCCATTTTAACTCAGAAGGTCTAGGTGAACCTTTTTTTAATCACAATTTATCAATTTGCGATTATGCTCTCAACAATCCCAGTAACCAACGGCACTCTCCCAAGAATTTGTGGATAACGCGAAACTGAACAGAGTTAGTTCACATTTTCATAAAAGTTTCCTCTTCATTCCATGGAGAATTTTCTATCAAACAAGCTGATGGAACCTTGGATTATGCAGTCCATGGAGCTGAGAGGGTAATGCTAATAAATAAAAGGTAAAAGAAATTGACGTTCAATGTTTAATCACTGATGTTAAAAAAATTGATATAATCCAATAAATTATAATAGATTCATCTCAATTCTTTTTTTAGTAAATAGAGATTTCATTTTTTTTTAGTAAATAGAGATTTGTACATTGATCCCCCTTATCATAAATACAATCCATGTTTAAGATAGATAGATGCTAATATATCTATGAAAACAAATCAATGAAAATGGATACAACTCCACATGATATAAAAACAGATATGAATTACTGTCATTTTTTACACCCATTTTCTTTTGTACATTGTCACTTAGGCTTAGGCAACTTCGTCTGCTGCTTGTATTTATCTTTATATGATGCATATATCCATGGCGTTTATCATTATCCTGCTACTGAGCTTTTCATGGGTATTCAGCCGGAAAATGCAGGGAGCTCATGGGAGAACAGGCTTCGTCAAAGAGTGGAAAGTTTACATGGTTTAACTGTTTTGACATGGGCTCTGGAACTGTAGCTTGTGCGGCAAACGAGGGGCTGAAGCTTTTTGTTTATAATATCAGAAGAGCATATTTAGAAAGGACAAGGAAGAGGACTATTGAAATTGCCTTGATTGATGCCGTATCTGGGGGGCTAAGTGTTAGTGCTGCCACAAAGCAGGCAACGAAGGAAGGAGCTCTAGCGGCGAAGTTAGCCTCCAGACAAGCCAAACGGAAGATTAGACCGATCTTGTCTGCAGGATGGGACTTCTTTGAAGCTTTGTACCATGGTGGTACTATCACTGAAGGGTGCATGAGAGGTGCTGGAACTTTACTTGGTGCTTATATAGGTGGTTTTCAGGGTGAGCAAAAGCTTGGCCGTTTAGGCTATGTTGTTGGTAATCATTTGGGAAGTTGGCTTGGGGGAAGGGTGGGACTCATGTTCTTTGATGTTATAAATGGATTACAATACTTCATGCACATTACTTTAAGCAATCAACACAACTATGAGCGTTCTGAATCATCATACATGACATGGGAAGACATACACAGCAGTGAAAACTGAGTTCAGAGACTTCTTGAACACTGTGAAGGAAGCAACTGAGTTAGAGACTTCTTGAACACTGTGAAGGAAGCATTGACCTGAAGTATGCTACATTCTCATGGACTTTATCTCCAAAGAAACTTGCACTATTTTGATATTTGATCTCTACAAGACATGTATCCCAATATATCCATTGGATCTGTGAGAAGTGCAGAATACTTGGTCATTACTTGGCCTAATGCTAGTATATTTTTTCAGTAGATGATGGTACCAGGTAATCTTTTGACTCATTAATAGGTCACTCCTAAGAAATGTTCAGTTGTTCTGTTTACTAAAGCCATTCTATGATAGATTAAGATGACATGCTGTACGTCTGCTAAAGGATAAAAATGAGGCCGGTTTGTATCTGTTCCAGCTTTTGTACATTCGTCTTTCTGAAAGTGTCAGTTTTGATTTAAATCTGTGTATATTTGGACTGCTGAAGCACGTTAACTAAATCCAAATTTAGCACTGGGGTCATGGAAATAACTAGAAAGAAGGCACACCGAATGATTTAATCATCTAAAATTGTGCAGTATAAAAACCATGACAATGCTATTTCATGTTGATATTTGATTCAACATGCCTAACAAATAACAGTAAAGTTTTTGTCTCTGCAAAACAAGTGATCAGGAAGATGAAAAGAAATTTCATTATCCAGAAAAGCAAGTTGGTTTTATATCCAAGGTTGGGAGAGATTTCTTATTTAACATATGTATTTCTGTGAGGAAAGTTAATAAAATAAAATGAAAAAAACTACACATTTTAATTTCAAACTTCAAAGTTTATACCTCAACATTTTTTATTCTCCAAGTGCTTAATAGATCCATAGTGATGTGAATCAATGCTAGTGTATCTATGACAACACTTGTCATGGAAAAAATTCCAAGATATTAAAAATAAATATTGAAAAAATTCCAAGATATTAAGAAAAAATGTTGAGCAATTTTTAAGGATATCTTCAACCTAGGTCACATGAGTTGCTATTATGGCTTCTGTATTGTGAATTTTTACTCCCATTTTCTTTTGTACATCACCAAAGGGCTAAAGCAAGTGCAGCTCTGTCTGCTTCTTGTATTTATTATATATGATGTTTATATAACTTCCATTTATTATTAATCCCTTTCTGAGCATTCCATGGGTTGTCAGCCTAAATTTGTCGGCAGCTCGTGGGAGTGGAGACTTTGTTATAGAGTGGAAAGTTTATATGGGTTCACTGCTTTGACATGGGAACTGGATAGTAGCCTGTGTGGCATCAGAGGGACTGAAATTTTATGTGTAAAAATTTCAGAACAGCACATATGTAAAGAAATTGTACCCATATAGAAATGAGTGTTAACAGAAAATGTTTGACTCATTAATAGATCATTATTAAGAAATGTCCAGTCTCTCTATTTATTAAAGCCATCTATAATAGATTTAAGATGTGACGCAATGCCTCTGCTAAATGATAATCAATGAGGTCGATTTGTATCTGTTCAAGCTATTGTACATCCATCTTTTAAGGAAGTGTCAACTTTTATGTTTGAACTTGTGGATTTTGTGACTGTTGAAGTACATTGATTAACTCAGTTTTAGCACAGAGTCTTTAAAATAACTAGAAAGAAGAAACAACTAATGATTTACTCGTTTGCAGTTGGGCATTATCAAAACCACGACAATGATTTTTTCACAGCATATTAGTTGATATTTGAGCCAACTTGCTTGACAAACAGGAGAGTTTTTGTCTTTGCGTTACAGAGAGTAGGAACTTAGAAGAAAGGAAATTGTTTTTTGAGATAGGTTGGAGCAACCTGGATTTTTGTAAATTAAAAGAAAATGAAAATAAACATAGTACTTCAAAAAAATCTTTAAATTGATAGGTTAGTTTGAGTTGTTAGAATACTGTGAATTACAAGCTGAAAGTCACTAGATGAGGTATCGAGAAAATACCTTCATGAAAAGATAAATTCCCTTCCTCTCTCTTGGTTTAATCCCTCTTTTAGATTATTGACAACGCTTCACGTAAGCTGGAATTATAAACAAAAACATTTAATTATAAAATTAGATCCTACTTGCAACTGTTTATTTCTGTAAACTACTTTTAATTTTTTTGCTACAAAAGAAAGGATTATTTTGTTGTCTTTTCTCATGTGTTGATTATGTCTCGAGTTTTCTTTATAAATGTCAAACACACTTGAGTATGTTGGCGTTTCACAAATAACTTGCTTCATCATCTCGTTGAATATTGCATCTTCAACTTTGGGTATGGAGGAGGTGCATGCATACCAAACAATTTTTTTAAAACAACAAACTTGTAATAAGAATTGTTGAATCGGACTTTGAAGGGGTCGGGGAGGAGTTTATCAACTCACACTCAGAAGAAATTACTTGCAGATACATAATAGAAGTAATACTCTCTCTTGATGCATTCTATCTATCTATCTATCTTTATTTCATTAACAAGTAAAAACACACACATATATATACAAGTAGAAATTTTCTCGATGATTGGAATTTTCTCTATGATCTCTTGGGTTCATCCTTGAAATCCCTGCTTTGATGCACTAGTAGACTTCTCAAAATGGAACCTCTGATGCCAACACTCCAATGCATTATTAACACTTTCCTATCAGCGCTCCTCCTGATGAGATACATTAGTTCTAATGTATTGCCCCTGCCTCTTCGGGGTTTCCTTTGCTACACCTTTGGGCTTCCCCCTAACGACTTTGTCACACAACCCTGATACATCAGATCTGGCACACTAATTTTACTTGTGAGGAGCATATTTGGAAGGCCCCTCCTTTAATTTTATACATATTAAAGTATATCTATGTGATTGGTTAGAACATGTATGTAATGACCTAACTATGCCTCCTTCCATTTTTTTTTTCCCTAATGAGACTCCATCACCCAATTGGATAGACATTGATCTTAGTAATTCACTTTTATTTCTAAATAATATTATAGACAATATTTCCTAGGGTTTCCTCCTTCTGTTAGAGCCTGAAGTGAGAGAAGTAATTGTTGTAAAAGTATGTAATATTCGTTCAAGGACTTGAATATCTTTGATTGTATGTCTAGAAGGTAACACTACCTATTGCTATAAGAAATTTGATTTTTTTTTATGGCAAGTTTAGCAACATGGTTATTGACAAATATTAAATAAATATGAAAACCATAAAGAAGATGGTGGAAAGAGGGCATAATCTCGTTCAAATTTCATTATTCACATGAACATAACTTATATACAATGTTTACATATAACTACCTTCGATCATCAAGTAACGGTGAGGCTGTTAAGGACATTATGATTAGGGACAATAATTCTAACAATCCTCCCTTAATCATAAGTCTGTACAAATGTATAAGCTAGCAACAAAAACTAATGCAAGAGTTGATGTCAAGTCCATGTCTACAACATGTAACCCATGGTTTGAAACCTCATGGATGTTGATGAAGATATTCATGAAAATGCGCCAAATGGACGTTGAAATCAAGTCTAAAACTCATTGTGCAACAAATCAGCTAGACAACCTGTATGTGTTCACTAAAGTGAACCCACAACCTGATGAGAATTGAGAGTTGGATTCAAATTCCAACACAATTCATAACTTAAAAATGCTTGGCAAATCTGAATGTGCCAACCAAATATGCAGAAGAATCATCCATTCTCTACAAGATTCGAAGATCATCTCTATAAGTGAACAAATAAGTTCTAAAGAAAGCTCTAAAAAATGACACATAAAAAACTACCAAAAATCAGCTGATAGAAAAGAAGTGCCAAATGGCATCGAAAAGCTGAAAAACCTGGATCAATAATCAAATCCAACAATCATTTCTAACAACCCGTCCTGGAATATCCTAGATCCATCATGTTATGAATCCAACATGCGTAATCCTCAAAAATCACTAAACAGACTTCGAAACTTGAAGTCTGACACATCATCAATATCCCCCCTGTTAACTAAAAGGTGAGAAGTCTTTAAATCATATGATATACCCCCCTTGAAAGAGAAAACATATAACCCAAATTTCCTAGAGCGAAGTCTAAAGAATCGATCTTCAACTCAACTGGCTATAGAAAAACGTGTGGGCTTCCGTCATGCCTTGTATAATCAAATCCGGAATCAAAACGCTCAGGTCCATCAGCAGTATTATGATCACCAATCAAACATGTTTGTACATGTGTATGGATCTCTCTGTAAGATTGTTTCAACAACTTGGATTCCAATGACCAACGCCTTGTACATAACCAACCAAAATGCACTTTTTTCCTCCTAATTTTTTGTTGCTTCCAACACTTACCCGAAACATGATTTTTCTTCCCACAAAAACTGCATGGGTGAAGATCAAAACATTGTAATTCTTGATGTCCAACTCGATGATAGTGCTGGCATTGTTTAGGTTCACCATCCAACAAATCATCATCATCATCAATAACACTTGTATCATCCTCCATATCAACATTTTCTTTAGCACCCTGATCATCATCATGTACCTGTTCCTTCATCCATATCAACATTTGCATTAGCACTCTGATCATCATCATGTACTTGTTCCTGTTCCATATCATCCTGTATCTGTTCCTGATCATAGCCTTCACATTCATCCTTCCAATCAACATCAACCAAATATTCACCACTCACATACTTGATTGGTTTGGAATAATTAGGTATATGCAAAATGTCACCATAATGATCATTTCCATAGACTAAACCACATTTGTTTCGTTTGAATTGAACCTCTTCCCAAGGTCGAACAAAATTATGTTGATTCTTATGTTGATCCTTCAATTCATTCACTTTATCTGCTTTGTTGTCAGTTCCATTATTCAAAACTATATTGAACTAGTGCTTACAATCAATATGTACATGTTTGTTGTTTGATTCCTTAATGACATCATTTTCATTCGTTTTACTATCAAACAATATATTATTATGAAAGATAATGAAATCAGACTTTTGAAGTCGAACAAGGTTTAATTCATATGATAACAAGTTGTTTTGAACTTTTAACATGTCTAACTTTCTATGCATCACTTGCAAACATGTAAGTACATACATAACAATTCCTTTGTTCAATGAAACTGTGGGTGGAGTTGTGTCAATTAATGTTTAGATCTGATGAAACATATCTTCGATCTTTGCCATTTTAAGTGATGTGTAATGTTTGATTTTTCGTCTTAAAAATGCAAATGGTTATATTCCTTAATAAGTGAAATGCAAAAAATGTGCGCTAGAAAAAAAATCCTATAACCCACTTATTCAATTTCAGACGGATCTAAGAGTAAGGCAAAATGGTGCAATTTTATTTATACAAAATGACCCCTTATAACTACAAAAAAAAAATAACACCTTATATATTTTCCAAACTTACAAAGATTTAACAACCTTATTACTCATGCTCCTGCAATTTGCAAAGAATAATAATCCTTATAACTTCTTTATAAATAATATCATAAAAATATCCACTTATAACTCCTTTATGATAACCTTTTTGACTTTTACATACTTTCAAAAAAATGTCCAACCATTAGTAAGAATATTTAGTCACATCATACATTCTTCAAAACACCTTTTAACCCCTTTATAAGTGCATGGAGAAATATCCACCTCATCACTCATTTACAAGTTAATGATAACTCCCTTACAAGTTAATGATAATATCATACATTCTTCAAAACACCTTTTAACCCCTTTATAAGTGCATGGAGAAATATCCACCTCATCACTCATTTACAAGTTAATGATAACTCCCTTACAAGTTAATGATAATGTAGAAAAAAAAAAAAAAAACCTCCTTTTAACTCATTTTCAAATGATACTTAATCAAAAGGTACATGATCCCCTAAAAAAAACCTCCTTTTAACTCATTTTCAAATGATACTTAATAAAAAGGTACATGATCCCCTTTTCACCTTAAGATTATGATAAGATCAAAACATTAAAACATTCACAATGAAGCCGAGCCACATACACTTGATGCACATAAAAGGAAGTGCAAACATGAGTCACGAAATCCCTCTATTCTGCATAGATGATCTCTAAAACACTTTTTTTTTTTTTATTCAACCGAAACTGGGTTTGCAGGCCTCCGATTTTCTCACAAATACAATACCATCTATCCAATCTCTTGCAAGAGTCTTTAATTGTCACCCCAACACTCGATTACAGGACATGGCCATGAAATCACGTTGAGAAACGCAATGAGTCTTAAAATCTCCACACAATGCACTGTAGATTAAACCTCTATGTATGCAAAGAAGACTGGAATGAGGTCATTTTTCATTAATCTTAAAATCGTTGTATTTGAGATTGTTGTTGCTATTCTTCCTCCTTAAATTATATTTTAGAAGAAAAGTAACACAGAATTGTTAAAAGAACATAAATATTTTATATATATATAATTTTTTCATAAATAATTTTTTTATATTCTTAAAGTTAATTTAATTTTCTATATTTCATCTTTTTACAACATGTTCCAATAAATTATACATATGTCTAAAATAATTCTTGGTGATCAATGAATTTTATTTTTTCTAAATTACCATTGCAACAAACATGCCCTAAAATGATTTAAACCTTTTGGAACAACCAAGTGATTTGCATACTAATATGACTTAAACCTTTTGGAACCACCATTACCAAGTCTTAAGTGTATTTAGATTCATAAACCAATAACTATTCACATTGATTGATGCTAAGTTTTTCGAGGCCATTGAAAATACAATGCACTCTTCTTTTTAGAAAAATTCAAATAACACAAAGTTGTCACTTAACCATAGAAAGAATATCCTTGAAAAAATGGCATTGTAATAACTTAACCAATATGTTGTTTAGCTATTGGTAATTGGGCCTTGCTTATGGCTCTACCATAAATTGTCCTCTATACGAAGCAAGCAGAAACTCTTTACTCCATTGCATTTATATGTTACATATAACGATATCCTCTTTAAACAAACTAATTGTACAAAACACGGATTCTAAGGTTTTGCAATCGCAATCATTATCAATGCAGGGAGCCTGATGAACAATTGGAATTGACCATTCTCTATTGAATGTAGGTAATTGCAATCATTATCAATGCATGGAGATGATGATCAATTGGAATTCTCCATTGATGTAGGTAATGGTGATATAAACTTATGGGCCATGTCACATATCTTTTAAATGCTGGATTTATATTTTAGGAACTTATCATATGAAGGTAATGGTGATATAAACTTATGAGCCATGTCACATATCTTTTAAATGCTGGATTTATATTTTAGGAACTTATCATATGAGCCTTTCACTACAAAAACTACCACCCATAACATATATATAGTTTGATCAAACCTACATTCTCATCCCAATACTCTAGTGCAAAGAACAAGCACCCTACAACACCGTTCACTTTGGTAGTCATTGTCTGATTACATATGTTACTACGCAACTATTAATATAATCCACATGAAATGTAGGGCATGATATTGCAATTTTCTAAATTAAATTCTTATAAAATATTAAGATAAACTACATGAATGGTAGGGCATGATATTGCAATTTTTTTAATTAAATATTTATAAAGTTTGTTTGTAATTCTCTTTTTTAATGTAAAATATTTTAATCATTATCATAAAAGAAATGAATAAAAAAAATCAATTTTTTTTTAAACCAAAGGGTCTCTATTTATTTCTTTATGATATCAAAATGCATTATATGTTTACAAACTATTATCTTATATACAACAACTGATATAATATATTAATAATAAATGTGGGTCCTCGTATGAAGATGAAGGACTTTTTAGGTGCAATTGTAGATTCACGAAACGTTCAAGAGTTTAGTAATAAAAAATGCATGAGCATTTCATTCATCTAGTCATGGGCAGGCCCGAGCCCTCCATGTCAGTTAACACGTAGGATAGGAAACAAAAATACTCGAACGTTATGTAACCACATAATGCTTGAGCATTATGTAATTACATAGTGTTTAACCATTACTTAGCTCATAAACGCTCGATCGTTTTAGTTAACATAATATAAACCCCAAAAGGGGCCGCAACCAACCTCCATTCCACGTCCAACATCCACGATAGTCACAAAACCCAGCGAGGAGACGTAAGAACACTAGAGTGTTCTGCACTACTAGAGGGGCAAATTCGAAGAGGACAACATAATTTTGAAGAGAAGGGAAAATTGAAAGAGCTAGGCATGGCTCCTTAAGCAACTATTCTCTTCAATTGTGCCTCATTTCCTTATTAAACATATAATTCTTTTATGTTTCCCCGATTTGTAAATCCATTTTTAAATGAAACCAAAAACTAAATTTCCATACTCAAATTACATACTAAATCCATACCCATAGTCTAATTATGTACCAAATCCAACTTGAAAATGAATGTTTGGTATGTGTTATATTATTTGCATGTGTGTGTGGGGGGGGGGGGTGCGTCTTTGACCATGCGCCTGACCATCCCCTCCATCTAGTGCATCTTTGACCATTGCGCAAAGCTTAGGGGGGGTTATGGGGGGCGGCGCGTGCCAACGCCCTCCCCCTTCAACAAAGCAGGCATCGTAAATGCGCATTAGTCCATTTCCGATACAAGCAAAGTAAGTTCAAAAAATTTTGGGCTATTTTTGGGTTCTTTCTAAAAATATGTAATTTAATTATGGTTAAGGCATTATAGTATATTTTCTAATCTGGGTTAATATATTAGGGTTTTGGATGTTGTGGAATACCTATATTTGTATTGTGAGTGGTTAATGATGAAAATGAGAAAATAAGAGGTGTGACTCTAAGTTTTGTTGGTTTTCACGGTTAAGGGTTTCTAGGGTAAATCTATGTGTATTATGTGTGAATGCTATGGTGTAATGTTTGTTTTGCTTAAAAGATTATGTATGCTTTGATTCTATGCATAGGTTTAAAACTTACATGTGGTATCAGAGTTCGATTATTGGCTTTAGGGGGACACCTTTGTTGCTAAGGGTTTGATGTGGTTGATAGATTTTGGGTCTGTGATAAACATGGGTTCAGTGGGAGCTTTAAAGCGTTGATTTGTGCATTGAAATAGAATGGAAAGTAGTTCAAGAATCGAGATCGCGAAATTTAATGGCCAGAACTTTGAGCCATGAAAGATAAAAATGGAGGATCTTCTTGTAGATCGAGAACAATGGATTGTTGTGGATCTGGGTACACAACTCACTAGAATGTCAAAAGGAGATTGGGAAAAAATAGAAAGAAGGGAAAGGAGTACAATCCGACTATGCTTATCAGACTCTATGTTGTTGAATGTGTCTGGAGAAGATAGTGCATTAAAGATGCGGACAAAGCTAGGGAGTTTGTATCAATCAAAATCCCTAGTAAACAAGTTGTTTCTACGAAATAAACTGTATCACCTTAGAATGGATGAGAACGAAATAGTAACAAAGCACCTAAATGTCTATAATACTCTGGTAAGTCAAATGACCTATGTTGGCATTAAAATGGTTGAGGAAGATAAATGTATTACATTATTGTGCTCTTTGCCATATTCATGGAATAACCTAATTGTAGCAATAGGTAGTGTTAGTCAAGCAACCTTAAAATTTGATGAAATAGTAGCATCCCTATTGTTAGAAGAGATGAGGTGAAAATCCATGGATAATAACAGCATGGATGCCTTATCTATGAGAGGTCTCCCTGGGATAGAAACAAAAATATGGGATCCGGGGGGAGATTTAACTCTAAGGGTAGATCTAAATCCCCAAGAAAATTTATATCGAAGTGTTGGAAATGCGGTAAAGTTGGGCACTATAAAAAGGATTGTAGATCTAAGAATGTGGAGAAAGCGAAGCGATCTGAGGATACCCCTTCGATAGAGGTGAACACCTCCTCAGAAGAAGGAGGTGATGTGTACCTCGCTTCCAAAGGTAATCATTCAGAATGTGATATATGGATGATTGATTCTGGTGCTTTGAGTCATATGACCCCTAATAGGGAGTGGTTTTGTGAATATGAAAAGTACAATGGAGGAGATGTGTTCTTTGGAGATGATTCACCAACAAATATCATTGGACGTGGAAGAGTCAAGATAAAAATCAAGGATGGAAGGATTAGAACTCTCCTTGGAGTACTACACTTTCCAAATCTAGTGAGAAACTTGATATCTATCAGAAAGATGGATGTTCTAGGTGTACAAACTGTGTGTGGAAATGGAAAATGGAAAATGGAAAATGGTTTGAGGATCAATGTTATTGATGAGAGGCATTCGGTTTGGAACTCTGTACAAGATATTGGGAAGAAACATCACCGATGAATGTAATAGTTCTGTTGTGCATGAGGGAGGAGATAAAGAAGACAGAACCTTGACTGCATTGGGAGGAAAGAAAATGCTATGGCATCAAATGTTGAGGCACATCGGAGAAAAGGGCCTTCGAGCATTATAAGGTAAAGGTATGGTTGAAGGTATGTGATGCAGGAGCATCGGGGCCTAGGCAGATCGGTCAAGGTTGATCGACATCAGGGAGATGACCAGCGAGAGTACCGATGACCACTGGGTCGGGGAGCAGGTTGACTCATCGAAGTCAACAAGTCGAGCAGGAGTAGTCCGTATGCGTCTGACTAGAGCATCGCAACGGATGTTGTGATGGGTTGAGAATTGACGGGTTATGGTTGACAGACGTCGGAGAAAGAAAGATGTCAGGTGATCGACAAAGTTGTCGAACTGCGATGCGACGGTTTTGGCGGAGCCAATTGTGGAGGAAGGGGAGGAATGGAGAACCGTAGGAGATAAGAATCGAGTCGACAAGAATGTCAAGATGTGATCAGCTACTGTAGCAGATTGAAAGGGGCTGAAAGTCAAGGAAACTGTACTTGGTAGCTATTTGGGGTTGCTGAGGAAGTTAATACAGTTATTGTGAGTAGGTGAAGGACATGACAGGTGTCGTCATGGACAGAGGCTGTGCAACACGGCTAGAAGCTGATAGTTGCAGGTCTGTAGGATTTGGAAGAATCGACGGACACAAGGATGCGTGTCTCAGGAACAACAGCCGCAGGGTAGAAGATGGACGAGAGGAACCAGTTTGGGGGATCTTCAATCTTTGATCAGAGCATCAGAGAGCAGAGCCGAGGAGAGTTGTGCAGAGTCACACAGGCTAAAGAATAGAGAGTTGAGATCAAGCCATAGTTTAGTGTTCTGTAGTGAACCAGGAGAGGGTGATGTCGACACATAGGGAGAACACACCACAGTTACCTCTGAGTTGTAACGGCTGAGGCCAACTGTTGTTAGTTATTTCATTCAGTTATTCCGCATTGTAACACTTCTGGCCTCTTTCTTTACACCTTGTTTGTGAAAGAATTTTGGTATGTATTGTGTGTATTGTTAAGCAAGAGCTTTATCTTGTAAGGTGACCTGCATTAGTTGGTATGAGATCCCGAAAGTGAGTCCGGTTGAAAAAGGAAGTTATACCAACCTGACCTGCGTCAATTGGTATCAGAGTCCGGAAGTGAGTCCGGTTGAGAAAGGAAGTTATACCAACCCGACGTTCGTTAGTTGGTATTCGAATGGAAGAATCCTTGAACTCGGGAAGCATTCATGATAGTGAGCCTACAAGTGGGTTGGACATCTCCAACTACGTTTAGGTAGAGTTGTACGCGACTTGTTTAAGTTCGATTGAGATTGGACGCGTGGGAGTCTCAGCAGAGGTTGAAAATGGCTCACAGAGGCTTTAATGTCCAAGGACGAAAAGCGTGTAGCACAGCGGCCATCACAGTGGATCGTGAGATGTTTGACGAATGTGTCAAAACGATGCGAGCATTGACAAATGGAGTCGCAACAATCAAAGAAAGCCATAGGCGTGGTTGTGCTCCTGAGGCGTTAGACCACAACGATGAGGAAGTCGAAGAAGTGGAAGCCCGGGAAGAAGCCACTGAAGAACAAGAAGAAAAAATGATCAAACTTCTGATGGATATGAGAGGTCAGGAAAAGATAGATGTTCGTACGTACTCGGGAAGCCTGGACCCAGAAGATTTGATCGACTGGTTGAGAGAAATGGAGAAATACTCCAATGTAGAGTAGATCGAGGATCCAAAACGGGTTAAGACTACATGTCTGAGGTTGAAGGGTCATGCCTCATTGTGGTGGGACAATGTGCAAGCTGACAGAGTTAAGAAGGGAAAGGAGAAGATCAAGTCTTGGGATAGAATGGTCACCATGCTAAAGAGGAAGTTCTTGCCAAATGACTACGTGATTTTCTTGTTGAGGAACTTGAAGAACTTTCGATAGAAAGAAATGACCGTGAAGGAGTACACTGAGGAGTTCTACGGATTGTCGATTCGTTCAGGACAAACCGACGAAGGAGAAGAAGCTGTCGCTAGGTATGTGAACGACTTAAAATATGCTATTAAGGATGAACTGAGTATGTCGAGATTCAGAGCACTTGGAGAAGCCTACCAGTTAACTCTTAAGGTAGAAGAGAAATTGTCGAGAAAATCCACAGCGACCAGGGGAAGAATGACTGGTTGGGGCGCGAAAAATGTCTCCACGAAAGGCCAAGGTAGCGGGTACAAGAAGGAAGGTGTCGAAGAAAACCAACATGTGGAAGGGACATCGACAAGGGAGAAAGCGCAAGAGAACCGACGCAATGGTCGTGAGAACCGCGGTAGAGGTACGTATAGTCAAAGTGGTTCATCTGACAAAAAGGGAGCTAATAGACCAGCCATAATCTATTACAAGTGTCGAGGGATAGGACACAAGGCATATGAATGCCCAGAGAACCTACATGCTGCAGAGGAGTCGAAGCCCAGACGTCGAAAAGATGAGCAAGTCGACGAGAGGGAAGATGCGGCATCCGATAGCAGTGGAGGTGATAAAAGGAAGAATCGAAATCTGACGGTTCAAAGAGCTTTGGTCCAGGAAGATCAATGCGACCAGACAGAGCCGGCACAACGGAAGGCGATCTTTCGAACAAAGGTGCAGATCGGTGAATGGTGTTGCAAAAGCATAGTTAATGGTGGAAGTACGGAGAATATTGTGTCAATAGAAGTCATCGACAAGATCGGGTTGAAGTGTCGAGAGCACCCACACCCCTACAAAATCTCATGGTTGCAGAAGGGACACCATGTCAAGGTGACAAGACAGTGCCTAATCAACTTTCGAGTTGAAGGATTGGAGGACAGTGTACTGTGCAATGTAGTTCCCATGGATGCATGCCATCTGTTGTTAGGAAGACCATGGAAATATGATCGGAAAATGATCTACGCTGGTCGAGCCAACACAGTCCCAGTATGGAAAAATGGCGTGAAAAGGACTCTAAAGCCAAGGCAGGAAGAGTAAGCCGACGGTAAGCATGGTGAGAGTAACCTTTGGGAAAAGCGATTGTTGATGAGCAATGTGAAGGAATTCCTCGAGGAAGAGCAGAGACATTCAGGATGTTTTGCGCTCATTCCGAAAGGACCATGTGTTAAAAGAATGACCGGGGTGGAGGATATTTCGGTCGAAGTCGAGGAGTTGCTCGAAGAGTTTCGTGACATCATGGCTAATGAAAAACCGACGGGATTGCTGCCGACAACGAGCATATCCCATCAGATCGACTTGATTGCAGGGTCGAGTCTGCCAAACAAAGCACCATATAGGATGAGTCCAACGGAGGGTCAGGAACTCAACTGACAGATCCAAGAGTTGTTGGAAAGAGGGTTAATCAGAGAGAGTCTGAGCCCATGTGCAGTACCAGCGATATTGACACCAAATAAGGGTGGAAAATCGAGAATGTGTATAGACTTCAGATCCATCAACAGGATCACGATCAAGTATCGGTTTCCATTGCCGAGAATGGACGACTTGATGGATTGCCTGAGTGGAGTGACATACTTCACAAAGATAGACCTGAAGAGTGGTTATCACGAGATTCGGGTTAGAGAAGGAGATGAATGGAAGACGACATTCAAAATGAAAGAAGAGTTGTATGAATGGTTAGTTATGCCATTTGGGTTTACCAATGCACCCAGCACATTCATGAGGTTGATGAATGAGGTGTTGAAGCCATTTTTGGGAAAGTCTGTCGTAGTCTATTTAGACCACATTCTAATTTTCAGTCGAACCAAGGCAGAGCACTTGGAGCACATTCGACAAGTATTGCAGAGATTGCAGGATGAGAAGCTGATGGTAAACTTGCAAAAGTGTTTCTTCATGAAGAAGGAGTTGGTATACTTGGGATTTGTAATCTCGAGCAAAGGGTTGGTGATGGACCCAAAGAAGGTGAAGGAAATTATAGATTGGATGGAACCGACAAGTACGACTGGAGTGAGAAGTTTCCATGGACTTGCCATTTTTTATAGGAAGTTCATTCGAGGAATCAGTCGGATTTGTGCACCATTGACAGAATGCATGAGAAAGGGCAAGTTCAAGTGGATGGAGGAGGCCCAAAGAGCTTTCAACAAGTTAAAGGAAAAGGTCACTGAGAGCTCGGTGTTGGCGCTCCGAGACTTTGAAAAAAATTTCCAGGTCGATTGTGATGCGAGTGGAATGGAAATTGGAGCAGTGTTGAGCCAGGAGGGCTGACCAATTGCATTCTTTAGTGAAAAGCTGAATGTAGCGAAGTAGAAGTATTCAGTCTACAACCAGGAATTTTATGGTATCATCCAAGCATTGAAGAAGTGGAGGCATTATCTGTTTCCAAATAATTTTTGTTGTACACAGATCATCAAGCACTGAGGTACTTGAACACTAAGAAAAAATTAGATCAGCGGCACATGAAGTGTGTAGAATTACTTCACAGGTATACATTCGTGTTGCGACATAGGTCAGGCAAGTCGAATAAATTTGTTGGGGCATTGAGTAGGAGGGTTGCACTTTTGAACATGACGACAGTTTAGGAAACAGGGATAGAGTTGATAAAGATGGAGTATGAGACCGATGAGGATTTTGCGAAAGCATGGAAGGCTTGTTGTGAACCTTGGAGTCTCGACAGGACTCCATACTTGAGTTATTTCATTCAAGAAGGCTATCTGTTCAGGGGGGAGTCAGTTGTGTATTCCCAGAGGATCAGTGAGGGAGAACCTAATCCAAGAATTTCAAAATGGCGAGTTAGCAGGCCATTTTGGCATCGATAAGACCAAAGCACTAGTCGAGGAAAAGTATTTTTGGCCAGGAATGATGACAGATGTCGGAAAATGGGTTCGACAATGTCAAGTCTGCCAGTTGGCAAAAGGAAGGAGTCAGAACACGGGGTTGTATAGACCATTGCTAGTACCAGATACCCCTTGGGAGCATCTTAGCATGGATTTTGTGTTAGGATTACCGACGACTCAATAGGGAAGCGACTCAATATTCATTATAGTCGACAGATTTTCGAAGATGGCACACTTCATTCCTTGTAAGAAGACAAGTGATGATACAGGGATCGCTGTACTATTCTTCAAGGAGATAGTCAGATTGCGTGGGTTTCCAAAGAGTATCACGTCAGATCGGGATACCAAGTTTATGGGGCATTTCTGGAGAACCCTATGGAAGAAACTGGACACGAAGCTGCAGTTTAGCTCGGTGTACCATCCACAGACTAATGGATAGACCGAGGTGGTCAATAGAAGTTTGGGGAACCTTCTGAGATGTCTAACAGCCGACATACCCAAGCAGTGGGAAAATGTGTTGGCACAAGCAGAGTTTGCATACAACAATTATGTGAATCGGTCAACGGGGTTGAGTCCATTCCAGATTGTTCAAGGGAGAAGCCCACACGAAGTGGTGGATTTGGTCGAATTAGAAACATAAATCTGGAAGAGTGTGGATGCAAAATCATTCGCAGAGCATATGCACGAATTTCATGAAAATGTGTGAAAGCGCATAGAAAAGAGTAACACGGTGTACAAGTTGAGGGCCGAAAGAAAGAAGAGGCTACAGTCTTTCAGAGAGGGAGACTTAGTCTACGCATATTTACGGAAGGAAATATTTCCAATAGGAACCTACAACAAGCTGAAGCTCAAAAAAATTGGGCCATGAAAAATTCTAAAGAAGATTTCAGACAATGCTTATGTGTTGGAATTGCCAAAAGACTTGAACATTTCAGCGACATTCAATGTCTCAGATCTGTACAGATTTGAAGAAGGGTCAAGAAGTGGAAGCGAAGAAGTGATAAGCATCGATTGGACAGATCAAATTCCAGACCGACACAAAGAAAAGATTGCAGAAGTAATCGAAGAGAGTGCTATTCGGAGGACACATAGCTCGCAGAAGAAGGAATACTTAGTGCGATTGAAGGATGATGAGTTGCAGGAGGCTTCTTAGTGCGATTGAAGGATGATGAGTTTCAGGAGGCGACATGGATTTCCGAAGAGGAGTTCGGGAGACTGACAGAGCAGTCAAATTATTTTTCACCTGGGGAGTCTGATGCAGGAGCATCGGGGCCTAGGCAGATCAGTCAAGGTTGATCGACATTAGGGAGCCAACCAGCGGGAGTGCCGATGACCACTGGTTCGGGGAGTAGGTTGACTCATTGAAGTCAAAAAGTAGAGCAGGAGCATTCGGTATGCATCCGAATGGAGCAGCGCAACGGATGTTTTCATGGGTCGAGAATCAACGGGTTATGGTCGACAGACGTCGGAGAAAGAAAGACGTTGGGTGATCGACAGAGTGGTCGAACTGTGACGCGACGGTTTGGCGGAGCCAAGTGCGGAAGAAGGGGAGGACTGGAAAACCATAGGAGATAGGAATAAAGCTGACAGGAAGGTCAAGATGTGACCAACTACTGTAGCAGATTGAGAGGGGCTGAAAGTCAAGGAAACTATACTTGGTAGCCATTTGGGGTTGCTGAGGAAGTTAATACAGTTATTGTGAGCAGGTGAAGGACATGATAGGTGTCGTCATGGATAGAGGCTGTGCAGCACGGCTGGAGGCTGACAGTTGCAGGTCTGCAGGATTTGGAAGAATCGACGGATAGGAGGATGCGTGTCTTGGGAACATCAGCCACAGGGTAGAAGACGGAGGAGAGGAACCATTTGGGGGGATCTTCGATCTTTGATCAGAGCACCAGAGATCAGAGCCGAGGAGAGTTTTTCAGAGTCACACAGGCCGAAGAACAAAGAGTTGAGATCGAGCCATAGCTTAATGTTCTGTAGTGAACTAGGAGAGGGTGAGATCGACACATAGGGAGAACACACCACAGTTACTTCTTAGTTGTAACGGCTAAGGTGGACTATAGCTAGTTATTTCATTCAGTTATTCCGGATTGTAACCGAATTAGAGAAGTAATATAAGCCACTTCTGGCATCTTGCTTTACACCTTGTTTGTGAAAGCATTGTGGTATGTGTTGTGTGTATTGTTAAGCAAGAGCCTTATCTTGTAAGGTGACCTGCGTCAGTATGTATAATTGCACACTCGATTTTGATTTATCTGAAACATTTCATATATGAAAAACATAATCGAGTAAGATTTGCATATAGTCCTACAAGAGCAAACGGGATTTTAAATTTAATACACAATGATGTATTTGGACTTGTTCTTGTTCCATCATTAGGTAGATATGTGTATTTTATGTTTCATTTATAGATGATTTCTCTAGGAACACACAGATTTATTTCCTTCGAAATAAATATGAATGATTTGCGAAGTTTAAAGAATTTAAGGCTTGTTAATGCCTAAAAGGTGCAAACATGCGACATTTAGGAAATTAATCCAGTAAGGCGTCATCAACATAAAGAATGCATCTCAACATAGGCATCCTCAACAGATATAAAACAAAGCATGATCCCATAAGTGCCAAAACGCAGTCAAAATAAAGAGTAGTGCGGGTAATACATGATGACCCGCACTATAGCACAGGTTAACTGAACAATGCATGCACTACATCCATGCGGATTTTCCTTCGATATCTACGCTAATATAAAAACAACGGGACCACTAACTCCCAACGGCACATTAAAGGTTCAATCCTCTCCAAGGATCTGAATTCGGCTCCTCGCACACTTGGTGGCATTAATCAACCCCCCCTATGTACCTTGGAACTAGTTCAAGGGAGAGGAGACTTCACATTTGGATATAGTTGTTTGTTAGCCATATGCTACTAGATTTGAGTTGGAGCTTCCTCTTAGCCCACCATTTCCTACCATTGGGAGCATTCCCAAGCTCCCTTGCCTCCTTCCTTCAAGGGGCAAGTGTTTATCTCCATTGTCCTATAGTCTATTTAACATTTAGTTTCAACAAGAAAGGCCTCCCTAAGGGAGATTGTTGGCTTACCTTGAATCCCACACCTCCTAGGTGTTGTACAACTATTCCATTGGGAAATATAAGAGTGGTTGAACATATCTATAATTGTTATTGGAGTTTGCATTCTCCCCCCATCTCTTCCATTTTGTTTTTATCCTTATTTCTTTCTTTGAATGTGAATTACACTAGCAATATCTTGCAGGATCACTTGGAGGAACATCAACAAAACGAACAAAAGGGGATCCAAGTACTGAGGCCTTGCTGCAACCTACAAGGACTAGCCCCTCACCAAGTGAAAGGGTGAACTTGTGCAATTTTTTCCACAATAGTTCTAATGGTGACCATACTTATTTTTGTTCATTTCTCATTAAACTAGGTTGTTTTATGCTAAGTATCTAATTCTCAGTATTTATCACTTGCAGGAGATCAGGTATTCCACCTCTTTCTTCTAGAATTTGGCCCCATCATGGCACCAATTTATTTTCACGTAGTAGTATAGATCCTGACATCTCTACCGTGTTGATAGCACGAAAATGACTTGCACAGTCACACGCACAATGTAGGTTAATAGTGTTATACATGCGCTACCCCACCAAGGTCATCTGCAAAGAAGGTTAGTATACTTCCTGCGCTGCTCAGCATATCTGTTTTGAATTAACCCGCACGGTCCGCACGATAGAGTGTGGTTTGGCCACGCTACTGTTGTTTATTTTATTTTTATCTACATAAATTAGTTTGACAGTGCAAATACTGCTTACTAATGAACTTAAATTAAGGTTGATTCACATAATTACTTAATCTTTTAGTAATTAGTTCACCTAGTATAATATTAGGAAGTAAATAGTTCATGTCTCTTGAAACTTACCTAGGTAAACAACTTCGAGGCTTTCAACGGGCCCCATTGTTGTCACTAGTATTCAAGACCATTTCTTGTTTATGCACCAATTGACATGTTTTTAGTATCAATTCAAGTGTAGAATCCACTTTTTGCACACAAGCAAGGACCTAAATACCCTTGTCTCCCAAAGTATGCTCTTCACCTCGCACTTCATGTGAGCTTGGTGAATCAGAAATGGGTGAGAATTGTGAAATACCTCCATTGCACACTTAGTTAGCATCTTTGATATGCAAATCATCATTATCTTCTTTTAGAGTTAGAAGTATGTATTACTTGGTATTATCTTCTAGTTAATTTGTCGATATCAATTTTCTTTCATCACATGTGTTTGCACCAGTCGCACACACTAAGAAACCTAAAGAATCTTTTGATCCAAGTATGCTCTTCACTTCACATTCCATGTGAGCTTGGTGAATTAGAAAGGTAGGGATTGTGAAATAGCTCTCTTACACTCCATAAACAAACACTTAAAACCCCTTAAAATCAACATTGTAATTGTCTTAACCAACTAAAATCCTCCATAGGAGGTCGCAAAACAATATTTTAGTTAGGTAGGATTGATTGGGCTAGGCATCCATTAATGCCCACCAATTTAGTTTCATTAGCAATATTTTGAAACATAGCATTGTTGTCTCATAGGGTACTTACAAAATCCTTCTATAAGCAAGTGCTAAAAGAAAACCCGAATCAAAAGTGTGTTGTGACCAAGGAGGTGAAAGCCGAGGTATAGCTTCCTTTCTCTCCCCTACAAGCCACTCACCTTGTTGTAGGGAGACAACACTATACCAAGCAGGACGAACCACTGATCCACACTTGACGCAAGGTATCTTAGTGGCCCAACTTAGGATATCACCAAGGAGCAATTGTGAATGCAATTAACTCCTGAAGTTATCTATTTCCTTTGGGAGATTTTTCCAAGTCTTCTTGATTGGAACATTGGTCCCATGGATGATAAAAATAGCTCTTTGTTACCTCCACTAGTCGATTGTTGAGTGGATACCATTATCACCATCAATTGTGCTTTTGGGAAGCCAAGTTACATTTGAGAGGAAAGACGTTAGGTCTTGTTAAGGAATTTACATTTATTTTCTTTTTAAAGTAAAATCTCATTAAACTCGTAATAAAAAGAACCTACATGTGGGAACTCATGCACTAAAACTGACAGTGCACATATCACTCACTTATCGCACCATTTTGCATATGTTGTGGTTGGCATATTTTTGCATTTGTTCAATTGTGTTTAAATTCCACTATCACTCTCATCTGACACAAATCCTTCATCATTGAGGAACAAAACAACATCTTGAGACAGTCTCGTAGATTGTAAGTCCTATCCCCTCTCTCGGGGGGTGTTTTTACACCTTCTTCCCATGGTTCACAAGGAAGGTACCCTAGCAGGATACATTTATAAGATCATCTAGTCAAGGAAAACCATTTCTAGGTGCATTTTATCCTCTTGGAGAAACTATTAATTACACCAATTCTTTCCCCATCGGAGGAGGTACCCCGCTGGATTCTCCCCTTGGAGACCCATCAATTACCTTTGACCCATCCTCTCTCATAGGACGTCAACCATTGTTTACAACACCACTTGGGTTTCCCCCTCATGAAAATAACATTCCACACACAATGGAAAGACCAGTGGTACCTACCTTACCATTCACGGCTAGCTCAAATCAACATGATTTGGCCAAACTTATCAATGATACCACGGTTGATAGCTCCTGATCCCACATGGTTTTCTATGCCAAATAAACTTCCCTTCGATATCCCTAAATTCGAAGGAAAGAAGGGGGACAATCCCACCAACCATGTCATTTATTTTCACTTATGGTGTTCATCTAACAACATAGTAGATGATCTTGTGAGGCTTCACCTCTTTCACCATAATATCACAGGTACGGAAGCCAAATGGTATGTCAATTTAGCAAGCGCAACCCATGCCACATTCACAACACTAGCCACTGTGTTTCTTACTTACTTCTAGCTCTCGATTCGACATGAACTTGGCCTCAAAATTATCACAGAGTTTAGGCAAAACACATCTACCACATCATGGATCACATCCATGAGTGGCGCAGGTGTTGTACATTATGCAAGATCGATATACAACCACCCTTTGTTTTGGATTGGTTTATCAAATTTATCCAACTTGCCGTAGCTAAATATGTCACCACCTCCATGTCGCAAAGCGAGGAAGAGGATATTTTGAAAGCGCAACATTTCGATCTTATATATGCACAATTTGACTACCGTTACACTATCCCCCTGATGCCCCTTGGCATCGGTCATTGGATTGTACACCTTCGTGCTTGTCACATTCAGCAGATGGGATTATTGGGTCCATTTCCCATCTAGGAAAGGTTCCTCCTACCACGTTGGTGCAATTTAATATTGTTCTGTACTACCCATCCATGCCACCAATGTCAGTACCCACTACACCAGTACCAACCCCACCAATTGGTCAATTCTAGTATGGACCGTATAGTCCTACATACCTGAAGATTAGCCAAGAGACGACGGTCCCTATACCGCCAATGGCACAAGCCATTCCTATGTCCACCTCTTATTGAACACAAACCACATTTATCCCACCCCCGAGGTACAACCCTTATCATCCTTCCCCATTCCCAATTGGTCAAAAAAATTCCCCCCACATGGGGGTCATCTTAGTTCAACCTTCTTACATCCAACAAGCTCAACAATTTGAGTAGTTGAACGCTGCAAAACCCCAGAATCCTCATACTTAGGAGAAGAATAAAGGGAAGAACAAACTGAATCAATAGTTGGGGTAAGGGGGAAAGCCCCCTCCGCAGGAAAACTAGAATATGAGTAACCAAAATGAAGGGACAAAAAATTCCCCCACACAAGGGAAGAATCCCACCCTGAGAACCAATTATTGTTGCTCCATTTGCAGAAATTATGGTCACTACACACATCATTGTCCTCTTATCCCCAACTTCCCATAGTTAGTGGAAGCCAAAGAGAAGATGGTGACTAATTCTCCTCAGGCAATGAATCCTCCCCAACCACAAACCATCGTGTTACAACAACCATTTGCGAATTAAGGGGTATTTACACAACAAGAAGACCCTCTCTGACACGATGACTAGTCCTTCCAAAATATCTATACATTGGATGTAAACCTTCAGACATGAGCGAGAGGTTATGATGGGCCTTCCACCCCCTAAGTGGAAGAGATTCCTATCCCCTTGAGGGGGCTTTTGTATATACCACGCCCGAATACCGAACAAATCTTATGGATTCTGAAAGTTCCACTTCAGCGTACCCATAATAACACTCACATTAAAGCTGCCCACAATTGCAGTATTGTGGATGACTTGGCTCAATCCCCTGTGGCTATGTCCACATTAGAAGCGTTACAGTCTTTCCCGACAATGAAAAAGGAGTTAATCAATGCACTTGGTTCTATCGATACTTCTGACTCGCACCTCATGACCTTTGATCTCGAAAAAGGTGATCCGCCACTGTCGTCATCAGTCTCATTTCAAGTTCCAGTTAGGGTAAAGAACGCCGTGATTCATTGTTGTATTATTGATGAAGGTGCATCCACTTGCGTTATGTTTTCCAAAGCCTAGAAATGATTAGGGTCTCCTCACTTGGTTCCCTGATTTATCGCTCTTCACGCACATGATGGGAGACCATCCCAACCAAGAGGATTATGCCAAAATGTCCCCATAGAGATGGGGGGAAATATGTATGATAGATATCCAAGTAGTCGACGCAAAACTTGACTACAACATCCTTTTGGGGTGTAGTTATATGTATGCCATGAAGGCGGTCACCTCCTTAGTCTTTCTGTAACATCCCTCCTATTTTGATTCTTATTGTTATTAAATTTGGTAAATGTAATTGTAATTATGTAAGCGTCCCTCATGAGGAGCTCAAGGCCAAGGCCCCACGAGTAGTACTTGGGAGTATTGTTACGTCATTTACCTAAATGTTACTAAGAACATGACACTACTTAAACGATGTAACTAAATCCTCTTATGGGAAAGGTAAAGATGGTTAAGAAGCCATAGGGGTTCAACTACGGATGACATGTGCCATCGTAGTGCCTTGGGTAAAGACTAAGCATGGATATGCTACCCTAAATAATATCTAGTCGCTATTTCAAATAGTATTATTTTAGAAAATTATGCGACATTTCAACAAGGGTTTTCATTAGAACCATTTTTATATATATTAATTGTTAAATATGAATTAATATGCTATATTTATTAAAGTTATATATACATACGAAATTGTATATAATCATTAAAAATTATGTATATATTATACATAAGAAAATATATATAAGTATTGAAAACATAAAAACTAAAAGGTAATCCATATTGGAAACAATATATACGCTTCTATGTATATTTTTAAGAAAAGGTGAAATGAACTTGGATATTGAATTATGGAATCTTAAATGTTTTCTTAAGATTTTATATTAAACAAGTAATCGAGTTAACTGGTTAGAGAGGTGGTCTCCTTAGTGGGACACCCGGACCTCCAATAAACCGAGTGGTTTCCTTCGTGGAATACCTACCATCGCCATCTGTCGCTCGATGGCACACTAATACTACCTACCAGGCCAATTGTCCCTTAAGGTGGAGCGCTAACACTGTAAACCGCCATCTGTCATCAGTGGGGGGTCTCATCTCTCGACAGACAGTTTGACGACTTCGGAATATATGGGATTCCCGTCTGGGATCTCCTGCTTCCGATTTTAATGACTCAACCTTGCATTTGTTTTCTTTAAAAATACCATGATGGCCATGTGGGATGGATGGTGGGAGAAGATGAACCCAAGGCCGGTGCCTTCGGATGTTGGATATATGTTATATTTTGAACATCGCACACGTTTGCAATGGGTATGTTATTCTTTGTCGTTGATTTACTAATTTTGCATATGTTGTGTCTCTTTGGTGTTTCTCTTGATATTGTGTTTCAATATAATTATTGAATAAGGTTTAATTAAATGTTTTCGACTGTGTGTCTTTTATGAATTCTTTTTATTATCAATAATAACAATCTTGTTATTTGTATTTTTATGTTTATGCATGTATTGGTAATGTTGACTTTGTGATATTCTTATAAATATAATTAAGCATTTCTGGCTAACCCTAAAGAGTAAGAATTCCAAAGGTAAATTTAATGTTATGTTAGATAAGACATTTTGCTCTACTTATACCTTGAAGTAGATTAATTTAAATATATATGCAAAGTGAATTAGAGTAAATGTTATTTAACCTTTTGATCAATAAATAAGAAGGGTTGTTTTGATTAATGATTGCAGAAAAGAATATGCACGCTCCATATTTTTGACAGACAATTAACCGACTTGATGTTTAAGAGATATTAGTGTAATTCATTTCTTTATGTTATTGTCTATAATGAAAGTTTTAAAAATATTTACCAAAATTACTAACTCAGAAATTTGGGTATGTTCCACATTCGTATCATGATGTTTCCTTTACATGGGAAAGTAGTTACTCTTGACCAAATTAACTATTATGACCCCAACACCACAAGCAAACCACACAATTTCCTATCGAGTGTACTTGGTGATGATCAACCATATGTTGACATTTCCCCCGGCATGTACAAGGACTCCAATTTGTTAGGATCATATTCAGGACCACCACCTAACATCCCTACCTCGACTGATGGCATAATGTGCATGATTTTCACCGCTGAAAATGGATTCGCCTCCACCTCAACACCACTGTCGAGTCATGGAATTGAGAAAACGTTGAGTCCATCGGTACCACCGATTTTTCAAATCCCATTCTTACATCCCCCCACTGGTGTACAAGGGACATCTGTTATGGCTCAGTTAACTCTACATGGGATGACTTTGGGAATACCGGTATGGTACCTCATAACACCACCCTACCCAAATATGGATTCCAAACCCATCACCCATTACAATTTTTTCTATGTCTCTGTTGGTATTCCTATAAGGCCCATAACACATTAATTTACAACAACCCAACCTATGCAATCTGCAACTAAAGCACAATCAGTCATCACTAAGACCACCAATGGGGGCACCAAACAACCAAAGTTGAAAGGTCCCCTATTACCTAACCTGACATTTAATTTAATAGAAACTGCTAAGCCTAAAGAAGGGGGCATCAACCAGTATGAGTTAAAATCCCCAGTTATGATGAATACTCCCAATCAAATGGTTACACCGCTGTGTTCTCTTTGTGGGAAACAAGGCCATGCAACAAGCTTATGTCCTACTATACCAGAGCTAAGGAATTTTTTCAATTCACCCGTTAGCATCACCAATGCTCCACCGACGGTGAAAGGGGGCACACCTCTCTCTCGCACATCTAATTCCAAAACATTGCATACGAATGACATATGTTCTATACGTACTCAGTATGGGAAATATATGCACCATTGCCTTGAACCCCCTTGTTACTGAGAGGCATTGGAAACAATTCATCTCACTCAAGTAACAATTGAGGAACCCTTCTTCTTAAACCAATAATCAACATCCATTAATGTGGTCAACACATCAACGTCACCATCAGTGGCCCCTCCCACAGAAGTTGCACTATCGCATGCATCATGGATAAAATAAACACTTAGGAAGACCAAGAATGCTTTTTTCCACACGTACCAAGAGCTTGTTGATATTGTGGAGAGACCACCCACTTCTCCTTTCAAAGACCCATTTTGTGCACCAAACGAAAGATCTTCTAGAACTAATGAGAATGGAAGGTGAATTACAACCCCTCCATATAACCCTGCAAAGGTCACAAACCGAGGAAGTAAAACTGACATTACCAGATACCATCGATGTTGAATCTCCTTTAGCTAGTGTCCTCACTTTCAGTGATTCCTCATCTTCAAATGAAGACATAGATCACTTGCAAGCATTCCCCAAAAATTAACAAATCAACAAGGGGTTTTACCCCTGCAACAAAAACAAGAAATCCAACACCAACCATTGATATTCTTATTTGTGTCCAAAATTTTTATTTCATTTCAAATTATTGTGATTTAGAAAGTAAAACTACCTCTATTCTTAAATGTAGATGGCCTCCTAGCTAGACATCTACATAGGATATGCGGATGGTGATATTCGATGGTCCAAACATTTATCATCCGCTACCTATGTTATATATTCCCCCTCCCATACAATCCACCACACTGACGGGGTTTGCTTGGAGGGAATTACAAACAACCAAGCAAAGTATGATGCCATAATAGGTCTATTAATTGACTCCATGCACCTGAGGATTCATCATCTACAAGTACACCTCGACTCACAACTTGTCGTATCACAATTGAGTAATGTATTTCATGTATGCAACTCGCTTCTCTTCCAAAATTTTCTGCGGGTGTGCCTTCTCATTAAAACATTTGAAACCATAACTTTCAAACATATATGGAGAAATGCCAATGCATTTTCTGACTCCATCGCTAATGAGGTATTGAATTGTTACATGGTACATAACCCGACTACATAAACCTGCATATCAAACATCCATAAATACATTTATGTGTTTCACCTACAACTACACATACATGTATATCATCATCGTAAGTCCTAAAGTCGATAATACATGCCCAAAACAAATATGTAAGTATCAACTACTACATAGGAATCACATCAACACATAGGAAACATAAAAAAAAATACACATACATCACATACATAAAGAGATGCATACATCATGTGCCGAAAAAATGTTATATATATATATGTATATATATCTCATAAAAATGTGTGTCATGTACAACAATGGCTTTCTTGGTGCATATACATAGTAGCCTTGTGGGGATACATCAGAAAAACGCCTCCCATAGGCTCATAAAAAAATATGTATACACAAAACTGGGACTCATATCCCTATACAAACAATCAAGATGCCCTGCTAGTTGGTGTATCCCAGGGTCCCAAAATGGCCAGTGGCCATATATCCTCCCCTTGTGCCAGCTCTGGTTTCCACCGTAACCTCTATTGTGGAGGAAGGGACACTCCTCCCTGCACCTCTTGTGCCACATGGCACACTACTGTTACCTGCTGCATGATGTGCCTCCAAGATGGACCACACTCAGCTAGTAAGTGAAGTGTTAGGTCCAGTTCATCATCCTCGAGGTCGTCCCAACCTTAGTCATCAACCCAAACAAATATCCCACCAAACCGCCACTCATGGATAATTTTAAGGACCCATACTTATTTAAAATTGTATAAACCTTGGCGAATCTTACCAATTCTCAAAATGTCAATTATAAAATATTTGGCGATATTTTTCTAAAATGATTTCAATTTCTAAGGATTTTATATAGTTTATATAATATTTTGGCGATTTTTAGAGTGAAAAAAGTTTACCCCATCAAAATTGGGCGAAATGGGGCTTCAAAAAATGCAAATTGGTGAATCTTTTTTTGGAAAAAAACATGGAAAAATAGCCCATGGGCTAAATTTCGTCCCTAAAATTATCCTTGCTGCCACTCCATGTCTACTAGGATAGCTTCCATTTAGTCCCTGACAGCTTCCACCCTTGCCATATCTCCTCCAGGAACGACTCCTCCCACTCCGATGGCACCACCCTCGACTACACCTGCTCTTTTGATGGCCTTCCCACCCCAACAGTTGGATGATCTATCCTTGGTCTTTTCCTTCGAGGTGGCCTCACATGAACTACATCTGCATCATAGAAGAGGAAACCGTCATTAGTACCTGATAAACATGTATATCATAAATGTGCAGAAATAAAAGTATGTACAAATATATATGCGAAAAGTACAAACCATAAAACATACCTGAAGCATCAAAACCTCCAAGAGGAATGGGAAGATCCAAATATCCTCGGTATTCCATACCGCTCTAGGGATACCTCTCCACTTGGCCAATGCTGCCCTCCAATACATCCAGCACCTAGGGCGTATAATTGGTCCCCATGGGCCCATCATCAGCATGAGGCATAATGTGCCCCCAAAATGCCATCTGAGGCTCCTATCGTACCCTTAGTGGAGCTACTACTTGCAACCTCAATGACAGGTAGTGCTTGAATAAATAGGAGCATAGTGACACCACCATAGCACAAGGTGCTTTGAGCCCCACCCCAATGTAGATCCAACATCTGTAGCATCATGGACTTCAACAACAACATACCCTATGCCATGAAACGACCATCCATAACTCTCTCAACCAATTGGTTTTGTCCCTGTGTAATCTGATTGGGGGATGCGGCCCCAGTACACGCATCACGATTGTCGTAATATCCTACATGGGAAGATCCCTTAGATGGATCACCAACACTCCACCAAATTTCACATAAATTTGATCACCATTGAAATATCAATCCACGAGAGTGTGGGTCGTCTCTCCCACTATCTATGGAGGGAAGGGATCTCTCACCCCTCGGTGATTCAACCTCGTTAGAAAATAAATGTCTTGATTCGTTATACTTAGGTCCTCCTCCCCAACCAAGAAAACCCCTTGGTCCGGGACCCTGGCACATATCGAGTAACCTCCATAACAGATAGTCCATCGATTGCATCAAAGGGCACTTGAAGAACTTCAAGAGCCCAACATTGTGCAAAGGCTCTGTTGCTCGCTGGTCATCGAGCACCAAGTCTCAGAGGGAATCATACTCCCTCTCTATCCACTCAACTATACCTATCCAATCCATAAGAACAACCTGGAAAAGGACAATACCCACTCATTAGGTAAATACATCCATAAAATAAGAGTAGTGCGGTCTTTCCAAAAAGGTCCGCGCATAGCAAAGCTATTCCCAAGATAGTCGCGGATAGCACAACTATTCCCAACATAACCATGCATAGCGCAACCAAACCACAATTTGGTTGCATGAAACTAGCACGCGACCGAACAATTACTTTTATGTGCGTAGCGTGGAACAATACATTTTACCCACGCTATCGAGGTGCATGGAATTGCGCATGATTTTCAGAAAATATCACATGTAGTAGCACTCAATTTCCCAAATTACCTAAAAGGCCCCCTAGCCACCCATGGGACCCCTAAACCTAAATTTACCCAGACAAAATTAAAAACTGCAAGGTCAACGCATATCTAGATCTCGCATCTCATTGATAGGAACCCCAGATCTCCCAGAATCGCTCAAAATGGAATCTCGGAGGTTGGCGGAAAAAAGTACAAATGATTTCGAAAAGTGGGCCCCACCCCTACTTATAGTCATTTGACCCAAACTTCCAATTAACGCCACGGACAAACTATAACTCTATTTCCCAAACTGTTCGCACTACCATGATCGGTGTATCGATCTCTTCAACATGGAGCTAAGCAATCTAGATTCCTTCTAGTACCATCATGACACTATTTTTCTCTCGTACCCCATAGGTATAATATTTTTTGGTTCTATGATTGGTGCATTGTCAATACCTTGGTTATGTCCTTTACTACACTTGGGTATGTATGCCGTATCTATAGGATATCAATCAAGACAATGTGGAACTTCTTATAAGAATAAGACTCCGAGCTCTAGGGTCAGTGCAAGCTAATGAGGGTCACTTTTGGCGCGTTAGATGCAATAGAAAACTGAAAAAGCAGGCATCCTTCAACTTACTTGGATTTTTTGAGCTACTTACGCAAAATATCTTGCATTGAATAAAAAAGATGAAATGTAGGAAATTGAATCACGTTTCCGAATATATAACTTTTATGTATTGAAAATTTGCATAGCTATGTCAAGTTTCATTTTTCCTAACAGACACTTTTTATTTTTCAGGCAAATGATAAGGTATATGTTTTTGTGGGTTGAGCCTTTGAGGGCCTAAATGATGGAATCAAGCTACAAAAATCGGCATGCATGTAGCGAACACATAGCACTTGTGCACCATTATTTTTCAAAAATTAAATTAGTAATTTTATAATTTTTTTATAATTGTCTAAGTGATCAAACCTCGGAAATAATACCTCTTTTGTGGGTAGAGCCTTTGAAGGTCTTAATGCAAAAATCTTGACATGGGTTTTTCATAGAACGTGGAGGTTAGTGTCCTCTTGTGCACCATACATTTTTTTTTTGAAATGATCGAGAATTGAAAAAGTTATGGAAGAAACACTAACAATGTGTTTCATGAGATAAGGAAGTAGGACAGAAAAGAAATTGAAAGAAAATAGGAAAAATTAATATTTCAAAATAAAAGTTACATATTTGGAATTTGTAGAAAAAATGCTATTTGTGTCTAAGATTTCGTAAAAAATGACTGTGTGTAGCATATTGTAACGAGTGGCTAAGCACAGGTTTCTCCAGAAACTGGAAGAAATACCCAATTAGCTTTGGTTTTTCATTAACATTGCACAGGTTTGGAATTACCGAAGCAAACTCCAAAGCATACACATAGGATTACTGTTGACATGCGAGCAAACTCCAAATTCAAAATTATTGCCACGCTTTTAGATGTACATAACGTGCACACATTATATAACTACATAACGCGTACGCGTTATATAGTTAAAAAATGCGCTCATGTTATTTAAATCAGAAAATACATGTTTAATACTTGAGAAAGAAGGGGTGTGGAAGAATCAAGGGAATTTTTGTTTAATATTTGAGAAGGGGTGGGGAAGGGTCAAGGGAATCTATGGTTAATATTTAACAGGGGTGGGAAAGGGTCAAGGGATTAGAAGGATGTAGGAAGCTTGAGTGGGGAGAGATGTAGGGAATGAGAACGTGATGGGCTACAGGGGTTGAAGGGAAGTGGAGCTTGAGATCACTATTAGGAGTAGAATAGGTTCTGAAGAGGTATAGGGTTAGAAGTTGAAAGTGAGACTTGAGTGACAAGGGGGAATGGATGGAGGCAAGGGGGATGTGAGAGAGAACTAAAGAATACAAGGGGGGGGAGACATAGAGTGAGGGAGGGAGAGGGACAATGGGGAGGAATGGATTTAGAGAGAGTGAGAGATATATGGGGATAGAACGAAATAAAGAGATAGGAAGGGAGGGACAGAAAGTGTTGGTGGGAGACATGCAAGGAGTGGTGGCGAGAGAGAGAGAGAGAGAGAGAGAGAGAGAGAGAATATGAGAGGAGGGGGAAGGGACATAAAGTGGGTGAGAGAGAGGGAGTGATGGAGAGAATGGGATAGGTTGAGGGAAAGATAACATGAGGGAGGGATAAAAGGTGAGAGAGAGACAGGCGATGAGAGAGGGAGGGAGAGAAGGTAGGGTGAGGGATGGAGGGAGAAAGGTGGAGATAGATATGGATGGAGGGGGGATGGGTTGGAGAATGGAAAGGGACATAATGTGTGTGTGTGTGTGTGTGTGTGTGTTTGAGAGAGAGAGAGAGAGAGAGAGAGAGAGAGAGAGAGAAAGATTGATGGTTGGTGAGAGAGACACTAGAGGGATTTGTGAGCGACAAAGAAAGTGGGAGGTTGTGTGTGTGTGTGTGTGTGTGTGTGTGTGTGTGATAGGGAAGGAGGAATCAGTGTGGTGGCAGGGACGAAGATGGTGTAAGGGAGAGAAAGCGACATAGAGGGAGGGAGGTAAAGGGAGTGAGGGACATAACCAGGGACAGATCTAGAGAAAGAGATAGGGAGAGGGATACAAGGTGAGATAGAGAGGGCAGGGGGGAGCGATGAAGGCACATAGGGTTTGTGATTAAGGGAGAACGAAGGGAGAGAGTTCTATAAGGACTTGGATATTTGTGAATATATACATAAGGTGGATACCCTCCTCGTCATCATCTTCATCACCATCACCACCTTCATCATCATAACCATCATCATCATCACCACCTTCATCATCATAACCATCATCATCATCATCAACATATTCATCATCGTTGTCATCTCTAGGTTCCTGATCAACATCTCCATCATCATCATCTTCTTCATCCTTATCATCTTCATCATCATCTTCATCACCATCACCATCATCGTGAACATCTTCATCACCATAAACATCTTCATCATCATTGTCATCTGCGCCTTCCTCATCAACATCTCCATCATCATCATCATCATCATCATCATCTTCATCACTGGCACCATCATCATCAACATCTTCATCATCATCACCATCATCATCATCATCATCAACATCTTCATCATCATTTTCATCTCTAGGTTCTCCATCATCATCATCATCTTTATGACCATCATCGTCATCATCAACATCTTCATAATCATCACCATCATCATCATCATCATATTCCTCATCAAATCAACATCTCCATCATCATCATCATCATCTTCTGAACATCATCATGATCATCATTTAAACATCACCATCACCATCTTCATCATCATCACCATCACCATGATCATCAAAATCTTCATCGTCATCACCATCACCATCACCATCACCATCACCATCACCATCTTCATCATCATTGTCATCTCTAGGTTCCCCATCAACACAACATCTCCATCATCATCATCTTCTGCATCATCATCATCTTCATCACCATCATCATCATCATCAACATCTTCTTCATCATCACCATCATCATCATCATCTTTCTCATCAAATCAACATCTCCATCATGTCACCATCTTCATCATCATCATCATCATCATCATCATCCGAACATCACCTTCACCATCATCATTACCATCACCATCATCATCGACATCCTCATCGTCATCACCATCATCATTGGCATCTATAGGTTCCTCATCAACATCTCCACCATCATCATCTTCATCACCATCATCATCATCATCATTGGCATCTGTAGGTTCCTCATCAACATATCCATCATCGTCATCTTCTCCATCATCATCACCATCATCACCATCATGATCTTCTGAAAATCATCATGATCATCATCTAAACATCACCATCACCATCATCGTCAACATCTTCATCATCATGACCATCACCATCATCATCAAAATATTCATCGTCATCGCCATCACCATCACCATCACCATCACCATCTTCATCATCATTGTCATCTCTAGGTTCCCCATCAACACAACATCTCCATCATCATCATCTTCTTCATCATCATTATCTTCATCACCATCATCATCATCATCAACATCTTCATCATCATCACCATCATCATCATCATCATCTTCCTCATTGGATCAACATCTCCATCATGTCACCATCATCTTCATCATCATCATCATCATCATCATCCGAACATCACCATCACCATCATCATCAACATCTTCATCATCATTAGCAACCCCATCATCATCGACATCCTCATCGTCATCACCATCATCATTGGCATCTGTAGGTTCCTCATCAACATCTCCACCATCATCATCTTCATCACTATCATCATCATCATCATTAGCATATGTAGGTTCCTCGTCAACATATCCATCATCGTCATCTTCTCCATCATCATCACCATCATCACCATCATGATTTTCTGAACATCATCATGATCATCATCTAAACATCACCATCACCATCATCGTCAACATCTTCATCATCATCACCATCAACATCATCATCAAAATCTTCATCGTCATCACCATCATCATCACCATCACCATCACCAACACCATCTTCATCATCATTGTCATCTCTAGGTTCCCCATCAACACAACATCTCCATCATCATCATCTTCCTCCTCATCATCATCTTCATCACCATCATCATCATCATCAACATCTTCATCATAATCACCATCATCATCATCATCTTCCTCATCGGATCAACATCTCCATCATGTCACCATCATCTTCATCATCATCATCATCATCATCATCCGAACATCAACATCACCATCATCATCAACATCTTCATCATCATTACCAGCACCATCATCATCGACATCCTCATCGTCATCACCATCATCATTGGCATCTGTAGGTTCATCATCAACATCTCTACCATCATCATCTTCATCACCATCATCATCATCATCATTGGCATCTGTAGGTTCCTCATCAATATATCCATCATCGTCATCTTCTCCATCATCATCACCATCATGATCTTCTGAACATCATAATGATCATCATCTAAACATCACCCACCATCATTGTCAACATCTTCATCATCATCACCATCATCATCAAAATCTTCATCGTCATCACCATCACCATCACCATCTTCATCATCATTGTCATCTCTAGGTTCCCCATCAACACAACATCTCCATCATCATCATCTTCATCATCATCATCATCTTCATCACAATCATCATCATCAACAACATTTTCATCATCATCACCATCATAATCATTGTTGGGCACTATTTTGACCCCTTTTTGCCTCTTATATAACCTTCATTTCCTTCATAAAATTTCCATTTTGAGTAGAAAGCCTTAAAGATCACCCATAAACCTTGGTCAAAGAGGTATAATGTCATTTGCTTATTAATAAATTGAGTTTTGTGATTTTTAGGCATTTTAACTAGGATTTCTACTAAAATTACGGGATGTACTAACTTCCCGTATTACTTCCAAAGTTGAGTAATTGCAGGACAGTTAGGAGGGAAACAGAAGATCAGGAATGGATCCTTAATGTCCACAGATGGATGAACATCCAACAGTCAGGAGAAGTGGCCTATGCAGATGTCGAGTCAAGCAGAGCTAAATGTGGCCACCTGTTCTGCGTTCAACACAAAAGAAGGAGCAATGCTGATTTTGTGGAACCCCACGATTTTGAAGATGATCTCGACTAGTTGTTAGCATTAATTAGCTGTAGGGTTATAATAATTTCAGTTTGATTTAGAATTGGTATAAATCATTTGCAAAACAATGAGATAGGGGATCACAATTTTAAAAGAGGAATGCATTACATTTGAGCTTCCGAAACTGCGTGGTGTCTCCTGTAAAACGATTCTGTGAATGAATACGAAGCTTTAAGTTCTGTGAAGTCGTTTATGTGTGTTGAGCAAGGCGTTGGAGGGCCCCCATCGTTAAACTCTACACACTTACCTGTTGCTGGTTGATCGATTGGGTATGCATTTGAATGTAATTTCCAGTTTATGAATCAGAATATAATTTCCAGTTTATAGATCATAGAACAAGTACAGTCAAGTTTTAATTGAATCCATTGATGCTCTGTTTTTTTATGTATGGTTTGAATTACAAATTCTGTCACTGTACATCACTGCAGTATTGGATAAACGCTGTTCTTCACTGATTAACTGTTACGAATATTGAATTGTTCAGACTACGATTTCTGTGAATTGTCCATTGCTGGTATTCGATACTGAAATGATAGAAAGACATTTACAAATTATGAGCACTGTCTTGTAAAAGAAATTAATTGGTAATTGACTTTCAGTGATAATAGAATCTTGCAGTTTAAATCTTAGGGTTTATAGGATTGTTATTTAATTTTTACTTCAATCTTCATGTTTTCACAAATCAATCATTGCAGGCTTAAAAATGAAACAATGAAATCACCCTTGTAAGAGGATTTTGTCTCTATGAGCTGCAGTACATCAGTTCCTATTAGTAGATTTAATTACAAACAGCTAAATTCTGAATAAGTCTAGCTTCTCTGTCCTAAAACTTGGATGTGTCTCGAAGTTCACAAACCTGGATTGATATTAAATTTAAGTTCTGATTAACACCGATAGATCAGAGCCCAACATTTTGGCGCCGTTGCCGGGGAGGCACTGTAGAAGTAGACTTAGGAACTTTAGTTTCTGATAAAAACAAAACTTTTCAAGCAAAAACACAGATTAGATTTCACTTTTATGTTTAGGTTAAGAGACGAGAAAGGAAGATTTATTAAAAACCCCCCAAAAACAGAAATAACAGGAGATTCTCTTCCAAAGGAGTTCATTTCAACAGTTGGTAAATTCAAAATGTCTGAGGAAGAAACATCAAAAGGTCCAACTGCAGAACAGAGAAGGGAATATGAGAGGATGTTAGAGATGGAAAACCAACGTAGACAAGAGAGAAGGGAAGAAGAAAGGAGGGAAGAAGAAAGAAGACATATGAGGGATGAAGGAACAATAGAAGATCAGGAGGCCACCTTTAAATTTCCTATCTTAGACACTAGTGTTATCTTAGGGGAAGAGGTGAAAATGAAGAATATTCCACCCTCTGTCTTACCAAACTTTTATGGCATGACCTCTGAGGACCCTGACTCTTTCCTATTCGAATTTGACATCTTGTGTCGAACCTATGGATATACTGATGATACCCATAAGCTTCGTCTTTTCCCTGCTACTCTTAAAGCAGCTGCCTTGAAGTGGTTCATGGGCTTAGGAGAACACTCTATCACTAGCTGGGATGACATGAGGAAAATCTTTCTTCGAAAATATCAAGCATATTGCAGATCAAAAGGGTTGAAAGATGATATTTTTGGCATGACTCAACAGGAAGATGAGAGTTTGGAGGAATATCTAGAAAGGTTCTCATACAATTTACAGAAATCTAAATACAATTCCTTAACACCTGAAATGATTAGAACAATATTTCTGAAAGGAATAAGAGAAGAATATTTGGACATTTTAAATGTTATGGGAAAAGGTGACATTTCTTACCTTCCTTTTGATGAGATACAGGACTTGTGTCAGAAGTATTCCAGAGGAAAGGCTCGAACTGGGAAAAGAGATAGCAATACCAAAGCAACTAAATCTGCAAACAGTGTTATTTCTAGGGCTGAGCTTGGGAATCTGCTAGAAGATTTCAAGACTGATTTGTTAAGCACCTTAGGCACACAAGTTGAGGCAACAAAAACCAAGAAGAGGCAAGAGCAACAGGACCAACAAGATCAGGCATTATCTATTTTTTGTCCTAAATGTCGAAAAAAACACCCACTGAGAGAGTGTCCTTTAAATACTGTTGAAATTTGTGGCTTATGCACTTTTAATCACAAAACTGATGATTGCCCTAGATTGAAGGAACTGCAGGCAGTACGACTGGAGGAAAATCACAACATGGAGTCTCTTTACTTCATGGGACAAAGGAGACCTTGGCAGCCACGATTCTCAGGTATGTCTCAAGATCCCATGCAGCCATTTAATACAAATTATCAGACTCCAGTTCAGAATTCATGGAATGCACCCATGCCTTGGCAAACTTGGTCTCCTCCATTAACCCAATCTGCTCCAAATTGGAGAGGTTATGCCCATGGTAATCAAACATATCAGCAGGCTTATTTACAGCCATACCAACAACCTTCAGCCTATCCCCAATACCAGCAGCAACAAGTCCAAACTCCTTATCAAGCTCCACCTTTTCAAACTCCATCTTTTCAACAGCCCAATAATATGGCTCCTCAATTGAGTACACCACATCAACAACTTCAGCTGCCATCTAATCAACCTCCACCTCGGCCTACACAACTGCCAGCTCAGCCAATGCCCAATCCAAATAATAAAACTGACAGACCCATGTATAATGTTGATGATGGGACAGTGCTTCCCTACTCCATTCTTCCACTGCAAAATATCAATTTGAGATCTGGAAAAACCTTAGAAAAACAGTCTCCTGTTATCTTAGAAGAACCACCAGAAAAAGACAAAACTCCAAAAAAATTGAATATAGAAAAATCTCAGTCAGAAAATCACAGTCAACGAGGAAACATAATAACATCTTATCCACCTCCTTTTCCTGAGAGGTTAGTCAAAGAGAAATCTTCAATTTCCTTACCTGACTTCGATATTCTGAATGAGTTAACAAATGTATATGTTAAAATTCCTTTACTGCAGGCTCTAAAAGATATCCCGATTTACACTAAAGCAGTTAAAGAACTCTGTCTGAACAAAAGAAGAAAAGACCCATTAAAAATTCATGTGGTAGGCAATCTAGCAGGGTTGATGTCCAACACCGTTTTCATTGAGAAATATGTAGATCCTGGAATTCCAATGGTTACCATTACCATCAATAATTTTTCCATTCCAAAAACATTGATCGATTTAGGTGCTGCCATTAATGTCATGACCCTGGAGACAATGAATTACCTTCACTTGACAAATCTCAGACCCACCACAACTGTTTTAGAATTGGCTGATAGGTCTAAGATTACACCTGAGGGAGTCTTAGAAGATATTATTGTTTCTCTAGACTCCTGGCAATATCCTGTTGATTTTATAGTCCTACAACCAAAATCCAACTTAGGAGGTCACCCATTGATCCTTGGCAGGCCCTGGCTGGCAACAGCAGATGCTTTCATAGGATGTCGATCAGGAAGCATGCTTATTTCGCATGGGACAGAGAGGAAACAGATTGCCCTCTACCCTTCTGCCCAACGACCTTCCACAATCGATCAGCTGTCATGGATTAGTGAAACCAAGGAACAAGAAGAAGATATAATTCAGCCCGTTTTAAGTATAAATCAGTACTTCGATTTCCAAGAAGACAATCATGAAGATCTAATGGATCATTTTATTGCTAAACCTGATATTTCTACAGAATTAAGAGAATTGGAATATGCTGTAGCAGAACAAGTCATGGGTCATAATTTCCAGGAAAATTGCAATGTTCATTCCTTAGCATTGGCATTTGATGACATTTTTAATGTTCATTCTATAACTGACATTCACAGTAAAACTGTAGAAATCAGTCCAGGAAAAACTTTGAACATAGGTGCACATCTTACCACAATACAGGAAGAACAGTTGACCACTTTGCTGAAGCAATATTCCCATGCATTTGCCTGGGAGTATACTGATATGCCAGGCATTCATCCTGAGACATGCACACACCATATTTACCTAGATGATACAATAAGACCCTTGAGACAGCCACAACGCAGAATGAATCCTATGCTAAAGGAAATAGTCAAAGATGAGTTACAGAAGTTGTTAAAAGTGGGATTTATTTATCCCATTTCCGACAGCCAATGGGTTTCACCCTTGGTCGTTGTTCCTAAAAAAAATGGTAAATGGCGAATATGCATCGATTACAGGGAATTGAATAAGGCCACTTTGAAAGATTATTTCCCACTGCCTTTTATTGATCAAGTATTGGATGCTTTAGCTGGAAAGGAATATTTTTCATTTTTAGATGGCTTCAGTGGTTATAATCAGATTAGTATTGCAACCAAAGACCAAGACAAGACCACCTTTACATGTCCCTGGGGTACCTATGCCTACAAAGTTTTACCTTTTGGCTTATGTAATGCCCCAGCTACCTTTCAGCGAGCTGTTTTAGCCATTTTTGCAGATCTGATTCATGAGTGTGTTGAGGTTTACATGGATGACTTTTCTGTATATGGACGTACCTTTGAAGATTCCTTAGCAAACTTAGAGAAAATTCTGAAAAGGTGTGTTGAATCCAATCTTTCCCTGAGTAACGAAAAGTGTTTCATGATGATGACTGAAGGGATAGTTTTAGGACACCATGTTTCTTCATCTGGAATAAAAGTAGATCCTGCCAAAATTCAAGTCCTTAAAAATCTGTCTGAACCCACAACTCAAACAGATGTCAGAAGCTTTTTAGGGTATGCAGGCTATTACCGTCGATTTATTGCAAATTTTAGTAAGATAGCCCTGCCATTGTTTAAATTGCTTTCAAAGGACGTGTGTTTTACTTGGGATATTGATTGTAAATCTGCATTTCAGACACTTAAGGAAAAGCTCTCCACTGCTCCCATTTTAAGGGGACCCAATTGGACATTGCCTTTCCATATTTCCACTGATGCATCTGCTACTGCAATAGGAGCCTCATTGGGCCAGAAAGAACATACTTTGACTTATGCTATCTATTTCATTAGTAAAAATCTAGCACCTGCAGAGCTGAATTATACAGTCACTGAAAAAGAGATGTTAGCAGTGGTCCATGCTGTTAACAAATTCCGTCATTATATCACTGGCTACGAAGTTTTTGTTCATACCGATCATTCAGCTTTACGCTATTTAATGAATAAATCTATCACTAATGGTCGGATTACTAGATGGCTGTTATTACTGCAGGAGTTCAATATTACTGTTTTAGATAGGCCAGGACGAGAAAATCAGGTAGCAGATTTCTTATCTCGCTTACACAATACTGGTGAGGTTGTTCCGGTTTTAGATAGTTTTCCTGATGAGCATCTATTTGCAATTTCTGTTATTACTCCTTGGTATGCTGACATTGCCAATTATTTGTCCTCAGGCCAACTACCACCATCAATGACCTCTAAGGAAAAAAAGAGGATTATCAAACAAAGTGCTAGGCATATCTGGATAAATGGTGATCTCTTTTATACCGGATATGACTTAATCATCAGAAGATGTGTCCGCCAGGATGAAATCTTGGATATTTTGAAGGCATGCCATGATGAACCATGCGGTGGCCATTTTGCTGACAAAAGAACAGCATATAAAATACTCAACTTGGGGTATTATTGGCCTTCCATTTTTACAGATGCAAAAAGGTATGTCAGAAGTTGTGACACTTGTCAACGAATGGGACGCCCAGTCCGCTCAGATGAAATGCCACTCCAACCACAGATTCTCATTGAACCCTTTGAAAAGTGGGCCCTTGACTTCATTGGTCCCATCCATCCACCATCACACGGACAGAAATACATTCTGGTCTGCACAGACTATGTTACTAAATGGGTAGAGGCCAAGCCTTTACCAAGAGCTACGGAGCAAACTGTGGTAAATTTTCTGTTTGAAGATATTTTTGTTAGATTTGGGGTGCCTCGGGAAATTGTGACTGATCAAGGTGCCCAATTTACTTCCAAATTAGTGCAAGATATAGCAGAAAAATATAAGATCAAGCACAGGAAGTCCACTCCTTACCATCCACAAGCCAATGGCCAAGTGGAATCCACAAATAAAACCCTAGAAGGCATCATCACTAAGACTGTTCAGATGCATAGGAAGGACTGGTCAGCAAAGCTTACTGAAGCTTTATGGGCATATAGGATCACTTGGAAGAATAGTACTGGGTTTTCTCCTTATCAACTGGTTTATGGTAAGCAAGTCCTCCTTCCCATTGAGTTTCAGGTTCATACTTTCAAGTTAGCAGCAGATTTGGGCATAGACCTTTCAGAAGCTCAACAAGAAAGGATACTTCAGCTGAATCAGTTGGATGAGATGAGGCAAGCTGCCATCGAACACAATATTCTGATACAACAGCAGCGAGCTCAATGGCATGACAAATTTATCAAAAAGAAGCAATTCCACATTGGTGACTGGGCACTGATGTTTGACTCCAAGTTTAAGGACTTCAAAGCCAAATTTACTACTCATTGGCTTGGTCCATATGAGATTGTCGATGTCTATGATAATGGTGCAGTAAAACTTCAAACCATAGATGATGAAGCACATAATTTTGTGGTCAATGGCCACCGGCTCAAGCTGTACCACAAACCTATCAACATGGCAGATTTTGTTCAACAAATTTCACAGCAACAGGACTTACAAGTGCTGGATAAACACCTTAGTGTTTTTCCTTCACCTGCTCCTTAGCTGTTCTGATACAGTTAGCCAATAAAAACAAACGAACAAAAATTCAAAAAAAAATATATATAAAAAAAAAAAGGCAGTTTAGTTGTGAAAACCAGTTCGCTGGCACAATATAAACTGGAATTTTCTGTGGAAAACCAGGCTTGCCTGGCCATTGAAAATTCCCAAAAAAACAAATCTTCTTTTTCTATTTTCCTGTTTTGTTTTCCAAATAATGCATATCTTGTTTGACTTGAGGACAAGTCAAAAATTAGGCCTGTGAGGGGGATAAACTGTCATTCTTCTTTAGAACCCTCCGAGTCTTTTTCAAGCAAAAGATTGCAATTTTATCAGCAGAAGGGACCTGATTACTAGCAATTTTTATCAGCAGAAGGGACCTGACTTGTGATAAGATAGAAGAGATATATGAAGAGATCCGACATTCAGTGACAATAAAGGAAATAGAGACAGCAGCAGAAAACATCAGATGGATGATCAGAATACAAGCCAATTTTCACACTGACAGCAAGCTCATCAAGGGAACATCAAACAAGTCTGTAAGAATTCATGGTTTTTATGCTTAAAAAGTTTCAAAATTCTTTTGTTCTTAAGTGATGACATCTTACAAATTGACTGTCTATTATTGCCATCATTTTGATAAATCTCTGCCAAGCTTCTTATTTTTCATTCATCTCTGCCATTACCTCACTAAGTCTTTGTCAGCACTTCATTTTTATCTCTGTCAATACTTCATTTTCCACCTTAGGGGTCAGAATGGTTGTCAGAATCAAGCCCAAGGGAAATTTTAAAAACTGCATCCTACAGGATATCAACTGCATTCTACAGGATACAAGCTGCATTCTTGAACAGAGTTTTCTTCTTGGTTTAAAGACAAACAGGGTCTCCTTCTTTGCAAAAAGTGAATGATGACATGAAGGAATTAAACAAAGATTTCCTTGTATATGAATTTAGTGCATCAGGCATTAAAATAATACACAGAATTAAGGGAAACAATGGTCATATTCTCAGCACATTTTCTTTTCTGGAAAAGAAGGTTCATAAAAGAAAAAAATGTATATATAGCCTGTTTAAATTAAACATTAGAACCAAGGCATTTTATGTTTTATATTAAACGATGGGCAATATTAAAATATTTACCCAAAAACCTTACCTTCCTCGTTTTTGAAATGACATGTTATGTAATGATGGAGGGAAACGTGGAATGATACCCACGACAGACATAGAATGATGCCCACGACAGCACTTGAAAAATTGATTCCTGTGTTATTCAAGTCTAAAACACGATTCATTCATTCCATTTGAAGCCGAGTCAGTTGTTTTGGAAAATCGATTTCTGTAATACCACAATTTGGTCGTTTTCTGGAGGCCGAGCCCATATTTTTTGTTGGTATATGAAATCGATTGAAGGTAATTGCCAGGAGGAAGGATTGTGAGCCACAGGAAATTTGAATATATAGTCTTGCTGAAGATAATTGTCAGTGGAATGAGGCCGTAAAATCACAGAGACACCATTTGTTGAAGGTTACGCGCAGGAGAGAAGACGGCCAGCAAAAGAAGAAGCTGTGGATACCCTAATCTCTGTGAAAATTATACAGGAAGAGGAAAATTGGTTACATCAGGGAAGAGGTAAGCTCAAACCCCTTGTCATTGCTGATACTCCGTTCTATGCTAGCAAACACTTACAATTTCAGGATATTATTAAGGGGGTAGGAAGACAAAGGCAGTGAAAATTTCCTGTTTTCCAATTTTGTTTAAAAAAAAAAAAATGACATCTCGATTGGAACCCGAGATATTCGAGCCTGCAGATGTCCATGAAAAATGTCTAGAAATTTTAAAGAGAAATCAATGGATTCCTTTCTTTGAAAAATTCGATGGGCACAATGACAATGTGAGCTTAGCCTTTGCTGGCTCGTTTGATGGAGAAAAGGCTACAGTGGGTAATTTAAACTTCAGGCTGTCTGAAGATGTTTTAGCACAAGTCACTGGTCTGCCACAGCAGGGAGAAAGGTTCTTCAAAACCAAGCAATTCAAAGATAAATCTTGGGTGCCCTTTCTGTGCAGATCTAGAGCAGGATCAGTCAATTGGAAGAAAGGCATACCAAGGAGCTGGTTGGTACATCCTTGGGATGAAATGGTATACATTATACAAAGATTCATCACCTGTGAGGGGAGATTCAGTATCGTTTACCTTTACCATATCAAACTATTGCAGCACTTGACAGGTGAATGTGAGATAAATATGCCCTTCTTCCTATTGCAGAGTCTAACCAAAATGGCCAAAGCTGTTCAGAAGCGTGAAAAAGACAAATTGATAAGTCTTTTCCACTGTGGACTTATCAAAATTATCATTCGACATGAGCTAAGGAAGCAGAATTCGACATGGATAGAATTTATAGTCCAAAATCAATTTGAGGAACAGGATGAAGTGCAAGAAGAGGTTCTAAAAGAGAAGAAATTGCATGAAGAGGTTCCCAAAGAGGAGGAATTGCAAATGGTAACATGCCCTGAGGCAACAAGCTCAAAACTGCCTCAGGATAAAAAGAAGAAAGAAGAAGTATTGCTCATTCTTGATGATGAAGACAGCCCTGAAGCAACAAGTTCAAAACCTCCTCAGAGGAGGATACGAACTAGGAGTGCAGTAAAGGAAGATAAACAAATTCAAAATCAGGAACAAATCTTCACTACCTACCAGAGGAAGCCAAGGAAGAAGCAGGTTCATACCCAGCCAGCATCGGAGGATGAAGAACACCCACAAACTGTGGAAAGACAAGAAGAAAACTTAGCAGATGAAATAGAACAGGGAACCCTAGATACTGATGAGATAATGAGACAAACAAAGAAAATAAATCTTTTCTTAGATCAGCAGGAGAGGGAGAGGGAGAAAGAGAAGCAGTCAAGACAGGGAGTATTAAAAGACTTAGCTTCTCCTTCCTCAGAGCCACAGATTGTGCATGAAGAAAAGAAAAAGGGTTCAGAACAGGGAAGTGACAGTTTAGGAGCAGACACCAGTTCTATTAAGCCTTCAATGAAGAAGAAGACTTCTAAGAAGAATAAAGAGATCAGGAAATTGAAACTTGAAATCAAGGAGTTAGAACTCAAAAATGAGAAATTAAAAAAGAACAATAGGAAGCTGAGAATTCAGAGGTCACATATTTCTAAGACTGCATCCAGATGGTATAAGCAGAAGAAGAATTACAAAGCTAAGTATGAGAAGCTAAAGGTTCTCTATGCATCTCCAACATCAACAGATGCATCGTCTCAGTAGGAGATCAGAAGCAGGAAAGCCAGCAACAAAATTTTGGTTTCAGCACAAGGTCAAAGTTTTTGGCATGAGGAGATGCAACAGTTTCCTCTTGGGGGAGATGTTGGGCACTATTTTGACCCCTTTTTGCCTCTTATATAACCTTCATTTCCTTCATAAAATTTCCATTTTGAGTAGAAAGCCTTAAAGATCACCCATAAACCTTGGTCAAAGAGGTATAATGTCATTTGCTTATTAATAAATTGAGTTTTGTGATTTTTAGGCATTTTAACTAGGATTTCTACTAAAATTACGGGATGTACTAACTTCCCGTATTACTTCCAAAGTTGAGTAATTGCAGGACAGTTAGGAGGGAAACAGAAGATCAGGAATGGATCCTTAATGTCCACAGATGGATGAACATCCAACAGTCAGGAGAAGTGGCCTATGCAGATGTCGAGTCAAGCAGAGCTAAATGTGGCCACCTGTTCTGCGTTCAACACAAAAGAAGGAGCAATGCTGATTTTGTGGAACCCCACGATTTTGAAGATGATCTCGACTAGTTGTTAGCATTAATTAGCTGTAGGGTTATAATAATTTCAGTTTGATTTAGAATTGGTATAAATCATTTGCAAAACAATGAGATAGGGGATCACAATTTTAAAAGAGGAATGCATTACATTTGAGCTTCCGAAACTGCGTGGTGTCTCCTGTAAAACGATTCTGTGAATGAATACGAAGCTTTAAGTTCTGTGAAGTCGTTTATGTGTGTTGAGCAAGGCGTTGGAGGGCCCCCATCGTTAAACTCTACACACTTACCTGTTGCTGGTTGATCGATTGGGTATGCATTTGAATGTAATTTCCAGTTTATGAATCAGAATATAATTTCCAGTTTATAGATCATAGAACAAGTACAGTCAAGTTTTAATTGAATCCATTGATGCTCTGTTTTTTTATGTATGGTTTGAATTACAAATTCTGTCACTGTACATCACTGCAGTATTGGATAAACGCTGTTCTTCACTGATTAACTGTTACGAATATTGAATTGTTCAGACTACGATTTCTGTGAATTGTCCATTGCTGGTATTCGATACTGAAATGATAGAAAGACATTTACAAATTATGAGCACTGTCTTGTAAAAGAAATTAATTGGTAATTGACTTTCAGTGATAATAGAATCTTGCAGTTTAAATCTTAGGGTTTATAGGATTGTTATTTAATTTTTACTTCAATCTTCATGTTTTCACAAATCAATCATTGCAGGCTTAAAAATGAAACAATGAAATCACCCTTGTAAGAGGATTTTGTCTCTATGAGCTGCAGTACATCAGTTCCTATTAGTAGATTTAATTACAAACAGCTAAATTCTGAATAAGTCTAGCTTCTCTGTCCTAAAACTTGGATGTGTCTCGAAGTTCACAAACCTGGATTGATATTAAATTTAAGTTCTGATTAACACCGATAGATCAGAGCCCAACATTTTGGCGCCGTTGCCGGGGAGGCACTGTAGAAGTAGACTTAGGAACTTTAGTTTCTGATAAAAACAAAACTTTTCAAGCAAAAACACAGATTAGATTTCACTTTTATGTTTAGGTTAAGAGACGAGAAAGGAAGATTTATTAAAAACCCCCCAAAAACAGAAATAACAGGAGATTCTCTTCCAAAGGAGTTCATTTCAACAGTTGGTAAATTCAAAATGTCTGAGGAAGAAACATCAAAAGGTCCAACTGCAGAACAGAGAAGGGAATATGAGAGGATGTTAGAGATGGAAAACCAACGTAGACAAGAGAGAAGGGAAGAAGAAAGGAGGGAAGAAGAAAGAAGACATATGAGGGATGAAGGAACAATAGAAGATCAGGAGGCCACCTTTAAATTTCCTATCTTAGACACTAGTGTTATCTTAGGGGAAGAGGTGAAAATGAAGAATATTCCACCCTCTGTCTTACCAAACTTTTATGGCATGACCTCTGAGGACCCTGACTCTTTCCTATTCGAATTTGACATCTTGTGTCGAACCTATGGATATACTGATGATACCCATAAGCTTCGTCTTTTCCCTGCTACTCTTAAAGCAGCTGCCTTGAAGTGGTTCATGGGCTTAGGAGAACACTCTATCACTAGCTGGGATGACATGAGGAAAATCTTTCTTCGAAAATATCAAGCATATTGCAGATCAAAAGGGTTGAAAGATGATATTTTTGGCATGACTCAACAGGAAGATGAGAGTTTGGAGGAATATCTAGAAAGGTTCTCATACAATTTACAGAAATCTAAATACAATTCCTTAACACCTGAAATGATTAGAACAATATTTCTGAAAGGAATAAGAGAAGAATATTTGGACATTTTAAATGTTATGGGAAAAGGTGACATTTCTTACCTTCCTTTTGATGAGATACAGGACTTGTGTCAGAAGTATTCCAGAGGAAAGGCTCGAACTGGGAAAAGAGATAGCAATACCAAAGCAACTAAATCTGCAAACAGTGTTATTTCTAGGGCTGAGCTTGGGAATCTGCTAGAAGATTTCAAGACTGATTTGTTAAGCACCTTAGGCACACAAGTTGAGGCAACAAAAACCAAGAAGAGGCAAGAGCAACAGGACCAACAAGATCAGGCATTATCTATTTTTTGTCCTAAATGTCGAAAAAAACACCCACTGAGAGAGTGTCCTTTAAATACTGTTGAAATTTGTGGCTTATGCACTTTTAATCACAAAACTGATGATTGCCCTAGATTGAAGGAACTGCAGGCAGTACGACTGGAGGAAAATCACAACATGGAGTCTCTTTACTTCATGGGACAAAGGAGACCTTGGCAGCCACGATTCTCAGGTATGTCTCAAGATCCCATGCAGCCATTTAATACAAATTATCAGACTCCAGTTCAGAATTCATGGAATGCACCCATGCCTTGGCAAACTTGGTCTCCTCCATTAACCCAATCTGCTCCAAATTGGAGAGGTTATGCCCATGGTAATCAAACATATCAGCAGGCTTATTTACAGCCATACCAACAACCTTCAGCCTATCCCCAATACCAGCAGCAACAAGTCCAAACTCCTTATCAAGCTCCACCTTTTCAAACTCCATCTTTTCAACAGCCCAATAATATGGCTCCTCAATTGAGTACACCACATCAACAACTTCAGCTGCCATCTAATCAACCTCCACCTCGGCCTACACAACTGCCAGCTCAGCCAATGCCCAATCCAAATAATAAAACTGACAGACCCATGTATAATGTTGATGATGGGACAGTGCTTCCCTACTCCATTCTTCCACTGCAAAATATCAATTTGAGATCTGGAAAAACCTTAGAAAAACAGTCTCCTGTTATCTTAGAAGAACCACCAGAAAAAGACAAAACTCCAAAAAAATTGAATATAGAAAAATCTCAGTCAGAAAATCACAGTCAACGAGGAAACATAATAACATCTTATCCACCTCCTTTTCCTGAGAGGTTAGTCAAAGAGAAATCTTCAATTTCCTTACCTGACTTCGATATTCTGAATGAGTTAACAAATGTATATGTTAAAATTCCTTTACTGCAGGCTCTAAAAGATATCCCGATTTACACTAAAGCAGTTAAAGAACTCTGTCTGAACAAAAGAAGAAAAGACCCATTAAAAATTCATGTGGTAGGCAATCTAGCAGGGTTGATGTCCAACACCGTTTTCATTGAGAAATATGTAGATCCTGGAATTCCAATGGTTACCATTACCATCAATAATTTTTCCATTCCAAAAACATTGATCGATTTAGGTGCTGCCATTAATGTCATGACCCTGGAGACAATGAATTACCTTCACTTGACAAATCTCAGACCCACCACAACTGTTTTAGAATTGGCTGATAGGTCTAAGATTACACCTGAGGGAGTCTTAGAAGATATTATTGTTTCTCTAGACTCCTGGCAATATCCTGTTGATTTTATAGTCCTACAACCAAAATCCAACTTAGGAGGTCACCCATTGATCCTTGGCAGGCCCTGGCTGGCAACAGCAGATGCTTTCATAGGATGTCGATCAGGAAGCATGCTTATTTCGCATGGGACAGAGAGGAAACAGATTGCCCTCTACCCTTCTGCCCAACGACCTTCCACAATCGATCAGCTGTCATGGATTAGTGAAACCAAGGAACAAGAAGAAGATATAATTCAGCCCGTTTTAAGTATAAATCAGTACTTCGATTTCCAAGAAGACAATCATGAAGATCTAATGGATCATTTTATTGCTAAACCTGATATTTCTACAGAATTAAGAGAATTGGAATATGCTGTAGCAGAACAAGTCATGGGTCATAATTTCCAGGAAAATTGCAATGTTCATTCCTTAGCATTGGCATTTGATGACATTTTTAATGTTCATTCTATAACTGACATTCACAGTAAAACTGTAGAAATCAGTCCAGGAAAAACTTTGAACATAGGTGCACATCTTACCACAATACAGGAAGAACAGTTGACCACTTTGCTGAAGCAATATTCCCATGCATTTGCCTGGGAGTATACTGATATGCCAGGCATTCATCCTGAGACATGCACACACCATATTTACCTAGATGATACAATAAGACCCTTGAGACAGCCACAACGCAGAATGAATCCTATGCTAAAGGAAATAGTCAAAGATGAGTTACAGAAGTTGTTAAAAGTGGGATTTATTTATCCCATTTCCGACAGCCAATGGGTTTCACCCTTGGTCGTTGTTCCTAAAAAAAATGGTAAATGGCGAATATGCATCGATTACAGGGAATTGAATAAGGCCACTTTGAAAGATTATTTCCCACTGCCTTTTATTGATCAAGTATTGGATGCTTTAGCTGGAAAGGAATATTTTTCATTTTTAGATGGCTTCAGTGGTTATAATCAGATTAGTATTGCAACCAAAGACCAAGACAAGACCACCTTTACATGTCCCTGGGGTACCTATGCCTACAAAGTTTTACCTTTTGGCTTATGTAATGCCCCAGCTACCTTTCAGCGAGCTGTTTTAGCCATTTTTGCAGATCTGATTCATGAGTGTGTTGAGGTTTACATGGATGACTTTTCTGTATATGGACGTACCTTTGAAGATTCCTTAGCAAACTTAGAGAAAATTCTGAAAAGGTGTGTTGAATCCAATCTTTCCCTGAGTAACGAAAAGTGTTTCATGATGATGACTGAAGGGATAGTTTTAGGACACCATGTTTCTTCATCTGGAATAAAAGTAGATCCTGCCAAAATTCAAGTCCTTAAAAATCTGTCTGAACCCACAACTCAAACAGATGTCAGAAGCTTTTTAGGGTATGCAGGCTATTACCGTCGATTTATTGCAAATTTTAGTAAGATAGCCCTGCCATTGTTTAAATTGCTTTCAAAGGACGTGTGTTTTACTTGGGATATTGATTGTAAATCTGCATTTCAGACACTTAAGGAAAAGCTCTCCACTGCTCCCATTTTAAGGGGACCCAATTGGACATTGCCTTTCCATATTTCCACTGATGCATCTGCTACTGCAATAGGAGCCTCATTGGGCCAGAAAGAACATACTTTGACTTATGCTATCTATTTCATTAGTAAAAATCTAGCACCTGCAGAGCTGAATTATACAGTCACTGAAAAAGAGATGTTAGCAGTGGTCCATGCTGTTAACAAATTCCGTCATTATATCACTGGCTACGAAGTTTTTGTTCATACCGATCATTCAGCTTTACGCTATTTAATGAATAAATCTATCACTAATGGTCGGATTACTAGATGGCTGTTATTACTGCAGGAGTTCAATATTACTGTTTTAGATAGGCCAGGACGAGAAAATCAGGTAGCAGATTTCTTATCTCGCTTACACAATACTGGTGAGGTTGTTCCGGTTTTAGATAGTTTTCCTGATGAGCATCTATTTGCAATTTCTGTTATTACTCCTTGGTATGCTGACATTGCCAATTATTTGTCCTCAGGCCAACTACCACCATCAATGACCTCTAAGGAAAAAAAGAGGATTATCAAACAAAGTGCTAGGCATATCTGGATAAATGGTGATCTCTTTTATACCGGATATGACTTAATCATCAGAAGATGTGTCCGCCAGGATGAAATCTTGGATATTTTGAAGGCATGCCATGATGAACCATGCGGTGGCCATTTTGCTGACAAAAGAACAGCATATAAAATACTCAACTTGGGGTATTATTGGCCTTCCATTTTTACAGATGCAAAAAGGTATGTCAGAAGTTGTGACACTTGTCAACGAATGGGACGCCCAGTCCGCTCAGATGAAATGCCACTCCAACCACAGATTCTCATTGAACCCTTTGAAAAGTGGGCCCTTGAATTCATTGGTCCCATCCATCCACCATCACACGGACAGAAATACATTCTGGTCTGCACAGACTATGTTACTAAATGGGTAGAGGCCAAGCCTTTACCAAGAGCTACGGAGCAAACTGTGGTAAATTTTCTGTTTGAAGATATTTTTGTTAGATTTGGGGTGCCTCGGGAAATTGTGACTGATCAAGGTGCCCAATTTACTTCCAAATTAGTGCAAGATATAGCAGAAAAATATAAGATCAAGCACAGGAAGTCCACTCCTTACCATCCACAAGCCAATGGCCAAGTGGAATCCACAAATAAAACCCTAGAAGGCATCATCACTAAGACTGTTCAGATGCATAGGAAGGACTGGTCAACAAAGCTTACTGAAGCTTTATGGGCATATAGGATCACTTGGAAGAATAGTACTGGGTTTTCTCCTTATCAACTGGTTTATGGTAAGCAAGTCCTCCTTCCCATTGAGTTTCAGGTTCATACTTTCAAGTTAGCAGCAGATTTGGGCATAGACCTTTCAGAAGCTCAACAAGAAAGGATACTTCAGCTGAATCAGTTGGATGAGATGAGGCAAGCTGCCATCGAACACAATATTCTGATACAACAGCAGCGAGCTCAATGGCATGACAAATTTATCAAAAAGAAGCAATTCCACATTGGTGACTGGGCACTGATGTTTGACTCCAAGTTTAAGGACTTCAAAGCCAAATTTACTACTCATTGGCTTGGTCCATATGAGATTGTCGATGTCTATGATAATGGTGCAGTAAAACTTCAAACCATAGATGATGAAGCACATAATTTTGTGGTCAATGGCCACCGGCTCAAGCTGTACCACAAACCTATCAACATGGCAGATTTTGTTCAACAAATTTCACAGCAACAGGACTTACAAGTGCTGGATAAACACCTTAGTGTTTTTCCTTCACCTGCTCCTTAGCTGTTCTGATACAGTTAGCCAATAAAAACAAACGAACAAAAATTCAAAAAAAAATATATATAAAAAAAAAAAGGCAGTTTAGTTGTGAAAACCAGTTCGCTGGCACAATATAAACTGGAATTTTCTGTGGAAAACCAGGCTTGCCTGGCCATTGAAAATTCCCAAAAAAACAAATCTTCTTTTTCTATTTTCCTGTTTTGTTTTCCAAATAATGCATATCTTGTTTGACTTGAGGACAAGTCAAAAATTAGGCCTGTGAGGGGGATAAACTGTCATTCTTCTTTAGAACCCTCCGAGTCTTTTTCAAGCAAAAGATTGCAATTTTATCAGCAGAAGGGACCTGATTACTAGCAATTTTTATCAGCAGAAGGGACCTGACTTGTGATAAGATAGAAGAGATATATGAAGAGATCCGACATTCAGTGACAATAAAGGAAATAGAGACAGCAGCAGAAAACATCAGATGGATGATCAGAATACAAGCCAATTTTCACACTGACAGCAAGCTCATCAAGGGAACATCAAACAAGTCTGTAAGAATTCATGGTTTTTATGCTTAAAAAGTTTCAAAATTCTTTTGTTCTTAAGTGATGACATCTTACAAATTGACTGTCTATTATTGCCATCATTTTGATAAATCTCTGCCAAGCTTCTTATTTTTCATTCATCTCTGCCATTACCTCACTAAGTCTTTGTCAGCACTTCATTTTTATCTCTGTCAATACTTCATTTTCCACCTTAGGGGTCAGAATGGTTGTCAGAATCAAGCCCAAGGGAAATTTTAAAAACTGCATCCTACAGGATATCAACTGCATTCTACAGGATACAAGCTGCATTCTTGAACAGAGTTTTCTTCTTGGTTTAAAGACAAACAGGGTCTCCTTCTTTGCAAAAAGTGAATGATGACATGAAGGAATTAAACAAAGATTTCCTTGTATATGAATTTAGTGCATCAGGCATTAAAATAATACACAGAATTAAGGGAAACAATGGTCATATTCTCAGCACATTTTCTTTTCTGGAAAAGAAGGTTCATAAAAGAAAAAAATGTATATATAGCCTGTTTAAATTAAACATTAGAACCAAGGCATTTTATGTTTTATATTAAACGATGGGCAATATTAAAATATTTACCCAAAAACCTTACCTTCCTCGTTTTTGAAATGACATGTTATGTAATGATGGAGGGAAACGTGGAATGATACCCACGACAGACATAGAATGATGCCCACGACAGCACTTGAAAAATTGATTCCTGTGTTATTCAAGTCTAAAACACGATTCATTCATTCCATTTGAAGCCGAGTCAGTTGTTTTGGAAAATCGATTTCTGTAATACCACAATTTGGTCGTTTTCTGGAGGCCGAGCCCATATTTTTTGTTGGTATATGAAATCGATTGAAGGTAATTGCCAGGAGGAAGGATTGTGAGCCACAGGAAATTTGAATATATAGTCTTGCTGAAGATAATTGTCAGTGGAATGAGGCCGTAAAATCACAGAGACACCATTTGTTGAAGGTTACGCGCAGGAGAGAAGACGGCCAGCAAAAGAAGAAGCTGTGGATACCCTAATCTCTGTGAAAATTATACAGGAAGAGGAAAATTGGTTACATCAGGGAAGAGGTAAGCTCAAACCCCTTGTCATTGCTGATACTCCGTTCTATGCTAGCAAACACTTACAATTTCAGGATATTATTAAGGGGGTAGGAAGACAAAGGCAGTGAAAATTTCCTGTTTTCCAATTTTGTTTAAAAAAAAAAAAATGACATCTCGATTGGAACCCGAGATATTCGAGCCTGCAGATGTCCATGAAAAATGTCTAGAAATTTTAAAGAGAAATCAATGGATTCCTTTCTTTGAAAAATTCGATGGGCACAATGACAATGTGAGCTTAGCCTTTGCTGGCTCGTTTGATGGAGAAAAGGCTACAGTGGGTAATTTAAACTTCAGGCTGTCTGAAGATGTTTTAGCACAAGTCACTGGTCTGCCACAGCAGGGAGAAAGGTTCTTCAAAACCAAGCAATTCAAAGATAAATCTTGGGTGCCCTTTCTGTGCAGATCTAGAGCAGGATCAGTCAATTGGAAGAAAGGCATACCAAGGAGCTGGTTGGTACATCCTTGGGATGAAATGGTATACATTATACAAAGATTCATCACCTGTGAGGGGAGATTCAGTATCGTTTACCTTTACCATATCAAACTATTGCAGCACTTGACAGGTGAATGTGAGATAAATATGCCCTTCTTCCTATTGCAGAGTCTAACCAAAATGGCCAAAGCTGTTCAGAAGCGTGAAAAAGACAAATTGATAAGTCTTTTCCACTGTGGACTTATCAAAATTATCATTCGACATGAGCTAAGGAAGCAGAATTCGACATGGATAGAATTTATAGTCCAAAATCAATTTGAGGAACAGGATGAAGTGCAAGAAGAGGTTCTAAAAGAGAAGAAATTGCATGAAGAGGTTCCCAAAGAGGAGGAATTGCAAATGGTAACATGCCCTGAGGCAACAAGCTCAAAACTGCCTCAGGATAAAAAGAAGAAAGAAGAAGTATTGCTCATTCTTGATGATGAAGACAGCCCTGAAGCAACAAGTTCAAAACCTCCTCAGAGGAGGATACGAACTAGGAGTGCAGTAAAGGAAGATAAACAAATTCAAAATCAGGAACAAATCTTCACTACCTACCAGAGGAAGCCAAGGAAGAAGCAGGTTCATACCCAGCCAGCATCGGAGGATGAAGAACACCCACAAACTGTGGAAAGACAAGAAGAAAACTTAGCAGATGAAATAGAACAGGGAACCCTAGATACTGATGAGATAATGAGACAAACAAAGAAAATAAATCTTTTCTTAGATCAGCAGGAGAGGGAGAGGGAGAAAGAGAAGCAGTCAAGACAGGGAGTATTAAAAGACTTAGCTTCTCCTTCCTCAGAGCCACAGATTGTGCATGAAGAAAAGAAAAAGGGTTCAGAACAGGGAAGTGACAGTTTAGGAGCAGACACCAGTTCTATTAAGCCTTCAATGAAGAAGAAGACTTCTAAGAAGAATAAAGAGATCAGGAAATTGAAACTTGAAATCAAGGAGTTAGAACTCAAAAATGAGAAATTAAAAAAGAACAATAGGAAGCTGAGAATTCAGAGGTCACATATTTCTAAGACTGCATCCAGATGGTATAAGCAGAAGAAGAATTACAAAGCTAAGTATGAGAAGCTAAAGGTTCTCTATGCATCTCCAACATCAACAGATGCATCGTCTCAGTAGGAGATCAGAAGCAGGAAAGCCAGCAACAAAATTTTGGTTTCAGCACAAGGTCAAAGTTTTTGGCATGAGGACATGCAACAGTTTCCTCTTGGGGGAGATGTTGGGCACTATTTTGACCCCTTTTTGCCTCTTATATAACCTTCATTTCCTTCATAAAATTTCCATTTTGAGTAGAAAGCCTTAAAGATCACCCATAAACCTTGGTCAAAGAGGTATAATGTCATTTGCTTATTAATAAATTGAGTTTTGTGATTTTTAGGCATTTTAACTAGGATTTCTACTAAAATTACGGGATGTACTAACTTCCCGTATTACTTCCAAAGTTGAGTAATTGCAGGACAGTTAGGAGGGAAACAGAAGATCAGGAATGGATCCTTAATGTCCACAGATGGATGAACATCCAACAGTCAGGAGAAGTGGCCTATGCAGATGTCGAGTCAAGCAGAGCTAAATGTGGCCACCTGTTCTGCGTTCAACACAAAAGAAGGAGCAATGCTGATTTTGTGGAACCCCACGATTTTGAAGATGATCTCGACTAGTTGTTAGCATTAATTAGCTGTAGGGTTATAATAATTTCAGTTTGATTTAGAATTGGTATAAATCATTTGCAAAACAATGAGATAGGGGATCACAATTTTAAAAGAGGAATTCATTACATTTGAGCTTCCGAAACTGCGTGGTGTCTCCTGTAAAACGATTCTGTGAATGAATACGAAGCTTTAAGTTCTGTGAAGTCGTTTATGTGTGTTGAGCAAGGCGTTGGAGGGCCCCCATCGTTAAACTCTACACACTTACCTGTTGCTGGTTGATCGATTGGGTATGCATTTGAATGTAATTTCCAGTTTATGAATCAGAATATAATTTCCAGTTTATAGATCATAGAACAAGTACAGTCAAGTTTTAATTGAATCCATTGATGCTCTGTTTTTTTATGTATGGTTTGAATTACAAATTCTGTCACTGTACATCACTGCAGTATTGGATAAATGCTGTTCTTCACTGATTAACTGTTACGAATATTGAATTGTTCAGACTACGATTTCTGTGAATTGTCCATTGCTGGTATTCGATACTGAAATGATAGAAAGACATTTACAAATTATGAGCACTGTCTTGTAAAAGAAATTAATTGGTAATTGACTTTCAGTGATAATAGAATCTTGCAGTTTAAATCTTAGGGTTTATAGGATTGTTATTTAATTTTTACTTCAATCTTCATGTTTTCACAAATCAATCATTGCAGGCTTAAAAATGAAACAATGAAATCACCCTTGTAAGAGGATTTTGTCTCTATGAGCTGCAGTACATCAGTTCCTATTAGTAGATTTAATTACAAACAACTAAATTCTGAATAAGTCTAGCTTCTCTGTCCTAAAACTTGGATGTGTCTCGAAGTTCACAAACCTGGATTGATATTAAATTTAAGTTCTGATTAACACCGATAGATCAGAGCCCAACAATCATCACCATCTTCCTCATCAGATCAACATCTCCATCATGTCACCATCATCTTCCTCATCATCATCATCATCATCATCATCATCATCCAAACATCACCATCACCAACATGATCAACATCTTCATCATCATCACCATCATCATCATCTTTATCATCTTCATCTGCATCATGATCATCTTCATTGTCATCACCCTCCTCCTCATCATCATCTTTATTATCTTCATCTTCATCATGATCATCTTCATTGTCATCACCCTCCTCATCATCATCATCTTCTGCACTTATGCACTTAGGGATTAATGTTTAGAAGAGGGTCTAAATGCCTTTATGGGGGAGGGGCTCTAGGAACAAGGTAAGACAGAGAGGGCAGGGGGGAGGGATAAAGGCGTAGAGGGTTAGTGATTAAGGGAGAAGAAGGGAGAGAGTGCTATAGGGAGGGATAATGATGAAGATAAAGAGAAGGTGGAGAGATGGAGAGTGGGGTATGCTTGACAATCTATGTAACCATATAAGATATTAGTTTTCTTTTGATTTTGTTCGTTTCCCTAGCCGTGCACCTAACCTATTTATTGTGCTTGACAATATAGCGTACGCATTTTTACACTACATATCGTGCACACGTTTTTGCTTTATATAACATGTGCGCATTTTGTAACTCTATAAACAGTGGACTGTCCCTGTCCGAGAGCAACTTCACTCTGTCCGAGCCAAAACAACACTCCCGCGATTTTTCGAACAACACGATCCCGCCATTAGAAATTCTCACATTCTACACCATCTCCATCCTTATTTTTTTTATGCAGGTGTAGCATTGAGGACACCTTTCATGGTTGCTCAGTGTGGTGTTGAGTTATATGGCCATATTTGAAGAAGATAATCAGCAAGCTTGAAGAATCTCCAATTGAATAACACCAAAGATAAGGTCTTTGAAAGATTCATTTGGCCTATATTTGAGGAGCACACAAGATAAGATATCAAGCTTCAAGACCACTTCATGGTGATGGTGGATATACACAGGTGTACAAGAGAATCAAAGAGCCCAAACAATTTATGATCTAACTTCCATTTGCTTATTATTGAAGAGCTTGTAATTGAGGATCAACAAAAACAAACTATATTGAATTGATCATTGTGGTGATGGGGAATGCACGTAACCGAGTAAACAAATCAATAAGGAAGAAGAGACCTCAAGAAGTCATTGAAGAAGAGAAAGAAAAGAAAAGAATATACATGATGAATCAAAGGCTTTCTTTGGAAACTAATCCAAATCCAATTGTAGAGGATACCACGGTTCATCCTATTAATCCACAACAAGAGGGACCTTCAATTTCCACATTAGTTGTTGAACAAGCACCCCATGGAAGTAATCAAGAAGAAAAACGTAGGTGCTCATTAGGGGATGTTTCAATTCCCACTTCAAGTCAAAGTGATAAGTTACCATCTCAAGATGAAGCTCATGAAGAAACACAAAATCTGCTATCCGGATGTGGTTATACAAGTGATGAAGTCAGAGAGGCGTTGGACATTTTGCCTACTGTTGAAGAATAGAATGTTATCCAGACCATCGATGAGGATGTTGGACTTCCACAAGGGGATGTTGGACTTCCACAAACCATCGATGAGGATGTTGGACTTCCACCAACCAACTACCAAGAAGAGAATGAAGGACACCAAGCTACTACTGAAATGCCAGAGCATCTTAGTGATGCGCTACATGGTACAATTCCACCCCCCTTACCTCCATTAGCAAGCACACGTTGAAGAACTCTGAAGCGTATACAAGTTGATGAAAGTCTCATCAATTCCATTGAAGGTACACTATCTAAACGTAGTATTGCTTATCAAACTCAACAGATACTTGATAAATATTTTGTTTCTAAATGTGATGGACATAAATGTAGATTATTTTTATCATTGTTAAAATCTAGGAGCATGAATGTTGTTAGGAAAAAGTTAGGGATAAAGATGATAAAGAATTCTAAACCAAGTTCTCATATAGTTAAAAGCCTAGTAGATGCATTTGGTAAAATTGGTAATAACACACGTTCAAAGGACCGCAATGTTGCTCGTCGTGTGTTGTCACAAGCAATTGCATATAAGAACACCAGGGCCCTTCGTATTCTCAGGCCTACATCCGAACTAGTTAATTTGAATGTGAAAACCCTCCATAGGTATTCTATTAGAAGAGAACATCTTGACACAACCGACCAGACAGATTTTTGGGCCTTTGTTGGTTAGTTTCCACGTCGTGACATGAAGCTAGTTGATGCAGTAAAGGGACTAGTGCACAGTTTTTGGCATGATCACACAAGGCCTTCTTCAAACCGAAAGGATGTAATAAAATTGAGAAGGGGTTCAAAGGATTGTGAACCACATACTAAGCATCTTCTTGATATAACACAGACAAAACTTTACGAGAAATTTAGGATTGAGCATAGACAATTGAACTTGGGGCAAAGATCTTTTGAGAAATGTAAGACATGGTATGTTAGAATAAATACTCTTCGTAACACTTGTTGTTTTAGATACCATGTAGAGTATGACTATGACTATGAAACATTTTTGTACATTCGTCGTGTGTTGCATACTAACCATGTGCAGGATTGCTCCATGACAATACCACCGACTTCATCAAGAGAATTCATTCATAGCATGATGTGCAATAGGCCCGAGGGGCAAACATACTATGCAAAATCTTGTTTGGATGGAACATGCTCCAACTGTGCTAGAATGGCATTATTGAGCCAATGTATGCACGAGAATGGAGATAGTGAATTTGGGAAAATGGTTACAGACATGAAAAGTTTCAAATATATCAACTATGAAATAGTCCCAGGGAAAGAAAGCAAAAAAATACAATTGGTGACATCTTAGGTATGCATTTATATCTATAAAATTATGTTGTAACGGTTACATTTCAATCCTTACTTACAACAAAAAACTGACATTGAGATCATTTTGTGTCACCAGGTACAATTTAGTGACTTCATCAAGGAATTTATTGAAAAGACACATCAATATGTTCAGCATGTCCACGTGGCATGATGGCAGGATGAGAAGTTTAGAATATGCAGAGATACATTTCCCCTTGGTACTATACTTTCAGTTGTTGATTTTGCCAAGAACTACACTCTGCAACCTCAAAATGAGATCCAAAGTCAGTATTATCACTTTGAGCAGGTTTCCTTGATGGTCCATATCACATATAGGCATGGCCCAAATAGCACTGAAGAGCAAAGAGAAATTTTGAAGGAATATCACTTCTACATAAGTGATGATAGGTGCCACGACTTCCACTATGTACGTCATTGCTTCATCATGTTCTATGATCACTTAAAGGGAAGGAACATACAGATGGATCGACACTGGATTTGGTCTAATGGATGTGCTGGTCAGTTCAAAAATGCACGCATATTTTAGTGGTTGTGTTCATTGCATAAAAACTACAAAGTGCCACATAAGTGGAACTATTTTGAGACTGGGCATGGTAAAGGAGAGCATGATGGAGCCAGAGCATGTGTCAAAACAGCCCTACGAGGAGAGGAATTGAAAGTATCTACAGAATCTACTATTCTAAATGCCCAATCAACAGTCAGGTGGTGCACGTCAGTAATGGGAGAGGAATTAACGATGCGAGTAGAATCCATAAGAAAAAGACATGTGGAGAGATTGTTTTGGGAGGTGGTAGACATAGATCATTCACATGCATGGGAATGTAAGACTGTGCCTGGGACTCATGGCTTTCATTTGGTTCGAAGCTCTGATAACCAAGTATTTGAAATTTGGACCAAAAAACTCGCTTGTTTTTGCCCGCCTTGTTGTGATGGTGACTAGGATGGGTGTGAATCATTGGATTGGGTTGATGGATGGGATCACATATCACTTCCACTTGATCAGCGTGCAATTGTTGAGTTAACTCCGTTGGAAGAAGACCAATCATCTATTTCAACAGATTTTGATCATGTCTCAGACCTTGTACAACCCGGTATGTTGCATTTCCTTAACATTTTTTGTTTGTTTACGTAGTCTTCAAATGCACATTAATGGCCTTGTATTGCACGAAAAATATTTTGATCATATACCTACAATCATATAATGCAGGGCACATATACGTAGTAGTTGCCTCAAAAGATATTGAATGGGGTGATGATTACTGGTTGGCACACTGTATAGATGGAAAGAAAACCCTCATTATGTCCATGAATGACGATGAAAACAACCACTTTCCAACTGGGTCTATGGTTGTTAAAGGTGAATACTTGACACGGGACAACAATGCAAGAAAGAAGGGTGGATATGTTTACAGGGATTACAAACCAGGTGGAAGTGTGTATCACTTTACCAACTTAATCATTGTCACAAATCTCCAGTTACGAACAATGCCTAGTCGAAATACATCGAAGGTACTCTACTTCTTACTGAATACAGAGCACGAGATACTAATGGAGACCATCAGTATAAGAGATTATCCGGAGGGCTTGGTTGTATGATAATAGGTGGGATCTAGCATGATGAGGTACATTACATACTTTTAATACTATACTATTTATACTATTTGTAATTGAATATTGATATATGCTCAATTTTCACGTGTATGATTCATATGAATATGTCAATTTTGTGTTCTTGATATGCCAAATTTACGTTTACGTTGTTTATAAATATGCCAAAAGTTCTCTTGTATGTCAGGTTTATGAATATGCCATTTTTTAGATATGATCAGTAAACCCTAAAATTATATTATGTTCATCATGTTGGTTATTGGCTTCACCCAACAAAATTCATTCAATTCATGCTCACTATACCAAACAATACACTTATATTAAATTTAATTCATGTCTTGTTAAATATTTCATAATGAATTAGCTATTTGAGAGCACCAACTTAGACCAAGCCATCATCATCAACATCTTCATCATCATCACCATCATCATCATCATGAAAATGTTCATCATGGATTTGCAAAACCCTAGTTTCCAAGATGGAACTGCAAGGTGGCACATGGGCCACCGGGCCGGAGGGGAGGGGCACCCCTGGCACTATCCCAGTGTTCTGAATCCAATGGAGTCAACGGTTCATCGATCCGAGCCAAGTTCGTCATTCTATGGCTTGATCCTTCTCGCACCCAAAAGGCCTTCACAGACATTTGCTGGATACCTGCCGGGGGCATAGAACTCCAACCATGCAACAAAACTGGGTTCCAGGGAGTCCTATAGGTGTGTCTAGGCAGGTTCGGGCTGGGAACACTAGCCATACCCGCTCGGTGGATGATTTTCCAAAGTTGACCCCCGTGTGGAAAAATTGCACACTTCCACATTGAGAAAAACCCTAGTTTCCAAGATGGACCTGTAAGGTGACACATGGGCCACCGAGCCCAAGGGGAGGGGCACCCCTGGCACGATCCCGGCGTGCTAAATCCAACGGAGTCAATGGTTCGTCAATCCGAACCACAGTCATCATTCTATGGCTCATTCTATCTCACATCCAAAAGGCCTTCAGGGACACTTGTTGGATACCTGCCGGGGGCATAGAACTCCAACCGTGCAACAAAACCGGGTTCTGGGGAGTCGTGCAGGTGTGTCTACGCACATTCAGGCTGGGAACAATAGCCATACCCACTTGGTGGATGATTTTCCAAAGTTGACCCCCGTGTGCAAAAATTGCACACTCCCACATTGAGCAAAACCCTAGTTTCCAAGATGGACCTGCAAGGTGACATATGGGCCACCGGGCTGGAGGGGAGGGGAACCCTTGGCATTATCCCAGTGTGTTGAATCCAATGGAGTCAATGGTTTGCCGATCTGAGCCAGGGTCTTCATTCTATGGCTTGTCCTGTCTCGTTGCCAGAAGGCCTTCAGGGACACCTGCTGGATACTTGCCGGGGGCATAGAAATCCAACTGTGCAAAAAAAACCAATTTCTAGGGAGTCCTGCAGGTGTGTCTAGGCAGGTTCGGGCTAGGAACACTAGCCATACCTGCTCGGTGGATGATTTTCCAAAGTTGACCCTCGTGTGCAAAAATTGCACACTCCCACATTGAGCAAACCCCTAGTTTCCGAAATGAATGCACACTGAAGCCACTGGGCCATGGGGAGACAAGGGAGAGGCCCCCCTAGAGGTAATCGCACGCCAGAATACCAATGGATTCGACGGTTCGTCGGTCCAACGTCCGGTTTTCGAGTTATGTCGAGTTGCAAGTCGCATGGAAATGTTGTTCAGGGAGACTTGGTGAATTTCCGTTCGGGAGCCAAAAAGCAAATGGAGCAGCAAGATTGCATTCCATTGGCTCCTGCAAGTGTGTGTGGGCAATGCCGACATGGAAACACTACCAACACTGGCTCGGGGGAGGGTTTTGCAGAGTTGACCCACCAAAGCGAGATTGCATGCAATGAAACTGAGCAAAACCCTAGTTTACGAAATGAATGCACAATGAAGCCACTGGGCCATGGGGAGACGAGGGAGAGGGAACCCTAGAGGTAATCGCATGCCAGGAGACCAACGGAGTCGACGGTTCGTCGGTACGACGTCCAGTTTTTGAGTTATGTTGAGTTGTAAGTCGCATGAAAATGTCGTTCAGGGCACTTGGTGCATTTCCGTCCGGGAGCCAAAAAGCAAACGGAACAGGAAGACTGCGTGCCGTTGGCTCTTGCAAGTGTGTGTGGGCAATGCCGACGTGGGAACACTGCTAACACTGCCTTGGGGGAGGTATTTGCAGAGTTGACCCACCAATGCGATATTACATGCAATTAAACTGAGCAAAACCCTATTTAATGAAATGAATGCACAATGAAGCCACTGGGCCATGGGGAGACGAGGGAGAGGTCCCCCTAGAGGTAATCGCATGCCAGGAGACTAACGGAGTTGACGGTTCGTCTGTCCGACGTTCGGTTTCTGATTTATGTCGAGTTGCAAGTCGCATGAAAATGTCATTCAGGGACACTTGGTGAATTTCCGTTCGAGAGCCAAAAATCAAATGGAGCAGGAAGATTGCGTGTCGTTGGCTCCTGCAAGTGTGTGTGGGCAACGCCGACGTGGGAACACTTCCAACACTGGCTCGGGGGAGGTGTTTGTAGAGTTGATCCACCAATGCGAGATTGCATGCAATTAAATCGAGCAAAACCCTAATTTACGAAATGAATGCACAATGAAGCCACTGGGCCATGGGGAGAGGAGGGAGAGGGCCCCCTAGAGGTAATCGAATGCTAGGAGAGAAACGGAGTTGATGGTTCATCGGTCCGATGTCTGGTTTCTGATTATGTCGAGTTGCAAATCGCATGAAAATGTCGTTAGGGACACTTGGTGAATTTCCGTCCGGGAGCCAAAAAGCAAACAGAGCAGGAAGATTGCGTGTTGTTGGCTCCTGCAAGTGTGTGTGGGCAATCCCGATGTGGGAACACTCCCAACACTGGCTCGGGGAAGGTTTTTGCAGCGTTGACCCACCAATGCGAGATTGCATGCAATTAAACTAAGCAAAACCCTAGTTTATGAAATGAATGCACAATGAAGCCATTGGACCATGGGGAGATGAGGGAGAGGCACCCTAGAGGTAATCGCACACCAGGAGACCAATGGAGTTGACGGTTCATTGGTCCGACATCTGATTTCCGAGTTATGTCGAGTTGCAAGCCGCATGAAAATGTTGTTCAGGGACACTTGGTGAATTTCTGCCTGGGAGCCAAAAAGAAAACGGAGCAGGAAGATTGTGTGGCGTTGGCTCCTATAAGTGTGTGTGGGCAATGCCTATGTGGGCACACTGCCAACACTGGCTCGGGGGAGGGTTTTGCAGAGTTGACCCACCAATGTGAGATTGCATGCAATGAAATTGAGCAAAACCCTAGTTTACGAAATGAATGCACAATGAAGCCACTAGGCCATGGGGAGACGAGGGAGAGGTCCCCCTAGAGGTAATCGCACACCAGGAGACCAACGGATTCGATGGTTCGTCGGTCTGACGTCTGGTTTCTAGGCTATGTCGAGCTGCAAGTCGCATGAAAATGCCGTTCAGGGACACTTGGTGAATTTCCGCCAAGGAGCCAAAAACCAAACGGAGCAGGAAGATTGCATGCCTTTGGCTCCTGCAAGTGTGCGTAGGGAATGCCGATGTGGGAACACTACCAACACTGGCTTGGGGGAGGTTTTTGCAGAGTTGATCCACCAATGCGAGATTGCATGCAATGAAATTGAGCAAAACCCTAGTTTACGAAATGAATGCACAATGAAGCCATGGGGCCATGGGGAGATGAGGGAGAGCCCCCTAGAGGTAATCGCATGCCAGGGGACCAACGGAGTCGACGGTTCGTTGGTACGACGTCCGGTTTCTAGGCTATGTCGAGCTACAAGTCGCATGAAAATGTTGTTTAGGGAAAAGAGACACAACATTTTATCCCGGGAAACCCTGACGGGGAAGAAAACCTAGCAACCTTTCTTAGAATAATTATATGTTTAGAAATCAAGTACAATGAAACCATGAACAAACCCTAACCCTAAAGGGTTTTACCACATGAAAAAACCTTAATGACACATGACAACAAGAGTACTTATCTACATGAAGATGACCTCCAAGCCATAAGGATAGCCAAGCATATCCTTCCCAAACAACATTAGAAGGCACTTTATTTCTCGAATCCCGAGGTAACGTTTGTTCCTTTCACCAATGGTGCTTTGAGCACTTGTATGTAGTTACTGATATGTAGTGTTGAATCTAATTGTACAATCAAATATTGGGCGTTGATGAAATGTGTAGCATGTATTGCACTTAGTTTTATTAAATTACACTTGAACATTGACTTAACTTGTAATTTAATCATCCAAACTCACAAATTTTAATTACACCTATCGAATTAGTGTGCATGAGTGAGTTCATTGAAACCTTGAAAAACATTGTATTGCATTTAGTTTGATTAAATTACACGAGCAAGAACTTTGACATAACTTGTAATGATCATCCAAAATCACAAATTTTAATTAGATACCAATTAGTGCACACATGTAGTGAGTTCGTTGAAACCTTTAAATATAATAGTTTGTTCTTTTGACATAGCGCATTCATGAGTAATAGATAATCCACACAAATCAACACATTAGATTGATACAAGAACATGTGGAAACTGAAGAACAAATACAAAATGAAATGCATCATTCATTTATAAGTGAAATGCCAATGTGCATGTCTCCAAAAGTACATGTATCCAAAAGTACATATATATCCAAAAGTATCCAAAAGTGCATGTCTCCAAAAGTACATGTATATCCAAAAGTACATGTATCCAATGAAGTCAATGTACATGTCTCCAAAAGTACATGCACAATAAAGTCAATATACATGTCTCCAAAAGTGAATGTATCGAAAAGTACATATATATACAAAAGTATCCAAAAGCACATGTGTCCAAAACTATCCAAAACTATCCAAAACTATCAAAGCCACATGTACATGTATCCAAATGTACATATATCCCATAAGACACATCAAAACTCAAGCTTTCTCTTGTTCCTTCCCGACGTTGATCCTCTAGGCACATCTCTAGGATCAGTGTGCATCTCTGGATCCTGCAAATTAAATATCAATTGTTAAATTCAACTAACTATGTACACTAATACATTAGCTCAAATGAACTGGTGCATGGAAAGTGCATGAAACACTTGGTCACTGAAGGACATCTCACCTCAACTGACAAAGGAGATTGCGTTGCCTGTGTAGCAGATGGAGCCATTGGTTGAACATCCAGGATGGTATGTTGATGGTTAATTTTAATAAATTCTAAGTACATTGCCCAAAGAGGGTTGGAAATTTGGGTTTCATGTGGATGGATACCTAAGTAACCGGACACGTCCAACAGATCCCCGTGTCGCGTGGGACATGGTTTTAGATGATGGTTGGTGGGATAGAGTAGTCCTTAGCATCAAGGTCATGGAGCCAATCATTTCTTTGTTGCGGTTTGCATACATGTACCAACCCATCCTAGGAGATGTTTATGAGGGGTGTGATTCCATGATTGAGTCCATGAGGACCATTTTTATGGGGAATGAGTGTGCTGAGTATGAGACATCAGCAGAGAACTTATGGTCCATCATACAGGGCATTCTTATCTCCAGGTGGGATAAGAATTGCACACCTTTGCATTCATTGGTACACTCATTGAACCCCAGGTTCTATGCGTAGGATTGGCTCAGTGGTGGGTCGGGGCCCTCATCTGTAGTCCCTCCTCACATGGATGGAGAGATCTTAGAGGGGAGGAAGATAGAATTTAGATGGCTACTTCAGGATAGAGACCACCTTGAGGTGGTGGAGGCGGAATTTTATGAGTTTTTCTAGTGGCACTGGGAGATTTGGAGGATATGAGGTGGTTAGAGACATGGGGGTTAAGAAACCCCTTGTTTGGTGGACAACTCATGGGGAAACATGCCCTCTTCTACAAAAGATAGTCTTGAGGGTCCTCTCTCAAGTTACTTCATCCTCTTGTTGTGAGAGGAATTGGAGCACATATGAGAACTTGTACAGTGTGAAGAAGAGCAGGCTTGAGTAATCCAGGGCAGAGATGATGGTGTATGTGCACTCTAACCTTCGTCTTGTTTACAGGAAGAGGGAGGAGTGGGTGAAGGGAAAGACACAGATGTGGGATGTCTTTCCTGATGAGATGGGTTTGGATAGCAGTATTGAGTTGGCATTAACCAACATGGATCTTAATGATCCAGTGCTAGAGACGATCACTTTTGATGAGGGTGATCGTATGGAGGGGTCATCCTCCACACCAACAAATGGAGTTAGTCGGATTGGCAGAGAGGAGGAGGAGGAGGAGGAGGAGGAGGAGGAGGAGGAGGATCAGGGTAGTGATGAGTTTGTTGATTCAGGCATGGAGGAGGACTATTGAGTCATTGAAAGATGGGATTTTTCCATCTTGATCCACTCCTTTTTTGTATTTACTATTAGACTATTAGACTATTAGTCTATTTGGCATTTGCGAGTGCCCAGTGGCATTCCGACATCTATGTAATACATTTTGATTTTGATGACTTAATGAGATATATGGTTCCGAGTCTCTGACATGCATCTATGTGTCTCAATGTATCGTTGTGATTTGTGATTTTGAATGACAAATGTGTTGTGATTTGTGAATGATCTAATTTCTGGTGAATATTTCATATTTGTAATTGTAAATGTAATTTCTATTGAATATTTGTAATTGTAAATGTTAAATTTTATTGGATCTATATGTGTATATTTTTAAATTTTAATATATTTTTAAATATATATATATATATATATATATATATATATATATATATATATATATAAAATGTGTCCTATGTGTCGTAATTCCGGGGGTTACCGTGTCCCGTGGGGACACTGTCCCGTGTTTTGTGTCAAGTGACTTGGATGGATACATTGTAGAAAGGGTGGAGTTCTATTTTTTTCAATTTTTGGTTGGATTATGAATTTTTGAGTTTTTGAAAAGGGATTCATTTTAATTATTCACTCATCTTGGTTGAGGGAGATGTGAATTTAATTAGAGATTGGTTATTCCCAATTTTATCAATATTACAAAACTAGGTTGTTTTAAACAATAAAAAAAAGTAATTTAGGTTAAGAAATGACAAAAAATTGGTATGGGTGAATGAATTACCTGATTAGATGACAATCCACCAGTGAATTTGCCTCCCCTCCAGCTAAATCGAGCTCTACTGATACTCAAGGGCACACAAACTGTCCTCGTCCAACCTCTATTTCGCGTTTCTGATGCGTGAAGAGCGCCGCGGATGGTCGGGGGTGGTCGGGACTGTGTTTTTAAATTGATTTTAGATTTCAATAATGCGTATGCGTTTTGTAACTTCATAACGCATACGCATTTTGTAGTTCTATAACGTGTTATGGTTACCTATCCTACATGTCCAGTGACATGTGAGGCTTGGGTCTTACCATGGCAAGTGCTAAGTATTAGAAATGCGTTATGGCTTTATGTATCAGGAACGAGTTTTGAAAAAGTAGGATTGCATCTAAAGTGACCGTCATCTTCTTGCACACACCCATATATATAAATATAAAAACTTTAAACTCTCCAAAGAATAGTTAACTAAAGTTGTGGATTACACTCCCTCAAAAAATTCAATGGTTATTTTGTGGATACATATTCTTGAAATCTTAAATAGGTTCATCAGCTTTTCCTTATTAGAATCTCAAGAGTGTATAAATCTAAGTTGATTCAGATCCTTTGTGGATCTTTGTAGTCTTTGTTTAGAACTTATCACTCTGATGACTCAGATCATCAGATCCTTTGTGGACCGTGGTGGTCTTTGTTAAAACTTATCACTATGTGGGATTACGGGTAGAAAACTTATCTTTTAGAACAGGTTTAATGCAAGGTATAATTGGACTTTGTGGACGGTGGCAGTCTTTGTTAAAACTTATCACTATGTGGGATGACTGGTAGAGAACGTATGTGTTCGAACATATCGAATGCAAGGTATTTTGGACAGTGTATATGCATATAAAAATTGTAGTCTTATTTTGTTTGGAATAAAAATAGATTTTTTTTCCAATTATGTTTATATATAAAAGATTCCATGCATCTGATGATTTTAGTTTATAAATATTATGTCACCTTTCTGCCAACCAATTCATAGCTGTAGTGCATGTGAAAAAACAAACATTTAAGCACCCCTCAAGGTTACACTAACTCTACATTTAAGATATTGCAATTTACAGTAATTCAGTATTCCATATCAGACCTAGTGTTATGTAAGTGTACAGAAAAAATCTTTCAAACATGTAGCCAAATTTGTTTGGAAAAGAAAATGTTACAAAAGTAAATTACCCTATAATCTATTCTTAAGACGTTTTAAATATGCTTTTTAAACAAATAGAATAGATTAGTCTAGAATGATAGATTAACCATTCTTTTTAATTATCATAATATCCTTATGAAAGTAAATATCCAGATGATAGATTCGCGTGGGTAACCACGAAAAGGAACAATGTTCTCAGTATTTAAATGAAAACCAAAAACACTGGAATAATACTGTTACAGCTCTACAGCTGGGCAACATATTCATGTTTTCCAACATAAAGAAAATATATGTACAAGTTCAAATGAAATCAATTCCAATACTTCAATGGAGAAAAGCTATAAGTTTTGACATAATTTATTTCTTTCACATTCTACATATGACATACGAATCATTAATTGTATGAAATGAATGTTACAATAGTTACAAGCCACTAGTTACGATAAAAATTGTATATCGTGGGTTATCAAGATATCTGCATACAAATTCAATAACCTATTTATTGAATGATTAACTAGTAACTGGAGAACCGAAGACATTTTATGTATTCAACAACAGATATGATCAACACGAACCAGAACCCAAGTCCACCCTCACCCGAGGAGGGTGGGTGATGAGGTAAACAGAAACCCTATATATATAAGACAGAGGAATATGTTAGTAAGTTTAACCTTCTTCAAGAGCTGAATGACCATCATTACCGGCCAGTAGTCTGTATACGAATTTCTAGACCAACGAAGTTTACTACGGTGAGTGCAGATTATGAGGCTAGTCTTACAAGGACAAGAAAGTATCTTGCAAGGTCAAGAAATGCATGATATGGGGCCAAGTTGAAACGGAAATGAAGTTTGTGAAACAGGAAGGAGAAAAATGGACAGGACTGGGGAGTAAGTTAAGCTATATACCAATATTGAGAATGATAAGTGAAGCAAAACTGATATGAGTTAATAAGACGATTCCAAGAGAGAGTTAGGGTTTTTCGGTTTAGAAAAGCTCAGGTGGGATAGCGCCAAACTTTGATATTGTTATCGCCAGTCGCATCAATGGCTGCTGAACAGCCTTCAGTGTTCTCATCATCCATTTCTTCCGCGTCCTTGCCACGTACTCTTTAGCCTGGTCTGTTAACATATATCCATAATCCAGCATCTATTAAACACCAGGAGGATTCCTCCTGTAACATAAAAGAGATTGAAGATCAAGGTTAAACTATGAAATCATGTCCAGGAAAAGTAAGTCAACGTACACGAGTATGGCAGCAGTCGAGCCTTTAATCCCTTCTCGGTCCTCTAATCTCCAATCCCAACTTGAAGATAAATTGCAAACTTGTTTGGGTATTTGCAATGCTTGGACAAGCACTGAAACACACACAGCAAGCTTTCAACACAAAAGTTTTTCTTGGTCAGCCATTTAGACAATAGGAAGTCCCGGCCTTTTATAGTCAGTCATGTCTCAGTAGGGTATCAAACAATAGCCAGGAATTTTAACCTAAGAGAAAATGATTAATCTTAACCTAGTTTTGTTAACTGGCGCATTTTGTTTTATTGCAAGTGTAATTAATTTAATTCAGAATCTTTTAAACCTAACTAGGGTTTTTTTTAACGGAAAAGTGTCGACACCCTTGAAACCCTACGGTGGACTCCATTTATGTGGGTGGATATCATGATGAAGGGAAGTGATTATTCATTAAAACAAGAAGAATTAAAGGGCAGATTGAAGAGATCTGATTTGAGCGACGATGATTTCAAGGTACAATCGATGAGTATGTAAAATCTGAGGTGGGACAAAGTGTTAAAAGCAGGTTCAGTTTCACGACCACCTGTGACCCGTATATCACGCCGAGACATATTGCAACTTGCAAGTGCAGAGATTTGCAGTCTGGTCATGTGCTGTAGCTATTATTGATATCATCACCGGCCCGTCTGTGTATTATTTTAAGACAAGTGTTTATCATTTCATGGCTTTATAGTTTGGGCACATTTGTTTTTTTTTAATCAAATTCTGAGGACACCGTTCTACACAGGCGGTCTGAGTGATATCCATCTCATCCATACTTATGATTAATTAAATCCTACGTTTTCAATTTCCGAAACTTTTCGGAGAAGGATAGTTTGCGTCAAAATGGACTTTTTTATTGCAACTTTTTTTTGCCTAAATTCGGCCAAATAAATTCGATGGGATACAAGCCTTTATACTCTGCGTATTAAATTCCCAATAAGGAATATAATGATGCAAGCAAAGTACTTTTATCGCAGTAACCATGTCAAACAATTTCGAATAAGGATAGCGATGTAAGGAAACGGATTAGGTCAAACAATCTTGAAGGAGGAGAACGATGGGGATTGATGTAAGAAAGTGCACTGTCTTTTATCCTGACCTTGGTCTGAGTAATCATTAATTGTATAATATGATACATCTTTCTCTGGGAACTCTTGGAAAGTAGCTTAATTCTGGTTTTGGGAGGAATAAAAGAAAGTATGTCATTGGAATTTTGTTAGTTGGGTCGTTTTATATGGTTTTCAAGTCTTTCGGTAATACTTCTAATGAAATTAAGTGGAAAATAGATTAATAATGGATACTTTATAATTAATAATTTTAAAATAAAAAGTGATATGTTTTAGATTGTTATTATTACTTTAAATATTATAAAATTTATTTTAGACTTAGAAAAGTATTATTTAAACTATGCACATTTTTAAATAATTTAAGGGTTATGATGATGGTTATCACGAATAATTTTGTTTTATTTGTTTTTTATTACAATTTGCTTGAAAAGTTCATCATACTTGAGATGAGTTAAAATGTTAGGAAGGTGAGCTTGTAGCAAATATTTTGAAACCCTGCTTTAATGTGACTATATATAGGACATTCTATGAAAGAGTAATTTTCATCTTAACAAAAAGCGTTATCTATCTTCATGGATTCACCCATATTATTTTGTTTGTGTATGCCTTATATTTAACACATTCTATATAGAAACCCGATTGAGAGCATGGCTATGAATAGGTACATAATTTACAAGAACAAGATAAACAACATGGGAGACAAGAGACTTCCTAGGATTGCTTCATACTCTAGTTAAATCAAATACAACTTAAGCAAGGTTGGCACAAAGATGTGAGTTTTGGCTAAATCATTGAAGAGACGAAGAAGAGATAACTCTACATAATAATAATAATAATAATAATAATAATAATAAATTCATCTAAATTGAAGGAGATGTTGTGTTTCAAGAAAGAATTAAAGGATAAGAGAAAATTAACACATTATAAAGAGGTGATCAACCATAATCTAGAAGATCAAAGGTATCTCTCCATTTTAACTAGTGGAAATAAAAAAATCAACAATAATATAAGAACAAATACTCATAAGAAATCAATTTAATTCATTTTTGTCCTTTCAAATTTTTGCAAGCATGGAAGATAATCTATTCACGATGAGTACATGCATGCAAATTTTACCAATTTGATAAATGCATTTAAAGTCCATCAGGAGCATTGTTTGTCATTCTTGGTGACCAGTTATCCTGCGAGTTTTTCGCTTTGTTGTCCACTATTAACCAATCATAATTCCTTGTCAAAATGTACAAGCAGCAAAATCCAATTGGATCTTCTGCACGCAGTCTTTCCGAAATCTTCCAAGCATAGAGGACGTAATCCGCTAAGCTTATGGACGAACTAGAGAAATGGTTGTCAAATCTTAAGGAAGCAAATGTCATAGAATGGTGCACTCAGGTATAGGTGAACCAAGAACATGTAGCAGAGATTTCCTTTTTGAAGAGATGTGTTGATCAACTATAGGTGCAACAACAATCCATTATCAATTTCTTGAAACTAGATTGCATCATTCTAAATGCCTTAGACTTGGAGTAGGCACACAATCCTGAAAACCAGCTACACTTATGATGAGTGAATTTTGCGCAATTACCTTTCTTCATAATGTACATTTTTGTAACTTAAATTTTGTAGATAATAGATTTGGTTATCCCTTTTTATCATGGAATCTCTGCGACAAGGATCCTTAAGTATCTCTTCGCTTTTATAACAACTCTTTCAAAATTAACATGAATTATGCAATTGTATCATACTTTTTGTATAATTAGTATTATGAATGTAATCAACAAACCACTTACTGGTGCAACCGATGAGACTATTCATTGATGTTGAAATATTTGTTTGATGACAACAATGTTTTCCATTGCCGGTAAAATTTGAATATATAAGCTTTCATTTTGTAGAAGTTGCACCTATGAATCTAATATGTGTGATATTATTCAAACATTTTCTGGTCACAACCTTATTTTTAATTTCCTTGAATTCATAATATATGACATATTGAAACCAGGGATTTTTATTTACAATCCTAAAGATTTAACAAGATAGGGAGCAATTTTCTGTTGCTTGAAAATTACTTGTATTATTATTGACTTCAAATTATTGACTTCAACTGTGCATGTCTATGGAACCTTCTCTATCCATTTTTTAGTGTGCACCATATTTTGTCGGTACTTTGCAAAGTTACTTGGACTTCTTCTATCCATGTCTTATTGTACTTATTTCATGTGATATGTGAAATATTCCTTTCTGAGTGTATTATCTGTAAGTTTTAAACCTTAACAGTGAAGTACAAACTTATATTAATTCTTAAGCATTAACAGAAAATACGCACATAACACAGAGATTTTCACCTGGAAACGCTTGACCGGGAAAAAACCAGCAAAACTTAGAGCCGCACTGCTCCTTTTCATTATATGTTTATTCAACCATTTACAATACAATATATGGTATTCCGCAGCATCTAACACCCTAATTCGTTTACTCGAAATTAGGTTACAACCCTAATCCCTTTTACCGGGATTAGATAGAGTACAATGGGTCGAAATCGCGAAAAAGAAAAAACAATCCAAAAAAGAGATATAACATACCCAACATTATCGATCTTCGGAAATTTTGTGCCTAATGGCCAAATCCATCAAAGGTATAACATCTTACAGTATAGAAATACTTTGCAGTGTGATCATAATAATTGTACCTTAAGCATATATGTGTATTGAACATTCTTCTATTACCATAACAAGGAAAATTGTAATCATTGAGGAAATTATCATACCTGAGTTGAACTTGCTTAGGTGAAGCATCTTGTTGATTTGTGACCCGAATGTATTTATTGGTGTATTCTTTTTCGAATGTCTTATCATAGACAAGACTAGACTTGTCTTCTGGAGACCTTTGACTATTGAATCTTGTAAAGAATCTCAAAGGTATCGAGAAGACAAGAATTGAAGACCCGTTTTGAGATTCTTACAAAATTTGTTTCTTCACCATTTGATATATTAGAGGAACTTTTTCTTTGTTCATGCATGCTACCTTTTGTCTTCTTGGAATATTTGAATGATGCATCTTTTCTAGAAGGATTCTTTTTCTCATATGCAGTAAGAATCCTATCAAGTTCGTCCATTTTTAATCTATCCAAATCATTTCTGTTTTATAGAAATAATACTTTAGAGTCAAACCTTGATAGAAAATATCTCAATACCTTTTGTACAAATGCTTCCTCAGCAATTTATACTCCAAGGCTTCTGATAGAATTAACAATATCATCTACTTGAAGAAGATAAGATGCAATATTTTCTTCTTTCCTCATCTGTAGGGTTTCAAACTGGGTAAGTTAGCAACTTTTCCTTCTTCACCTTCTCATCTCCCTCATAGATTTTTTTAAGCTTATCCCATACTTCTTTCGCTCATGTGCACTTCATAAATTTAGTGAACTTTGAATATACCAAACCACATAATATTGCATTCCTTTCACTTTCATTACATTCACAGCTTTCCGAACATCTATGCCAAGAGATTGTAAGTACACTTCCATCCTTATGCTCCAAAAGGTGTAGTTTGATCCATCAAAACTTGGTTCTCTGTTTGTATAAATTCCTTCATGTCTATCCATATCTACATAGTGATCTATCTTCAAGTTGTTAAAATATTCCTGAAGCAACCTGATCTGATCCCAAATGTTGGAATTCTTAATGATACTAAGAGTGGGATGAATCAGTCTCATGCACAGATTAAACAATTTTTCACTTTAAAAACCATCCACCAATTCCTATTTTAAAACACATCAATAAGAGACAACAATGTGCAGAATATTTACATATAAATATATGAAAATGAAATTTACATAGATAGATGGGAGACACAAATCTCGAGTGATGTGAGCACTAACTCACTTAGACACCAATCTCATTGTGACACCACAATCACATGCAAGAACCAACTCACAGACTACAGGCTACAGCTTGTGAGGAAACAAATCCAATTCACAAGTACCAACATGTTGATGTAGGATTCAACTTGCAAGGACACCAATCCTCCACGCAAGCATCGACTCGATGTGTTCAAGTACCAACCTGAGAAGAGACTGTGATCTTATTTCCTTTCCACATCCTACCACCTTGAGATAAAGATGTTGTTGTACTTTTGTCACACTGTATTAATATTTGTGTGCACATATAACACTATATTATGCACGCTGCTTCACTTCATGTTGCGCGCACTATTAAATTGCGCTGCCTCAATGTAACATCCCGAAAATTTACGAAAATTTAAAAATTTAAAAATAGCAATAAATATGGAAACTGCTAATGCGAAAATAAAATAAATACTAATCTTTTAACTAATGACAAATTATGATAACAACTATTTATACTTCCTAGCACAAAATACATCGTTAGTTCTACTTTTGTTTAATTTTAATCTACATGTTGTACTTAAGTTTGTCTTGTGATATAATTTCTTGATAAAGTATTGACGGTTTGCTTTTGGGTGATGACGAAGGGGTCCTACGAGGTACCCTGAGGTTTACTTAGCTATGTTAGCTAAAGCATTTAAACCTGTCTCTTTGTGCAGAAACGCAGTTAAGAGTATTACAACAATTCAAGTGTTAAGAGTAATTCTAATTATGTTTTTCAGTTAGCCGTCAATGCTTATAGTAACTCTAAGTACTTCCATACAAGAGAGTTGTTAATGGTATGCATCTCTGTCCTATTTATGTAAGTGTTACCTTGACTATACTTACAGTCGCAGAAGTCGTAACTAAAAGTAACTACACTAGACTCTTTACTAAAACTTCCAAGAAAAGATACTTATGCTATAAATTCTCTGATGTGTGCTAGATTACCATGTGTCAATTCTATTTTGATCATGTTGTCATTTCACCATTTTGCAACGGTTGGTAATATCATGAATGTTTCAACTTGTATAATGCTCTATATTATAGAGACATGAAGCAAATAGTTTATTTGGAATACATGAAATACATTGGAAATTATAAAGATAACTAAAGTATTTTTATGCATTCCTCATTTTATATATGCATGAAAAATCATATTATTATAGCAATGTTTACTATCATCCTACCATCATATTTATGATGATTATAATGTGAATTTGGCACATTATAGGATTGAACCTTTCTAACTATAGGATTATACCTTTCTAATTTATTATTTGTGGATCGCGATATGTTATGTAACTTTGTAAAAAGGACAGTAACGTGAATACATATCATGATGTGCATATTAATGAAATCTAAACTATGTACTAAGTATCAAAAAATCTTCTATGAAATGCGACCCTAGTCATATATATATAAACCATGCATTCGATTGACAACATAGTGGAGAATATATGGATTAAATGCTCTAACCCTGAGTCTTTGCTCTGACATGTGAAATTGACAGGCATTGAATGTAATGGCATTCACATGCTGGAAGACTATCGAAACCGGTCATCGCCTTAAATTTGTTGAAGTATTGTAACTTCTAAGAATATTATATTTGTACTTTATTATTCCGGAGATGGTACATTCCTCTGTGGTGACCCTATTGTATATCTCGAGATGTTAATTCCTCCGAGAGAGTGTGGTAACTAGGGTTATTAGATCTCCCATGTGAGGTCGGCCCTGAGTTTACTATTTGGGGGTTATTAGACTCTTCTGGGAGAGGTCGTCCCCATTAGGGTAAAAAGTTAGACGGAAAACAAGTATAAGTAGAGGAGGTATGTTCCTCACTTATCTCATTCATTCATCCACTTGTGATTGGCGCACTAGTGAGAGAGAGGTCTGCATAGGAGGAGAAGGAGCTCTTTTTTAGGACAACATCTTGTATTGGGTTGATTATCTATATTGAGGAAAGTTTTGCTAGGTTTTCTACCCCATGAGGGTTTCCTAGGGTAAATATTTGTCTATCTTGTGATTGTGTTTATTTCAGTAGCCTTGCTAGTTAAATTAGGCTAAACTTAACATGGTATCAGAGCTATCCTGAATAGAACATCTTTCACAAGGTGAAAATACCTCTCTCTCCTCCTCCGGTGAAAATTAGGGTTTCTGCAGAAGTTGGAATATTTGGATTTTAATTGCATGGCTAGATATCCCTCCTCAAAATCAAAGTTTTGAGCCCTGGATCGAGATTTTTGGTTGGGTAGAACTCCGAGAAAGTCAAACCCTAGTTTAACCAAAAGTGTAGAAAACCAAAGAACTAGAGAACCAAAAAAGTTGCACACCTGTGCACCAGTGAACCAGAAAAGCTGTGAACCTGAGAAGTCAATTGAAGAGCACCAAGATGAATAAAGGAGAATCTATCCAAGACTATTTCTCAAGGGTTTCCTAGATCAAAGAAGAACTAGATTCCATTGGAGATAACCTTGATTAAGATGAACTTGCCATGACTGCTCTAAATGGTCTTACTAGACCTTGGGAGTCATTCATTCAAACTATGTGTGCCAGAAAAGAAGTATGAAATTTGATGTGGTTTGGGAGGATTGTGTTCAAGAAGAGGCTAGGGTAGCCAATAGAGAAGCTATTCTCAAAGAGGATGACCAAGCTTTGGCTACACACACTAGAAAAAGAAGGAGTCACTTCAACTTCAAGAAGAATGATCACAAGGAGTCTCAACCTCCTAGTAATTTTAGAAGGAGAGGAGGATCAAACTCAGAAAGAGATCTTTCCACAATTCAATGTTTCAATTGTCTCAAACTAGGACGCCTTGCTAGAAATTGTACTTCACAAAAGAAGAAGAAGAAGTTTATTCACAAAAGACATCATGCACATCTTGCAGAAAATGATAGTGAAGAAGAAGAGGAAGAAAAACCTAGAAAGAAAAGAGCTAAAGTAGAAGAAGAAGATGCAGAAGAGTATGTTCTATTCTCTACTCTCTCTAGGGCAGTTTCACCTAGAGAAGATACATGGCTCATTGATAGTGGTGCTTCAAAGCATATGACATGACAAAAGAATACTCTATCAAAACTTGAAGACAAGACATCTCCACAAAAGGTATCTCTAGGAGATGACTATCAATATCCTATCAAAGGAATTGGTGAATCAAATTACAAACTTGATTCCGGAACTCCATTGAAAATGAAGGAAATCTTATATGTACCAAGTTTGAATAAGAACTTACTTTCTATCTTAGCACTAGATAAGAAAGGCTATAGGGTTGCATTCATATATGGACAAGTACTCATGTGGTCTAAAGGAAATCAATTGAGGATGCAATTGTTATTGGTGAAGAGGAAGGAGGTCTATACAAACTCAAGGGACATCCAGACGTTGCTCTTATTCATGAAGCCACTAGCCCAAGTGAGCGATGGCATAGAAGGCTTGCTCACATTAAATATAAAGCACTACCTCATGTGAGCAAGGTAGTCATAGGACTACTAGACTTAAAGATTGACCATGATGGCACTTGCAAAGGATGTGCAAAAGGGAAGAATGTCAAGAACCCATTTCCAAAGAGTGATACAAAGACTAAGAGTACATTGGAATTGATACACTCAGATGTATGTGGACCAATTCCATCCACATCCTTGAGTGGATATCACGGGGTCTTCACTCAATAAATCGCTATCATAACACGTTTGTTCGTGGCATATGAAACAATACCCCTAATTTCACTAAATATTGGAAAATACCTTCCAAAATCGTTTTTTTTACCCCCTCCCAATATGCCTTCCCAATTTAAAAAAACCCCTATTTTCACTAGATATTGTATGTATCAATTTTTTCATTAACATTTTTTATACCCCTTTATATTTCTACCTAGTATATTGATATGATACCCCTCTTATGAACCCACATGCATTCTACAATGCACCTTGCTTCTTTCTATGTATATTGTGGATGCACATTACTTCACCAACAATGCAATTACTCAACCACATATCATTATGATATTCAACATCTAATGGTCTAATGAAGAGATAGGAGATCACTTCTTGTATGTCACTAGAGCCAGTGCACATGGTACAACATTTAGATTGCATGTTGTAGTTCCCCAATTGCTGATTAAGCCTGTTGTGGGCTATGTATCCAAGCCCGCAGGGCCTGTAACAAGCTCTAGGAGGCTGACTAAACCTCCCAAGGGTTGTAATAGGAACAAATGGTTGGGTATTCAAACCCTCAAGGCCTATCGAGGGCCTATAACATGCCTTGGAGACTTAGAGCCTCCCAAGGTATTGGTAACAACTAGCTGAGTGCTATTGGTAACAATTGGCTGTCAATGACCACTGTCTCTCGACTATGACCGAATGGAAACCCACTTTACCACGAATCCCATGGCCTCAAGCATGCCTCAAGACACGATTTCCCTGCGTACTGGTAAGCTCGAGCCTTGCCTCAACCCGATTTCTCATCCGACTGTGATCCTTCCATCTCCATTTGGCGGATATTTATCAGCCCGCCCATATAAAAAAGACCCCAAAGTATTTTTGTATTGTTACATTAAATAAAAAAACCCTTTGCCCCTTAATATATAAGCAATATAATTTTTAGGTTTTCATGAATATTTAATACCACAATATGAATGAACGTGATATTATATTGCCTTCTAGGGAAGCCCCCGTGGTGGATATGAATACTACCTTACATTCATTGATGACAACTCAAGGAAGACTTGGATCTATTTTCTGAAGGGAAAAGTTGAAGTTTTTGGAAAGTTCAAGGAATTCAAATCCTTGATAGAAAACCATTCAAAAAAGAAGATTAAGATACTTAAGATAGATAATGGCGGAGAATATACTTCAAAATGTTTTGAAGTCTTTTGTAAGGAAGTTGGAAGCAAGAGGGAACTAACCACTCCCTACAATCCCCAACATAATGGTGTTGCGGAAAGAAAGAATAGAACCATTATGGAGGTAGTAAAGACAATGATACATGATCAAGACCTACCCATGTATCTATGGGCTGAAGCATCCAGGATAGTAGTCTATGTGCAAAATAGACTATCTCATAGTGCTCTTGATATCAAGACCCCAGAAGAAGTGTTCACAGGGAAGAAACCTGAGGTAAGTCACCTCAAGATATTTGGATGCCCAGTATACATTCACATTCCAAAAGAAAAGAGGACCAAGCTAGATCCTTCTGGGAAGAAGGGAATATTTGTTGGATATTGTGAAGCATCCAAAGCATTCGGAATATACATCCCAGGATTCCATCATATGGAAATAAGTAGGGATGTGACATTTGATGAATAGGCAGCTCTCAAGAGATCTAGGGAGTGCCAACATGAAGAAGTATATGAGGAAGAGGAACTTTCCAGAATTACAGAAGTTGCACCCACCCCTAAAGAGACAACTCCTGAAGACCATGACATGATGGAAGCACAAAAACTCCCTGTCATAGAAATTCCAAGGAAGAGAAAGCTAGCATGGGCAAGAGACATTATACTAGAAGCAAAAAAATATGGAGCTCCTGAAGGCTCCACTAGGGTGAGCAAGAAACCAAAGACATTCTCAAACTATGTGGCCCTAATGTGTGATCTTGTAGATCAAGTACCCACTGGTTATGAAGAAGCAGTTCATAAGAAGGAGTGGGTAGAAGCAATGACTGAGGAGTACTAGTCAATAATGAAGAAAGATGTTTGGGATATAGTTCCCAAGCCAAAGGACAAGAGTGTGGTATCCTCAAAATGGATATACAAGATAAAGCATGTTGCAGATGGCAGCATTGAAAAATAGAAGGCAAGGTTTGTAGCCATAGGGTTCTCTCAGAAAGAGGGAATTGACTATGGAGAAACATTTGCACCAGTTGCAAGGTACACTTCCATTAGAACTATCATGGCACTTGCATCCATGATGTAAAGACAGCCTTCCTGAATGGTGTAATTGAGGAGGAAGTGTATATAGAACAACCTCAAGGATTTGAGGTGGAAGATGGAAGAACCCATGTCTGCAAATTAAAGAAGGCTTTGTATGGGTTGAAGCAAGCTCCCAGAGCTTGGGATAGAAGAATTGATAGTTTCTTAACAAGCTTAGGATTTACCAAAAGTAAAGATGATCCTAATCTTTATCTCAAGGTTATGGATGATGAACCTGTCATATTGCTGCTATATGTGTATGATCTATTTCTTACAGGAAATGAGAAACAGATTATCGAATGCAAGAAGAAACTCTCTTTAGAGTTTGAGATGAAAGATCTCATATTGATGCACTACTTCTGAGGTCTAGAAGTATGGAAAGGCCCAGAGAGAATCTTTCTCAACCAAGGAAAGTATGCTATGGAAATCTTGAAAAGATTTGATATGTTGGAATGTAAGGCCATGGCCACTCCCATGGATTCCAACTTGAAACTGTTAGCAGATGACTCATCAAAGTTAGTGGATATGACTCTATACAGACAGGTTATTGGGTCATTGATGTATTTAACAAATACCAGACTAGACATATGCTTTGCCATGAATACCTTGATTCAGTATCTAGTGGAACCTAGATGAGTTCACCTCATAGCTGCAAAGCATGTGATGAGGTACCTAAAGGGTACAATAGACTTTAGTCGATGTTATCTTGGAGATCATGGCTTCAGATTGTATGGCTACACAGATGTTGATTGGGCAGGAAGTGTGTAAGATAGGAAGAGCACATCGAGAGGATGCTATTGTCTGGGATCTGCCATGATCTCGTGGTTTAGTAGGAAGCAGTCTAGTGTGTCTCTCAGCACAGCTGAAGTAGAATATATTGCTGCTTGCTCTGCTAATTGTGAAGCAATATGGCTTCAGAAGTTGTTATCTGGTTTATTTGACTTAGAGATGGAACCCACTGAGATTCTGTGTTACAACCAGAGTTGCATCAAGATGACAGAAAATCCAGTATTCCATGATAAGTCAAAACACATAGAGATCCGATATTTTTATATACGGGATATGGTGTAGAAAGGAGCTATCAAGATTGGGTATGTGAGCACTGACGAACAATTTGCCGATATATTGACCAAACCTCTGTCTCAAGTAAAGTTTGAATGTTTTTGAGACAAGCTTGGTGTAGTTCAGAAGGACCCTCCTCGAAAGGGGGAGTGATGTGGTCACTGATGATGAGATTTCCTGCATCGATAGTGAGGTCGATGATATGGATACCTGTATTGGTGATACCCACGATGAGGTCGATGAATGGTCCTTAGATTGGGTCTAAGTTGAAATGTGGTGATTGTATCATCCCTAGACTTTGGTTCCAGAATTGATCCGTAGACAAATGTCTTCGAGAATGTGAGGATTGTATCATCCCCGAACTTCGGTCCCAGAATTGATCCGTAGATAGATGTCTCTGAGAATGTGGAGATTGTATCATCCCCGGACTTTGGTCCCAGAATTGATCTGTAGACAGATGTCTCCGAGAATGTGGGGATTGTATCATCCTCGAACTTCGGTCTTAGAACTGATCCATAGACAAATGTCTAGGAGAATGTGGAGATTGTATCAACCCTGGATGACGGTCCCAGAATTGATCCATAGACAGATGTCTCTGAGAATGTGGGGATTGTATCATCCCCAGACGACGGTCCCAGAATTGATCCGTAGACAGATGTCTCCGACAATGAGGGGATTGTATCATCCCAGACTTCGGTCCTAGAATTGATCTGTATACATCTGTCTCCGAGAATTGCTGATAGGACTGCATCATCCCCGGACATTTGGTTCAAAATGTACGTGATAGGATTGCATCGTCCTTGGACTCATGTCGTAAAGTGATAAGGATTGATCATCCTGGAAATAAATCTGGATTGCATCATCCATAGACATGAGACTTGTCTAAAATTGATAAGGATTGATCACCCTGGAATTGGATCATGTGTATTGTAGATTATGCTTCTATGATGATGTTGTAGATCGAGATGATCCAGATGCTATAGATCGAGATGACCCAGATGTTGTAGATCGAGAGGATCCAAATGCTATTGATCGAGAGGATCCAGATGATTTTGATCATGATGATCTAGATGACGATGCTGATGATCATGTGATGATGATGTTAATGATCGTATGATGATGATGGTGATGATCGTGTGATGATGATGTTGATGATTGTGTGATGATGATGCTAATGATCATGTGATGATGATACTGATGATCATGTGATGACGATATTGATGATCATGAGGATCCAGATGTTGATATTGTTGTAGCTGTTCAAGTGCTGCAGAAGATGAAGACTCAGTACTGAAGATGTTGATGTTCCAGTATTGAAGATGTTCCGGTAACTATTTGAGTTACTGATGATGATGTATGAAGAAAGCTTCCAATGATTTATAGATATATCATGTACCATGTAGTCGATGACTCCTTGCTCCTGCAGACGTTGTTATAATATCCTTCTTGTTAATGGGGAGTGTTGAAATATTGTAACTTCTAAGAATATTATATTTGTACTTTATTATTCCAGAGATGGTACATTCCTCCGTGGTGACCCTCTTGTGTATCCGAAGATGTTTATTCCTCTGAGAGAGTGTGGTAACTAGGGTTATTAGATCTCCCATGTGAGGTCGGCACTGAGTTTACTATTTGGGGGTTATTAGACTCTTCTGGGAGAGGTCGGCCCCATTAGGGTAAAAATTCAGTCGAAAAACAAGTATATGTAGAGGAGGTATGTTCCTCACTTATCTCATTCATTCATCCCCTTGTGATTGGCGCACTAGTGAGAGAGAGGTATGCATAGGAGGAGAAGGCGCTCTTGTTGAGGACTACATCTTGTATTGGGTTGATTATCTATATTGAGGAAAGCTTTGCTGGGTTTTCTACCCCATGAGGGTTTCCCAGGGTAAATCTTTGTCTATCTTGTGATTGTGTTTCTTTCAGTAATCTTGCTAGTTAAATTAGGCTAAACTTAACAAAATTTGTCTACCTACTGTGTTGTGTGGAATCCTTGTGAGTGCCATCGTGGATGTGATCCACGTGATAGTAGTTCCCAGTACTACCCATACACCAAGATATATACTCTGTTGTTCCATGGTTTACTGACCTAGCACTGTAGTGGATGTGATAATAAATATGGCATTTAAACATTGTTGTTGCCCGAACTTCGACGTGCATTGATGGCTCCTTCTCCATCATTGATCTCACGTGTTCTTGGTTTTTGAAATGAAAAACTATTCCTTCTTTATGAATTGCATCGAAATGATTTCTTGGTTTTTATTTTTCTCTGGTGGTGGTAATGTGGAGAGGCTGACCGCCTGCGGTAAAGTAGGGTTTGGTAGTTGGTTGCTTGGAGGACTCCTTCCTTGGTTTTGATCCCAGGACCTGCAAGGAGAAACTTATATGTTTCCAGGCTCTGTATTCTTTGTAGAGTCAACTCATGATATAGCCTTTGAAGTAGTTTTGCAGGGTTTTCTGTTAGTTTCTTTGAGTGCAAGTTCGGACCAGAGTTCGATTCTCCTAGATACGAAAGGTTGTTCTTCAAGTTTTGAACTCTTATTCTCTGCATTTGGTAGATGGCTCCGTCGTCTTGTCTACTTAAGGTGTTTCTAACTCCAGAAGCTGCATTATTTAAGGTAATGTTTCCTTCAAAGGATCGATAATGATATTTGAGTTGCTTCGAGTTAAACTCGGTGTTTTCGTCATTTAATCTCTCGATGATTTTTATGGCAGGCTTAGCCTCGTCGAATGGTTACTGGGTTTGAAAGCTTGGTGGGAAATGCTGCTCGACCACCTGGTAAGCCTCGCTGGTTCTTACCCTCGTAGGTTATCCTAGCTCGGTTGTGGCTGATGCTGATGTTAGACGAGAGTTTGGTGTTTGTACCCTCGCAAGGTTTCGGGCGAGTGTTTGTAATTTTTTTATGAGTTAAAGATAAGTGTGGAATCCTCCGCTCGTTTTGAAATTCAGTTCTGCAGCGTTTTGTTGTAACTCTTATTGTAAAAACAAAGTTGTTGATGATGTAATGAACCCTCGGTCGATTTTTAATGGATAATACAGTGTATTAAACAAAAGTCTTGAGTTCAGAGTTAAAAAGTCCGGTGCTACAATGTTAAGTCTTTTGCTTAAAATGATGATAAGAGATTGAGTTTGCATTGATCATAACTTAAAAAAAAATTTGTGCAGTTTCTTTGTTTATATAAATCGATGTTTGTTGAAAACTGTGTGTGTAAAAATGGCTACGTGCCAAAGGTTTCTACCTTACTCTTTGCAATTAAAACCCTACTTTGAAGGTTTCGATGCTAGACTTGTTTTTAGCTAAAAATTGTACTGTTGTTTTGATAAAGGCTGAGAGCCGTAGGTTAACTGGTGTCTTGAAAATGAAAGCCTGAGTTTGCATTGTTTAAGTTAGAGTTTAGAATGGTGATGATACTTGGTTTCTGGTATTTGAAACACCACTTAAATAAATAATATGGTTTATAATAATAATAAAACTCTTTTCTGAGTTTGTAGATAGTTATTGTTAAGTGTGAATTTTGATCAATAGCAATGCATTTGATTTTGGAAATCAAAATAACAAAATTAGATTTATGTTTCTAAGGGTTCGGCTATAAGCTGGCCCTATAATGTGTTGATGTATATGTAACTTCGGAATGCATTTTACCATGTATATTGTATTCCTATAGAGACGTTATTATTCCTATATACAGAAGTGTTTGTATTTCTATAGAGATGTTATTATTCTTCTATACGAAAGTTTCCTCATTTATATTGTAAGTGTCATAACTTATACTTAATAGGTTATTAGACCACCTTGATGGGGTCGGCCTTGTATGAGTCATGTGGGTAAATGGGTTATTAGACCACCTTGATGGGGTCGGCCTTGTATGAGTCATGTGGGTAAATGGGTTGTTAGACCACCAAGTGTGGGGTCAGCCCGGATTAAGTTAACCATGGGTTATTAGGCTAAGCTAGACAAGTCAGCCCCATTAGTTTATTGGGAAGTACAAGACAAGTATAAATAGAGATCGAAAGATCTCTATTTGATCACTCATTACTCACACTTCCATCACTCGAAAAGTGGCGCACATGTGAGGAGGAGGATCTACTTCTAGGAGAAGACTTTCTCTTGTACTTTGGTTGTACTTTTGTTGTATCATTGCTCTATCTATCTCTGAGGAAGTTGTGGGGTTTTTCACCTTCTTGGTTTTCCCCGGTGAAACTCTGTGTCTCTTGTGTGATTGCATTATTATATCCATGATTGATATGCTGTAGATATGCTGTACATGTTATTCTCTTAGTTAAGATCCTAGATCATATTGAAATTTTTGAAAGACTAACATGGTATCAGAGCTATCCTGAAAGAAGGCATGGTATGGCATGTATGACACTTGTTGCACTTGCGATGCTAGGGATTGATATAGAAAAAACCAGTCATCATGTAACTTTCGCTATAAATCCATTTCGGCAAGGTTTCAGGATCTGAAACTCTTACAAGTCGAAGACAAGATCCCCATGTACCTTGTGTCGAAGCACAACTTCTAATTCGTTGTACTTCGTGTTTTATGATCTATACAATCTAGGGTTTATGCCTCTTCCAGATCTAAGTTATAAACAGGTGACCTGGGAAAAAAGGTCATAACCTCGGATAGGAAGCTCCAAATGAAATTTAGTAAAAGGTGATAGGTAGGACATAGATTGTACTTTGACAGGTGACAGGTGCAGAGGCCGAAAGGAACCAGTGACATGTGGCACTTTGTACAAGTTCTCTCTCTTGTTTTATCCGATAAACAGGTCACGTTGCGACACTTGGCATAACTCTCTCTCAGAGAATCCAATTGAGGTCAGACCTATGGGGTTGGAAAGATGACAGGTCGGGATACAACAAGTAGAATTTTCAGACCCTGTGGATTCATAATTTCGGAGTTACACCAGAAACAAGCAGGTGCATATTTATGTGAAAACAGAATTGGATTTTGAGCACCTTTATTCATGGCTCCGGGAATTAGAGTTTCAGAGAAAGTCCGTATTTTTGTAAATGGAGACCATGGATGAATGGAAAATTAGGGCTTCTGCAAAAGTTGGAATTTTTGAAGTCTGTGACCATGGCTGGAAGCTCCTTAGAAAAATCGAAGTTTAGAGCTTTGGATCGAACCTTTTGGTTGGGAAGAAGTGTGGGCTTTATCAAACCCTAGTTTGAGATCCTGTTTAGAAGATCCAGAAGTTTCAAAGGTAATTTTGAAGGGTGAAACTTTGCAGTTTTCAAATTTTGAGTATACTAGGTTGATCAACTCATCAAAGCGCATCTTTCTATCATTTCAGAAGTTTGAATTTTTAGGGTTTCCCTGACAAACCCTAATCCAGCTCCAGATCCAGTTTCTGCAAATCAAGTGGATTGGGTTAATCCTAGAAGAAAATGGATTGGTCACCTGCATAAGTGAAGAAGTTCCAGTTTCAGAGGGAGATAAGGCCAAGGCCTTACATAGGAAGATTACAAGCAATCTCAATACGTATGACTTATCCAGGTATGTTTCGAGATCTGTTCATGAGTATGTTTGTGGTATGTTTGTCTTCATTAAGGTTAGTAAAAACTTGATTAAATTTAGATTTGTCATATCACCTTAATTATGAATGCATGATAGAAGATATTCATTGATTAGGGTTTTGACACTTATGATTGTACTAATGCATTGTGGTGTTGTATGAGGTTGATGTTGTCCGCTAACATGAAAGGTACATCAAGAAAGACAAATCATGTTCTATTTCAAGAACATATGACCATGGTGACATGAAGACAAAGATTCATCCATTGTCATGGATCACATAGAAGACCTACTTATGAGGTATGTATAGCATGGTTCTATAATGATTAACCTATGAGATATGCAGGTTACTAGCACAAGTCATTTAAGAGAACAAGAAGACATCATGTGGGTATGTTAGACATAACCAACAAACATATTAATCCAGGTATGTTTTTCTTATCTTGAGTTAGAATCCTACCTTGTGTTAGGATCTTATACTATTGTATTGTTGATAATGATTATTCATGAAGTCAGAAATGTAAGTAATCAAGGGTTTATGCATATTATGTCTCTTACCTTGATTGATGATATGAATAACTAGAAAATTCCTTTGGTCAAACATGAATATGCATGAGAAAGAGAAGTATTCCCTAAAACATTGAATGCTAATGCTTATTATTTGTGTTTGAAATGATCATGACTATAAATGTTTAAGATTATTGTGTTTTGATAGTATTGAGATTATACTAATGAATGTATGATTATGTATGAGATCTCAATGGTAACACAATGATGATACTAGTAAGCATGCATAGTGATCGGGGATGGATATAAGTTTAAGGACAGGTAATCCAGGAAGCAAAGATCAAGAGGAAGCACACTCTAGTAGTTTCTCCAAGGATGAAGACATTCAGAGGGAGTCGACCACTTCTCACTATCCACATCAGAATGTAATTGTATAAAGGAAGCAAAGACTGAGAGGGAGTCAACCCTACAACTAAACAAAGATAAGTATTTGAATTGTAATTTCTTGCATACTTGTTTGTTTAAATAATATTGTTCAATGATGTATATGCCTATGTTCCTAGACTTAGGGTGTGTATTACGCATATTAGAATAATTTCATTAATGAACAGTATACTACTAATATGCATGTGATGGGTAAGTGGCCTATGGCACTATACAACATTCCATTGCTACTTATCTAGAATGAAACCTCTTTGCTGGCATGTTGGGAATTGTGCACACTCTTAAACAATGTTCTGGTAGAGATTGGAAGGCATCTAGAAAGTTACGGGATATGGATAAATGTTGTATTGAAGCATTGGCTAAAGATAATTGCATGACTGTATGACATATTTCCTTATGTGTAAAAATTTGTTCTGAAAACTATGAGAAGTTTCTAATCATGCAATTTAACCTGTTTTATAGGAAAGATCATATACGAGCACCTATAAAAGAAGAACTACAACATTTGTTCAAACAACAAAGTTAGCTATTGAAGATATTGAAGATTCTGAAGTTCCCAGGATATGGGATATAGTAAAAGGATTCCATTGTCGAGAAGTACCAATCAATCATGTATGGGATGTGGTCCCAAGACCTGAAGGGAAGTTTGCTATGACTTCCATGTGGATCTATAAGATCAAGCATGCTGCAGATGGCAGCATAGAGAAATATAAAGCAAGGTTTGTAGCTCGTGGCCGATTATGAAGAGATGTTTGCTCCTGTAGCCAGATACACTTCCATCAGAACAGTACTTGCTGCAGTGATGAAATGGAAGATACACCAGATGGATGTCAAGACAACTTTATTAAATGGTCTAGTCGAGGAGGAAGTGTATGTGGAGCAGCCACTTGGTTTTGAGACACATGACAGGAATTCATATGTGTGCATGTTGAAGAAAGCCTTGTCTGGCTTGAAGCAAGCTCCTAGAACTTGGTATGGTAGGATAGACAACTTTCTATCCAGTTTGGGCTTCGCCAAGAGTAAAGCGGAATGCAACCTTTACTACAAGGTTGAGGAAGGCAATCCAGTGATACTCTTAATATATGTGGATGAACCATTTGTAACAGGATAGGATAGATTGTTTTCCGACACACATCGGAAGCTTGCTGCCGAGTTCGAGATGAAGAACTTAAGTATGATGCACTACTTTCTTGGTATGGGGGTGTGGCAGACTGCAGATGGAATCTTCCTTGGACAAGGGAAGTATGCAGTAGAGATCCTGAAGAGGTTTGGGATCATGGACTGCAAGGCTATGGCCACACCTATGGAATCAAACCTGAAGCTTCTGTGTGATGCTTCATCTGATCTGGTTGATGTCATGATGTATCCTCAGATGATTGGGTCCTCTATGTACCTGACGAACACGAGACTAGACATTTGCTTTGCGGTGAACACATTGAGCCAGTTCCTGACGGATCCGAGAGGGGTTCTCTTGGTTACTGTAAAGCATATTCTGAGGTACCTGAAGGGTACGGTTGATTATGGGCTCAAGTATGATGCGAATCAAAAGTTTAACCTACAAGGATATGTTGATTCAGATTGGGCATGCAGTGCTATAGATAGGAAGAGCACTTTTGGGTGCTGCTTTAGTATGGGATCAGGTATGATCTCTTGGTTTAGCAGGAAGCAATCCTACGTATCACTGAGTACAACCGAAGTAGAGTATGTTGTAGCTTGTTCGGCTGGTTGTGAGGCAGTATGGCTTTGGAAGCTACTGTCTGAGTTATTTGATATCTTGCTGGATGCTACTGGTATCTTTTGTGACAACCAGAGTTGTGTGAAGCTGTCTGAGAACCCAGTGTTCCAAGATAGGTCGAAACACATTGAGATAAAATATCAGTATATCAGGGATATGGTGCAGAGAGAAGCAGGAAATCTCCTATATGTTGCAACGGATGAGCAGGTTGCAGATGTATTAACGAAACCACTAGCCAGAGTGAAGTTTGAGTACTTTAGAGAGCGGCTTGGTGTTCTTCAGATTGACGACACTTCGAGGAAGAAGTGATGGAGACATTTGCTGAAGCCATTCCAAGCATGTTGGAAGGAGGATCCTTCACATGGCTATGGATGTTGTTGATGTATATGTAAGTTCGGAATGTATTTCATATATTTATTGTACTCCTATAGAGATGTATTATTCCTCTATACGGAAGTGTCGTCATTTGTATTGACAAGTGTCGCAAGTGTGTTAACTTGATGATGGGTTATTAGACCACCTTGTAAGGGTTCAGCCTGGATTAAAGTAACTAGGGGTTATTAGACTAAAGAAGACAAGTCAGACCCACTAGTTTATTAGGCAGGTCAGACAAGTATAAATATAGATCGGGAGATCTCTATTTGATCATCTCATTATCTCACTCTACATCACTCGGGAAGTGGGGCACATGTGAGGAGGAGGATCAACTGCTAGGAGGAGTCTATCTCTGTGTACTTTGGTTGTATCATTGCTCTCTCTATCTCTGAGGAAGTTGTGGGGTTTTTCACCTTAGGGTTTTCCCCACAGAAACTCTGTGTGTCTATTGTCTCTTATGTTTGCATCTTGTAATGATTGATATGCTTTCTATGATTGATATGCATTGATATACTGTACATGTTATTCTCTCAGTAAAGATCCTAGATTATTGTGAATTAATGCTAAAAAATTAACATGGTATCAGAGCTAACTTGAGAAGAAGACATTGTGCAGTGGCGGAAACCTGGGTTTCTCTCCACAGATTTTGGAAAAGTAATATGATAGATTGACTCTCCTTAGCAAGGTGAATCTATCTATCCAATCAGAATTCAATTATGAGCACTTTCAATTTTGGCCCTAAAAATTAGGGTTTCCTCAAAAATAGGAATTTCTGAAATCTGAAGATATAGCTGGAAGCTCCTTGGAAAAATCGAGGTTTAGAGATTTGGATCGAGTTTTTTGGCTAGGTAAAAATCTGGAAAACTCAAACCCTAATTCAGGGTCCTCCTAAGTGAATCTAGAAAGAATAAAAGGCATTTATGAAGGGTGAAACTTTGCAGAATTCAAATTCTGAGTATACCAGGCTAATCAGCTCATCAAGGCACATCTTTCTATCCTTTTAGAAAGTTGAAATTCACACTTTGAATTTTTAGGGTTTCTTTGACAAACCCTAATCCGGGACCAGATCCAGTTTTCAGCAAATTAAGTGGTAAGACCTAACTCTTTTCTATTTCCATTTGAATTACTCTTTAAAGATGTCTCACCACACCAAGCTTGAAGACACGCTTGAAGGGGATGATAACTTCCGAGGCTGGAAGTATAGGATTGGGTTAATACTGGAAGAGAGAGAGTTGGACTCATACATAAAAGAAGAGGTCCCTATCCCAGAAGATGAAGAGGCTAAGATATTTCATAAGAAGAACTTGGTCAAGGCAAAGAGAATCATTGCTGGTTCTATTAAAGACCATCTCATTCCACATGTGTCATCTCTAAAGACACCCAAGGCTATGTTTGACTCCCTGACCAAGCTATTTGAAGGGAAAAACATAAATCGGAAGATGACAGTGCGAAATCAATTGAAAGGGGTCAAGATGTTGAATGGAGAGACCATTCAATATTATTTCTCCAAAGTCTCTCAGATCAAGGAACAACTTGAAGCTGTAGATGAAATGGTGGAGAATGGATAAATTGTGATGACCATTCTGAATGGCCTACTTAGGTCATGGGATTCCTTTATTCAAGGGATCTATGTAAGAAGGAAGTTGATCTCCTTCAGTAAACTATGGGAGGAATGTTCACAAGAAGAGGCTAGTCTTGTAGCCTGAGAAGAAAAGATGGGAAGTGAAGACCAAGCTCTTGTAGCTCACATAAAAAGAAGAAAGCCTAAAAAGGAACACTCTCAGTGGAAGAGATCCACTCACTATCACCAAAAGAATAAGAAGGAGCTAAGGTGCTTCACATGCAATGAGAAGGGTCACTTTGCTTCAAAATGTCCCACGAACAAAAGGGACAACAACAACAACAACTTCAACAAGAAGAAGAAGAATAACAAAAGGAAATATCATGCTCACGCTGCCGAGGATGATGAATCCCCCAGGAAGAAGGCTAGAGCAGAAAGTGATGACTCATCAAGCGAAGATGAATATGTTCTAATCTCTGCTCTCACGGGTACTATTTCTCATGGATGTAATGATTGTATTATTGATAGTGGGGCTTCCAAACACATGACTGGATTGGAAGAATCTTTTGTAAATCTATCTGAACATGAGTCACCCCATAAAGTGAAACTTGGGGATGACTATCAATACCCTATCAAGGGAAGTGGTGAAGCCTCCTATAACCTAGACTCTGGGAAATCTTTGAAGATGAAAGAAGTTCTATATGTACCTAGGCTCAAGAAAAACTTACTCTCCATATCTGCATTAGATGCAAAAGGCATGAGGGTTGCATTTGTAGATGGCCAAGTTCTAACGTGGCCAAAAGGTAAAACTATTGATGATGCAGTAGTGATTGGAGAGCAAGAGGGTGGATTGTATAAATTGAAGGGACAACCTGAACATGCCATGGTACATGAATCCATGGAGCCAAGTGAACATTGGCATAGAAGACTTTCTCATATGCACTATAGAGCACTTCCAATTGCAAGTAAAGTTGTAGAAGGTCTTCTTGAAATCAAGACCAAGCATGAAGGTGTTTTCAAAGGATGTGCAAAAGGAAAGAACATAAAGAAAGCATTTCGAAGCAGTGAAAGCAAGGCTAAAGGAATCTTGGAAATCATCCACTCTAATGTATGCGGTCCGATGTCATCTAGTTCTTTGAGTGGGTATGTTTACTATGTCTCTTTCATTCATGACTTCTCCAGGAATACTTGGGTTTACTTCTTGAAGAACAAAGATGAAGTATTTGATAAATTCAAGGAATTCAAAACCTTGATGGAGAACCAAACTGATAAGAGGATCAAGACTTTCAGATCCGACAATGGTGGAGAATTCACTTCAGGTGACTTCAAGAAGCTATGCAGTGATTTAGGGATTAAGAGGGAGTTGATTGCTCCTTACAATCCAGAACAGAATGGAGTTGTAGAAAGAAAGAATAGAACAATCATGGAAGCAGCATGGGAAATACTGCATGAACAGGATCTGCCTATGCTTCTATGGGCAGAAGCAGCTAGGACAGCTGTAGATGTGCAAAACAGAACACCCCACAAGATATTGGACAACAAGGCACCAGAAGAGGTCTTCTCTAGTAAGAAACTTGAGGTCAGCCATCTCAGAATATTTGGTTGTCCAGTATATACACATGTCCCAAAGGAAACGAGGACCAAGCTAGATCCTTCATGAAAGAAGGGTATCTTTGTGGGTTATAGTGAAAGCTTGAAGGCTTACAGAATATACTTTCCAGGGTTCAAGAAGATTGATGTCAGCAGGGATGTGACATTTGATGAAAACTCAGCATTTATCAAATCAAGGAAGACACCTGTTGAAGATTATGAAGAACCTAAGGAAACTAGATTTCAGGACACTACCATGACTAAAGCAATTCCAAATGTTGATCGTGAAATTGAAGATCCGCAAGAACCTGTAAATCCACCTCGTGAGAAGGACTCTCATAAGAGGAAACATGCATGGGCTAGAGAGCTCATTCAAGATGCAGAAAGATATGGCATTCCAGAAGAAGAACACAGAGCAAAGAAGAGAACAAGATCACATACCATCTATATTTCTTTACTTTGTGATATCATGAACAAAGAACCTTCCAGTTATGAAGAAGCAGCGGAAAAGAAAGAATGGAAGGATGTCATGGTCAAGGAATACCAATCAATAATGAAGAATGATGTTTGGGATGTTGTCCCAAGACCTGAAGGGAAGTCTGTTGTGACTTCCAAATGGATCTACAAGATCAAGCATGTTGCAGATGGCAGCATAGAAAAATACAAAGCAAGATTCAGCTTCTCTCAGAAATAGGGAATAGATTATGAAGAAATTTTTGCTCCTGTAGCCAGGTACACTTCCATCAGATCAGTACTTGCTCTGGCTGCAATAATGAAATGGGAAATACACCAAATGGATGTCAAGACTACCTTCTTGAATGGTGTAGTTGAATAGGAAGTGTACGCGGAGCAGCCACTCGATTTTGAAACACATGACAGGGAGTCATATGTGTGCAGATTGAAGAAAGACTTATATGGATTGAAGCAAGCTCCTAGAACTTGGCATGGTAGGATGGACAGTTTCCTATCCAGTTTGGGCTTTACCAAGAGTAAAGTGGATTCCAACCTCTACTACAAGGTTGAGGAAGGTAGTCCTGTGATACTACTCTTATATGTAGATGACCTATTTGTAACATGTGAAGATAGACTGATTGCCGATACAAAGAGGAAATTTGCTACCGAGTTCGAGATGAAGGACTTGGGGATGATGCATTATTTTCTAGGTATGGAGTTGTGGCAGAGTGCAGATGGAATCTTCCTTGGACAAGGGAAGTATGCAGTAGAGATCCTGAAGAGGTTCAGGATGATGGAACTACAAGGCCATGGCCACACCTATGGCATCGAACCTGAAGCTTCTGTGTGATGCTTCATCTGAGTCAGTTGATGTCACTGTGTATCATCAAATGATTGGGTCCTTGATGTACCTGACGAACACAAGACCAAATATTTGTTTTGCGGTGAATGCATTGATCCAGTTCCTGACGGATCTAAGAGGTGTTAACCTGGTTACTGTAAAGCATATTATGGGGTACCTGAAGGGTACAGTTGAATATGAGCTCAAGTATGATGCAAATCAAAAGTTTAACCTACAGGGTTATGTTGATTCAGATTGGGCAAGCAGTGCTGCAGATAGGAAGAGCACTTCTGGGTGTTGCTTCACTATGGGATTAGGTGTGATCTCTTGGTTTAGCAAGAAGCAGTCCTGCGAAGCACTGAGTACAGCTGATGCAGAGTATGTTGTAGCTTGTTCAGCTAGTTGTGAGGCAATATGGCTTCGGAAGCTACTGTCTGAGTTATTTGATCTACCACTGGAGGCTACTGGTATCTTTTGTGACAACCAGAGTTGTGTGAAGCTATCTGAGAACCGGTTGTTCCACAATAGGTCGAAACACATAGAGATCAAATATCACTATATCAGGGATATGGTGCAGAGAGGAGCAGTGAAGCTCCTGTATGTTGCGACGGATGAGCAAATTGCAGATATGCTGACGAAGCCACTAGCCAGAGTGAAGTTCGAGTACTTCAGAGAGAGGCTTGGTGTTCTTTAGATCGATGACACTTCGAGGAAGAAGTGATGCAGACATTTGCTGAAGCCATTCCAAGCATGTTAGAAGGAGGATCCTTCACATGGCTATGGATGTAAGTGCTGGATGATGAGCATTAGGATGATGTTCTAGTTTTCGCTCTGTATGATCAGTTGGATCATTTACATTTTTATATGTATATGCATCATGTTGGATGCTAGATATGATCAGTTAGATCATTTTTGTATGTATGCATCATGTTGGATGATGGATATGATCAGTTGGATCATTTATGTATGTAGGCACCACGTTGGATGTTGGATATGATCAGTTGGATCATTTATGTATGTATGCATCATGTTGGATGCTGGATATGATCAGTTGGATCATTTGTATGTATTTTGTATATGCATCGTGTTGGATCCTTGGACCATGTATCTGTATATGTATCAGGTGGATACTTTGTATGATCAAGTAGATCATGTATGTTGATATGTATGAGGTAGATACATTGTGTGATCAGGTGGATCTTGTATCTATGTATGTATCATATGGATACATTGTATGATCACGTGGATCATGTATGATGATATGTATCAGGTAGATACTTGGTATGCATCAGGTAGATTCATTATATGATCATGATGATCATGGATGACAAGCTTCAGGATGTTTCTCTAGATATCATGCATCAGGACGATGCCATGATGATGATCAGGATGATCATGTGTACATTAGGATGATGTATGGTGAGTATCAGGATGATACTCTATGGCCGTGGAACAGGTTGGGTAGATGAGCATGTCTGGGAGATCCTATAGGTCGGAGTTGTGTACCCATAACAGCTTGGGATGCTCTTTTGAGACATTGCTCTGGGAGGACATATAATAGTGCCCTGAGAGATCCTACAGGACAGAGTTGTGTACTTGTAACATCCTGGGATGCTCTTTCGAGGTTTTGTCCTATGGCATATAATAGCGCTTGGGGAGATCCTATAGGTTGGAGTTGTGTACCTGTAACAGCTTGGGATGCTCTTTCGAGGTTTTTCCATGACCACATATAATAGCGCCTTGGGAGATCCTACAGGTTGGAGTTGTGTACCCATAACATCCTGGGATTCTCTTGGGAGGTTTTGTGGTGACCACATGTAATAGCGCCCTGGGAGATCCTACAGGTCATAGTTGTGTATCCGTAACATCCTGGGATGCTCTTTCAAGGTTTTGTGGTGGGGTCACATGTAATAACACCCTGGGAGATCCTACAAGTCGGAGTTGTGTACCCGTAACATCCTGGGATGCTCTTTCAGGTTTTGTGATGCACGTAATAAGTCCCGAGGATTCCACAGTATGGCTAGTGATGATGAAGACCTACAGATGGTGGGCCTACATCCAGTATGAAAAAGAACTGGCTCTGTCGAACTTCCTATGATGTGTAGATTCAAGGATTGATTGAGATAGAAACAGCAGTGACGATGACGATGATTCGAGGATGATGCAGCGATGATGATGATCCAGAGAAGAAGACTTGTGCTAGATGATCTGTGTCAAGAAATACCTTCCTAGTTAAGAGGGAGTGTTTATGTATATGTAACTTCAGAATGTATTTCATATATTTATTGTACTCCTGTAGAGCTGTATTATTCCTCTATACGGAAGTGTCATCATTTGTATTGACAAGTGTCGCAAGTGTGTTAACTTGCCGATGGGTTATTAGACCACCTTGTAAGGGGTTGGCCCAGATTAAAGTAACTAGGGGTTATTAGACTAAAGAAGACAAGTTGGCCCCACTAGTTTATTAGGTAGGTCAGACAAGTATAAATAGAGATCGGGAGATCTCTATTTGATCATCTCATTATCTCACTCTACATCACTCAAAAAGTGGCGCACATGTGAGGAGGAGGATCAGCTGCTAGGAGGAGTCTATCTCTGTGTACTTTGGTTGTATCATTGCGCTCTCTATCTGTGAGGAAGTTGTGCGGTTTTTCACCTTAGGGTTTTCCCCATGGAAATTCTGTGTGTCTATTGTCTCTTATGTTTGCATCTTGTGATGATTGATATGTTGGCTATGATTGATATGCATTGATATACTGTACATGTTATTCTCTCAGTAAAGATCCTAGAGTATTGTGAATTAATGCTAAAAAATTAATAGATGTAAGCGCTGGATGATGAGCATTAGGATGATGTTGTAGTTTCTACTCTGTATGATCAGTTGGATCATTTATATGTATATGCATCATGTTGGATACTAGATATGATCAGTTGGATTATTTATATGTATATGCATCATTTTGGATGTTGGATATGATCAGTTGGATCATTTATATGTATATGCATCATGTTGGATGTTGGATATGATCAGTTGGATCATTTATATGTATATGCATCATATTGGATGCTGGATATGATCAGTTGGATCATTTATATGTATATGCATCATGTTGGATGCTGGATATGATCAGTTGGATCATTTATATGTATATGCATCATGTTGGATGATGGATATGATCAATTGGATCATGTGTATGTATCTGTAGATGTATCAGGTAGATCATGTATGTTGATACATATCAGGTATGATCAGGTGGATCATGTATTTATGTATCAGGTGGATACATTTTATGATCAGGTAGATCATGTATGATGATATGTACCAGGCAGATACTGTGTATGCATCAGGTGGATGCATTGTATGATCAAGATGATCATGGATGATGAGCTTCAAGATGTTGCTCCAGATGACATGCATTAAGACGATGCAGTGATGATGATCATGTACATGAAGATGATGTATGGTGAGTATCAGGTTGATACTCTGTGGCCGTGGAACAGGTTGTGCAGATAAGCATATAATACAAACCCTGGGAGGTTTGCAGATAGTCTTTCAAGGTTTTTCCTATGGCATGTAATACTGGCCCTGGGATATCTGCAAATGCTCTTTCGAGGTTTTTCTTTGGGAGTACATATAATCCTAGCCCTGGGATATTTGCAAATACTCTTTCGAGGTTTCTCCTATGGCATGTAATCCTAGCCCTAGGATATCTGGAAGATGCTCTTTCAAGGTTTTGTCCTATGGCATGTAATCCTAGCCCTTGGAGATCCAATAGGTTGAGCTGTGTGCTTGTAATCAGTCTTGCGATGCTCTTTTGCAGTTTTGCCATGACCACATGTAATACTAGCCCTGGGAGATCCTATAGGTGGGAGTTGTGTTCCTGTAACAACCTGGGAAGCTCTTTCAAGGTTTTGTGGTGGGTTCACATATAATACAACCCTAGGAGATCCTATAGGTGAGAGTTGTGTACCCGTAACAGCCTGGGATGCTCTTTTGAGGTTTTGTGACGCGCGTAATAAGTCCTGAGGATTCCACAGTACAGCCAGTGATGATGAAGACCTGCAGGTGGTGGGCTTACATCCAATATGAAAAGGGACTGACTCTGTAGAACTTCCTATGACGAGTAGATTCAAATATTGATTGAGATACCAATAACAGTGACGATGATGATGATTTGTTGATGATGATCTAGAGAATAAGACTTGTGCTAGCAGATCTGTGTCAAGAAATACCTTCCTAGTTAAGAGGGAGTGTTGATGTACATGTAACTTCGGAATGTATTTTACCCATGTATATTGTATTCCTATAGAGATGTTATTATTCCTCTATACATAATTTTTTGTATTCCTATAAAGATGTTATTATTCCTCTATACGGAAGTGTCGTCATTTATTTTGTAAGTGTCATAACTTATACTTGATGGGTTATTAGACCACCTTGATGGGGTTGGCCCTGTATGAGTCATGTGGGTAAATGGGTTGTTAGACCACCAAGTGTGGGGTCGTCCCGAATTAAGTCAACCATGGGTTATTAGGCTAAGCTAGAAAGTCGGCCCCATTAGTCTATTGGGCATGACAGGACAAGTATAAATAGAGATCGAGAGATCTCTCTTTGATCACTCATTACTCAAACTTCCATCACTCGGAAAGTGGTGCACATGTGAGGAGGAGGATCTGCTGCTAGGAGAAGACTATCTCTTATACTTTGGTTGTATTTTGGTTGTATCATTGCTCTATCTATCTCCGAGAACGTTGCGGGGTTTTTCACCTTCTTGGTTTTCCCTGGTGAAACTATGTGTCTCTTGTGTGCTTGCATTATTGTGTCCATGATTGATATGCTGTAGATATGCTTTATATGTTATTCTCTCAGTTAAGATCCTAGATCAGATTGAAATTTCTGAAAAACTAACATAATGGTGTTAGGGTTTCTAAACTGATAACTTGTTCTGATTCAATACCAAAGCTTCCTATTTTATTTTGCTCTGATATATCAGCTATTTTTAAAAGACTAAGTAGAGTAAAGAAAAGGAATGAAAGGTTGTTAAAAGACTGTGACGATTGCATTTTCTATGTCAAAAAGAATATAAACCTAGAATATTTTATTCCTACCAAATGTGGGACATAATAGGTTAGCCTTAGAAAAATAAATGTTAGGTTTATTTCGCAGCTACTTATAATTCATGAATATTGATGAAGGAATAGAATGCAATTATGATACTTTAAGGTTTTTGAATGAAATGAATGTAAAGTGCATTGCATGTGAAATCTAGAAAGAAGTAAATAACGTAAGTGTAAACCCTAGGTTTTTATACAGAAAAGTACTATTCATTTCTGATAGTATGTAAAAGATAACATTAAACTACCTGTACTAAGAAATGTTATTTTGATCCTCAATCTAGACATATACTCCATATCATAGAACATGATTGATAAGAAAATTTAGTGAAAGTCAACACCATTAGTCTCTTCATTCATTTGGCAATTGGCCTATCAAATCATCTATCTTAAATTTTCCTTCTATATACTAGAGTACTATGTAGAAAAAAACATGGGGAAAAATATAGAGAAGATATTTAATCAATCATCTCACTTACTTAACCAATATGATACAAAATCATGCTTAGGTCAGAAAATGAAGCAATTACTTTTGTATGCTATTCATTGTAAATACTAAATCTACAAGTGCAGAAATGTCATATCCCAGATTTTTGCTATGTTCCATGGGGTAATTTTTTCCTAAGTCACCTAGGCAATAATTATTTAATTGATGAGAAAGTATGGAAACTATCTAATGGAAGATGTCTAAGGTTGTATTTGGGTATTAAATGGATAAGGTGGGCTCCCGGAAGATATTAATGCCCAAACTAAGGTTCTAAGGAAACTAATGGAGTTATCATTAAATTAATCAAGATATTTTTTGAGGCATTACACAATAATAATTAATTAATTACTGGATAATTAATTAATTGCTAAGTTAAATTATTTATGAGTCGCAATATTTTATTTAAATGATTATTGCTAATAAATGTGCCAAGTGGTTGGTGAATGGGCTAGGAAATTCGAATTGGTTAAGTGGGCCAAACTTGCCTAAGTGGCAAACTCGGAAAATCAAGGAATTACTTGGAGTAGAAGTCAAGTAAGCACCAGGGTATTTTTTAAGGATTCTAAAATTATACTTAAGTATAGTATCCTAGGCGATTGTTTTGGATTGAGAAAAACATGTACATAGATATGTAGGCGAATATTAAATATGAAACATACAATTTCCTATTGAAATGTGTAAATTTTGGCGAATATTATGATAAAAAAACATATTTTATGTAAATATAGACGATAATAGAGACTAAAAATGACCAAATAGCGAATTTATTTTTTGAAAAAAGCCCCGAAAAATAGCCAATTGGCGAAATTTCGCCCTTAAAAATTACCCTGGTAAGCACTAAAGTCCAAAAATGTTGCCAAAAATGAGAAAAGAGGAATATTTCAGGAAAAGCAGCATAAATCCAAAAAGTAGGAAAGTATGAAAAGAAGGAAAGTTTAGAAAAGAAGGAAAGTTAGAAAAAGAGGAAAAAAGAAGGAAATCCAAAGCAAAGCAAGGAAAGTATGTCCACTCATGGGTGAACTGTTATCACAGGTCACCAAGCCAAGTAACTTGCTCAACAGGTCAACAAGAATTCCATTTAAGAATATTTCCAACTTCATTCAAGAACTTTTGATCATTTTGTAATTTGAGAATGAGAGCTTTGAGCTACTCATATGTTGAGTGTTGTGCCTCAGCTATTCCTCTTGGGTGATGTGCCCCAAGGCCTCGTGAGTGTACTACGAGTGTTATGCAGGTCCAGCAAGCAATATTATAGCTAGTAACATTCAGTACAGTTCAACCATGGAGATTTAATGTTAGATTGAAGAAGAGGCTACCATTAGAGAGATTTGCAGCTAGATTCAGTGAAGGAACACTAGTGGATCAAGATAGTTATGGAGAGGTGTGCCCAAGACCTCCAATGAAATACAGAAGATTATATTTGCATATATTTAGAACCATTCTCTACTCTTCTTCTACTTCTACTACTCCCACAGCTAGATTTGGAGGTGATTCCACTGAAGAAGAGAGCTAGTTGATGATGGCGCCCATTTGAAGATCAGCCACTTAGAGTGCAGCAAGATCAGCCATCTAATCTGTATATGGACTGATATTCACATCCACAATAGAGCCACAGTAACTACTTCCTTCTCTTCTCTACTCTCTCACTAATTGTAACCGAAGATTAGCCTGTGAGGCATTGTCATTTAAGAAGCAAGCAATTAATGAAAGAATAAATGTTCTGAAAGTCATATTTCATGTTTTATGTGTGGAACATGTTATATCAGAGTATAAATTAATATTAGAACATATTTTGTGGTTTCTTAAAGTAGTTTTTGAAGTTAAAATGCAAGACTAGCTAGATTGATGCTAATTCTAGACTAGTTTCACCACTTTCACTGTCAAATCCATTCTAAGCACTATTTTTACATTTTTTCAGTTGGATCAGGTGCTTAACTCAGTATAGTATCCATATCAGTCCTAAAAATCAGAACTTGGAATCATTTCGACCCTATTTGGAAATATTAGAAAAAGACTAGCTCAACAATCCCGGGAGATCCCAAAAACCCCAATTCTTCCCAAAATCTCCCAAGTGTGCTCAAATATCTTCCTGAAAATAAAAAAAATTCACTTAACTGATATAAAATATTTCCTTAACTCCCAGAAATCCTACCTATCTAGTATGCATATGCCAGCTACCGAGGAAGCCTCGAAGTAGGCAATAGACTAGCTCTATTGTCGAAAAGTGAAAGGTACTGGTACATGGTGCATAGGACCTCCCCGTTCTGAACCTTTTGACCTGCTACTTCACCAATCTCATACATTTTCTAGAATTAAATATTCATCCCACTATCCTCATTCCTTACCTCAGTACCCCTCACTTACCTCCTGCACTGTTCGAAGAAATTGACAAAAATTTCACTAGTAAAATTTATAATTTTTTTTTTGAAGTCAAGTTAATATCTTGGTCAAATATTCCCAAGGATATTACATTGGTATCAAAGCACTTTCCTCCACCCCTATGGAAAGAAAGAAGCTCACTAATGGAAGCAAGATTGAAGATCTTCTCATAGAGGCAAAATGTGGCTCCTACTAGTTAATGAAGAAGAAGAATTTATTTTTGAGCCATATGAAGAGGAGCCTTTAACCCTTGTTGGAAATTATTATTTGTACAAAGTTGAGCATGATTTCCTTGATGAACAAATGCTTGAAGAGAGCATAGGAAATGACCTACCTATGACTAATTGGGATTATCAAGGAATACTCAAAAGAGGTAACCCTAAGAAATCCTATGAGTACTTCATGGAGTACTCTACCTTGAAGAAGGAGGTTCAGAAGTCCCTGAACTTTAGAGACTATTGTGATTTAGAAATTCAAAGTTTGTTCAAGGACACCTACAATAGTGATAGAAAAAGAAGGATTGTACATATGGTTGATGGTGTGTGCAAAGAAGTCAAGGAAAGATCTTTACCCCTAGGAGTTAAGATAGAAGGGAGGAATAAAGATGTGTCCACACAGCTAGGAAAAATTAAGGGAGGAAACCAAGAGCCACCTAGTTCTTCGGGTGGAGAAGAATCCAGAAAAAATAAAGATGAATTTGCAGCCCTACATACGGATCCATCCCAATCTCAGGGAAGAGGAATCAAGAAGGAAGTTTCATCAAGGCCACTTGCAGGGCCAAGCATTGCGAGACTGTTTGGTTTTTCTTCAAGAAGGAAGTCCAAAGGTTGTAGTTTGAGCACCAAACAATGTGGAGAGACATCAATTTTCTTGGAAAGAAATGACCAAGAAGACCTTTCTAGTGCCCCATTACTCCAAGAAGTGGATGAAGAAGGTCAATGCACAGTAGAAGATCCAACAGTCAAACACTTGGTTGTTGGTGATGAGGGAGGTAAAATCACTCTCGATCTTTTAATGGTTGATTTCGAAACAAGTGCAGAAGAAATGGGAGAGATTGATGAAGGTGAGACATATTTTGGATTTGATCCAAAGGAAGAACATAATTTAGATTTACACTCACCCCTGGAGCCTCGCCAGGAAGCAGAAATTGAGCACATCTCAGTAGGGCGTGAAGCAGAGAAATGGGTGGATGAACAAGCCATCAAAATTACACCACATAAGGAGGAGAAAATGGCACATGGTGAATTAGTAAATTCTCATTTTTATGTGCCATTATGTCTGTCTGATATGGCAGCCATTTCCATTGAAAAAATTAGAATGGTTGACCCCCATAGTGACAAGGTTCATAATTCTGGTGTTAAAAAGGAAAACAATATGAAGGCTTAAAATTTAAGAGAAGATCTTTCTGTTGCATCAAGGATGAATGAGCACTTATGTTGCATCCCAAATTATGTTTTTGAGGACCTGGAAGATGAAAATATTGCAGTAGAAACATATAGATTAGATTTCAAAACTTCAAGTGCACCGCATGAAATTGATCCGACGATGGGAAATGAAGAGGAGAAACATCTGCAAGGACCTCATCTTCTTGCAGGATCTTTAAAGATGGATGAACATAAGATCCAAGAATCCCTTCAAACCCTCAATTACACACATTCCTTAATGAATAACCTTTGTTGGAATTTGGGGGATCAGTCTTCCATGAGAGACATGGAATAATTTCAGGAAGCCATGGAAAGCCTAAAAGGTAAATTCTTGAACCTGATTTCTGATAGAGATAGTTTGTTGGAGATTGTAAAGTTGTTTCATGGTGCATCCATGAAGGATGATGAAGAGATCAGAAATCTCAATGAGGAATTAATGGCCACCCAATATTCTTTGAGAAGCACTCAAAGTGCCCTCTAAGAATGCAAGACAGAAATATTGTAGCTTCATGAAAAGTTGCAAAGATCCCCCCTACCCTCCTACACACCATTCAGTCAACTTCATTTTGCTGAAAGCATTCTTGAACATAGGGATGAACTTCATGAGATGGTGGATCATGAGTATCATTCATTTTTATATGTGCTTGAAGAGTGTGCATAATAGTTTGATGAGAACCAAGCACTTGACTTTTTTCCAAGGGAACTTGAGTTGTTCCTTGAAGACAGTCACTCTCCCATGGAAGAGTGGGATGAGAGCACCCAATTTGGGCCATCCAATGATGGAGAATTTGAAGCCATAAGTCTGGTTACTGAAGGTTGCAGACATGCAAAGAAGGTTCATAGTTCTTTCCCACATGTCCTAGATTCAACAACACCATTCGAGAATGAGCAGTGGGTGAAGAAATTTATTTGGTTTGTGTCACATGTATAGCAGGAGGATCATGAACTATCCCCATGGGAGATAGATCCTATTACAGAAGAGATGGATGATTATAGCTCATATAAATCAGCAATCAAGATCTTTGATTCATCCACAGGATGGATGAATAGAGGCATCACTAAAATGGAAAATATGGAACGTAAAAGTCTTATCTTTTGTTGCAAGAAAATTGTTTTTAATATTGCTGATTTTTCTATGATTTACAAGAAGCCGAAAAGGCATAATTTGTAGCCATTGGAGGTCACTCATCCACATATGGATTGGGTGAAATATTACCTGACAAACATGAAATCTCCTTGCAAAAATGTTTCTGCTTATGGTCAAGGGAAGGTAGCTAAGTAGGAAAGTTACCAAGATAAATTAATGGAACATTTTACTCGCAGAGGTTGACCTATGTGGAGGGAATTCATATGCTTGGAGGTATGTTTGCATTTTTTCTCCAATGGCAGAGAGATGAGCCATTGGATTTTTTCACTTGAAGAAGCATTTTTCTCTCTACTTGGTTTGGTTGGCAGTAATGTCCTTTCATTTATTCCCCGGATGAAAGGGCACATGTTTGATGATAGATTCTTTAAACTGATTATGAAGATTGAGAAAATGCAGTTGATACTTTGGGATCCGGGAATTCATGGGAGTGACAGATTGCCAAAGGCGACATAAATTTTTTGGTCCTTGCAGGAGAAACAGTGGGATCCAGGAATTCTACTCAAGTTATCCTAGCTGGGTTGAAAATTTTGTTCATTGCTGGTTAATTGCAGTTATAGATTACAGTGCAGTTGTTCTTCAGTTTTTTTTTAAGGCCCATGTTTAATTTTTAGATTATTCAGTGGATGGGGACAAATTTAATCAGTGTGGTGCAGCAGAAGCTTGGTGGGATCCTAAAATTGCTTGAGGACAAGCAATCTTGGGAAGGGAGGACTATCATATCCCCATATTTTTGCTATGGTCCATGGGGTAATTTTGGCCTAAGTCACCTACGCAATAGTTATTTAATTGATGAGAAAGTATGGAAACTATCTTATGGAAGATGTCTAAGGTTGTATTTGGGTATTAAATGGATAAGGTGGGCTCTCGAAAGATATTAATGCCCAAACTAAGGTTCTAAGGAAACTAATGGAGTTATCATTAAATTAATGGAGATATTTTTTGAGGCATTCCATCATAATAATAAATAAATTACTCGATAATTAATTAATTGCTAAGTTAAATTATTTATGAGTTGTAATATTTTGTTTAAATGATTATTCCTAATAAATGTGCCAAGCAGTTGGTGAATGGGCTAGGAAATTCGAATTGGTCAAGTGGGCCAAACTTGCCTAAGTGGCAAACTCAGAAAATCAAGGAATTACTTGGAGTAGAAGTCAAGTAAGCAATAGAGTCCAAAAATGTTGCCAAAAATGAGAAAAGAGGAATATTTCAGGAAAAGCAACATAAATCTAGAAAGCAGGAAAGTTCAGAAAAGAAGGAAAGTCAAAAAAAGAGAAAAAAAGAAGGAAAGCCAAAGCAAATCAAGCAAGCAAAGGAAGGAAAGTATGTCCAATCATGGGTGACCTATTCTCATAGGTCACCAAGACAAGTAACTTGCTCAACAAGTCAACATGAATTCTATTTAATAATATTTCCAACTTCATTCAAGAACTTTTGATCATTTTGTAATTTGTGAATGAGAGCTCTGAGCTACTCATATGTTGAGTGTTGTGCCTCAACTATTCCTCTTGGGTGATGTGACCCAAGGCCTTGTGAGTGTCCTATGAGTGTTATGCAGGTCCAGTAAGCAATATTACAGCCAGTAACATTCAGTACAGATCATCCATGGAGATTTAATGTTAGATTGAAGAAGAGGTTACCATTGGAGAAGATTTGCAGCTAGATTCTGTGAAGGAACACTAGTGGATGAAGATAGTTATGGAGAGGTGTGCCCAAGACCTCCAATGAATTCCAGAAGATTATATTTGTAGATATTAGTGGCTTCTAAATTCTAGATATCAAATATCAGAACCATTCTCCACTCTTCTTCTACTTCTACTACTCCCACAGCTAGATTTGGAGGTGATTCCACTGAAGAAGAGAGCTAGTTGATGACGACGCCCATTTGAAGATCGACCACTTAGAGTGTAGCAATATCAGCCATCTAATCTATATATGGGATGATATTCACATCCAGAACAGATCCACAGTAACTACTTCCTTCTCTTCTCTATTCTCTCACTGATTGTAACCGAAGATTAGCCCGTGAGGCATTGTCATTTAAGAAGCAAGCAATTAATGAAAGAATAAATATTATAAAATTCATATTTCAAGTTTTATGTGTGGAACATGTTATATCAGAGTCTAAATTAATATCAGAATATATTTTTTGGTTTCCTAAAGCAGTTTGTGAAGTTAAAGTGCAAGACTAGCTAGATTGATGCAAATTCTAGACTAGTTTCACCACTTTCACTGTCAAATCCATTCTAAGCACTATTTTTACATTTTGTCAGTTGGATGGGGTCCTTAATTTAGTATAGTATCCATATTAGTCCTAAAAATTAGAACCTGGAAGCATTTCGACCCTATTTGGGAATATTAGAAAAAGACTAGCTCAACAATCCCAGGAGAGCCCAAAAACCCCAATTCTTCCCAAAATCTCCCAAGTCTGATAAAATATCTTCCTAAACATAACCAACATTCATTTGAATGATATGATCTCTATATTTAACTCCCAGAACTCCTACCTGTCTAGTATGCATATGCCAACTACTCAGGAAGCCTCGAAGTAGGCGATAGACTAGCTCTATTGTCGAAAAGTGAAAGGTACTGGTACATGGTTCATAGGACCTCCCCGTTATGAACCTTTTGACCTACTACTGGACCAAACTCATACATTTTCTAGAATTAAATATTCATCCCACCATCCTCATTCCTTACCTCAGTACCCCTCACTTACCTCCTGCACTGTTTGAAGAAATTGACAAAAATTTCACTAGTAAAATTTATAAAAAAAAATTGAAGTCAAGTTAATATCTTGGTCGAATATTCCTAAGGATATTACAAGAAAATCATATAAATGAGAATAAACAGGATGAAACAGTAGAACCTGGTGAATGTAGGAGAAACAAACAACCCAAGGAGCCTGTTCCACCCAACCTATTCCTGAAGACAACCAAATTACTTGCCTTAGGACCCTCAAGCTTGTTCACTGAACCACTAGGAAGAAAAATCTGTAGAAGCTTTAGGTCATCCACTTGCAGCAACAATTTGGATCATTCAGTCCTATAGACTTAGTAGTCAAAGAGACCTACATCAACACCTTTGGTTCCCTTCTCAGAATATTTTCAGTAGACTCACAATGCACATTCCACTTAGCCTCCCTATTCGAATCTCTCAGTGATCACCTGATACACTTGAGGAATTATTTCTGCGGAAAATAATGTAGAGCTCCCTGCCCAATTCGAATTGCCTTATCTAGGATGCCTAGGCCTTTTTAGTTGTTAACCTGGACATTAATGAGCTAACAACTCTGTTCCACCCACCTGGGGGATAATGCCACAATTTTAGGGGTTGTTGTCCCATAACCAATAGCTAGTGGTGGAGTGCAAATGCTGACATCTGTCCCATGCCTTCTAACAACTTCCATTCCTCCTAGTGGGTCAGTGAACACTCATTTAATAGTTGTCTTGGGTGTTTGTCTCTTGTTTTAATTTATTAAATGATAATAATATGTTATTACAGTCATCCTTGACAAGATTTGGTCATAATTACAAAAAAATGTAATTATAATTTAACATAATGTTTTTGCAAATAAAATAAATAGTCTCAAAATTTGGGTAGGTGACATACACCCCCCCTTAAGTCTCAACATCGTCTGCGATGTTGTTCATTCATTTTCTGGGTGTTCCTGAAATAGAGTTGGGTATGCTACACACATACTACTCTCCAACTCCCAGGTTGCCTCTTCTAGACTAAGGTGCTTCCATTGCACCTTTACCTGCCCAATGGTGTGATTCCGTAGTAGAGTTTCCCTCCTTTTGAGGATACAGTCCGGTTCCACCTGAAAATGCCATCTTGTTCCACCTGTACATCATTCCAATTTATAACATAAGTAGTATCATGTATATATTTCTTTAAAACTAAAATATGAAAAACATTATGGATTTTTAAATTTGGTGGAAAATCTAGTTGGTATGCCACAGGTCCTACCCTTGACAAAATTTCGAAAGGACCACAATAACTGGGTGCTAGTTTGGCACAACTTCCCAATTTTAATGAGCTCTTCTTCGGTCTTACATTAATGAAAACATGCTCACCAACCTGGAACTCTTTATGAGTCCTTTTAAGATCTACTTGACTCTTTTTCCTATCTTGGGAAACTTTAAGATTTATTTGTACCTGTTGCACAGTTAGTTCTATTTCCTTCAACAATTCAGGTCCAAATATAAGTCTATTAATTGGGTCATTCCAAGAAACTGGTGTATTACATTTCCTACCATAAAGAGTTTCAAAAGGGATAAGCCTGGCTGATGCATGGTAATGGTTTTTATATGCAAATTATGCTAAATGCAAGTAGTCCTCCCACTTACCATGCCAGTCCTTAACATACATTCTTAGCATGCCTTCCAATATCTGATTTACTCTTTCCGTCTGTCCATCCGTTTGTGGATGAAATGTTGTGCTGAAGTTTAAGGTTGTATTCAACCCTTTAAAGAAAGATCTCTAGAAGTTTCCAGTAAACTTAGAATCACGGTCTGAAACTATCACTTTTGGTATTCCATGTAATCGAAAAATCTGTTTCATAAAAGTTTCTGCAATATCTGGAGCCTTATTAGTTTTTACTGGTATAAAATGTGTTTCCTTGTTGAGTTTATCCACTACCACCATGATGGAATCATTTTGTTTATGATTTCTGGGTAGTCCGGTAATAAAATCTATGCTTATGATCTCCCATTTCCAACTAAGTATAGGTAATGGCTGTAACAGTCCAGACGGATGTTGATGTTCAACCTTTACTCTTTGACAGTTAAAGCATTTAGCTATATATTATGCTACTTCATTGTTCATTCTAGGCCAATAATAATCTTTCTGTAACATAGTTATGGTTTTCTGATAACCTGGATGACCAGCATAATGACTTTTGTGCATCTCATCTAAAATAATTTTTTTTATCTTTGGTACATTGGGCACATATAATCTGTTTTTGTACAGCAGCAAGCCATTTTCTTTTAACCTGAAATCTGCCATAGATTTTTCAGAATTATTTTCTGCTATCTTTTCATGTAAATTTCGGTACTCTTCATCCAATTTAATCCCTTTGAAATCTGATTTTCTAAATCTATTGTGTATGTACTGATGGTTGAAATAAAATTTAACTTTGCATTACGACTTAAAGCATCAGCAACCCTGTTCTCTTTACCCTTTATATGTTGAATTTCGAAATCATATTCACTTAGAAAGGTTAGCCATCTAGCTTGTCTAGCATTCAAGTTCGTTTGATCTAGTAAATATTTTAGCCACATGTTATCTATCATCAAAGTAAATTTTCTACCAATAAGATGGTGATGCCACATTTTTAAGGCGTGTATTACTACTAATAATTCCAAATCATATGTAGAGTAATTTTTCTCATGTATTTTCAACTTTCGAGACTCATATGCAACGGCATGTCCCTCTTCTGTTGGGACTCCACCGAGTCTATCATTACATGCGTCGATGCATACTATAAAATCTTTATTAGGATCTGCAATTCTTAGAATAGGTGTTGTAGTTAGTAATTCCTTCAACTTCTTAAAGCTCTATGCACATTTTCGATCCCATACAAACTTCTTCCCCTTCTTCTGTAAGGAGGTTATGGGGTTTGCAATCTTTGAAAAACCTTCTATGAATTTTCTATAATATTCTATAATCCCCATAAACGATCTTACGTCCGACACATCCTTAGGAACTGGCCATTCATTAATGGCTTTTATCTTATCGGGATCAACCGAAATTCCTTCTTTAGAGATTATGTGACCTAAATACTGAATCTTATCCTTGTGAAAGTCACACTTACTAAACTTAGCATATAACTGATGATCTCTAAGAACATGTAAAATAATACGCAAATGTTCGTCATGTTATTCCTTACTTTTGGAATATACCAGAATGTCATCTATGAACACAACGACGAACTTATCCAAATATTTGTGGAGAATATTGTTCATTAAGCACATAAAAACTGTCGGGGCATTAGTCAACCCAAATGGCATGACTACAAACTCATAATGTCCATATCGAATTCTAAAGGATGTTTTGAAAATATCCTCATCCTTCACACGAACTTGATGATATCCTGACCTTAAATCAATCTTTGAAAATATCATTTCTCCACGCAGCTGATGAAATAGATCGTCGATACGGGGCAACGAATATCGATTCTTGATTGTCATTTTATTCAGTTGGTGATAATCTATACAAAGCCTTAAAGTGCCATCCTTCTTCTTAACAAAAATAATAGGTGCTCCCCAAGGAGACACGCTGGGTCTTATATAGTTTTTATGAATCAGTTCCTTCAACTGTGATTTTAACTCATTTAATTTCAATATATTCATCCTATATGGAGCTTTGGAGTTCGGTACCGAATCCAGTATCAGCTCAATGGTAAAATCTAGATCTCTCTTCGGGGGTAATCCTAGAATCTCTTCTGGAAGAACATCCAGAAATTCTTTTAGGACAGGTATATATTCTAGTTTTAGTTTGTCCTCCTTTGTAATTAACTCCTCATGTACTACATTCACTGCGAACATCTTGCATCCTTTTGTAACTGTTCTTTTTACATGCATAGCTGAAATCTGTCTAAGTGATGTCTTTCTAGGAATACCCTTTATTTCTATTGTTTCTCCTTCATCATTTAGACAGGTAAAAATTTTCTCATAACAATTCAAAATAACATGATGTGATTCTAACCAATCCATTCCAATTAAGATGTCATAGGATCCTAAAGGTAAAACATTTAACTTGGTTCGTGTCTTTAACCGATTCATAGATAAAACACAACTTTCAACAAAATCATACACTTTTCTTTTTGTTCCTGTTGCTAGTCTAACTAACTAGGATTTATTAAATTTTTATGTTTTCAGATTAAAATTTTCTACAATATCTGGAGATATATAACTCAAGCTAGCGCTTGGATCAATCAAAATAGAAACTGGGTGGTTTTGTAGCATACCTTAGATCTCTACCATAGAGACTTGATGCTCCACTTGCCTATTGTCTAGACTTGCATTAATTCTGGGCATATTCCTTGCCAAGTATCCCATAGTAGGTTCAGCTTGTATGGAATGAATATTATTGGTTGTCTGCTTCTTATTGGGACAATTTGAAGCATAATGAGGACCTTGGCACTCAAAACATTTTATAGGTGTCCTCTAGTCATTAGTTATGGTAACATTGGGTGTATTCCTAGGAGCTGTAAAATTTTGTTGCTGATTATTTATGGGGCTGTTTCCTTGGAAATTATGATTTGGAAAGTTTTTCTTTTGAAAACAAGAATTTCCATTGAATCTGAAATTTTTCTTCTTCAGCTCAAAGTTACTGGGTTTATGATTTTTCCAGTTAGATATCCCTTCTCTTTTCTGGTTTTGATCATAGCAGAAAGTTGCTTTCATCATGGCTTCTTATAAGGTCTTTGGGTTGTCATACTCTATTCTTTCCTTGATGTTGAAATGTAGACAACTCATATACCTCTGAATATTTGGTTTCTCCTCCACGAGGTATGGCACATACCTTATCAAATTCAGAAATTTGTTCTTCAGCTCTTTCATGTTCATGGTTCCTAATCTTAGATCATATAATTCCTTGGACTTTTCTTTGTAATATTGTTCAGATAGGAACTTCTTCTTGAAGTACCATTTAAAAGTGCTCCAACTCACATCCTTGTCCTTGACACCCTTCACTCTTTTCATGTCCTGCCACCAAATGTCTGCCTTACCGATCAAGTTGTATATGGCCATCTTTGCTTTTAATGATTCTGAATAATCATAGATTTGAAAGTATTTCTTCATGCCGAACAACCATGCTTCAGTTGTCTCTCCTTTCTCAGTTTCACAATTGAAAGTTGGGGGTTTGATTTTCTTGAACTCCCCAGAAATATGTTCATAATGTTTATGGATTTTCCTTCTTGGTTTGCAATCCCCTTCACTACTATCAGTTGAATAATTACATTTCTTTTTACATATCTCATTTGTAGCTCTTGATGATGTTGAACTGTTATTCTCATTATCAGTTCTCACTTTCTTACCCTTGTTCTGATAAGGTAAGTCTTCAGTCATGGATGTATTTTCAACCCTTATATCCTGTTCATCAGTTGGGCATTGGTCGAACAGTAATTGGTTCAATTCTTCTTGTGCCTTCAGAATTCTCTCATTATCTTGTTTAACAGATCTTATTTCTACTTTCAACTCCTAAAATGCACGTAACAATTATGATGAATTGTCATTCAATTCACCATGTACCTCTTCTTCATAATACTGTCACGTGCTATTGTTGGTATGACTGTTTGGTCGAAATCTGTCCTCCATGTGTTGAGTTGATCCTTCCATACCTGTAACTTAGAAAAAAAATTTCTATATAAAAACTGATTTAACTTGAATTAGTAAATATTTTTGTTGTCATAAAGTTTTATGTTGCGTGTTCTTTGGACCTTTTTAGGCCAAGAGTTTGAACATGAGCTATGATACAACATGTAACATCACGAAAATTTACAAAAATTTAAAAATTTAAAAATAGCAATAAATATAGTAATTGCTAATGCGGAAATAAAATAAATACTAATCTTTTAACTAATGACAAATTACGATAACGACTACTTATACTTCCTAGCACAAAATACATCGTTAGTTCTACTTGTGTTTAATTTTAATCTACATGTTGTACATAAGTTTGTCTTGTGATATAAATTCTTGATAAAGTATCGACGGTTTTCTTTTGGGTGATGATGAAGGGGTCCTACAAGGTACCCTGAGGTTTACTTAGCTATGTTAGCTAAAGCATTTGAACTTGTCTCTTTGTGCAGAAACGAAGGTAGGAGTATTACGACAATTCAAGCGTTAAGAGTAATTCTAATTATGTTTTTCAGTTAGTCGTCAATGCTTATAGTAACTCTAAGTACTTCCATACAAGAGAGTTGTTAATCGTATACAACTCTGTTCTATTTCTGTAAGTGTTACCTTGACTACACTTACAGTCGCAGAAGTTGTAACTAAAAGTAACTACACTAGACTCTTTATTGAAACTTCCAAGAAAAGATACTTACGCTATGAATTCTCTGATGCGTGTTAGATTACCATGTGTCAGTGCTATTTTGATCCTATTGTCATTTCACCATTTTGCAATGGTTGGTAATATCGTGATTGTTTCAACTTGTATAATGCTCTATATTATAGAGACATGAAACAAATAGTTTATTTGGAATACATGAAATACATTTGAAATTATAAATATAACTAAAGTATTTTTATGCATTTCTCATTATATATATGCATGAAAAATCATATTATTATAGCAATGTTTACTATCATCCTACCATCATATTTATGATGATTATAATGTGAATTTTCCACACTATAGGATTGCACCTTTCTAACTATAGGATTATACCTTTCTAATTTATTATTTGTGGATTGTGATATGTTATGTAACTTTGTAAAAGGGATAGTAACGTGAATACATATCATGATGTGCATATTAATGAAATCTAAACTATGTACTAAGTATCAAAAACTCTTCTATGAAATGCAACCCTAGTCATATATATATAAACCATGCATTCGATTGACAACATAGTGGAGAAGATATGGATTAAATGTTGTAACCCTAAGTCTTCTCTTTGACATGTGAAATTGACAGGCATTGAATGTAATGGCGTTAACATGCTGGCAGACTGTCGAAACCGGTCATCGCCTTAAATTTGTCTGCCTACTATGTTGTGTGGAATCCTTGTGAGTGCCATCATGGATGTGATCCATGTGATAGTAGTTCCAAGTACTACCCATATGCCGAGCTGTATACTGTGTTGTTCCTTGGTTTACTGAGCTGGCACTGTAGTGGATGTTATAATAAATATGGCTTTTAAGCATGGTTGTTGCCTGAACATCGACATGCATTGATCGATCCTTCTCCATCGATGATCTCAGGTGTTCTTGGTTTTTAGAATGAAACCCTATTCCTTCATTATGAATTCCATCGAAATGATTTCTTGGTTTTTATTTTGCTCTGGTGGTGGTAATGTGGAGAGGTCGACCTCCTGCGGTAAAGTAGGGTTTGGTAGTTGGTTGCTTGGAGGACTCCTTCCTCGGTTTCAATCCTTGGACCCGCAGGGAGAAGCTTATATGTTTCCAGGCTATGTATTCTTTATAGAGTCAAACCACGATACAACCTTTGAAGTAGTTTTGCAGGGTTTTCCATTAGTTTCTCTGAGTGTAAGGTCAGACCAGAGTTTGATTCTCCTAGCTATGAAAGGTTGTTCTTCAAGTTCTGAACTCTTATTCTCTGCATTTGGTAGATGGCTCCGTCGTCTTGTCTGCTTAAGGTGTTTCTAACTCAAAAAGATGCGTTATTTAAGGTAATGTTTCCTTCAAAGGATTGATAATGATATTTGAGTTGCTTCGAGTTAAACTCTATGTTTTCTTCATTTAATCTCTCAATATGTTTTATGGAAGGTTTAGCCTCATCGAACGGTTACTGGGTTTGAAAGCTTGGTGGGAATTGCTGCTCGACCACCTGGTAAGCCTCAATGGTTCTTACCCTCATAGGTTATCCTAGCTCGGTCGTGGCTGATGCTGATGTTAGACAAGAGTTTGGTGTTTGTACCCTGGCAAGGTTTCGGTCCAATGTTTGTAATTTTTTTAAGAGTTAAAGATAAGCATGGAATCCTCTGCTCATTTTGAAATTTGGCTCTACAGTGTTTCGCTGTAACTCTTATTGTAAAAACAAACTTGTTGATGATGTAATGAACCCTTAGTCTATTTTTAATGGATAATACAGTGTATTAAACAAAATTATTGAGTTCAGAGTTAAAAAGTCCCGTGCTACAATGTTAAGTCTTTGTTTAAAATGATGATAAGAGATTGACTTTGCATTGATCATAACTTAAAATGTTTTCTGTGCGGTTTCTTTGTTTAGATAAATCGATGTTTGTTGAAAACTTTGTGTTTAAAAATGGCTACGTGCCAAAGGTTTCTACCTTATTCTTTGCAATTAAAACCCTACTCTGTAGGTTTCAATGGTAGACTTGTTTTTAGCTAAAAACTATACTGTTGTTTTGATAAAGGCCGAGAGCTGTAGGTTAATTGGTTTCTCAAAAATGAAACCCTAAGTTTGCATTGTTTAAGTTAGAGTTTAGAATGGTGATGATACTTTGTTTCTGGTATTTGAAACACCACTTAAATAAATAATATGGTTTATAATACTAATAAAACTCTTGTCTGAGTTTGTAGATAGTTATTGTTAAGTGTGAATTTTGATCAATAGCAATGCATTTGATTTTGGCAATTAAAATAATGAAATTAGATTTACATTTCTAAGGGTTCCGATGTAAGCTAGCCCTATAATGGCCTTAGGGTTTCTAAACTAAAAACTTGTTCTGATTCAAAACCAAAGCTTCCTATTTTATTCTGCGTTGATATATCAGTTATTTTTAAAAGACTAAGTACAGTAAAGAAAAGAAATGAAAGGTTGTTAAAAGACTATTAGGATTGCATTTTCTATGTCAAAAAGAATATAAACCTAGAATATTTTATTCCTACCAAATGTGGGACATAACAGGTTAGCCTTAGATAAAGAAATGTTAGGTTTATTTTGCAGTTGCTTATAATTCATGAATATCGATGAAGGAATATAATGAACTTATGATACTTTAAGGTTTTTGAATGGAATGAATGTAAAATGCATTGCATATGAAATCTAGAAAGAAGTAAATAACCTAAGTGTAAACCCTTGTTTTTTATACAAAAAAGTACTATTAATTTCTGACAGTATGTGAAACATAAAATTAAAATGCCTGTACTAAGACATGTTATTTCAATCCTCAATCTAGACATATATTGTTCGGATATCCACATCATCTTTTTCAGGATCTTGCATGCAATTAGGGTTTGCATGCAAATTCTAGGGTTTGCATGCATCCCAGTCACCAGGTTGATGCCTCCAGCACCTTAGCCACCTTATTCTAACACCCGGGAGCCACTTACTTCAGAGTTTTATCCCTCCTAGTCAGGAAGGAACCCACTTCTCACCTACTGCCAGAGAAGGGCACACTTCTTCACCTACCACTATAGTTCCACTTCAGTTACACTCAGTTAGCTTCGATTCTCCCTGATTTGAGGCTAGTTTCACTCCCGACTGACTGTTTCACTTCCGTTGGACCTCCATATTGACTAGATGACTTGTTCTGACTTCAGTTAGCCTACCATGCGCCCTCCACTAATCCCACTTCCCTATATCAGTGCTACACACTTCAGTTACATATGTTACACTCATTTAGACTCAGATTGACACCTAGATTACTGGTTCTTGTGAATTAATGACCACCACTGATTGATGATGAGGAGTCCTAGTTGGAGTCAAGCTACTCCATTCAGTGATTTGAATGACCTCCTTAGGCAATTCGAATTGCTCAGTCATTGTTACTGTATTCTATTGTAATCATTCACCCTTACTGGGATATTGAGCACTGCTACATGTTTTGCACAGTTTTACACCATATTTTCTATGTTCATCTGTTGTGATTGATTTAATTGTTCATTAGATCTGCTGTGACTAATTTTACATGGTATCAGAGCCATTGCAGGGACAAGATCTCTTTTCTACAGGTGTTTCTACAAGAAGATTTGAGTGAATTGCTCAAAAATTGCAAAAAGTTTTGGCATGAAAGATCTCAAGGGCATTCACTCATGTGCATGCAAAGCTTGAAAATACATCCAATACCACTCCAAAAGCTTGAGTTTCCACATAATTCTGGGATTTGATACATTGGACCCATTCAACATTGTTTGATCTCCAATCCCAGGTGTGATGCAACTCTAAAAGGGTGGATTGTTCGACCTCATTGTTCTTGGTTTATTGTGATTTGCAGGTTATTGTTTCCATCATTTGCATTCGCTACTTTTCCCTTGCAAGCTCCTCTACATCAGTGTGCACTCACTCCTAGCAATGGAATACTCTTCTTCAAAGCCTATCCTCACCCCATTCAATTATTTTGATTCGAAAGATGATATGGAGATCATATTACGTTCAAAAGGTTACTACCGAGTCACTCTTGGTCTTGAATTGGAGCCAAACAACTTGTCAGATAGAACCAAACACTACAAAAAGCTTGATGAAACTTATGGTCTTCTTTGTCTCTCCATCTCCAAAGATCTTCACGTCCATCTCAGCGGATTGAAGACTCCAAAAGCTATATGGGAGCAACTTGAAAGACTATTTGGCAAGCAGGACGAGCTTAGGGATTTTCAATTAAAGAATGAATTGATTGCCCTTAGTCCTGAGAATTTCAAGACCATTAATGAATTCTTCACAAAATTCAAGAACTTGAACTTGCAGTTGAAGAACAGTGGAGTTATCAAAGAGGATAAGCAATTGATCCTCTCCATTCTCAGCAAGCTTGGTAAAGATTATTCGGTATTTGTCTCTACTTTCAATTCAAGTCGGCTAACTACCCCGAATTGGAAGATGCCTACCTTGAATGCTTTCATTGAGTCTGTCACAAAAGAGCATGACAAGTTGATTCAAATGGGGTCCATAAGCTCCAAAGATTCAGCCCTATATGTTCAAGGACCCAAGATCTCGAATGGTAAAGGAAAGCAAAAGAAGGAGAAGCCCAAATTTGAGCCTCACAAGCAAAGACAGAAAGGCAAACAAGGTAACCACAAATCTAAATGTACTTATTGCAACCGTGGCTTTCATCCCGAAAGTTCATGTATGAAGAAGACTATAGATCAAATGGCCCTCCTTTTGGAAAAGAACAACATAACTCTTCCTGATGGTGCAAGGAAGAAGGATAGGAATGATGATCATGAAAGAGGACAAGCACTCATGGCAACTGTTTCGAAGCCCACTACTCTCTTGATAGATTCGGGTGCATCGAATCATATGGTTGCAAATATTGATTCTTTTTCCTCATTCGATCGAAACAGCTCCATCCCCACCCATTTGGGAGATGACTCAAAAATTTCTTCAAAGGGAAAAGGTACGATTCATGTAGATCATGGAAGCTTTCAGAATGTTCTCTATGTGCCTTCCTTTGCTTCAAATCTTCTTTCAGTGTATCAAATGAAACACACTGGTGAACCGAAGCAAGTTACATTCAGCCCTAATACAGTTGAAATTTCTGATATCAAAAGTGGAAGACTTGTTACAGTCGGAAAGGCAAACCACACTACAAAATGCTATGAGTTTTCACACTTTATTCCGCTTGCAAATCCCACTGCTCTTCGCACACATGGTATCAGAGCATGTTGAGAGTATTGTTTATCTCCATTCTTGAGAGTTTTTTTTGGGTTATTACCAAGATTTCGAGTGCAGCAGTTGCAAGAGTTTCTAGATTTTTGCAGCAATAGCAGTTGCAGTTATTCTATATTGTTTTTGCAGGTCTTCTACAACTTCAATGTATTCAGAAGAAATCTATCCTCCTCCATTCAACTATGATGAATGGAAACCAAAGATGATAGCACATTTGAAGAGAAATGGTCTCTTTGATTATTGTTTTGAGAGAGAGTTTGAATCCTCTAAAGAAAATATTGACTGGTTAAATAATGGTGACAAAGCCACGGGAAACATGATGCTTGCTATGTCTCGGTGCTTGGTACATCAATTCATTGATGATGTTGAATCTCCAAAAGAGCTATGGGCCTACCTGGCTGAAAGATTTGGAAGACAGAATGAAGGGATTGGTCCAAATCCATTCGAAAGCAAGAAAAGTGTTCCATTCGCTCCCCTTGATGGTCTCTCAGATCATGAACCAGTATCATCTCATATTGAATTTGTTGACAAAGAAATTGTAGATTCTCCACTCATGCTCAAACTTTCTTCTCTTTCTGTGCCAACTCACACTCTAGATATTGCAGAAGGTCCTAAATCCTCTCTTGCACCAGAGTTTGTTGGTTTGCATCACGATCACATGATTATTTCAGAGGTCAAAACAGCTATTGAAGGTAATGCATTTTCTCCTTTCCAACTATCTCCTCTTTTACACTACTATATGATCATAAATTCATGCTTTCAGAAGGTTATTGAAGATTATGTCCATTGCCATTTGCTTGGGATAAATTATCATGCAATTAATGGTTTTGATCTCACCTCTCATGGTTCAAAGGAGATCTCAAGAAACCATGATTCAAGTCTTAGATCTAATTTGGATTCTAAGCAATTACTGCTTGGGATAATTTCTCATGCATATGATAGTTTTGATCTCACCCTACTGGTTCAAAGGAGATCTCAAGAAACTATTTTTTAAGTCTTAAATCTGATTTTGATTTCAAGCAAACATGTAATAGTTATTTTTGGCATAATCTCACCCATGGTGGTTCGAAGGAGAAGACAAAAGACTATATGCACTTTCACAGATTTGATCCTTATACCTCAGCTGATTCGAATCACAGGTTCAAGGATCATTCTCATATTGTTGGATTTGTTCTCATCACATTCGATCTGAAGAGCAAGTACAAGCACATGCTTTTTGAGCATGATCCACTTCTTCTCAAGAAGAAGATACCTCCAGACATATGACCAAGCATCACACATGCTTGAGTTTGGAGCATTTATTTTTATGTGTGCCTTATAGTCTATTTTTTGAGGTGAGGGTATGTTTCCCATGAAATTTTCCCACTTCCTTGGTTTATTGATTGTTATTATTCATTGTATTGGGTGACCTTTGGTCTTAGTTACCAGGGCCCATGATGGATTAAGGGGGGGTGTTAGGATATTCCTATACTCCATCCTAGTACCACTAGTATTTTGATCATTTAGATTTTCAATCATGCATGCACCTTTAGGGTTTGCATGCATTTTGCATGCATCCCAGTCATCAGTCCAGCACCTAGCCCTCAGTTAGACAGCCCCCAAGAGCTTCTCACTATTCATTTTTATCCCTCCAGTTGCTTAATGCGCCCTTATTCCTTGATTTTAGGGAGCAACTCGCCCTTATTCACCTACCAGTCTAGTTGTCACTCAGTTACACTGAGTTACACCTACCAGATTTAGTTTGACTGATGGTTGACAGTTACTTGAGCATTGATTACTCCACTGATGATGATGAAGACTTCCAGTTGTGCTCCGATGATCATGAGGACACCTAGTTGTGCTCCGATGACACTCTATTGATCTTATGATCACTCTGAGAGGCTAATTCGAATTTACACCTTAGGCATTCGAATCCTCTCTACCATTGTACTATTTATTTGTCCATATTGTGATTAATTAACTAGTGTGTGTGAAGTATTATTGCTTTTATTTGAGTTCTACTGTACCATATTATTCTGTTGCTCATTATACTGTATTGTTCACTCTTCTTCTATTTTCCTGCTTAATCATAATTACTCTTGTGAGGTATACATCATCTCTTAGATCTACTGTGAGGATTTTCACATGGTATCAGAGCTAAAAAGATATTCATAGAGCGCAATGTGCAATTTGAAGAACCGCTTCAAGAATTGCAACTAGTCAAGGAAGAGACTGCCGATTCATCGCCTTCACCAAAAGAAGATCTGTGCAATGATAATGAAGGTATGAGTTCTGATATTTCTGATATTTTAGCAACACATGATGATCATGACATATCAGGTTTAGAATCCGACCATTATGATCCTCCTCAGTTACCAAAGTGGGTCCAAAACACTCTTCAATTTGCTGGTTCGAACCTTGGAAATCCTGTTGATCCGAGACGAACAAGAGCAGACTTTCAAAGAGCGGGTATGGCTCTTTCTATTGCTGATACATTACATCCTGAGATTTTTTATTTGATGGCTAGTTCAGATCCCACATCATACTATTCTTCCCACCGAGATCCGAGATGGCAAAGTGCCATGGATGAAGAGTACAATTCTCTTCAAAAGAACAACACATGGGAGCTAGTTCCTCTTCCACCTAGAAGAAAATTAGTAAAGTGTAAATGGGTCTACCGCATGAAAGTTTCTGTTGATGGCTCTATCAGCAAATACAAAGCAAGGTTGGTGGCAAAAGGTTTCTCCCAAGTCCAAGGAGTGAACTACACTGAGACCTTTGCACCGGTTGCAAAGATGGATCCCATCCACCTTGTTTTGGCTATTTCTGCATCCAAGCACTGGGAAGTGCACCACATGGATGTGAAGAGTGCATTTCTACATGGAGACATTTCTCAAGAGGTATATATGCATCATCCAGAAGTCTACACATCAGATCCATCATTAGTTTGCATATTGAAGAAATCTTTGTATGGGTTAAAACAGGCCCGAAGAGCTTGGTACGCAAAGATGGACTCCTTCCTTCTTTCTCAGAATTTCCAAAGATGAAAATCTGATCCGAATCTGTATCTTCAGCGAGTTAAAGGTAATTTGTTGGTTATTGTACTTTATGTTGATGATCTTCTCATTACTGGTATCACTCTTACTTCAATAAACAAGCTAAAAACTGCCTTAAATCTAGCTTTTGACATGAGCGATTTGGGCTTGCTGAGTCACTTTTTGGGCTTGGAGATAGCTCAAAATTTTGATGGGATCACTATATCTCAGCAAAAATATGCTTCCGACCTGTTACTGAAGTTTAATATGGATGAATGTAAGGCAACCCCATTCCCATTCCTCTCAGGAATCAATCTTGAGGAGGGAGATTCTACACCGCTTGCAGATTGCAGTATGTATCGATAGTTGATTGGTTCACTACTTTATTTGACACACTCAAGGCATGATATTTCATATGCCGTGAGTGCCATGTCAAGGTATATGCAACAGCCCCATGAGATTCATTGGCAAGCAACCAAGCGGATCTTGCAGTATGTGCAAGGTACGAGACAGTTTGGCATACATTATGCTGTAGATTCTGAGCTTGATTTCATTGGTTTTACTAATTCAGATTGGGCAGGTGATAGCATTGATCGAAACTCCACTTCCGGTTATGTTTTCATGATTGGTCATGGTGCTATTTGCTGGTCCAGCAAAAATCAAGCAGCCATTGCACTTTCTTCAGCAGAGGCAGAGTATCGAGGGGCAGTCAATGCCTGCATTCAGGCAGTTTGGTTGCAGGGTATTTTTTCCGAGTTTGGTTTTGGTGGCACTACTTTGATTGTGCTATTTTGTGGAAATCAAAGTGCTATCAAGATCTCCACAGATCCAGTTCAGTGGAAGAGGACCAAACACATTGAGATTCATATGCATTACATTCGACAGTTGGTGCATGACCGCATGATCATTCTGCAATATTGCCCTACTGATAAGCAAATTGCAGACATCTTCACCAAGAGCTTCACTGAGAAGAAGTTCTCTTACCTCCGTTCACTATTGGAGGTGAGTTCCATCATGGTGGAGACAGATTGATCCATTATTATGCTTTAGCTTGAGGGGGGGCTTTCTTCCCACTGGGTTTTCCCTCTTTCCTCACTTAGTTTATTTTTAGCATTTTTTGGATTATTGTATTGGGGTGACCTTTGGTCTTAGTTACCAGGGCCCCACATTTTTTTTTTTAGCACATCATATTCTAGCTTGAGGGGGGGTGTTCGGATATCCACATAATCTTTTTCGGGATATTGCATGCAATTAGGGTTTGCATGCAAATTCTAGGGTTTGCATGCATCCCAGTCACCAGGTTGATGCCTCCAACACCTTAGCCACCTTATTCTAGCACCCGGGAGCCACTTACTTTAGATTTTTAGCCCTCCTAGTCAGGAAGATGCCCACTTCTCACCTACTTCCAGAGAAGGGCACACTTCTTCACCTACCACTGCAGTTCCACTTCAGTTACACTCAGTTAGCTTCGATTCTCCCTGATTTGAGGCTAGTTTCACTCCCGACTAACTGTTTCACTTCTGTTGGACCTCCAGATTGAGTAGATGACTTGTTCTGACTTCAATTAGCCTCTGATTTGCCCTCCACTGAGCCCACTTCCCTATATCAGTGCTACACACTTCAGTTACACATGTTACACTCAGTTAGACTCAGATTGACACCTGGATGACTGGTTCTTGTGCATTGATGACCACCACTGATTGATGATGAAGACTCCTAGTTGGAGTCAAGCTACTCCATTCAGTGATTCGAATGACCTTCTTAGGCAATTCGAATTGCTCAGTCATTGTTACTGTATTCTATTGTAATCATTCACCCTTACTGGGATATTGAGCACTGCTGCATGTTTTGCACAGTTTTACACCATATTTTCTATGTTCATTGATTTACTTGTTCATTAGATCTGTTGTGACTAATTTTACATATACTCCATATCATAGAACATGATTGATCAGAATATTTAGTGAAAGTCAACAGCATTAGTCTCTTCATTCATTTGGAAATTAGCCTATCAAATCATCTATCTTAAATTTTCCTTCTCTATTCTAGAGTACTATGCAAAAAACAACATGGGAAAAAATACAGAGAAGATATTTAATCAATCATCTCACTTACTTAACCAACATTATACAAATCATGCTTAGGTCAGAAAATGAAACAATTACTTATGTATGCTATTCACTGTAAATACTAAATCTACAAGTCCAGAAAATCACATAACTAAGAATAAACAGGACAGAAAAGTAGAACCTGGTGAATGTAGGAGAAACAAACAACCCAAGGAGCCTTTTCCACCCAACCTATTCCTGAAGATAGCCAAATTACTTTCCCTATGAACCCCAAGCTTGCTCACTGAACCACCAGGAAGAAGAATCTGTAGAAGCTTTAGGTCATCCACTTGTAGCAGCAATTTGGATCATTCAGTCCTATAGACTTAGTAGTCAAAGAGACCTGCACTAGCACCTCTGGTTCCCTTTTCAGAATATTTTTAGTAGACTCACAATGCACATTCCACTTAGCCTCTCTATTCGAATCTATCAGTGATCACCTGATACACTTGAGGAATTATTTCTGCAGAAAATAATGTAGAGCTCCCTGTCCAATTCGAATTGCCTTATCTAGGCTGCCTAGGCCTTTTTAGTGGTTAACCTGGTCATTAATGAGCTAACATCTCTGTTCCACCCACCTGGGGGATAATGCCACAATTTTAGGGGTTGTTGTCCCTGTTGAGTGTGTGAGCTATCTCAAATTAAAAATAACACCTAAGATTAATTATCAACCAGGATCAGTAAACTTAGAGTTGAAAGAAAAATATATGCCAAGGTAGAAAAGGTTCTAGAGTTTCAGGTTTGTCATACCTAAAAATGTTTAGTAAGGAAAAAGATCGAAAGATCTTTCAAAATGAAAAACCAAGTTAAATATTTAAGAATACATTAAAATCACAGATCAGAATAGTACTAAATCATACTACTCTACCTCTATGGTTAACTAATAAGAAATATGGAAACAAATACTGGAACACAAACTACTTATAGGAAAGTAAGAAACTACTAAATTCAACTTCCAAATAACAACTATGGATAGAATCAGAGCTATGGATATTAGATGTTTAATAGGGAGAACTTGTAAATGTACATAAATTTAGACTAAACCATCTAATTCCACTCTTCTTGATTACGTACATCAAATGTAATAGGAACTAGAGTAAATGTATCGTAATGACTTTCAAAAGTAATAAGGAAGCTAAACGAAAGTAAATCTAACTTAACTTCTACAAACAAATGTAAACTAAAAATAAACAAACTACTACTAGTTTTAAAAATTATGAACTACTGTCTATCCATATGTGAACAACATGAAACGAATGTAAGGAGAAGCAATCAGAAGACTTAACAAAGATGTTAAACTGAACTATATTAGATTTGGAAGCAAGTAGAAAACTTGATAAAGATATTTTGTTATTAATCCAAATCTTACAACATGAACATCTTCATTAAATAGAAACTAGTCTTAAGATTAACAAACTAAAACAACTCAATGAAACAGAATTATCAACTACAACTTGAAAATAAACTACATAGGAACAACATTCATACATTCTGAACAGTAACCACTGTAACAGAACATATTAAAGAACTAAAGTTTGGAAGAAAGATGAGAAGAGGATAAAGAAGAAGGAAGAAAGGAGGAAGTAATGATAACAAGTGAATTAAAAACTCTAAATAACATAAAACAAGATTAAATTACATCTCAAACTATTAAGGAGGGATAAGAAGAATGATGATTAAAAGACAGAAGAAATTAGATTCGGAAAAGGCCTAAAATAATGCAAAAAACACACAGGTCCAAATGACGATTTGAATGCGGGTCTGAAAGGCAGTCCGAATGACAATCCGAATGGAGGAAAACGGTTTAAAGTGAGGGAAAGAAGAGTTTTTGAATGATTTAATTACTAGCTGGGTTTACGCAAATGATCATACAGTGCACAAGAAGGAAGAGAGAGATGATTGGAGGCTAAGAAGTTATCTATGCAAATCATTACCTAAGGAAAAGAATAATTCTATGAGTAGGAAGATGGTTGGAAATAGAAGAAGAGAGAAGGATGGAATAGAAGAAAGAAGAGTTAACCTACAACAAACAGGAATAAAAACTAACAGAGAAGAGAAGAAGGAAAGGAATGCTAACTATGGAAGAAGTTGGAAGAAATATCTATCTACGATGATGGAAGAAGGACTGAAAAACAAACTACAAATCATTAAACTACTGAACTATTGGTCAACCATTCTACTCAGAAGAAGGGAGATTGTATTGACAGGAGAATATCAATTATAGAAAGATGAAGATAATCACATAGGAAAATGAATTAAATTACACATACAAGAAATAAACTAGCTAATTGCAAGAAAAGAAATGCAGAAAATGTAAATAAAACCTCCAGTTGATGAGGGGCCCTTCCCAGCAATCAGAGGGTGAACTAGCTCAACTTAAACGACTACCAGTAAAACATCAACAAGCTGCTGCTTCCATTAACTTGATAAAAATTACAGAGTCTGTCTTCAAACTATCTACGAATGCAAATGCTTGGACTGAGACTAGAAAACCATCGTAATTTCAGAGAACTAAAGATTAAAAGACTCAAAGACTCAAAACACTCAACCAACTCATCTCAGTCATAGAGGCAACTATTTATAAGTTACAATGGGTGAGAGGGTCGACAGAGTCGACCTCTCTAATAACATAGGTGTTTAATGTCTGTAACTGCTGATTAAATGATACATAACAGTGCAGGGGGCATCTACCCATCTCCTCGGCATCAATCCTTTCCAATTCGAATAGTTGAGCATTCATTCCCTCAAATCATGAGCATAAGCATATTTTGAAGCGTTGACGTGGGAAAAGGAGTTACGTTGGCATACTGAGCGTGGGCGTGGGAGTTATGTTTGCCAACTGAGTGTGAACAGGCCGACTCCTTCTAGAATGATGGCGTGAGCGAGAGCTGAGCAGATGTGCATGATTTCAGGATGAATGCGTAGACAAATCAGGGCTTGGAGCGTTGATGTGGATGTAGAATGCGCTGTCAGTCTTGGCGAGCCCAAGGTCGAATCTTCTGGAACAATGGTTCATTAACAATCAGCACCACATGGTGAACAGAACCCACGTGTCCTCTTTATTCAACGGTCTGAGATGCATCAACCACGGATTTCGCGAGTTGAACAGAGGGTTGAATGATGAGTTGAAAGCGTTTTAGGCTGAGCACATAGAGCATGGGCTGAATGATGGATAACTTGCAAATCGTAGCCTGTCGATTAAAGCCATAAGTGTTAATTATCCCCAAAAAGCACCATTTAAATCATAAATAAACCATAATATACGAAATATAACAAGATTTGTATGGTAAAATGAATTTGTGCATACCTGGACTGTTTGATGGGCTGAATGGCTAAGAAAACAACTTACTATAGAAAAAATGATATAAATAACGCCACTTCGATTAAATTAAATGATAAAAAATGGTGACAATATTGGACACCAACAATCCCATAACCAACAGCTAGAGGTGGAGTGCAAATGTTGACATCTGTCCCATGCCTTCTAACAGCTTCCATTCCTCTTAGTGGGTCAGTGAACACTCATTTAACAGTTCCCTTGGGTGTTTGTATCCTGTTTTAATTTATTAAATAATAATAATATGTTATTACAGTCATCCTTGAACAAATTTTGTAATAATTACAAAACATTGTAATTATAATTTAACGTAATGTTTTTGGAAATAAAATAAATAGTCTCAAAATTTGGGTAGGTGACACTCAATTATACTCACACCTTTTCATATTCTCCTACTATTCTACTATTCTGATTATGCGCGCATACTCATTCACATGCTCATTGTAATTTTCACAAATGCTCCTTGTATCTGCGCAATCACCCCTTGTTCTTTGGCATATCTTATAACCTCCCACACTTCTTCAATTCATATTTCCTTTGATTCACTTGAGCATTTCATCTAACCTGAACCATCTAAATTTAAAATATTACTCCATTTGTTCTTCCAATCTTGCTTCTCATTCATCAACCTAACTCTTATTTATACTCAACTTGCTGAATTGATGTGTCTACAAGTTGGGGCTACTCTAAGTCGGTAACACCCTTTCTTCCTTTCTTTTTTGTCAAGCTTACCCAAACATTTGCCACTAGTTTTCTTATCTTGCGTGGATGAAGTGTCATGACTTTGTGGGTCTTGTACACACTAGTTCCATACCTTGGTGGGGCTTGTGTACTGGAGTGCCATGACTAGGTGGTATTAGAGTGCCATGCATAGACAACCTTGTTCATAACTTACTTTTAAGACTTCCTTTGAATTTCAAGGACTTGCACACATATTTTCTATATAATTATTCAAACTGGATTTAAACCTTCAATGTCATCACCAAGTCTAAAAATATATTTTACATCAATGAAAACACTCTTAATTTTTCGATAATTTCATTCAATATTATCTAGAATCACTAAGAGAATAACATGTGCAACATATCAATCATAAACACAAGAGACAATAGACATAGAGTTTCCTCGGGGAAAACCAAGAAGGTGAAAAACCTCGCAACTTCCTTAGAGATAGAATAAGCCACAAACCAAGATTACAATGATCAAACCCAAAGAGATGTCTCTAGTAGATACACCTCCTCCTCCAATTGTGTGCCACTTTCTCTCTTAGCTATGCGAGTGAATGGATAGAATTAGAGACACAACCTCTCTATTTATACAGTGACTTGACCTGCCAATAACCTAATAAGGCCGACTTGCTAATGAAGTCTAATAACCAAACCACATTACCTAACTAAGGCCGACCCCACACTGGTGGTCTAATAACCCATCAATACAAATGACGACACTTACAATGTAACTTGCGACACTTGCGAATACAAATGGATACACTTCGAATCAGAGGAATAATACATATCTATTGGATATACAATAAAGTACAAATGTAATATACAAGTGAATATCTTCTGAATTTACAAATACATCAACACTCCCTCTTAACTAGGAAGGCATTCTCTAGACACAGGTCATCAATAAATATTGGCGCAAGTCTTCAATTCTAGTGCTAGATCATCATCATTGGATCATGGAGCGTCATCATCATCATAGCTGCTGTAGTCAACATCTTGATCACTGGGCTATCTCTGAATTCTTCTCGTCATAGGAAGTTCTACAGAGCCAGCCCTTTTTCATTCTGGTTGTAGGCCTAGCCTCCTCTAGGTCTTCATCATATCTACGAGCTGGCCATCCTGTGGATCCCAGGACTAATTATGTGTGTCAACAAAACCTCGAAAGAGCATCCCATGCCTTTTATGAGCATACAACTCAACCTCTCCGATATCCCAGGATCTTTTACATGTGACTATCACAAAACCTTAAAAGAGTGTCTTTCCTAGTAAGGTCTCTAAAGAGCATCCGAGGCCTTTTACGTGACTAGCACAATCTGTCTGGATCTCTAGGATGTATTACATGTGACCCCCACCACAAAACCTTAAAATAGTGTCTTGCCTAGTAAGATCTCTAAAGAAAATCCGAGGCCTTTTACATGACTAGCACAACCTGTCTGGATCTCCAAGACGTATTACATGTAGTCCCCACAAAAACTTACAGGAGTGTCCTTCCTAGCAAGATCTCTAAAGAGCATTCGAGGCCTTTTATGTGAATAGCACAACCTGTCCAGATCTACAGGACGTATTAGATGTGGTCTAGCAAAACCTTAAAAGAGTGTCTTGCCTACCAAGATCTCTAAAGAGCATCCGAGGCCTTTTATGTGACTAGCAAAACATGTCCATATCTCCAGGACGTATTACATGCTACCCTTGGAGAACCTGTCCACAGCCACAGAGTACCATCCTGATACTCAAGATCAATCCGATCATCCTCGCACACAGTATTATACTGATACTCATGATCATCCTGATCATCATCATATAGTACATCATGCTGATGCACATCATCATCGCATGATCATCCTAATCATCATCACAACATCGTCTTGATGCATGTCATCTAGAGGATCATCCTGATACTCATCATCATCGTATGATCATCCTAATCATCGTCACAGCATCGTCCTGATGCATGTCATCTTGAGCATCATCCTGATACTCATCATCATCACATGATCATCCTGATCATCATCATAGCATCATCCTGACACATATCATCCAGAGCATCTTCCTGATGCTCATCACGCAGCGCTTACATCCACAACCATGGGAGGATCCTCCTACCACCATGCTTGGAATGGATCATGCAAATGTGTCCCATCACTTCTTCCTCAAAGTATCTTCTATCTGAAGAACACCAAGACTCTCTCTGAAGTACTGAAACTTCACTCTAGCTAGTGGTTTGGTCAACACATCTGCAATCTTCTTATCTGTCCCAACATACAGGAGCTTCACTGCTCCTCTCTACACCATATCCCTGATATAGTGATATTTGATCTCAATATGCTTCGACCTGTCATGGAACACCGGGTTCTTAGACAACTTCACACAACTCTAGTTGCCAGAGAAGATACATGTAGCATCGAATAGGAGATAAAATAACTCAGACAGTAGCTTCCTAAGCCATACTGCCTCACAACTAGCTGAACAAGCTGCAACATACTTTGCTTCGGCTGTACTCAGTGCTACACAGGACTTCTTCCTTCTAAACCAAGATATCACACCTGATCCCATTCTGAAGCAGCAACCCGAAGTGCTCTTCCTATCTGCAGCACTGTCTGCCCAATCTGAATCAACATAACCCTCCAGTTTAAAGTTTTGATTCGCATCATACTTGAGCCCATAGTCAATCGTACCCTTCAGGTACCTTAGAATATGCTTTACAGCAACCAGGTGAACACCTCTTGGATCTGTCAGGAATTGGCTCAATGTGTTCACTGCAAAGCAAATATCTGGTCTCGTGTTCGTTAGGTACATGAAGGATCCAATCATCTGACGATACACTGTGACATCAACCGGTTCAGATGAAGCATCACACAGAAGCTTCAAGTTCGATGCCATACGTGTGGCCATGGCCTTGCAGTCAATCATCCCGAACCGCTTCAGGATCTCTATCGCATACTTCCCTTGTCCAAGGAAGATTCCATCTGCACTTTGCCACACCTCCATTCCTAGAAATTAGTGCATCATCCCAAAGTCCTTCATCTCGAACTCGGCAGCAAGCTTCCTCTTCATATCGACAATCAACCCATCTTCACCTGTACCAAATAGGTCATCCACATACAGTAGTAGTATCACTGGATTTCCTTCCTCAACCTTGTAGTAAAGGTTGGAATCCACTTTACTCTTAGTAAAGCCCAAACTGGATAGAAAACTGTTTATCCTACCATACCAAGTCCTAGGGGATTGCTTGAAGCCATACAAGGCTTTCTTCAACCTGCACACATATGACTCATTGTCATGTGTCTCAAAACCGAGTGGCTGCTCCACATACACTTCCTCTTCGACTACACCATTCAAGAAAGTTGTCTTGACATCCATTTGGTGTATCTTCCATTTCATCACTACAACCAGAGCAAGTATTGTTCTGATGGAAGTGTACCTGGCTACAGGATCACAAGTCTCTTCATAATCTATTCCCTCTTTTTGGGAGAATCCACAAGTTACAAACTTCTTGTATTTATCTATGCTACCATTTGCATCATACTTGATCTTATAGATCCACTTGGAAGTCACAATAGACTTCCCATTTGGTCTTGGGACTACATCCCAAACATCATTCTTCATGATCGATTGGTATTTCTCAACCATGGCATCCTTCCATTCTTTATTTTCTGCTGCTTCTTAATAACTGGAAGGCTCTTTGTTCATAATGTCACAGAGTAAGGAAACATAGCTAGTGTGAGATCTTGTCCTTTTCCTTTCTCTGTGTTCCTCTTCTGGAATACCATACCTTTCTGCATCTTGGATGAGCTCTCTAGCCCATGCAGGTTTCCTTTTGTGAGATTTCTACTCACGAGGTGGATCTACAGGTTCTTGTGGATCTTCTATTTCACGATCCACTTCTTGTATTGCTTCATCCATGGTGATGTCTTGTGTTTTGGGTATCCTTGGTTCTTCATAGTCTTCAAAAGGTGTCTTCTTGGATTTGATGTAAGCTGAGTTTTCATCAAAAGTCACATCCCTGCTGATGTCAATCTTCTTGAACCCTGGAAAGTAGATTTTGTATGCCTTTGAGATTTCACTGTACCCCACAAATATACCCTTCTTTCCTGAAGGATCTAACTTTGTCCTCTTTTCTTTTGGAATATGTGTGAATACTGGACAGTCAAATATTTTGAGATGGCTAAATTCTGGTCTCTTACCAGAGAAAACTTCTTCTGGTGTTTTATTATCAAGTATCTTGTGTGGTGTTATGTTTTGTACATATACAGTTGTCCTAGTTGCTTCTGCCCATAGGTGCATGGGCAGATCTTGATCATGAAGCATTGCTTGAGTTGCTTCCATGATTGTTCTATTCTTACTTTCTGCAACCCCATTCGGTTGTGGATTGGATGGACTGGTTAACTCCCTCTTAATCCTTGAATCACTAAATAGTTTCTTGAAGTCACCTGAGGTGAATTTTCCTCCATTATCGGATCTAAATATCTTCATATTCTTATTAGTTTGATTTTCTATCAAGGATTTGAAGTCCTTGAACTTATCAAACACTTCATCTTTGTTCTTCAAGAAATAAACCCAAGTCTTCCTAGAGAAATCATCAATGAAAGAAACATACTATACATACCCACTCAAAGAACTGGATGACATTGGTCTGCATACATCAAACTGGATAATCTACAAGATTCCTTTTGCTTTGCTTTCACTGCTTGGAAATGCCTTCTTTGTGTTCTTTTCTTTTGCACATCCTTTGCAAACACCTTCATGTTTTGACTAGATTTCAGAAAGACCTTCTACTGCTTTACTTACAATTGGTAGTGCCCTATAGTGCACATGAGCAAGCCTTCTATGCCAAAGTTCACTTGGCTCCATGGATTCATGTACCGTGGCATGTTTAGGTTGTCCCTTCAATTTGTACAATCCTCCCTCTTTCTATCCAATCACTACTGCATCATCAATGATCTTAGATTTAAGGCACATAAGTACTTGGCCATCCACAAATGCAACTCTCATCCCTTTGGCATCCAAAGATGATATGGAGAGAATATTCTTCTTGAGTCCAAGTACATATAGAACATATTGCATCTTTAAAGACTTCCCAGAGTCTAGCTTGTAAGAGGCTTCACCACTTCCTTTTATAGGGTATTTATAGTCATCCCCAAGTTTCACCTTAGGAGGTGACTCATGTTCACATAGGTCTATAAGATATTCTTTGAATCCCGTCATATGTTTAGAAGCCCCACTATCAATAAGACAATCATTACACCCATGTGTAACAGTACCTGTGAGAGCAGAAATTAGAACATATTCATCTTCACTTGAAGAGTCTTCACTTTCTACCTTAGCCTTCTTCCTGGGAGGTTCATCATCCTCAGCAGCATGAGCATGATACCTCTTCTTGTTGTTGTTGTTGAATACCTTTTTGTTCTTGGGACAATCTGTAGCAAAGAGTCCCTTCTCATTACGTGTGAAGCATCTCAGATCTTTCTTATCTCTTTGATGGTGGTGAAAATATTTCTTATGATGAGATGGATCCCTCTTAGACTTGCTTCTTTTGGTGTGAGCTGTGAGATATTGATCTTCACTTCCCATCTTTTCTTCTCGAGATACAAGCCTAGCTTCTTCTTGAGAAAATTCCTCCCATAGTCTACTGAAGGAGATCAACTTCTTTCTTGCACAAATACCTTGGATGAAGGAGTCCCATGACCGAGGTAGGCCATTCAAAGTGGTCATGACTATTTCTCCATTCTCCACTACTTCATCCATTGCTTCAAGTTTTTTTTTTTATTTGAGAGACCTTAGTAAAGTAGGATTGGATGGTCTCTCCAGTCTAGAACTTTACTCCTTCAATTGATTCCACAAAGTCATCTTCCGATTTATGTTCTTACCTTCAAGCAACTTAGTCAAAGATTCAAACATCTCCTTAGGTGTCTTTAGGGAAGACACATGGGGTATGAGATGGTCCTTAATAGAATCAACAATGATTCTCTTGGCTTTGACCAAGTTCTTCTTGTGTAAGGATTTAGCCTCATCTCCCTCTAGAACTGGAATGTCTTCACTTATGTAAGTGTCGAACTCATTCTCTTCTACGATTAACCCAATCCTATACTTCCAGGCTTGGAAATTATCATCTCCTTCAAGGTTATCCTCAAGCTTGGTGGGGTGAGACATCTTAAAGAGTACTTCAAATGGAAATGGAAAGATTTAGGTCTTACCACTCAATTTGCTACAAATTGAATCTGGAGATGGATTAGGGTTTGTCAGAGAAACCCTAAAATTTTAAACTTTGAATTTGAAACTTCTGAAAGGATAGAAAGATTTGCCTTATTGAGCTGGTCAAGCTGGTATACTCTGATTTTGAGATCTGCAAAATTTGACCCCTCAAAATTGCCTTTGAAACTTCTGGATTCACTAGATAGGGCACTGAACTAGGGTTTGAATTTCCTGGAGGTTCACCCAACCAAAAAGTTCGATCTTGTGCTCTAAAATTCGATTTTTCAGAGGAGCTTCCAGCCGTGGTCTCATATTCCAAAAATTTCAACTTTCTCCAAAACCCTAATTTCCCGCAGCAGTGACGGGCTAAAAACTGAAAATACTTAGAATTGAATTCTGTCTCGACAGAAAGATGTGCCCTTGCTAGGAGAGTCAACCTAGCCTCTTTCCTTTGATGATCTATGGATAGAAACCCAAAAATTAAGAAGCCCTAGCTTCCGCACCTACACAATGCCTTCTTCTTAGTTCAGCTCTGATACCATGTTAATTTTTCGATAATTTCATTCAATATTATCTAGGATCACTAAGAGAATAACATCTACAACATATCAATCATAAACACAAGAGACAACAATAGACACAGAGTTTCCTCAGGGAAAACCAAGAAGGTGAAAAAACCCGCGACTTCCTCAGAGATAGAATAAGCCACAAACCAAGATCACAATGATCAAACCCAAACAGATGTCTCTAGCAGATACTCCTCCTCCTCCACTTCTGTGCCACTTTCTCTCTTAGCTATGCGAGCTTGAGAAGTGAGTGAATGAATAGAATGAGAGACACAACCTCTCTATTTATACACTAACTTGACCTGCCAATAACCTAATAGGTCCGACTTGCTAATGAAGTCTAATAACCCAACCACATGACCTGACTAGGGCCAACCCCACACTGGTGGTCTAATAACCCATCAATACAAATGACGACACTTACAATGTAACTTGTGACACTTGCAAATACAAATGACGACACTTCCAATCAGAGGAATAATACATCTCTATTAGATATACAATAAAGTACAAATGTAATATACAAGTGAATATCTTTTGAAGTTACAAATGCATCAACAAACACCAAAGTTCAACACCCTCTATTCAATACACTGAATATATGTTCAATATCCTCATAGCTCTGCTGAAATTGGGAAACCTAAAGGGTTCCCTAGTCCTCACTGGTGTAGAAGATAGCTTCCGCCTTCTCCTACTACTATCCAAAGATTCAGATGAAATGTCATTGATACAACTCACACATTGAGGCATCACCTGAGTAGTGACAATTATGTTGTCTGCATCAGGTGATATAAAAAATGGGGCTTGAGCTTTAATAATCCTTGCTGCATTAGTGGCTTCTTCCTTCACAGTTAACTCATAGGTAGCTTGATTCATTTCCAAGGTATCTTGTTCTAACTCCCATCTAATTTGGTTCAACATATAGGACACAAAATACATTAACTGCAAATCTCCAATATAGGGAACATGATTGAAATCTCATTCCAAGGGAAGAATAAAATTATGTAGATAAAAATCACATAAGAAGTGCTAATTAAGCACACCCACTGGAAATAAAATCCTCCAAAACTCCTTAACATTAATGATCACAAGATTCTCACCTTTAACTATAGCTATGAGTTGGAAGAGTTAAAATTTCTCCTTCAAGAATAAAGCATATATAGGGGAGGGCGCTCTAAAACCTATCAACTCCTCAACAAGTGTTTTCAACTCCCTCTTCTCCTCCTACTAATTCTTCATCTTTTATTGTGCCATATTCAGTTTTCTTTTGTCTTTCTTCCATTTTTCTTCTTCTAGGCCAATAGACAGAAAGTTCTTATGTCCCCCTTTTCTCCATGGTCCTTATAGTATGTTGGTGTTTTAAAATAAAGACTAACCCCTCCTGAAACAATTCTTCGAATGTTTTCCATTTGTCTCTTTTAGCCTGCCACATTAGAGGAGAGGATAGATCTATTTGACTATAAATCATGGATTGCTCCCTTTTTCCAGCCTGATACCCTCCTAGTCTGAAGTTCATTATGTCTTTACCTTTTTAACTTTCTTCTTATTTTTCCTTGGGCCAGTTATCCTAAGGCATTGAATAAACTTTTTATTTTGTCTTTTTAGTTCCCTAATTCTCTATCTTAGCTTTTGATTAGTTCAAGTTAATCTCGCAGCTTGTTTAACTAGTGTGGGATCTTTCCCTTTCTTAGCCCTTACTCTAAGTTCTTCTTTTTCAATTTTATCCTTTGCAAACATAGACATGGGAACCTCAGTTCCAACCGAAGTTTCAGTTGTTGTTCCTTCCCCTTTCTCAACCTTAACTTGAATTGGATCGAACCTCTCAACATTGGGTCTTTGTACATCAACTTTTGTTGTGGATGGTGCTTTGGTATTTGATCCATGTGCAATCCCATCCTCAATTTGTGAAAATCCTCACAATAGATCTAAGAGATGATGTATACCTCACAAGAAATATTAAGCAGGAAAATACAATAAGATTGAACAATGCAGTGTAAAAGAGCAACAAAATTATGATACAATAGAACTCGGATAGAAGAAGAATAACACCACACACTAAATCATTAATCATAATATGAACAATAAATAATACAATGGTGGAGAGGATTCGAATGCCAAGGTGGCAATTCGAAATATCCTGCATGCACTGATCATTTAGATTAGTAGAGTGTCATCAAAGCACAACTAGGAGTCATGATCATCATCAGTGGAGTCGTCAATGCACAAGTAACTGTAAACCAGATGTAAAACTGAGTCTAACTAAGTGTGGTAGGTGTAACTGGCACATGGAGGCACTAATTGAATGAAGGAATCTCAATGGAGGGTGCATGAGGAGCTAACTGGAGTCAGAATAGGCATTCGAGTCTCACTGGAGGTCCATCGGAGTGATACAGTCAGTTTAGAGTCAATCTAGCCTTAAATCAAGGAAAGATCTAAAGATAACTCAAATAACTGAAGTGCAACTGAGTGGTAGGTGAGAGAGGGGGCCTGGGATGCATGCAATTGCATGCAGAGCGCACTAAGCACTAGAAGGGCTAAAAGGGATTAGAAAGAAGCTCTTGGGCTAGCTAACTGAGGGCTAGGTGTTGGGACTGATGACTGGGATGCATGCATGAATGAAAAATGCAAAAATGGAGAATGTTGTTAGGACTAGGATGGAGTATAGGAATATCCCAACATACCCCCTAAAACCATCCTAGGATTTGATAACTAAGACCAGAGCTCACCCAATACAATGAATAATAATAACATTCAATAAACCGAGGAAATGGGGAAAACCTCATGGGAAAAATACCCCCCCTCAAAATAGACTTTAAGGCACACCAAAACTAAATGCTCCAAACTCAAGTAGGTGTGATGCTTGTTCATATGTCTGGAGGTATCTTCTTCTTGGGAAGAAGTGGTTCATGCTCAAAAAGCATGTGCTTGTACTTGTTGTTCAGATCGAATGTGATGAGAACAAATCCAAAAGTATGAGGATGATCCTGGAACCTATGATTCGAATCAGCTGAGGTAGAATCAAATCTATGAATGTGCAGATAGTCTTTTGTCTTATCCTTTGAACCATCGTAGGTGAGATTATGCCCAAATGAACCATCACATGATAGTGAATGCTTTGAATCCAAATCACATCGAAGAAATGAATAATGTTTTCTTGAGATCTCTTTTGAACCATTAGAGGTGAGATCAAAACCATGATGTGCATGAGCAATTATCCCAAGTAGTGATTGCTTGGATTTTAAATCAGCTCTAAGACTTAATGAATGGTTTCTTGAGATCTCCTCTGAACCAGTAGAGGTGAGATCAAAACCATAAAATGCATGAGAAATTATCCCAAGCGAATGGCAGTGCCCTACATCTTCAATAAACTTCTGAGAGCATCTACAAATGATCATATAGTAGTACATAAGAAGTGAGTGATCGATGAGAGCGAATGCATTACCTCCAATTGCTGATTTGACCTACGAAACATTCAATAGATCATGATGCAAACCAACAAACTCTTGGGCAAGAGAGGATTTAAGAACCTCTGCGGTTTCTAGAGTGTGAGCTGGCACAGTATTCGAAATAAAAGAAATTTGGAGCATGAGTGTAGAATCTAGAAGTTCTTCTTCTTTGTGGGCAACTTCAATATGAGATATGTTTGATACTGATTCATGATCAGAGAGATCATCAAGGAGGGCGAATGCAATAGTGGGATTGCTCTTGAAATGGTTTGGACGAATACCTTCATTCTGTTTGCCAAATCTTTCCTCCAGATGGTCCCATATCTCTTTTGGAGATTCAATAGCAAAGAAGTGGTATACCATGCATCGAGATGTAGAAAACATCATGGCTATAGAGGCTCTGTCACCTTCATTTAACCAGTCATTCTCTTTTTAAGAGGATTCGAACTCTCTTTCAAAACAATAATCAAAGAGACCATGTCTCTTCAAATGTGCTATCATCTATGGTTTCCATCATCATAGTTGAATGGAGAAAGAGGAGTAATTTCTTCCAAATTCATGGAAGCTGTTTCAGAAGACCTACAAAAAACAATAGAAAATGTCTGCAATTGCTATTGGTGCAAAAGTGCAGAAACTGCTGCAACTGCTAGACTCAAAATCTTGAAAATAACCTGGAAAAAACTCTCAGGAATGGAGATAGAGTATACTCTCAGCATGCTCTGAAACCATGTGAAAATCCTCACAGAAGATCTAAGAGATCATGTATACCTCACAAGAAAGATTAAGCAGTAAAATAGAAGAAGAGTGAACAATGCAATGTAAAAGACCAACAGAATTATGATACAGTAGGCATAATGACATCACACACTAATTCATTAATCATAATATGAAGAATAAATAATATAATGGTGGAGAGGATTTGAATTCCAAGGTTGCAATTCGAATTAGCCTACATGCACTGATCATTTAGATCAGTAGAGTGTCATCAAAGCACAACTAGGAGTCCCGATCATCATCAGTGGAGTCATCAATGCAAAAGTAACTATAAACCAGATGTCAAACTGAATCTAACTGAGTGTGGTAGGTGTAATTGGCACATGGAGGCACTAACTGAATGAAGGAGGCTCAGTGGAGGGTGCATGAGGAGCTAACTGGAGTCAGAATAGGAATTCTAGTCTCACTGGAGGTCCATCGGAGTGATATAGTCAGTCTAGAGTCAATCTAGCCTTAAATCAAGGAAAGATCTAAAGATAACTCAACTAGCTGAAGTGCAACTGAGTGGTAGCTGAGAGAGGGCACCTGGGATTCATCCAATTGCATGCTGGGCGCACTAAGCACTAGGAGGGCTAAAATTGATCAGAAACAAGCTCGTGGGGCTAGCTAACTGAGGGCTAGGTGCTGGGACTGATGACTGGGATGCATGAAATTGCACGCATGCATGCAAAATCATGACTGCATGCAAAATGCATGCATGAATGAAAATGTAAAAATGGAGAATGTATTAGGACTATGATGGAGTATAGGAATATCCCAACACCCCCCCTTAATCCATCCTGGGCCCTGGTAATTGACACCAAAGGTCACCCAATACAATGAATAATAATAATAGTCAATAAACTGAGGAAATGGGGAAAACATCATGGGAAAAATACCCCCTCTCAAAATAGATTGTAAGGCACACCAAAAATAAATGCTCCAAACTCAAGTAGGTGTGATACTTGGTCATATGTCTGGAGGTACCTTCTTCTTGGGAAGAAGTGGTTCATGCTCAAAAAACATGTGCTTATACTTTCTCTTCAAATCGAATGTGATGAGAACAAATCCAAAAGTATGAGGATGATCTTGGAACCTATGATTCGAATCAGCTAAGGTAGGATCAAATCTATGAATTTGCAGATAGTCTTTTGTCTTCTCCTTTGAACCATCATAGGTGAGATTATGCCCAAACGAACCATCACATGATAGTGAATGCTTTGAATCCAAATCAGATCCAAGACTTGAATAATGGTTTCTTGAGATCTCCTTTGAACCATTAGAGGTGAGATCAAAACCATGATGTGCATGAGAAATCATCCCAAGTAGTGATTGCTTGGATTTTAAATCAGCTCCAAGACTTAATGAATGGTTTCTTGAGATCTCCTCTAAACTGGTAGAGGTGAGATCAAAACCACAAAATGCATGAGAAATTATCCCAAGCGAATGGAAGTGCCCTACATCTTCAATAAAATTCTGAGAGCATGTACAAATGATCATATAGTAGTACATAAGAGGTGAGTGATCAAGGAGAGCGAATGCATTACCTCTAATTGTTGATTTGACCTCCAAAACATTCAATATATCATGATGCAAACCAACAAACTCTTGTGCAAGAGATGATTTAAGAACCTCTGCAGTTTCTAGAGTGTGAGTTGGCAGAAAATTCGAAATAGAATAAATTTGGAGGATGAGTATAGAATCTGCAAGTTCTTCTTCTTTGTGGAAAACTTCAATATGAGATATGTTTGATACTGATTCATGATCAGAGAGATCGTCAAGGAGGGCGAATGCAACAATGGGATTGCTCTTGGAATGGTTTGGACCCATACCTTCATGCCGTTTTCTGAATATGTCATACAGATGGGCCCATAGCTCTTTTGGAGATTCAACATAAAAGAAGTGGTGTACCATGCATCGAGACATAGCAAACATCATGGCTGTAGAGGATCTGTCACCTTCATTTAACTAGTCATTCTCTTCTTCAGAGGATTCAAAATCTCTTTCAAATAAATAATCAAAGAGACCATGTCTTTTCAAATGTGCTATCATCTGTGGTTTCCATTCATCATAGTTGAATGGAGAAAGAGGAGTAATTTCTTCCAAATTCATGGAAGCTGTTTCAGAAGACCTACAAAAAACAATAGAAAATGTCTGCGACTGCTACTGCTGCAAAAGTACAGAAATTACTGCAATTGCTACACTCGAAATATTGATAATAACCTACAAAAAACTCTCATGAATGGAGATAGACTATACTCTCAACATGCTCTGATACCATGTGAAAATCCTCACAGCAGATCTAAGAGATGATGTGTACCTGACAAGAAAGATTAAGGAGGAAAATAGAAGAAGTGTGAACAATGCAGTGTAAAAGAGAAATGGAATTATGATATAGTAGAAATCGGATAGAAGGAGAATAACATCACACACTAATTCATTAATTATAATATGAACAATAAATAATACAATGGTGGAGAGGATTCAAATGCCAAGGTGGCAATTCGAATTATCCTATATGCACTGATCATTTAGATCAGTATAGTGTCATCAAAGCACAACTAGGAGTCCTGATCATCATTAGTGGAGTCATCAATGCACAAGTAACTGTCAACCAGATGTCAAACTGAGTCTAACTAAGTGTGGTAAGTGTAACTAGAACATGGAGGCACTAACTGAATGAAGGAGGCTCTGTCGAGGGCCCATGCAGAGCTAACTGGAGTCAGAATAGGAAGTCTAGTCTCACTGGAGGTCCATCGGAGTGATACAGTTAGTTGAGAGTCAAGCTAGCCTTAAATCAATAAAAGAACTAAAGATAACTCAACTAACTGAAGTGCAACTGAGCGGTAGGTGAGAGAGGGCACCTGGGATGCATGCAATTGCATGCAGGACGCACTAAGCACTAGGAGGGATAAAAATGATTCGAAAGAATCTCTTGGGGATAGCTAACTGAAGGCTAGGTGCTGGGACTGATGACTGAGATGCATGCAATTGCATGCATGCATGCAAAATGATAACTGTATGAAAAATGTATGCATGACTGATAATGCAAAAATGGAGAATGATGTTAGGACTAGGATGGAGTATAGGAATATCCCAACACAATTATATCCTCCATAGAAATTTTAGGTGGAGAGGACACATGAAATTCCCCTAATACATTTTCAATTCTTGTCATTATTTCATCAGTTGGTTCTTGTGTAATAGTAGGGTTATCTTCCATTGTCAATTCAAAAGTCAAAGTATAAGGGGATTCCTTTTGAATACTCACACCTCATCCTTGTGGAGAAGGTGTAGGGGTATCTGTACCAAATTTTGGAGAAGTAGCCGTAGGATCTTCCTCCTCTTAAGTCACCTTTTCATTAGGCTTATTTATGCTAGGTATTTCCATTCCTCATTCCTTCACAGTTTGTTCTCATGTAAAAACTATGGGGGTGATGATGGGAGGTTTTATAGTGACTAGTTATAAACCCATTTATATTGTCCTCCTCATAGGAAAAAAATGCCACAAACCCTACAACTCTCTTTTTTCCTGTTGGTGTAGGAGGTGTAACGAGTTTCTCTTCTTAAACAATACAAGGTGGCCAATTTTCTACATGGGGATCAATAATTTCCACACCAATTTCTGAGAGGGCCGTCATAGGAAAATTCTCATTTTGTTCATTCTCCTCCTCAAGGTCATCATTCTTGTCCACCCCATCAGTTTCACTCATAACCCTTGCTTCTAGGTCTATCGATTGTTCCTCCTACTGACTGCCACCTGTCTGTTCCTCATTATGCAAGTCTTAATGCACTGGATCCTTGACTAGTTGTGCCTCCTCGTTTTCTTCTTCAACTTGTTCTAGCAGGCCCATAAACTTGTTCAAGTATACTTGAGAATTTTTTAGGGAATTCAAGATAAGGATTTTAACTATCCCATGATGTGTCAATGCTTCTAAAGAGTGTTTTTCACCCCTTGCAGCTCTTTCCATTACTTGTAGTGAACCCAAAAAATAATAAAGGATATTCAAGTGTTAACCATGCTTTAAATGCATGATTAATTTGATATGGGAGGAAAAGATCACCTAAAATATGATTTCGTAGGTGAGGTACTTCTGAATGTATAGAGCCACTTCCTTCCATATGCCCGGTAGTGAGCTTCGAGCATAACCCTTCTGTTAGGAACCCATGTCTTTACTTTGTTAGTATATTTTTGTTGGACCAATATGCTTTTCAAGTCGTCCCATAGTATTTGTTGATCAATAGTTTGTGTTATTGTTGTTGGAGCATATGCTTTGTAAGTCGCCCGTAGTATTGTTGATCCATAGTTTGTAGTGGCCCATGGTTTTGACCCATAGTATTGGCACCTAGACTTAGTATATAAGTGTGTGTTGAGACCTATGAAGGCACCGTGAAGTTATTTGTATTGAGCTTGCTCATAGGAGTTTTCCCCCTCGAAGTGTCCTGTGATCAATATAAAAGTGATTCTGATTTCTGTCATTTCTGCTATTTCACATATTCTTATTAATTAATTGTTGCAGGTGCTTCACATCTGGTATCAGAGCACTTTCTTGGGCTCGCTGGGTGAAATTTCAGCCAATTTTTTTTTCGCATCTGTTGCAGGTTCGGATTTGGGAATAATCCCTATCCGCTTAACTGTGGGAAGTACTTGGGCATAATCCCTAAGACTCATTGTGAGGAGTACCACAGGAACCCCGAAGTAAGTGTCCCATTGAGAGGACCTTCCAGCGAAAAGGGCAACGACCCCTACCTGATTGACTAGTTCCCACCCGTGAGGTAAACCAAGAGCTGTCGTTTGTGGAAAAGCGGTTATCGATTTTACCTGAGCCGTGGCGTGAGGGGTACTGCCCCAATACGCAAGTCGTCAGACAGCATTGGTGGCCGAGTGAAACCCCTGAACTATTAGGAAGCCGCACATACCTGGGGTCCATATCTATTTTCAGCTGAACTGTTGTCGATCACTGCTGCGCCGTTTCAGATCCAGCCGTTCATATCCATTCTAAAAGCCAGTCCAGATCCATCCATTTTCAATCCATTCGGCACCATTTCAGATCCCTTTATTTCCGCTCACTTCTGGGCCGTTGCAGGTTTATCTTTTTCAGATCCCTTCCGAGCCATAGCCGCTCCAGTCTAAAAAACAAAAAAGAGTATAAAATTCATTTTTTTCTCCATATGTCCCTTGTTTTCACTCTGTTTCCCTTGAAATTTTTGGGGAACCCCTGTCATCCCATTCTGCATATTTCATACCTGAGGACCTTATCCCCAATTCCCCTTCCTAAAGCCCGAAATCCCACATTTGTCTATTTTTAGGGTTTACCATAACTTCCTCAGATTTCACCCAATCACCTTCAAATTTTATCACAGAGTTCCTTTCTGAATTCTTCTTCTTTGTCCGCCTCTGCCAAACTTTCCCATTATTTCACCCTGCTTCTGAAATCCTCATTTTTTGCTTTCTTGTCTATTCGACAGTGTCCAAAACCTAGTCAAACCCCAATTACCCTTCAGATTTTTAACAAGTCTAGATTTTCCTTTACTGAAGTAGTTTCTGTTTTTGTTTTCCTACTCAGTCAACCAAAAAAAAAAAAAAAACTCCTAGTTATGGTTGTCACCCATGCAGGAGCAAAAACCATGGAAGAAGCACTTGCAACTATCCAAGCCAAACTCCAGGATATGGATGAAAAATTTCTCGGCCTCCATCTTGAACATTCAGCTATGAACAACAAACGACAGTCCGAGTCTTCATCAGACAATGGGTTCTCTTCTTCCAACAATTTTCATGGTCCAAAGCTTGATTTTCCTCGCTTCAATGGTACTGATCCAATTGAATAGATCTATCATGCAGAACAATATTTTAGTCTGCATAATACTTTTGATGTCAACAAAGTTCCGCTTGCATCCTTTCATTTGGAATAAGAAGCTCTTCAATGGTACCGTTGGTACATCAAGGCTCATGAAGAGCCAAAATGGCCAGACTTTTGCCAACTCCTTTCGCAACGAGTTGGTCCTAGTGCTTTTGATGACTTCATAGGATCCCTCACTAAACTTCACCAAATTGGCACTGTGAGAGAGTATCAAACCAAATTTGAGAAACTAACCAAACACACTGAAGGATTGTCTGATGACTTTTACCGAAGTTGTTTTATTAGTGGTCTAAAGGATGCCATCCGCTCTGAGGTCAAAATGTTCTGTCCCAACACAATGATGGAATCCATAGGGTTGGCTAAGTTGGCAGAAGACAAGATTGCAGCCCAACAATGCTCCAAGCCCACTTTTGTTCCCTTCCAAAATATGGGTTCTAAATGACCACCTATACCACAGGCTCCTCGACCAACTCCTATCAAGCGTTTTTCTGAAACAGAGATGCAAGCACGCAGAGAAAAGGGGCTTTGCTATAATTGTGATGAGAAATTCACTCGGGGACATAGATGTGTTCAGCAAAATCTCTATCTCTTGGATGTGGATTCTCCGCCTGCCTCTGAAATTGGTGACGAAGATCCAGAAACAATGGATGCTCAGGTCGACATTCAGGAACCGCCTATTGACCCTCCATCTTAGGATGACCAACCATAGATATCTCTCCATGCTTTAACTGGAATCACCACCCCCCAAAAAATGCGGGTCAGGGGTTACTTCAAGAAGCTTCCTCTTACAATACTCATTGATTCTGGTAGCACTCATAATTTCATTGACCTTCGGATCACCAAACAAGCTGATTGTTTTATCCATCCTTGCTCCAACTTTGAAGTCATGGTTGCCAATGGGGGAACCTTACCTTGCAAAGGGAAGTGTCAAAATGTGCGTATCTCTATGGGAGATTATACCTTGCGCTCTGACATGTTTTCCTTGACCTTAGGTGGATGTGATATGGTTTTGGGCACTCAATGGCTACACACACATGGCCCTATCTTATGGGATTTTGCTGAACTTTGGATGGAGTTTTCCCTCAATGGACAAAAACACACATTGACAAGATTACAACTAGGTTCTCTCAGTATCATCAGTTCACATCGCATGGAAAAAATCCTCAAGAAGAATTCACATGGTGTCATCGCTCAGATCCATTCCATTCAGATGCAACCATCAACGGTCTCCTCTACTCCTTTGGATATACAACAAATTCTGGATCGATATACAGGTGTCTTTGCTGAACCAGTGGGATTGCCACCTTCAAGGCCAGAAGACCATCGTATTCAGCTCCTTCCTGGCAGCGTTCCTCCCAACATCAGGCCTTATCGCTACCCATTTCACCAAAAAATGGAGATTGAAATGCTCGTTTGAGACTTATTGAAGCAAGGTATTATTCGCCCAAGCACTAGTTCCTTTTCTTCTCCAGTTCTTCTTGTCCGCAAAAAGGATGGGTCATGGCGCCTTTGCATTGACTTCCGAGCACTTAATCACCTCACCATCAAGGATAAGTTTCCAATTCCTGTTGTTTATGAGCTTCTTGATGAGCTTCATGGGGCTCACTTTTTCTCCAAGTTGGATTTTCATTCTAGGTATCATCAAATTTGGGTTCATGAGGATGATATCCCTAAAACAGCTTTCCGCACACATGATGGCCATTATGAGTTTTTGGTCATGCCCTTTGGCCTCACTAATGCTCCTTCCACATTCCAAGCCTTAATGAATAAAATATTTCAACCCTACTTGCGGAAATTCATTCTGGTATTCTTTGATGATATCCTCATCTACAGTAAAACATGGGATGAACATCTCCAGCATCTGGATCTTGTCATGTAAATTTTCTCTGACCATCATCTCCATGCCAAGCAGTCTAAATGTGTTTTTGGACAGAAGGACGTTGAGTATCTCGTGCACATTATCTTAGCACAAGGGGTTCGCATGGATCCTGCCAAAATCGATGCCATGAACAATTGGCCGCATCCTCAGACACTCAAGAGCCTTTGTGGTTTTTTGGGGTTGACTGGCTACTGCCGCAAGTTTGTTAAGGATTATGGGAATATTGCAGCTCCATTAACTGCTCTATTGAAAAAGGATGCTTTTACATGGACACATGCTGCTCAGTGTGCATTTGAAAAACTAAAACAAACTATGTGTACTACACCTATTCTAGCTATGCCTGATTTTTCCAAGCCCTTCACTATTGAGAGTGATGCTTGCGGCAATGGACTTGGTGCTGTTCTCCTTCAAGATGAACACCCCATTGCGTTCACTAGAAAATCCCTTTCAGGTAAGAATTTAGCTGCCTCTACCTATGAGAAGGAAATGATGGCTATTTTGCATGCAGTACACAAGTGGCAACCATACCTATTAGGGAATCATTTCTGCATCAAGACCGATCACCAGAGTCTGAAATATTTCTTGGAACAACATGTCTCCTCCCCAACACAATAGAAATGGATTAGCAAACTCATGGGTTATGACTATGAGATCACTTACAAGAAGGGTAAAGACAATATTGTGGCAGATGCTCTTTCTCGCACATTTGATGCCCAAGGTTCTCTTTCAGCTATTTCTATGCCTGTTCCAAATTGGTTGCAATCTATTCAACATGGTTATGTCAATGACTCCTCCTTATCTCAAATCATCCAATGCTTGACCAACAACCCTTCTGCTATACCACATTACTCTTGGGATGGTGCTTCTCTGAGATACAAGGGTCTTCCGGTGCTTCCCCAGAGCACAGATATTTAATAAGCTGTCTTCTATGAACTCCATGCTTCTCCATCGGCAGGGCACTCTGGGTTCCTCAAAACGTGTGAACGGGCACGGTGTAACTTCTTTTGGCAGGGCATGAAAAGGACAATTCAACAGATGGTGGCTGAATGTGATACCAGCCAGCGCAATAAGGGTGAAACAACACTCCTTCCAGGATTGCTCGAACCCTTGCCCATACCTACACAGATTTGGACAGATATTTCTATGGATTTCATTGAAGGGATCCCTAAATCTAGTGGGAAGACAGTGATTCTCATTGTGGTTGATCGCCTCTCCAAATATAGTCATTTTTGTGCTTTCAGCCATCCCTATACAACCTCCTCAGTCGCTCAAATTTTCCTAGACCAGATCTTTCGTCTTCATGGCATCCTTTCCTCCATTGTCTCGGATCGTGATGCGACTTTCACCAGTCATTTTTGGACAGAACTATTTCTCCAGACTAGCACCAAACTAAAGATGAGTTCAGGGTATCACCCACAAACAGATGGTCAAACTGAAATTATCAATAAATGCTTGGAAACTTATCTTCGTTGCTTCACCTCTGAACAACAACATCAGTGGGCAAAGTGGCTCCCTCTCGCTGAATGGTGGTACAATACCTCTTACAACACTACCTCTAAAATGAACCCATATGAAGTAGTCTATGGTCAGGCACCTCCAGTTCTTCTTCCATACACCCCCAACAGTTCACCAGTTCAGGAAGTTGACACGGTCCTCTGAAACCGCGATCAAATTCTTTGCATTTTGTGGGACAATCTTCACATGGCAAGAAATCGCATGAAGCAACAAGCTGATCAGCACCATTCTGAGCGCACTTTTCAAGTAGGCGATATGGTTTTTCTTCATCTCCAGTCGTACAAGCAATCCTCCCTGAAACTCAAAGGGTGTCATAAGCTCGCTCCAAAGTTCTATGGGCCATATCGGATTCTTCAGAAGATTGGGTCCGTTGCTTATAAATTGGAACTTCCTCCTTCTTCCCGCATTCATCCAGTCTTTCATGTCTCTTGTCTGAAGAAAGTTCTTGGCACCAACATTAGTGGAAAAACGATTTTACCCGAATAGGATAATGAAGGATCCATCCTTTTGGAGCCGGAGGCCATCCTCAATCGGTGCACTTGTCAGATTCGCTCTCGCTCTATCACAAAGGCCTTAATTCAGTGGCACGACATGCAACCAGAGGATGCTACATGGGAACCACTGCTTCAGATTCAACAGAAATTTCCACATCTAAAGCTTTGAGGACAAAGCTTTTTTTTAAGGGGGAGGGGATGTTAGGAACCCATGTCTTTAATTTGTTAGTATATTTTTGTTGGACACATATGCTTTGTAAGTCATCCCGTAGTATTTGTTGATCAATAGTTTGTGTTATTGTTGTTGGCGCATATGCTTTGTAAGTCGCCCGTAGTATTGTTGATCCATAGTTTGTAGTGGCCCATGGTTTTGACCCATAGTATTGGCGCCTAGACTTAGTATATAAGTGTGTGTTGAGACCTATGAAGGCACCGTGAAGTTATTTGTATTGAGCTTGCTCATAGGAGGTTTCCCCCTCGAAGTGGGCATGTGATCAATATAAAAGGGATTCTGAGTTCTGTCATTTCTGCTATTTCGCATATTCTTATTAATTAATTGTTGCAGGTGCTTCACACCTACCCTTTCTACCGCATCACTTCTCCTTGTTAGAAAAAACAAGATCGGAGAACAATAAAAATAAACAAGATAAAAATATAAATCACATAAACACAATACACGAGAGACACCAATATAACATGGTTCACCCGAGATGGTTTATGTACACACAGAAATTGCCATTCCTTATTATTATATCATCCAACAAATGAAGTGATACAAACTGTAGCACACCTGCTGCAACTTCCTCTTCACTCTCTCACAGTCTGTCTCACACAATCATAGAGATTTATTTGGAGAAACTAAGCTCAAAATTAGGTTTTCCAAAGACAACAATTATTGCACTCTTCTTCGGAATAAAAAAAATAATAGTGATTAAATTAGAAATACATTTTCTACTTTTGAATTACTTAATTATTATTATATTAAGGCTAAATTGGGAACTTTTTAGTCCAGTTTTGCTGAGGTAGTCTAGATTTACTAAAGTAGTCCAAATTTTGTTGGCTTAGTCTAGATTTTTCCTAAATAGTTGCTTCCTGTTAGTAACTTCAAGAGAGACAGGGATTCTTCCTCACACTTCTTCCATTCATAATAATAGGAGGAGAAAGAGCATGGGATTTTCCTGACACTTTTGTAATCTGAGTGAGATAGAAAAGCATCATTGGCACTTTCTCTCACTTTAGTAATTTATGGGAGGAAGAGAAGGAGCAGTGTACCTTTCTCTCGCTTTACTAATTTTTGGGAGGAAGAGAAGGATAATTGGCCCTTTCTCTCGCTCCATATGGATGGGGAGTAGAATAGGCATGAGCCCTTTCTTTGAATTTTGTAATTTTAGTGAGTTGTATGATAAGGCACAGTTTCCACTACGCACATAATAGTCATTTTTCAGGAGGAAGAGAAGCAGAAATGGCCTTTCTTAAACTCTACTCATATTTGGGAAGAAGAAAATGAGGACTATTTCTCACCCTATTCTATTTATAGTGGAACTTTCTCGCAATTCTGAAAATTGAGTAAGGAGGACATGGATAACTACATTAGACTTTTGGGAGGAGTGGTAACATTGACCATGTCTCACCGTATTCTAATTTCGTGGCCCTTCCATACACTTCTAGAATTTGATTAAGGAGGATAAGGATCACCATCTCTTTATCACCCATGAGGAGTAGGGAGGTGGAAGAGCATGTGCTCTTTCTGAAACTCTTAGTATTTGGGTGAGGAACTGGCCCTTTCTCTCACTTTGGTAAATTTTTGGTAAATTTTTCAATTTGAGTGAGGAGGAGAAGGAGCACTAGACCTTTCTCACCCTTATATGGTTAGAGTGATAAGGAGTGGGGAGGTGGAGAATGAGCATGTTCCCTTTCTCAGACTCTTGGTATTCTATACATGAATTGGTCCTTTTTCTCACTTTGGTAATTGTTGGGAGGAAGAGTTGATAAGCACTCACCATTTCCTACACATCCTCCACTAGAGTAACTAACATGGGAACTGAATTAGAATTTTTGGAGGAGGAGTGGAAACATTATCCCTTTATCACCATATTCTAATTACACTAGTACTTCCACATACTTTTGAAAATTTGTGTAAGGGAAAGAAGGAGCACTCGCCCTTTCTCACCCTTTTATGGTTAGAGTGATGAGGAGTTGGGAGGTGGAGAAGGAGCACTCACCATTTCTCACTCTTCTATGGTGAGAGTGATGAGGAGTTGGGAGGTGAAGAACGATAAATCACCCTTTCTCACCCTTGTATGGTTAGAGTAATGAGGAGTTTATAGGTGGAGAAGGAGCATGTTCCCTTGCTCAAAAATCTTCGTATTTGACAAGGAACATGCCCTTTCTCTTGCTCTAGTAAATGTTTGGAGGAAAATGGTTAGACTAAGGAGGAGAATGAGCAATCACCCTTTCTAACCCTTCTATGGTTGAAGTTATGAGGAGTTGGGAGGTCAAGAAGGAGTATGTTCCCTTTCTCATATTCTTGGTATTTGGGTGAGGGACTGGCCCTTTCTCTGGATTTCATAATTTTCGGGAGGAAGAGTTCATCTAGCACACACTTCTTCAAGTTTATTATTGAGGATAATGAGAACTAGCCCTTTCTCACGATTCTATGGTTAAATAAATGAGGAGTGAGGAGGTGGAGAAGGAGCAAGTACCCTTTGTCATACTCTTGGTATTTGAGTGAGGAACTATCCCTTTCACTCGCTTTGGCAATTGTTGGAGAAAGAGTAGAGGAGCACTGGCCCTTTCACACACTTGTTACACTCAAGTGAGAAGCATGGGTAGTCCCTTATACTTTTGGGAGAATGAGTGGCAACATTGTCACTTTATCAACCTGTTATAATAACAATGGCCCTTTCAAACTATTGATAGAAATAGTAGTAGGGACGTGTCTACACTAATTAGTTATCTTGCTATGAACTTGGTGAGATTCAATGACATAAATACATGCAATACTCATTCATTCCTTTGAGATTTCTAAGTAATTTTCAAGAAAATAAAAGGGAGGAAGAGAGTAGAATACCTCTTGAAGCTAGCCACTTGAAGAAGATCCCATTGCATGAGCATCCATGGCCTTTAGGCCTCCATTTGCATCATCTTTCTAGGTTCTTACTATTGGTTGTGGAGCCTTATCTTCTTAATTCAGGTATCTTTTTGTTTCATCTGTGTTTGTACCTCAATTTTGTATGATATGTAGGTGGACTGTACACTCATCCCCACGGGGGTCTACGGGCGAGCGGGTCACCGAAAGAATTTTATGGGTTGTTTTGTTGGCCAACAGTTTACGGGCCCATGGTATTGGGTAGTCCGCGGTATTTTCCCATGGTATTTCCCTTTAAAAGGAATACATTTTAATACAACTGTATAATGTATTGTAGTATTGTAAATATCTTTGTGATTGTGTAAGAGATATTGAGAGAGAGTGAATATGAAGTTACAACAGATGTGTTGTAGGTTGTATCCCTTCATTTATTGGATGGTATAAGAATAAAAGGACATGCAATTTATTTGTGGGCGTAGCTCAGATTGGGTGAACTATGTTATATTGGTTTCTCTCTTGTATTGTGTTTATGTGATTTATATTTTCATCTTGTTTATTGTTATTGCTCTGTGATCATGCTTTTCTAACAATTTGTATCATAGCCAAAGGTTTGTTTGGTAGATAAAATAGCAGGAAATAATGGTTCCTGGTTTGAGTGGGAGCAATGGCGGAATAAGGAAAGTTTAAGGTAGATAAATTTAACGACCAAAACTACCATTTGTGGAAGATGCAATGGATGACTATTTGTATCAAAAGGATATATTCCTACCGTTGGGAGGAAAAGAAAAATAGTCGGTGATTAAGAAGGATGAAGAATGTGAGTTTCTTGAAAGAAAGGAAGTGGGAACAATATGGTTGTGCCTAGCTTCATTAGTGGCTTTCAATATCTCAAAAAAAAAACAACGGAGGGTCTGATGAGTGCATTGGGTAAGCTGTATGAAAAAACCTCGGCATCCAACAAGGTATTTCTAATGAATCGTTTATTTAATATGAATTTGTCAGAAGGTCGATCTGTTGTTTATCATTTAAATGAATTTAATATGATTACAAATCAGCTAAGTTCTATAAAGGTGAAATTTAATGATGAGGTTAGGGATATTCGAATCTTGTGCTCATTGCTAGAAAGATGGAATGGATTTGTCATGGATGTAAGTAACTCTGTCTTTGGTTCAAACACTTTGAAATTTGAAGATGTTCTTGGTGTTATTATTAGTGAGGAAATGCAAAGGAAAAACATAGGTGAGACATCAGGTAATGCGTTAACCATGGAGAGAAGGGGACGACAAAGGGAGAGCAGAAAAATCCCAGGTAATCATAGCAATTCTAGGAAAGGTAGATCCATGTCTAGACTGGTAAAAATAGAGTGATGGAACCATGGAAAGACAAGACATCAGAAGAAATACTATGAATCGCTAAAGAAGAAAAGAGATAGACAACAAGAGACTACTCATGAAGCAAATGTATCCGGTGATGTGTTGCAAGATTTCTTGATTCTTGCATTAGATAATACTAGTGATTACTGGGTAGTAGATTCAGGGGCTTCATGTCATGCCACACCACATAGGAAATTTTCTCATTATTATGTTCTAGGTGATTTTGGATATGTTTTATTGGGTGATGATGAGCCTTGTAAAATTGTTGGAATGGGTAAGGTACAGATACAATTAAAGAATGGAACTAAATGGCTGTTGAAATATGTAAGTCATATCCTGCTATGAAAATAAATCTGATCTTAGCATGGCAGTTGGGAGATGGTGGTTTTTTATCTACGTTTGGAGAAACGTGGGGGAAGATCACTAAAGGATCGATGGTGATATAAAAAAGAGATAGGAATCTAGGTACGTTGTATTTATGTCCTCATAATACTGACTGTTCTATCTCCTTAGCTTCCACAGGAAAAAATACAGCATTGTGGAATCATAGGCTTGGCCAAATGAGTGAGAAGGGGATGCAAATTCTCCACTCTAGGAAGTTCCTGCCAGATTTGAAGCAGGTAATTTTGGAATTTTGTGAGAATTGTGTTTATGGAAAACATAAGAGAGTCATATTTCTCAGGGTTGGGAAATAGAAGAAAAGTGAAAAGTTAGATCTTGTCCATACAGTTGTATGGGGACTGGATTAGGTACAGTGTCTTGGTGGATCTCATTATTATGTTATATTTATTAATGATGCAACTAGAAAAACTTGTGTTTATTGCATTAGACATAAATATGATGTGTTTGATACTTTTAAGAAATGGAAAGATTTGGTTGAGAATGAGATAGGAAAATGGTTGAAGTGTCTTAGATCGGACAATGGAAGTGACTATTGTGGAAAGGAGTTTGATAGTTACTATTCATACCATGGGATTCGTAGAGAGGGGAAGGTCCCAGGAACACCACAAGAAAATGGTGTGTCAGAAAATATGAATAGGATGATCGTGGAGCATGCAAGGTTTATGAGATTGCATGCAGGATTGCCCTTACAATTTTGGGAAGATGCTATAGATACTATTGTTTACTTAATAAACAGAGGGCCTTCAATCGATTTGGATGGTGGGATTCCAAAGGAGGCATGGATAGGTAAAAATTTAAACTACTCATTTCTGAGAACTTTTGGTTGTGAAGCATTTGTCCATATTGATAAAAAAATAGAACAATGCTTGAGGCTAAATTCAAGAAATGTACGTTTATTGAATACGGGGTTGATGATTTTGGTTATCGATTATGGGATTATGAAAGTAAAAAAATAATTAGGAGTAGAGATGTGGTATTCAATGAAAATGTCATGTATAAAGATCAGTTGCAGGGAAAAAAACAAGAAAAAGAAAATATAGAGTACACAGTGCTTGATGAAATAAAAGAAAATGCAGTTCCAAAGGTGCCAGAAAATCAAGAACAATAATAGGTACCTCAAAATCCTTCAAGTGTTAGAATATATACAAAGTTGAGTAGACCCATTGAATGATACTCCCCTTCAATGTATTATTTATTCATGACTAATTCTGGTGAACCAGAATGTTATGAAGAAGCAATGCAGGAGGAAACTAGAAAGAAGTGGGAGCAAGGAATGAATGAGGAGATGGAATCAATGGAAAGAAACGATACTTGGGATTTAGTTCAATTGCTTATAAGTAAAATATAATTGCATAACAAATGGTTTTATAGGTTGAAGGAAGAATATGGAGGTAAGAATCAATACAAGGAAAAAATTGTTGTAAAGGAGTTTGCACAAAAGAAAGGTATAGATTTTGATGAAATATTTTCTCCTATTATTAAAATGACTTCAAGTAGGACTATTTTAAGTCTAGTGGCAGTAGAGGATTTACATATTGAATTGTTAGATGTAAAAACAACCTTTCTCCATGGGGATTTGAAGGAAGAGATTTATATGCAACAACCACAATGGTATGAGGTCAAAGGGAAGGAGAATTTAGGATGCAAGTTGAATGTAATGTCCCCATTTTGACCCTTAGTGTTTATTGGATTCAATGTAAATACTGTGTAAATGCACTGTGTATTTTCCCTAGTGTGGAGCTCAAGGACAAGGCCCCACTTGTTGGCACGGGATAAGTTCACAGGAAGTGCGGAAGTCGACAGGTGCGAATGGGTCATTCCGCAAAAGAAGGACCATTTACGGAGTTCACAGAAGCACAAGAATTGTTAGATTAGTTAATTTGGTCATGTGGACCATTTTGTAACCAAATAGAAGCATATAAATAGAGTAGAATTGTAAGCCTAAGGGCATCTAGTTTTTGATGATTGATCCTATCTTTTGGGTTTGTTTTGTATCTGCAACATGGTGTATTGACTGTTTCTGTGAGGTTCATTCTGCAGGGTTAGTGAATGAATGAAGATGTTCGATTATGGTGCAATCTCTGTCTCTAGTTTTATGTGATAATGAATGTGACTATTTTGGAGTATATTGGATGTGAATATGCTATGGGTTTAAGAAGTACTATTAATATGAATAAGTAAGTTGAATATGTTGTTCCAAATATTTGTTATCTATTGAAATCTGTGAATGAATTAATATGCGAATGATGAATTGATAGTATGCTACTAATGTTATAATCTCTGGTTATTACAAGGGGAATGTGTAATCCCCCTTATCTATCTCGGGTGAGACTGCATTTGCTCCGCAAGTGTTGTTGGAAAGGGTTACACCTTTCTGGGCCAATATGTAAGGGAGTTTGGATTGGTAGTTTGTTGGTGACAGTGCGGAGGGAAACCCTGTCGATAGATGTTGCGTCAACAAATGGTTCCATTTCCAGGACCCTGAAGGAATAAAAGAAGAGGATATGTCATGGCATCCAATGGAACCAGAGATCCAAGAGTGGTTCGATAAGAGGGTGGAGGAATTCGCAGAAAGTGAGAAGCAATATCCTAAATAAACAACAACCATTTGGCTACAAAAATACATCTACTCAGATATCCATGAAATATTCTTTTGTGAATTCGCAGTGTTGTTGCATGAGTGGCTAGCACAGCTGACGTTCCAAAAGAATCACTACGAGAAGACTGAACTTGATTTTGGACCCCATAATTGGTTTGACAGCTGAAGCAAGTCAATAATAAGGTATTGTGAGCTGTTGATTTCTGGGTGGATGGTATCCTCGAGGGATACGTGACTGAGTTCGCAGTAGACACTATCAAGTCATACAGTGACGCTGAAAGGAACTGTTATCACATATATAGTAGCCGGGCTACCATACATTATTTTTCTCATTCCAGTACACTATCCAGCCAGTTCCCTTACATTTGAGATGCTGAGATGAGCATCTATATTGGATCACATTCAGATTGTGGACAACAGTTGTATTCCCCATGCCATGACTGAGTTTCAGGACACTCAGAGAGATGACCGATGTAGCCATTATACCATTGGTACAGAGCAGCCAGTAGTGCCCAGAGTTATAGCAGCAGTTCCAGAGGACAGATGATGGTACAGGTTGATGTGCATTCAGGTATATGACTCAGCAGGTATATTACAGGTGTTATGGTTAGATTGCTTTTATACTTATTCTTATAGCATGTCTTAGCACTTAGTGTCATGATCTGGCGATCATATAGATATATGGACCTGGTTGATCTATTATATATATTATATTGTCCCTACTCAGACTTAGAAGTTCACTATTCATACTCATTGGTACATACCCTCCTTAGGGAGAATAGAGGTGATCATTACACCATACTTTGGCTTGCTAGTGTTGGCTCCATCATTTCATTGTCTTCATCCATCCATGGCCTACCTTTTAGATTATCACCCTGACTTACTACTTGACTAGTGGCATGGAGGAATTTTCCTCGCTGTAGCCTCTGTATTGGATGAGCTTCCCTGTTTATTGTGTCTCGGCTCTGAGTTGGTGACAAAACTTACCTATGGTGAGTTGGAGTTCCTTGGAATTCCCCCTAGTCACTAAAGTTGTGTTGGCTAAACCTGAAACTTTTAGTGCTGCCATGAATACAAAATCTGGAAAAATGAAATGTTATATCTTGTATGAAAATCCCATTCATGCAATGTGTTTCTAAACACACATGAATGAGAGACATGCCAAATGAAAATGGCCACAAAAATAAAATGTTATATCTTGTGGAAAATAAATACCTAGGTAAACAAGCTGTCCATGACACACCTAGAAGTGCTCAGGTAAACAAGTGCCTTAAAAACACACCTGCAGCAGAAAGCCTAAAAGAAAAATGTAAATCTATGCAATGTGTTTGTAAACACACATAGATCAAGGCTATGGAAACTTCGGGCCCAAAAATCAATGGAACTTAAAAGCTACATCTAAACAATTGCTGGCCTTATTTGTATTATGGATTGTGCGCATCTGTGAAGGTGAATAAACCCTCTTTAAACAACTCATCCATTTGTGAGACACCGCCATTCCCCGTGTTATTGCTCATTCAATATATACTATGGTGTATTCCCTTTCCCCTACCAAAGTGTCACAAAGTCAAGACAGTTAAGTCATCCCTTAGCCTAGCCAGTTAATTCAGCCTTCACCCTTCACTAGCAAATTGATCACAACTATGAAGTGAGTATGATCCTGAAACTCTAGTCTGAGTAATAATAATAATTAACGACACTATATATTTGGATGTAGATCGCCAGTTATGATCATTATGTGTTATAATTGCTATTTGAATAAGTTGTAGAGCATGTATTAACCTTGATACTTTGTAGCAGCCTTGGATGATGGTCTGAGTTATATTTGGTCTTGGTTAGACCTACTTGGACCATGGAGGACCATGGGATATGAGATGTTAGACCTTGTGATGATATGGATAGATGATATATGGTCTATGTACACATACAGGAGGATTCTATGCAGCAGCTACAGGGTTATGATGATGATTCTTGGGTTACAGCAGTGTTTGGTCATTTACAGATCATTATTATTGGCCTTGTTCCGGTATATTGGATATTTATTTTGATCATGCATAGACTCATATGGTGTATGAGTACACATCTTGGATAGATTTGGACCTTCTGAGTCCAATGGGACAGTTTGTTTTCAGTTCCGGGCACTTATAGTGATGATTGAGCCTCAGTAGGCTGTCCCAGTGCAGTTTTGGTCTATTGGAGGCCCTGTCGGAGCAGAGATGACTTTTATCCGGTTGACCTAGGGCGCTGATGATGGAGGGGGTGGTACAGCCACTTGTTTTTACCATATTACCCCCCTTTCGGACACACTGGTGCCCTCACCTTGACAGCACCAGCACTCCAGGAGGCTGTTTGGGGCAGTTTCACGCTTCCCGAGGCAATTCAGGATTGGTAGAAATGGCTATTGAGGAAATCGATTTGGGATACTAAGGAAAAGTTATGGCATGGGATGATCACTGATGATAGATCGGGACCTTCCACACCTTCTCCAGCAGTTTCAGCTTCATCGGGGCCCGCATCCATCAGTTATGGCACTTTCTGTGGATTTCTGAGGTCTTTTGAGGACCACGACTTCACTATGGAGGCACGATTTGGTACATTCATGATTATTTTTGGTTATTGTGCTATGGGGATTGACCAAGGAGGGATAAAATTACCCCTTGGACCCACCATAAGCCTCTTATGATATTTTATCATCATGATTTGGTGGGATTCCCCTCTTATAGGGCGATTTTGTCCACTTATATTATATTTTATTAGTGATCCATGTATTCTATTGTTGAGCTCATCTCAACCATTGATTAGACATTTGTATCTTTTAATCTTAGCCACTCATTCAAAAAGTGGTTAGGGTTTTGGTGCCTCTCCTTCCTATTTAAAGGAGAGAGCCTCTCATTGTAAAGGGACTTTTGGCTCTGGATTATTGGAATAGAAAATTATTATTGCATCTATCTCTGGTGTTGTGGTGAATGTTTTTTTTGTGTTCGTTCGTTGGTTCTTCCTTTGCACTGAGTTATTGGAGATCTTGTTTGCCATATCTTTTGTACCACGATTTTGCATCTACAGGTGGAGGCCGATTTGCTTGGATGAGGAGGTATTGGTAGGGGAAGACTCTCCCTACTTCTTCTTTGGAGCTCTTCGTTGGTAACAGGGAGTATTACTGTCCCAGGACCTTCTATTTCATGTTACTATTTGCATTTCTCTTGTATTTCTTCCATACTTGATCTTACTGATTGAATCTTCATTCCTTGGTTTGACAGGTAGAGGAAGGCGCACTTGTGGGCTAGGGCATCAAATTGGCAAGCAAATCAACAATCTCTCATTTGATCTCTGCGGGAATCTTCCTCAACATCAAGGCATCTCATCCACATCACTCAGGTATGATCTCAAGGTAAGTTCTATCTCCATGATCTATCCAATTGTCTAAAACATCTTAAAACCCTAAATTAATCAAAACCCCATTTTTACATTTTCTCAGATCTACTTAGATCTAGTGGGTTGTTGGGCGTAATATTGAAAACCCACCTCTATAGCATCCACGGAATCCCGGATCTATAGTTTGGTGAGGATTGGCTTCCGTTTGACCCCTCTCCCATGCCAACTCAGCTTCTCCCAAGCAAGGCGCACTTCACGAGTTGAGCAAGTTGACCTAGATCTAGGTGGTGGGTGTTTGAGATTCCACTTGATTTGACATCTACACATCCAATAACACACACCCAGGTTGTTACTTTTCTGAAATTTACCTTGTGGGCCCTATTCCACATTTTAAGGGATTTAATCCCCATTTTGGACCACTTGGAACACTTAAACTCAGATCTACTAAGATCTAACCGTTGGATTACCACGAAATTACAGATCCATACTCCTACTTGGCCGATCTACACGGATCTAAAGTTTGGATGCCATACGACTTGTTTTGACCCACCTAACCCCACTTTTTAGCCTCCTTGGGCAAAGTCGCACCACCTTGGAGAAGTGAGTTGACTCACTTCCAGGAATTGGGTACTTGAGATTTTTGGAGATTTGAAACCGAAATAATTCAAAACCTAGGTCTAGACTATCACTTTGTCAAATCTTGCCTTGGGGATTGCATTCCTTGTTTTAAGGGATCGTGGTCCACTTTGGTCAAACCTAGATCTAGACACATTCATCCATCAAGACCTCTATTGCCCACTTGTCCCAAGTACTAGGAGTCCTAAACCACAAGTCAACCCTACTTTGACTCCACTTCCCAATTCCCAAGGCACTGGTTTCTCTCCAAGTTAATTCAACTTTCCTAGATTGTTGGATTGACTTGTGGTTTGACCTATGCACGGTGAACTAAACCCTTGAAGCTGTCATGTATCATGGTCAAGCTTGTCACTTGTACTAGTTAGCCCCAATACAACCCTTAACTACCCTGCATTGGACACGGTTCCCAAGGCAGTGGATCTTCTGACATTGAACTAGTACACTAGCCCTAGATCTCACTACAAACATTATAAGTCACTCTTACATCAACTATGAACCGAAGCTACACCTATTGAACCCCTCACTTGGCTTGTGACTTCATCTTTAGGTCTAGGATAAACCACACACCTAACTTCACTTAGAAATACCCTGATTTGGTGTCTTGGTTTTGATCTCTCCTGTCGGGAGTAGATCAGGTCTCCCCCTTTGTTGTCTGGGCTAGATAACATAAAGCGAAGGTTGCCTCGACTGGCGTGACAACCATATACATTGGAGGTCGAGGTGATCATGGTTGCACCTTTTGAGTTGCCCTTCCCTATTGCCATCCATGACTGGATCCATCCATAGGGGTAACTACAGCTTAGGTGATAACATTTTGGCGCCGTTGCCGGGGAGGCAACAACTTGCCCTGGTTCGACATCCTTTCCTTAAAGCCTTCCCGTTCTCTTTGCCAACATTTTGGCGCCGTTGCCGGGGAGGCAATAGCTTGCCCTAGTTCGACATACTTTTCTTCAAGCATTCCCGTTCTCTTTGCCTAACATTTTGGTGCCAGGGACGCAATAGGCTTACCTTGGAAAAGCTACTAGTCCTTCCCGCATATACAACGACACATATCTCGGTAGTCTACCTGGCGACTCCCAATCGTGACTCCGCTGAGGAGCGAACTCATTTACATCCTTACAACACAAGAAGTAAAGTAAACTTAGACCAAGTTGAAGGAACCCCAATTACATATCGTAAAAGAGATCCTAAAGCACAACCATCTAACTTCCTTTGGAAATTGGTTAACGATTCTCCAAGCAGAGCTTCAGGATCCCCTTTGATTAATTCGGTTCCTCCCTCATCTCCTAGTTCAAACTTAAACATAAACTTACCAACTCCAATGGCCGGAACAAACCCGGGAAACCAGAATGTTCCTCCACCACAAGGTCCTAGGATTTTTGGAAGAAAGGCAAAACCATCTCCTTTAGACTTTTCCCAAATCCAGTGTGCACCCCATGACATGCCTGAGAAGTATTTTGAAAAGGTTCCCAGATTTGATGGAGTATCTGCTATATCAATTGAAGACCACATTGATAAAGTATGGGAACACATGGAAGCATATGGAGCATCTGAGGAAGATGTGTTCATGAGGGGTCTCCTGGCATCCTTGGAAGGAGATGTTAGGAAGTGGTTTGACAGGTTGCCTGCTTCATCCATCTATGGGTATGACAACTTTGTCAACAAACTAAATAGTGAGTGGTCCCGAAAGTTAGATGGGAAGTTTCTCTTACATCAACTGTTTGACATTAAGAAAAGAGAAAATGAAACAGTCCATGAGTTTAACATAAGATTTGACAAGACTGTAGCTGTTATCCCGGAAGAAATTAGACCAAAAGACCAAGCAGTTGTTATTCACTACTTGAATGCTTTTGAGGGATGGGTTGGTTATCAGCTAAAGGATAAAAACCCAAATGACTTAAAGACTTCTCAATCAAATGCTAAGATGGCTGAACAAAATGTAGCATCCATGGGGAAACAAAACTTTTTCGATCAATTTACCCCGTCCACTTCCAGATCTGACCCTAGACTTCGAAAACCAAAGGAACCTGTGAGTGTGCCAAAGGAATCCAAGGACACCTTAGAAGTTATGCAAGAGATGATGAAACAATTAACTGTCCTAACAAAGAATGTGGCAAGTTTGAATAACCCTGAACGACATAGAAATCCTTATGGCCCTAAACCTTACTGGAATAACAATAGGAGGCCTGATGGGGATAGGGATAGGCGACGACCTGAGTATCCAGAGAACTCTGAAAAGAAGGAAGTCAATTGGTGTGATGAAGAAGAAGAAATACCCTCTGACACCATTGACCATGATGACCAACCAGAAAACATCAACTTTATAAATGACTTATCTTATGATGAAGACTTTGGAAGAATCCTCTTAGAAGAAGAGCCATGGGAGCAAGAAGATGACATGGTAGAAGAACCTAGTTCCTCATGTTGTGCCTTAGAGCTCCTAAAACCTAAAGAGAAACCAAAGTATCAAATCTACAAACGAGGAAGTACTTCCCAGCCTTCTTTCCTTGATAAACATAAAAAGATTGATGAGGATAAAAAGGAAGAAGAAAATATTGCTATGAATGATTATGATCTTAAGATTGATATGAAGAAAGAATTAAGCAAGATAATGTGTAATATCCCTGTCACTGAGTTAATGAAGGTGCCCTCTGTTAGATGCCAAGTAGAGGAATTTTTCAATGGTATTGGCCAAGAGAAAACTCCTGAACCGGTCCTAGAATCATGTCATATCCAAAAGCTTAGTGGAACACAACCTAATGAAACAGAGAAGGATCCACCAATAAACATCCATTCAGCCATTTATGAAAGAAAAAGCGGTGGTCACTCTCTCTTTTACCTTACCTTACACATTCAAAACATGCTCCTTCATAACTGTATGCTGGATTCTGGAGCAGCAATGAATGTTATGCCTTTACAACTTATGAAGGAAATGGGACTTGAAGTGACTAGGCCTTATGGAAATATCTGTGGTATAGATTCCCGACGAGTGTCGTCTTATGGTTTGATCAAAAACCTTAGAGCTGATCTTTTCGCATGTTCAGACATTTCTACCATGATGGATGTAGTGGTCATTGACTTGCCCCCACCATATGGAATGCTTTTATCTAGAAAATGGGCAGCTGGTCTAGGTGGATACCTTATGATGGACTTATCATTTATTTGTGTTCCCAACCCTGATGGAGCTTTGATTCGGGTTAACAGAGAGCCTTGTTATAATGAGCATGTTGAATCTTTTGATGAAGGGTTAAAAAACACGTATGGGGATGAACTGTTAAATAATGCCAAAACTAACCTTGTTGAAGATGAGGATGAATTATATGAAGTTGATCAAAATATGTGTATGGTCATGGAAGATTCTGATTCTTTTTGGGAAGACAAGCAAATAATTGAAATGACAAGAACAATCGGAAATGAATTTGTTGAGGAAATAGATGAATTGAGAGGATATGAAAATCAACCCCAAGGTCATGAACAAAACAATGAAATCATTCAAGAACCTTCTATAGGAGATCACACACTTGAGGGGGTTGAGGATGGCATAAGAAATATAGGAAGAGATGAGAGTTTGCTTGATGATCAAAGCATGGAACAAACTCCCCCAATAGAAAACCTTCATGATCAAACAAATAATGAGGAGAATATTGAGAACCCAATGGATGAAGATGAATTTGATGATATTAGAAGGGGAGAGAGAATTCCTTTCACTGTTAGGGAATGGTTTGCCTTGAATGATCACAACAGAGAGAGGGAAAGCCAAGGGCTTGCACCTATTTACCCATGGGAAAACAATCTTGCAACATCTACTAGGGTTGAAACAAACGAAGAGCCTGAAGACACTTATTATTCTGATATAGAAGATTCTTTATCTCATTTATCTCTAGAAGATGGTAGCCTAATTCAAGTCCATGATAACTCTCTGAGTTGGGAAGAGGATGCCCTAATTAATGATGCACCTGAAGGAGACTATAATCTAAATAACCTTGCTTTTATTCAAACTCCTTCAGAACCTCAAAGCCATGCTTTATCTGCATATCCTCATATCCCTAGTTTCCTCCTACCATCTGAGTCATCTAGTCATCATACTCATGATCTTTCTCACATTCCTAGTTCTTCTACATTTCATCCTGAGTCAGTTTCTACCAGATTGGAAAACATGGTTATTCCTGTTCCTTCAGGGGAAGGTTCTAGTCATAACACTATCCTATCTCATGAGCCATCTCCCTTGGAAGAACATAGATATTTCTGGACTGTAGGTGACGTTGTTAAAAGAGTTGTATCTCCCCATGAGGAAGAGCCAAATGAGGTAGTCGAAGAAACAAAAAGGGAAGTTAGGGAAGTCCTTGTTGGCAGAGTTGCTATTTCCTTAGACGGTGGTCCACCCAGAGTTGATGCATTTCCTTCTAGGAGGAGCTCGAGGATTGTTACACCTCAACCGCAAAACCCTGCTGAAATCCATCCCATACCTATTCGTAACATTGGAGTTATTCCTGAGTCAGTCAATAGAAACATGTTTCCTATAGGAATTCAAGTCATCATTCCCAATCATTTACTGCATATAAGATCAGGACAAGCTGATGACTTATGGGTTGGACCTTTCACAGTAGAGCGATGCATTGATGGCATGTGCTTTCTAGCCACTGGTAGTGGACGACGTATTTTATATCCTGTCAATCAAAGGGACTTAAGGGATCACATCCCCGATCCCACATAGTTGAGATCTTTCCGCTTGCATTGCCTGGTAGATTAGGATAGGTAGGAAACCAAATAATCCTACTTAGGAAGTAGTTAGTCTTTTCAGCCATTGAGTCTGGCACCTTCTTAGTCTTTAAGCTCCTTTGTAAGCTCCTAGTTTAACTGAGTACCTGTCACTTTTCTTTTCCTGCACAATAAATTTCAAATTTTGCAAATTATGTTAGTAGTTTAATTTACTTTCTGCACTTATATATTTCATGCATTTATATTTCTGACATAGAATAGTCTTTATTTCAGTTGGTTTTATATTTTTCCCACACATGCGGCATGAGGTATTTTTGATGTTTGTGAATGCAGAAAATAGGTTGCAAGAATAAAAGCTGGAAATAAAATGGTAGAGTGCTGGATCGTGGATTCGAGTAGCAGAGTTCGAGGACCAGAGATTCTGAGGTTCTTAAGCGCTCATTTCAGCAGAGCACTTGTCCCAGCCGGAGCCAAATGCTATCACATATATAGTAGCCGGGCTACCATACATTATTTTTCTCATTCCAGTACACTATCCAGCCAGTTCCCTTACATTTGAGATGCTGAGATGAGCATCTATATTGGATCACATTCAGATTGTGGACAGCAGTTGTATTCCCCATGCCATGACTGAGTTTCAGGACACTCAGAGAGATGACCGATGTAGCCATTATACCATTGGTACAGAGCAACCAGTAGTGCCCAGAGTTACAGCAGCAGTTCCAGAGGACAGATGATGGTACAGGTTGATGTGCATTCAGGTATATGACTCAGCAGGTATATTACAGGTGTCATGGTTAGATTGCTTTTATACTTATTCTTATAGCATGTCTTAGCACTTAGTGTCATGATCTGGCGATCATATAGATATATGGACCTGGTTGATCTATTATATATATTATATTGTCCCTACTCAGACTTAGAAGTTCACTATTCATACTCATTGGTACATACCCTCCTTAGGGAGAATAGAGGTGATCATTACACCATACTTTGGCTTGCTAGTGTTGGTTCCGTCATTTCATTGTCTTCATCCATCCATGGCCTACCTTTTAGATTATCACCCTGACTTACTACTTGAATAGTGGCATGGAGGACTTTTCCCCGTTGTAGCCTCTGTATTGGATGAGCTTCCCTGTTTATTGTGTCTCGGCTCTGAGTTGGTGACAAAACTTACCTATGGTGAGTTGGAGTTCCTTGGAATTCCCCCTAGTCACTAAAGTTGTGTTGGCTAAACCTGAAACTTTTAGTGCTGCCATGAATACAAAATCTGGAAAAATGAAATGTTATATCTTGTATGAAAAGCTCATTCATGCAATGTGTTTCTAAACACACATGAATGAGAGGCATGCCAAATGAAAATGGCCAAAAAAATAAAATGTTATATCTTGTGGAAAATAAATACCTAGGTAAACAAGCTCTCCATGACACACCTAGAAGTGCTCAGGTAAACAAGTTCCTTAAAAACACACCTGCAGCAGAAAGCCTAAAAGAAAAATGTAAATCTATGCAATGTGTTTGTAAACACACATAGATCAAGGCTATGGAAACTTCAGGCCCAAAAAGCAATGGAACTTACAAGCTACATCTAAACAATTGCTGGCTTTATTTGTATTATGGATTGTGCGCATCTGTGAAGGTGAATAAACCCTCTTTAAACAACTCATCCATTTGTGAGACACCGCCATTCCCCGTGTTATTGCTCATTCAGTATATACTATGGTGTATTCCCTTTCCCCTACCAAAGTGTCACAAAGTCAAGACAGTTAAGTCATCCCTTAGCCTAGCCAGTTAATTCAGCCTTCACCCTTCACTAGCAAATTGATCACAACTATGAAGTGAGTATGATCCTGAAAGTCTAGTCTGAGTAATAATAATAATTAACGACACTATATATTTGGATGTAGATCGCCAGTTATGATCATTATGTGTTATAATTGCTATTTGAATAAGTTGTAGAGCATGTATTAACCTTGATACTTTGTAGCAGCCTTGGATGATGGTCTGAGTTATATTTGGTCTTGGTTAGACCTAGTTGGACCATGGAGGACCATGGGACATGAGATGTTAGACCTTGTGATGATATGGATAGATGATATATGGTCTATGTACACATACAGGATGATTCTATGCAGCAGCTACAGGGTTATGATGATGATTCTTGGGTTACAGCAGTGTTTGGTCATTTACAGATCATTATTATTGGCCTTGTTCCGGTATATTGGATATTTATTTTGATCATGCATAGACTCATATGGTGTATGAGTACACATCTTGGATAGATTTGGACCTTCTGAGTCCAATGGGACAGTTTGTTTTCAGTTCCGGGCACTTACAGTGATGATTGAGCCTCAATAGGCTGTCCTAGTGCAGTTTTGGTCTATTGGAGGCCCTGTCGGAGCAGAGATGACTTTTATCCGGTTGACCTAGGGCGCTGATGATGGAGGGGGTGGTACAGCCACTTGTTTTTACCATATTACCCCCCTTCCGGACACACTGGTGCCCTCACCTTGACAGCACCAGCACTCCAGGAGGCTGTTTGGGGCAGTTTCACGCTTCCCGAGGCATTTAAGGATTGGTAGAAATGGCTATTGAGGAAATCGATTTGGGCTACTGAGGCAAAGTTAGGGCATGGGATGATCACTGATGATAGATCGGGACCTTCCACACCTTCTCTAGCAGTTTCAGCTTCATCGGGGCCCGCATCCATCACTTATGGCACTTTCTGTGGATTTCTGAGGTCTTTTGAGGACCACGACTTCACTATGGAGGCACGATTTGGTACATTCATGATTATTTTTGGTTATTGTGCTATGGGGATTGACCAAGGAGGGATAAAATTACCCCTTGGACCCACCATAAGCCTCTTATGATATTTTATCATCATGATTTGGTGGGATTCCCCTCTTATAGGGCGATTTTGTCCACTTATATTATATTTTATTAGTGATCCATGTATTCTATTGTTGAGCTCATCTCAACCATTGATTAGACATTTGTATCTTTTAATCTTAGCCACTCATTCAAAAAGTGGTTAGGGTTTTGGTGCCTCTCCTTCCTATTTGAAGGAGAGAGCCTCTCATTGTAAAGGGACTTTTGGCTCTGGATTATTGGAATAGAAAATTATTATTGCATCTATCTCCAGTGTTGTGGTGAATGTTTTTTTTGTGTTCGTTCGTTGGTTCTTCCTTTGCACTGAGTTATTGGATATCTTGTTTGCCATATCTTTGGTACCACGATTTTGCATCTACAGGTGGAGGCCGATTTGCTTGGAGGAGGAGGTATTGGTAGGGGAAGACTCTCCCTACTTCTTCTTTGGAGCTCTTCGTTGGTAACAGGGAGTATTACTGTCCCAGGACCTTCTATTTCATGTTACTATTTGCATTTCTCTTGTATTTCTTCCATACTTGATCTTACTGATTGAATCTTCATTCCTTGGTTTGACAGGTAGAGGAAGGCGCACTTGTGGGCTAGGGCATCAAATTGGCAAGCAAATCAACAATCTCTCATTTGATCTCTGCGGGAATCTTCCTCAACATCAAGGCATCTCATCCACATCACTCAGGTATGATCTCAAGGTAAGTTCTATCTCCATGATCTATCCAATTGTCTAAAACATCTTAAAACCCTAAATTAATCAAAACCCCATTTTTACATTTTCTCAGATCTACTTAGATCTAGTGGGTTGTTGGGCGTAATATTGAAAACCCACCTCTATAGCATCCACAGCATCCCGGATCTATAGTTTGGTGAGGATTGGCTTCCGTTTGACCCCTCTCCCATGCCAACTCAGCTTCTCCCAAGCAAGGCGCACTTCACTAGTTGAGCAAGTTGACCTAGATCTAGGTGGTGGGTGTTTGAGATTCCACTTGATTTGACATCTACACAACCAATAACACACACCCAGGTTGTTACTTTTCTGAAATTTACCTTGTGGGCCCTATTCCACATTTTAAGGGATTTAATCCCCATTTTGGACCACTTGGAACACTTAAACTCAGATCTACTAAGATCTAACCGTTGGATTACCACGAAATTACAGATCCATACTCGTACTTGACCGATCTACTTGGATCTAAATTTTGGATGCCATCCGACTTGTTTTGACCCACCTAACCCCACTTTTTAGCCTCCTTGGGAAAAGTCGCACCACCTTGGAGAAGTGACTTGACTCACTTCCAGGAACTGGGTACTTGAGATTTTTGGAGATTTGAAACCGAAATAATTCAAAACCTAGGTCTAGACTATCACTTTGTCAAATCTTGCCTTGGGGATTGCATTCCTTGTTTTAAGGGATTGTGGTCCACTTTGGTCAAACCTAGATCTAGACACATTCATCCATCAAGACCTCTATTTCCCACTTGTCCCAAGTACTAGGAGTCCTAAACCACAAGTCAACCCTACTTTGACTCCACTTCCCAATTCCCAGGCACTGGTTTCTCTCCAAGTTAATTCAACTTTCCTAGATTGTTGGATTGACTTGTGGTTTGACCTATGCATGGTGAACTAAACCCTTGAAGCTGTCATGTATCATGGTCAAGCTTGTCACTTGTACTAGTTAGCCCCAATACAACCCTTAACTACCCTGCATTTGACACGGTTCCCAAGGCAGTGGATCTTTTGACATTGAACTAGTACACTAGCCCTAGATCTCACTACAAACATTATAAGTCACTCTTACATCAACTATGAACTGAAGCTACACCTATTGAACCCCTCACTTGGCTTGTGACTTCATCTTTAGGTCTAGGATAAACCATACACCTAACTTCACTTAGAAATACCCTGATTTGGTGTCTTGGTTTTGATCTCTCCTGTCGGGAGTAGATCGGGTCTCCCCCTTTGTTGTCTGGGCTAGATAACATAAAGCGAAGGTTGCCTCGACTGGCGTGACAACCATATACATTGGAGGTCGAGGTGATCGTGGTTGCACCTTTTGAGTTGCCCTTCCCTATTGCCATCCATGACTGGATCCATCCATAGGGGTAACTATAGCTTAGGTGATAACAGGAACTTCTTCAGGGTGCCAAGAGGAAGGTTCCTGTCATTGTTAAAACTGTGGATTAAGATTCTTATCTATGAAAAATGAATATTAAGGATGTCTGCCGATGAGTAGAGAAATCGGTGTGTGGAGGTTGAAGGTATTGCATGAATGCAGATATGACAGAAAGATGTGGGGTAGATGGACATGAGTGATGATGAGTATCTAAGGGAAGGTGATGAAGAGTGTGGTACCTTGAGGAGTGGAGCGATATTCCGGCGTCCTAAGAAGAAGAGGAGAACTAAGAGAGAGTCTCTTGAGAGGACTGGAACGAAGAACTGCGAAACAGGACCACAAGGGAGGAAGTGACATTATTGCGAAGGATACTTGGACCAGGGTACCCCAGAAGTAGAAGGAGGATAGATCGTAAGTTATAACATACCTTCAACCCCGCGCACTATTCTGAATTTTAAAGGAAGAAATCCAAACTATTCGCAGAGTTTCCCTATGTGCAGTGGTAAGAGTAGCACTTCAACAAACAATAATAGTAGAAACGTTAGGATGGAAGACGAGGCAAAGATGCATACCTTTTAGGGAAACGGGACAGAGGATCCCGAACAGTATTGGTTCATATGCGAAGCAATCTGGACTGTAAAGTAGGTCCAGGACGACGCTATAAGTATGGGACAGCTAGTGATGACCCTTAGAGGCAGGGCATTAGACTGGTACATGAAGTCTGTAAAGGTTCCAACGGGAACACCAACCAAGACATTGGCACAGGTCAGAACAACGATGATTGATGAATTTAAAAAGCCAAAATCTAAGTCGTAGTATGTCACTGAGCCTAAGGAGATTAAGCGATTCCTGATCGATTTGATCTAGGAATTCGATCAATGGTACAAGACGTTGATAGAAAAAGTGAGCTTCTCGATAAATGAGCCGCAACATAAAGAATGGTTCATCACAGGACTGGTACTGCATATCTGAGGACCACTGATGCATGAAAAAGTCACGACACAGGCGGAAGCATTAGAGATTGCGATGAAGCTGAAGGCTTCACCAATCGACGAAGCAGGGATAGGGATGGACAGAGTCCAAGAGCAGTTGGCCAATTTAACACTTCAATTGGAGGATATCAATAAGGGAAAAGAAACCCGTGGAGACATATGGTGCACCAGGTGTAGAGCGGAGGGGCACCATAAGGACAATTGCCTAGAATTCTGTGGGTATTTGCAGTGGGGGGAACCAAACCCCCTTTGTTAAGGAGGCATGCCATGGTGTCCTATCTGTCAGACCAGAGGGCATTGATAGGAGGAATGTGTATATCTGCAAAATATGGTGTCAAAGCCGACAAACTTATATTGCAATTTCTGTCGATCAGTTGGCCATGATGAGAAGGATTGCAGGGCCTATGACCTGCTGCAAGATTGGATGGTCGACACATATTTTATGAAGGGAGAAGAGCAACCGATGGTGTAGAAACAATCATAGTATAGCTAGCCACAACCGTAGTACGGACACCGGTAGTATCCACCACCGCCGTATGGCCAGCCATAGTATGGGAAACAATAGTATTAGCAACCACAGTACGGGAAACCATAGTATCAACCATATCGGCCACCACATGGAGGTTTCAAGGGAGGATTCCGCAGAGGCCGAGGCACCGGCATGGGATGTGGAGGAGCTGCTGGACGGGGAAGAGGACCAATCATCTGTTACAACTGTGGAGAACAGGGGCACTACCAAAGGGATTGTCCAAACCCAACACCACTAAATGGATTGTAGATCATAGTATAGAGGAATTCCTTGAACTTATTATGAAATGGCAGACTAAGAATCCACCCTAGAACCAGAACCAAAATAATCAAAACGCAGCATCATCTGTGCAGATGATATCGAGAGAAGCTAGAAGTATCCATGCGACGATTGGAATAGTGACACGAGGAGGGGCGGTGACATGTGGTGACAGGTCATGCACCAATTTTATACCAACACAAACATAAGGGAAGCAGGTCACCTTTGACATAGAAGCAGAAAGGGATGTCTTCTTGAAGGCATAGGAGGCAATGAGGAATAGGAGGCAACTACCTCTTCACAAAGAAATCTATGACATGCCACCGAAGTTTGAGTAGACAAAGTTGCGAAGAAAAAAAAACACTCTAAAGGCCTTCTTGGAAATTTTCCTGGACTTGGCAAGGGACCTAGATGCATCGACTGGAAGGTGCACGATTGGAACAGAAATTCAATCACATACATAAAAAGGAAGACAGGAAGGGAGATGCGGATGTCGTCACAAATCAGAGCATTTGATGTCGACTCCATCATTCTGGATTTGGGTTCAGATGTGAATATTCTGACAAAACAGATGTGGGAGATAATGGGAAAGCTAGGGATGACCTGGTCACCAGTTCAAATGCGACTGGTGAATAAGAGCAAGGTCACTCTGCTCGGTCGGGTATGTCAATTTCCAAGTGAAATTGAAGGGCTCTGGACGTATGTTGATTTCGACGTCATTGAAATTGTGGATAACACAAGCCCCTATCTGGTACTACTGGGGATAGACTGGGCCATGGAGAATCAAGTGATTATCAATTTTAAGAAAAGGATAATGTCATTTGAGAATTAGGAGATGAGAGTCACTGCACCACTGGATCCTGCGGAAGGGTTTCCCTATACGGAACTAGCCAGAGATGAGTCTGCGTAAGGGTGGGACAATTTGTATAACATTTATCAGAATTATGTCAATCCCACTGTGGATGGAGAATTAGGATGATGCAGTGCCAACTCGGCATCGTCAGATTCAGATGAGGCCCTTGAGAATTGGCAGAACCGATTACATGAAGTGTCTTTTAGAAGATGTGCATGGGTAACATAGTCCCTATGAAAGGTAGCCATGGAGGAGTACGTGTTACCTACATATGAGGGGTTTCCCAACTTGGGTAAGTTTCTCATAGAATTTGAGGAAAAAGTGGCAAAACCGCAACATCTACTGGCCCTGGAGGAAGCTTTGAAGGCTACTCCTGTGCGATGGTGGGTGGCGCACAAATCAAACATCACAACTTGTACACTATGTCAATGCCTCATGGAGGTTTGGTTCGGCTAAGTTGCGGAGTATGATCAAATGAGATATGATGGGTGAGGCGACCAAAAGAAGAATCTGAATGCTTGTCAACATCAATGGGGATCGAGGGAAAAACAGGAGTGGGTACATGCATTCGTACACACATTCGATGAAGTACCATGGAGCTGGTATGTCTCAACAGAACTGCGATGCGGGACGACTTCTTGGGAACAACTTACCATTGGCTTCATCCAATCGTTTCCATTCTCATACGAAAATCCCTTGATCCACACCGTGCTATAGGTGATCCGCCAAAAGATATTTGAGGTGGTACCGATAGGACTACCGATGGCACTTCAATGGACCGTGACAACAGAAATGTTGATGGAGTGTTACAACGTCACCGGAGAGCTCGACAATGAGGATGATCCCAGAGCTATATACGTTCCAGAATTAGAGGGTAGTTGCAGTGTTGAGGCACTAGACATACCATCAGAAAAATTTCATCAACCATTGAAGATCAAGAAGGTGAACATTGGGTCGAAGGAGAACCCAAAGTTCACAAGCATTGGTGATTAATGGGACGAGTCGACCATTGCAAAGATGACTGACTTGCTGCATGAGTTTCAGGATTTGTTTCCAACGAAATTCTCAGAGATGAAGGGAATCTCCGGAGACTTAGGGGAGATGAAGATCCCCCTGAAACACAATGTGAATCCAGTGAAGCAGTCGACGTATCGATTGAATCCGAGATATAAGTTATGCGTGCAAGACAAAATTGAAAGAATTCTATAAGTTGACATTATAGAACTGGTGGAAGAATCAGAATGGATCAGTCCAATGGTTGTCCATGAGAAGAAAACCGATAAAGTACGAATAGGCATCGACTTGAGGAAACTGAATGATGCTACCTACATGATCTATTCCCGACCCCATTCACGGATTAGGTGCTCGAAGGAGTAGGAGGTCAGAAGATATATTCATTTACGGATGAATTTTGGGGCTACCACCAGATCAAGATTGGGAAAGAAGATCGAGACAAGACTACATTTGTCACAGAGTGGGGATGCTTTCAATACACGATGATGCCATTTGGATTGAAGAATGCTCCGATAATTTTTTCCAGAATAGTGGTTGTGGCGTTCAAAAATTATATTCATAAGTTTCTCACCATCTACATGGATGATTGGACAGTATATGGATTAGTCAAGGATCATGTCGTGAACTTAAGACTAATGCTAGAGCGATGCTGATAGCACCAAATTTCCCTTAACCTCAATAAGTGTATCTTTTGTGCTATGTTCGGCCTCTTGTTAGGGCATCTTGTCTGTAGAGAAGGAATGTTGGTAGATCCAGTGAAGATTTCCATCATCATTGACCTCCCACCACCAACTACGGTCAAGCAACTACGAGCGATGTTGGGACACACAGGTTACTACAGCAAGTTCATTAGAGGATATGCAGCCATCATGACACCCATGGAGAACTTACTAAAGAAGGATGCTAAGTTTGAATGGACTAAGGAATGTCAGAAAATCTTGGACATATTGAAAGAGAATATGGTCGCAGCACCAATCCTCGCATTTCTGGACTGGACAAAGGAATTTCACATACACGTTGATGCGTCGTCAGTCGCACTAGGTGTTATCTTGACCCAACCAAGAACCGACGACATCAACCACCCAATAGCCTTCCCAAGTAGAAAGTTGTCTACTGTGGAGAAGAACTATACAACCACTGAGCGGGAGGCGTTAGCGATGGTCTATACTTTGCAGAAATTTTGGCATTACCTCTTAGGAGGCCACTTCAAGATGTTCACAGATCATTCTGCGTTGAAATACTTGGTGAACAAGCCTATGTTGGGGGGGAATATTTGTCATTGGCTGTTGTTGTTTTAGGAGTTTTATTTTGAGATTATTGTAAAGCCAGAATGATTGAATGTGGGACCTGATCACCTTTCACAAATAGAGTTAGGGGAAGCACCAAGGAGCATCGATGAAGGATTGTTGGATGCTCATTTTTTCAGGATTTGCATGGTTTATAACCACTATGAACAAATCATTCAATTTTTAGCAACAGGGAAGGAGCCAACCGATTTCACTACCAATCAAAAGAAGCAACTAGTTGTCCAAGCTACAAACTACTAGTTAATTGTAGCAGAATTGTACAAAATGGGCCCAGATGAGATGCTGCGATGGTATGTCCTTCTGCATGAACAGGAGAAGATTCTGTCAGAAGCTCATGACGGGATTGTTGGGGGACATTATGGTGGATGAGAAATTGCTAGGAAGATCCTTCGAGCAGGGCTATGGTGGCAGAATTTGCATGGAGATACTGCGGACTATGCCAAGAGCTGCGACGTATGCCAACGAACTGGGAAGCCTTCACGACGGGATGAAATGCCTTTAGTGCCACAAGTCACACTGCAGGCCTTCAAAAAATGGGCCATTGATTTTGAGGTACCCATCAAGCCACCTGGGAAGAGAACAGGGTTGCGTTACATCATCACTATGACATACTAAATTGACGTGTTGGGCGAAAGCTGCACCAGTAAGAGATTGTTCCACTGCGACTGCAGCACAGTTCCTATTCGACAATGTGATCACCAGGTTTGGGTGCCCAAAAGTGTTATTAAGTGACCAAGGGATGCACTTTGTTAACCAAACGATTGCAGCAGTGATGAAAGAATTTCAGATCCAGCACAAGAAGAGTACGCCTTACCACCCTCAGGAAGCGAGACAGTTGAGGCGTTCAATAACGTATTAGAGCATGCACTCACCAAGGTGTGCAATGTGAACTGGGATGACTGGGACTTAAAAATGCCAACGGTCCTTTGGGCATATCGCACCACATGCAAACGACTGACTGGTTAGACTCCATTTAAGCTCAGTTACGGCCAGGAAATAGTTATGCTGATGGAATACATTGTACCGAGTTTGTGCATTACAACAACAACAAGGATGAGTGATGATTGCGCGATGGAGAAACGGTTGACACAACTAATACAGCTTGACAAAGATCGATTGATCACAAGGTTCGATAAAAAAGTAGAAAAAGACCGACAAAAGTCGTGGCACAACCACCATGTCAAGTCGAGGCACTTTCAGAATGAGCATACAATTCTCCTATATGATAGTAAGTTTGCGAAACACCTAGGTAAGTTGCAAATGCACTGGTTAGGACCATACGTCATAACTATTGGAACTGACAGAGGTGCAGTGCAGTTACAAAGTTTGGATGGAGTACTATTACCTAAATTAGTGAATGGGAATAAGATGAAGCCCTATCACCATGATCGAATGCAGAGCAGCTGAGAATAAGAGATGGTGAAAACAAAAAGGATAAAGATATATAGCGAAAGCATGATAGATGCTTTGCATGATTGGCAAGCAGAAACGAAAGCATGGCCACCCAGGCTGCGGTTGATGCTTCAAACGATTGGCACACGAGGATTCAAGTCCAACCATGAGAGGTGCGGATCCAAAGAGGGCAGAAGGATAGGATGACAAGATCCGAAGAGCATGCATAAAGATTTGGCAACAATTTCAAAATCAGGCATGAGGGATGCAACGAACCAGCATAAAAGTAGGCACAGAAGGCTATCTAGGTAAGGAAGTATCTATTAGTTGAGAGGAAGCTATGCTACAAGTTGATCCATAAGAGATTTAACCTAGGAATTCCAGGGAAGTTGTGGAAATGATCCATCTCATTTCGTGCGATAGCACCCCGAAGGCGTTGAGGGCCAAAACGATGAGTGTGCATAAATGAGCACAGAAGGTAGCAGCGCGGACACTTGGGAAAAGCAGATACGAGGTCTTAACTGAGATGTCTAAGTGCATGGTGGTAGTTAGAAGATTCGCGGTCCCAGCGACCACTAGAATACGAGGAGCGGTGGCCCCCTTGCATCGGTAGGAGGCAATCCAAGGTGTGAAACAGATGTGTCGGAGTAGTCGACCTGTTTCCCACCTTGGTGGCGTGTTGTGGCCACAACAGATCCCATGCTTAGATGAAGTACGGGAGCCCCATTTTGAAATAAATGCAAAGCTATTTGGGAAAGTGTGTCCAAAACATAAGATTCTTGAAACCTATTTCTTTGATCTTTTACCTGTACCTTTCCTGGCTTGATTGTCATGTTTTTCTGAAAAAATTCTAAGTGTTTTTGGTATGCGGGAAGCCTTAAAGTTTAAGTAATTTGTCACTTATTTCCGTCATCCCGAAACCTGAAACCCGCAATTGCGGCTTTCGGATTTCGGAAATCTATTTTACCTTTAGCTGCGTTGTGTGTTCCTGAAACCCGCAACCCGAAAGTGTCGGGTTGCGGGATGCGGGAAAAGTTTTCTATTTTTGAGATTGCTTCCATTTCCGAAACCCGCAACCCGCAAGTTTCGGGTTGTGGCTTTCGGGAATCATGAATAAACGGCGTGAAAAATAACTTGACCCCACATCCGTGAGATTCAATCCCAACTGTTGATTTGTCTTGATCCGATGGATGAGGTTACGTTGCACGAGTTGAGTGTTTATTTGGGTCGTTTACATTTTAGTTATTTGCTTTTGATTCATTTGATTTGGTTCCGTGATCTTGGTGGTTAATTTACTATGTTGTTCCTCACATGCCCCACCTAGATTTAGTCTTCGTTGCACAAACTGATTATTTGAGATGATGGCTGGTTGATTACCTTCATTTTGGGATTTTGATCGATCTTATGGTTTCTTCTCTCATGATTTTTGATATTGCATTAGTATGGTATTTGAGCTTGATGGAGTTTTATTAAACTTTTGCATGCCTAGAATCATAATGTAAATATTGTAAATAATCTTAGTCTTTGGGTTTGTTTGCTTATGTTAGTTTAATATTTTTAGTGTTTAAAATTAAGCTTATTGAGATCTTTTAATATTCATGTTCATGCTTTGACTTTCATTAACTTAGTTTGTGTATTTCATTAAATCCATATATTAAACTTATACACATTTTGATGTTATGAAAATTAAAAGAACACATGTTTTAGTTTGTTTGAGTTCTAATTTCCCTAATTTCTATGAGATTTGGTTTTATAATTATTTGGAAATTAGTGGGATTAAAATTCAACATTCACGAATGTAAATTAGTTTGATCATGGATAAGTCATTCATTCTGAACAAGCTAATATAACTTATATTTTTCCATTTTGCAATTTAAAAGAATTCCAATTTAATTATTGTGGAAAATGAAACATTGTTATTATTTTCTTGCTGTTCTATTTTTGGAAAATGATAATGTTAGAAACCTATTTATGGAATTAATTAACTCTCCTATATTATATGAGCGATTCATTTCCTATATACGTAACTTGTTTCCAACAATCATTTTCCTAAGAATAGATTTGTAAATGTTTTTATTTATTTATTTTTATTTCTAGGTTTAGGGTTTCCTCATATTGGATTTTTGTTCATGTTGTAAATATTTCTAGATTTTTAATATTTTCTCTATTATTGTTTTGTTTTAATCTACTTAATTCAATATTAAAAAAAAAAAACATTTTTTCTAAAGCTTTCCATCATTTTTATGCTTTTGGGGAACCTTTTAATTTTCTTAAATTTCAACCTTCTGGCAACCCGAAAATTGCGGATGCAGGAGGTTTGATTTTCTTATTTTAAAAAATAATGTTTCCGCAACCCGCAACCTGAAATCGAAATTTTGGGATGCGGAATGTGAAAATTTTGATTTTAATTTTTTATATTTATAATGTTTCCGCAACCCAAAATTTCGAGATGCGGGATGCGGAACTTTGGTTTCAATTTTTACATTTTAGACATTCCCGCAACCTGAAATTTCGGGATGGGGATTGCGGGAATCACTTTTCCACATTTTCACTCCCGCATTATTCCGGACCCTAAATTTTTCTTAGGTTATATTTTAATTAAATTTTCGGGTCCATAAGTTTTAGTAACTTAATTTTCCACTTAGGGTTTTAATTTGGTTTTAATTTTGGTTTTCCCGATTTTCCAGGCATGTAATTTTCGATTTTGGTGGGAAAATGGATTTTGGATTACTGATTTGGAAAATAATTAATATGAATTATGGATTTAATTGTTAAATCAACGGCTACAATTCATCCCGAAATAAAATCAACGGCTGCTGAGTCTTAACTTCCAAGAGCCATATCTTGAGATTTACAAGTCCAAATCGAGTCCGTGATAGCTCGCTGGAAGGATGAGGAATGATTTGGGAAGATTATTTTCTCCAAATGATTAGCTTAAACACCCCAAAAATCTGCATGAACAGTCAATTTCGGATTTGCATAAGATTTGTTTATTTTTATTTGCAAATGGGTTGTTATTAATCTAGATTTCTTTGATTGGATTTAGAATGATATTTTAATTTATCTTCTGAATTATGCAGGTGTTGATTTGGATTTAGAGGAATCAAATTGATGAATTTGCATCCCAAATTTGAAATGATAAGAAACATGCCAAGTGGAAAGCAACGATTTTTTAACGTGATTTCGGGAGTGATGAAGCTAAATCTGGAAAATCCAAGGCATGGGTTTTGTGCAGAAGGTGCCCAATTAGTTTGTCAACGTGCAGAATCCCCAGAAAGTGCTCTATTTGGGAAATACGATTGGTTCTTCAAAACAGATTTTCCCAGATTTGTCTCATGGACGAATCTGGGAAATGAAACAACTCAACTAGTTAGCTGAGGAATTTGGGGAATTATTTTTATCTTTTTTTTCTGTAATTTTCTATGTATAAATACCTACCTTCAATGATCTGGAAGTGGGGAAGTGCTCAGCAGAGCTGGAAAGATTTCTCTTCCTGAACTGAAGAGAGGTTTCCAAGGTTGATGGACTTTAGAGCTCGAATCAGCAAGGTGCTGTTGGACACACCCTGTTTTTGCGAACACTGTAATTTCTTACAGTTGTGTTAATACAGTAATTTCTCCATATGGCTTTCTTGTCCACTCTTCAAGTTTCTTTGATCAGTTTGATGATTTCTTTGAGTCTATTATCAATAATTGTTTATTAATTTGCAAACAATTAACATTTTTAGATCTGAGATTTTGATTTATCATTATTGATGATCTGAATGTATGAATGTGTTGAATGAGTTTCTTTATGCAACATGTTTATTTATTTTTTACAAATAATATGCAGTTCATATTACAGTTCAGGTTAATTTTTCAATTAACAAAAGGAACAATAGGATAATATTGGATGCACTGAATCTTTAAATTGTTGTTAATAATTTTCGTTATTTGATAATGCTTTGAAGTAATAAGTTAATCATCTGGTTTTGCATTTCTGTTAACTCGGTTAAATTAACTTATTAATTTACAAACCAGATTACCCTGCACACAAAACTTCCATAGCATCTACTTTGTTAGATTAGATCTGTCTTAGTTTAGACTTCATTCTAGATAGGATTAACCTAAGACTTAGATCAACCTTTAGAGTTTGGTTACCTTTGTCTTACATCTCTGTAGGACAGATCCATTTTGGATCAAAACCACAAGTTCCAGCGGAGGCCTTTGTATCCGTGGGTGTTAACCATCCCAAACAGCTCGAGGATAGGGTAACTCTTGCATAGGGTTAACTGAAGCCTCTGGCTAGGTTTTCATCCCCTGGTGTATGCCTTGGAACCCTTTCCAGCACCTTGCAGTAACCTTCACATCCGAGGCATCAACAAATGGCGCTAGAAGGAGGGCTAGTAAAATAAATTATTAATAAATTTTAAATTTAAATCTTGTTATATTAGCCATTTATCCTTTGCCTTGATTATTACTTTCATTTATTCTCCATCCTTTATTAATGTCGTTAATGTGCTAGAAGGCAGATTACATGAAGAGCTAATCTAGTTGGAGTCGACATCAATGGCTCATGCCCAAACTCCTGTGTGGGAATGCGTTTTTAATTTTCCATCAATTGACATTCCCAATGAGACAATTTTGCTCTTCTCATGACTCAAATTCGATGGTGAAGGAAAGCGATCTGCAAAAGAACATCTTTCAAAATTTTGGTGTAAGTCCATTAAACATAAGGTCGTTGATTTAGATGTTCTTTGTTGGTTGTTTGCATCCACTTTTAGAGGATGGATTCAACGTTGGTTTGAAACTCTCCCACCTTACTCAATTTATTCTTGGTTTGAATTTGTTGATAATTTTTTGGATGATTTTGAAATTTACAATTTTGATAAATTGTGTGAAGAATTAAAAGCTTTATTCATTAATAAAGATTTATCTTCAGAACAATGTTCAATAAAGATCAGTCACATTCTTTATAAAAATTTTCTTGATGATTTACCACTTGTAATTGATCTTATTTCGAATGCTTTTTTCCCTCTTGATCAACATAATCTAATTGCAGATGATAATTTAGAAACACATCAAAGTATTAATCTGCATGATGATTTTGGTTTACAAAGTAAGGTGGATTCTTCTCTTATAGAAATTTCAGATTGTGAAGTCTCCATTGAACAAGTAGAAGAGGAAGGACAAATTTAAGATAAATCCATTAATATTGATGAGCAAACTAATCATTCTTCCGAGCAATCATATTTTCAATCTTCTTCTATTTCAGATCTAGGGGAAGAAAAGTTGATTATAGATCAAAATATATTTTCATCTTCCTCTAATTTTTGCTCTAATATATTCTTGAATTCAACTTCTAAAGAACACATTAATATTGCTAATGATTCCAAGTGTTCTAATATTTTGGTAAAGCTGATTAGAGATATTAATCCTCAATTTGAAGAAGAAATTATTGACTCACATCAATACATCTTACCACGTTCGGAAGATAGATTAGGTTTTTATGATTCTACTTCATCTATCAAACCAATTAATTTCATTGATGGGAAGCCTCAAACCAATTATTATTTAGCTTCTCAAATGAGTCCTCATACATTGCACTTATCATTTGCAAATCTAATTCAACAAAATCATACGTATCATAATAGGATTGCAGATTGGCTTGCGAGGTCTTTTCTTGCAAGCCTTCCAAAGAACGGTAAGGTTATGCTTACTTTGTTTTTAAAAGTAGATCATAAAGAAAGTAAGTATGACTTGTTTATTTTTCATTTTGAAAAGCTTCATTTCATTTTACTGATTGAAAATTTCTTTGTTTTGTAGGATTGGAGTTATTTGAATGGCTTCATTGGAAGTTTCATGTTACTTAGAGTTTTTTGTTAAAGTATATTAAAACTTTGTATATATATATATATATATATTAGTTTCGTTACTTGTTTTTGTTTTTGAATAAATGCAGTTATGGAGACAATGACAATATCGAAGTAGGAGATGAGAGTAGAATCGAACATCTTCAGGGAAGCATTCTTTATGTGATGCACTCTTGTTTATTATTGGATTTACTTTAAACATTCATGTTCAAGGTATATATTCATTTTCTAAACTATAATGACTTTATCATGAATCGTTTTGAGACAATATTTTCATAAAACTACATAAGTTTTTATTCTTTCCTGATGTAAAATGGAGTAAAAGAGTCTTCTTAATTTTATAACTGCACATTTTAGTTTAATTTCTTAGGCTTCTTTATTGGTTTTCAATAAAGACCTAATTAAATCTGATATCTCATGAGTTATTAAAAAACAAATTTTTTAATCACTATTTTTTCCTTCTAGTTAGTGATATAGCTGTGAGATTTTGATTTACTTTTGGTTTTAGTTGTATATATGTTTGATTTTATCATTCTTCTTTTTTCTTTTCTTGATGGTTTGTTTTGAGTTTTTCATGATTTTTACTTTTAAAATAAAAGAGTTTATCACTCTTTTACAGTCTTGAAATCTTATCTATAAAGGAAATCTTTATAAATGTTTTATGTTTGCTGGGAGTCAAATGTTTTGATTAAATAATCTCTGATTGTGAAAAATTAATAATAGACTGTGCTGATAATTATGTTTGAATCTTTTCATCATTATCCTTAGAACTTTATCTTTAACTCAACATAAAAGTTTGAATTTAGTTACTTTTAAGGGAATCGGTTTCGGGAAAGAAGGTTTAATCTGTAAATATTGGTAAATCTATAGATTTCTTACGCCATCCTTACTCTTAAGGAATATAGTCGCTTCCCCATCCATTAAATAATCTCTTATGAGATTAACATTAAACATACCCCAACCCTTTTTCTTTAACATTTCTAGGAGTGAGTTGGGAAACAGGAGGTCTTATCATAAGTTGACCTGCTCATGGTCATGCCTTCTTATGGAATGACTTTATCAAAATCTAGTCACCAAGCCAGGATATTGGCTTGTAGCCACATAAATGGTTGCAAGATGGGGGGTCTAATTATGAGCTAGCCCGCTCATTATCTATAAGTTGGTGTGAATGACACTATCACAACCTGATCACCAAGTCAGGATAGTGGTTTCTAGTTTCTTTCCAAATATGCAAATCTTTAACAAGGATTGATGAGCTTTGTATATTCAATTAGTGGGTGGGATAAAAGCAACTTATTGGGTTAAAAGGCATCCATGTCGCGGCTATAGACGCCAGCTGACTGTAGAGTTCTGCCTATGGTATTGGAGTCATTTCTTAATACTATGTCTTATATGATTAGCTTGATTTCCCGAGGTTAATTCCCAATAGAGTTCTTGATTCTTACATCTTGTGTATATTTTGTTTTGAAAAATGAGTTTATCTTTAAAAAAGTTTTTTTGGATAATGATGGGAATGACTTGGATGTTTTAGAAGCTTTGAAGTCTTACCAATACTATATCACTCAGTGATGCTACTATTCAGACTATTTGAATTTTAGCATGTGAAGGCATTTTATCTTTGTTCCTAATTTTTATAGATTTCAATACTGTAAGGCAAAGATAACTGCTTCGTCCCAGCGTGTCGCCATTTGTTGTGGCCACAACAGATCCCATGCTTAGATGAAGCACGGGATCCCCATTTTTGAATAAATGCAAAGGTATTTGGGAAAGTGTGTCCGAAACATAAGATTCTTGAAACCTATTTCTTTGATCTTTTACCTATACCTTTGCCAAGCTTGATTGTCATGTTTTTCTGAAAAAATTCTAAGTGTTTTTGGTTCTGCGGGAAGCCTTAAATTTTGAGTAATTTGTCACTTATTTCCGCCATCCCGAAACTCGAAACCCGCAATTGCGGCTTTCGGATTTTGGAAATCTATTTTACCTTTAGCTGCATTGTGTGTTTCCGAAACCCGCAACTCAAAAGTGTCAGGTTGCGGGATGCGGGAAAAGTTTTCTATTTTTGAGATTGCTTCCATTTCCAAAAGCCGCAACCCGCAAGTTTTGGGTTGCGGCTTTCGGGAATCATGAATAAACGGTGTGAAAAATAACTTGACCCCGCATCCGCGAGATTCAATCCCAATCGTTGATTTGTCTTGATCTGGCGGATGAGGTTACACTGCACGATTTGAGTGTTTATTTGGGTCGTTTACATTTTAGTTATTTTATTTTGATTTATTTGATTTGGTTCCATGATATTGGTGTTTAATTTACTATGTTGTTCCTCACATGTCCTGCCTAGAGTTGGTCTTCGCTGCACAAACTGATTATTTGAGATGATGGCTGGTTGATTACCTTCATTTTGGGATTTTGATCAATCTTATGGTTTCTTCTCTCATGATTTTAGATAGTGCATTATTATGGTATTTGAGCTTGATGGAGTTTTATTAAGCTTTTGCATGCCTAGAATCATAATGTAAATATTGTAAATAATCTTAGTCTTTGGGTTTGTTTGCTTATGCTAGTTTAATATTTTTAGTGTTTAAAATTAAGCTTATTGAGATCTTTTAATATTCATATTCATGCTTTGACTTTCATTAACTTCGTTTGTGTATTTCATTAAATCCATATATTAAACTTATACACATTTTGATGTTATGAAAATTAAAAGAACACATGTTTTAGTTTGTTTGAGTTCTAATTTCCCTAATTTCTATGAGATTTGGTTTTATAATTATTTGGAAATTAGTGGGATTAAAACTCAGCATTCACGAATGTAAATTAGATTGATCATAGATAAGTCATTCATTCTCAATAAGCTAATTTGGTTTTGAAAATATAACTTATATTTTTCCATTTTGCAATTTATAAGAATTCCAATTTAATTATTGTGCAAAATGAAACATTGTTATTATTTTCTTGCTGTTCTATTCTTGGAAAATGATAATGTTAGAAACCTATTTATGGAATTAATTAACTCTCATATATTATATGAGCGATTCATTTCCTATATGCGTAACTTGTTTCCAACAATCATTTTCCTAAGAATAGATTTGTAAATGGTTTTATTTATTTATTTTTACTTCTACGTTTAGGGTTTCCTCATATTGGATTTTAATTCACGTTGTAAATGATTCTAGATTTTTAATCTTTTCTCTATTATTGTTTTGTTTTAATCTACTTCATTCAATATTCAAAAAAAAAAAAATCATTTTTTCTAAAGCTTTCCATCATTTTTATGCGTTTGGGGAACCTTTTAATTTTCTTAAATTTCAACCTTCCCGCAACCCGAAATTGCGGATGCGAGAGGTTTGATTTTCTTATTTTAAAAAATAATGTTTCTGCAACCCGCAACCCGCAACTCGAACCCGAAATTTTGGGATGCGGAATGCGAAAATTTTGATTTTAATTTTAGATTTATAATGTAACCCGAAACCCGAAATTTCGCGATGCGCGATGCGGAATTTTGGTTTCAATTTTTACAATTTAGACAGTGCCGCAACCCGCAACCCGAAACTTCGGGATGTGGATTGTGGGAATCACTTTTACACATTTTCACTCCCGCATTATTCTGGGCCCTAAGCTTTTCTTAGGTTATATTTTAATTAAATTTCCGGGTCCTTAATTTTCTGTAACTTAATTTTCCACTTAGGGTTTTAATTTGGTTTTAATTTTGGTTTTCCTGATTTTAATTTGTTTAAGTCATTTTTCTAATTCGATTTTCTCTCATGACATGTAATTTATGATTTTGGTGGGAAAATGGATTTTGTATTATTCATTTGGAAAATAATTAATATGAATTATGGATTTAAGTGTTAAATCAACGGCTACAATTCATCCTGAAATAAAATCAACGGCTGCTGAGTCTTAACTTCCAAGAGCCATATCTTGAGATTTACAAGTCCAAATCGAGCCCATGATAGTTCGTTGGAAAGATGGAAGGATGAGGAATGATTTGGGAAGATTATTTTCCCTAAATGATTAGCTTAACCACCCCAAAAATCTACATGAACAGTCAATTTCGGATTTGCATAAGATTTGTTTATTTTTATTTTTATTTGCAAATGGGTTGTTATTAATCTAGATTTCTTTGATTGGATTTAGAATAATATTTTAATTTATCTTCTAGATTGTGCAGGTGTTGATTTTGATTTAGAGGAATCAAATTGATGAATGTGCATCCCAAATTTGAAATGATAAAAAACGTGCCAAGTGGAAAGCAATGATTTTTGGATGTGATTTCGGGAGTGATGAAGCTTAATCTGGAAAATATGAGACATGGGTTTTGTGCAGAAGGTGCCCAATTAGTTGTCATTAGGCAGAATCCTCAGAAAGTGCTCTATTTGAGAGATATGACTAGTTCGTCAAAACGGATTTTCCCAGATTTGTCTCATGGACGAATCTGACAAATTAAACAACTCAGCTAGTTAGCTGAGGAATTTGGGGAATGGTTTTTATCTTTTTTCTGTAATTTTCTCTGTATAAATACCTACCTTCAATGATCTGGAAGGGGGGAAGTGCTCAGCAGAGCTGGAAATATTTCTCTTCCAGAACTGAGGAGACATTGCCAAGGTTCATGGACTTTAGAGCTCGGATCAGCAAGGAGCTATTGGACACACCCTATTTTTGCAGACACTGTAATTTCTTACAGTTGTGTTAATACAATAAAGTTTCTCCATATGACTTTCTTATTCGCTCTTCAAGTTTCTTTGATCAGTTTGATGATTGCTCTAAGTCTATTATCAGTAATTGTTTATTAATTTGTAAACAATTAACATTCCTAGATCTGAGATTTTGGTTTATCACTATTGATGATCTGAATGAATGAATGTGTTGAATGAGTTTCTTTATGCAACATGTTTATTTATTTTTTACAAATAATATGCAGTTCATATTACAGTTCAAGTTAAATTTTCAATTAACAAAAGGAACAACATGATAATATTGGATGCATCGAATCTTTAAATTGTTGTCAATAATTTTCATTATTTGATAATGCTTTGAAGTAATAAGTTAACCATTTGGTTTTGCATTTCTGTTAACCCGGTTAAATTAACTTATTAATTTACAAACCAAATTACCCTGCACACAAAACTTCCACAACTTCTACTCTGTTAGATTAGATCTAACTTAGTTTAGACTTCATTCTAGATAGGATTAACCTAATACTTAGATCAACCTTTAGAGTTTGGTTACCTTTGTCTTACACCTCTGTAGGACAGATCCATTTTGGATCAAAACTACAAGTGCCAGCGGAGGCCTTTGTATCTGTGGGTGTTAACCATCCCAAACAGCTCGAGGATAGGGTAACTCTTGCGTAGGGTTAACTGAAGTCTCTGGCTGGGTTTTCATCCCCTATTGTATGCCTTGGAACCCTTTCCAGCACCTTGCAGTAACCTGCACATCCGAGGTATCAACACAATGTCGATGAAATTTTTCCAAGTATGGAACGAGAGTGGAGTGAGACAGTAGATTCCAAAGAGGTAGATGATCAAGATTTCCAGAAAGTGGAGGATGAGTTCAAGAAGGACATGACAACGAACCAAAGATCGACGGATGAAGTTGAGAAGGACACAACAACGAGCTCCAAACAGTAAGAAAAGTTTCAGAAGCAGAGCACAACGAAGGATGGGTACCGAACAACAGTGTCTAGCTGAGGTGGCTCATGACAAGCCACAAGTTTGTGTTGGGGGCCTCTTGGCACGGGATAAGTCTGTAGGAAGTACGGAAGCCGATAGGTGTGAAAGGGTCATTCCACGAAAGAAGGACCATTCGCGGAGTTCGCGGAAGCGCAAGAACTGTTAGATTAGTTAATTTGGTCATGTGGACCGTTTTGTAACCAAATAGAAGCATATAGATAGAGTAGGATTGTAAGCCTAAGGGCAACTAGTTTTTTTATGATTGATCCTATATTTTGTGTCTGTTTTGTACCTGCAACATGGTGTATTGATTGTTTATGCTAGGTTCATTCCGCAGGGTTAGTGAATGAATGAAGATATGCGATTATGGTGCAATCTCCATCTCTAGTTTTATGTGATGATGAATGTGACTGTTTTAGAGTATCTTTGATGTGAATATGCTATGGGTTTAAGAAGTACTGTTAATCTGACTAAGTAAGTTTAATATGTTGTTCTGAATGTTTGTTATCTGTTGAACTCTGTGAATGACTTAATGTGTGAATGATGAATTTTAAGTATGCTGCGAATTTCATAATCTTTTGTTTTTACAAGGGTAATGTGTGTTAAAAGCATATCCTCAACTCCACTATGCAAACTTGGTTCCAGCAGCCCCCTTATCCATCTCGGGTGAGACTACACTTTCTCCGCAAGTGTTGCTTGAAAGGGTTACACCTTTTACGGGCCAGTGTGTAAGGGATTTTGGGTTGGTAGTTTGTTCGCGACAGTGCGGAGTGAACCCCTGTTGATAGACATTGTGTCAACACCACTAGTGGATGTTTAAGGTTTAATTTCATAGGTAAGTATTTGACAGTTTGATTATTCATGGGTTTTTAAGCCATGAAATATTGTAAATGATGTAATCATTAATTAGTGCAATGAAACACCAAGAAAACTGGCTAAGGGAGGAAACTAATGAGAAGGGGCCATGTGTATCCATTAGGGAGAGGTGAGGGGGTTATGAGATGGGATCCCATGCTTCCACTTGTCCATTTATGAACCCATTTGAGTCCCCATGCTGACATTTAATTCCGTTGCAGAAGGTGGTTGAGAAATTGGCTCATGAAGTTGATGGACTATGGAGAAGACCTGTGATCCATATGGAAGGGTATGGCTCTGTTTTGCTTGCTCCTTGGGACACTCTACCACCTGGGAATTTGACCGTCCTATTTTCTAACCCATTGTTGACCACGAAACCTCATGGATTCATTCATTCACACGCATTGCAGAGCTGAACTGGAAGGTAGAGAAGGAAAAATCACGATTTATTTGTAAGCCAAAATTACAGAGTCAAATGTCATGGGAATCCACCGTGCGAACCTTATATGATCAGGAAACCCATGAATATGAACCTTGAGAACAAGGACATAGTGTTACCAGCATGAGGAAGCCTTGAGAACATTAAGATTGGGTATGTAGAGAGTCAAACTGCGGGAGAGAGCTTAGTATGCAACCCTGAGAAGAGCTAGTTGGATTAATAGAGGTAGAAGGTCAATTTAGGGTTGGAATGCTCGATAAACATAATGAAGGTTGTAATCTCATAGAAATAGAAGTTGTACCTTTCTATTCCCTCCCTAAATAGAACTGAAAGGGAAGGGGCTTTGAGGGACTGTGAAGCAAATGAGAGGGCCTTCCTTTTGTTGGGTGAGGTAGGTAATGTGGGTGCCATGTCTGCCGAGTGTTGAGATGCCTTTAGCTCTGTGGTTGATCTTACTCACTTAGAAATATAATCCTTGTTTGTGTTGTATGCTTGATGAAACCACTATAGGTTGGCTTAGCATTCATGTCCTTTGGCATGCTTGATAAACCCAACTCTAGATTGGCTTAGCATGGGGATGAGACCTTGACTGTGAGAGAGCTTGTTAGCCCTCCCTAGTGGATACACATCCTAGCTTGGGGGTGATCTCTCAGCTAAAATAGTACAGGATGGACATATATCTAAGGTTGGGTGTAACATTTCTCTCACTTATCCAGTTTCTTTGGGAAGCCTCAAGATCCAAACATAAATGATTATGTGGTGTAATTTGTGATGATATTCATGTATTATGTCTATCTGTTTATGTTAAAGTTATTAAATGAATGTTTATATGAATTTGATTGATAATTAGGCCATATGTAAGCATGTGTAGAAGGATGAGTTCATGATGGATGCTTCCTTCAGTGCATGAGTTTAATGCCTTGATAATTTTACATGTGTTAGATGTACGAATTGACCATAGTTTTATTCACCTTATATGTTCCTTTATGCATTGAATACATGATTTGAAGGACTTCTTGGCCCACCTAGATAGGGGGAAGGACTGGTATGAACCCCTTGGTTTTCATAGCTTCTCCGTGGGTCAGAGAAAGGATGAAGTTAGGAAAGAGGCAAGTAGAGTTCTTGTTGAAGGTTAAAGGCACATGGAAGGGAGCTATAAGCATAATATAAGTTGGAAAATGGCCAAGATTAGAAACCTCAGTTGGGCCATGGGATTACACCAATAAATATATCTCTCCAAGAGCTTTCCAGTGGTACCAACCTTGCCTAATTTGGATTAAGGATGAGGGAGTTATTGACCCTGCAAGTTTGTTGTTGCAGGGGTGTGGTTCCGCATTCCTACATATGCAATGCAGATTGCAAATTGCAGAGGCCGGTAATCAGCACTGGATTTGCTTTGAGACCTCCGCATTTATGATTTTCGCAATGCGGAATTCCATATTGTGGGAGGGGAAAGGCTCCAGAAAATTGGGGTTGGACTTCCACATTCCCGCAACCCGCAATGCAAATTGCGGAATGCAGAAGGAGGAATTTTCGGCAGATTGATTTGGACTTACATAGTCCCAAGTTCCACAATGCGAATTGCGGATTAGGGATTGCAGAAGGGTGTTTTATTTAGAGTATGGATTTTGGAATTCTGCAGTTCTAAATCCCACAATGCGGATTGCGGATTGTGGAGATGAATTTTTTTTCCAAAACGAGTGATGGGGGTTTCTCCGTTCCTGCAACCTGCAATGCGGATTGCAGATTGTAAGCAAGGAATGACCATGAAATTGGTTTTCAACTTCTCAATTCCACATTCCAAATTGTGGAAGTCGGTAGTAGGAATTCTTAGAAGGGGAAAATTTGGGAATCCGACTTCCAAATCCTGCAATGTGGATTGTGGATTGCCGAAGGTCAGATTGCGGATCAAAAGCCATTGCTGCTCTATGGAAAATGGATGAATTTGGAGAAAAAAATGGATCAGGTGGTCTCCCATCGCCTATGAAGGGAAGCAAGGCAACTGGGGATGTGACATAGTGGTATCAAAGCTCAAGTTACAGCATTGGGAGCTACTTGGGCCGACCCGTTGAAAAAATTACAAGAAGAGAAGCTCCCGTGGCACGATTTTGATGAACAATCATTAATTCTTATGTTGTTCCAAATTTGTGTGGATGTTTTAAGTTTTATGCATTCTTATTTTATCTAATAAATGTCCCTGTAATGAACAGTGATTGCAATAGTAGTGTTGAATCATGCAACAGGGAAGCATACAAGAAAAAGTAGGAAATGGTTACCATTAACAATGCACATGATCCCTATGAACCTGGAGAAGACGTGCTGGGAGCAAATGTGCAGGAAGAGCATGATGAAACAGAGTCTAATGAAAGAAGGGAGCAAGTAACTCCCCATAACTTGGTTGAGACAATGGTGAGTTTTAATTAGAGGTTAATGAAATCACAAGAAGAATAGCACCAACTCAATGTTTCCATATTGCATAGGCTCATAGACACGCACTAAAGGGTAAATCTTCGGTCCAAAACAAGCAATGTGGACATAGAAGAGTGAATGAAAGTATCCATTCTAGAGGGTGCTCCAGGAAGAGGAATCCAAGCCCTAAAAGGGGTTCTGTGATCAGAAAGCACATAAAACCCTCTCCAAGGTCTTCCTCCAATAGGTCAAATGGATCCAAGGATTCTCAAGGATTCACAAGACATAATTCCATCAGAAGTGAGAGAAGAAAGAAGCATATAGGTATCCCACAGGGTGAATTTCAGCTCTACAGTTGAAGACATTTTGTAGAAAGGGTTGTCAATTATATGCAGTCCACATATTAGACTCATCGAAAGATAAGGAACCAAGAATTGAAGAATTTCAGCTGTTACAAGAATTCCACTATGTATTTTATGATGAAGTGCCAGGACTACCACCAAAGAGAGATAATGATTTTTCCATCAATCTTGTTCCAAGGGAAGCACCAATTTCCAAAGCCCCTTACAAAATGAGCACACCAGAGCTGATAGAATTGAAGATGCAACTGCAAGAATTAATGGATAAAGAATATATTCGACTGAGTGTATCTCCTTTGGGTGCACCAGTGTTATTTTTTAAGAAGAAGGATGGAGCCTTGAGGCTATGCATTGATTACGGGAAGTTAAATAAGGTTACAGTCAAGAACAAGTATCCATTTCCTAGAATTGATGACTTATTCGATCAGATGAAGGAAGCTAAGGTGTTTTCCAATATTAACTTGAGGTATGGCTACTATCAATTGAGGATAAAGGAAAAAGAAATTCATAAGATATCTTTCAGAACTAGATATCGCCATTATGAGTTCACAATGGTACCATTTGGTCATACCATTGCACCTACTACATTCATGTGCCTCATGAATAGTGTCTTTAGCAAATACTTTGACAAATTTGTGATTTTCTTCTTGGATGACATTCTTGTCTATTCAAGGAATAAAGAAGAACATAATGAACATTTAAGGATGGTGTTGCAAGTCCTTAGAGAACACCAGCTATATTCCAATCTAAGTAAGTGTGAATTCTATTAGAAGAAGGTGCAATACTTGGGTCATGTCATTTTAGAAGAGGGTATTGCAGTTGATCCAGAGAAAGCTGAGACAATAATGGATTCGCCTACTCCAAAGAATGTTGCATATCAGATTTTTTATGGGTCTTGTTGGTTGCTACAGAAGTCTCATTGAATGCTTCTACAAAATAGCTCACCCAATTACCTCATTGCAAAAGAAGGAAGTGTAACATCCCCATATCACCTAAATAGCCACGAGAGACCCTGATACATTTTTTTTCTCCAAATTCGACTGAATACACACACATAGTTGAAATGACTCGGATCTGCAGCATTGGCAGGAGGTTTGCATGAGTCAGCATCGCAGTATCACGGATACTGCACAAGGCTGAAGATACCGCGAAGGGAGGAAAGTAGTGCACCAGGCGATAGTGCTTTATGTATTTTGGGTCATTTCGACCGTGTTATGTGTATTTTTGGGTCAATTGGACCGCATTATGTGGGTTTTGGGTCATCTTTTTGTAGAGTTTGTTAAGAAGTAGTTAGACAGTTTCCTAAGTGGACCAAAAATGTAAAGGCGTAAGCCTATGAATAGAATTAGAATTGTAAGTGTTGAGAGGGGAATAATGGGGAGATAGAGTTTATAAATGAGTATTTGGATATCGATTGAGATATACAAGAGCCGATGAAGGATTATCTTGTTGTATCTAGGTTTGTGCGGAGATAAATATGATGCGATAGAGTTTTGAGCAGAACCATTGTGTCTTTCCTATTTTTATGTGGTAAATGCATTATGTGATATGAATCTGTGAATGATGCAATGTTTCCTTGATGCAATTAATGCTTTACTGTTATATGTGTTGTGCATTAGTAGTTCTGTCAATGATAAGATCTGTTGACTGATATTGAAATTATGCTTAATGCTTGAGTTGAATGATTAAATCTATTTATGAATGCTGCAATAAGTTGATCAGTTGATGCAAAAAATCCTCCCCCTATCGGCGGAAACATGGTTCCGTCAGCTCTCCCTTGAACATCTTGGGTGAGACCTCATCTGCTCCGCAGGTGTTGCTGGACATGGTAAAACTTGTCTGGGCTGGTGGTCAGGTAGATCACGGTGGTTTTGGTGTCGACAGTTTGAGCAACCCCTGTCGACTGGGTTTGTGTCAACAAATGGTTCTATTTCGAGGACTGTAGCGTGAAGTGAAAGGAGGATATGTTGTGGCAACCGACAAGATCGAAAATCCAAGATTGGTTTGACCTAAAGTTGTGAGATTTCACTGAAAAGGAAAATCAAAACCCTGGGTTGTCGACAAATTGGTGGTTGGAAAAGTACATACATGATGGTCCACATGAATATTTTTTATGTGAATTCCCAATCATCCTGTATGAATGGTTAGAAAAATTGACCTATCAGAAGAGGAACTTCCAAGGTAGTGAGCCGATAGCTTGGACCCCAGAACTGATCCAAGAGATGCAAGAAGTTGACAACAAAACGTCGTAGGATGTTGAGGTCTGGGTCGACAGTATACTAGAAGGTTATATCACCAAGTTTGCAGTTTATACGACAAAGTATTATAGTGAAGCATAAAGGGAATTCCTCAATGGACCAAGAGGTAGGTTTCTGTTGTCACTACAGTTGTCCATTAAGATGCTCATTTGTGAAAAGGGCATACTGAAGATGCACCTAGACCAGTAGCAACCTGGTGTGCGGAGGCTGTGGATACCATGGCAATAGAGGGGGCATTACATGGAATGACACGGGGTAGATGGGTGCAAGCTATGATGAGACTGTGAAGGAAGTTGAGGAAGAGAGTGGTCTTACAATGGGAGGAGCAAGGTTTCGATGTGAAAAGCGACAAAGGACAGGAGAAGGTCCTGCTGTGATCGAAACGCAAAGTTGTGAAGGAAGACCACACGGGATGAAGTGAACTCATAGTGTCAACAAGGACAGCCAGGCTATGCCTAGGATAGAGGCAGGACCAAACCCCAGCAACAATGTGCCCACACCTCTGCTCACTATCTCTCATCGAGGAAGAAATACAACGTTGACATAACCGTGTTCATTGTGTCAACAGAACTTGATTGCTAGTAGCTCATCAATTATAGGAAGGAATCCTAGGATGGTGGGCGAAGATGCACAGTTGCCACTGTTCCACAGAAATAGAGAAGATAATCCCAAACAATACTGGTTTTTATGTGAAGTAGTATGGACCGTTAAGCAAATTACTGATGATGATGCCAATAAAGGACAATTGGAGACAACTCTTCGAGATCGCGCATTAGACTGGTTTATGAAGTTTGTTCAAGTTCTTGCAGGAACCCCGGAGAAGATGCTAGAAGAAGTCAGAAAAGGTTTAATTGCAGAGTTTAGAAAACCCAAGTCTGAAGCACAATTTATAACAGAACTAAAAGAGATTAAGCAATATCCCAATGAAACTGTGTGGAATTTTGACCAACGGTTCAAAACACTGATGGAAAGGGTCAACTTTGACATGAGCGATGTCCAACACAAAGAGTGGTTCATCGAGGAATTGCTACCTCACATTCGATTACCGCTGATGCAACATAACATTACAAATTTACAACACCGAGTGAGGCTCTGGAGATTGCAATGCGGTTAGAAGCTTCACCGATTGGTGAGAATGCAGCGGGCATGTCACATATTTAGACACAGCTAGTCAACTTGACAATACAGTTGCAAGACCTTAAGAAGGGTAAGGAACATCGTGAAGAGGCTTGGTGTATGCGATGTCGTGCATAAGGGCATACTAAATATATTTTCCCAGACTTCTGCAACTATCTGGTATCTGGAGCACCAAACCCATTGAGTAGCGAAGGTATGTCATGGTGCTGCATCTTTCAAGTATATGGGTATCGACATGAGGAGTTTCAATACATGCAAAAGATGGTCACAAAGCTGATGAATTTGTATTGTACATTCTTCAAATCCATGGGACATGAAGATAAATATTTCCACATGTATGGATTACTTCAAGAAAGAACATAGGATGCATTCTATGTGAAGGATGACCAACATGTTGTATAATGACTACAACCGCAACCATAGGTAGCCCAGCCGCTACCTCAACCGCAGATGCAGTTTGTACCGTAGACATAACCACAACTGTTTATTCCACAATATACTTAGATGCCATTGGCTCCGCAGTAACCATAGTACTTTCAGCAGCCATAATACGTTCAGACAGTACCCTCTGTTCATCCGAGACAGTGTGGGAAGTTGCAACCGAATCCCATGCACCAGTAATTTCCTTAAACAAAAAATCAGCAGCAAGGGGGATTCCGTGGAGGATTCCGAGGAGGACGCAGTGGAGGCTTTTGTCGCGGACCTATCCAATGTTATAATTGCGGAGTGTTGGGAGACTACCAGAGAGATTGCCCATAGTTGTAGACACAATGTACATTTTGTTTTGTTACTAATCACACTGTTCAAAACTGTCCGCAGTTGATTGCGTGATGGCAGGCAAGAAATATACCACAGTTGCAGAATCAGAACCAGTTGCCAAAACAGAATTAGCCTCAGAAACAGAACCAGTGTCCGAATCAGAACGCCAACCAAAATGTGAATCAACCCGCGAACCCGTCGCCAAACCAAAATCAAGGACCAACTGTTGCCACAATTTCAGCAAAGCCGAGGACACAAGATGCTATTGTTGCTGTTATTAATCGTGGAGATGTGACAACAGGCAAAGATGGTTTGCATCCTTTAAGCCAACTGGCTAGGAAGAAAAAGGTGTTAAGATTCAATATGCTAAGACAAAATATCAACATTACATTCCATTTCACAACAATAGCATATACAAGATCACTGAAAGAACAACAAGCACATCATAAACACAAGAGACACAGATTTATCCTGGGAAACCCTCACGGGGAAGAAAACCCAACAAAGCTTCCTCAATATAGATGACCAGCAAATACAAAGATGTAATCCACAGACATGAGCTCCTTCTCCTCCATAGCAGACCTCTCCCTCACCTATGCGCTATTCACCAGTGAGTGTTGTGTGTGTTAAAATGAGGAACACACCTCCTCTATTTATACACATCTCCGACTTGCATTTTATATTAACTAGGTCGAACCCAACTTTACCACTGGGTTAAACACCCAATTACAACTAACTGGGCCGATCCCTCTAGGGTGCTCTAATAACCCTTTGACCCACATAACACATACAGGGACGACCCCCACTAGGGAAGTCTAATAACCCAAGTTACCACATTCCGATGGAGGAATAAACATCTCCAGATATACAATACGATCTTCTCGAAGGAATGAAACATCTCTGGAATAATAAAGTACAAATATAATATTCTTTGAAGTTACAATATTTCAACACTCCCCCTTAATGAGAAGGATATTATAACAACATCTCCACGAGTAAGGATTCATCAACATCATACATGATACATCTATAAATCATTGGAAGTTTTCTCAACATCATCAGTAACTCAAGCAGTTACTGGAACATCTTCAATACTGGAACATCAACATCTTCAGTACTGAGTCTTTATCTTCTGCAGCACTCAAACAATTATAGCAACATCATCATCTAGATCCTCACGATCATCAGCATCGTCATCACACGATCATCAACATCATCATCACACGATCATTAGCATCGTCATCTAGACCATCACGATCAGCAACATCATCATCTAGATCATCATGATTAGCAGCATCGTCATCTAGACCATCACGATCAGTAGCATCATCATCTAGATCATCATGATCAGCAGCATTGTCATCTAGATCAACACAATCAACAACATCATCATCTAGTAAACACATCATCAATACAAGTATCCTCATCAATACAAGTATACATATCATCAATACAAGTATCCTCATCAATACATATCATCAATACAAGTATCAATACATCAATACAAGTATCCTCATCAATACATATCATCAATACAAGTATCAATACATCAATATAAGTATCCTCATCAATACAAGTATCCTCATCAGTCAAGTATACACAATAGCAACATACCCTACAACACACGCGATCTATTTAAGACACCTCATCATGTCTAGGGATGATGCAGTCCACTCGTCAACTTAGACAAATTCTAAGGACCACTTCTCGGAGACATACGTCTACGGATCATTTAAAACACCTCATCATGCCTAGGGATGATGCGATCCTCTCGTCATCTTAGACAAAGTATAAGGACCACTTCTCGGAGACATACGTCTATGGATCATTTAAGACACCTCATCATGCCTAGGGATGATGCAATCCTCTCATCAACTTAGACAAAGTCTAAGGACCACTTCTCGGAGACATACATCTATGGATCATTTAAGACACCTCATCATGCCTAGGGATGATGCAATCCTCTCGTCAACTTAGACAAAGTATAAGGACCACTTCTCGGAGACATATGTCTACAGATCAATTCAAGGGACCGAAGTTCGGGGATGATACAATCCCCACCTGTCCACTAAGGAATTAATTCTCGAAGACATAGGTCTATGGATCAATTCAAGGGACCGAAGTCTGGGAACGATACAATCCCCACTTGTCCACTAAGGACTTCATTATCGAAGACATAGCTCTACGGATCAATTCAAGGGACCGAAGTCCGGGGACAATACAATCCCCACCTATCCACTAAGGAGTTCATTCTCGAAGACATAGGTCTACGGATCAATTCAAGGGACCGAAGTCCGGGGATGATACAATCCCCACCTTTCCTCTAAGGACTTCATTCTCGAAGACATAGGTCTACGGATCAATTCAAGGGACCGAAGTCTGAGGACGATACAATCCCCACCTTTCCACTAAGGACTTCAATCTTGAAGACATATGTCTATGGATCAATTCAAGGGACCGAAGTCCGGGAATGATACAATCCCCACCTGTCCACTAAGGACTTCATTCTCGAAGACATAGGTCTATGGATCAATTCAAGGGATCGAAGTCTAGGGACGATACAATCCCCACTTGTCCACTAAGGACTTCATTCTCGAAGACATAGGTATATGGATCAATTCAAGGGACCAAAGTCCGGGGATGATACAATCCCCACCTGTCCACTAAGGACTTCATTCTCGAAGACATAGGTCTATGGATCAATTCAAGGGATCGAAGTCTGAGGACGATACAATCCCCACCTATCCACTAAGGACTTCATTCTCGAAGACATATGTCTATGTATCAATTCAAGGGATTGAAGTCCGGGAATGATACAATCCCCACCTATCCACTAAGGACTTCATTCTTTAAGACATAGGTCTACGGATCAATTCAAGGGATCGATGTCTAGGGACGATACAATCCCCACCTATCCACTAAGGACTTCATTCTCGAAGACATATGTCTATAGATCAATTCAAGGGACCGAAGTCCGGGGATGATACAATCCCCACCTGTCAACTAAGGACTTCATTCTCGAATACATCTTTCTACAGATCAATTCAAGGGACCTAAGTATGGGGATGATGCAATCCCCACCTTTATTCTCGGAGGCATCTGTCTACAGATCAATTCAAGGGACCTAAGTCTAGGGATGATACAATCCCCACCTTTATTCTCGGAGACATCTTTGTAGCCATCTGAAGTCATGATGTCCAAGATAACATAGATCAAAGTCTATTGTACCCTTTAGGTACCTCATCACATGCTTTGCAACTATCAGGTGAACACATCTAGTTTGCACTAGATACTGACTCAAGGTGTTCACATCAAGGCATATATATAGCCTGGTATTTGTCAGATACATCAACGACCCAATAATATGTCTATACAGAGTCACATCAACTAACTTTGAGGAGTCATCAGCTAACAACTTCAAGTCGAAACCCATGAGAGTGGCCATGGTTGTACATTTGAACAGATCAATTCTTCTCAAGATTTTCACTGCATACTTTCCTTGGTTGAGAAAGATTCCTTCTAAGCCTTTTCATGCTTCCAGACCTAGGAGGTAATGCATCAATCCGAGATCATTCATATCGAACTTTGTAGCTAGCTTCTTCTTGCTTTCCATGATCTGTTTCTCATTCCCTGTCAGAAAGAGATCATCTACATACAATAATAGTGTGATCCATCACCTTAAGGTAAAGGTTAGGAACAACTTTACTTCTGGTAAAACCCAAGCTTGTCAAGAAACTGTCAATTCTCCCTATGTGACTGAACATCATTAACACTCTGCATTGAGTGATCTTCTAGATATCTATCTGTGCCATTTCCCATCATATGGGTCTACTGATATGAGCCTCGAGATCATTCGAACTCCATGGTGAGTTCCTTCTTGCATCCATGTCATCTATATAAAGAAACCATCTTCAACCTTGTAGCAAGGGTTGAAGTCCGCATCACCCATGGTGATCATTAAGATCATTAATTGACTATCGATCCTGGGTACCCTAACAGAGCTTTCTTCAATTGAATCCTTGATTTGCACTTCTTCTTCAATTACATCATTAAGATAATGGTATTATCTAGCCACTTGGAGCAAACATCTCGTCATGATTCTCTTCCTCTTTCTAAGAGAATCTTCTAGCCACGAGCCTTCTATATTATGTTTGATTTGTAAATCTTCTTGTTGAGCATCCATCACTTGTTCGGTGTTCATCATTCTTCATGATCTTTCCTACAAATCAAAATTAAGTACATGATTAGTAATACTTCATAATCATCAAATCATGTTGACATGATAACCTATTATGTATACAGATATGATTTACATAGTTATGCTACTATCTTGACCAATACTTTGGCACAACACTTTTCCATATCCTGTATGCATACACTGGCTATCTAGATGCCTTCCATCTCTACCAGAACATACTATCGAGAGTGTGCACAACTCTCCACATGTCATCAAAGAGGTTTCATTCTAGAGAAGCAACAATGGAATGTTTGTCCAACTTACCAATCATATGCATATCGGTAGTATACTATTCAATGCTATATGAATGTTTACACTCAGCATGATATATTTTAGGAATGCAAATATGAATACAACTATTACAAGCAATATCATTTACTATTTCAAATAACAGCTCAAATACTTATCTTTTATGTTTGTGTGGTTGCCTCCCACTTGATCGTCTATATGTCTTTTGAACTTCTATTCATTCTGTACCACTGTGCATGCTCAAGTGTGCACTAGTGTCATCCTCATGATCTCATACACAAACATACATTCATTAGTATAATCTCAATATTATCAAAACATTATAATTCTAAATAATCTTGAATATGTATGGTCATGATCATTTAATACATGGGTATACTAAGATCCTAGTACAAAGTAGGATTCTAACTTGACATAGGAAAACATACCTAGATTAGTATACCTGCTTAGTTATGTCTAACATACCTAATCAATATATTCTTTGTTCTCTTCAATGATTTAGAGATCCTATGCTAGAACCTGTATATCTCATAGGTTAAGCATAATAGAACAAGGTCATACATACCTCGTAAGTAGAACTTCTATGTGATCAAAGATTATGCATGAGTATTTGTCTTCATGTCCTCATGGTCATGGAACTTGATTTGTCTTTCGTGGTGTACCTGTATCTTGTTAGCAGACAACATCAACCTCATACAACACCACAGTGCATTAGTACAATCATATATCCCTAATCAATGAATGCCTTCTATCGTTCACATGCATTCATACTTTTACTAGGGTGATGAGACAATTATAACATCAATCAAGATTGTACTAACCTAAATAACATGAAGACAAACAAATTATGAACTTAATGAAGAATCAGATTTCAAGACATACCTATATCTCCTTAAGTCATACCTGTCGAGATTTCTTGTAGTCTTCTTATGTAAGTCCTTAGCCTCAAATCCCCCTGAAACTGGATTTGGAGCTCGATTAGGGTTTGTTAGAGAAACCCTAAAAATTCAATCTTTGACTTTCACACTTCTGAATGGATGGAAGGATGTGTCTTGCTGAGCTGATCAAACTTGCCTTTGAAACTTCTGGATCTTCTGGATAGGATCCCGAACTAGGGTTTGATGGAGCCCACCCTTCTACCCAATCAAAAGGTTCGATCCAAAGCTCTAAACTTTTAATTTTCTGAGGATCTTCCAACCGTGGTCTCAGACTTAAAAAATTCCAACTTTTGTAGAAGCCCTAATTTTCACCTTTATGATCAAAATCCCGAACTAGGGTTTGATCAAGCCGACTCTTCTGACCAACCAAAATTTTTGATCTTGGTCTCTAAATTTCGATCTTGATGAGGTGTATTAAGCCATGGACTCCGATTACAAAAATTCCAACTTTCTCTGAAACCCTAAATTCCAGAAGCCATGAATGAAGGTGCTCAAAATTAATTTTGTTTTGACATAAATATGTACCTGAGTGTTTCTGCTGTAACTCCGAACTTTTTGATCCACAATGTCTGAAAAAATTTTCCTGTGGTATCCTGACCTATCATATTTCTATCCCGATAGGTCTGACCTCAATTGGATTCTCTGAGAGAGAGTTATGCCAAGTGTTGCAACGTGACATATTTATGGGATAAAACAAGAGAGCGAACTTGTACGGCGTGCCACGTGTCACTGGTTCAACTCAGGCCTCTGAAAATGTTTCTTGAGATAGTACAGTCCTTGCACTACCTATCACTTTTTACTAAATTTCATTTGGATATTCCTAGACCAAGTTATTGTTAGAAAAATAGGATCGCAGAGCAATAACAATAAACATAAATGCAAATATAATCACACATACACATTACAAGAGAGACACAGATATATCGTGGTTCACCCAACTTGGGCTACATCCACACTGAATTTTCTAGTCCTTATTATTATTACCGTCCAGCAAGGTGAAGGGATACAACCTATAGCACAACCGCTGCACTTCCTCTTCTCTGTTTCACAGTCTCTCTCCTGATCTCAGAGATCTTTGCAATGCATAAAACCTAATACATCATCATCCCTAGTCGTATTACAATGTCTTTATTTTATAAGGGAAATACAATGGGAAAATACCACGGGATACCCAAAACCATGGGCCCGCAAAACAGCTGGCGAAAACAGCCCCAAAAATTTTCTTCAGGGACGTTGCCCCTGACCCCCCATTTCTCGGGGGATCACTGGCCCCCGAACCCCCTTGGAACCCCGTGGGGGGGCGATGCCCCCCCACATCCACCCGCTGGGGTGACTATACAGTCCACCTACATATCATATAAAACTGGGGTACAAACACGGCTGATACAATATCATCTATGAGACTAGAAGATCTGGCTCCACAACCAACAGTTATGACCTTTTTGCCTAGGTCACCTGATAATGACTGAGATATCGAAGATGCAGAAACCCTAACTTGTACTGATCATAACTCACAAAGTACAACACATCTGAGGGTGTCCTTTGGACACAAGGTATATGGAGATGTTATATATGCCCTGTAACAGATCCTGAAACTTCTCCAAAATGGATTTATAGAGAAAGTTTCACGATGACTAGTTTTTGCTATATAAAACCCTAACCTCCAAATTGTCACAAGTGTCGTAAGTGCCATACATTACCTTGCTTCAGGTTAGCTATGATACCATGTTAAGATTCAATATGCTAAGACATAAAATATCAGCATTACATTCCATTTCACAACAATAGCATATACAGGATCACTGAAAGAACAACAAGCACAGCATAAACACAAGAGACACAGATTTATCCTAGGAAACCCTCATGGGGAAGAAAACCCATCAAAGCTTCTTCTATATAGATGACCAGCAAATACAAATATGTAATCCAAAGACATGAGCTCCTTCTCCTCCATAGAAGACCTCTCCCTCACCTATGCGCTATTCACCAATCAGTGTTGTGTGTGTTAAAATGAGGAACACACCTCCTTTATTTATACACATCTCCGACTTGTATTTTTTATTAACTAGGTCGCCCCCAACTTTACTACTGGGTTAAACATCCCATTACAACTGAATAGGCCAACCCCTCTAGGGTGGTCTAATAACCCTTTGACCCACATAACACATACAGGGCCAACCCCCACTAGGGAAGTCCAATAACCCAAGTTACCACATTCCGACGGAGGAATAAACATCTCCGTATATACAATAAGATCTTCTCGGAGGAATGCAATATCTCCAAAATAATAAAGTACAAATATAATATTCTTTGAAGTTACAATATTTTGACAAAAGGCGCAATTTGACATTGATGCCAAGCGCGACTCAATCTTTCAAGCATGTAATGTGATGCAAAAAGATTGCGGTAAGTCAGTTGTTTATGACATGCCTCCGGTTTTTTACTCAACGTTGGAACTAGGGCCATCGCATTAGTATGGCACCTTACAACACTTCTTGGAAAGTTGTTTATTGCTGGCAAGATATCCTGATGCTCTAGCTAAGATCGGGAGTCTGTTGCGGCGATCGACTCCGGGACAGAGGGAATCCGCTATGAATTCCTTGCAAAGGAATAAGACGGGCAAGGAAATGCGCATGAATGTCTAGATTGGGGTCTACCAGGTTGATTCAGATATTCTGTATCTAGGCTTTGATGTTAACATATTGACAAAGCAAGCATCGCAAAATATGGGGAGTCCAATGCTGAGTTGGTCTCCTATACAGCTGCAATTGGCTAATCAGGCCAAGATGTCACCAATTCGGAGATTTCCGCGCCTTGTGGTGGATATTGAGGGGATGAAGACATACGTGGATTTTGATGTCATTGAGGTTGTCGAAGGTGGAAGCTCCTATCCTGCATTGCTAGGGATTGGATGGGCTAATGACAGTGCAACAATCATTAATTTTAAGAAGTGGATGATGACCTTTGAAAATTAGGATCTCCTCATCATCACTCTGTTGGATCCAGCTGAAGGGGGACGATATGTTGAACCTATCAAGGATGAAGTTGGAAGAGGATGGGATCATGCATATAACATTTCAAAAGATCACATTCATCCAAATGCTGGTGGAGAACATGGTTGGCGTAGTTCCAGCTCTGCGTCTTCCGAGTCAGATGATGCTTTAGATAATTGGCAGAATCACCTATATGAGGTATCGTTCCGAAATTGTGGGTTGATCACACAGTCATTGTGGCATGTTACGACTGAAACTATTGAGTTGCCTCTATATGAAGGACTTCCTGGATTGTCTGAGTTTCTAGTTGAATTTGAAGCTAAGGTGTCAAAACCACAGTGGTTGTTGGCATTGGAGGAGGCGTTGAAGGCTACTTCAGCACGGTGGTGGGAAGCCTAGAAGAGGTCGATTACTGGTTGGTCACAGTGTCGAAGGTTGATGATGGTTCGCTTTGGTGACACAGAAATACACCACATCATAAGGTATGATGGGAAGAATGAACCTGGCAGTCATCTGATGGAATGTCATACTTTGTGGGCCTCGCGACCAAGGGATGAATGGGTCCATGCTTTCATCCACATTTTGGATGAAATGTTGCGATCATGGTATGCCACAACTAAGTTATGCGGGAAGATAACCACTTGGTTAGAGTTGACCGTTTGCTTTACTCATACCTTTAGCTTTGCATATGCCAACCAAGATGTCCATAATGCATTGTAGCTCATCCGCAATGTGTTTCTGAAGGTAGTTCCTGTGGCATATCCTGTGGATCCGCATACGCATTGTAAGATGAAATCGATGATGGAATGTTATAATATCACTAGAGGGTCGGATGATGGTGATGACCTGCAGAATGTCAATATTCCAGAATTAGAAGGCCGTCGCGATCTTGTAGCTCCTAATGCACTGATACATCTGATTAGTCAGCCATTGAAGCTCAAGAAGGTCAACATTGGGACAGAAGAGAACCCAAAGTTTGTGAATGTTGGTGACTACTAGGATGAAGACATGATGGCGAAGGTCACCGACCTATTGCATGAGTTCCAAGACTTGTTCCCTATGAAGTTTTCAGAGATGAAGGGAATCTTGGGGGATTGAGGGGAGATGAAGATTTCGTTGAATCCAAATGCAAGACCGATTAGGCAGCGACCATATCGCCTGAATCCGTGACATAAGGAATAGGTCAAAGTTGAACTTGATCGCATCCTCGATGCTGGCATTATTGAAACAATTGAAGAATCATAATGGATTAGTACAATGGTGGTGCAAGACAAGAAGACAGGTGAGGTCCAGATTTGTGTCGACCTGAGAAAGATGAATGACGCACGCATGCATAATCCGTTTCTGACACCTTTCACTGATGAAGTACTGGAGGGCGTGGGTGGCAAAGAGATGTATTCCTTCATGGATGGTTTCTCTGGCTATCATCAGATCAGGATTGCGAAAGAAGACCGCCACAAGACAACATTTGTGACTGAGTGGGGTTGTTTCCAGTACACAGTGATGTCATTTAGGCTGAAGAACGCACCTACGATATTCTCTCGAGTTGTTGTTGCGGCCTTCAGGGATTTTATTCAGAAGTTTCTGCAAGTTTACATGGACGAATGGACAGTTTATGGCTTGATCAACGATCATTTGGAAAATATGTGACTCATGTTGGAGCGCTGTCGACAGCATCAGATATCGCTGAACTTGAAGAAGTGCATTTTAGGATATTGTTGGGTCACATTGTTTGCAAGCAGGGATTGTTGGTCAACCTAGCAAACATTGCGCTCATTCTGAGCTTAACATTGCCTACCAATGTCAAGCAGTTGAGAGTGACGTTGGGGCACACAGGGTATTATCGTAAGTTCATCCAGGGTTCTGCAGTGATCATGGCCCCTATGGAGAAATTGTTAAAAAAGGATGTGGTATTTTTGTGGACTCCCGAATGTCAAGTCAGTTTCGAGACGCTGAAGGCTAAGATGGCTTCAACACCGATATTAGTATTTATCGACTGGAGCAAGGAATTCCATGTTCATGTGGATGCATCATCGATTGCTCTAGGAGTAGTTCTTGCGCAACAAGGGGAAGGAGATCTAGATCACCCAATTTCTTTTGCGAGTTGGAAGTTGTCGTCTGCAGAGAGGAATTATACCACTACGGAGAGGAAAGACTTGGAAATGGTATATGCACTGCAGAATTTTAGGAATTACCTATTGGGAGGTCACTTCAAGATGTTCACAGGCCATTTTGCTCTGAAATATCTAGTCATCAAGCCTGTGTTGGGGGGGAAGATATGTCGTTGGTTACTTCTCTTTCAGGAGTTTGATTTTGAGGTGATTATGAAATCGGGCCGCTTGAATGCTGGGCTAGATCATCTGTCATGAATTGAGACAAGGGAGGAACCAAATAACATTGAAGATGGGTTTCCAGATGCACAACTATTCACAATTGAAGTAGCCGATTACTACTATGAAGAAATCATTCAGTTTTTGGCGACAGGAACCGCACCGGAGGGGTTCACCACAAGTCATAAGAAGCAGCTAGTGGTTAAGGCTACAGATTTCTAGTTGATTGCAAGACAGTTGTACAAACTAGGATCAGAGGAGATCTTGAGGAGCTGCGTCCTACTTCATGACCAAGGGCAGATATTGTTAGAAGCACATACAGGAGTGGCTGGTGGGCACTATGGCTTTGGTACAACTTCCAGGAAGGTACTTCGCGTAGGGATTTGGTAGCCCATTCTTCACAATGATGCGACGGATTATGCATGGACCTGTGATGTCTGTCAAAGAACTGGAAAACCCTCTAGGAGGGATGAGATGCCACTAATACCTCAAGTAACACTGCAACTATTTGATAAATGGGCAGTGGATTTTCTTGGAGCTATCAACCCACCCGGTAAGTGCACCAGTGCATGATACATAATCATAGCGATGGATTATTTGACAAGATGGGCAGAGGGTGCACCAGTTGTAAATTGAACCGCTGATACAATATCACATTTCTTGTTCAACAATATTATCACTCGTTTTGGATGCCCAAAGGTATTGATGAGTGATCAGGGTAGTCACTTCATCAATCACACAGTCAGTGCATTAACAGCAGAGCTTTAGATACAGCACAAGAAGAGTACGCCATGTCATCCATAGGAAAATGGCACAATGGAATCTTTCAACAAAGTATTGGAGAATTCCCTGACCAAGGTTTGTAATGCGAACTGCGATGACTCAGATTTGAATATTTTAGCAGTCTCGTGGGCATATCGCACCACTAGAAAAAGGTTGACGGGACAGACACCCTTCAAATTGGTGTATGGGAAAGAGTCAGTTATGCCTATGGACTACATTGTTCCAAGTCTGGGCATAGCAGCAGTGACATGCATGAATGATGAGGCAGCGTTGGAAGAGCGACTGGAGCAACTGGTACAGCTTGAGGAAGACTGCTTTATCACTGGTATTCACCAGCGTGTGGAAAAGGATCGACAAAAATCTTGGCATGATCGCCATATAAAAAATAAATAGTTTCAGCAAGGTGACTTGGTGTTATTGTATGATAGTAAGTTCATGAAGCATCCAAGGAAGTTACAAATGCATTGGCTCGATCCATATCGCATCAGTGGCATACCTGTTAAGTTTAAACTAATTTCACTAGCAAGATCACTGAAAGAAACATAATCACAAGATAGACAAAGATATTACCCTGGGAAACCCTCATGGGGTAGAAAACCAAGCAAAGCTTTCCTCAATAAGATGATCATCCAAAATACAAGATGTGCTCCAAGACTTGACCTCCTTCTCTACCTCCTATGCAGACCTCTCAAACACAAGTGCGCTACTTTCTGAGCTGAGCAAGTGTGAGATAAGTGAGGAGCATTCTCCTCTAGTTATACTAGTTTTCGACTGACGAAATCCCTAATGGGGCCGACCTCTCCTAGTGAAATCTAATAACCCCTAAATACTAAACTCAGGGCCAACCCCCACATGGTGGGTCTAATAACCCTGGTTACCACAATCCATCGGAGGAATAAACATCTCCAGATACATAATAGGATTACCTCGGAGGGATGTAACATCTCCTGAATAATAATGTACAAATATAATATTCTTAGAAGTTACAATATTCAACACTCCCCCTTAATGAGAAGGATATTATAACAACATCTGTATGAGCAAGGAGTCATCGACTACATCATACATGATACATCTATAAATCATCCAAATCTTTCTTCAATACATCATCATCAGTAACTCTACCAATTACTGGAACATCTCACGATCATCAGTATCATCATCACACGATCATCAACATCGTCATCAAACGATCATCAACATCGTCATCACACGATCATCATCAACGTAATCACACGATCATCAGCATCGTCATCACAGCATGCCCTACAACACACATGATCCTTCCTTTCGGAATCACAATCATGTTTAAGACTATCCTTCCTTTCGAAATTACTGGATTTACTGTCTAAGGATGATTAATCCACACAATCTCATTTAAGACTATCCTTCCTTTCAGAATTACTGGATTTACTGTCTAAGGATGATTAATCCACACAATCTCATTTAAGACTATCCTTCCTTTCGGAATTACTAGATTTACTGTCTAAGGATTATTAATCCACTCAATCTCATTTAATACTATCCTTCCTTTTGGAATTACTGTATTTACTGCCTAAGGATGATTAATCCACTCAATCTCATTTAAGACTATCATTCATTTCAGAATTACTGGATTTACTGTCTAAGGATGATTAATCCACACAATCTCATTTACGACTATCCTTCCTTTCGGAATTACTCGATTTACTGTCTAAGGATGATTAATCCACACAATCTCATTTAAGACTATCCTTCCTTTCGAAATTACTGGATTGACTGTCTAAGGATGATTAATCCACTCAATCTCATTTAAGACTATCCTTCCTTTCAGAATTACTGGATTTATTGTCTAAGGATGATTAATCCCCTCTCATACATTTTGAACTAAGCGCTCAGGGACGATGTAGTCCTATCACATCCACTAGAGACTTCATTCTCAAAGACATATGTCTACGTATCAATTCAAGGGACCAAAGTCCGGGGATGATACAATCCCCACCTATCCACCAAGGACTTCATTTTCAAAGACATCTGTCTACGGATTCCTTTAGAACATGTGTTCAAGGATGATACAATCCCTCTTCTTTGTCAGAGACATATGTCTACGGATCCTTTTAGAACATGTGTTCAAGGATGATGCAATCCCCACCTATCCACCAAGGACTTCATTCTCGAAGACATATGTCTACGGATTCCTTTAGAACATGTGCTCAAGGATGATACAATCCCTCTTCTTTCTTGGAGACATATGTCTACGGATCCCTTTAGAACATGTGTTCAAGGATGATACAATCCCCACCTGTATCCTCATCAATACAAGTATCAAAACATGTATCATCATCAATACATCAATACAAGTATCCTCATCAATACATGTATATATATCAAAGCATGTATCCTCATCAATACATCAAAAAATATATATATAAGTGATATAAGTATTCTAAATATACATATAAGAATCCTAAGCATACATAAATATCTAGGTGTAATAAATAGGTATCATCATCATTGACCTTGCTATCGATGAGTGCAATCTCATCATCAGTGACTATATCACTCCCCCTTTTGAGGAGGGTCTTTTTGAACTACACCAAGCTTGTCTCAGAAATATTCAAATTTCACCTGAGACAGAGGTTTGGTCAATATATCAGCAATTTGTTTCTCAGTGCTCACATACTCGAGCTTAATAGCTCCTCTCTATACCATATCTCCTATATATAAATATCGGATCTCTATGTGTTTTGACTTGTCATGGAATACTAGATTTTCCGTCATCTTAATACAACTTTGATTGTAACACATGATCACAGTGGGATCCATTTCTAAGTCAAACACTCCAGATAATAATGTCCGAAGCCACACTGCTTCACAACTAGCATAGTAGGCAGCTATATATTCTGCTTCAACAGTACTGAGAGCCACACTAGATTGTTTCTTGCTTAACCATGAGATCATGGTAGATCCAAGACCATAACATCCACCTGATGTACTCTTTCTGTCTGAAACACTTCCTGCCCAATCAGAATCTGAGTAACCATGTAATCTGAGTTCATGACTTCCAAGATAGTATAGACCAAAATCTAATGTACCCTTTAGATTTCTCATTACATGCTTTGCAGCTATTAAGTGAACCTTTCTAGGTTCTACTAGATACTGACTCAGGGTATTTACAACAAAGCATATATCTGGTCTGGTATTTGTTAAATACATCAATGACCCAATGATTTGTCTATATAGAGTTACATCCACTAATTCTGATGAGTCATTGACTAATAACTTCAAGTTGGAGTCCATGGGAGTGGCCATGGCTTTACACTCCAACATATTGAATATTTTCAAAATCCCCACAGCATACTTACCTTGATTTAAAAAGATTCCTTTTGGTTCTTGCCATACTTCTAGACTTAAGAAGTAGTGCATTAAACCGAGATCCTTCATTTCAAATTCTGAAGAAAGCTTCGTCTTACATTTGATAATTTGATTCTCATTTCTTGTTAGAAATAGATCATCTACATACAACAGTAATATAACAGGTTCATCATCCATAACTTTGAGGTAAAGATTTGGATTATCTTTACTCTTGGTAAAGCCCATGCTTGTTAAGAAACTATCAATCCTTCCGTACCAAGCTCTGGGAGATTGCTTCAATCCACACAAATCCTTTTTCAGCTTGCATACATGTGTTCTTCCATCTTTAACCTCAAATCCTTGTGGTTGTTCTTTGTACACTTCTTCTTCAATTACACCATTCAGGAAGGTTGTCCTAACATCCATCTGGTGTAATTTCCACTTCATCATAGATGCAAGTGCCATGATAATTCTAATTGAAATGTACCTAGCAACTGGTGCAAATGTTTCTTCACAGTCAATTCCCTCCTTTTGAGAGAATCCTCTGGCTACAAATCTTGCCTTATATTTTTCAATGCTACCGCATGCAGCATGTTTTATCTTGAATATCCATTTGGAAGAAACCACACTTTTATCTTTTGGTTTGGGAACTATATCCCAAACATCATTTTTTATTATTGATTGGTATTCTTCTGTAATTTCGTCTACCCACTCCTTCTTCTGAGCATCCTCTTCATAGCTAGTAGGTTGTTGATCCACAAGATCACACATCAAGGCCACATCAGGAGCTCCATATTTTTCAGCTCCTTGAATAATGTCTCTAGCCCATGCTGGCCTTCTTTTCTTAGATAAGTTTGTAATGGGAGTTTCTTGTGGTTTCAACATGTCATGGTCCTCTGGTGTATCATCTTCAGGGATGGGCACAACTTCTGAGATTCTAGGAGGAGTGTCTTCTTCATAGACTTCTTCAAGTTGGCACTTCCTAGATTTCTTGAGAGTTGCTTCTTCTTCAAAAGTTACATCTCTACTTATTTCCATATGATGGAAAACAGGTATGTAAATTCTGAAAGCTTTGGATGATTCACAATATCCAACAAATATTCCTTTCTTACTCGAAGGATCCAACTTGGTTCTCTTTTCTTTTGGAATGTGAATGTACACTGGACATCCAAATATTTTGAGATGACTTACCTCGGGCTTCTTTCCTATGAACACTTCTTCTGGAGTCTTGAATTCAAGACAACTATGGGATAGTCTATTTTGTACATAGACTGTTGTCCTAGCTCCTTCAGCCCATAGATACATGGGTAGATCTTGGTCATGTATCATTGTCTTTATAGCTTCCATGATAGTTCTATTCTTTCTTTCAGCAACCCCATTTTGTTGGGAATTGTAGGGAGTGGTTAGTTCCCTCTTGATTCCAACTTCCTTACAAAAGTCTTCAAAGTCATTTGAAGTATATTCTCCGCCATTATCTGTTCTGAGAATCTTGATTTTCTTCTCTGAGAGATTTTCTATTAAGGCCTTGAACTCTTTAAATTTTTCAAAAACTTCATTCTTTCCTTTTAGAAAATATATCCAAGTCTTCCTTGAATAGTCATCAATGGATGGGAGATAGTATTCAAAGCCACTTAGGGATGTGGTGGGCATTGGTCCACATACATCTAAATGTATTAACTCTAGAGTATTCTTGGTCTTTGTTCCAATCTTTGGAAAAGGGATCTTGATATTCTTTCCTTTGGAACACCCCTTGCATGTACCATCATGATCAATCTTCAAATCTGGTAATCCTATGACAACTTTACTCACATGAGGTAGTTCATTGTAGTCAATATGAGCAAGCCTTCTATGCCATAGTTCATTAGGACTAGCAGCTTCATGAGCCAAGGCAGCTTCTGGATGTCCTCTGAGTTTATATAAACCTCCTTCCTCTTCACCAATAACAATTGCATCCTTAAATGATTTTCCCTTGGGCCACATGAGTACTTGTCCATCTATGAATGCAACCCCATAACCTTTCTTATCTAGAGTTGAGTTAGAGAGTAAGTTCTTCTTTAATCATGGGACATATAATATATCTTTCATTTTCAATGATGTTCCAGAATCAAGCTTGTAACTTGCTTCACCAATTCCCTTGATGGTATATTGATAGTCATCTCGTAATGACACCTTCTATGGAGAAGTCTTCTCTTCCAATCTTGAAAGAGTTTTCTTTTGTCTAGTCATGTGCTTTGAAACACCACTATCAATAAGCCATGTATCTTCTCCAGGTGTTATAGATCCTGAGAGTGCAGAGATAGGACATACTCTTCTGCATCTTCTTCTTCATACCTTCTAGATCTTTTCTTGGGGAGGGGCCTTTCTTCTTCTTCTTCATCTCTTTTAGATCTTTTCCTATGAGGCCTTACTTCCTCTTCTTCTTCTTCACTTTAATCTTCTGCAAGATGTGCTTGATGTCTTTTATAGTGAGGATTTTTCTTCTTCTTTAAAGGACAAAATTTAGAAATGCGTCCTTCTTTATGACAAATGAAACATTGGAAAGAGGAGAATTTTCTTCTTCCTTTCTTCTGAAATCTTTGTGGAGATGGAGACTCCTTGTGATTATCCCTTTTGAAGTGAGACTGATTTCTCCTTCTCTTAGTGTGTGTAGCCAAGGCTTGATCATCCTCCTTGAAAAGGGCTTCTCTGTTGGCTACCCTAGCTTCTTCTTGAACACAATCCTCCCATACTACATCAAACTTCATACTTTCTTTTTTGGCACACATAGTTTGTATAAATGACTCCCAAGGTCTAGTGAAACCATTTAGAGCAGTCATCACAAGTTCATCTTCATCAAGAGTATCACCAATGGCATCTAATTGTTCCTTGATTTGGGAGACTCTTGAGAAATAGTCTTGAATGGATTCTCCTTTGTGCATCTTGGTACTCTTCAACTGAGTTCTTAGATTCATCTTCCTATTGATGTTCTTTCCTTCATACATTCTTCCTAGGGCATCATACATTTCCTTTAGAGTCTTCTTGGATGCCACTTGGGGAATAAAGTGGTATTTAATAGAATTAGCTATGATTCTCTTTGCCCTAATCAAATCCTTCCTATGATTCTCTTTGGATTCATCTTCTTCAGGTTCTGCAACTTCATCCTTGATATATTGAGCAAGATCATTCTCTTCAAGAATGAGACCAATTATGTATTTCCATGCCTGGATATTTTCTATACCTTCTAGATTGTCTTCAAGCTTAGTGTTTGGAGCCATCTTCTCTTGGGGGAGTCCAAGAGATTGGAGATTTAATAGATGGAGTAATACTTACCAGGAGATGTGCTTCCTTTTGCTTTCTGGATCTGCAACAGAATTTCTGGTTTATCGCACTTTTGGTAAAACTAGGGTTTGACTTTCCCGAGGTTCTACCCAACCCAAAATCTTGATCTAGGACTCAAAAGATTTATCTTGAGAAGGGATATTCAGCCATGCAACCAAAATCCAAAAAATACTAAATTTTGCAAAAACCCTAATTTTGGGAGAGAGAAAGATAATTTCACCCTGTGAAAGATGTTCTATTCAGGCTAGCTCTAATACCATGTTAAGTTTAAACTAATTTGACTAGCAAGATCACTGAAAGAAACATAATCAAAAGATAGACAAAGATATTACCCTGGGAAACCCTCATGGGGTAGATAACCCAGCAAAGCTTTCGTCAATAAGATGATCAACCAAAATACAAAATGTGCTCCAAGACTTGACCTCCTTATCTACCTCCTATGTAGACCTCTCAAACACAAGTGCACTACTTTCTGAGCTGAGCAAGTGTGAGATAAGTGAGGAGCATTCTCCTCTACTCATACTAGTTTCCGACTGACTAAATCCCTAATGGGACCGACCTCTCCTAGTGAAGTCTAATAACCCCTAAATAATAAACTCAAGGCTGATCCCCACATGGTGGGTCTAATAACCCTGGTTACCACAATCCATCAGAGGAATAAAAATCTTCGGATACATAATAGGATTACCTCGGAGGGATGTAACATCTCTAGAATAATAAAGTACAAATATAATATTCTTAGAAGTTACAATATTCAACAACACCTTCAAGAGGCGCAGTATAGTTGTAGTAGTTAGATGGAGCGATGCTCCCAAAGATGGTGAATGGTAATAGGTTGAAGCCCTACAGGAAGCGCTTGGAGCAACGCGATGCTTGAGTCGCATCAGGAAAAAAAATAAAAATAAAAATGCAGGATGCCAGCTGGCAGGATGGTGCACCAGCAGGGACAGAATGCGCAAGTAGGAGTGATTGTATTGCAGTTTGGGGTTTGTGCCGCAACAGCTGCAGGGTCGTGACCCCATCAAACCAACAATACATGTAGGAAGTTAAAAGCAGTTAACTAGCGACGGATGATGAAATGATCGACATTAATGGTGGATCCGACCGTTGGATTGATAGAATCAACGGCGGATTCAAGTAATTAAGTAAGGCATGATTTGGTCATGATGCATGGGTTGATTTGGTAATGATGATTAAGGACACAATTTTGCATTATAAGAAGGGGTTGACCCTGGTCGGAAGGGATCATTGTGCAAAGTGAGAAGTATAGTTGATTGTTGCATCGTTGGGTCGAGTTGCTGAGTTAGGTGTAGTGTGTTTGCTAGCAGTGGGTTATGCACGTTGCTCAGCGCCAGAGGGTGATTAATTGTTGAGCCAAGAGGGGCCCTGGTGCGGCATGGCAAGTTAACCAGTGGTCGAAGTTTCCAGTGGTGTAGAGTCCCCAGCTCGGCCAGTGAGCATCAAAGAAGAAGTCTCCAGCATGCTCGTTGGTTCATCATTCATAATCAAGAAGCGGACGGGGGGCCAATAGTCTGAGTCCCCGCAGAGCAAACGACACCTAAGATCATTCGCAACTGTTCTGGAGGAGACCACACCAAAGGTGGGACAGTCGATCTGCCGAATTGGATATTCGGCTGCTTGGGAAGGGATAATTGCTGTGAAAATCCATGGGTATGTGCCCCCATGTTGGCCTGGTATACCGACCAGAAAGCCTACTAAAAACTAGAAATACCTAGTGTGGATGCCAGCGCTACTAGAAGGAATGGAGTGCTCTGCAGATATTGTGTCGGCATTGATGCGCATGAGATATGACGACAACGACATGATCAGATACAAGGAAATTACTTCGGATCCCTATGTGTCGAGGACGCAAGTTGGCGGAAACCCGGTTCTGCAAGATTGGGCACGTGGGTTGGCCAACGCAAGATTGATCGGACTCATCAACATGCCACACTTTGGGTGATTGAATGAGGTCAATGCTTGTGTGAATCAGTTGATGGATTTCTTCCACAGTGGAACCTTGTGGCTAGATAGATCAATTACAGTCACTGTTGATTTAATTGCTGAGATCACCGAATTTTCGAAGGATGGGCCAGACCCTTTGCAATATTTTCAGGGGAAGGAAAATGATAAAAATTTGGCAAAGCGGTTGGTACAATGCTATGGATTGGAACGCGACGGCCGCATCTACTACACTGACCGTATTAATGATAGGGTGGTCCTCAATGGAGCAAAGATACTATGTTTCAAAGTGGTGCAGAAGAATCAACCCAACTAGTGTAATTCGGGGGTCGTGGCATGTCTGGAGTAATGCGCAGAAGGTGTACCGATGACCTTGTCACTCTTCTTGTTGAATTAGTTCCTAGAGGACGCAGTAGTTGTCCAAGATGGTAAGGGAGCATTCACATACAGCTGGCTCTTGATCTTGATAACGCTTGTAGCATGGAAAAATCCCGACACATACCAAGGAATGGAAGTTGATGATGTGAAAGACCGTAAGGGTGCACGCTATTAGAATTTGTGGTGGGTTCAAGAACCCGAGCACCTTAAGGAATGCACAATGCAGTTTTGGCTCTATTGGGAGACACTACAAGAAGCAGCGACGAGAGTGCCTCGCTTATGTGAAGAAGCCGCGACAAAATACAAGCAAATTGCTCACTTTGCGATTGGACCTCATGCTATTCATGTGCAGGAATGGTGCAACCCCGCGAAGCAATGGCTGCTAACACACTACAAATTGTTCGACGAAGAGCTGGCTGCGATTATTGATGAATGGCCAGTGGAATGGCGGGAACCGGTTAGTCTAGCGGATATCTCGGCTGGACCACCAGCAACGGGCCCAGTTGATCCACCCCCCGTGCAGAACCAACAGAGTCATCATGACTCAGATCAGGAATCAATGCAGATGCCCATGAACGATGACATCCACCACGAGCTTGAGGAGGGCAAAACGAAGGCATGCTATGAGTATGGGATGATCAGTGGGGCCTCCCCAGCGACGGAGGCATAGTTGGGATGACTTATAGTGGCTGTAACCAATGCAACAAATTTGGTAGCTCGCGCCATGATGACGCAGGTAGAAGTAGGTTTCAAGGACGTAAACGTTCACCTTGATTCTTTCTGTGATATTGTTTTAAAGAAGGCACCGGAGGTTGATCCTGTACCGATAGTTGGAGAAATTAGTACAAGGCCACAAATTCGGCATGTGAACATTTCCCCAACTGCGATTGTGATGGAAAATGAGGCTCTCCAGTCCTTGCTGCAGCCATTAGAAATTTTGTGCATTAACATTAATGGGTTGTCCATGAAGGAGTTGACGAATATACAGGCAGTTTCTAGCCAAGAAATGGTGGACAGGATACAGGAGATCAGTGGTCAGTTCCTGCGATTGTAGGAAAATGGGGCAATGATCTAGGAAGAGGTCACAGAATTAAAGGGAAAGGCAGTAGCGGCGCGGGAGGTCGTCAATGAGTTGGAGGATAATCTAGAGCAGCTGAGTGCTGAGAAGGCTCGAGCAATTGAGGAGTTGAAAAAAAAGCAGGATTGCTTAATAGTGGAGAAAGCCAACCTATGGGATAGTGGTGTGCGATTGGAGGTGGTAGTCTCTGAAGCATGTCAGCATGTACCGGAGCCCAACACATAGTTGGATCCAGTTGAAAGAGTGCAACGACTTGGGGCTTTAATCTCCCAATTACAATGTGACAATGCATATTTAACAGCTCAAATAAAACCTGGCACACCACAAGAGAAAGTAGATGAAGGGAAACGCACCATCGAGGAGTTGGCAACACAGATGGGTGAGCTGGAATAGGAAGTGACAAAGATCACTGCAGAGATTGCACAGTTTTGGGACAACATCGTTCAGTACGAGCAGTTAGAATAGCTTACCAAGCTACGGCAAGAAGCCAAAGGGAAACTGGAAACACTGAAGGTGTCAATGAGAACGCTGCCACCAGTTGCTCAGGTCACCAAATCGACAGAACTGAAAGAATTGCAGCAACGCATCGCAAAGGCCGAATAACGTCAGAAGAAGCACAACACACAGCTGGAGGAGTTCCAAGAGGTTGGAGCACATTTTTTGCGCAAGGCAAGTTCCGCACTACAGGTAGTGCAGGAGGGTCGCCGACAAGTTGCTAAGAAGAAGAGTGAGCATCCATCCACGCAGGATGTGACAGCAAGTCAGAGAGTGGCTGCGGAAGTAAAGGAGAAGGTCAAGGATGTCGATCAACAGTACGAGGAATTAAGGCCGAAGACTACTGAGTACACCATGTCCAACTGACGTGGCTTGAGGGAAAGCCATAAGATTATGTTGGGGTACTGTTGGCAAGAAATTTGGATGAGTCAGCATCGCAGTATCATGGATGCTACGCAAGGCCGAAGATACTACGAAAGGAGGAAAGTAGTGCGCAAGGCGATAGTAGTTTATGTATTTTGGGTCATTTGGACCGAGTTATGTGTAGTTTTGGGTCAATTGGACTGCATTATGTGGGTTTAGGGTCATACTTTTGTAGATTTTGTTAAGAAGTAGTTAGAAGGTTGCCTAAGTGTACCACAAATGTAAAGGCATAAGCCTATAAATAGACTTAGCATTGTAAGTGTTGAGAGGGGAATAGTGGGGAGATAGAGTTGATAAGTGAGTATTTGGATATCAATTGAGAGATACATGAGCTGATGAAGGACTATATTGTTGTATCTGGGTTTTAGAAGAGATAAATATGATGCGATAGAGTTTTGAGCAGAACCATTCTCTCTTTCCTATTTTTATGTGGTAAATGCATTATGCAATATGAATCTATGAATGATGCGATGTTTCCTTGCTGCAATTAATGCTTTACTGTTACATTTGTTGTGCATTAGTAGTTCTGTCAATGATAAGATCTGTTGAATGATGTTGCAATTATGCTTAATGCCTGAGTTGAATGGTTAAATCTATTTCTTAATTCTGCAATAAGTTGATCAATTGATGCACAAAATCCTCCTTCATTCGACGGAAACATGGTTCCGTCATCTCACCCTTGAACATCTCGGGTGAGACCTCATTTGCTCCGCAGGTGTTGGTGGACAGGATAAAAGCTGTCTCAGTCAGAGCTCAAGGAGATCGCGGTGGTTTGGGTGTCGATAGTGTGAGGAACCCCTATCGACTGGGTTTGTGTCAACATGTAGTTCGCAACCTGCAACTGCAAATCCACAATCCACAATTGCGGATGTGGAAGTGCCAAACTTCATAACCGGAAAGCTTACCTTTTCACAATCCGCAACGGCGGATCCGCAATCCGGAATGGCAGATCTGCAATCCGCAATTGCATATGTGGAAGTGCCAAACTTCGTAACTGGAAATCTTACCTTTCCTCAATCCGCAATCCGTAATCCAAATTGTGGATGAGGGAATGCATAATTCCACAACGAAAAAATTACCTTTCTGCAATCTGCAATTCGCAATTGCGGATGTAGGCATGCGAAACCACACCCCTACAATGGTAACTCTCCACAAAACTTCTGAGGGGTATAAATTCTCCATCCTTGGTCCAAATGAGACCAGGTTGGTACTGTTGGAAATATCTTGGAGAGGTCTATACAATGGTGAAATCCCTACCCCATCTGAGCACTCATACCATGCTAAATTTTCCACCGAAGTTTTGTCCATAAATCCACTTAAAATACTTAAACCTTATCCCTGCCAAGGTTCTGCTCCACTTCTACCAAGTCTTTACTCCTTCATCTAGTCCATAGGGTGCCTATTCTCCTGATCACAGTCCTGACTAGACTACATTGCACCTCTTAGCCTTGAATAGAGCCCTATTCATCAAGGGTAACATATGTAAGTACAATGTAAGTATAAAAGGCAATATACATAATTATGCTCAATAACTCATGGAAGAGGGTCCATGCATCAATAAACAAAATGATACTAAAGCATTATCCACCCTTCAAAAGGGATTATACTTATTCTATTTTCTCTAATCAGATTGAGTGATGGCATACGGGTATTTAGCCTTATTCCTCAAGCATGAACATATATATGAATACCAACATAATCAAGAAGATGCAAGGTGCGGGAGTAAATCAATAACATGCCCATAAACATAATACATAATACTTGGGAATTCATCCCTATTAACCATCTGAACCAAATCATGCATTTGACATATATAACACACACACATCTAGCATGCATCCAACATTCATCATGGCACAACAACAACTTCAAAAAAGATTCAGATACAAGGCATAAGTATACAACCCTACTCATACAAAGCTTCCTATTGCTCCACTTCCATATAAATTCATTCAATCAATAATGGGTATGTAATAAGCAATCGATAAACACATGAGACATCCTTATTCAATCACCACATGGGCACTTATCTTTTAATTTGAAACTAGTAGGAAACCATCTATGGACTCCAACGTTCCATCCCAACAATAAATCTCTGCCTAACCTCTATTATTTATGCAATCGAAGATCATCCCCGAGCTGGGGCTATGTATCCACTAAGGAGTATCACTCAAGCTCACTCACAGCATTGGTTCATATTCCCTCAAGGCATTCAACACACAGTGGTTTTCAAACAAGTGGGGAAGCAGGGACTAAGTTCACTAATTCATTGAGCTCAACCATAAGGCTACAAGAATATCCCTTTGGCCTCAGATAGCCCAGGAACCCCCGTCTCCTCCACTCTCAGTCTGAGTAAGGTCCCCTTCTTTTCTACATAGTCCCTCAGGTGCCCCTTCCTTCACCACTGATCTAGGAAGGTATGGTTGGTATTGACTTCTAAACCAATGGATACTTGAACTTGTTGGTTCAACTATCGGCCTCTAAGACAAGGTCTTCTTGATATTATGTGGCTTTGCGATTCCAATCCCCAGGTTCTCACGGATTCTCTGCACTGTTCAAGATTCGTAATACCTATCAGGTTCATACCACTTGGTCACGAGCAGACTAGGTTCACACACACCATTTCTATCTCTATCAACTCTCTAGTATTTTCTTTTACACAAGAAAATGCGACTATCTTCAGGCTTCCACCCGATTGTCTCTGCGTATGCAGAAATGTATGAGCAAGCTGTCTCTCTGTGGGGCGATGGATTGTGAATGGAAAGTGAATGAATGGATTGTCCATCTAAATGAATGTGGTGGTTGTTTCCTTCCACCCTCGAGTATTCAAATAGGCTCTACCAATTTCAGGCGTTGAGTGTCTTTCCGGACAAGCAATCGGGGTCATGCTCTGCCATTCGAAATCACAGGCATGCTCCATACTCCATCGGCTTCCGCAATAGGGTTCTCAACCACCCTCTACAACCTCTTCAAATTTCAGCAGGGAGTTCCAACAGGTTCACAATCAAGCATGTGGCAACATGGGAAACAAATCCCATAACCCCTCCTCACCTCTCCCTAGAGGATACACGACCCCTTTTCTTTCACGTTGCCTCCATATCCAGTCCCTTAGGTATCTTATTGCATTATTAATATTTGCATCATTAACATTTATTCATGGCTTAACAAAAAATCAATAATTTACTGTCAAATACTTGCTTATGCACTAAAACCTAAACATCCACTAGTGGGGGCCTTATCCTTGAACTCCACACTAGGGTGTCACACATTGCATACACTATTTAGACTAAGTCCAATAACCATACGGGTCAAAATAGGGGCACTACAACTCCCCCTCCCTTAAAATAACACCCTCCTCGGTGTTCCATTACTTAGGATTACATTTACAATTTATACATATCCAAAATTGCAAAAAAATGTTGCAATTTTCCCCGTGCATTACATCCTTTTACTTGGAAATTCCAGGACTTAGTCCTTTAGTTCCCACAAGATGTCCTTGTTGGATGTGATATTCTAGCTATGTTGGTGGGCATTGCTCCACAACAATTCTTCTTTCTTCTTGCTTCTCAACTGATATACAAGCCTGAAATATTCATGGCTTCTATCTTTCTTGTTGCCTCTTGTTGGGAAGTCATGGAGGCAATGCTCTCCTCCACATTTCCAACATTTTAGTGGTTGATTTATCTTTACCTGCTCAATTTCCTTGGAGCCTTCTTGCCTAGAACGTTTCTTAATGGGATGATTGGATGAATGTTTCTTCATCGATTCACTGTCCTTTCCACTAATGATGGATTCCATAATTCTTTTTACCTCCCTTTGCAGACAAATAGAGTCCTGCAAAACCTTGTGGTTCATGTCATTATGTTTCCTCTGTAGCTTGAGCATCTCTCCAAGATTTCCTTGGGTCTTGGAAATTGTTTGGAGCATATTTTTGGCCAAATCCAACATCTTTTAGTCTGCTTCCATGGTTAATGTGCACAACAACCCACATTGGCTTGCTAGCTCCATTGGTCTTATAACAGTTGCAACCAATTGCTTTCAATTTCTGACCTGTGAAATTCATCATTGCAATTTCTGTTAGGCCAAGCATAATATAAACATTAAGATCAGTCAATCACTTTCCAAATTGAAATAGGGAGTTCATGATTTATCCAAACACTTCCACACATTTCATGCTTTCCCAACATGCAAATGAACTCATTCATGTTCATCATTTCACAGGGAATTCATTAGTTCAACATTCACAATTATTTCCAACAATTAACACAATCATTTCAAGTCATGACATGCATCAAATGATTTTATGTTTTTTTATAAATGCATCAATAAGAGGAAAGAGAGAGCAGTAAGATTTTTCTCCTCTTAGTCTTGTTCCACTCTCGAACCCACACCACCACTGTGGTTTCATGCTCTTAGCCTCTTTCACTTCAACGTGAATTCTTGACTCGCCCTTCCTTGGCTATGACACTTAGTGTCTAAGGTTTGTTTAAGGATTTTAAACTAGGGAACCCTTCACCACTGTTTCCTACAAAACCTTTGGCTGCTAGGACCTACACAAGTACACTAGCACCATTTTCCTCATTGTTCCTCATGCTGAGCTCTTCCAAGACAGTTAGATGTCTACATGCATCCTTAGGATGCCTTCATAGTCCTTGCTCTCAGTAATACCTACACTCAAACATTGAATCAATTCGCATGTTTAGTTTATTTTCATAGGGTTTATCCTTAAGAAAGAGTTTAAGAAATCATAATCAAATCACATACACACATATATTCATATTAAATAAGCAATAAGCTGCAAAGTAACCAAATACTTAGCTGTATTGGATGTCTTCACTCTATTCCACATGATCCTTCTTTGTTTTACAAGCCTTGGATTGCCCGTGGGTATAATAATGAATGTTGGGCCAACACGTAGGATGATCCACAACCATTCGAATAGGAAATGCCAAGCCATTACGTTGACTGGGTTTATTAGACATCCCTTTTAGCAATATGCTAATCTAGTACTCCAACTAGGTTTATCAATCATTTAAGGAATCTTTGTCCAGCATGCCGCCTGCTCCACAAAATTAAGTAGTTAATTCCCAACTAGTTACTCTCTAGATTTACCAAGCATTTGTAGCGCCAAACCGGTTACTCTTTGGATTTACCAAGCATTTGCAGCCCTCTCAGGGTCCTTGCTTCCTACACTGACCAAGGTTTCTAACAAGAAATAAAAGCATATCAGCTTAGCTGTTAGAAGGATTATACCTGAAATATTCATTATTCCAAACACAAATAAATGAAATTGAATAGTTATCTGTATTGTGCATTTCCTCTCTAATCCACAGGGTCCTTCTTCGCTTTTGCAAGCCTTCGGATCGCCTATGGACTTGGATGTTTGGCCAACACTTATGCTGCTCCATAACATCAATTAGTTTATAGTTCCCAACCAGTACACCTTCACGCCGATTGGATTTACCAAGCACTTGGTGGTGCCCAACTAGTCCCATACCTGGCTGGCCCTCTCCATTGTCGAGCCAGCACATCCATCTGGGTAATCAGCCGATGGAAGGAAACTTGGCCACCGACCATATAGGTCAAGGCTCTATTACTCTTCCTCACGATTGCATCATCCTTTCACATGTGCCACAACCCTTCATGCACATAACACCCTTCCTCGCAACCCCTCATGAAAACCTTTTCACTTTTCTTCTTCAGTGCACAGCAACAATTGCATTTGTTCAAGTTGTCAACACAAGCTGGATAAACAAGCTCATCAGTGTTGCTGCTCCAAAATGGTAAACATATTTCATAACATTCACTATCAACTATTGAAACACCAGGAATGCGTCCATTCCCTTAGGGCGTAATCAATATTGATAATCCTAACATAACCCAGCATCATAAAAGGTGTGCACCCCTCACTGATGTGAGCCATGTAGGCCCCCAATCATACTCAAGTAGTCTTCCATAATGGAATAAAATCAAAACATGATCTGCATAGTAATTCTAACAATTAGACATGCATATACATATATATCAGCCAGGTTTTATAGAAAACTTATCCATTTGCATATGTAGTCTCTCTTCACTTGTGAGGAATGGGGGATCCCGTCTCTGAGTTAACAGTCCCTCGGTTTTCCATCTCATTTCCTTTTTACATTCCATAACCCACATGCGTCTCCCTGACATAATATTTACCATCTCACTCGCATGGATTACCACATGTAGTTCAACTGAGATATCTCAAGATTCACAATGGCGTTTCACCTGAAACCCATTTCCCAAGCATGGAATCCTTCCCATGAAGTTTGGATTCTGTAGGCCATAACACATGGTCTTCTTACAATGTGTCTTCCTGGAACACTTATCCAATAGCCGAACAATCATCAACATTTAACAATCAACCTCAAATCTGGTTCTCAGAATCAGTTAATGCCATTAATAATTAAATTCAAACATGAATTTACTGTTCTGTCTCATGCATAAATTGATTGGTTTAACCAAGAGACCATTCTCATATTGTTTGTCTCTTGTACATGGTAGATTTCATTCCCTGCTATGGCCTTACCCACGTTGCCATACATAGGACATTTCTTCCTGAAATATGAAACTTAAAGTAGCCAAACACTTGTAAGTTTCCATGCATGTAACCTCTTCATTGCTGTAACAGTATAATAGTTACTGAAGTGATATCAGAATTATAGCACTTCATAATTCAAACACTTTCAACTATTATCCTTTCAAATTCAATGAAATACACACACACACACACACACACACACACACACACACATATATATATATATATATATTACATGCATCACTGTCATAATAAAATTGCAAGACACAATCGCCTTATACCTGCAATCAAATCAAAACTTTAAATGCTCATTACTTCGCAGCCATATCATTTTTATGTAACTTTGTCCTTCCAACAGAGCACTCTGGTAGTCTTCTCATCATGAACACCTTTGTACAATCCTTCTCCTGCATTCCCAGCAGCTCATGAAATGATCTCAGAATTACCACTAATTCATCATTTCATCTATTGTCTAATTGCAATGAACATACATCGTAACCATGCATTCACACAATGCATCTCAACATGTGCACCTACACCTATGCATGCACATTACAACATTTACACAAACTTTTCATGTGCATTCACTTCATGCAACCATAGGTTTACAAATCCTCTAATGCAGGCTTACCATTCAAAACACATATGGCCCTTACTTGCTTAGTTATTAAACTCGTAACCAATCTATGAAAATGGCACAATGTAACTTCATATGAATGCATTCTAACATTTACACAATAACATGGTAAAAGGTCCTTTCCCTTACTACTCCATACCTTACCATGCCATGGTGGTATGATATTCACATCAAGTGCATTCAACCATACATGCATACCATCTTATCATTACAAAGTATGGTTCAAGGGATTCTTACCCAATCCTTCAACACTTGTACCATCAACACAAATAGATCATATCTGCATGGTTCCCATGAGTATTCTTGATGTTACTTGGTCAGCTTGGCTTCAAGGATTACACAGTCCTTTCACCAATCCTCATGATAACAAATCTACTACACCAACCTTTCTTCATAAGTTTACTGGTCACATGCAACAACATCATCAACATTTTCAACCAGGATTCAACCACAACAATTGTCATTAGTGGTTTATTGCATATGTAAAACATCACTGGCTTTACCAATCTACAATTCTCATATTCATGTACTATGGAATATCTAGAAATATGTCTACTACTGCATATTCATCTCAATTTATCTAATCATATCGTATTTTCAACATCTCTATGCTATGTTTTTCTGCATATAAAATCATGAATATAACGCAAGATTAGAATGGGGTTAATGAATTCTCCCTTCCAATTCCCTTTCATAGCATCGAATTCTTCTTCCATGTAATAGTTGGTCCAATTGCATGGCTTGGTCATCCTTCAGTAGCTCTCCTAGAGAACTGCAACAACTCTCATTGAACCAAGTTCACATGCTTGCCACTCATGTTGCTTCCAGAATCTGTGGTCAAGTCCAACTCAACCTCTCTTAGACTAACCTGTAAGCTCGTACTTCGGCCCAAACAACCCCAATGTTGCAACTGAAGCTCTGATACCACTCTATAATGTCCCCATATCACCTCCAAGACCAAAGGATACCCTGATACATTTTTTTTCTCCAAATTCGACAAAATACACACACACACAGTTGAAATGACTCAGATCCACAATCCGCAACCTGCAACTGCGAATCCGCAATCCGCATGTTATCACTCAGATTTTACACTTTGGCTGTGGAAATATAAACCTAAGGTAACTATTTAATTCAAACCAATGTTGAGGAGGGAAATTAGCATTTTCCCTACCAGAGAGGGCTCTCTCAAAAATGTGTAAATGGCTAAAGATAATAAATGGATTTTTTTCAAAATAAGTATGTGGTTGAAATTCACACAAGAATCATTGGGCATGGAGTCAAAAATCAAGAAATATTTATACCAGTAGATAAACAATAATAAATATTATCATAGAGGCAAGGTAGTTGTCGTATCATAGTCAAAGCTTTTTTGCAGGTGATTTAGAAAGAAACATAGACAGTCCATCAATAATGGGCACCGTTTTAAATGAATCCATTATCAACTTTAGAGAAGTAATTGGATACTCATATCCAATAATTCTAGGCATACATATATGAATCTCAACTTATTATAAACTTTCATCTGAGAATAGAAGATAAAACATACTGGAAGATATAACGAAGGAAAGTAAACATGCACATGTAAGAAGAGAAAAGATACATAGTGCAATTCTGATCAACACATGAATCTCTGATTCTATAAAAATATGTCATTCACTATATGGATCTTTTATATAAAAAATATATCAACTCGATACAAAAATTATTGTCTTTCAAAAATTTTCCAACCCTTTCAAAAATGACTATCATTGTCTTTTATACAAAACTTCTTTGAAGCAAAACCTAACTGCTTCTTTTAACTAAAAAATAAAATAACTTAACTAAACTTTCCAAATGTCATTTGAGTCAAAGTCATAAAATATTACAAATTTCTTTTGAAATACAAATATTTTCAAGTTTTCATTTGATGTAAAATCTAACGGATATTTTCAAGTACGAAGTGTGTACTTCATTTTTCCAAATTTCTCCACGTTAGTCCACTGATCAGTAGTTGGAAGATCGTAGCTTGTCATCTCTTTTACCATAACTCTTATTTCAATATGATCTGCAAAGGAAATCTGTGGAAGTCTTTCATTAATTGAAACTAGCTTATTTAGAATTTCAAAGTCTTCTACAATCTTTTCCATTAAAATCTTCCATGTAGGTAAGTGATTTAAATGCTGCAAATTCCCATGATCCATTCTTATGTCAAACAATAACTTCTTATATTCATCTTGGGGAATCAATTCTTGATTTTCATCCCAAAATGAAGGTAAGCTTTTTTCAATCAATTTCTCAAATTGTCTTTTGAATCCCGCTACTTGTTTCTTCGTGGCTCCAGCTTTGGATTCAACATTCTCAATGTGTGCATGTTTTCCTAATATTTGCCTTGCCCATGTAATGACTGCAATCTTGTTCTTAATACCCATAACTCTCATATCTTCTTCTGTTAAACTGTTAAAAAAGGTAATTGTGTTTTGTGTTGTCTCCTTACGCTTCCTATTTATATTCTCTCTGATTGCAGTACAACTTGTGAAAGCATCTCTAATCACTTTTTCTTTCACTCTTATGAAATCCAAATAAGGTCTGAAATTTTCAGCTTCTTTTACAATCAAATCCCATACCATGTGCTTACATCCTTGCATAGTTGCTTTCCCTGTCACTTGGTGTGCCAATTTTTTATTTGTTTCAATTAATTCTTTGTACTTCTCTTGCAAATATTTTGTTTCTTCATATTTCTTCTCACTTTCTTCTTTTAACCTATGGGTTTCCTCTTTTAATTCTTTAATCTCGAAATATTTTAAACTTACTTGAGACATGGCCTGTAAAATACTATCTGCGCTATTCTCATCTTCAATCTAATATGTACCTATTTTTTGCTGGGCTAGATTTGACAATTTGTTTTTCAAATCTTCAACTTGACTTTTAAAACTTGTTTTTTCTTTTTCCCAACTAGTTTCTTTTTCGACCATTTTTAATAATTTAGCTGTAACATCATTCACTTCTTTAAACATTTCTTCTTTTTCATTTTCCAATTTGGTCAATTCGGGTCCTTGAATAAGTTGAGTATCTGAGATTTTCAACCTCTTTCTCCAGTCTTGGATTTATTTTTCTTTCTCTTTCAACAATTTTTTTCCTGCATCTCCTTCAGTTCCACTTCCAACCAAATCCATTTGCAACTTATTAATTTGCTATTGGCGGGATTTGTTTTCTATTTTTTCTTGTTTTAATTGATTATTCAAATTATCTACAACAATTGTCAATTTTTCAACCTCCAAGGTCACTTCCAAAAAACAACATATATCACCTCCCCCGTCTTCCTGTGTAAAATAATTTTATCAGGTGCAATGATCTTCTTCATATTGAATTTCATTTCTGTAACTTTATCACTTGATGATATTTCCAAATTCAATGTATTCTCCTTTACATCTCGACTAGTAACCAAATTAAGATCTGACTTAGCCAAGCTTCTAACTTTAGGGAATAATTGGAAAGTATCCTGAGACGAAGCTTGCTTGTCTTGGTTGTACTTGCTAAACGTATCTGCTCTGTTTTGAAACTTATTTACATCTCCTGTTTCTGTAGCCTCTTGAAATGTATATTCTTGTATCCAAACTTCTGGTACTTTTTCATCTATAAGTAACAACAAATCTTGTTGTCCATCCAACTTAGTTTTTTTTTTTGTTCTTGCTCTCCACTTTCTGAATAAATGGTATCTTGAAAACTTCTTTTTCCTCCAATAACTGCAGTGCTCGTTGAAGTTTTTGCCTCTCCTGTACAATCTGTCAACACCAATTCTCCTCCTTGTAGACTTATATTTTCCTCACTTTCATATTGTATCCAGTTTGCTTTTTCTGACATTCCTTCCACTTCTTGATGAATGAATGCTTTAGCATGATTTAAATGTCGCCTCTTCGATATGATATGAAAAGGATCATAATCGATAGCCACTTCCTTTTTGAAATTCATTTCCTCTAATAACTTCTCTATGTACATGATAGCATATTTATTTTTTACAGTAAATGGTCCTACTGTAAAAGGATACTTGATATTAGTGGCCTTCTTAAAAAATAAAAAATGATTATCTTCTATAATCAGTTTTTGTCTCACAAACTCAAGGGAAAAGACCCTTAATGTCAAAAATGTTGGCAATATGTACGGTTGATGCTTGAAAGCATACAGTCTAATAACATTATTTTCTTTCGACAAAAACCAATCTCACACGGCTAATTCAGTATTCAACTGCATCAATGTCTTCATTTCAAGTAACACTCTGGGTAGCCTTTCTCCAAAAATCATGCTATATATCTCTAATAACGTATAATTCATATAATTGAACATATTATCCTCCACTGGATTTGTGAAAATTATCTTTGGAAAAAGTATTTCTTCTCGGCTGGCGAAGATAACAATCTTCATACGATGGGACTGAAACCTAAACTACTTTAGAGTATGAAAATTCGCCAACTGTAAATGAATCCTTTCAACCAGAAATTATTCAAATTTAAGACGGGGTATCTGACTACCTTCAGCTTCAAGTGAACCGATGTTCATTCTAAACAAAAAAATTAATTGAAGCTCAGTCACCCATGCATCTGTATCAAGACCTAAAAACAAACCAACAAGGAAAGGACGAGTTGGGTATTTTTATTGAAAAGACTAACATATAAAGGTTAAGGAGTTTCAGTGACTTCTAACTCTGGTTTGAGGCAAGAGGCCATGAAAATCTACTTTGTTTCAGGGGAGGATTGGTGAAATAGGTCGATAATTGACCTTTCAAAAAAAATCTCAGGTTCAGGTATCTCAGACATAGGTGCTTCTAAGGCATCTCTTAGGAGCAGGGATTCTATCCGACAAACAATTCTATTTTTTGCAGCATTCATAATAGTTCGCTCGGCTTCGGAGCAATTTGACGCACACCATGACACATACTCTGGAAATGAGACAATTTGGTCAAGGAAAAATGACAACAGGGATGACTGACTAACTCTGTGCATGTCCAGACCTCCTTCTAACAAATTCTTCAACCTCATTTTAATTTTTTCCACTGATTGTCTAAGGGAAGTATCATAAATATCCCTATCTCTATCCTCCACTACATCATTAACTTTAGATTCATCTACATCGTGAACTGTTTCCATTCTTACCCTTTATAAACAAACTTAAAATATCATTAGTTTGAAGTTATAAGGGCCTACCTGTCACTGACAACCATGTGCTTCATCCTGCTCTATCACTTGCCATTGTGCCCACTTGTTTGAAACCTTCCACCACTGACAATCCAAAAGACAAATGTCAACTTTCTCGGGTTTCTTTCCTATATATAACCCACTTTCTTTATCTTCCAAGCATCTTTTCGGGCGCTTATCTTTCCCAACCATTGATCTCATGTGCTACAATATCGACCATTAGATTGCGTGTCCTTTTTGCTGCTTGATACCTTCTTTATTCCTGTTGTTCGATCATTCTCATCCTGCAAATCTCTACTGTCGGATCTCAGCGGTAATCACATGCAATACCACTTTGCAACCGGGAAGGTGGTTTTTGGAACCAGCTTTATCAAATGCGGACTAATCTGACGCTTCCATGTGTCTAGTTGTTTTCCTTTACTCATCTGTTACCTCTCTTATATGTTGCTCATCTTCCCGATGCGTCAATCATCTATGGTGGAGATTTGCGAAATGTTTAAGCTTTGGACCTTTCCCGTTGGTGGGCTCGATTTCACTATCTTTCACGCAGCTGTAATTTTCATCACCGTTTATTTAATTTTACATGCAACCTGAGCCGTTGATCAGTTGAAACTTGCACTATGATTTAAGGATGTATCCCAAACCATTAGATATTTTATCATTAATTTTAGCCCTCAATCTCAGCGACATGTCCTCTACCATAGTGGTTTCATGTCCTCTCAGAACGGTTTTGCTTACCACTTTCCTCGCTTGTGAAGCGCTCTGTAGCTGCCACCTATCCAATGGTATTGATTTTCGCAACGGCTTTCACACTTATCCTCCGCGCAGTTTGGAAATGCGACAACACATGAAGGTCGTTGATCTCTTGTTTGCGATCAATCAATGGTGCATTTTTCCTGATAATTAACCTTATAATATTTGCCTTCGGACTAAAGCCTTTTGGCCCTTTTTTGCTCATTTTGATTGAATTTGTGCACATTTCCTTTGGAATTTCTTTAGTTTTTCTCTTTAGTGTTTCTCTTCACAACCTTTGGTCACCTCTTTAGCTTCATAAACTATGACAACAATTACCTTTCAAGTCTTTTCAAGGAATTTTCAAAACATCTCTTTACTAATACATCATTATTCACATTGTGAAAACTAGGTGCTAACACCACAATTGTGGATGCGAAAGTGCCAAACTTCATAACCGGAAAGCTTACCTTTCCACAATCCACAATCCGCAACGACGGATCCACAATCCACAATTGCGGATGCGGAAGTGCCAAACTTCATAACTAGAAAGCTTACCTTTTCATAATCCGCAATCGACAATGGCGCATCTGCAATCCATAATCCGCATTGCGGATGCAGGAATGCAGAATTCCACAACGGAAAACTTACCTTTATGGAATCCACAATCTGCAATTGTGGATGCGAGCATGCAGAACCACACCCCTGCAATGGTAACTCTCCACACAACTTATGAGGGGCATAACTTCTCCATCCTTGGTCCAAATGAGACAAGGTTGGTACTGCTTGAAAGCTCTTGGAGAGCTCTATCCAATAGTGAAATGCATGCCCCATCTAAGCTCTCATACCATGCTAAATTTCCCATTAAATTTATGTCCATAACTCCACTTAAAAGACTTAAACCTTATTCCTACCAGAGTTCTTCTCCACTTCTACCAAGTCTTTTCTCCTTCATCTGGTCCACAGGGTGCCTATTCTCCTGATCATAGTCCTGACTAGACTAGACTGCATTGTTAGAAAAACAGGATTGCAGAGAAATAACAATAAACAGAAATGCAAATATAACCACACACACATTACAAGAGAGACACAGATATATCGTGGTTCACCCCAACTTGGGCTATGTCCACACTGAAGTTGCCAGTCCTTATTATTATTCCGTCTAGCAAAGTGAAGGGATACAACCTGTAGCACAACCGCTGCACTTCATCTTCACTTCTCACAGTCTCTCTTCTCAGATCTCAGAGATCTTTACAATGCATAAAACCTAATACATCATTAACCCTAGCCATGTTACAATGTCTTTTCTTTATAATGGAAATACAACGGGAAAATACCACGGGTTACCCAAAACCATGGGCCCAAAAATTGGTGGAAAAAAAAACCCTAAAAATTTTTCTCAGGGGCTACGCCCTCGGACCCCCTGAGCGTCGGGCCAGGATCATAACCAAACTTGGGGTACGGACATGGCTGAATCATCATCTATGGGACTGGAAGATTTGGCTTCACAACCAACAATCTCCCACTTGGAGACTGATCACAACAACTCCACCGCTACTGTACTTGCTAGACTTGGACTTGGAAACTTTCCCCTCTTCACCTTCATGCTAGAAGGCTAACTGAAACCGAGCAAGAACTCAGTTTCTCTTTGGTCACTACCTTTGTGAACATGTCTGTAGGATTCTGGCTAGTATGTATCTTTTCCAGCTTCAACAGTCATCTTCCAGGACAGAGCATATGAAATGGTACTTGAGCTATATATGTTTAGTCCTGGAATGGAATGTCGAAGTCTTTGTAAGATGAATGGCACTCTGGCTATCACTATACAACCTGCTATCCTTCTGCTTCTTACCCAATTCCTCCATAAACCTCTGCAACCAAATCATCTCTTTACTAGCCTCTGTAACAGGCACAGCAACATACTCTGCTTCTGTTTTTGAAAGTGCAACAACCTTCTGCAGTCTCTAAATCCAACTTACTGTTGTTCCACCTACAATAAACACATACCCTGTGGTGGTCCTCCTGCTATCCTTATCACCTGCCATATCTGCATCAACATATCCCTACAGAACAATGTCTGAATCTCCAAAACATAATGCCTAAGTGGTGGTACCTCTCAAATACTTGAGAATCCACTGTACTGCCTTCCAATGTTCTTTACCTGGATTGTTCATATATCTGCTCACAACTCCCACTACTTGTGCAATATCTGGTCTTGTGCACACCATGGCATACATCAAGCTGCCAACTACTGATTGGTAGGGAATCTTGGACATGTAATATGTCTCTTCGTATGTCTTGGGACACATTTCCTTACTTAGACTGAAATGGATGGCCAAAGGTGTACTTACTGGTTTCGCATTATGCATTCTGAACCTCTCCAACACCTTTTGTATGTACTCGCTCTGAGACTATGTCAATTTGCGATTTTTCCTGTCTCTTGTTATTCACATACCAAGGATTTGTTTTGCAACACCCAAATCCTTCATTTCAAATGAATTAGCTAGCTTCCTTTTGAGTACATTTATATCCTTCATGTTAGACCCTGCAACAAGCATGTCATCCACATACAATAACAAGATAATATATCTTTCATTGTCTAGCTTCTTGAAATAAACACAGTGGTCAGAATGACATCTACTATAACCTTGGTCTGTCATAAACCTGTCAAATTTTAAATACCACTGCCTTGGAGCTTGCTTCAAGCCATACAAACTCTTTTTCAACCTGCATACCAAGTTTTCCTTACCTTTGACCTCATACCCTTGTGGCTGCTGCATATATATCTCTTCCTCCAAATCCCCATGGAGAAAGGTTGTTTTTATATCTAACTGTTCAAGATGTAAATCTTCTACCGCCACTGGACTTAAGATAGCCCTAATTGAAGTCATCTTAACAACAAGAGAAAATATTTCATCAAAATCAATACCTTTCTTCTGTGCAAACCACTTTACAACAAGTCTAGCCTTGTACCACTTCTTGCCTCCTTCTTATTCCTTCAACCTGTAAATCCATTTGTTCTGTAATGCTCTTTTACTAGCAGGCAAATGAACCAGATCCCAAGTCTGGTTTCCTACCAATGCGTTCATCTCCTCATTCATGCCTCCTCCCACTTCTTTCTAGTTTCCACCTGCATTGCTTCTTTATAGCATTCTGGTTCACCGACATCAGTCATCAAAAAATAATACATTGAAGGAGAGTATTGTTCAGGGAGTCTACTTAACCTGGTAGATCTTCTTGTAGTTGCAGGAGTTTCAGGTACTTGCTGCTCTTCATGGTTTTTTGGCACCTTTGGAACTTCATTTTCTTGAATTTCATCAAGTACTGTTTACTCTGTGTTTTCCTTTTCCTGTTTCTTTCGCTGCAATTGATCTTTATACATGACCTTTTCACTGAATATGACATCTCTACTTCTAATGATTTTGCAATTTTCATAATCCCATAAACGATAACCAAAATCATCAACCCCATATCCATTAAAGGTACATTTCTTGGATTTAGCTTCAAGCTTTGTTCTATTTTCTTTATCAATATGGACAAATGCTTCACAACCAAACATTCTCAGAAATGAGTAGTTTACCTTTTTATCTGTCCATGCCTCCTCTGAAATACCACCATCCAAAGCACTTGAAGGTCCTCTGTTTATTAAATAAACAACAGTATTTATAGCATCTGCCCAAAACTATAAGGGAAACCCTGCATGCAGTCTCATACACCTTGCACACTCCATGATCGTTCTATTCATCCTTTCTGACACACCATTTTCTTGTGGTGTTCCTGGGACTGTCTTCTCTCTATGAATCCCATGGTATGAACAGTAACTATCAAACTCCTTGCCGCAGTACTCACCTCCATTATCAGATCTGAGACACTTCAATCTTTTTCCTGTCTCATTCTCAACCAAATCTTTTCACTTCTTAAAAGTAGCAAACACATCAGATTTCTGTCTAATGCAATAAACCCAAGTTTTCCTAGTTGCATCATCAATAAATGTAATATAATAATGAGAGCCACCAAGAGATTGTACCTAAGCTAGTCCCCATACATCTGTATGCACAAGCTCTAACTTTTCATTCTTCTTCTGTTTCCCAACCCTAAGAAATCTAACTCTCTTCTGTTTTCCATAAACACATTTTTCATAGAATTCCAAGCTTACCTGCTTCAAATCTGGTAGCAACTTCCTTGAGTGGAGAATCTGCATCCCCTTCTCACTCATGTGGCCAAGCATATGATGCCACAATGCTGTATTTGTTCCTGTGGAAGCTAAAGAGATAGAATGGTCAGTATTATGAGGACATAAATACAACATACATGTTATGTCTCCTTTTGCTATCACCATTGATCCTTTAGTGATCTTCCACTACTTTTCTCCAAATGTAGATAGACAGCCGCCATCTCCCAATTGCCCTGTTGAGATCAGATTTCTTTTCATAGTAGGAATATGCCTAACATCTTTCAATAGCCAATCAGTTCTATTCTTAACTTTTATCCATACCTTACCCATTCTAACAATTTTACATGGCTCATCGTCACCCAGTAAAACATGTCCAAAATCGTCAGAAACATACTCATGAAAGTATTTCCTATGGGGTGTAGCATAACATGAAGCGCTTGAATCTACTACCCAATAATCACTAGTATTATCTAATGCAAGAATCAAAGCATATTGTAACACATCACCTGCTACATTTGCTTCCTAGGTAGTTTCCTTCTGTGCATCTCCTTTCTTCTTTAGAGATCTGTAGTCTTTCTTCAGATGTCCTTTCTTTCCATAGTTCCCGCACTCTATTTTTCCCAGTCTGGACTTGGATCTTCCCATTTTAGACTTTCCACGATTACCTTGGCTCTTTCCTCTCTCCTTTTGTCTTCCCCTACTCTCCATGGTCAACGCATTACCTAATGTCTCATCTATGCTTTTTCTTCGCATTTCTTCGCTAAGAATAACATCATCAAATTTCAAGGTGTTTGAACCAGAGACAGAGTTACTTACAGCCATGACCAAGCTATTCCAGCTTTCTGGCAATGAATACAAGATTAGAAGAGCCCTAACCTCATCATCAAAGTTCACACTTACAAAACTTAAATGATTTGTAACCATATTAAACTCATTTAAATGATCAGTATCAAATCCTCCTTCAGACATCTTCATATTAAATAAACACTTCATTAAAAATACCTTGTTGGAGGCCAAGGGTTTTTCATATAGCTTACCCAGTGCGCTCATCAAACCCTCCGTTGTCATTTCTTTTGAGATATTGAAAGCCACCAACGAAGCCAAGCTCAGTCGTATTGTTCCCAGAGCCTTTTTGTCAAGAACCTCCCATTCTTCGTTCTTCATGACCACCGGCTGCTTTGCTCTTCCTCCAAATGGTAGGAATAGATCCTTCTCGTATAAATAGTCCTCCATTTGAATCTTCCATAACTGGAAGTTTTGGACGTTAAACTTCTCTACCTTAAACTTTCCTTCTTCCATCATTGCTCCCACTCGAGCTAGAAACCCTAGCTTCCTACGGGTTTATCTGCCAAATAGACCACTGGCTCTGATACCAATTGTTAGAAAAATAGGATCGCAGAGCAATAACAATAAACATAAATGCAAATATAATCACACACACATTACAAGAGAGACATAGATATATCGTGGTTGACCCCAACTTGGGCTACGTCCACACTGAAGTTGCCAGTCCTTATTATTATTCTGTCCAACAAAGTGAAGGGATACAACCTGTAGCACAACCGCTGCACTTCCTCTTCACTGCCTCACAGTCTCTCTTCTCAGATCTCAGATATCTTTACAATGCATAAAACCTAATACATCATTAACCCTAGCCATGTTACAATGTCTTTCTTTTATAAGGAAAATACAATGGAAAAATAACACGGGTTACCCAAAACCATGGGCCCGAAAATACAGGACCCCCTGAGCATTAGGCCAGGATCATAACCAAACCTGGGGTACGGACACAGCTGAATCATCATCTATGAGAATGGAAGATCTGGATCCACAACCAACATGCACCTCTTAGCCTTGAACTTAGCCCTATTCATCAAAGGTAACATATGTAAGTACAACATAAGTATAAAAGGCAATATACAAAAGTATGATCAATAACTCATGTCGGAGGGTCCATGCATCCATAAACACAAAGATATTGAAGCATTATCCACCCTTCAAAAGGGATTACACTTAGTATATTTTCTCTAATCAGATTAGGGGATGTTATACAAGTATTTATCCTTATTCCTCAAGCATGAACATATATATGAATACCAACATAATAAAGAAGATGCAAGGTGCAGGAGTAAAGGAATAACATGCCCAACGACATAATACATAATACTTGGGCATTCAACCCTATTAACCATATGAACCAAATCATGCATTTGACATATATAACACACACATCTAGCATGCATCCAACATTCATCATGGCACAACAACAACTTCAAACACAATTCAAATACAAGGCATAAGTATACAACCCTACTCATAAAAAGCTTCCTATTTCTCCACTTCCATATAAATTCATTCAATCAATAACTGGTATGTAATAAGCAAGCCATAAACACATGAGACATCCTTATTCAATCACCACAAGGGCACTTATCTTTTAATTGGAAACCACCAGAAAACCGGCTATGGACTGAAACATTCCATCCCATCCATAGATCTATGTCTAGCCTCTATTATTTCAGCAATCAGAGATCACCCCCAAGTTGGGGCTATGTATCCACTAAGGAGTATCACTCAGGCTTACTCAAAACATTGGTTCACAGTCCCGCAAAGAATTCATCACACAGTGGGTGTCAAACAAGTGGGGAGGCACGGACTGAGTTCACTAATTCATTGAGCTCAACCATAGGGCTACAAGCATACCCCTTTAGCCTCAGATAGCCCAGGAACCCCCATCTCCTCCACTCTCAGTCTGAGTAAGGTCCCCTTCTCTGCTACACAGCCCCTCAGGTGCCCTTTCCCTCAGCACTGATCTAGGAAGGTATGGCTGGTCCTGACTTCTAAACCAATGGATACTTGAAATTACTGGTTCCACTATTGGCCTCTAAGATAGGGTCTTCTAGGTATTACTTGGATTTGCGATTCCAATCCACGGGTTCTCATGGATTCTCTGCACTGTTCAAGCTTCATAATTCCTATCAGGTTCATACCACTTTGTCATGAGTAGACTGGGTTCACACACACTGTTTCTATGGCTATCAACTCTCTGGTATTTTCTTTTACACAGGAAAATGTGACTATCTTCAGGATTCCACTCAATTGGATCTGTGTATGAAGAAATGTATGAGAAATATCTCTCTCTGTGGGGCAATGGATTGTGAATGGAAAGTGCATGAATGGATCGTCCATCTGAATGAATGTGGTGGTTGTTTCCTTCCACCCCCGGGTAGTCAAATAGGCTATGCTAGCTTCATGCATTGAGTGTCTTTCCAGACAAGCAACCAGAGTCATGCTCTGCCATATGAAATCCCAGGCATGCTCCATACTCCATCAGCTTTAGCAACAAGGTTCTCAACCACCCTTTGCAACTGCCTTAAATGTCAGCAGGGAGTTCAAACAGGTTCACAATCAGACATGTGGAAACATGGGAAACCAATCCCATAACCCCCCCTCACTTCTCCTTAGTGGATACGCAGCCCCTTTTCTTTCACATTGCCTCCATAACCAGTCTTTTAGGTATCTTATTGCATTATTAATATTTACATCATTTACATTTCTTCATGGCTTAACAACCCATGAATAATCAACTGTCAAATATTTGCATGTGCACTAAAACGTGAACATCCACTAGTGGGGGCCTTGGCCTTGATCTCCACACTAGGGTGACACACATTGCATACACTATTTACATTGAGGCCAATAACCATAAGGGTCAAAATAGGGGTACTACAGGAAGTCAGATTTGTATGGTCTGAAAAATGTGAAAGTAGTTTCCAGCAGTTAAAGGAATTACTTACCAATGCTCCTATTTTAAATATTGCAGATCCAACTAAATACTTTGTGGTTTGCACAGATGCTTGCATTGGAGGGCTCAGTGGAGTGTTAATGCAAGAAGGGTTTTCCATTGGACACGATTCAAGGAAGTTGAAGGAGCATGAAAGGAACTATGCCAGACATGACCTAGAGCTAGCAGCCATAGTGCATGCACGCAAGAGGTTGAGACAGTATCTCCTAGGAAGAACATTTGAACTTAGGACATATCATATGAGTTTAAGGCACTTTTTTTACCAGCCAAATCTAAATGCTAGGAAAACTAGGTGGATGGAATTCCTTTGTGAGTTTGAATTCAAGATTAAACATGTCAACGGTAAGGAGAATAAGGTTGTAGATGTACTCAGTGGGAGGTTTTATATTGCAGCAGTGACTGTTCGTAAATTAGATTTGAAGGAAAGAATTCTTGAAGCTCAAGCTAATGATGAAGCTTACCTCCAAATCAAAGATTAATTGCAGCAAGTAAATGTGGACATCATCATCACGTTTGTTCAAGTATTTCTTGTTTTGGGGCAGCGAGGTTTGTCAAAAGTATGCAGTGTGGGTACTCATTGGATGCGTAATTTAATTCTGCATCCCACGAGTGCTCCCGCTCAAAATTTGAGTAAAAATACAGGGAGATATGTTGAAAATACGAACAAAAAACTAGTTTTTTTATTTCTTCCTCCAAAATTAATAAATATTATTTCATTATTTTAACTATTATTTTATTATTTTCCTTAGGAGGCCCATTTTAGACCTCAAATTTCCTCTATGGCACAAGATATCAGATTGGTGAAGATGATGTTCTCATTTACCAAGGTACCAGACTGTACATTCCAAATTGTGCATATTTGAAGAAGTTAGTAATGGATGAGATACATCAACTGCCATATTCAAGCCACCCAGTAAATCATAAAACTATAACAATAGTAAGGAAGCAGTATTTCTTGGATGGAATGAAGAAGGACATAGTAGAGTACATTGCTAGGTGTCAAAAGTGCCAGCAGGTCAAGGCAGAGCATCAAAACCAAACAGATTTGTTGCAACCATTACCCATTCCAGAGTGGAAGAGGGAAGTGATCTCTATGGATTTTATAATAGGTCTTCCCATGACTATCAGGAAGCATGATTCAATTATGGTTGTGGCGGAAAATCTATCAAAAGTAGCTCACTTTGTTCTAGTTAAGTCTACTCACAAGACCAATGACATTGAAAATATCTTCATGAAGGAGATATTCAGTTTACATGGATTGCTTGAGGAAATAATCTCACACCATGACACAAAGTTCACTTCTAATTTTTGGAAAGGGTTATTTGAGGAATTGGGAACTAAGTTGAATTTCCGCACAGGATATCATCCTCAAACAAATGGTTAGACTAGGAGAGTGAATCCGATTCTTGAAGACATGTTAAGGATGTATGTGATGGATAAACCATCCAAGTGGGAGGACTACCTACACTTGGTAGAATTTGCATATAAGAATTAACATCAAGCACCTTTGTGAATGGGCCCTTTTGAGGTATTGTATGGCAAGGGATGCAGGACTCCAATGAGTTGGGACAGTCCGGTGAATAGATTGGTGCCTATACCATAAATGATCAAGGAGATGGAAGCGGAAATTGGTAAAAGCAGGAAGAATTTGAAGGTAGCTCGGGATAGGAAGAGGAGTTATGCCAATTTGAAAAGGGTGCATAAGGAGTTTCATATTAGAGACCATGTTTACTTAAGAGTGAAGGCAAGGAAACGTTCCTTGAATTTGGGGAGTTGTGTCAAGTTGGCACCAAGGTATTGTGGGCCATTTGAAGTCCTTGATAGAATAGGGATAGATGCATATAGGATTGCATTTCCTGCTAACATGAGATCTCATAATGTTTTCCATGTCTCTTTGCTTAAGAGATATCTGCATGATCCTAATCATATAATTGATTGGAATGTGATACAGGTGGAACCCAAGGGAGAGTTCCAAGTGGAGCCTATATGCATACTCGACAGGAAGGTTACTTTGCTTCGGAATAGGGCCATCAGCCAGGTGAAAGTGAAGTGGAGGAACCTTAGTCTCGAAGAGGCTACATGGGAGCTGGAGTATTCCATGAGGGAGGCATTCCCTTTTTTGTTCAATTTTGAGAACATTGAGGATGTTGTTGTTCTAAGGAGGAGGGAATTGTAATGTCCCCAATTTGACCCTTAGCGTTTATCGGCTTCAATGTAAATACTATGTAAGTCCAGTGTGTATTTTCCCTAGTGTGGAGCTCAAGGTCAAGGCCCCACTAGTGGTTGTTTAAGGTTTAATTGCATAGGAAAGTATTTGACAGCTTCATTATTCATGGAATAATAAGCCATCAAATATTGTAAATGATATAATCATTAATTACTGCAATGAAACAACAAGAAAAATGGCTAAGGGAGGCAACTGATGAGAAGGGGCCATGTGTATCCACTAGGGAGAGGTGAGAGGGTTATGAGATGGGAGACCATGCTTCAACTTGTCCATTTATAAACCCATTTGAATCCTCGTGATGACATTTAATTCAGTTGCATATGGTGGTTGATAAATCGGTTCATGAAGTCGATGGAGTATGGATCATCCCTACAATCCTTATGGCAAGGTATGGCTCTATTTTGCTTGCTCCTTGGGACACTCTACAACTTGGGAATTCGGCCATCCTATTGATAACCCATCGTTGACCATGAAACCTCATGGATTCAGTCATTGACACACATTGCAAAGCCCAGCCGGAAGGTAGAGAAGGAAAAATCACGATTTCTATGTAAGCCGAAATTACAGAGTCGAATGTCATGGGAACCCGACGTGCAAACCTCATCTGCTCGGGAAACCCATAAATAGTAACCATGAGAGGAAGGATAGAGTGTTAATAGCTTGAGGAAGCCGTGAGAACATCGGGATTGGGTTTGAAGAGAGTCAAACTGTGGGATAGACCTTAGTCTGCAACCCTGAGAAGAGCCAGTTGGATTAACATAGGTAGAAGGTCAATTTAGGGTTAGAATGCTTGATAAACCTAGTGAAGGTTGTAATCTGATAGAACTAGCAGTTGGATCTTTCTATGCCAACCCTGAATAGCACTAGAAGGGAAGGGTCCTTGAGGGACTGTCCAACAAAGAAGAGGGCCTTCCTTGTGTTGGGTGAGGTAGGTAATGTTGGTGCCATGTCTGCTAAGTGTTGAGATGCACGTAGCTTTGTGGTTGAGCTCACTGGATTAGCAATATCCTACATGTTTCCCTTGTATGCTTCATAAACCCACTCTAGGTTGGATTAGTATTCTTGTCCTTTGGCATGCTTGATAAACCCAACTCGAGATTGGATTAGCATGGGAATGAGACCTTGACTGTGAGAGATCCTGTTATCCCTCCTTAGTGGATACACAACCCAGCTTGGGGGTGATCTCTAAGATAAAAGAGTACAGACTGGACAGAGATCTAAGTTTGGGTGGAACGTTGCTCTCACTTAGCGAGTTGCTTGGGGAAGCCTCAAGTTCTAAAGACAAGTGCTTATGTGGTGTAATTTGTGATGATATTAATGTGTTATGTCTATCTGTTAATGTTCAAGATTTTAAATGAATGTTTATATGAATTTGATTGATAAGTAGGCCATGTGTAGAAGGATGATTTCATGATGGATGCTTCCTTGAGTGCATGAGTTTAATGCCTTGATAATATTACATGTGTTACATGTATGTATTGTCCTTAGTTTTATTCACCTTATATGTTCCTTTATGCATTGCATACATGATTTGAAGGGCTTCTTGGCCCACCTAGACAGGGGAAAGGACTGGTATGACCCCTGTGGTATTCATAGATTCTCTATGGGTCAAAGGAAGGACGAAGTTAGGAATGAGGAAAGTAGAGTTCTCGTTGAAGGTTAAAGGAACATGGAAGGGAGTTATAATCATAATATCAGTTGGAAAATGGATAGGGCTAGAAACCTATGTTATAGTAGGGGATTACAGCAATGGATAGAGATATCCAAGAGATTTAAAATGGTACCAAACTTGCCCGATTCGGCTTAAGGATGAGGGAGGTATTTACCTTGGAATTTTTGTGTTGCAGGGGGTGTGGTTACGCATTCCTACATCTGCAATGCGGATTGCACATTGCGAAGACCTGTAACAGCATTGGATTTGTGTTTGGGACCTCTACATTTTTGAGTTTCGCAATGTGGAATTGCAGATTGCGGGAGGGGGGAGGCTTCGGAGAATTGGGGTTGGACTTCTGCATTCCCGCAACCTGCAATGCGGATTTCAAAATGCGGAAGGAGGAATTTTTGGCAGATTGATTTGGACTTCCGCATCCCTAAGTTCCGCAATGCAGATTGTGGATTGCAGATAGTGGAAGGGTGTTTTTGCTGGAGTATGGATTTTGGACTTCTGCAATTCTGAATCCCGCAATGTGGATTGTGGATTGTAGAGATGAAGTTTTTTTTTCCAGAATGAGTGATGGGGGTTTCCACATTCCCGCAACCCGCAATGTGGATTGCGGACGAGGAATTCTCGAGACCATGAAATTGGTCTCTGAATTCCTAATTCTACATTGCAGATTGCGGAACTCATGAGCGGGAATTCTTAGAAGGGAAAATTTGGAAATGCGACTTCCGAATCCCGCAATGCGGATTGGGGATTGCTGAAGGTCGGATTGCAGATCAAAAGCCATTGAGGCTGTGTGGAAAGTGGATGAATTTGGAGAAAAAAAATGGATCAGGTGGTCTCCCATCGCCTCTAAAGGGCACCGAAGAGACCGGGGACGTGACATTGAAGAAGAGATTGTATGGCTTGAAGCAAGCTCCAAGGCAGTGGTATTTGAAATTTGACAGGTTTATGACAGAACAAGTTTATAGTAGATGTCATTCTGACCACTATGTTTATTTCAAGAGGCTAGATAATGGAAGATATATTATATTGTTATTGTATGTTGATGACATGCTTGTTGCAAGGTATAACATGCAGGATATAAATGTGCTCAAGAGGAAGTTAGCTAATTCATTTTCGATGAAGGATTTGGGTGCTGCAAAGCAAATCCTTGGTATCAGAATTATAAGAGAGAAGAAATATCGAAAATTGACATTGTCTCAGGGTTAGTACATAGAAAAGGTGTTGGATAGGTTTAGAATGCAGAATGAAAAATTGGTTAGTACACATTTGGCCAGCCATTCGAAACTAAATAAGGATATGTGTCCCGAGACACGAGGAGAGATAGATTACATGTGTAAGGTTCCCTATTCATCAGGAGTTGGCAGCTTGATGTGTGCCATGGTGTGCACAAGACTAGATACTACACATGCAATGGGATTTGTGAGCAGGTATATGAACAATCCAGGTAAAGAACATTGGAAGTAAGTACAATGGATTCTCAGGTATTTGAGAGGTACTACCACTAATGCATTATGTTTTGGAGGTTCAACCACTGTTCTATAGGGATATGTTGATGCAGATATAGAAGGTAATAAAAATAGCAGGAGGAGAACCACAAGGTATGTGTTTACTATAGGTGGAACAATAGTAAGTTGGATTTCAAAGCTGCAAAAGTTTGTTTCACTTTCAACAACAGAAGCAGAGTATGTTGCTGCCACAGAGGCTAGTAAAGAGATTATTTGGTTGCAAAGGTTCATGGAGGAATTGGGTAAGAAGAAGGAGGATAGAAGGTTGTATAGTGACATCTAGAGTGCCATTCATCTTGCAAATAACTCAGCCTTCCATTCTAAGACTAAACATATATAAAGAAAGTACCATTTCATATGGTCTATTCTAGAAGATGAACTAGTATAGATGGAAAAGATACACACTAACTAGAATCTTGCAAACATGCTGAGAAAGGTAGAAACCAGAGAGAAATTGAGTTCCTACTCAGTTTCATTTGGCCTTATAGCATGAAGGTGAAGATGAGAAATTTTTCAGATCCAAGGTTCATAGCATAGTCCAGCAAGTGTAGCAACAGTGGAGTTGTTGTGATCAGTCTGCAAGTGGGATATTGTTGGTTGTGGGGCCTAAGACTCTTAAATCAAAGATGTTGTTTCAGCCGTGTTTCTACCCCATTTTTATATGATATACAAATCAACTTCACACTCATCCCCATGGGGGTTCGGGGGCCAACGTGAAAAAGGCATTTTATGGGTTGTTTTGTTGGCCAACAGTTTACAGGCCCATGGTATTGGGTAGCTTGTAGTATTTTCCCATGGTAATTCCCTTTAAAATGAATATATTGTAATATGGTTATGTAATGTATTGTAGTATTTTAAATATATCTGTGATTGTGTAAGAGATATTGAGAGAGAGTGAAGAGGAATTTGCAGCGGATGTGCTATAGGTTGTATCCCATCATTTGTTGGATGGTATAATAATAAAACGAATGGTAATTTCTCCATGGACATATCCCATATTGGGTGAACCACATTATATTCGTGTCTCTCTTGTATTGTATTTATGTGATTTATATTTGCATCTTGTTTATTGTTATTTCTTTGTGATCCTGCTTTTTCTAACACTTACCTATAGCTTCTATCTCTAAGAACTTGAAAAGTTTGCAAAACTTGAAATCTATCTGCCAAACATGAATTCAAAACGAGATCTAAAACCTAAATTAAAACATAAATTTAGGGGGCGAAATAAATTGCATCATATTGAATTGAGGAAAAGAATACTTACAACCTTGTTGCTTGAGCAATAGAGGAAATTTGGGGTCTAAAATGGGCCTTATAAGAAAATGAGCCAACCATAATTTCTCATGAGTTGGAATTCAAGAACCAATAGAATTTCAATAAAATGAATCAACCATAATGGATGACTTGAGATATTTGTCATAATTTTTTTTTTGTTCGTATTTTCAACATATCTCCTTGTGTTTATGTCATCATCACATTTTTGAGGTATTTCTTGTTTTTGGGGCAGCGAGGCCCATCGAAAGTATGCAGTGTGGGTACTTGTCGGATGTAGAATTTAATTCTACATCCAATGAGTGCTCATGCTTGAAATTTGAGTAAAAACATGGGGACATATGTTGAAAATACAAACAAAAAGGTAGTTTTTTTCTTTCTTCCTCCAAAATTAATAAATATTGTTTTTTTATTTTAACTATTATTTTATTATTTTCCTTAGGAGGCCCATTTTAGACCTCAAATTTCCTCTAATTAGAATCCTTCCTCCTTTGAGATGAGCCAACCTTCTCCATCCTTGACTTTGATCCTTCAAGAGCTTTATTGAAGATGAGCTTTCCAACCTTGAAATCCTTCCAGCAGGCCTTTACTCTCACTTTATGTATCTTAACATGCTCCAAATTCCTTTCTTTTATAACATTGAGAAATGGGAATTCATGATTCAACTTTTAATGCGGGATAATACATTTCCTTGATTTTTGAATATTTTCACTCAAAACTCACTTTTCCATTATTTTCAGGATTTTGACGTTAATTTCCATGATTTTTAGGACAATGAATACACATTTGATGTATTCTTTTCACTCCAAGAGCTGTAGAAGCTTGGTTTTATCCCATTCAGTGGTCGTAGACTTGGCCTCTTTAGGGCAACCTTTATCTTCACAAACTTATTCCTTTGCAGAAGTGGTGGTCATATGAGAGATTGAAGCTCTCAATTGTTCCAAATTTCTAGTCGTCATGTTGTAGGCGAATGGTAAAATGTGCTTCCATCTTCACTTGTTAAGGGTGTTAATTTGATTGTTAACAGATGCCCCCTAATGTGTGAGGTCTGAAGCCGAGCTAAGGGCCAAAATACATTATTTTTTATATTGATACTCTTTATTGATCAAAGAAAGGATGAAAATTGATTAGCTCATTGGTGCAGGATATAGGAGAATACCTGCAAGTCAAACATAGCAATTTCTCAAATATACAATATATTCCTAAGGTTGGAATACCCATCCTCAATAGTAAACAAGCATGGCCACGAATAATACATAGTGGATCCATGTCAAAAGTAAAATTTTCAGAACTATAAACATGCACTTTGATGAGTGCGAGAACAAGGTCTTCATCAAACTTCTGACATGGTAGTTTAATGTTGCATAACTCAGGAAGTGCATCAATGCGTGATACAACTATATTTCTCAAGGTATTCAATACAAACTGATGATAGTATGATTTTATATCATGTGAATAAATGAACTGATGTCGATCATAATAAAACAACATTTGGTTACCGGCCATTGATGTATATGGTTAACATATGTGAAGAGACCCACTGATAATGATGATGGAATCTAAGGTACTAAGTACAAACTAGCAAGTGTGAATAGATGTTCTAAAGTCTAACACTTGTAGAATCAAATAATTAGGGGTCATTGATGTATACCCAATGTAATTTGCAAGGAAACTTGCCACTAATGACTGCAAGATCCAAGGTACTCCTAGGTTTCTAAATCCATTTCCTAGATGATGATTTGGTGTCGATAGGATTGGATCCATCGAAAGGAGGGAATTAATGCATCCCACATCAACCGATAGGAAACAAAGATCAATAGTATGATATGATTCGGTAGAAATGCGAGATCCAACACTGTATACTGACAAAAGGAAGGCCGACATGATTGGTCAAGAATATTTGAGTAATGGACGACACAATTTAAACTTCCCTTAAACCCATAACATGATGCAGAATGGATAGTTGGCAACATAGGAATTGAGTAACCGACCTTAATAAAATCCTCCAATGCCAGATGCATTAACGAAAGTTCCATTGGTGACGGGAAGGAGAACCCATCGATGGAGATCTGTTCAAAACATTGTTACAATTTCCTAAGGAAAATGTAGATGGTGTACTGACATCAGATACCAAATTATGTGCCATGTTCAAGAGGGACAAGGACTGTCTGTTACCATTTTTTCCATAATACAATTTGATATGCTTCAATTCTCCCCCTTTTTGGATTTTTGTGTTTTTTAATTTTTATGCATTTTTTCATTTATTAGCTCGAAAAATAATAAAGAATGTTATAATACATGGGATGGAATGAGTGTTTCATGGGAGTAATCCTATTTTTTAAGGGAACGGGTCAGGCCAAGGCAAAGATCCATATTGCAAACAAGGGATGATCCAGTTGTGCACACTCTTACAGATTTTCCCTCCATGTCTGGGCTATCTGAAGTAAGATTATGTGTTAATGGATGGTGAAATAATACTATGTAACTGAGTTTATTCAATTTGGTATAATGGCCAAGTAGGAATGGGTCCATGAGGTTTACTTCATATTGAGTCTTGTGAAAATACCAAAATCATAAATCAACATCAATCATGGTCTATCTCCAACTACCCGAATCAAATAGTTTGAACTGTTAAAGTCTCCAAGTCCTGTGATCAAAACCATTTCACTACCCAACTGTTTAGTCAGAATCCGGTTCAAACGTTCATTTAATATCTAAAAAGATAGCCAAAATTGAATAATTATGCACCATCCTATCATTCAAAAGGATATGATTTATACATGTATGAATAAAAGATAAGTAAAACACTCAATTTTTTCCATATTCCTTGTAGGTGTAGCCGATGGATGAGAGTAAGTATCTCCTTTCAGCATGAATTTCTAGAAGGTGTGAACCATTATTCAATGATCTGCTAGCTGGAGGTGAGTACTCATGCTGGAACAAGAAATTTGAAACAGTTTCAAATGTTTTTTGAAGTTTCCAAATATTTTCATTGTTTTATGATTTTCTTGGGTTTTACCTTGAAGAAAAAGAAACAAAAAGAGAAATGTTTTACACTATTATTTTTTATGTGTGCAATGAGTACTTGGGTTGTATCATTGCTCTATCTATCTCTAAGGAAGTTGCGGGGTTTTTCACCTTCTTGGTTTTCCCCGATGAAACTCTGTGTCTCTTGTGTGCTTGCATTATTGTGTCCATGTTTGATATGTTGTAGATATGTTGTACATGTTATTCTCTCAGTTAATATCCTAGATCAGATTGAAATTCTGAAAAACTAACATCGTATCAAAGCTAACCTAAAAGAAGGCATGGTATGGCATTTATGACACTTGTTGCACTTGTGAAGCTAGGGCTTGATATAGCAAAAACCAGTCATCGTAGCATTTTCACTATAAATACATTTTGGAGAAGGTTTAGGATCTGAAACCTTTACAGGTCGTAGCTAACATCCCCATGTACCTTTTGTCTGAAGCACAACATCTAATTCACTGTACTTTTTGATTTATGATCAGTACAATCTAGGGTCTCTGCCTCTTCTAGATATCAGTCACAAAGAGGTGACCTACGCAAAAATGTCACAACTTTGGGATAGGATGCTCCAAATGAAATTTTGTAAAAAGTGACAGGTAGGGCATGAACTGTAATTTCTCAGGTAAGTTTTTTAGAGGCCAAAACTGAACCAATGACACGTGGCACATCGTACAAGTTCACTCTCCTATTTTATCCCATAAACAGGTCACATTGCGACACTTGGCATAAATCTCTCTCAGAGAATCCAATTGAGGTCAGACCTGTGGGGTTGGAAAGATAACAGTTCAGGCTACCACAGGAAGAATTTTTAGACCCTGTAGATCTCAAATTTTGGAGTTACACCAGAAAGAATCAGGTGCATATTTCTGTCAAAACAGAATTGGATTTTGAGCACCTTCATTCATGGCTCCGAGAATTTAGGGTTTCGGAGAATGTTGGAATTTTTTGTATCAGAGACCAAGGATAAATGCTCCTCATCAAAATCGAAATTTAGAGACCAAGATCGAATTTTTTGGTTGGGAAGAAGGATGGGCTTGATCAAACCCTAGTTCGGGATTTTGATTAGAAAGGTGCAAAATTAGGGCTTCTGCAAAAGTTGGAATTTTTGAAGTCTGTGACCACGGCTGGAAGATCCTTAGAAAAAGAAAAGTTTAGATCTTTGGATCGAACCTTCTGGTTGAGCATAAGGGTGGGATTTATCAAACCCTAGTTTGGGATCCTGTCTGAAGATCCGAAAGTTTCAAAGTCAATTTTGAGGGGTAAAACTTTGCAGTTTTTCAAATTCTGAGTATACCAGCTTGATCAAATCATCAAGGTGCATCTTTCTATCTCTTCAGAAGTTTGAAATTCAAAGTTTGAATTTCTAGGGTTTCTCTGACAAACCCTAATCCAGCTCGAGATCCATTTTCTGCAAATCAAGTGGATTGGGTTAATCCTAGAAGAGAATTATTTGGTCACCTCCATAAGTGATGAAGTTCCTATTTTAGAGGGAGATGAGGCTAAGGCCTTACATAAGAAGATTAGAAGCAATCTCGATAGGTATGACTTATCCAGGTATGTTTCGAGATCTGTTCATGATTAAGTTTATGGTATGTTTCGAGATCTATTCATGATTAATTTTATGGTATGTTTGTCCTCATTAAGGTTAGTACAATCTTGATTAACTTTAGACTTGTCGTATCACCTTAATAAAATTATGAATGCATATATTCATTGATTAGGGTTTTGACACTTATGATTGTACTAATGCTTTATGGTGTTGCATGAGGTTGATGTTGTCCACTAACATGAAAGGTACATCAAGAAAGACAAATCATGTTCTAGTTCAAGAACACATGACCATGGTCACATGAAGACAAAGATTCATCCATTGTCATGAATCACATAGAAGCTCTACTTACGAGGTAAGTATACTTTGGTTCTACAATGCTTAACCTATGAGATATGCAGGTTATTAGCACAAGCCATTGAAGAGAACAAGCAGACATTGCTAGACATAACTAGCAAATATGATAACTAGGTATGTTTTTCCTATATCAAGTTAGAATCCTACCTTGTGTTAGGATCTTATACTGTTGTATGGTTGATAATGATTATTCATGAAGTTATAAATGTAAGTAATCAAGGGTTTATGCATATTATGTCTCTTACATTGATTCATGATATGACTAACCAGAAAAGTCTTTTGGTAAAATAAAGAATATGCATGAGTAAAAGAAGTATTCCCTGAAACCTTGAATACAAATGTTTATTATCTGTGTATGAAATGATCTTGACCATATATGTTTAATATTACTTAGAATCATAATGTTTTTGATAGTATTAAGATTATACTAATGAATGTATGTATGAGATCTCGAGGATAACACAATGATGATACTAGTAAGTATGCATAGTGATCGAGGATGGATATAAGTTCAAAGACAGGTAATCCAGGAAACAAATATCAAGAGGGAGCACACTCCAGTAGTTCCTGCATGGAAGCAAATATTGAGAGGGAGTCCACCCTACAAACCAAACAAAGATAAGTATTTGAATTGTCATTTCTTTCATATTTGTTTGTTTAAATAATATTGTTCAATCATGTATATGCTTATGTTCCTAGACTCAGGGTGTGTATTATGCATATTAGAATAATTGCATTAATGAACAGCATAATACTAATATGCATGTGATGGGTAAGTGGCCTATGGCATTGTACAACATTCCATTGCTACTTATCTAGAATGAAACCTCTTTGCTGACATGTTGGGAGTAGTGCAAACTCTTAACAATGTTCTGGTAGAGATTGAAAGTCATCTAGAAAGTTACGGGATATGGATAAATGTTGTATTGAAGCATTGGCTAAAACAATTGCATGAATGTATGACATATTTCTTTATGTGTAAGAATTTGTTCTGAAACCTATGAGAAGTTTCTAATAATGCAATTTAACTTGTTTTGTAGGAAAGATTGTAGACAAACACCTACAAAAGAAGGACTACAACATTGGTTCCAGCAACAAAGTTATCTATTGAAGATATTGAATATATTGAAGTTCCTAGGATTCGGCAAGAATGCCATGATCTGTCGATCATGGAGAATGATGTTTGGGATGTGGTCCCAAGACTTGAAGGGAAGTCTGTTGTGACTTCCAAGTGGATCTATAAGATCAAGCATGCTGTAGAAGGCAGCATAGAGAAATACAAAGCAAGTGATGAAATGGAAGATAAACTAGATGGATGTCAAGACAACTTTCTTGCTTGGTGTTCTTCAAATTGATGACACTTCAAGGAAGAAGTGATGTACACATTTGTAGGAGCCATTCTAAGCATGGCGAGAGGAGGTTCCTTCCCATGACTGTGGTCGTAAGCGCTGTGTGATGAGCATTAGGACGATGCTCTAGTTACTACTTTGTATATGCATCAGTTGGATGATTTGTATGATCAGTTGGGTCATGTATATATATATGTATCATGTTGGATGCTTGGTATGATCAGTTGGATCATGTATATGTATATGCATCATGTTCGATGCTTGATATGATTAGGTGGATACATTGTATGATCAGGTGGATCATATATGATGACATGTATCAGGTAGATACTTTGTATACATCAGGAGGACGCAGTGTATGATCAGGATGATCATGGATGATGAGCTTCAGGGTGTTGCTCCAGATGATATGCATCAGGATGATGCTGTGGTGATGATCAGGATGATCATGTGATGATGTATCATTAGATTATTGGGTCCTTGATGTATCTGACGAATACGAGACTAGATATCTGATTTGCGGTGAACACCTTGAGCAAGTATTTGACAGATCCGAGACATGTTCACCTCATAGCTGCAAAGCATATTATGAGGTTCCTGAAGGGTACAATTGACTATGGGCTCAAGTATGGGGAGAATAAAAAATTTAACCTGGAGGGTTATGTTGATTTGGATTGGGCAGGCAGTGCCATTGATTGGAAGAGCACTTCGGGGTGCTGCTTTAGTATGGATCTGGTATGATCTCTTGGTTTAGAAGGAAGCAGTCCTCTGTGGCACTGAGTACAACCAAAGCAGAGTATGTCATAGCTTGTTCAGCTAGTTGTGAGGCAATATGGCTTAGGAAGCTATTGTCTGATTTTTTTTGATCTCCAGTTGAGTGCTACTTGTATATATTGCGACAACCAGAGTTGTGTGAAGTTGTTAGAGAACCCGGTGTTCCATGATAAGTCGAAGCACATTGAGATCAAGTATCACTATATCAGGGATATGGTGCAGAGTGGAGCAGTGAAGCTCCTATATGTTGCGACGGAAGAGCAGATAGCCGATGTGTTAGGATATTCCTATACTCCATCCTAGTCCTAGCAGCATTTTCATTATTTGCATTTTCAGTCATGCATGCACCTTTAGGGTTTGCATGCATTATTTAGCGTTTATGTGCATTTGCATGCATCCCAGTCATCAGTATCAGCACCTAGCCCTCAGTTAGCTAGCCCCCAGAGCTTCCTTCCACTCAGTTTCATCCCTCCTAGACCTTAGTGTGCTCTCCTTTCACCTACTGCATGAGAAAGGTGCCATTCCTTACCTACCATTCAGTTATCTTCAGTTCTTTCCTTGATTTAAGGATAAACTGACTCTCAATTGACTGTATCACTCCGATGGACCTCTAGTGAGACTTGACTACCCATTATGACTCCAGTTAGCTCCTCATGCGCCCTCCACTGAGCCTCCTTCATTCAATTAGTGCTAGTTACGCTCAGTTACACCTACCACACTCAGTTAGACTCAGTTTGACTGATGGTTGACAGTTACTTGAGCATTGATGACTCCACTAATGATGGGATACACTTCTAGTTGTACTTTGATGACACTCCAGTGATCTTTTGATCACTCCATGAAGGCTAATTTGAATTGCCACCTTGGCATTCGAATCCTCATGCATTGTACTATTTATTTGTCCATATTGTGATTACTTAATTAGTGTGTGTGAAGTATTTTTGCTTCTATCCGAGTTCTACTGTATTATTATTTTGTTGCTCATTATACTACATTGACCACTCTTCTTCTATTTTCTTGCTTAATCAATTACTTTCTTGTGAGGTATACATTATCTCTTAGATCCGTTGTGAGGATTTTCACATGGTATTAGAGCATGTTGAGAGTATTGTTTATCTCCATTCCTGAGAGTTTTTTGCAGGTTATTATCAAGATTTCGAGTGTAGCAGTTGCAGATATTCTCTATTGTTTTTGTAGGTCTTCTACATCTTCAATGAATTCAGAAGAAATCCCTCTTCTTTCTCCATTCAACTATGATGAATGGAAACAAAAAATGATAGCATATTTGAAGAGCCATGATCTCTTTGATTGTTATTTTGAAAGAGAGTTTGAATCCTCTGAAGAGAAGATTGACTGATTGAATAAAGGTGACATGGACTTTGGAAGAATGATGCTTGATTTTCCTGAATACATGCTATACCAAATCATTGATGATGTTGAAACTCCAAAAGAGCTATGGGCCCATCTGGATGAAAGATGCAGCAAACAAAATGAAGGATTTGGTCCAAACCCCTTCAAGAGGAAGCAAAGTGATGCATTTTCCCTCCTTGATGATCTCATTAATCATGAACCAATATCAAACACATCTCATATTGAAGTTTCCCACAAAGAAGAAGAACTTGCAGATTCTACACTCATGCTCCAAATTTCTTCTCTTTCTGTGCCAGCTCACACTCTAGGTATTGCAGAAGGTCCTAAATCCTCTCTTGCACCAGATTTTGTTGGTTTACATCATGATCACATGAATATTTTGGAGGTAAAATCAGCTATTGGAGGTAATGCATTCGCTTTCCTCAAGCAATCGACTCTTATTTACTACTATATGATCTTTATTCCATGCTTTCAGAAGGTTATTGAAGAATATGGCCATTGTCATTCGCTTGGGATAATTTCTCATGCACATCATGGTTTTGATCTCACCCCTGTTGGTTCCAAGGAGATTTCAAGAAACCATTGCCATTCACTTGGGATAACTTCTCATGCGTTTACTGGTTTTTATCTTACCTCTTATGGTTCAAAGGAGATCTCAAGAAACCATGATTCAAGTCTTCGATCTAATTTGATTTATAAGCAATCACTACTTGGGATAATTTCTCATGCATATGATAGTTTTGATCTTGTCCCTGTTGGTTCAAAGGAGATATCAAGAAACTATTCTTCAAGTCTTAAATCTGATTTGGATTTCAAGCTATTATTTGATGGTTCTTTTTGGCATAATCTCACCCATGATGGTTCAAAGGAGAAGACAAAAGACTATCTTCATATTCATATATTTGATCCTACCTCAACTGATTCGAATCACAGGTTCAAGGATCATCCTCATACTTTTGGATTTGTTCTCATCACATTCGATCTGAAGAGAAACTACAAGCACATGCTTTATGAGCATGATCCACTTCTTCCCAAGAAAAAGATACCTCCAGACATATGACCAAGCATCACACCTGCTTGAGTTTGGAGCATTTATTTTTGTGTGTGCCTTACATTCTATTTTGAGGGGGTTATTTTTCCCACAAGGTTTTCCCCATTTCCTCGGTTTATTGACTATTATTATTCATTGTATTGGGTGACCTTTTGTCGTAGTTACCAGGGCCCATGATGGATTAAGGGGGGTGTTAGGATATTCCTATACTCCATCCTAGTCCTAGTAGCATTTTCATTATTTGCATTTTCAGTCATGCATGCACCTTCAGGGTTTGCATGCATTATTTAGGATTTGTATGCATTTGCATGCATCCGAGTCATCAGTCCCAACACCTAGCCCTCAATTAGCTAGCCCCCATAGCTTCCTTCCACTCAGTTTCAACCCTCCTAGACCTTAGTGCGCCCTCCTTTCACCTATTGCATGAGAAAGGTGCCCTTCCTTACCTACCATTCAATTATCTTCAGTTCTTTCCTTGATTTAAGGCTAGATTGACTCTCAACTAACTGTATCACTCCGATGGATCTCTAGTAAGACTTGACTTCCCATTCTGACTCTAGTTAGCTCCTCATGCGCCCTCCACTGAGCCTCCATCATTCAGTTAGTGCCAGTTACACTCAATTACATCTACCACACTCAGTTAGACTGAGTTTGACTAATGGTTGACAGTTACTTGAGCATTGATGACTCCACTGATGATGGGATAGACTTCTAGTTGTGCTCTGATGACACTCCAGTGATATTTTGATCACTCCATGAAGGATAATTCGAATTGCCACCTTGGCATTCGAATCCTCATGCATTGTACTATTTATTTGTCCATATTTTGATTAATTAATTAGTGTGTGTGAAGTAATTTTGCTTCTATCCGAGTTCTACTATATTATTATTCCGTTTCTCATTGTACTGCATTGACCACTCTTATTCTATTTTCTTGCTTAATCAATTAATTTCTTTTGAGGTATACATCATCTCTTAGATCTGCTGTGAGGATTTTCACGGGATCTGGTATGATCTCTTGGTTTAGCAAGAAGCAGTCCTATGTGGGACTGAGTACAGCTGAAGTAGAGTATGTCGCAGCTTTTTCAACTAGTTGTGAGGCAGTATGGCTTAGGAAGCTACTGTATGAATTGTTTTGATCTCCAGTTGAGTGCTACTTGTATATATTGTGACAACCAGATTTGTGTGAAGTTGTTAGAGAACCCATTGTTCCATGACAAGTCGAAGCACATTGAGATCAAGTATCACTATATCAAGGATATGGTGCAGAGTGGAGCAGTGAAGCTCTTGTATGTTGCGACAGACGAGCAGATAGCCGACGTGTTGACCAAGCCGATGGCTAGAGTGAAGATTGAATACTTTAGAGGGAGAATTGGTGTACTTCAGATCGAGATTCCCTCTTAAGGGAAGTGATGAGTCCAGAGACACAGATTCACATGAGCCATTCTCACATGGTGGTAGGTATGGTCCTCCCATGGTGCAGATGTAAGGGCTGGCCCATTCTCACATGGTGGTAGGTATGGTCCTCCCATGGTGCACACTAGTACAAATGAGAGATAAGTGACCAGGAGACCAAAAAATTTGGTCACCACAACTTTTTCAAGGGATAAATGACCAAAATTGAGAAATTTTAAGTGAATTAACTAAAAATGACCAAGATAAATGGCCAACTTGGTCATGAGATAAGAACTAAACTAAAAATGACCAAGATAAATGACCAATTTGGTCATGAGATAATAACTAAACTAAAAATGACCACATAATCATTGGTCATTTATGTGGTCATTTTTAGTTGTGTCATTCCGACAATGGAAAAATATAATTTTGATAATGAGTTTGTACAATTTACTAAATTTTAACACTGCAAATGGATTCGGAGACCCTCCTTTGGGGTCTCTGAATTCATCTGCAATGTTAAAATTTAGTAAACTGTAACATTAATAGTACACAACTTGGACTATTTTTCAATGCATGTCTTCTAAGCTAGGGATCATTTATTTGAGGCCATCCTGATGCCTATTGTGTTAGATGATAGGAGAATCATTAAGATGCTCATTTAGGGGTTTCTCTACTATTTAGTGCCTTGGGTGTGGTGAGTTGATATCTAGATAATACATCATGTCTTGCATATAGTTTATGAAGTGATATATGAGTTATTATACATGTGGTTGAGTCGAGTCTTAGTCGATATTTGTTGTCTTTCCCTTTTGGAATTGTCATGTCCTAAATTTAGTGTCACTGCATTCATCTTCCTGTACTAGTTTTGTTCATAATTTGTTTGAACAAAACCATCGCCATTTGACCATCTCGGTAGTCTGTTAAAGTTTTGACAAGTTCATGTATTTTGTGTCATGTTAGCTAAAAATTTTCAATTCACAACCTCCATTAATTCTCCATATGCATTCATTCACCATGGTTCTCTTTGCACCTGAGTTCAAAAATCTTTAAAGTCCCCCCCGGGTCCCTCCCTTACGAGAAATAGCCAATATCCTCTATTTTGAAGAAAAAATAATTCCTCCATTTTTGTAAAAATCCATTTGTTTTTTTTTCAGAGGAAAAAATTCATACTATTGATATTCATTATCGAATCAAATAATACAATATAACCATATATCTTAAACCAATTTATGTATTCAAAAAATAACCAAGAACCCATCATCATCTATCACCGTTCTCCAATTTTTTATGTCCTCTTGAAAAAGAAAAAAAGAAATAAAGCAAAAATTATCAAAGTTGTATGATTCCATCATAGCTAATAACAGTAAAAAAAATTGACAAAACCCTTGTCATAGCATTGAATAACTATGAACTCTTCCCATAATACAATGCCTTCATCTCCTGCATGAGCTTCTTTAGATAGATTATCTACAATGTTATCAAAATTCATGTAGATATGTTCAAAAGTTATTTCTTTAAAAGACTTGATCTTCTCACGGATTCTTCTGCATCATTGCTGTAAATTAATGATATTGAACTAATATTCATTGAGTGCCCATTTTATTGTCACTCTAGAATCCCTAAACACTTTTATCTCCTGTAATCCCATAATTGCAGCAACAGTGAGAACACACCATAAGCCAAGTAACTCTGCGTGTGTGTTTGTCCCTTTCCCACAGTTCATCTTTAAAGTAAAAAAGTGCTCATTGCTGATATAAATCACACCTCCGATAGCATAGTAACCATCTACTATAGAGCCATTAAAGAAACTGACAGGTTGTTGGACATTCAAGCTAAAGGACCCTAGATGTCTGGACCTTTCTTTCCCTATGTTATAATTATAATCCTTAACTAGAAGCATTATCCTGTTGAAAGAGGAAAATAGATTGGACTTAATGTCTTCAAACAAAGCTTTATTTATCTCCCACCAAATATTCTAGGAAATTAGTGTTGGAAGATAAGGTAAATCCTTGCAATTCTTATACCAATTGTAAACATTAACCCCAAACAGATCCCATTTCCAATTATGTTTCCATTGAAGATGTGATACGATTAATTGCCATACAGTCCTTGTAAATCCATATTCTACCAGGATATGTTGAGAAGTTTTAGCATTTTCCTTGCAAAGATAGCATAAACCAGGTCCAACCCAACCTCTTTTAGTAAGATTTTCCCATGTCTTTAGACTTCCCTGGAGTGCATGCCACATAAAACACTGTATCTTAAGTGGAATTTTCCACTTCTGTATAATCTTGTAGCACCAATTTGCAGGGTACATACCATTATGAGTAATAATAGCTTGATATGCCGACTTTGCTGTGATTTTTCCAGTTGCCTTGTTCTTAACCCAAATAATGCTATCATTCTCCTATGATAATCTAGAACCAATATAATTGAGTTTGCCTATATAATTTTTCCTTTCAATAGATTCATACTCACTCAGCTCCAACTCAAATGCCGTGATCCAATATGTATTGCGGTATCTAAAATTTTGCCTCTTTATCTTGTCAAGGGTAGCATAATCAAATCGGTGCAAAGTTATGATAGTTCCTTCTGAGAGAGTGTAATCTGCATCCAATCCCACAATTGGATCAATCCCAACCAGGATACTTTTACCATTTCCAACCTTACAGGCTAAATCAATAGCCATCCTATTATAGATTTTCATAAAACCAACCCAAATGGGTGAAGCAACCCTGAATAATTTGTTTGGAGATCTGATCCATCTATAAAAATCCATCTTTATATATTTGACTTTGAGAATATCAGTCCACTGTGAATTACCAAATAGTCCTCTCCAAAAACTTTTCATCCTTAGAGCACAATTGAAATGAAACAGATTCCTTATGCCCCATCCCCCACCACTTTCAGGACGAGCTATTTGCTCCCATCGAACCATCACTAAACTGCTGTTGTTTGCCCCAGACCAAAGAAAATTAAAAAATAATTTTCTTATGCAGTTCATTTCCCATCTCCTTGAATAATAATAATAAAAATAAAAATACCCCCATAATCGCAACTAACCCCTTCTCCTTTCACATATAAAATAAATAAATTATCAAAAACCTTTTTTCCTTGTATCTTTTCACCCATATATAATATTAATATATTGTATGGTTATTATATATATTTATATAATTAATATTGCAAAAGATAAATGATTGTAAATGAAAGCTCACAATATGTATATATGACAAAATAAAACATTAATATATAAAACTCAAACAACATATGTTAATTACGCCGATAGGCATTTTATTTCAACTTTTGGGGGGTGAGGGCTGGGTGGGTGATTTTCTATTATTTTAATAATGAATGGTCAGATTTAATAGATACCCGAATATTCTTCGTATGACGCATAAATCAACGATTTAGATTTGCTGAGTTAACTTATGAGCATGTTTAATTCCAACCGACACCATAGTTTTTTAAATTCATATGTGTTTTGTTTTGGAAATCTACGGTACCAACTGGTGGAGTCGAAATTCAAAATGAATGCCACGTTTCCCAAGCGTTACTGTTCTTTGGCACTCATTCATTGATTGATGTAAACAAATTAAGGTAAATTCATATGTGTTTTTGTTTTGGAAAACTACTGTACCAGCTGGTGGAGTTGAAATTCAAACATTTTTAATGCCATGTTTTCCCAGCGTTACTATTCTTTGGCACTCATTCATCGATTGATGAGAGATGCTCATCCCTACATTTTCACTGAACAAGAACAAGAGAAGTAGCACCACTCCTCTGATTTAGAAATACTTGCTTTGACGTCGCTGCAATTCGAGGATCACTCTAGCCCCCTTGCCTCCGATTGCTTTGTCTGGGTTCGTAAATACTTGGCTTATCTAGATCAGAGGCTCCGCTGCAACATGATTTTCATGTGTGACATTCTCTCTGAAAGGAACCATTGGAGGAATGCAGAAAGATAGGTGGGTGGGTGCTGCAATTTATGAAATGAGTTTTCTTGGAACCGCTTCTCATATTGAGAGAAGAAGAACTTCAATTTCTTGTCCCCAACGAGACGATGGAGATATTAAAAAGAAAAAAAATGTTGCGGCTATCAAAGATTGAGCACTTGCAGATTATATGCGCTACGAATATCAAATTCTTTAGTGGCCATCACACCACGGATCCGCCCCTCATCAACATGAACATAAAATTCGATAATGGACTACAGGTTTTTCCACATTCGATAAAATATCCCTATGTATTTTCAAATCATAAAGTTTAATCTATAGTATTGTTTGCTATGATCTTTCAGCTGAAGAGAGAGGCCATCCAGTGCAAAAGAATTCGAGATGCATACAGTTAATTAAGGGGTACATATGGAGAGACTAAATGTTCATAGGCAATGCTTCAATTTGTCTCTGAAGTGCCCTAATCCATCAGGTAAGTAAGTAAGCAGTAAAAGTATTAGCCTTAAGCAGTTGTGTCTTAGAGTAAAATACTATTAAGGTTGGCACTTTCGTTTACCTCCTCCAAGGCAAGTGGCAATAGAAGCTTAGGCAAGAACGCGAGGTATTCGAGATCCTATTCATGGTTATGTACCAATAATCAATGAGCTTCATAATACAATAGCAGAGCTCTGATCTCAATGGCTTCCTCACAAGCACACCATCTAAATTCATAGCAACATTCAAGATATTGTTGAGTTAATTAAATTATGGAATACTGAGTTTCGTACAATTATTAATTTTTTAATAGCAATATAACAATTGGAAGAAACTTCTCAGTATAAATTAAATATGAAATCAAGTTAACCATATTTATTTAAAAACGTTACACTATTTATTGATGAATTCTTTACAATATAATAGAGGGTACACTCACTATCTATTGATTAATTCACTACATTATCTAATAAAATGAATTTTAATGCAAATCTATAATATGTGAATTTCACTAATAAAAATCCGTGATTTATATATAAATAGTTTTCCAATCTAATGCAATCAATAAAATACAAAAAATGTTTGCCAAAGGATTTCCATGGAACGAACGAAACTTTATGCGTTTTCCATTTTCGCCAAAATGAAATTAAAAAAAACTCTTTAAATGTATTATTTTGAATACTGAGTCATTGCTAAGATAAATCCTTTATCCCACTCTATGATGTGACAGTTCAATTTTCAACCAAACTTGCATAAATCGCAGCTCCATATTAGGTATAGAAAACATGTTCAACCCCATTTTCCTTTATATATATTACAATTTTCCTTTATATATTACAATGTGGAGCTATTAAATGTTTTAGAGGTTGGAATATAATATATTTAGAGGTTTATATGGAGCTATTAAATGTTTTAGAGGTTGGAATATAATACATTTAGAGGTTTATATATATATAAAAGAAGTTCATTAATGATATAAATTTTCATATCTTTCAAAATTTTATAAGTTGATTCTATTGATGTAGTTTGATAAAATGTTATCAATTTATCGTTAACCAGTAGCTTTTGGCGTTTCTGTCAACCAGTCGTCCATAACCTTTACCATGTGGAACTAAGTAAAGGAAGAGTCGCCATCAATATGTGCAGGGAACTTAGCAATAGTACAACAACGACTGTAATATTACAACAAAATAATCATAATTGCCATCTCCATAGAATGTCTGAGTGCAAATTGCAATGCAGATAGCAAGAGAGAATGGTATATATCAAGATAGGAGTAAATTTTCGTTACACTTTAAGAATCATTATTATTATTATTATTATTATTTATTAGGAAATATTAATATTAATATTAGTATTATTAATATAATGCAAATAACAATATTAATTTGGTAAATATTTATATTACAATTAATAACATTAATAATAATAATATAATTAATAAATTATTTAATTTATATATAATTTAAAATTTAGTGTTATATCACTATATATATAATTTATTGAAACTTTAATTATATAAAATAATTGAAATTTAACACTAAAACTTATTATAATTAATTTTTAAATAAAAAATATGTAAATATTATATAAAATGCACTTAGATTTTTTTATGCTATTTTAAAGTAGACATCTTTAAAAAAAATTCAATTAGTTGTTTATTTTCTTTATGATTTTTATTAATTTATTTAAAAACTATATAAAAAAATATTTTTATTATATTATTTTCTTTAAAATTTAATAAAATTCTTTTTAAGATAAACATATTTCTTAAACTAAATAACAATAAATTTAAACTTCAAATATTGTATCAAAGTTTCTGAAATTTCTCATTATTTAAAAACAACTATTGTATCAAAGTTTCTGAAATTTCTCATTATTTAAAAACAACTATTATAGTGCCGTACCGACAAAGCATGATTAAAGCAGCAAGTGTGGGCATATCCTAGCTGGGTCTGAACGTCCATCCAACTCTGCTCTCTGCTCTAATTGAAAACATAATCCACCAAGCAAGCCATCCGATCCGGCAGTTCGATATCTGCTAAAATCTGCTGCTAAAGGTGAGGAACCACCCGACCCTATGCCTATGGGCTACTCAACCCATCCAATCCAGCCATGTCTCTGTTTCATAAGTTCTGGCTGTTTATAATCCAATATCCTATCCGTAGATAAAAATAATTCACGATACTTGGTTCTAATTTTCACTCTAAATTTCACGATATGTTATGAGACCTCTTTTGATTAATATGATCACGATCTTCTTATGATATTTGTTTTTATTAATTAAGCCTAGAGGTGTAACTATTTATGAAACAGAAAGTGAAAAGATAAATAAATCTGGGATCAATATATATATATATATATATATATATACTTTATGATAAAAAGGTGATACGTAAATTTGGCATAAGTCAACAAAGAAGATTAATGTTGTACGACCTATTATGGAATGTCACAATCTAACAACACCTTTTAACAATAATATTGATATTAAACATTAATGTTTCATAATATTAATATTAACATTAATAATTAAAAATGTTTCAATTCAATATATATATAATCTTTGGGGAATATCACAATTCAATATATAACCATTAAGAAATGCTTCAATTCAATATAAAACCCTTGAGGAATATGACAATGTCATAAATTCTTTATCAACATAGCCATTGAAGGAAGTAGTAACCTCACATAAGGGGAACCAACCACCCAACCATAGAAAACCACAATAACCATAATGGAACCAGAGTCAACATAAGTCAACCATGTTCAACCAAAGTCAACCATGGTAAGCCAAAGTCAACCGCAAACAACCAAATTCAACCATGGTCAACCATAAGTCAACCAAAGTTAACCATGGTCAACCATAGTCAACCATGGTCAACTAAAGTGAGTCATGATCAACAAAAGTCAAGCAAAGTTGACCTACTGTAAACATGGTCAATCATAGTCAAGCAAAGTTGACCTTATCTCAACATGATCAACCAAAGTCAAGCAAAGTTGACCTTATCCAAACATGGTCACCCATATTCAATCAAACTCAACCATGGTCAACCAAAGTTAGTCGGTCAACCAAAGTCAACCATAGTCATCCAAAGCTAACCATGGTCAACGAAATTCAACCATGGAAAGCCAAAGTCAACCATAGTCAACCAAAACCAACCCTCGTAAACCAAATTAAACTATGGTCAACCAAAGTAAACCATAGTCAACCATGGTTAACTAAATCCAATCAACCATGGTGAACCTTTGTGAACCAAAGTCAACCATGGTCAATTAAATAAAACCATGATTAACCAAGGTCAACCGCAATCAAACAAAGTCAACCACAAAAAACCAAAGTTAAGCATAGTCAACGATGGTCAACCAAAGTCAACAAAGCTTAGCCAAATTCAACCATGAACAACCAAAGTCAACCATGTTTAACCAAAGTTAGCCAAAGTAAACCAAAGTCATCCATAGTGAGTCATTGTCAACCAAAGTTAAAAATGGTAAATGAAAGTCAACCATGGTCAACCAAATTTAAGCATGTCAAACCAAAGTCAACCATGATCAACCAACATTCAACTAATGTTAACCATTATAAAACAAAGTCACCCATCGTTGACTTGCTCAACCAATGTTAATCATTATAAAACAAAGTCAACCATGGTAAACCAAAGTGAACCATCGTCAACTAAAGCAACCCATGGTCATCTATAACTATAGTTGACTTTGCTTGACTTTGGTAGACTTTACTTGACCATGGTTGTCTTTGGTTGACCATTTGACTTTGGTTGACCATGGTTGAATTTGGTTGACTATGGTTGACTTTAATTGATCATGGTTGATTTTGTTTAACTATGGTTGACTTTGGTTGACTATGTTCACTATTGTTGACTTTGATTAACCGTGGTTGACTTTTATTGAACATGGTTTAATATGGTTGACCATTGTTCACTCTATTTTTTTATAGTTGATGACAACCAAAGTCAACCATGGTTAGCCAAATTCAATGATAGTTAACCATGGTCAACCAAATTCAACCAAAGTCAACCATAGTCCACCAAATTAAACAATGGTAAACTAATGTCAATGATGGTCAACCATAGTCAAGAATTGTCAACCATGGTTCACTATGGTTTACTATGGTTGACTATTGTTGACTTTGGTGGACTTTACTTGACCATGGTTGTCTTTTGTTGGCCATTTGACTTTGGTTGACCATGGTTGACTTTAGTTGACCATGGTTGAGTTTGGTTAACTGTGGTTGACTTTGGTTGACTATGGTTGACTATGTTCACTATTGTTAACCTTAGTTAACATGGTTGGATTTTATTGAGCATGGTTTACTATGGTTGACCATTGTTGACTCTATTTTTTCATGGTTGACCGCAACCAAAGTCAACCATGGTTAGCCAAATTCAATGATAGTCAACCATGGTCAACCAAATTCAACCATGACCAACCAAAATTCAACCAAAGTCAACCATGGTCCACCTAATTAAACAATGGTAAACTAATGTCAATGAAGGTCAACAATGGTCAACCATAGTTAACCATGGTCGACCATAGTTAACCAAAGTCAACCATATACAACCATGGTCAACCATGGTCTACTTTGTTTTATAATGGTTAACATTGGTTGAATGTTGGTTAAGCATGGTTGACTTGGGTTGACCATGGTTGACTTTCGTTTGCCATGGTTAAATTCCGTTGACCATGGTTGACTTTATTTACCATTTTTAACTTTGGTTGACAATGACTCACTATGGATGACTTTGGTTTACTTTGGTTAAACATTGTTGACTTTGGTTGTTCATGGTTGAATTTGGCTGAGCATTGTTGACTTTGGTTGACCATCGTTGACTATGCTTAACTTTGGTTTACTGTGGTTGACTTTGTTTAACTATGGTTGACCTTGGTTAACCATGGCTTTTCTTAATTCACCATGGTTGACTTTTGTTCACAATGGTTCACCATGGTGAGTGAATTTAGGTAAACATGGTTGACTATGGTTAACTTTGGTTTACCATGGTTGAATTTGGTTGACTATGGTTGACTTTGGCTTTCCATGGTTGAATTTTGTTTACCATGGTTAACTTTGGTTGACTATGGTTGACTTTGGTTAACCAACTAACTTTGGTTGACTATGGTTGAGTTTGATTGAATTTGGGTGACCATGTTTGTATAAGGTCAACTTTGCTTGACGTTGGTTGATCATGTTGAGATAAGGTCAACTTTGCTTGACTATGATTTCCCATCTTTACAATAGGTCAACTTTGCTTGACTTTGGTTGATCATGACTCACTTCAGTTGACTATGGTTGAGCATAGTTGACCATGGTTAGCTTTGGTTGACTTATGGTTAACCAAATACAACCATGAACAGCCAAAATTCAACCAAAGTCAACCATGGTCCACCAAATTAAACAATGGTAAACTAATGTCAACGATGGTCAACCATAGTCAAGAATTGTCAACCATGGTTGACCATGGATTATTGTAGTTGACTTTGCTTGACTTTGGTAGACTTTACTTGACCATGGTTGTCTTTCGTTGGCCATTTGACTTTGGATGACCATGGTTGAATTTGGTTGACTTTAGTTGACCATGATTGTATTGGGTTAACTGTGGTTGACTTTGGTTCACTATGATTGACTCTGGTTGATTATGTTCACTATTGTTGACTTTGGTTAACGTGGTTGACTTTTATTGAACATGGTTTACTATGGTTGACCATTGTTCACTCTATTTTTTCATGGTTGAGCGCAACCAAATTTAACCATGGTTATCCAAATTCAATGATAGTCAACCATGGTTAACCAAATTCAACCATGACTAACCAAAATTCAACCAAAGTCAACCATGCTCCACCAAATTAAATAATAGTAAACCAATGTCAACGAAGGTCAATGATGGTCAACCATAGTCAAGAATTGTCAACCATGGTCTACCATAGTTAACCATGGTCGACCATAGTTAACCAAAGTAAACCATATACAACCATGGTCAACCAAAGTCAACCATATACAACCAAGAAATATTCCTATATGACTTTGGTTATGGTCAACCAAATAATTATAAGTCAACCATGGTCAACCAAATAATATTCTTATATGACTTTGGTTGTGCTTAACCAAATAATTATAAGTCAACCATTATATACCGAATAATATTCTAATATGAATTTGGTTGTGGTCAGCCAAAGTCAACCATGGTAAAACGAATAATATTCTAATATGAATTTGGTTTTGGTCAACCAAAGTCAACCGTAGTCAACTCTAGTTATCATGGTTGACCACAACCAAATTCAACCACGATTAGCCATAGTCAACGAAAGTCAACCATGGCCAATCAAAATTTAGCCAAAGTCAACCATGGTCCACCAAAGTCATCAATTGTAACTAAAGTCAACGAAGGTCAACCATGGTCAACCATAGTCAACTAAAGTCAACCATAAAAAACCATGGTGTATGATGGTGAACCAAAGTCAAACAAAGTCCACCACGGTCAACCAAAACCAACGATGGTCAAGCAAAGACGACCATGGTTGACTATAATCAAACATGGTTAACAAAGTTGAATAAGGTCAACCAAAGTCAACGATGGTGAACTATGAAACCATACTCAACCACGAACATCCAAAGTCAACGATGTTCAACCATGGTCAACCAATGTCTACCATAGTTAAGAATGGTCAACCAAAGTCAACCATGGTCAACCAAAGTCAACCATGGTCAATCATAGTCGTTATATTTAATTATTATATTTATTATTATTTAATTAATATTATTAATTGTGTGGCCATAATATTGTTTTTAATAATAATAATTCACCAAACCTAACCAATAGGTCGACCGTCAACTAGCAAGCCATATCAAAAATTAATATGGCTTATATACGTCGATCGACGTATATAAACCACATTTAAATGTGTGGCCTATATACGTCGATCGACGTATATAAGCCATATTAATTATTGATATGGCTTGCTAGTTGACGATCGACGCGCAGAGAATATTTCGTGAGTTTTAAAATTAATATTATTGGTGTGAAAAAAATAATAATAATCATAAGTATTACTATTTTAAATATTTTTTTTAAATATGTTATAAAAATAGTTATTTTATAATTGTAATTAATAAATTATAAATAATTTATAGTATTAATAGTTTTAAAATTAAAAAATTTATAGTATTAATTAATTATTTAATAAAAAATGTTATTTTAATTAATTTATAAAAATAATTAGTGTATAATTTTGGTTAATAAATCATAAATAATTTAGAGTAATAATTAAATATTTTATAATAATAATTGTTTAATTATAATAGTGATAACAATAATAGTAATAATAATTATTATTATTATTAAATAACAAATTTTGATATATACTTTATAATAATAATAATAATTATAAAAAAACAATATTTTATTATAATAATAATTATTATTATAAATAAAAAAATATAATTATATTAAAATAAGAAAAATGAAAATAATTTATAATAAGGATTCACAATAATAATAATAATAATTTATATTCTTATTTTTTTATTATTCTTTATAATAATAATTATTATTATTCTTTATAATAATAATAATAATAATAATAATTATTATTATTATTATTGTTATTCTTTATAATAATAATAATAATAATTATTATTATTATTATTATTATTATTATTATTTATAATAATAATAATTATTCTTCTTCTTTATAATAATCATTATTATTATTCTTTATAATTATTATTATTATTATTATAAAATAATAAATTTAAATATTTGATAATAAAAAAAATTATAAATAAGAAAATACAATTATAATAATTATAAAAGAAAATGAAAAATAATTCTAATAATACTAATAATGTTTACTAATGTTAAATGTTTAATAATACTTAATAATATTTAATAATGTTTAATGTCTAATGCCTAATGTAAATTAATCTTACTAAGCCATATTAAAAATAGTTATATTATAATTATAATTAATAAATTATAAATAATTTATAGTATTAATTAATTATTTAGTAAAAAATATTATTTTAATTATTTTATAAAAATAATTTATTTATAATCTTGTTTAATAAATTATAAATAATTTAGAGTAATATTTAAATATTTTTTAATAATAATTAATTAATTATAATAATGATGACAAATATTAAATAATTATTTTTTATTATTAAATAACAAATAAACAATTTAATATAACAATAATAATAATTATAAAAAAAAATATTTTATTATAATAATAATAATAATTATTATAAATAAAAAACATAATTATATTAAAATAACAAAAATAATAATAAATGAAAATAATTTATAATAAGAATTCACAATAATAATAATAATAATAATTTTTATTTTTATTTTTTTATTATTCTTTATAATAATAATAATAATAATAATATTATTATAAAATAATAAGTTTTTTAAATATTTGATAATATAAAAATAATTATAAATAAGAAAATACAATTATAATAATTATAAAAGAAAATAAGACAAATAATGAAAAATATTTCTAATAATGTCTAATAATGTTTAATAATGACTAATAATGGCTAATGCATAATGTATAATAATGCTAATAATGTTTAATAATGTCTAATGTCTAAAGTTTAATAATGCTTAATGATGTTTAATGATGTTTAATAATGTCTAATGCTTAATGTAAACTAATCTTACTAAGCCATATTAAATATGCTTGGGAAACCATTGTCAATCATGGTAAACCATAGAGTAGTTGTGCATTGCCAAGATGATCGAATGGTGGAGATAGGTGGAAGGAAGGTCAGGACGTGACGGGGAGGTCAAGCGTTGATGTGGAAGTCAATAGTTGATGTGGATGCAAGTTATACAGTCAGCGCGAAGGTGTAAAGGTCAGCAAGGTTTGAGTTTGCGATGGGGAGTAAATGATGTGTTGGAGGTAAGAGGTTGATGTGGAGGCAAGTCACACGATAGGTGTGAAGGTGTGGAGCTTGGCGAGACTTAATGGCAGAGATCACCTCCCAAGTTTGGAGTCAGCGATGGATGGTCCAGGAGTTAGCACTTGGTGTGGTAATGCGATAGCCTTTGGTCACAGAGCAGGGTTTATGCGGTGGTCACTTGGGGTGTGAAGGGCGATGGATATTTTGGTTATAGGTAGAGGTCTTATATTGTGCGAGGAAGCGCCAAGACTTGGAGTGTTATATGTGTCAAGTGGAAGAGCACCGAGGGAGAGGTAAATACATAGTCCCTTCGTTAATAATATTTATGTTAAATGAGTTTTAAGCCTCAATAAGTAAATATATGGATAGTGTGAGTTGAGTACTGTTGAAAAGAAGTTTGAGTTGTATGTAATAGCTCCAGTTATGAACTGAATACATGAAATATGGAATGAGCCATTAGTGAGCTATTTTGAAGGATATCCTAGTGGATTTCAGTAGAAGGGTTTACATGACCTGACAGGATTTGTGGTGAGGTTGTAGTACATGAGGGAATTAATGATCCTTGGGAAGGGTAGGTCTAGGTTTAGGCCTGCCATCAGTCAATCATAGTTTACCAAAGGTCAACAAAAATCAACCATCGCTAACATTGGTTGATCAACCATGGTTGACCATGATCAAATGTGGTCAAATATGGTCAAACATGTGTAAATGTGATCAAGCATTATTAGACATATTTAGCATTATTAGACATATTTGACCATATTCAACTATGGCGGACCATATTTGACCGTGGTTGACCATATTTAACCATGTTTGATCATGGTCAACCATGTTTGACAATGGTCAACCATGGTTGATCAATCAATGTGAGCGATGGTTGACTTTTGTTGACCTTTGGTTAACTATGGTTGACCATCATTGTGTTTTGTTTACCATGGTTGGATTTGGTTCACTTCTCTATGGTTTACCATGATTGACAATGGTTGAACATGGTTGTATTTGGTTGACCATGGGTTCCTTTGGTTGACTTTCATTGACCATAGTTGACTTTAGTTAAGCATGGGTTACTATGGTTGGCTATGGTTTCTCATGGTTAACTGTGCTTGATAATGGTTGACCTTAGTTGACTTTGGTCGATCATGGCCATCCATTGTTTGACTATGGTTGATAATGGTGATCCATGGTTGACTTTTGTTAACTAGAGTTGACTTTGGTTGACTATGGTTGACTTTCGTTGACCATGGTTGACTTTGGTCGACCATGGTTGACTTTGGTCGACCATGGTTGACTTTAGTTGACAATGGTAGACTCTCGTTAACTATAATCGACTTTGGTTGACAATGGTTGAGCATGGTTGACTATAGTTGACTCTAGTTTACCATGTTTTAAATTAGTTGACTTTGGTTGACCTTTAGTTGACTTTCGTTGAGCATGGTTGACTTTGGATGACCAAAGTTGACTTTTGGTTGACCATGGTTGACATTGGTTGATCATGGTTGAATTTGTCTCACCATGGATGGCTTTGGTTTAGTTTGGTTTACCATGGTTGACATTAGTTGACTTTGGTTTACCTTTACTTTACCATGGTTGTTGTTAGTTGACTTTGGCTGACCTTTAGTTGAATTTGGTTGGAAACAATGGTTGACCATGGTAAAGTATGGTTGAATTTAGTTGATCATGGTTGACCATGCTTAAACTTTGGTAGTTTATGGTTGACCATAAACTTTTTGTCGTATATGGGTGACTTTTAGTTGTTTGAGGTTAACTTTGGTTGACTTTTGGTTTGCTATGGTTGACTTTTGGTGATCTATGGTTGAGCTTTGGTTGTTTATGGTTAACTTTTGGTTCTCTATGGTTGACCATAAACTTTTGGTTGTTTGTGTTTAACTTTGGTTGACCATTGTAGAGTCAACCATGGTAAACCAAAGTCAATGATACACAACCAATGTGAACCATGGTCAACTATAAACAACCATAGTCAACCATGGTCAATGATGATCAACCAATGACAACCATGGTCAACCATAGTCAGATACAAAGAGTGATTAGTCAACCATAGTATCTGCCTATGGTTGACCATCGTTGACCATGGTTGATTATGGTTGTTTATGGTTGACATTGGTTGACTTTGGTTGATAATGCTTGACTTGTGGCTTACCATGGTTGACTTTGGTTTTCTATAGTTGACATTTGTTTAGCATCGTTGAATTTTGATGAGTATTGTTAAACATGGCTAGCTTAGGTTGACATGGTTCACCATGGTTGACTCTCATTGGCTACTGTTGAATTTAGTTGACATGGTTCACCATGGATGAATCTCAATGGCCATCGTTGACTTTGCTTGACCTTGGTTAAGCATGGTCGACTATGGTTGACAATGGTTAAACATGGTTGACCATGGTTGACTATGGTTGGCACTAGTTTCCATGGGTTGGCTATGGTTGACTTTGGTTATCCATGGTTTAAGATGGTTGACCATGGTTGAATTTGGTCGACCATGATTCCCTATGATTTACCATGGTTTTTCCTATTAGTCTTTGGTTGACTATGGATGATTATGGTTGACCATGGTTGACCATAGTTAACTTTGGTTGAACATTGTTTAACATGGTAGACCATGTTTGAATTTTGTTGAACATGGTTGACCATGGGTGATTATGGTTGACCATGGGTGATTATGGTTGACTATAGTTGACTTTAATTGACCATGATTCATTTTGGCTGGACATGGTTTACCATAACAAACTGTGATAGACCATGGTTGACTATGGTTAACTTAGGTCAAGCATGGTTGACTTTCTATGACCATGGTTAACCACGATTGATTGTAGTTGACAATGGTCGATGAGGCTTGACCATGGTTGACTATCATTGATCCATGTTGACTTCGGTTTACTATGGTTGAACATGTTTGACTTTGGTTGTCCAAGATTCACGATGGTCGACCATGGTTGACCATAGTTTATTAATGATGGTTTTTCATGGTCTACAATGGATGACCATGGTTATTTATGGTTTACTATGGTTCATGGTTGACCATGGTTATTCATGGTTGAGTGTGGTTGAGGATATGGTTATTCATCCTTGAATATGGTTGTTCTTTGCTGGCCATAAATGACTATGGTTGTTTATGATTAACCATGGTTGTTCATGGTTGACCAATTTCATGAACTTTTGTCATAATGTTAGTACTACTTCTTTTACTATTACTATTTTACTATTACTTATGTTAGTACTACTTATTTTACTATTACTTAATTTTCATTTATTATGATTTTTAAAAATTTGATAAATATTTTTAAATCTTTGTTAATCTTTTTTTTAATTAATATTATTTTTATATCCTACGAATTAAGATAATTTTTTATATATCTATTATTAATTGAGAGAAAGTTCGATATATTAAAGTAAATAAGATTATGTTTGATAGCTATAAAGTTTGATATCTTTAATTAAATAAGATTATGTTGATAGTTATAAAATATTTGAAAATAAGGTGTTAATTTTAATTTATTTTTTAAAGATTGATATAAATGTATTTCAATTTTCAAAATAAAATGTTAATTTTAATTTATTTTTTTACAAATTTTTATAAATATATTTTTAAAAATTAAAATAAAATTAGATAATTATTACAAATATTTTAAATAATTACAACAACAATATTTATAAAAATAAAAATAAAAATAGATAATTATGAAAAATATGAAAAATATTACAACAATAATGTTTATTTGAATGTTTCAAAACACATAGAATGAAATAATAATTTATCTACTAACTTAGCATAAGCAGATCGCTCAATTCATTCATGTGTCACTTAAGGAATTCTTTTTAAATGAAATTAAGAAGGAATTAACGAAGTTTTAAAATAAATATACAAACAAATTGAAAATGATATAAATAAAATTAAAATAAATATACAAAAGAATCTTGTGTTTTACAGTTTCTTAGAATGAATGCTTCAAAACAGAAGGAATGAAATAATATATTATTTACTAACTCAGCATAAGTAGATCGCTCAATTCATTCATGGGTCATTTAAGGAATTCTTTTTAAATGAAATTAAGAAGGAATTAAAAAAGCTTTAAAATAAATATACAAACAAACTGCAAATGATATTAAGAAAAATAAATATACAAAAGAATCTTGTGTTTTACAGAGTTTGTGTACGGCTCAACAACTCAGTAAAAAATATGCTGAGGTTTAATAGTATGCTTTTCTAAATATTTAAACTGAGTTTAAACAAAGATTAAGAGATTAACATTGGTTTTTAATGTGTTTATGCAGTATAATTATTTTCCCTTTCATGATTTCTGTGCAGTGCGTTTTATTTCCTCTTCCATGTTTTCATGGGCAGTGAGTTTTTATTTTCTAATAGTTTTATACAACATCTTATAATTAATTTATTTGCATTTTGTGTTTTTTGGTTTTCACTTTATATGAAAACAAGATTTAAGCGTGACATATTTTAAAAAAAAGTTTTGAAACAAACAATTTCAAAATGGATATAGATTTTAAGTTTTGAAATAAACAATTTCAGAATGGATAGAGATTTTTAAAAAATTACGAATATAATTTGCAAAATAACAAAGATTTTAATTAACCGTAAAACCTAAGAGAGTTGATTAAGATTTTAGATATCTACAAATTTTTTCTTGCTATATCCAATGGCCAACAAAACATAAATTTTCGTAAAATTGAATAGACTGGATTAAGATTTTAGATATCTACAATTTTTTTTCTTACTATATCCAATGTCCAACAAAACAAAAATTATTTGCGCATGCATAAATGCTTAAAAAATTCCCACTTCTATTTTATGACTTGTCTTTTACTAGTGGCTTTCCCCGATTTATCAAACATTTAGCATTCTTGAAAAAATCTTGCATAAATCTTGGACAGCTTAGAGTGGATTAAGATTTTAGATATCTACAATTTTTTTCTTGCTATATCCAATATCCAACACATATAGTAACATAAATGCTTAAAACATTCTCACTTGTATTTTTTTATTGTTCTTTTAATAATGTCTTTCACCGATTTGCAGAACCAATTGCTAACTTAGATATCAAACATTTGGCATTCTTGCATAAATATTGGACAAGTTCTAGATCTCGATTGGAAGAACCAATTCCTAACTTAGATAACAAACATTTAACATTCTTGCATAAATCTTGGACAACTTCTAGATCTTGCTTGCAACAGTACCAAATGAACCTTAGATGTCGAAGCGATAACATTCTTGCATAAATCTTCGATGGATCCTTAGATGTGGCCTGCAATTTGGGAAAAAAGTGTAAAAAACATGCGGGAAAACATAATCATCAATAAACTAATTTTCAATTCAATATTGTTGTAAACGATTCGGGTTCATACCAACATCATCCACCCAGCCAGGCAAGATTTCTCTCTGGCCCTAAGAACACAATTACTCATAGCACCATTTGCAAAAGGTTTACCCTCAAGGGCCTTCTTGCTTGAGCCATCATGCTTTGTCTGCACGCACATTACCTCCAGACACTATTCTAAATCTCTAATTCATTAAGATATTCGAAATCTCTAATTCATTGAGATACTGTACAATTTAAATACAAATCAAATCTCAGTTCTTTCCATCTAATTTCGGCTGGGCAACTATCAATCTGGTTGTGCTTTGTCCCACCCACAATAAGAACCGTTGCATTTACAAACAGTCATTATGCAGCTATAAATATTGAGCTATTAATTTGGTTGTGCTTTGTATTAAAACAACCCTACTTCTTTTGATTGGACATTCGTGAAAAAAATTTCGTGGTCCATTAAATCTCTTGCCGACTATCAAACACTACTTCTTTAAAAAAAAACCTACTTCTTTTGATTGGACCTTTGTGAAAACTTTTTCATGGTCCATTAAATCTCTTACTAGCCATCATCTTTTGTGAATTTGTGGTCTTGATTAATAACTGAAACTCGTGGTTGAATAGATAGTGGAATGTGAAATTGTTTCACTTGGAGGCCCTTCACTTCACACATGGAAATACACTAAGCATTGGCACTCTGAAGGATTGAAATGTGAAAAGACTTCGGTTGAATTGATAATGGAGAGAAAAACGTTTCAATTTTCTTTGCACTTCACAACATTCTCTTCAGACCTGGAAACCTCCGCCACTTCACATCAAGTTGGTGTGGAGTGCGTCTTTATAAGTGGAGGATTGTGGTCATTATTTCGTTAAAGAGTTCTTAATTAAGTTGTTAATCAGTGCTCATAAAACCCTCCGCATTCACCTAATTGAATTGACACCATAGATAGATGTTAGAAATCCAAGCCATCGGTGTAAATATACAACTTGGTAAAATAAGGTGATGGTTTAACAACTTGGTAAAATGACGTGATTGTTATCTTATCACTGATTGACTTTTATCACTAGTTAACTTGACGGAGATAAGAGTTTCGATTCAATATGAGTAAGCATCCATATAAATTCATTGTCTATGGTACTGATATCTTTTCATAAAATTGTGAAAGAAGTTTAAAAATTATAAGAGCTAAGCTACAGGTCTAGGCCGATAATCACATAGTCGAAGATCAGACATGGTTTTCCTGGTTACGAATAATAGTTTCGATGCAATATGAGTATTCCTCCATATAAATTAATTGTTTATGGCATTAATTGCTTTTCAAAAAAAATTGAAAGAAGTTTAATATTAAGTTAAGCGCTAAGCTACAAGTCTACGCCAATAATCACATAGTCGAAGTTCAGACAGGGTTCTCCAGGTTAATGAGAGTTACAGTTTTTTAATTATAACGCCAAATCACAGTTTACCAAAGAATGGAGGTTGGATAATTCTTTGCATTACTCCTGAAGAGGATATATATATATATATATATATATATATATATATATATATATATATATATATATATATATATTGAAGGATAGAAAGATTTACTACCAGTTTAAATGCATATAATCCTGTAGATAATCATCTAAAAAAATTACTGCATGACCAAATATACAAAAGCCTGTAAAAATAAAAATATAAAATAAACATTTTGTACAAAATACCCTAAGTCTTTTTAAGTTATAGAGTGCCATAATCTAGTCCTATTTACATGTGCAAAAGAAACACTAATGGATATCTCTGTTACAGCGTAAGTAGCAGATGAGTAAGATGTAATATCATGGTCAGGCATACATGTCGCTACCGATGTTGTTGAACTCCTTCCATTACTAAACCTCAACCACAATTAACACAATTCTCCCCACGAGAGAACTCTAGAGCAGAAAACACAATTTGGGATCCTATAAAATCTACAAAAGTGGATGATAATTATGCAATGGAAATTCTTCAGTTTTGCGGCTAATTGGCCATTCTTAATGCCGTAATTCCAATATTCTTTACAATTTTAATCCTACAACGGCTATTGTGATCTGTTTGATCTCAGATCTCATATTTAATTACAAAGATTTTGACTGGATACCAACTCGATCGTTCGAAGCATATACCAATGTATTGAATTGTATTGTAGAAACTCGATCTACTGATCATCTCGCCAGCGACAGCCTTCTAGATTTTCCTGGAAGACAATGTTGCGGGGCCAAGAAGCAAAGAACCGAGGTGGGGAAATTGAGCCATACAAAGTCCCCCTTGATGCTGAGTGCCACCACATCGTGGGATCGAGCAGCCATTTTTGGTGTCTAGAACGTCCCCAACCAAAATCATGCTATCACCATCTGTGCCCATGGAAACTAAAATTGCTTGCAAAAAGTGAAAGGACCAAGGGCAAAGATGAAACACCTAGGTAGACACCATTATTCTGAAAATCATCTCTGGATTATTAAAACCTGTATCAAAATAGGAAGTTACACAGTCTTCTTGCTGGAGTGAGGAATAAAGATCACTTCCGACTGCTTCAACGTGGCCTATAATGCCTGCAATGAAACCGTTGAAGGACTAAAAAACCGAGCGCACATCATTCTTTATCTGGTTCATTTATCAAATGGTGCGAAGTTTGTAGATTCAATTTATTTTAACTATTTTAAATAACTATTTGATCATTAAAATATGGCCGCTAACTATTTATGACTAGGATACTTTTACCATTTCCAACCTTCCAGGCTAAATCAATAGCCATCCTATTATAGATTTTCATAAAACCAACCCAAATGGGTGAAGCAACCCTGTCTCCAAACACTTTTCATCCTTAGAGCACAATTGAAATGAAACAGATTCCTTATGCCCTATCCCCCACCACTTTCAGGATGAGCTATTTGCTCCCATTGAACCATCACTAAACTGTTGTTGTTTACCACCAAAGAAAATTAAAAAATAATTTTCTTATGCAGTTGATTTCCCATCTCCTTGAATAATAATAATAATAATAATAAATACCCCCATAATCACAACTAACCCCTTCTCCTTTCACATATAAAATAAATAAATTATCAAAAACCTTTTTCCTTGTATCTTTTCACCCATATATAATATTAATATATTGTATAGTTATTATATATATTTATATAATTAATATTGCAAAAGATAAATGATTGTAAAAGAAAGCTCACAATATATATATATGAAAAAATAAAACATTAATATATAAAATCCAAACAACATATGTTAATATAAAATATATTTATAATATAATTTTGTAAATAAAAAATAAAATAAAAACAAAACCTTACATATGAATGTAAAATATATTGTGCAAAAATAAAACTTTAATATATATATACCATAATATCATATATGAGAATAACAATGTAAAATAAAATATAATAGTAAAAAACAATTTCTAATATTATAAATAAAATAAAATGAAATATAAAAACTACAATTTATAATATTAAAAATACATAAACACAAAGCAAAACAAAACCCACGGTGAGTAATATGGTGCCACTAAGGTTAACCCTCTATCAATGGAGGAATTGGTTTCTGAAATTTTGGTTTTGGCGGGAGAGAAGGGTATTTGTTGTATTTGAGAGGCATTGTATAGCGATTTCGTTCTGGTATACATTAAACCCATATAATTCATTTTATTCTATTTTTCTTTTGGATCTTCACATTCATTTTGGATATTATACAAGGTTTGCATATATTTTCAAACTCCATGAGTTAATGTCAATGCCCTAAATTTTGCGGGTTTATGTCCTGAAGGGAATCTGCAAGAAAGGAGCTCGCAAGAAAAATTGAGGAGCTCATAAGCATTGCCTAGCACCGCCATAGCTAATGAATTGATTAATTAGCAATATAGGTCCGGATTTGTTTTTTATCCTTCCAAACCCTAGAATCTAGAGAACAGATTTATCATTCTAAAGCCATTCGTTGCCTTGAAGAGTCAGTAGTGAATTGAATTGCAGCAGGAGAAGTTATCCAGCGCCCTTTCTCAGGCGTAAAGGAATTGGTTGAAAACAATATCTCTGTCGGCTCTACTTCCATCAATGTTTTCACGTCTCAAGCTCATTCAAGTTTTCGACAATGGCCATGGTATTCGAATAAATAACTAAATTCCTTCCATGGTTTTCGTTTACTCCAATGGAGATGAGTATTAATTACTACTAAAATTGATGTTGGCTTCAGGGTCAAAATGAATTTCAGATAAAAGCTCCATTGTGGTTTTTGTGTACTCCAATGGAGATGAGTATTAATTACTACTAAAAATGTTGATGGCTTCAGGGTCAAAATGAATTTCAAATAAAATCTCCATTGTGATATCAAAGCTATGGTTATTGGAAGCAGTCGCTCTTTAAGTAGTTTGATTTGGCCTTACTTTTAAAGTGAAACTCATCAGGCCACACATTAATTCAAGTCCTAACTGGATGGTTCTGTGTGCAGGTTTCGCAACATTTGATTAATTTAGGCAAGTTTCTGTTACTTGGCATTATAGGGCTTCATTTTCTTTTCTGGTCTAGTTCTCTGTAAAATTCTTAACAGATGTTGGATTATCGATGGCAATGTTTGAGTTGTTCGTTTTGATTGTGATACATCTACGGATATAATGAACTTCGCTTGGTTTTGATAGGATCAAGTTCTATCACAGTAATAAAGTGGAAGGAGATATGTTGATCCTAGATGAGAGCCTCTTATGGCCTTATTAGAAGAATTAAAGAATGCACCTGTGATGGTGTACTGGGATTGGTGTTGGTCATGGCACTTGTCTTACAACTGCTATTATCTAGAAGAAAATTATACTCTCTTTTGGTGTATGTGATGTGTGCCTTCATCATTTCCAACTTGCTTCTTATGTTTGATTTTTTCCTGCACGATCTCTTTCTCGGATGTAATCAGTGTGTTGCTTTTGGAGATGCTAATAGTAGTTGGATTCAGCGCTTGATTTATTGAACCTCGGTTAATCAAGTAAGGATTTAGAAGCTGTTTAGATAAACATCTGACCCGTTCTCTGTCAAATTCTCAGCCGTCTTTGGCTTGTAGTTATATTAGATCTATTTTTTTAGATCCATTGACCTGTTATTCTAGTCATTTGTTTGATATTAATAAAATAATTGTATTTTATCTTATGCCATTCAAGACAAAGTGATGTTGTATTAGGCAATATTTGAATTTCTAATTTACTCCTGAAAGTAAATTAGCTCACTCCTTCATGTTCAAGATTCGAGAGGAGTGAGGTCATTATTGAACTAAAATGGAATGATAAGAGATGTCGGGATCCTGTGCTATTGCCTAATATTGATTTAGATTTTTAAACTGCTGTCAACAATTTAAGATGAGTGTGGTAGACAGTCAATTTCTGAAGTTGGACTTGTATTGGGTTTGTAGCTTATGGTGTGTTTTTTCCTTTCAGGCCGATTCTCTTTTGCAATTGGAAGTGGGATCTTTAAGTGGGACTCTTCAGTCCTTGATCTTGGAACCCATTCTTCGGTTGCATAGAACTTTATGCTTATGTGACTAATTCACCGAATGGCATCTTCCCTTGTAGTAACGCATGAGAGGCATCAACCTCAGAACAGCCTCAACAGGAATTCCACTATGAAGAAATCTAAGAAGGTATCAGCTAGGGCTTCGTACAGTATAGTTCCTGATTACCCTTTTGCAGTTGAAGTTACAAGAGAGTCAGATGGAAGGAGGCAGCAGGTTCAATATTTAAAATCTAAAAGTGTTGGAGCTTCTGCCAGGTTTGATTCTGAGACGGCTTGATAGGATGCCTGTATCCTCAAGAGAAAGTCTATAAATCTTAGATCTGCAGTCCAGAATATGGATGCACTTGGAGTTCCCACAAATGTTATTGTAGTTTCTTAGATGTCTAAGGGTTAAAAGATGGAGATGAGAAAGAAGCTCTAGTTGGAACTGGATCAAGTGAGATAGGTTAAACACAGAATTGAAGAATTACAGCTTACTTCTTCTGGCAGTGTTCCAACCGTCAGTGATGGACACATTTCAAGGTTGGAAAATAGTTGCCCAGGAGGCATTCCTGGGAAATCAATCATTGGGCATTGTGCAGTTCAGGCTTCGATTCAAAAAAGAGATCCTAGTTTTGGCAGATAGTCTTCATTATGTTATTGCAGTTTCTCAGATGTCTAAGGGTGAAAAGATGGAGAGGAGAAAGAAGCTCAAGTTGGAACTAGATCAGGTGAGATCTGTTAAACACAGAATTGAAGAATTACAGCTTAATTCTTCTGGAAGTGTTCCAACCATCAATGATGGACACATTTCAAGGTTGGAAAATAGTTTCCCAGGAGGCATTCCTAGGAAATTAATCATTGGGTGTTGTGCAGTTTAGGCTTCGGGATTAGTTAAAAAAAAATCCTAGTTTTGGTAGACAATCGTCATTTGTGAGTGATGGAAGCAAGGGTAGTCAATGCTCTCTTGGTCAAGATAAGCGAACTCCTAAAGTGAATCAACTTTATCCCAATTTTGAGTATGTTTTTGGTAATGCCAAGATGCCTCCAACTGAAAAGCAGAAGTCTAGATGTGGTGTTATAGGTGTTAAGCGAGGGCCTTTTGGAAGATTTGAGTCTAAAAAGGCGAAGAGGTAGAAAATGGATCTTGCCCAATGAAAGACAGTTGCCGAGTACATGAACTAGTGTGCTGATAATCTGAAGAAGCTCATGACACATAAATTTGGTTGGGTATTTAATGAGCCTGTTGATCCAATTAAATTGAATGTTCCTGACTATTTCAACACCATATACGGATTCAGATTTGGCACATTTTTGAGAAAGATCCTATTGGAAATTCATTTCCAAAAAAACACAGAAGTATATATCTCACTATTACAAAAAAAACAACAAATTCTTCCAAGTTTTAGAAAATCTCCACACATGTATATGTGCATCTTCTCCAAACTAATACCCCTGTAATATATATATATATATATATATACAGCTAATGAACTTAAGGTAAGGAATATTCTATAAAAGGATCTCTTCAAAATAAACCTTGACATTTTTTGTTATTTTAATACGAGAGGGTCTGTATGTTTTGAATATGAATTTGGAGGAATTTGGTTGAATTTCTGTATGGGAGGGCATGTATTGGCCAAATTCTGCTACTATGATCTAAGCATAACTATTTATACAATTTTTATTATGGTGAAACCAATTGAGCCAAGTTCGACATGGGGAGCTACCAACTTGGCACACATAGTGTTCTAGGTTCTATGCCGATTGGGATTTGATCATGGATCTTTTACTTGTGTTGGAATTAATTACAACCAACCACCCTCTTTAATACTGACTTGCTATCATACTTATGCGAATTAAATATGGGTTTTGTAATTTCGTAAATAAGAGAGATAGCTTATAAATGAAGCCTCGAGAAGGCATGCATTGAATGGCAGTAGATGCATCTAGATGGCAGACCATGCCTCTCGGAATTTGAGAAACCACTAGCTTGTACGAGAAGCTAAATCTTTTTATCTTTCTGGACATCTGGATTATTCCAAAAACCTGTGATGTATATTTTTCTATTTTACGTTTAATACAACGGAGAGTTTTATGGGGCTTTTTGGCCATTGTGTTTTCTGCTGCGCCCTCCCACAATTGGTATCAGAGCAAACTTGCTCTTCACCCTCGCCAGTTCCCACTCTGTCCTTTGTTGCGTCTGCAGAGAATCTATCACCCACTTCTGCCTTTGCGAGAGTACACCATTTGCCTTTCAGAGCGCAGAAACTCTGAGCTCCGTTCTATCTCTGCAAGTCTCCTGGCCTGTAGTGTCAACACAAAGAATGTAATTGTTGTAGCTTTGCTCTACCAAATAGAGAATCCATGGTGGACATTCGTATTATGGGCTGCAAATATTGCATGGGTTCTGTGAACGAAAGAGCCATCATTTGAGAGACCTCTCGCCACTATTGTTTTGTGTTGTTTACTCTTGGTTGAACTATGTGAGTCTAGTTCCGACTTGGATAAAGTACATAGACAAGTCTCTCATGTGGTGGGTACTTCCTGTCTTCACCATATAAGCCTTCCATTATCTCTCTCAATCTGTAGAAATGAGAATGGCATGCAAGCGAAGAGGTCTCACCCCTCTCCATTTGGAGGAAGTGTTCCAGTGCAATATGATCTGAGGTAAGGCAGCAGGTGGCGGCACGTAGGAAGGAAATTTCCCGTATCGTCCAAGGTTATGGTCGAAGGTGGAGGCTACATTCCTTTTTGTGATAAAAATGGGAAGACACTCACATGAAGACGGCTGGATGTTGTGAGAGAAAGGACCAAACAACATAATTTTTTGCTGTGTGTAGTGTATGAGTTAAGAGTTGCACCTGGGGTGAGCGCTCCAGCGGATTGAGAAGTTTTACACCCTGTACATTCTCAAAAGATTGTGTGCGACTGGAGTATAAAAAAAAGGGAGTCGCCATTCATGTGGTTGAATATGCAGAAGCCTTGAAGAGGCCGTGGATGATAAAAAAATAGGAGAGGGCCGTAGCCCATACATATTTTTTGTTTTGTTGAGAAGAAGATATCCCATGAGACCCATTTATGGTGCTGGATGAGTCGATGTTGTCGTGGATAGATGCAGCCATCTTTGCAGAGACCCTCGTCGCTGGTCATCTTCCTTTACTGAGTGAATTGAACCATTTCTGTTCATAGCTACAGAGTGAGGCAGTTTCTCTGGACGTGTATGAAGGAAACCCTTTCTGGTTGTTGAAGAAGTCTTCAAGTTCCGGTTTGTGCCGATGATCGTTGAGCTACACTTCCTCACATTGTTTAAAAGGTAAACCTCTGCCGTGTTGCTGATGGGTTTTGTGACTTTTGTTGAATGTGAAGTCTAGATTCTCCAATGTCTTGGACTGAATGAAATGCTGTAGCACTGTTTAACACTCTGTTATGCTCTGTTTTTGGGGGTTTTATTTCTGCTCTGTCCCCTTCATTTGGGGTTAGTTGAATCCTATAGCCGCTTGTTTCCTCTGTATTCTGGTGAAGGGAACCATACTTGTTGGGTTTAAGAAAGACTTGTAACACAGCTTTGTCTAATTCTGCATCCATATTGAGCCCGATAGCTCGTAAAAGTCCACATTTAAATCCTTTTTCTATTGCTGGACATGGTTTGTAGTGTTGTCTGTGCACCTATGAGTCATATTGCTTATGTGCCGAAAGTGTTGTCATTATGGAAATGAAGTAGCAGTTGCTGGTGTAATCTCTCAGAATTGTTAGTGGATTTGATTGGTAAACCCATTGTATAGCAAACATTTGTGTTGGTGAAAATCCAGTATTGTATGGGAGGCTGTTTTTCTTTTGAGAAAGAAGAAGACCCTCCCGAATGCATAGGCATGTTGCTGCAGCCGAGTTGCTGAAGTTGTCAGTTATAAATTCCTCTCAGTTTTGATGTGTTACTGTTGAGTGCTCCCATGGTTAATGGTAGAGCAGATTGATTGTTGAATGCTCCCATAGTTTAGTGGTTGAGCGATCTTGTGTGTATCCTGCGTGCTGTTGCAGAAAACTCCTCCAATAGAGTTGAGTGGCCGTGGATGAAACTTTTGGAATGGTTAAAAACCACAAAAGTGATTCTCTCTGGTTGGTGCTCCCGCTCCAACAATATAATGGTTGAGCTAGTTGCAAGAAGTCATTGTGACTGAATTGACTGATTTTTGGGCATCTTCTGAAGAAAGCCCAGGTGTTCCTGCACTGGCCGAGTTCTGCCGTGTAGAAGAAAAGGGTTGTTGCCCGTGTTTAAAGAAATTGAGACCAGAAGAGCAGAAGCTCAATGTTTTTTTTTTCAACAGAATCCAAGACAAAGATGGCGAAGAGCAGAAGACTCAAATTGTCGAAGGAAAAGAGATTCAAATCTTGCATTGCAAATTTGTATGCTGTAGCAGAAATGAAAAATGAAGAAGTCTGTCATAATTTTCTGCCAATTCCAGTTTTCTCAGGTAAGAATTTTGAATTTTGGGTTATTAAAATGAAAACTCTTTTTCGTGCTGAAGGTGTGTTGAGTGTAGTTGAAAATGGATTCAAGGAACCCCCAAACCAAGAATCCTATGAGATTTTGCCCCAAAGTCAAAAGATTGAGCTCATGGAAAATATGAGAAATGATGATGTGGCACTGTTCCTCATTCGACAAGGTTTGAATGAGAGAATTTTACCCACAATTACTAATGCAGCTAGTGCTAAAGAAGCCTGGGAACACTTGAGAAGAGAATTCGATGTAAGGGGGAGCAACGCAACTCAGCAGCAAGCTAAGGTTCTTGAGGAATCAATAGAAAATTCTGCAGTAGTTGCTGAAGTCAGCCAATCCATCAGCGAATCCCACTATGTTGATATACCTGTAGACGAAGATACTAAATCTGAAGTTGGTAACGAGCAACAGCTTGTGCAAGATCTACCCGAGGAATCTGAAGTTACAGAATGTGCAAATAATGCAACATGTGAATTAACGGTTGAAATAGAATTGGAAAATGTGCTAGAAAGCACGAATGTTGATATAGCTGTCATGGACAATGCTAGAAATTGTGATAAAGTTAATGAAATACTTACTGAAGCAGAAGATAACGTTGAAGATGCAAAGACTAGAGACGTAAAAGAAGACAAAAGCAATGATGAATTTGTAGAAAAGGCAAAAGCACGGTGCCTTAGTCGTGTTGTCGGTGATCCTTTTAGAAAAGGCGTTGAGCAAGGTCCTCAGATTGACCAGGAGAAGTTTAACAAAATTCTGCGTTATATTAAGACTGCACGGAAAGCCTTTGATGAGGGCCCATGGCCAAAAATGACTGCCTATGAGAGATCATGTATTATGCTCCGGTTTACTGACTTGCTTGAAAAGCATAATGATGAGATTGCAGCTTTGGAAACATGGGATAATGGGAAGCCTTATGAGCAAGCATCCTTGGTTGAAGTGCCAATGGCAGTGCGGCTGTTTCGTTACTATGCAGGTTGGGCAGATAAAATAAATGGCCTTACAGTCCCAGCTGATGGACCTTATCGTGTTCAAACTTTACATGAACCTATTGGAGTTGCAGGTCAAATCATTCCTTGGAATTTTCCACTGCTTATGTTTGCTTGGAAAGTTGGTCCTGCACTAGCTTGTGGGAACAGCGTTGTATTAAAAAGTGCTGAGCAGACACCATTAACAGCTCTTTATGCAGCAAAGCTTTTCCACGAGGCTGGACTGCCTCTAGGAGTCCAGAATATTGTTTTGGGATTTGGTCCAACCGCAGGAGCTGCAGTTGCAACGCACATGGATGTTGACAAGCTTGCTTTCACAGGATCAACTGATACTGGTAAAGTAGTACTAGAGTTAGCTTCCAGGAGCAACCTTAAGCCAGTGACATTGGAACTTGGAGGAAAGTCTCCTTTTATTGTATGTGAAGATGCTGATGTTGATCAGGCTGTAGAGCTTGCACACTTTGCGTTATTTTCCAATCAGGGTCAATGCTGCTGTGCTGGGTCGCGAACCTTTGTACATGAGAATATCCATGATGAAAATATTTTGATGAAAGATGAACGCAGCCCTGTAGATGCTACAACACAAAACAAAGTTGAAATTAAAATGGATGAAAATGTCATTGCTGAAAATGAAGTTGAATTTTATGAATTTCATGAAAAATTTAATGTTTTAGACAATCTTGAGAATGATAATGTTGGTGCTGAAGCATGTGCAGATGATGAAAAGTTGGCAAAATTTTTGGCAATTAAAGAAGAAAATGAAATTCAGAAAGTACCAATTTATGATGAAGAAGTTCTAACTGAAGCTGAAAAGATTGCAATCGAGATTGAAATGAAATTGATCTTAAAAATGCTTAATTGTGAAGAAAATTAATTTCGAGATGAATGGAATGAAGATGATAATGTTAATGATAGCATTGATGTACTGAAAAATTTAGCAGCAACTGAAGCTGTAGAGAGCATTGCAGAAGTGAAAGTTTCAGAATCAGTAGAAGTTGATGAAGAGCTTTATGCAGATGATGTAGTTCTTGAAGAAATGATTGATGAAATGTTGAAAATTTATTCAAAGATAAAATCAACAGAAAAATTGTTCAATGGAGAAGAAGAGAATGTAAATGAAGATGAAATCAGGTTAATAGCAGCAAGTATAGTACAAGAAATTGAGGAAGAAATGAATGCCCATGAAGATGTGTATGGCAGCAGAGAAGCTGTTGACCTTAAAAATGATGTAATGGACACTATTGAGCAAATGGAATTTGAAGAACAACTTGTAAATGAAATTTTTGAGAAGTGGAATCCTAAACAAATCAGGCTCTACTATCAGTTGATTTCATGGCAGCAGCTAGTTCAATGGAAGACGGATATGTCACAGCTGAAAAGTTCTGAGTATGGCCAACAGAAAGCTATTGAAAACTTTGATGATGTTGATGGAAGAATAAGGCCAAAGGACGCTGAATACAAAAAAATTGAAGATTCAAAGAAAAATGTGATTCTGAAGAAGAAAGTGAAAATGAAAGAGCCAAAGCATAGCTGGTTTAAAGTTTGGCGTCGTCGAAGATGGAAAAGCAGCAAACAAATTTGAGTTTTGAAAATTACGTATTTTTTAATATGTCTTTAGTTTTTTTTTTTGAATCATTTTGTAAGCCCATATAGGCATTGCTTATGTATCATGTTTTTTTTTGGGTTGTAATTAAGGGGGAGATTGTTGGAATTAATTACAACCAACCACCCTCTTTAATACTGACCTGCTATCATACTTATGCGAATTAAATATGGGTTTTGTAATTTCGTAAATAAGAGAGATAGCTTATAAATGAAGCCTCGAGAAGGCATGCATTGAATGGCGGTAGATGCATCTAGATGGCAGACCATGCCTCTCGAAATTTGAGAAACCACTAGCTTGTACGAGAAGCTAAATCTTTTTATCTTTCTGGACATCTGGATTATTCCAAAAACCTGTGATGTATATTTTTCTATTTTACGTTTAATACAACGGAGAGTTTTCTGGGGATTTTTGGCCATTGTGTTTTCTGCTGCGCCCTCCCACAACTTGGTGATGCCCTGTCCTGACAGACTATTTATGTTTACAAATCAGATATGCTATAGCTATTACACAAACTATTTTTTTATGTGATTTAATTGAAGTTTGACTTGCTAGATTCAGATCTACCTTGAGGAGATCAAGTGCTTGTTGCAACCTCTATATGTGATGCAGTGGCTGGTGTAATTTCATTCAGAACATTGTCTTTTCCAAATCCTACCTTTAGTCTGTGCACATATGGTACACAAATTCTACTATGGTTGTTTGATCAGAAGGGAGCGAAGGCAGCCCAATTGAGACGAAGTAGAAGAAGAAAGCAAAGTCCCATACTCCTGCTAAAGGCAAAGAAGTTCTTACGCAAAGTAAGTAACAATAATAACAATCCCTCCCATTTTAATTCTTAGGATTTACACTCTCTGCAACTTTTAAACCCTAATATTCAAAGCCTTGTAACGAGCAAAGTTCTAAAAGAATTTAGTGGGATTTTGCAGAGTCCCCAGCAGAATTCTTCGCAGAAAACAAAAACATTGTCGGGTTTGATAACGTGGGTATCGTTAGTTATTTATCTTTTATTGTTATCTATATTTTATATGGTTATTTACTATTTTTTTTTATCTTTTTATGGCTTCAACAGCCGGGCAAGAGTCTTTATACAATGGTGCACGAGCTTGTGGAGAATGCACTTGATTCTACAGAGTCTATTGCTGAACTTCCGGCGATTGAAGTTACCATGTAAGGACGCATATTTATGTTTTAAGTTCTCAGATGATTGCTTAGTGTTGTTCTTTCCCTGTCTTTTATTTAGATGAAGGGTAGAACAACCACCTTCTGTAGGGATTCTTTTACAACTGCCTGCTTACTCTTGTAGTCAAATTCGTTATTTCATTAGGAAATTGATCTTCACATGTGCTAAAAAGGGGGGCACTATCAAATGTTCACACATGTTATAGCAATATGACTTATATCTAGGCTCAGATAAACTCCCATCAACCATGAGATCAACTGTAATAACCACCTCGAATAATATGAAGGATGATATGCAAACCGATACAAAATGAAACATTATCAATAATACTAAGGCGGAACCATAGGAAAATGTACCCATAATGGCAAAGTGCTCCACCTAACCATAATACAACATCCAACAACATCTGATCATCTATCTCAAGCCACCAAAATCACCCTGTAAAAATCACTACCAAATCAGATCAGAATGGTTCAAGGAAAGTATCTGAACATAATGGTTCACCCTATACTTTTGGATCAAAGAATAAAGCAATCCTGGGATAGAAGTAGCTCCCTCACCATCAACAGATTCATTCATTTCTTCTCTGTTTTATAAGACCAGTATTTTATGACACCAAGTAGACATTCATTTGTATTCTTTGTTACTTAATGATGTTTGTAAGTCAGACCCAATTGATTATATGAAACTAAATTCTGATCAAACATCATATATAGTTTCTTTGAATTTAATATTTAGATCCTCCACTATTCACACTTAGCAATTCTTGGAAAATATATGTTTGGCCCACCGTTCAATACCTTCACGACTCACGTGAGTAAAGTAACATGATCATGTCGAGCTTGCTGACTTGCCATAGCCCAGTCTTCCATTGTGGGGCAAACCATTATCTACCATGCACTCTCTTAATGATTTCCTGCTCAGAAATAGCCATAACCACGAACATGCAAGTTCCATCATTAGGAGTCTCCATGGTGACTATGTTTGCTGTGTAATGGCAAGACCTACCACTATAGGCAACCTAGGCATTCTTGGTTCCACTCATTTTTAGGTGATTATGAGGAGTCTCCATGGTGCTTATGGTTTGCACTATAGCGGTAAAACTTGCAATTATTATGGACATCATGTAGATAACAAGAATAAACTAGAGTACCCACACATTAATCTAGGAAATTATACCTCAGAATTCATTTCCAGATTGACAAAATTTTTCCTTAGATTTCTTATGTTGCTTGATCTTCATTACTTGCACATGCATAACAATTGTGAGAGCACAAAAAGTTATACATCATTCAATGGATACATTATGTTGTAGAAAGTTCCAGTCTACTCTGCAAACAATCATGCTTGATCAATTACTGAGTTATCGCTAATAGAGGATCACAAATGTTTCAATTTTCAAACAGGGTAAATTCAAGCAACAATGTAATCAATTAACATTAGAAGCACACAGTGGTGGAAAAGATGAATCGATGATAGATGTTTCATTTTAAACTTTTCAGCAATTCTCAGAAATTTTCATTTCGGTGAACTTCCCGGATCAGTAATGTAGTAGTAATGGAGCTTTAGTGAGAACTTCTCTATGGGTGCAACCTAGAATGTGGACTGAAGATGAGATATGTAGATCTCATCTCGAATGCCCCATTTTTGGGAGAGGTGTGATGCATCCAACGAGAAGCTGTGTGGAATCAACCTGTCAATAGCAAGATCAGTTAGACAGAGCAATGAGGATGATCTGGTATACCACCATAAATGGATCCCATTATCTTACTGCTGCATTGAAGCTCTAAGGCCAGGATATGGTTACTTGAGATAAATCCTCTAGAGAATGCCTATACACCCAAGCCTGTGAATCATTAGTACAACCTTGAAGATCACAGAGGAAATGAGTGGGTCAGTGCCGAACTTTGCAAGAATTGATGGTTTGAGGCTCTGATCTCTTTACATGGAGAGCATCCAAACAAGGACCCTATCTAACCAGATCCGATTAGCAGCCTAAAGGTAAGGTACCCAAATATAACATCCATAATGAAGAGTAAGCGTGACTAGTGAGTGAAAGATGAATCTTTGCTTATGTCCTAAAAATGAAGCTGGCAACACATTTAAGTAACCTTTACTTAAATTACTCTATTGTAAGTGTCAAACTATCTTTTGGTCTAAAAAAGAGCACTCCTATATCTTTGTATGATGAGATCATCTCCCATTGCTCACCCCTATAAGTGAGTAAAACCACTGGGAACTAGTGTGAGTGTTCAACACTAAACCTACTAATGGATGAGATGCCTCTACTTGGTTAAAAATGGGTCCCATTGCATGTGAGTTTTCCATTGAATTGAATTTCATTGCATCATGATGTGAATGAGGATAAAGTTTTGTTGAATTTGTTTGTGTGTATCTTATCAAAATGAGCCACACATGATATATACACAGAAAGACACCAAGAGACATACAAATTCAAGATGCCACTCATGTATTTAAAATTTTGAAATAAAGCCAAAAAAGGAGCTACCATGGAGTATTCAGTTACATAGTTTACTTTTTCCATTTGCCATTGGGTAGAGCAATGACTGCAAAATTTATAGATTAAAATTTAATCTAAGATCAGGTCTGGAAAAAAGCCTTTTGTACCAACTTGCTTTTGGTTTTGTGAAACTGAAAGATGGCTGCCCATATGCTGGTATTGTTTGGCCCATTTTATGCTTTGCTTCCCCATTCTCTATGCATGCCTAATATTCTTGTCATGCATCATTTACTCTAACAATCTGTAGAAGTTTTTCACAAGTTGCATGTCATTCATGGTTGTTTATTCTATTTCTCAACTCATTTGAAGCCTTGTTTGTTATCAACAATGACAATGATGGTTATTAATTATTATGTAGCATCCTGGTTACTAGTTTGTTGGATTAGGTGTGATTGCAGCATATTGCATATTGTCATCAATTTTAGTTATGTTTAATGTTTATTCATTATTTATTATTTAGGCTATGTGATAATTTATTGAGATTTATCATCTATTTAGTATTTATTGTGTTCTTATTTTTTTCTATTTTTATGTTCTATACTGCTTACAAATGCTTTGTTTGCAGCAGTGGAAGTTGCTCCTCCTCGAGTAGTTTCCTCAGATAATGATCCAAATAATACAACTATGCATGCCTCTATTTTTATTTTCCTTTTTGCATGCTCTCATTTCTTCAAATAATCTATTTTTATATTCTTATTCTATGTGTTTTGGGTGCAGATATTTGTTGGTGGCTTAGACCCCACTATGACGGATGAAATGCTGAGACAAGTATTTGGCCAGTTTGGAGAACTTGGGCATGTCAAAATACCAGTGGGAAAACGATGTGTATTTGTCGAGTTTAATAATAGGTATTGCTTATTAAGATTTGAGTTTCTATTGCAAGATTTCTTGTATAATATATTTTGGTATCTCAAGATACAATGCAAAGCATTAAACTGTAGATTTTCACTCTTCCTTTTCTGAACATGCATAAGCTTGCTACAGTAACCTTCATTTAATCACTTGAACTTATCCTTCAGGTGAATAGTTTAGAAACAATGGATCTGTCAGTTCCATTGCTGATCCGTAATGGTTAAGCCTATGGCCAACATAATTCACCAACATGGACCAAAACATATTTATTTGATTAATATGTCCTTTGTTTAGTAATCCATTGTGATTTTATTGTGGCTTCCATAAATTCAAAGAACTCAGTGCAAAGTAACATCAATCACAGAATAAAGATTACATAATAAAATGCAAGGGTCCAGCCAATGAAATTCAACATATATTACATGGTTCAGAATTTGATTTCTCGCTAAATAGGGTTGATGTTCTTGATAGAGTTACTATTAATCCATAATGAATTCTATTTAAGGGTGCTAGCTCAATGGTAGAGCACATGCCTTGTAGGCAGGAGTTTGGTGGTTCGATTCCTCTGTGCCCTATTTATATTATTAAACCACTAAAAAGAGATAAATGACTAAAACAATGACCAAAATTTGCATATAAATGACCACTAGTATAACAGGAGGGATAAGTGACCAAAAAAATGACCAAAATATGCATATAAATGACCACCTTTGAGTTGGCGATTGTTGGTAGAAAATTAGCGGTCATTATCACGTGACAAAAAATGTGGTCATTAATTGTCACAATTAATGACCAAATGTATGACCAAATATACAACCAAATATATGACCACAAGATAAGCTATAAATGACCAAGCTAAATATGACCACTTTTTTTGTCACGTGATATATGACTGCTAATTTGCTACCAGTGGTCACCAACTCAAAAGTGGTCATTTTCATGCGGATTTTGGTCATTTTTTTGGTCACTTATCTCTCATTTTGTACTAGTGGTGAGATATAAGGGCTGTTGGGATTTTTCGACATGATGGTAGGTAGTTCCTTCCATGGTTAAATGGTGATAGGAGAGTCCTCTCATGGTCATTGATGTGATTGCCGTGCCTTTTCGACATGGTAGCAGGTAGTTCCTTCCATGGTGACATGGTGATAGGAGAGTCCTCCCATGGTCGTGATGTAAGTGATGTGACTTTCCGACATGGTGGTAGGTAGTTCCTTCTATGGTGACATGGTGGTAGGAGAGTCCTCCCATGGTCGTGATGTAAGTGTTGAGCCATTCTCGGATGGTGGTAGGTAGGCCCTCCCATGCCAGTGTATATAAGTGCTATGTGTGTGCATCTGGGTTGTGCTCCATGGACGATGACGATGATCTAAAGACGATGATGTGACAGTATGGTACACAGGTTTTGCAGAGGCATATGATCAGTCCTGAGATTCTCTTGCAGGTTTTGCAGAGGCAATGTAATTAGTCCTAGGAGATCTTGCAGGTTTTGCAGAGGTAGTATAATCAATCCTGAGGTGTACCTACTTGATGGCTTGCTCGCTGAGATGACATGATCAGTATGAGCATGACTATCAAGATGATACCTTGTGGCAGTGGATAGGTTGTGCAGTTTCATGTAAAATATCCTGGGAGATCCGATAGGTTGAGCAGTATGCTCATAAAAGTCCTGGGATGCTCTTTTGAGGTTTTTGTTGACGCACGTAATAAGTCCTGAGGATTCCACAGTATGGCCAGTGATGATAAAGACCTACAGGTGGTGGGCTTACATCCAGTATGAAAAAGCATTGGCTCTATAGAACTTCCTATGACAAGTAGATCAGAGATTGATTGAGATAGCATCAACAATGACGATGACGATGATTCGATGACGATGATCAGTGATGATGATCCAAGAAGAAGACTTTTGCTAGAATACATGTGTCGAGAAATACCTTCCTAGTTAAGAGGGAGTGTTGATGTATTTGTAACATTGGAATGTATTTCATATATGTATAGTGTATTCCTATAGAGATGTTATTATTCTTCTATATGGAAGTGTTTTTATTCCTATAAAGATGTTATTATTCCTCTATATGGAAGTGTCATCATTTATATTGTAAGTGTCGTAACTTATACTTGATGGGTTATTAGACCACCTTGTTGAGGTCGGCCTTGTATAAGTCATGTGGGTTAAAGGGTTATTATACCACCCTATTGGGGGTTGGCCCTATGCTATGTGGTTAAGTTGAGGCCGACCTAGTAAAGGTTATTAGGAAAGTCAAGTCATATATAAATAGAGTGCGAGAGGCACTCTATTTGATCATTCACTTTCTCACTCACACACTCATTAGAGAGTGGCGCACTAGTGGAGTAGGAGAAGATGCTGCTAGGAGGATTATCTCTTATACTTGGGTTGTATCATTGCTCTATCTATCTCTGAGGAAGTTGCGGGGTTTTTCACCTTCTTGGTTTTCCCTGGTAAAATTCTGTGTCTCTTGTGTGCTTGCATTATTGTGTCCATGTTTGATATGTTGTAGATATGTTGTACATGTTATTCTCTGAGTTAAGATCCTAGATCAGATTGAAATTCTAAAAAAATAACATTTATCAATAGGAACAGGATTGAATACCCATTCAGTTAAAGGAACAAGATATATGAATCCATCTTTCAATAGTTTTTCAACTTCTACTTTGATGGAAACGGTTTTTTTAGGATTGACCGGACGTAGCATCTGTTGCACTAGTTCAACATTATCATCGGTTTTTATCTCGTGCTCAACTATGCTAGGATCGATGCTCGACATTTATTTGTAAGACTAAGTGAACACATCGTGAAACACTTTAAATAGAGAAGTATAATGAATGATTTCCCTCAGAGAGAAATTAATGCTTATATTGATGTTTTCAATGATGTTAGGATTAATGGATATATCGATTGGAATGGTTTTCAAAATATTTTCCAAATTTCCTTCTGAACTCACATTGTGTGTTTGGATGGGGCAATGGTATTTTTCCATGTCATCATCGAGGTAAACATTTTCTAGTTTGACCTCTAATGAATCTATCTTTGGAAGAAATGATGATCTATGATGTGTATCTTCCCAGGGTCATTCAAAGAAATTCATGACTTCAAGGATGGATTCATTTGATGAAAAATTTTGATCCAGGATGTCATGAGTACTAGGGGTGTTGATGGCCCATATTGGTGAAGTTTAAGGATCATATTCCTCCATCTGGGAAGGATTTTGATATAAATCTGCCGAAGCCATTTGGATATCTTGATATGAAATCTTTACGGTAGATAGGGGTACACTACTCTCTGTTTCATTATGTTCCATAGTAGTTGGTATATTTCCATCACTCTTTTCGACTAATATGTCCTCCTTTGAGGCTCCCTCATATGGGGTGGAGCGAACTTTCGGTATGGACTTAGAAACAACTTTAATGGAAAGTATACTTCTGATGTAATAGTGAAAATTGGGGGCAGTGTTAGGGGTCAATACCAGTGGTGGAATCGTGAAATCTTCCATGAGGTATTAATATTTGAACATTCCTACAAAAGGTACATTCGAGTGGAAACTAGTTTCAGGTGTGCAATAGTCTAGTTGATTGATCGTGACAATATTCCCTTAGTGGGGGAACTGAATAACTCGGAATACTGAAGACACTATTGTTGGAATATTTTATATTCCTTGGAAGGTAATAATGTCTTTGTATTATGTCGGATGATATCCACAATCTTATGTAAAAGAGTAATACCTTGTATCCCATATTCATTATGGTAAAATATACTCTTGATATTCGTTATTATATAAAGAGATGTTATTATGGAGAATTATATTATCCCACATGTAATATGTGAGATTAATTCCTCCTCATCTCTTAGTATATAATAGAGTCAAGGGAGTCATTCAGATCATCCATTGTGGATAAAATAATGATCTTTACTTATCCACACAAGTATTGATATATTGTATTGGGGTTATTGGCATTTCTCTCTTGTAAGCTCGAGGGAGATATTCTGGAGATAATAGAAGACTAACTTCCTGTGGACGTATCCCAATTGGGTGAACCACGTATATTTGGTGCACTCTTTTCTGTTATTCTCTTTCTGTACTTATTGTTGATATATTATTGTTTTTCATATATAGGTAAGATAGTCTAGCTAGATCCATATCTCTGACATGATATCAGAGCTAGTTGCTATGATTTATCACCTTCTATTGCTTTCAAATGATATTTTATCATTTGGGCATTGTTTAATTTGTAGATTTTATTTCTATCTAGTAGCCATTAGGCTTCTCTTCAGATTTGGGCATGTTTCTGCAAGTTTTTACTTCTAAACCTAACCTTATTGTGTAGTGTTTTTTGCAGAATTTTTTCAAGGGTTTCTTCATTTTTTTTTGTAGATCTATATGATTTTATGATTCTCCTTAAGGAGTTCTATTGTTTGGTTGACAGATTGGAAATTTTTGTCCAAGTTTGGTATACTTTGTGTAGGTTTCCGTCTTCATTAGATTCAACACTATTTTTAGCCTCAAACTTGACATTTGCAACCCTTTCTTTGCAGAACCCACGGTTAACCATGACTGTGTTGTTGTTCAGGATTTCTACCTTATAGTGAGGAGAGGGACACTACCAACTTCTGGGGTGACAGGTAAATACATTGATCATATCACATGTTAAATTTTGAGCATTAATTCACAATACTCTTTTTTCTTTACTGAGAGAATAACATATACAGTATATCAATGCATAACAATCACAATAAGCATCACAAGCATCACAATAATCAAAAGCATGAGAGACAAGAGACATAGAGTTTCCATGGGGAAAACCCTAAGGTGAAAAACCCCACAAATTCCTTAGAGATAGAGAGAGCAATGGCTCAACCAAAGTACAACCAAAATACACTTGAGATAGTCTCCTAGTAGCAGATGATCCTCCTCCTCACTAGTGTGCCACTTTCTAAGTGAGAGAAGTGTGACTTTTTGAATGATCAAAATAGAGATCTCCCGATCTCTATTTATACTAACATTTTTTTCCAGTTACAGTATGGGGCCAACTTGTCTATCTAGATACATCCACAATATAATATATATTTCAGGGCCGACCCCACACATGGTGGTCTAATAACCCATCGACAAGTACACACACTTGCGACACTTGTAAATCCACATGAAGACACTTCCTTATAGAGGAATAACACATCTCTAATAAGGGTACAATAAATATATATGAAATACATAGATGAATTACATTTCAAAGTTACATATACATCAACACTCCCTCTTAACTAGGAAGGTATTTATCGACATAGTTCTGCTAGACAAGTCTTCTTCTCAGGATCATCGTCATCGTCATCGTCACTGTTGCTACTATCTCAACCAATCTCTGACTCTACTCGTCATAGGAATTTCTACAGAGGCAGTCCTTTTTCATACTATATGTAGGCCCACCACCTGCAGGTATTCATCATCACTGGCCATACTGTGGAATCCTCAGAACTTATTATGTGCATCACAAAAACTGGCTGCAACATCCTAGTCTATTACAAGCACATAGTTCTACCTGTCAGATCGCCCATGAGCACATTACATGTGACCCATCACAAAACCTGGCTTAAGCATCCCAGGCTGTTATGAGCACACAGCTCTACTTGTCGGATCTCCAAGGAGCATATTACATGTGATCTCACCACAAAACCTGGCTAAAGCATCTGAGGCCTTTTTCATCATGTCCAGATCTCCTAGGAGCAAATTACATGTGGTCCACCACAAAACCTGGCTGAATCATATTAGGCCTTTTTCATCCTGTCGAGATCTCCGAGGAGAAAATTACATGTGCTCATAATAAAAAACCTGGCTGAAGCATCTGAGGACTTTTTCATCCTGTCCAGATCTCCTAGGAGCAAATTACATGCCATATGACAAAACCTTGCAAGAGCATCTCACGATGTTACGGGTACACAACTCTGACCTGAAGATCTCCCAGGGCACAAATTACATGTCCTCCTAGAGCAATGTCTCGAAAGAGCATCCCAAGCTGTTATGGGTATGCAACTCCGACCTATAAGATCTCCCAGACATGCTCATCTGCACAACCTGATCCACAGCCACAAAGTATCATCTGATACTCACCATACATCATCCTGATGTACACATGATCATCCTGATCATCATCACTGCATCGTCCTGATGTATGTCATCTGGAGAAGCTCGTTATCCACGATCACCCTGATCATACAATGCATCTGCCTGATGCATACCAAGTATCTACCTGATACATATTATCATACACAGTGTATCCACCTGATACATATACAGTTACATGGTCCAAGCATCCAACATGATGCATATACAAAATACATACAAATGATCCAACCGATCCTATCTAGCATCCAACATGATGCGTACATACATATAAATGATCCAACTGATCATATCCAACATCCAACATGATGCATACATACATACATATAAATGATCCAACTGATCATATCCAGCATCCAACATGATGCATACATACATACATATAAATTATCCAACTGATCATACAAAGTAGAAACTAGAACATCATCCTGGTGCTCATCATCCTGATGCTCATCATCCAACGCTTACATCCAAAGCCATGTGAAGGATCCTCCTTTCAACATGCTTGGAATGGCTTCAGCAAATGTGTCCATCACTTCTTCCTCGAAGTGTCGTCGATCTGAAGAACACCAAGCCTCTCTCTAAAGTACTCAAACTTCACCCTGGCTAGTGGCTTCGTTAGCACATCTGCAATTTGCTCGTCCGTCGCAACATACAGGAGCTTCACAGCTCCTCTCTGCACCATATCCCTGATATAGTGATATTTGATCTCTATGTGTTTTGACCTGTCATGAAACACTGGATTCTCGGACAGCTTCACGCAACTTTGGTTATCGCAGAAGATACTAGTAGCATCCAATGGGAGATCAAATAACTTAGACAGTAGCTTCTGTAGCCATACTACGTCACAACTAGCTGAACAGGATGCAACATACTCTGCCTCAGCTGTACTCAGTGCTACGCAGGACTGCTTCCTGCTAAACCAAGAGATCACACCTGATCCCATATTGAAGCAGCACCTAGATGTGCTCTTCCTATCTGCAGCACTGTCATCCCAATCTGAATCAACATAACCTTACAGGTTAAACTTTTGATTCATTTCATACTTGAGCCCATAATCCACTGTACCCTTCAGGTACCTTAGAACATGCTTTACAGCAACCAGGTGAACACTCCTCGGATCTGTTAGGAACTGACTCAATGTTTTCACAACAAAGCAAATATCAGGTCTCGTGTTCGTCAGGTACATCAAGGACCCAATCATCTGATGATACATAGAGACATCAACCGGCTCAGATGAAGCATCACATAGAAGCTTCAGATTCGATGCCATAGGTGTGGCCATGGCCTTGCAATCCATCATCCCGAATCTCTTCAGGATATCTATTGTGTACTTCCCTTGACCAAGGAAGATCCCACCCGCACTCTGCCACACCTCCATACCTAGGAAATAATGCATCATTCCCAAATATTTCATATCAAACTCGGCAGCAAGCTTCCTCTTAGTATCTGCAATCAATCAGTCATCTCCTGTTACAAATAAGTCATCTACGTACAGAATTAGAATCACAGGATTCCCTTCCTCAACCTTGTAGTAAAGGTTGGAATCTGCTTTACTCTTGGTAAAGCCCAAACTAGATAGGAAACTGTCCATCCTACCATACCAAGTTATGGGAGCTTGCTTCAAGCCATACAAGGCTTTCTTCAATCTGCACACATATGACTCCCTGTCATGTATTTCAAAACCAAGTGGCTGCTCCACATATACTTCCCCTTCAACTACACCATTCAAGAAAGTAGTCTTGACATCCATCTGGTGTATTTTCCATTTCATTGCTGCAGCCAGGGCAAGTACTATTTTGATGGAAGTATACCTAGCTACAGGTGCAAAAGTTTCTTCATAATCTATTCCCTCTTTTTGAGAGAAACCATGAGCTATGGATCTTTCCTTGTATTTCTCTACACTGCCATCTGCAGCATGCTTGATTTTGTAGATCCATTTGGAAGTCACAACAGACTTCTCTTTAGGTCTTGGGACAACATCCCAAACATCATTCTTCATTATTGATTGGTATTCCTCAACCATGGCATCCTTCCATTCTTTATTTTCCGTTGCTTCTTCATAACTGGAAGGTTCTCTGTTCATAATGTCATAGAGTAAAGCAACATAACTCGTATGTGATCTGGTTCTCTTCTTTGCTTTGTGTTCTTCTTCTTGAATGCCAAATCTTTTTGCATCTTGAATGAGCTCTCTAGCCCATGCAAGTTTCCTCTTGTGAGAGTTATCCTCACGGAGTGGATCTACAGGTTCTTGCGGATCTTCAACTCATGAACAACTTTTGGAATTGCTTTTGTCATGGTAGTGTCTTGAAATCTAGTTTCCTTAGGTTCTTCATAAACTTCGATATGTGCCTTCCTTGATTTGAGGAATGTTGAGTTTTCATCAAATGTTACATCCCCGCTGACATCAATCTTCTTGAACCCCACAAAGTATATTCTGTAAGCCTTCGAGCTTTCACTGTAACCTACAAAGATACCCTTCTTTCCTGAAGGATCTAGTTTAGTCCTCTTTTCTTTTGGGACATGAGTGTATACTGGACACCCAAATATTCTGAGATGGCTGACTTCAGGGTTCTTACTAGAAAAGACCTATTCTTGTGTCTTGTTGTCCAATATCTTGTGGGGTGTTCTGTTCTGCACATATATAGCTGTTCTAGCTGCTTCTGCCCATAGATGCATAGGTAGATCTTGGTCATGCAACATTGCCCTTGCTGCTTCCATGATAGTTCTGTTCTCCCTTTTTGCAACTCCATTCTGTTGAGGATTATAAGGAGCAGTCAACTCCCTCTTAATCCCTGAATCACTACAAAGCTTCTTGAAGTCACCTGAGGTGAATTCTCCACCATTGTCAGATCTGAATATTTTGATCTTCTTGTTAGTTTGATTCTCAATCAAGATTTTGAATTCCTTGAACTTATCAAACACCTCATCTTTGTTCTTCAAGAAGTATACCCAAGTCTTCTTGGAGAATTCATCAATAAATGAGACATAGTAAACATACCCACTTAAAGAACTGGATGACATAGGACCACATACATCTGAGTGGATGATTTCCAGGATATATTTTGCCTTTCTTTCACTACTTGGGAAAGCCTTATTAATGTTCTTACCTTCTAGACATCCTTTGCAAACACCTTCATGTTTGGTCTTGATTTCAGGAAGACCCTCTACAGCCTTGCTTGCAATTGGAAGTGACCTATAGTGCATATGAGCAAGTCTTCTATGCCAAAGTTCATTTGGCTCCATGGATTCATGCACCATGGCATGTTCAGGTTGTCCCTTCAATTTATACAAACCTCCCTCTTGCTCTCCAATCACTACTGCATCATATATGGTCTTTCCCTTTGGCCACATTAGGACTTGGCCATCCACAAATGCAACCCTCATACCTTTTGCATCCAATGCAGATATGGAGAGTAAGTTCTTCTTGAGCCCAAATACATAAAGGACTTCTTTCATCTTCAAAGATTTTCCAGAATCTAGGTTGTAGGAGGCTTCACCACTTCCTTTGATTGGGTATTGATAATCATCCCCAATTTTCACCTTATGGGGTGATTCATGTTCAAATAGATTCACAAAAGATTCCTTAAACCCAGTCATGTGTTTGGAAGCCCCACTATCAATCAAACAATTATTACAACCATGGGAGATAGTACCTGTGAGAGCAGAGATTAGAACATACTCTTCTTCACTTGATGAGTCATCATCACTATCATCACTTTCTGCCCTAGCCTTCTTCTTTGGAGGTTCATCATCCTTGGCAGCATGAACATGGAACTTTCTTTTGCTGCCCTTCTTCTTCTTGCTGGAGTTGTTGTTATTACCCTTTTGTCCTTGGGATAATCTGAAGCAAAATGACCCTTCTCATTGCATGTGAAGCATCTTAGATCCTTCTTATTCTTTTGATAGGATCTTTTATAGCGAGAGTGCTCCTTCTTGGGCTTGCTTCTTTTGGTGTGAGTTGTGAGAGCTTGATCTTCACCTCCCATCTTTTCCACACGAGCTACAAGTCTAGATTCTTCTTGAGAGCATTCCTCCCATAGTTTACTGAAAGAGATCAATTTCTTTCTTGCACAGATTCCTTGAATAAAGGAGTCCCATGACCTAGGTAGGCCATTCAAAGTGGTCATAACAACTTCACCATTGTCCACTACTTCATCCACAGCTTCAAGTTGCTCTTTGATATGAGAGACCTTGGAGAATTAAAATTGAATGGTTTCTCCATTCAACATCTTGACCCCTTTCAATTGATTCCGCAGAGTCATCTTCCAATTTATGTTCTTCCCTTCAAATAGCTTGGTCAAAGAGTCAAACATCTCCTTGGGTGTCTTTAGAGAAGACACATGTGGTATGAGATGGTCTTTGATAGAATCAACAATGATTCTCTTTTCCTTGACCAAGTTCTTCTTATGCAATACCTTGGCCTCTTCATCCTCTAGGATAGGGATGTCTTCTTTTATATATGAGTCCAACTCATTCTCTTCCAGGATTAACCCAATCCTATACTTCCAAGATCGGAAGTTATCAACCCCTTCAAGCTTATCCTCAAGCTTGGTGTGGTGAGACATATTAAAGAGTACTTCAAATGTAAATAGAAAATATTTAGGTCTTACCACTTGAAATGCTGAAAACTGGATATGGTCTCGGATTAGGGTTTGTCGAAAAAACCCTAAAAATTCAAAATGTGAATTTCAACTTTCTGAAAGCATAGAAAGATGCACCTTGATGAGCTGATCAGCCTGGTGCATTCAGAATTTGAGATCAGCAAAGCTTTACCCTTCAGATTTTCCTTTTTGTCCTCCTGGGTTCACTGGGGAGAGCCCTGAATTAGGGTTTGAGTTTCTTGGAGATCTACCCAGCCAAAAATCTCGATCCAAAGCTCTAAACTTCTATTTTTGCAAGGCGCTTCTAGCTATGTCTTCAGATTCCAAAAATTCCTATTTTGTGGAAACCCTAATGTTTAGGGCCAAATCTGAAAATGCTCAGAATTGAATTCTGATTGGACAGATAGATTCTCCTTGATGAGTAGAGTCAATCTACTATAGTGCTTTTCCAAAATCTGTGGAGAGAAACCCAATAAACAAGAAACTCAAGTTTTCGTCATTGCAAAATGTGTTCTTCTCAGGTTAGCTCTGATACCATGTTAAATTTTGAGCATTAATTCACAATAATCTTGGATCTTTACTGAGAGAATAACATATACAGTATATCAATGCATAACAATCACAATAAGCATGACAAGCATCACAAGAATCAAAAGCATGAGAGACAAGAGACATAGAGTTTCCGTGGGGAAAACCCTAAGGTGAAAAACCCCACAACTTCCTCAGAGATAGAGAGAGCAATGGCTCAACCAAATTACAACCAAAATACACTTGAGATAGTCTCCTAGTAGCAGATGATCCTCCTCCTAACTAGTGCACCACTTTCTGAGTGAGATAAGTGTGACTTTTCGAATGATCAAAATAGAGATCTCCCGATCTCTATTTATACTAACCTGTTTTCCCAGTTACACTATGGGGATGACTTGTGTATCTAGATACATCCACAATATAATATATATTTCAGGGATGACCCCACACATGGTTGTCTAATAACCCATCGGCAAGTACACACACTTGCGACACTTGTCAATCCACATGAAGACACTTCCTTATACAGGAATAACACATCTCTAATAAGGGTACAATAAATATATATGAAATACACAGATGAAATACATTCCAAAGCTACATATACATCAACATCACATAGGATTCTACAAAAGGAAAGAGATCAAGATCTTAGAAGGCCTACCTTATTAACGACGTTCGATCCTAGATTTTGCTTGATCCTCCGCTCAATCCTTCACTTGATCTTTTGTTTGATGAACTTGCAATACAAAAGATACCTTCCTCTGCGTATCTTGACTGATATAACAATGATGAAATTGAAACGCAATTTAGATATCAAATAAAATCAAGCATTAAACCAAACAAATATGCAATCCATTAGACATTTGATTAGGATAGGAAGGGTATTTCCACCTTTATTGTCAAAAGAAAATAACCAGTACAATTATACCTAATCATTCAGAGTACTTGTGCAACCGAATTCTGGGCTCCTGCTCTTCACACTAACTTTGGAATTCCTCCAGCATAAAAACCCTTAATGCATAGTTTCTCCCCCTCAGTCTAGTTTTCTAGATTGAGTCTAGTCTCTCTCTTCTATCCCCCTTGTATTTATGGGACAAGGTAGGTAGTTTGGATTGAGAGGTAGCTTGATTGGGAAGTTGGGGAAGTTAAAAACCAACTTAAACTAATCCCAATTCGTCAAATTAATATATTTTTGATTACATTTTAAGATGTGTGCGAGTTTTCTCAATACATAGTAGTACACAATATGCAACTTCAGTACTTTACAACTAGCATTTACAACTTTTTCTGAGGTGTGCGCTACTTTCCTTAAGGCAAAGTAGGGCATACTAGCTAGTGTGCGCGCCTTTCATGCTTGTAAAGTAGAGCACATGTCCTGATGTGCGCTAGTTTGCTATACAAAGAGTAGGGCACATGTCAAAATGTCAGATAAAACAGGGTTTTGTCAGCTGCAAAGGGATAAGTACAGTCCATGCATCACCTAGTCCAACCTAGCTCTTCAATCCATGTTGTCCTTTTGTGTCATCGATAGTGTAATGTGATCACGGACGGAGAAGTGCAGATTTGACCTATAACAGATGCCCCCTAATGTGTGAGGTGAGAGGGAAACGATGGCCGAAATACATTATAATTCCATGTCAGAGGAGGAGCAAGAAACCACAGAACCAAGTCACAAAAGTACCTGAAATAACGATCAAGGTCAGCAACTAATTACAATCTTGACATCATATAGATATGTAGTATGATACAACATGATCTCCTATACATAACTAGGAGATGTATATATAGGATGGCCACTGAAATACAAGCATGGATCCATGTCAAAATGAGAGATCATAGCCATAACAACAAACTTGATCTATGTCTCATGGAGAGCCAAAATGAGTGGGGCTTAGTCTTGTGCATCTTGGGTGATAATATAATGAGGTAATGCTATCAAAATCCCAAGGTATTCATCCAAACAACCCAAGGTACAAACCCTAACCATGTGAATAAATGAGCTGAAGTCGAACATGGGGCGAATCGTTTGATTACCGATCATTGATGTATAACGTTAACAAACACGAGGGCTTCCACCAATAATAATAATGGGGCCCGAGGTACCTAGTACAATCCAACAAGTGTGAATAAGAGGACTTGAAGTTGAACACCTGAGGAACCCATCAAATGAAAGAAATTGATGTATTCTCATTATTCGACAATGAGGGAAACTTCCACTGATGACTGCAATCCCCAAGGTACTAATCGAAACTCTAAACTTCATTCCCAGAGCAAAATGAGTAGATGTCGATGGGAAGAATTTCGTGTGAAGGGAGGCCTTAAGAAATCCTCCATCATCCAACATGAGGAACACTCAAACAGTATGAGGTGATGTGGAGTAGGACAAGTAACAAGACTGACACTAAGATGGCCGACACATGAGGTCAAGATAAACGACAGAATGGCTAACACAGGTTGTATCCTTGAATAGTGAGCACAACACAAAAGTGACTTAGGCAGTTTTAAACATGAAGGGGAAAATGATATAAGTCTGTGATGTAGGAGACATAACAGACCCTCCATATGGTTGGAAGAATAACCAACCGGGGGAGTTGACAACTCGGAGATCAGGTTCTCCCTAAGGCAAAAAACTAAAACCCAACTGACATGAAAGACTCAAGTAGGTGCTGTGTTCAAGGACATGAATGACATAACTTCCTTTGAAACTGACAGAGATGCGATACACCCTTCTTATCCCTTATTTTTTTTTATAAAAGAATATCCTTCTTGTTGTTTTAATGAGTCCAAGAAGAAAAGAAAACTCAATAGTTCCAACCATGTAAAGAGTTTAACGAGCCCATGGGAGGAAGACTCAGGTTCTTCTTCATTATTTACAGAGTTCGAAGAAGAGATAGAAGAATACTCTATAGTACTAATATCTGGATTTTAATATCGAGAAGAGATCTGTTCTTGCTCGCCGGTGTTTTCTTGTTTAAGGAGTCAGAAAAACTTAAATAATCCTCCATACACCCCCCTGTAGATTTTAATATCGAGCCCGGGTTGATATATGCTCGTCGGTGTTTTCTTGTTTATAGATTCTGAAAAACTTAAACAATCCTCTATACACCCTCTCATGGATTTCACATCGAGCCCAAGTAGGTGAGTGCTTGCTGGTGTTTTCATGTTTTGAGAGCCCGAAAACCCTAAAGAAGGCTCCAAAAGGTCCCTTTTCATAAAGTTAGTCTCCTCCCCTGAAAAAGTGTAAAACAATGGAAGAAGAACTCTTCTAGCCATGGATGACTAGAGTATTCCTTTTTGGTAAGTAATCCCCAAAATTCTGGAAAAGGGTTAAACTTATACTTAAGCAGATGTCGCTTTAACGAGTCTAAAATGACAACTATACTCGACAATCTTGTCATATTTAAAGAGTCTAACAAGAGGTTACAGAGAAATCCATAAGAATCTTTTTCATAAAAATTTAACGAGCCCAAAAAAGTAAACTCGTGACCTCCTTACTGTTTTTAACGAGCTCAAAGGAGAGATGGAAGAATGCTCATAACTTCCTTACTATTTTTAATGAGCTGGAAGTGAAGGTGGAAGAATGCTCGAATCCTCCTTACTGTTTTTAACGAGCTCGAAGGGAAGGCAGAAGAATGCTCGATGGTGGATCAATGTCCAAATGAATGGAAGACTGTATTATAGACTCTAGGAAAACTTCATCAGATGGAAGTATATAATCCCAAATAGAATGCATGTCTAAACACTCAGATGGAGTGATCACTTGGTCAATTGCCAGGACCTAGTCCTAAGAAGATAAGAATGAATTCAGAGGCTTCTTCTCAATAGCATTTGGATTCAAGGAACAATAAGCCACATAATTTAATTGTGACATAGTAGTGCCTACTGATGGGGGACATACCTGGTCTATAGTTGGGTAATAAGAGGGATCGACAAATGTAAGTTGATGGATGGTGACAATGCTTTCGTTGTGAGGAAAATGCATCACATGAAAGAGAATAGACACCACAACCTACATAGTATATACGTAATCATTCCCTAGGATCATATCAAAGTCCATAGGGTTCTTTAAAACCATAAAATAAACTAAGACTATTTTTCCACCCAAAGTAATGGGTACTTGAGGGAGGAATCCCAACGGTTCACTAGATCTTTTATCGAAAGTCAACAGCCAATTAACAACTGGATCAAGGTTAGGAAAACCTAAATCTCTCCAAGCATAAGTGGATAAGATACTAACAGAGACTCCTTCATCTACAATACATCGGTGAACCACATGGTTCCCATATCAACCTTTATTTGGAAAGGTGAAGAAGAAGGAAGGCGAGGCCCAGTTGGACTATTCCAATCAAAGGAAATGATCCTAGATCTTGGTAGGGGTTCACTCGGCACAGATGCAGTCCCCCCCATTTGAGAAACATCCGAACTAGTAATGCAGAAGACTTTAGGGACATGTGAATCAGTCTCCAAAGGACTGATGGGATCGGTCAAAGATTGCATCGATTTGATCGCTTCACTCTCCAAAGGAAGGGTGGGGTGTTGATGTATATGTAACTTCGGAATGTATTTCATATATGTATTGCTATAGAGATGTTATTATTCCTCTATATGGAAGTGTTTGTATTCCTATAGAGATGTTATTATTCCTCTATACGAAAGTATCGTCGTTTATATTGTAAGTGTCGTAACTTATACTTGATGGGTTATTAGACCACCTTGTTGGGGTCGGCCCTGTATAAGTCATGTGGGTCGAAGGGTTATTAGACCACCCTATTGGGGGTTGGCCATGCGGGTTGAAGGGTTATTAGACCACCCTATTGGGGTTTGGCCCAGTTAGCATTATGTTATGTGGTTAAGTTAAGGTCGACCTAGTAAAGGTTATTAGACAAGTCAAGTCAAGTATAAATAGAGTGTGTGAGGCACTCTAATTGATCATTCTATTCTCACACACACTCTTTGGAGAGTGGCGCACTTGTGGAGGAGGAGAAGCTGCTGCTAGGATATGTCTATATCTTATGCTTTGGTTGTATCATTGCTCTATCTATCTTTGAGGAAGTTATTGGGGTTTTTCACCTTTATGGTTTTCCCCAAGTAAACTCTGTGTCTCTTGTATGCTTGCATTATTGTGTCCATGATTGATATGCTGTAGATATGATATGTTGTACATGTTATTCTCTCAATTAAGATCTTAGGTCAGATTGAAATTCTGAAAAACTAACATTGTATAAGAGCTAGCCTGAAAGAAGTCATGGTATGGCATGTATGACACTTGTTGCACTTGCGATGCTAGGGCTTGATATAGCAAAAACCAGTCATTGTAGCACTTTCACTATAAATACATTTTGGAGAAGTTTGCGGATTTGAAACTTTTACAGGTCTACGATAAGATCCCCATTTACCTTGTATCCAAAGGACAAATTCTAATTCGTTGTACTTTGTGTTTTATGATCTATAAAATCTAGGGTTTCTGCCTCTTCGAGATCTGAGTCATAAACAGGTGACCTAGGAAAAAAAGTCATAACTTGGGCTAGGAAGTTCCAAATGAAATTTCGTAAAATGTGACAGGTATTGCATGGACTGTAATTCCTCAGGTAATTTTTTTAGAGTCCGAAACGGAACCAGTAACATGTGGCACACCGTACAAGTTCACTCTCCTATTTTATCCCATAAACAGGTCAGGTTGCGACACTTGGCATAACACTCTCTCATAGAATCCATTTGGGGTCAGACCTATGGGTTTGGAAAGATGGTTGGTCAGGATATCATAAGAAAAAATTTCAGACCCTGTCGATTGAAAAGTTCAGAGTTACACCAGAAACAATCAGGTACATATTTATGTCAAAACATAATGATTTCTGAGCACCTTCATTCATGGCTATCGGAATTTAGGGTTTCAGAGAAAGTTGGAATTTTTGTAATCGGAGACCATGGCTGGATGCTACTCATCAAAATCAAAATTTAGAAACCAAGATAATATTTTTTGGTTGGGCAGAAGGCTGGGCTTGATCAAACCCTAATTCAGGACTTTGATCAGAAAGATGGAAAATTAGGGCTTCTGCAAAAATTGGAATTTTGGAAATCTGTGACCACGGCTGGAAGCTCCTCAGAAAAATCGAAGCTTAGAGCTTTGAATCAAATATTTTGCTTGGGTGAAGCTCCGGGAAACTCAAACCCTAATTCAGGGTCCTCCCTAGTGAATCCAGAAATCTAAAAGGCAATTTGAGGGGTGAAACTTTGTAGTTTTAAAATTCTGAGTATACTAGCTTAACCAACTCAGAAAGGCGCATCTTTCTATCCTTTCAGAAGTTTGAAATTCAAAGTTTGAATTTTTACACTTTCTCTGACAAACCCTAATCCAGCTCCAGATCCAGTTTCTACAAATCAAGTAGATTGGGTTAATCCTAGAAGAGAATGGATTGGTCACCTGCATAAGTAAAGAAGTTCCCGTTTCAGAGGGAGATGAGGCTATGGCCTTACATAAGAAGATTACAAGCAATCCCGAAAAGTATGGCTTATAGGTATGCTTCGAATTTTGTTCATGGTTAAGTTTATGATATGTTTGTCTTCATATCATTACGGTTAGTACAATCTTGATTAATTACTAGACTTGTCGTATCACCTTAATAGAAGATATTCACTGATTAAGGTTTTGACACTTATGATTGTACTAGTGCATTGTGATGTTGTATGAGGTTTATGTTGTTCGCTAATATAAAAGGTACACCAAGAAAGACAAATCATGTTCTACTTCAAGAACATATTATCATGGTGACATGAAGACAAAGATTCATCCTATAGCTTGGTTCTACAATGGTTAACTTGTGATACATGGAGGTTACTAGCACAAGTCATTGAAGAGAACCAGAAGACATCATGCGGGTATGTTAGACATAACTAGCTAACATAGTAATCCAGGTATGTTTTTCCTATATCAAGTTAGAATCTTACCTTGTGTTAGTATCCCTTATATAAGTATACTTGGTATGATTGGTTATGTTGATTCATAAAGTTAGAAATGTAAGTAATCAAGGGTTTATGCATATTATGTCTCTTATCTTAATTGATGATTTAACTAACCAGAGGAGTCCTATGATCAAATAAGAATATGGATGAGTAAAAGGTGACTTCCCTGAAACCTTGAATACTAATGTTTATTATTTTTGTTTGAAATGATCATGACTATACATGTTTAAGATTATTGTGTTTTGATAGTATTAAGATTATACTAATGAATGTGTGATTATGTATGAGACCTCGAGGATAACAAAATGATGATACTAATAAGCATCCATAGTGATTAAGGATGGATATAAGTTCAAGGAAAGGTAATCCAGGAAGCAAAGATCAAGAGGGAGCAAACTCCAGTAGTTCCTGCAAGGAATCAAAGATCAAGAAGGAGCACACTTCAGTAGTTTCTGCAAGGATGCAGATATTCAGAGGGAGTTGACCACTTCTCACAATCCACATTGGAATGGAGTTGCAGAAAAGAAGCAAAGTCTGAGAGGGAGTCAACCCAACAAAAAAACAAAGATAAGTATCATTCCTTGCATATTTTATTGTTTAAATAATATTGTTCAATAATGTATATACTGATGTTCCTAGAATTAGGTTGTGTATTATGCATATTAGAATAGTTGCATTGATGAACATTATACTACTAATATACATGGGTAAGTGGCCTATGGCACTGTACAACATTCCATTGCTACTTATCTAGAATGAAACCTCTTTTCTAACATGTTGGGAGTTGTGCACACTCTTAACAATGTTCTGGTAGAGATTGGAAGGCATCTAGAAAGTTACGGGATATTGATAAATGTTGTATTGAAGCATTGGCTAAGATAATTGCATGATTGTATGACATATTTCTTTATGTGTAAGAATTTGTTCTGAAAACTATGAGATGTTTTCTAATCATGCAATTTAACTTGTTGTGTAGGAAAGATCATATACCATCACCTGCAAAAGAAGGACTACAACATTTGTTTAGCAACAAAGTTATCTAATGAAAATATTGAAGATATTGAAGTTCCCAGGATATGGGAAGAATGCCATGATCAAGGAGTACCAGTTGATCATGAAGATGTTTGGGATGCAGTCCCAATACTTCAAGGGGAGTTTGTAATGACTTCCAAGAGGATCTACAAGATCAAGCATGCTGTAGGTGGTAGCATAGAGACTTTTGCTCCTGTAGCCAGATACACTTCCATTAGATCAATACTTGCTCTAGCTGCAGTGATGAAGTGGAAGATAAACCAGATGGATTTCAAGACAGCTTTCTTGAATGGTGTAGTTGAAGAAGAAGTGTATGTGGAGTAGCCACTTGGTTCTGAGACACATGACAGGGATTCATATATGTGCAGAACTTGGTATGGTAGGATAGACAACTTTCTATCCAGTTTGGGCTTTACCAAGAGTAAAGCGGATTCCAACCTTTACTACAAGGTTGAGGAAGGCAATCCAGTGATACTACTTTTGTATGTGGATGACCTGTTTATTACCGGTGAAGATAGATTGATTTCCGACATGCATTGGAAGCTTGCTTCCAGGTTCGAGATGAAGAACTTGGGGATGATGCACTATTTATTTTTGGCATGGAGGTGTGGCAGAGTTCAGATGGAATCTTCCTTAGACAAGGGAAGTATGCAGTAAAGATCCTGAAGAGGTTCGGGATGATGGGCTGCAAGGACATGGCCACACCTATGGCATCGAACCTGAAGCTTCTGTGTGATGCTTCATCTGAGCTGGTTGATGTCACTATGTATCGTCAGATGATTGGGTCCTTGATGTACCTAATGAACAATGAAACCAGATATTTGCTTTGCGGTGAACACATTGAGCCAGCTCCTCACGGATCTGAGGAGTGTTCATCTGGTTTCTATAAAGCATATTTTGAGGTACCTGAAGGGTACAGTTGACTATGGGTTCAAGTATGATGTGAATCAAAAGTTTAACCTGTAGGGTTATGTTGATTCAGATTGGGTAGGTAGTGTTGCAGATAGGAAGAGCACTTCTGGGTGCTGCTTCAGTATGGGATCGGGTGTGATCTCTTGGTTTAGCAGGATGTAGTCCTGCGTAGCACTGAGTATAGCCGAAGCAGAGTATGTTGAATCCTATTCGGCTAGTTGTGAGGCAGTATGGCTCCAGAAGCTACTGTCTGAGTTATTTGATCTCCCGCTGGAGGCTACTGGTATCTTTTTTGACAACCAGAGTTGTGTGAAGTTGTCTGAGAACCAACCTGGTGTTCCATGATAGGTCGAAGCACATAGAGATCAAATATCACTATATCAGGGATATAGTGTAGAGAGGATTAGTGAAGCTCCTGTATGTTGCGACAAATGAGCAGATTGCAGATGTGTTGACGAAACCACTAGCTAGAGTGAAGTTTGAGTACTTCAGAGATGTGCTTGGTGTTCTTCATATTGATGACACTTCAAGGAAGAAGTGATGGACATATTTGTTGGAATCCATTCCAAGCATGGTGAGAGGAGGATCCTTCCCATGGCTGTGGATGTAAGCGCTGGATGATGACCATCAGGATGATGCTCCAGTTACTGCTCTGTATATGCATCATGTTGGATGCTTGTTATGATTAGTTGGATCATGTATATGTATATGCATCATGTTGGATGTTTGGACCATGTATCTGTATATGTATCAGGTGGATACATTGTATGATCAGGTGGATCATGTATCTGTGTATGTATCAGGTGGATACATTGTATGATCAGGTGAATCATGTATGATGATATGTATCAGGTAGATACTTGGTATGCATCAAGTGGATGCATTGTATGATCAGGATGATCATAGATGACGAGCTTCAGGATGTTGCTCCAGATGACATGCATCAGGATGATGCAGTGACGATGATCAGGATGATCATGTGTGACGAGTATCAGGATGATATGCATCAGGATGATGCTATGATGATGATAAGGATGATCATATGTGATGACATGTATTAGGTGGATACATTACATAATCAGTTGGATTATGTGTGATGAGTTCCCAAGACACAAATGCACATGAGCTTTTTGGACATGGTTGTAGATGTGTTCTCCCATGGTCGCAATGTAATTGCTAGGCTTTTTCAACATGGTGGCAGATGTGTTCTCCCATGGTTGTGATGTAATTTCTAGGGCCATTCGAGCATGGTTGTAGATGGCTGCGATATAAGTGCTGTGGCCATTCGAGCATGGTTGTAGATGGCTGCGATATAAGTGCTGGGGCCATTCGATCATGGTTGTAGATGTGTTCTCCCATGGATGCGATATAAGTGTTGGGCCATTTGAGCATGGTTATACATGTGTTCTCCCATGGCTGCAATATAAGTGCTGTGCCATTCTCGCATGGTTGAGATGTTTTCTCCCATGGTGTAGATGTAAGTGCTATGTGATGTGCATCTGGGTTGTGATTCGTGAACGATGATCATGAGTAGCAGGATGATACTCTGTGGCCATGGATAGGTTGTGGAGTAGCATGTAAAAGGTACTGGGAGATCCGATAGGTTGAGCTGTGTGCTCATAATCAGTCCTGGGATGCTCTTTCGAGGTTTTGTTGACTCATGTAATAAGTCCTGAGGATTCCACAGTATGGCCAGTGATTATGAAGACCTCCAGGTGGTGGGCCTACATCCAGTATGAAAAAGGACTGGCTCTGTAGAAATTTCTATGATGAGTAGATCGGAGATTGATTGAGATAGCAGCAATAGTTATGATGTCAATGACTCAATGTCGATTATCCAGTGATGATCTTCTTCCTATTCTTCCTCCATCTATTCCTTTTAGATTGTTGGTTACTAGTATTACTACTTTCACCAAATGAGGTAGAAGGAGGAGGAGAAGATGTTACTAGTGAAGAGGGCATAGGTTTCTGATGCTCTTGATGTGACATTCTTACTTGAGAAGCATCACGAGCATGCAAGGAATTCGGAGTGGAAAATGACCAAACCAGTAGCCCTATAGTGAATCCCGGAAGATTCAAGGTAGCCATTAAGGGAGTACCAATGTTCCCAATGAATGGAAAAGCATAAGGATCCTCTTGAACAGGGGTCCCTTGATTGGTGCTCACTAGGATGCTATCCATAGTTCCGACTCAATGGGCCATAAATATCTAAGGCCAACTAAAGGTGAGAGGCACAAAGAGAACACCACTACAAAATCCTAAGTATCCAAAACCAAGCAAACAAGGATGGTGAATACTCTCAATAGAAAGTATGGGATGATCAGGGCCCAAAACAAGATAGTAGAGCATCGAAGAATAGTTATACGACATCCAGTTCAGGTCCTCTGGGTGCAAGTGTTTGAATCACCAAACCACCCTCCCGGGATTACTGAAAAGGGTTACCTTTCGTATCTATCCTAGGTATAATGAAAATAGGCTTTCACTGCCATTTGTGTAAGAAGCCTTAAAGTCAAGATACTAAGGCTACCATTAACACGAAAGAAGCTATGGGAGACAGTCATAGGTCCAACTAGAATTCATGGGAAGGGTAGCTAAGCCCTAAATCCAAAAGGATCCCCGTATGTGAACTAGCCTTGGTGTATGCTTCGAATGAAAAGTGAAGGGGTATCCTCACTATTTCACCTTCGCAAGACCTCGTGCTTAACTGCGATTGCAATGGATCTTCTAGAACAACTTTGATGTCAATGGGTTTACCTAAAAATAGTCTCACGATGATTATTGAGTAATGAAAATGGTTTCGGATAGTTAAAGTGTGTTCTAATCCGAAACCCTAGCCTAAGCTAGTTGGTGTAGTGACATCCCTAGAAAGAAAATTTGCTAATAAATTTTATTAATTATTCTTTTTAAGGGTTGTTCTTTACTCAAAGGTTGCAGTGCATTATGTGGCGTGGTTGTGACATAAATGGAAAGTGCATAAAAGTAAAGAACTTTCACTAAACTTTCTCATTCATTATTTTCCAAAACTAAAGATAAGAAAACCTAAAACAAGTCTTTTTATTTTCTTTTCAAATTCAAAACAAAGTAAACTACGCTACTTCGAAATGATCATAAGTCTTACTAGTTTAAACTACCAAACTCATTTTTTTCCTTTTCTGATATATGTAAAAGAAAAAGAACTCAAAAATGGAAGCAAGTAAGACCTAAAAGAGAAATGTGAGTAACGAAAAGCAACTCTAAGGCTCACAACAATCAAATCGATGACTTGACAAAGACTGGTCCTACAAATTTTTTCAAAGGAAAAAGCTTTGGGCTTGGGAACAAAGCAAAAACAAAAATAGGGATAAGAGATGCTTAAAATCGAAAGGCAGACCTCAAAGGTTGCTCCAAAGCACCAAGAACCCTAAGAAAGCACTAAGCCAAGCAAAAAGGTAGGAAAGTGAACCAAAGATGACCTTACAATCACAAAGACTCGAAAGAAAGCAAACTAAAGGAATTCAACTTACTTGGACCGAAACTGACAAAGCAATGACAAAGTGTGTAGACTCAAAAATCTTTTGAAAACACCCTAAGGACTCCAACTTGGGGTCAAACCCTAAATAAAAGGCCAAGACATCATCAAAGTGCGCTAGTGTTGCCACAAATAACAAATATTATAAAACAAAGGTTTGTATACCTGCAACAAGCATCTAAGGTACATGAGTGCAGCTATGTCTAACAAGGAATAGTGCACAGTCTTCAAAACGAGTCACAAACAAGCAAGACACCTCAAAGAGTACTCAAGCAAGCAAAGAAGGGTTAAGGGACTTAGGAGAGGCTAACAAGACTCAACAAAGGCTTACAAACCTCAAGGATCAGTTAAGAAGGCAAATCAAGAGGCTGGAAATCAAACCAAACAAGTGGAAATCAAATCCCAACAACAAACAGAGAGTTACAGGAATATGCCCTACTATGCATTGCAGACAGTCACGCACACATCAGAAAATGATCTACTTTATACACTAGAGAGTCGTATACACATCAGAAAATGCTCTACTTTATACACTAGAGAGTTGCACACACATCAGAAAATGCTCTACTTTATACAATAGAGAGTTGCACACACATCAGAAAATGCTCTACTGTTTAGTAAGGAAACTAGCGCACAAAAGCCAGTATGCGCTACTGTTACTAGGGAAGACCAGCGCACATGTCAGAGAAAGACAAACAAAATCTTTGAAACAACAAACTGGGATGAGTCAGGCAAGGAAAAAAGGTAACAGTGACCTGCAGGGCCTCTTAGGAAGCCAAAAAGACTAAAAAGTACTGGAAGAAAACCTAACTAGGTCTCCTAGAGCAAAAAAACCATCGGTTACTCCCCAGTGGAGTCACTAGTCTGTTGTTCAGGATTTCTACCTTATAGCGAGGAGAGGGACACTACCAACTTCTAGGGTGACAGGTAAAAACATTGATCATATCACATAGGATTCTACAAAAGGAAAGAGATCAAGATCTTAGAAGGCATACCTTATTAATGACGTTTGATCCTAGATCTTGCTCGATCCTCCGCTCAATCCTTCACTTGATCATTTGTTTGATGAAACTGCAATACAAAAGATACCTTCCTCGGCATATCTTGACTGATATAACAATGATGAAATTGAAACGCAATTTTTACATCAAATACAATCAAACATTAAACCAAACAAATATGCAATCCATTAGACATTTGATTGGGACAGGAAGGGTATTTCCACCTTTATTGTCAAAAGAAAATAACCAGTACAATTATACCTGATCATTCAGAGTGCTTGTGCAACCGGATTCTGGGCTCTTGCTCTTCACACTAACTTTGGAGTTCCTCCAGCATAACAACCCTTAATGCATAGTTTCTCCCCCTCAGTCTATTTTTCTAAATTGATTCTAGTCTCTCTCTTCTATCCCCCTTGTATTTATGGGACAAGGTAGGCAGTTTGGATCAAGAGGTCGTTTGATTGGGAAGTTGGGGAAGTTGCAAACCAACTTCAACTAATCCCAATTCGTCAAATTAATATATTTCTTATTACATTTTAAGATGTGCGCGAGTTTTGTCAATACATAGTAGCGCACAATATGCAAATTCAGTGCTTTACAATTAGCGTTTACAAATTTTTCTGAGGTGTGCGCTACTATCCTTAAGGCAAAGTAGGGCATACTAGCTGGTGTGCGTGCCTTTCATGCTTGTAGAGTAGTGCACATGTCCTGATGTGCACTAGTTTGCTATACAAAGAGTAGGGCACATGTCAAAATGTCAGATAAAACAGGGTTTCGTCGGCTGTAGAGGGGTAAGTACAGTCCATGCATCACCCAGGCCAACCTAGCTCTTGCTTCCATGTTGTCCTTTTGTGTGATCGTGTTGTTGCAGCAACACCCCTCCCCAAAATTTTGTACATGTTGGGGCCCCTCCTTTATTTTTTGTAGAAAATTTGCTTGAGAAGCCATCCCAGCCGTCAGCTCTGTTTTCAACATAAAATTCTGCTTCCTTGCTGAACAGCTTGCCGTCAATCCTTCCATGTTTTCCCCAATGAGCCAAAGGATAACTTAGTTTTTTTCCCAAACGTTTTGGTGATTCGGACATTGTCCCGAAGCGGCGGAAGTCAAGCGTCCAACCTTCCGAAAGGAGGACTTAGATTCTCTTTGCCAAAATCAGCGGAAGCCATTGGGCAAGACCACCCGAAACGGTGGAAGCTTTCGCTCAAGCCTTCCGCAACCGCGGAGAAATTCGAGTTGTTCTCCCGAAACGGCGAGGAATTCAACAAAGCCACCCGAAACGGCGGAAGCCAACGTGTTTTACCTCTCCGGAAAAGGACTCTGATTATGGCCATAAGCTGCGGAAACCGTTGGTGAAACCTTGCCGAAACGGCGGAACGATTCAACTCTGTCTCCCGAAACGGCGGAAGCCATTCGGTTAAACTTGCCGAAATAACAAAAAGGAATTCATCAACTTCTTCCGAAGTAAAAGACTTGGAAATTTTTTCGATCATTGCTTCTGCGGAACGGCTTAGCCCCCGAAACGGCGAAGCCTTTCACTCAAACCTTCCGCGACCGCGGAAAGGTTCCGGCTTTCCTTCCGAAATGGCGGGATACATTCGCATTAGTCTCCCAAAAAACACTTAGAACATATTACAACCGTCCGCGGAGAAATTGGGGTTCCCTTCCCGAAACGGCGGGGGAATTCACTAAAACGTTCCGAAACGGCGGAAGCCATTCGGATAAGTCCGGCGGGGGAATTCAATAAAGCGTCCCGAAACGGCGGAAACCATTCGGATAAGTCCCACGCAGGAATTCACGATTTCCTCCCGAAGTATGAAAGAACTTAGAATTTTTCGGAGAGCTTCAGCGAAAGCCTTCAGCCTTTTGCTCCCGAAACCGCGGGAGCCTTCATGAAACCCTTCCGAAACAGCGGAAGCCATCTCCATAAGTCCCGCGGAGGAATTCACGATTGCCTTCCGAAACCATGAGAAAGACTTAGAATTTTCTCAAGAAGCTGTCGCGGAGGCCTTCAGCCTCTGCTCCCGAAACGCGGAAGCCTTCGGGCTACCCTTCCGAAACAGCGGAAGCCAATCGCTTTACCCGCTCGGCAAAAGGATTCCGAAACGACCCCGGGTGAATATGCGGAAAAGTTTAAGTTTTGCTTCCGAAACGGCGGAAGCCATTCACGGAAGCCTTCCGAAACTAGCGGGAGCCTTCGCCAAACCTTCCCGAAAAAATCAACGAGACTTTGAAATTTTGGTTCGCGGAAGCTTTCGCAAAAGTCTTCCGAAAATACCGGGAGCATTCGCTATATCGTTCCGAAAGGGCGGAAGCTTTGGCGTTACTCATCCGCTACGCGGCGGTCTCTCGCGGAAGGCTTCGAGCTTCCTTTCCGCAGTAAGCCCCGAAACGTCGGAAGCTTTCATTGAATCCTTCCGCAATGGCGGATACAATTCGCGAACTGGCCCCGCGAATGGCGGTCGCACGGAAACCGAGGTGCTTTGACGTGACCGCTACGCACGGCGATTTTAAACCCCGTTTTAACCACGCCAACTACCGAATTAAAGGCTCACACGTGCCCATTCTTTATAAAATACGGTGGGGGGTTCGACCAATACACCATTTTTTTGAACCGGCCAGCGACGTGCGATACCGTGCAAATCGCTCCAGCTCACCTCGCGCATCCGTGCTCGCAGCCACCTTGCTCAAGCAATCCCCACGGTGCCAGGTAGGATCTTAACCTTGATTTTCACTACTGAGTTGTCCTTTTGGGGAAAACATTGGGTTTTAGTGGGATTGTGACGGGCAAAACACCCGTCAAGGGCTATGTTTTGCCCGTCAGGTACAGTGAACGGAGTTTTCATTTTACAAAATCGTCATAGGCCTTCGTGAAAACGTTATATTTTACCTCAATAGTGGTGGGTGCGGGCGGTTAACCATGCCCTGTTTTGTTTTTAAACCCCGGGCCGCGCCCCTCGTCGTGGGTTAAGTTGTCGAAACCCTATGGGCTTTCCATGTCCCGGGCCGTTAACTCGGACTTAAAACCCTGGGCCCTTTCCATAAGCCCCAGCCCCTACACGCGAGCTGAAACCCGTAAGCGTTTAAGACACGAGAGCCGAAACCTGAAGCCATGGCAGCCCTAGCACTCCCCGTCAGCATTTCCCCAGCGCCGTCACCTTCGCTCAGACTAAAAGTACCCCGTAGTGACTCGGCGAGTGGCCGCGCGTGACGATAGCATCCATAGCCCTCACCGATTCAACCCGCGTCTCCCCGCCATCAACCTCTCCAGCCGCAGTTATAACGAAAGACATCTCCTACCGCGAGGCGGAACCGGAAGCCAATTGCTTCCGCGAATCGCCTATCGGTCCGAAAACCAATAGCTTCCGCAACATAGCTTATCCCATACTCGTCTTTCAGAGCTGCAAATGTCCAATTTGAGTCTTGTGTTGAAATAATGTTTCGCTTCCTAAATATTTTGCTTCATTGACTTATCTCATTGATATTAAAACGATGTTGCTCTCTGCTAAAACCTTACAGCCTGTTGCTCAAATGATGACTTTGATGTGGATGTTATCAGGAATAAATCAAGATGCTGAAAACCGGTAAGAAGAAGGCGAGGATGACAGAAAAGAAGCCTACCCCTCCCAAGATGGAAACCTCGCTCCAGGACACCAAGTGCAACACTGGTGTCCCTCCAGAAATCAGATGGGATGACATATACAGAATAATCAGGGACCAAGACATCCCAGATATGTTGCTGGAGGAGGCACCGATCTATCAAAATATCAGAGCCTCAGGCATAACTAGAGCCGCTACCCGCCCTGAGCTATTCCCCTGTGCTGAAGTGATCGGGTGGATACTCCAACATGCAGATGCTGATGGGAGAGTGATAAATGACAGCAGGAAAGTGGCTATTGCTTCGTTTCAACCCGCGTATGTTGCGGCGGCCTACAGATTCCCCCGTGTCCAACAAGCTCTGACTGACGAGTGGTTGGGCCAAATGGATAACGTCGAGATGGCCAAGAAGCTATTAAGGGGAGGGAAGCACTTGAGAAAGAAGGGAAATGATGAATATGACGTGCAGAACCTGAGGGCCCCTTTCAGATTGATCGCTTTAATGCTATGCAGAATATTCGGCATGCCCGATGGCACAGTATATAAGATTCAGTGGGTCCCTATTATTCACTATGTGGCATTTCAGGGAACAGTGTTTGATTGGGCCACTATCTTGTCAGATAGTCTGGCCTCAATGATAAGTGCTGCTAAACCCGGGCTGGCCATGAAGAAGGCTGAATTCTTCATGTCTTCATACCTAATAGATTGTATCTTGGCCAAGATAGAGTTCCTCGGATTGGGGTGTACATGGGATAGGGCCACAGCCCCGGTCTACATCGCATTCAAGATGTTGTGGGCTCAGAATTACAAGCCCAGCTACAAACTCATCTGTGAGGGGTTCATCATGCCCCTGTACGAGAAAATGTTCAAGGAAGAACCAAGTTTCCTGTCACAAAACGCTTTGGAAGTCCTTGAGGATTATGGGGACTTCTACTTTTCATAACAAGGTAACTACTTGAGAATGTTCGGAGGGACTAAGCCCCCATACATATTGCCGCAGTATGCCACAGACTATGTGGTGCTCAAGGAAGCAGTAAGACAACTCTTCTTGGATGGGATCGGAGCATTCCTCCACAAGCTACACAAGGCTTCATTTCCCCCCCTACCTTTCTGCATAGGTGCTTACAAGTTTTCTGGAGTGGCCTCTGCCGACGAATTTGTTCAAGAGTTGAAGGCCTTCCATTTCGGTGAGGTCATCTTCCACAGAAACGACAGAAAGGGTAAAGTGGCCGAGCATTGCAAGGGGAACTATGCTAACTTCGAGTACTCCCACTACCCCGATGCCGAGGAAGAGGCATTCAGAGGCATCAGCAACATGACTGAGCTACGGATCTGTCGCCAAAGTGCTGGAGCGAGCTCTAGCTCAACCAAAGCCCAGAAGACCATCCAGCAAAAGGAGAGAGAAGCCAAGGATGCCCGAGCTCAGGAAGAGCTCAGATTAAGAGAAGAGGCAAGGTTACAAAAGGAAGCCGAGGAAGCGAGAAAGCAACAAGACGCTGAAAGTGAAAGACTGCAGAAGGAAGCAGAGACTGAGCGAGCTGAAGCAAGGAAGAAGGCGGAGGAAGAATTAAAGACAAGGGAAAATACCGAGGCAGGTGGGTCCGGTGTACAAGACATGGAGATAGACACCTCTCAAGCAGGTGGCTCTGGCACCCAAAAGGAAGGAGCAGACCCCGCTCAGGAAGTCCGAACCCCACCTATGGAAGAAGACATAGACATCATAAACCGACCAATTGTCCCATACACTCCATCTGGGAAGCGTACGGTGTCCAAATGGAATGAGTTTGTCTATGACAAGAAAAGGAAAACAATGGTCCTCCAATCAGAAGAGAGGATTAAAAGTCCCTTCCATGATGACATAGTTACTCGCCGAGAGGTTGCTGTCATGCAGAACACAGACGCAGATCCCATCGCCATGGCATCCGCAGCTATAGCAACAGCACAGGCATCATTTGCCAATGTAGGGGTTATAGTCAAAGAAAATATATTAACAAAGAAGAGAGCACGTACCCTGCAACAAAATGTGGCTAATGAGCAAGCCCAAAGAGACCTGGCAGTGAACAAATACAATTGCTTGTACGCTGAGCATAAGGAGTTGGCAAACAAGTACAGCTACCTGGAGGAGGAAAAGGACCAGCTAGCACTCCAAATAATGATTACAGAAGCGGAGAAGAGTGGAGCAGAAGAAAAGGCTTCCCAGCTAGAAGCAGACAAACAGGCATTAGCTGAGCGTTTAGAGCAAGCGGAAAGCAGAACCTTGGACATGTCCCCCTTCCACGAGCTGTCATGCAATATACTACAGCAAGTGTATGGCTCTCAAGAGCTAATCACTGATGAGGTATGCAAACTCAAGGCCATGACGGTTAGGCTAAAGGAGGTTAATGCGGAAGCCCACAGGCTCAAGGCTAAGAATACCCGTGTCAAAGCAAATGTCATAAGTCAGATGGCATGGAGGGAAGGGAAAGGAGGTTTCCCCCCGCATCTTCCTTTTAAGGCCGTGGAAGATTTTAATGAAGATATAGCCTTGTTGGAGTTTGGCCGGAACTGTGCCAATAAGCTGATGGCCAGTGTGCAGAGGACAACAGATAGAATCAACATCCTGTACCAAAATCTCAAAGGAGTCCATGATAACTGCACACTGAGCTTCCCTCAGACCCTAGAAGACTTCCCGGAAAAGGAACAGCGGTTGTCTCAATTGAAAGAAGAGCTAGGCGTCCAGATGGAGTATGTGAGAAGGATTGATGTCTTGGCCATGGATGATCTCCAACATTACATCGGTTCATCAACACTTCACAATCATCTGTTGAAGGAAACATATCAAGTTGCTGAAGCAGAAGTATAAAGCATTAAAATAGAGCTCGGGAAGAATGTAACTTCTCAGAAAATCCTGTTTCCTGCTGCAGCAAACATAATCATAAGGGACACAGGTGTGTGGCACAGCTATATAGAAGAGGAGGTCAGGAAAGCTGCAGCAGCAGTAGGAACATCAGTGGATCCGGTAGCCTCTCTCCCGGCAGCCTCCTCCCCAGCAATGACAGAAAAGCCGGCCAGTTCAATTCCCCCTTCCCAATCAGGAGCAGCATCAACAGGGGATTCGAGGGCCTCTGCCCAGGCAGCACCAGTGACAATCAACTTGGGCGACCCTTTGCCAGCAGAAGCTCACGCACAGCAATGAAGGAGATGAATTCAGTGAGCCACTCTCTTCAGCCCGACACGTGCCCAGCAGGGAACGTTTTGATTTTAGCAATTTTTCTGTTATGTATATTGGAATATGTAAGGCGTAAGCCGTGGGACAGCTGTCCCTGATTTTGTCAAAAAAACATTTTTTGTAAATGAAGCGGCCATTTTTGGGGGTCGAATATAGTGGAAATTCCTGTAAATGACAGGTGGGGAATGCTAGGTGTCAGCCCAGAGGGAAAATTTGTAACTATAAATAGGAGCTAGGAAAGATTAGAAAGGACTTTTGGCAGGGAATGAAAATTTTGGGCAAATGATATGAGCTATCTTGTATCGGCTCTGTAAATTGAATTTTTCTAATAGAAGCCACGGGAGATGGACGTTTTGCTTGGAATGTTGGGTTGCTTTGTGTTGGACTATTCTAATGACTGCAATTCTGCAATGTGAGATCATTCTTGACTTCTGAATTATTTCTTTGCATTAATGATTTTGCTCTCATCTATGCATGCGTTCTCTCTATTTTGTGAACAATGAAATGTATTGCAGTGAATTTCTCTGTCTAGATCGAATAGCTAACTGTTCTTTCTTCCGGGTAATCCATGTGGCTCATTGTTCATGACTTTAAATTGCTCCTTGCAGGGATCTTTGAGTTTAATTTCAGTTTTGTTACGTTTAGATCTGTTTCTTTATTTTGTTACATAGATTAGATAATTTTGCTTTCTTCTGTTTATGAGCAATAGATGCGTTCTTTATTCTTTCGTTTCCCTCTGTTGTCTGAGCAATAGGTGCGTCCCATGCTGATTGAGAAGCTACCTTCTCAAGATCTTCATATTGCTGTAGCTTTCATCGTGAGAAATAATAGCTATCTGTTCTTTGATTACGATAACTGTTACAGCTGATTGCTCCCCTTAAGCGTGTTCCCCTGCAGGGATAGATAGATGTGTTCCTGTTTCTAGATTTAGATCTGTTTCAGTTGCATTCTGATTAAGTATAATTTAGGCATGTGCATCTCATTTAAAACACATAAAACCAAAAAGAAAGGTGGATCGGGCCATAACCGGTAAAATCGGATTTAAAGTCCAAAAAACACGGTTGCCGGAACCGCTAACCGGACGGATTCCCTACACCAAACGGGAGATAGTCTAATTGGGACCGTCTCTCGGGGAGAATCCCTTTCTGATTGATGCTACGATATCCGAGGTCAAATTAATATATTTCTTATTACATTTTAAGATGTGCGTGAGTTTTGTCAATACATAGTAGCGCACAATATGCAAATTCAGTGCTTTACAATTAGCGTTTACAACTTTTTCTGAGGTGTGCGCTACTATCCTTAAGGCAAAGTAGGGCATACTAGCTGGTGTGCGTGCCTTTCATGCTTGTAGAGTAGTGCACATGTCCTGATGTGCACTAGTTTGCTATACAAAGAGTAGGGCACATGTCAAAATGTCAGATAAAACAGGGTTTCGTCGGCTGCAGAGGGGTAAGTACAATCCATGCATCACCCAGGCCAACCTAGCTCTTGCTTCCATGTTGTCCTTTTGTGTGATCGATAGTGTAATGTTATCACAGACGGAGAAGTACAGATTTGACCTATAACATGTGCCTACTGTGAACCCGCGAGTATACTGCAGACCCACGACATCCAGTGAGTAGAGTTACGTATGCTACAGAATACTCGTGACTGTTCTCACTGCCAAATCACATTTACTTCAGTCTACTCGCTACCCTCCTATGCGGAGACCAGCGAGTGCTTCGGCATAGCCACAATTTTACTGCACAAACATTCGTGAACACCTCGATCAGAACCACGACATTCACCTTTACAGACCCGCGAAGCAATGACTGACTATACTATAAACCCATGAGTAACCACGACCTTTTCCATGCAGAACCCGCGAGTATTAGTTTTTATTCGCTGGATTCCTATTGGCCGACTTGTGAGTGACTTTTCTTGGCACTTTTCAAAGGGCTATAAGTAAAAGTTTATTTTCCTTTACTGTTTTTCTAACTGTGTTTTTGCAGATTCAGATCAATACGGTAAAGTATTTCAGTGTTCTGTTATTCATATTTACAAAAAGTTCTGATTTACACCAGAAACAATCAGGTACATATTTCTGTCAAAACATAATTATTTTTTAGCACCTTCATTCATGGCTTCTGAAATTTAGGGTTTCGGAGAAAGTTGGAATTTTTGTAATCGGAGACCACAGCTGGATGCTACTCATCAAAATCGAAATTTAGAGACCAAGATCAGATTTTTTGGTTGGGTAGAAGGTCGGGCTTGATCAAACCCCAGTTCGGGACTTTGATCGGAAAGATGGAAAATTAGGGCTTCTGCAAAAAATTGGAGTTTTGGAAATATGTGACCACAGCTGGAAGCTCATCAGAAAAATTGAAGCTTAGAGCTTTGAATCAAATATTTTGGTTTGGTGAAGTTTCGGGAAACTCAAACCCTAATTCAGGGTCCTCCGAGTGAATCCAAAAATCTAAAAGGCAATTTCGAGGGGTGAAACTTTGCAGTTTTCTTATTCTGAGTATACCGGCTTGACCATCTTAGAAAGGCGCATCTTTCTATCCTTTCAGAAGTTTGAAATTCAGAGTTTGAATTTTTAGGGTTTCTCTGACAAACCCTAATCCAGCTCCAGATCGAATTTCTGCAAATCAAGTAGATTGGGTTAATCCTAGAAGAGAATGGATTGGTCACTTGCATAAGTAAAGAAGTTCCTATTTCAGAGGGAGATGAGGCTAAGGCCTTACATAAGAAGATTACAAGAAATCTCAACATGTATGGCTTATAGGTATGTTTCGAATTCTATTCATGGTTAAGTTTATGATATGTTTGTCTTCATATCATTACGGTTAGTACAATCTTGATTAATTACAAGACTTGTCGTATCACCTTAATAGAAGATATTCATTGATTAAGGTTTTGACACTTATGATTGTACTAATTCATTGTGATGTTGTATGAGGTTTATGTTGTTCGCTAACATAAAAGGTACACCAAGAAAGACAAATCATGTTCTACTTCAAGAACATATGATCATGGTGACATGAAGACAAAGATTCATCCATTGTCATGGATCACATAGAAGATCTACTTACGAGGTATGTATAGCTTGGTTCTACAATGGTTAACTTATGAGACATGGAGGTTACTAGCACAAGTCATTGAAGAGAACCAGAAGACATCATGCGGGTATGTTAGACATAACTAGCTAACATAGTAATCCAAGTACGTTTTTCCTATATCAAGTTAGAATCTTACCTTGTGTTGGGATCCCTTATATAAGTATACTTGGTATGATTGGTTATGTTTATTCATCAAGTTAGAAATGTAAGTAATCAAGGGTTTATGCATATTATGTCTCTTATCTTGATTGATGATTTAACTAACCAAAAGAGTATTATGATCAAATAAGAATATGCATGAGTAAAAGAAGACTTCCATGAAACCTTGAATACTAATGTTTATTATTTGTGTTTGAAATTATCATGACTATACATGTTTAAGATTATTGTGTTTTGATAGTATTAAGATTATACTAATGAATGTGTGATTATGTATGAGACCTCGAGGATAACACAATGATGATACTAATAAGCATGCATAGTAATTAAGGATGGATATAAGTTCAAGGACAGGTAATCCAGGAAGCAAAGATCAAGAGGGAGCACACTCCAGTTGTTCCTATAAGGAAGCAAAGATCAAGAGGGAGCACACTCCAATTGTTCCTGCAAGGAAGCAAAGATCTAGAAGGAGCACACTTCAGTAGTTTCTGGAAGGATGGAGATATTCAGAGGGAGTTGACCACTTCTCACAATCCACATTAGAATGGAGTTGCAGAAAAGAAGCAAACACTGAGAGGGAGTCAACCCAACAAACAAACAAAGATAAGTATTTGAATTATCATTCCTTGCATATTTTATTGTTTAAATAATATTGTTCAATAATGTATATACTCATGTTACTAGAATTAGGTTGTGTATTAAGCATATTAGAATAGTTGCATTGATGAACATTATACTACTAATATACATGGGTAAGTGTCCTATGGCACTCTACAACATTCCATTGCTACTTATCTAGAATGAAACATCTTTGCTGACATGTTGGGAGTTGTGCACACTCTTAACAATGTTCTGGTAGAGATTGGAAGGCATATAAAAAGTTACGGGATATGGATAAATGTTGTATTGAAGCATTGGCTAAGATAATTGCATGACTGTATGACATATTTCTTTATGTGTAAGAATTTGTTTTGAAAACTATGAGATGTTTTCTAATCATGCAATTTAACTTGTTGTGTAGGAAAGATCGTATACCATCACCTACAAAAGAAGGACTACAACATTTGTTCAGCAACAAAGTTATCTATTGAAAATATTGAAGATATTGAAGTTCCCAAGATTTGGGAAGAATGCCATGATCGAGGAGTACCCGTCGATCATGAAGATGTTTGGGATGCAGTCCCAAGACCTGAAGGGGAGTCTGTAGTGACTTCCAAGAGGATATTCAAGATCAAGCATGCTGCAGGTGGTGGCATAGATACTTTTGCTCCTGTAGCCAGATACACTTCCATTAGATCAGTACTTTCTCTGGCTACAATGATGAAGTGGAAGATACACTAGGTGGATTTCAAGACAGCTTTCTTGAATGGTGTAGTTGAAGAAGAAGGGTATGTGGAGCAGCCACTTGGTTCCGAGACACATGACAGGGAATCATATATGTGTAGAACTTGGTATGGTAGGATATACATCTTTCTATCCAGTTTGGGCTTTACCAAGAGTAAATCGGATTCCAAACTTTACTACAAGGTTGAGGAAGGCAATCCAATGATACTCTTATTGTATGTGGATGATTGTTAACACCTAAAAAGTGCTCACTAGCTCATTCCCTTATTCACATGACCCATTTGTCCACTTTTCCACCATCTGAGCCTCTGAAACCAACAAAAGGTCACCAAAAGACCTTAGTACACCCCTTTTTCCATTAAAAAAGATTATTTTTCCTGAAAAGCATAAAAAACCCTAAAAAAGGGTCCAAATTCCCAAAAATATTAAAAAGGGAATTAAAATATTAATTTTATTCAAAAAAGGAAAAAGGAGGGAAAAGTACCTAAACCATGTTGGTCAATACCATTTGGTTTCCACAAAACCACAAATGGTATTCCCCACCACCAAAACCTATAAAAAGGTGGTAGGGGCTCCTCATTTCAGATCCATCCATTATCTCATCCTTATGCTGCTGAAATCTCCCTTGAGCATTTTAGCCATTGAAGCAACCTTGGAGAAGGAGACCTCTTGGAGTTTGGAGCTACTCATCTTGGGAGTTGCTCAACATCAACCTTCACCATTGAAGGTATTATCGCAAGCACTTGCTTGCCCCCCATTTTTCAATACAAATTCATTCTTTAATATTTTCTTGTTCTTGTTTTTTAAATGTTTACATTATTTGCTTAGATTCTTGCATAGATCCATGATTAGTTTAGTTTAGTTTAGTTTCTTGTTTAATTCTATCTGAAACTGCTGCTACTAGTTAGCAGGTGCCCATAGCACTAAGCCTAGTTGCAAAACCGGGCCAACAATGACCTATTTCTAACAGGAGAGGATAGATTGATTGCCGACACGTAGCGGAAGCTTGCTGCCGAGTTTGAGATGAAGAACTTGGGTATGATGCGCTACTTTCTTGGTATGGAGGTGTGGCAAAGTGCAGATGGAATCTTCCTTGGACAAGGGAAGTATGTAGTAGAGATCCTGAAGAGGTTTGGGATGATGGACTGCAAGGACATGGCCATACCTATGGCATCAAACCTGAAGCTTCTGTGTGATGCTTCATCTGAGCCATTTGAAGTCACTATGTTTCATCAGATGATTGGGTCCTTGATGTACTTGATGAACACGAGACTAGATATTTGCTTTGCGGTGAACACATTGAGCCAGTTCCTGACGGATCCGAGGAGTGTTCACCTGGTTGATGTAAAACATATTCTGAGGTACCTGAAGGGTATAGTTGACTATGGTCTCAAGTATGATGTGAATCAAAAGTTTAACTTGCAGGGTTATGTTGATTCAGATTGGGTAGGCAGTGCTGCAGATAGGAAGAGCACTTCTGGTTGCTGCTTCAGTATGGGATCATGTGTGATCTCCTTGTTTAGCAGGAAGCAGTCCTGTTTAGCATTGAGTACAGGTGAAGTAGAGTATGTTGCAGCTTGTTCAGCTAGTTGTGAGGTAGTATGGATTTGGAAGCTACTGTCTGAGTTATTTGATCTCCCACTAGAGGCTACTGGTATCTTTTGTGACAAAAGGAGTTGTGTGAAGCTGTCTGAGAACCCAGTGTTCCACGATAGGTTGAAGCATATTGAGATCAAATATCACTATATCGGGGATATGGTGCAGAGAGGAGCAGTGAAGCTCCTGTATATTGCGACAGATGAGCAGGTAGCAGATGTGCTGACGAAACCACTAGCCAGAGTTAAGTTTGAGTACTTCAGAGAGAGGCTTGGTGTTCTTCAGATCGATGACACTTCGAGGAAGAATTGATGGACACATCTGCTAGGGCCATTCCAAGCATGGTGGAAGGAGAATCCTTCACATGGCTATGGATGTAAGCGTTGGATGATGAGCATCAGGACGATGTTCGAGTTTCTGCTCTATATGATCAGTTGGATCATTTATATGTATATGTATGTACACATCATGTTGGATGCTAGATATGATCAGTTGGATCATCTATATGTATGTTCGCATCATATTGGATGTTGGATATGATTAGTTGGATCATTTATATGTATGTACACATCATGTTGAATGCTGGATATGATCAGTTGGATCATTTATATGTATGTATGCATCATGTTGGATGTTGGATATGATCAGTGTGATCATTTATATGTATGTATGCATCATGTTGGATGTTGGATATGATCAGTTGGATCATTTGTATGTATTTTGTATATGCATCATGTTGGATGCTTGGACCATGTATCTCTATATGTATCAGGTGGATACGTTGTATGATCAGGTAGATCATGTATATTGATATGTATCAGGTAGATACATTTTGTAATCAGGTGCATCATGTATCTATGTGTGTATCAGGTGGATACATTGTATGATCAGGTGGATCATGTATGATGATATGTATCAGGTAGATACTTGGTATTCATAAGGTAGATGCATTGTATGATCAGGATTATCATGATGGTGAGCTTTAGGATCGTGCTCCAGATGACATGCATCAAGACAATGCAGTGATGATGATCATGATGATCATGTGTACATCAGGATGATGTATGGTGAGTATCAGGTTGATAATTTGTGGCCGTGGAACAGGTTGTGTAGATAAGCATATAATTTGTGCCCTGGGAGGTTTGCAGATAGTCTTTTGAGGTTTTTCCTATGGCATGTAATTTGGCCCTGGGATATCTGGCAAATGCTCTTTCGAGGTTTTTCTTTGGAAGGACATATAATTTGGCCCTGGGAGATCTTTAGATAGTCTTTCGAGGTTTTTCCTATGGCATATAATTTGGCCCTTGGATATCCGGCAGATGCTCTTTCGCGGTTTTGTCCTATGACATATAGTTCGGCTCTGGGAGATCTGACGGGTTGAGTTGTGTGATCGTAATTAGTCCTGGGATGCTCTTGCAAGGTTTTGCCATGATCACATGTAATATGGCCTTGGGAGATCCTCTAGGTTGGGCTGTGTGCCCATAATAAGTCGTGGGATACTCTTGCGAGGTTTTGTGGTGACCATATGTAATATGTCCCTGGGAGATCCTATAGGTATAGTTGTGTGCTCGTAACAGCCTGGGATGCTCTTGCAAGGTTTTGTGGTGAGGTCACATATAATATGTCCTTGGGAGATCCGATAGGTAGAGCTGTGTGCTCGTAACAGCCTGGATGCTCTTGCGAGGTTCTTTGATGCACGTAATAAGTCCTGAGATTTCCACAGTATGGCCAGTGATGATGGAGACCTATAGGTGGTGGGCCTACATCCAGTATGAAAAAGGACTAGCTCTGTAGAACTTCCTATGACGAGTAGATTCATAGATTGATTGAGATAGCAGCAGCAGTGATGATGACGATGATTCGATGATCTAGTGAGGATGATCCAGAGAAGAAGACCTGTGCTAGCAGATCTATGTCGAGAAATTCCTTCCTAGTTAAGAGGGATTGTTGATGTATATGTAACTTCGGAATGTATTTCATATATGTATATTGTACTCCTATAGAGATAGTATTATTCCTCTATACGGAAGTGGTTGTATTCCTATAGAGATATTATTATTCCTCTATACGGAAGTGTCATCATTTATATTGTAAGTGTCGTAACTTATACTTGATGGGTTATTAGACCACCCTATTAGGGGTCGGCCCAGTCAGCATTATGTTATGTGGTTAAGTTAAGGCCGACCTAGTAAAGGTTATTAGGCAAGTCAAGTCAAGTATAAATAGAGATCAGGAGATCTCTATTTTATCATTCTATTCTCTCTCACACTGTTTGGAGAGTGGTGCACTTGTGGAGGAGGAGAAGCTACTACTAGGAGATGTCTATCTCTTATGCTTGGGTTGTATCATTGCTCTATATATCTCTGAGGAAGTTATTGGGGTTTTTCACCTTTATGGTTTTCCCCAAGTAAACTCTGTGTCTCTTGTGTGCTTGCATTATTGTGTCCATGATTGATATGCTGTAGATATGTTCTATATGTTATTCTCTCAGTTAAGATCCTAGATCAGATTGAAGTAAATTCTGAAAATCTAACAGGATCTCTAGTATTTTTTCATGATGATAGCTATAAGCCATCTAATGCTTAATATTTTTAACAATATACTTAATAACTAATTTGTTATTTTTTAACATATTTAATCATGTTGATTTCTAAGCATGTCATGTTTATAAAAGCAACTTTATAAGAACAATCTCATATGTGTAAATCTTGGGCTCACTATTTATATGTTGTGGCTGACACTTAATGTGTAAACGTAACTTCATTTTCCTTAATGAGCAAGTTAATATTTTATTTGATCATATTATGTTTCCATCTTTTTATATGATGTTTGGTAACCTTTGGTGTATAAGAATTTTCATTTATGTATGAGCAATTTTGTCTTATGATCTTTTTATGTCTTAATCTTGGAAGTTCTTGTGTGCAGATAAGTTCTTTCTTGAGCATATTAATCTTTGAGATTTGTTATCACCTTATTCCATAACTAATGAAGCACCATCTTCTACTATTAAAGTCATGATGTTCATCTATATGATATCATTTTTTATGTATAGACCATTGGGGTCTTGTTTCTTCGATGTTTGAGGTCTTCTACAGATATTTATATTGCACCTTGATTGGAAGAATGTTTGCTATCTACATGTATATTGGCCATCTGGGTATTTTGTACACTATTGTGGTGTTCTTAGCCACATGTTCTGTTGTCTCAGCCGTCAGAAGGTATTTGTACATTACTGTGGATGTTATATAAGAGTTCTTCAGCTATCAGTTATGATTTCGATGATTCTTGTGGTGATATAGGCACCTTCTTGTTGGATTGCATCACTTGTTCTTGGAATTTTACTATTGGGTATTTCATCATACAACTTGGTTCATGTGCAATTTCATGGCTCAATGAGAAGTGGTTGTTCTTCATCAAATTCCATTCGCTGATATCTTCACCAAATCCTTAACATCAGCGAAGTATGTGCATCTTCGTTCCTTACTTGGGATGAAGGAAGTTGTCATCAAGGGGGAGTAGTAATGACTCCTTCCTTCCTTTGTTAGTGGGATTTTCTCCCAACCATTATTAAGGGGGAGTGTTGGAAAATTTTATATTCCTTGGAAAGTAATAATGTCTTTGTATTATGTCGAAAGATATCCACAATCTTTTGTAAAAGCGTAATACATTATATCCCATATTCATTATGGTAAAATATACTCTTGATATTCATTATTATATAAAGAGATGTTATTATGGATAATTATATTATCCCACATGTAATATGTGAGAGTAGTTCCTCCTCATCTCTTAGTATATAATAGAGTCAAGGGATTCTTTCACATTATCCATTCTAGATCAAATCATGATCTTTACTTATTCACACAAGTATTGCTATATTATATTGGGGTTATTGGCATTGCTCTGTTGTAATCTTGAGGGAGGTATTTTGGAGATAATAGAAGACTACCTTCACGTGGGCGTAGCCCAATTGGACGAACCACCTATATATAGTGTACTCTTTTCTCTTGTTCTCTTTCTGTACTTATTGTTGATATGTTATTGTTTTGCATTGATAGGGAAGCTAGTTTAGCTAGATCCGTATCTCTAACAAATATATCCTTCATATTATGTATCCAACTACGTCCCAATAGAAAACGATAATCTATGGGTGTGTCCACTACCTCAACATCTACTTGAGCCGTTTTAACTCCCAGTTCAACTAGGCAAGCCATGATAAGTCCATGAGGAGGGAACAAATGACCATCAAATGATTTGGGCATTGTATGGGATGGTACTAGGGTGGGTGATCCCAAATCTTTCCAACATGTTAGTGACATGACACATTGAGGTTCCTTCATCCACAACAGTTTGAAAAATGTTCTTACCATGTGAATTCACTTTATTTTGAAATCTGATTTGTGACAGAAGCCTACATCTGGACTATTCTAAATCAAAAGTTATCAAATTACTGTCAGATGGATAAATAGCACCGATAGTAGACAATTGTTCCTTTCGTTGAGTAGGACAACTTTGAAAAACTTCCCAAGAAAATATTGCACAAGGAGCTTGAGCTAAGTCTTCAACCACACTGTATTTTTGAGCTGCTCATGCATTAGGATTGTGTGTTGTTCTACAGAAAACCCCTTTTGGAGGTCGAGGTACTATCTCTATGGTTGGTTTCTCAATTGTTAGAGAACCACTAGGGTGAGATCCAATTGTTTCTGCATCATTTGAAGGTGTGTCATAAGAATGATCCCTTATTTGAATTTTTATTTCATGTTCACCAATCGTGAATATGTTAGCATTGGTGGGATTTTCCCCTTGTGGGGGGTTTTCCTGGTTCCCTTATGGGGAGATATTGGTGCCACAACAATCATCTGTTGTGGTTGGGGGAGAAGTTGATTTAGGATGGTAGGCTGTTGTTTTACTCCTCATTGTGCCAACATTTGATGAATATCATCCATGTGAGGACAAATATGAGTAGGATGATCCCCTTAGAAAATATTGCAAGGGTTGTTGTTGTTTTTTTTTTTTTTTTTGGTTATCTTGATTACCTGTAGTAGTATTATTCACCTTAGCTGAGCACGGGAGCCCCAATTTGAAAATAAATTCTCATTAACATGAGGTTTTGGACTTTGTTTCTATGATCTCATTCCTGTACCTTTGGTTGCATAGATTGTCTTTTGTTTTCTTTCTCTCAGAAATTTCTAGGTGTTTTTGGTTTGCTGGAAGCCTTAATTTTTTAAACCATTTTGTCATTTACTCCTGCCAACCCGAAACCTGACATTCTGACAACCCGCAAATCGTAACCCGATAGGTGCGGGTTGCGGGATTTCATTTTAGGTCTTTCGATTTTGGTTAACCTGAAACCCACAACCCGAAAAGTGCAGGTTGCGGGCATCCTTTGCTAATAAATTTCGGGAAATCTTCATCCCAAAACCCAAAACCCACAATCTCAGCTTTCAGATTTCAGAAATTTTTTTACCTTTAAATTGCGTGGTGTATTCCCAAAACCCGCAACCCAAAATTTTGGGTTGCGGGATGCGGGAAAAGATTTTTCATTTCATAACGTTTGTTTCCTTTTGCGAAATAGGAAACCCGCAAGTTTCGGGTTGCGGATTTTGGGAATCATGAATAAACTTGTGAATAAGTACCTACCACCTGATCCCGGACTCCCCAGAGGCTAATCTTGGTCATTCGTTCCTTGGATCCAACACATCTGATTCCATCGTTGCTTCTACATTTGATTTCCTTCTTTTTCATTATTTTGGCGATCAGGTTTCCAACTGTAATTCTCACCTCATGATCACCTCTGAAGATATGATTACTCGGTTGGATTGGTTTGTAATGACAGCTTTCAAATGCGACTTCAGCGTGATTCCATTAAAACTGTACTTTATTATGATCCGATTTGGATTAACACATGCTATGATGCCATTTCATTATAGTTCAGATGATTGCAGTTCCCAATTTGTATGTTTTTAATCTCAGCAACTCATCATATTCAATCATTATGATCTTTTTAGCTTTTTGTAAATATGGCGACAAGTATGAAACACTTAGTTCATTGTCCATATTTGTTAGAGAAGTTTTTTGTTTTATTTTGAAAGGTTTCCTTCTAACAATATGGTGTGAGCAATATGCAGACAGGTTATGAATCCTTTGATGGATGTTATATGGAAGAAGAAGTTTAGCCCTTGCTATTCCAAGAACCTATGTCACCACTGTTTGACGCAGGTGTTCCTGATACCAACAGTGATAGAAAAGAGGAAGATTCTGAAACTCTGTCCATTTTCATACCACCCCCTCGGAAGAATGAAGAGAATATCAATGAACAACAAAGTGATCGGGATGACTCAATTATCAATGATTTTATAATCAATAAGGAACCTACTACTCCACCAGCTCCCGCAAAGCAAGACCTGTTGTCTGATTTTTCTGTTTTTGAAAATGTTATGGATCAACAAGAAGATCCTAAGGTGATTCATTTGGAGGATTTGTTGGACCGCCTATTTCCTGTTATCGACATCCAATAGGTCGTTGTTCAAATTCCACAGTTTGGTTACGGGATATCTCCCGAAATTAGAAAATGACCGTTATTTCAAACTTTATCATAGGCTTCGAGGGAATCATTTGAGTTAAAATTGCTCAGATTATTGTGGCAGGATTTTATGGAACAATAGCCTGATATGAATTTTGTAATCCCTATCTTTTAGGAATTTCCATTTGTAGTCTGCTGTAATTCTTATTTAAGGAGGAATGCCTTTGGATGTGAGTGGTTGATAAATTTTGGGTTAGAAATCAGTAGGAGATGACCGGAGATACTCTGTCTTAACAGAGCTTTGTAATTTTGTTTACAGACTTCATTAATGCAGTAAAGTAATCCCTTTGAATCATCTCTTGTTTATTGTTCAAATTTCTTTGACAATATCAGATTTCTTACTTTGATTTATCATCTACATTGTGTGATTCTTTTGCATATATGAATTAATGCACAGATTTGTAATATTGGTTTCTCTTTATGACTGATCTATGTATGAAAATGTCTTGTTAAGTTTCTTTAATTAAGGTATTTTTCTTTATCGATTTTTGCAAATGACCCACAGTAACTTCAATCATTGTTAATTTTTCAATTAACAAAGTGATTACAGGTGAATCTTGAACAAGTTTAAATACTTAAATTGTTTTCATTTAATTTTCATTAATTAATTATGATCTAAGCGAATAAGTAAATGCATCTTTTGACATTTTTGTTGAAATTGACAAACATACTTATCCACTTCACATCAGGATTGACATGCACAACAACAAGCTTTTCCTTAGAATAGGTCTAACATAGAGTAGATCCTTTTTCTTGAATAGGTTCAGTCAGAACAAACTAAGCTTTAATACATTTTTTTCCTTAAGGGGAGAATCGATCTATTGATATAAACACCAACTCATAGAGTGCCAGCAGAGGTTGAATATCCGTGGGATATTTCGATACCAAACATGATGGGGATATAACTGCCCTTCCGTACGGTCTTTTGAAGCCTTACAGTCTGGGTTTTCACCCTTTGTTGGGACCCTTAGAACCCATTCCAGCATCTTGCACTTACCCTGCACCCCGAGGCCTCAAAACATGGCGTTAGAAGGAGGGACAGTAGTATAACATGCCTAAACAGAACACTCAGAAACCTCCTACAACAAACACATCATCGGTTTTCACTAGAATCCAATCTAGAGATTCAACATATGAACAACAAATAGTGTCACAACCAACTGTAATTCCTACCACACCTACAGCAGAGTAGGAAGTCACAATGGATATCCTCATCATATCCCCTACGAGAGGACCCCTCACAATTGAGCAAATATTGAAAAGATCTAGTGATAGTGTCACTAGGTTAGAAAAGAGAATCGCTGCTCAAACAAGCAGAGGTGGCGGCTATTCATACAAACAATGTTTTGCAGGCCATGGATCAAGGAACACAATTGACAGCTGATCAAAACCTTCAAAACTAGGAAACAACTAACAATTCAGGATCTCCTGAATACAACCTTGATCCACTTTTCCAAGAAGTACAAGATCAACCATGCGTTGGAACTGGTGTACCCCCACTTAGTCCTCCTTCCTCATCATCCTCCTCATCCGAAAGTGAACATTCTTCTAGTTCTTCATCTGAAGAAGAGGAAGAAACACCCATGGCTGGAGAATCCCAGAATAGAGCTTGGTTGGACCAAGATGGAGTATTCATACTCGGGGATCAACATAGACTACCTAAGAACCCTTAGAAATGGCTTCCTAAGTTCAAACCTGATGACAAGTTGATTGCACTAGATCACATTAAAACCTTTATGAAAGCTATCAGGATTAGGAGTGTAGTCCACGAAGATGTGGTTTGCAGACTCTTTCCTTACACTTTTGAAGGGAAGGCATCCACATGGTATTTTTCCTTACCATCCCAATCTATAGTTTCCTGGGATGAGCTCAAGAAACTGTTAATCCAAAAGTTTGGAGATGACAAAACACCACAGGACTTAGTTTTAGAGTTGTCTTCCATGAAGATCAGAGGACAATAAAGGGTTAAATACTTTGACCAGAGATTCTCTTACTTAAAGAAAAGAATTCCCACCAATGTGCTTCTTGCAGAAGAATTGTTGGTAGCATATTATGAAAAGGGTCTGCCTGTTCCTATTGCAATGTGGGTGAAGAGGGCACACAAAGGAACTTTGCTTGAGGCATTTTCCAAAGCAATACAAGTCGAGAAGGACATGTTCTGTTTGAAGGATAGTCCTGAAACTTCATAAGAACAACCTTCTACCTCTCGAAAGAAAACTGATAACACCCCCAAACCCACTACTCAGAACAAGGATCCTTTTGACATGACTGATGTGAAGAAGTTCCTTCAGATAATGTCAAATGAGATGGTCGATTTGAAAATAAATAATATTGGGAATCAAAAACAAGACATAGGTTTTGTAAGGCCACCTTTTAGGAGACCTTATTAGCTTCCTCAAAATCCACCACCTCCTAATCCTGCTGAAGGACTTTCAAATGAATAACTCTATTCTATTTTTAGATCCCTGGCAACATAATCCCAAACTATTCCTAAATCTTCCAATGATCAGATCAACCAAGATTCATAGTTACCTGAAGAAGATGAAGAACAAGAGGACCCATAGGTGAATATTGTTATTTATTTCTCTGAACTTCCTATGAATGAAGAGGAGGAAGAACCTGAGACTGTGTTTAATGTTCAACACCCTTATAACACAAGGATCTACTCTAACCGAGAGTAGATCCTTTTTCTTGAATAGGTTAAGTCAGAACAAACTAAGTTTTATACTTTTTTTTTCCTTAAGAGGAGAATCAATCTATTGATCAAAACACCAACTCATAGAGTGCCAGCAGAGGCTGAATATCCATGGGAGATTTCCATATCAAACAGGATGGGGATAGAACTGCCCTTCCATACAGTCTTTCGAAGCCTTTCAGTCTGGGTTTTCACCCTCTATTGGGAGCCTTGGAACCCATTCTATCATCTTGCACTTACCCTGCACCCCTGAGGCCTCAAAAAATGACGTTAGAAGGAGGGCCAGTATTATAACATGCCTAAATAGAACACTCAGAAACCTCCTACAACAAACACATCATCGGTTGTCACTAGAATCCAATCTAGAGCTTCAACATCTGAACAACATATAGTGTCACAACCAACTTAATTCCTACCATACCTGCATTAGAGCAGGAAGTCAGAATGGATATCCTCATCATATCCCTTACGAGAGGACCCCTCACAATTGAGCAAATATTGAAAAGATCTAGCGATAGTGTCACTAGGTTAGAACAAAGAATCGCTACTCAAACAAGCAGACGTAGCTGCTATTCATACAAACAATATTTCGCAGGCCAGGGATCAAGGAACACAATTGATAGCTGATCAAAACCTTCAAAACCAGGAAACAACTAACAATTCAAGATCTCCTGAATACAACCTTGATCCGCTTTTCCAAGAAGTACAAGATTAACCATGCATTGGAACTGATGTACCCCCACCTAGTCCTCCTTCCTCATCATCCTCCTCATCCAAAAGTGAACATTCTTCTAGTTCTTCGTCTGAAAAAGAGGAAGAAACACCCATGTTTGGAGAAGGCCAGAATAGAGCTTGGTTGGACCAAGATGGAGTATTTACACTCGGGGATCAACATAGACTACCTAAGAACCCTCAGAAATGGCTTCCTAAGTTCAAACCCGATGACAAGTTGTTGCACTAGATCACATTAAAACCTTTATGCAGGCTATCATGATTAGGAGTGTAGTCCATGAAGATGTGGTTTGCAGACTCTTTCCTTATACTTTTGAAGGGAAGGCATCCACATGGTATTTTTCCTTACCATCCCAATCTATAGTTTCCTAGGATAAGTTCAAGAAACTGTCCTTCCAAAAGTTTGGAGATGACAAAACACCACAGGACTTAGTTTTAGATTTGTCTTCCATGAAGATCAGAGGAAAATAAAGGGTTAAATACTTTAACCAGAGATTCTCTTACTTAAATAATAGAATTCCCACCAATGTGCTTTCTGCAGAAGAATTGTTGGTAGCATATTATGAAAAGGGTCTGCCTGTTCCTATTGTAATGTGGGTGAAGAGGGCACACAAAGGAACTTTGCTTGAGGCATTTTCCAAAGAAATACAAGTCGAGAAGGACATGTTCTGTTTGAAGGATAGTCCTGAAACATCAGAAGAACATCCTTCTACCTCTCAAAAGAAAACTAATAACACCCCCAAACCCACTACTCAGAACGAGGATCCTTTTGACATGACTGATGTGAAGAAGTTCCTTCAGATAATGTCAAATGAGATGGTCGATTTGAAAATAAATAATAATGGGAATCAAAACCAAAACAAAGGTTTTGTAAGGCCACCTTTTAGGAGACCTTATTAGCCTCCTCAAAATCCTCCACCTCCTAATCCTGCTGAAGGACTTTCGAATGAAGAACTCTATTCTATTTTAAGAGCCCTGGCAATAGAATCCCAAACTATTCCTGAATCTTCCAATGATCAGATCAACCAAGATTCACAGTTACCTAAAGAGGATGAAGAACAAGAGGACCCACAGGTGAATATTGTTAGTTATTTCTCCGAACTTCCTATGAATGAAGAGGAGGAAGAACCTGAGGTCATGTTTAATGTTCAACACCCTTATAACATAAGGTCAAGACCACAACCCCCTCAGGAACCTTCATCTTCAACAACAGTTTCCAATAAAGGCAAGGTTGTTCCCCAAAAGGACACAGTTATTCCAAAGATGGAGTACAATTTAGCTGAAGATCTGAAAAGAGTTAAGAAAAATATGTCTTTGTTTGAACTTTTGAAGATCCCTTCTATGAGGGATACTTTACCCAAAAGAATGATAATCAAACAACCTAGAGAATCACAGAATAACAACCAGGACTCTTTTACAAAACCAGATGATCAAAAACATAGAAGCGAAAGGACACCCCTTTTCTTCTTACTTTTGAAATCTTCAACAGGAATGTGTTGGTTGTGGAGCCAAATCTTCTAGTCTCATAGATGATATTGTATTAGCCGTGTTTGTACCCCAATTTTATATGATATGTAGGTGGACTGTACACTCACCCCAACGGGGGGGTGTGGGGGGGCATCGCCCCCCCACGAGGTTCCAGGGGGGACCATCCCCCCCGGCTGGGGGTCCGGGGTCAGTGCCCCCGAGAAATGGGGGTTCGGGGGAAACGCCCCCGAAGAAAATTTTGGGGCTATTTTCGCCAGCTGTTTTGTGGGCCCATGGTTTTGGGTATCCCGTGGTATTTTCCCATTGTATTTCCCTTATAAAAGAAAGACATTTTAATACGGCTAGGGTTGTTGATGTATTAGGTTTTATGCATTGTAAAGATCTTTGAGATCATGAGAGAGACTGTGAAACAGAGAAGAGGAAGTGCAGCGGTTGTGCTGCAGGTTGTATCCCTTCGACTTGCTGGATGGTAATAATAATAAGGACTGGCGAATTCAGTTTGGATGTAGCCCAAGTTGGGTGAACCACGATAGATCTGTGTCTCTCTTGTAATGTGTATGTGTGATTATATTTGCATTTATGTTTATTGTTATTGCTCTGCAATCCTGTTTTTCTAACAATTGGTATCAGAGCCAAAGGTCTATTTGGCAGTCAAACCCGTAGGAAGCTAGGGTTTCTGGTTCGAGTGGGAGCAATGGTAGAAGAAGGAAAGTTTAAGGTCGAGAAGTTTAACAGCCAAAACTTTGGGTTATGGAAGATGCAAATGGAGGACTATCTGTACCAGAAGGATCTAATCCTACCATTGGGAGGAAAAGCAAAGCAGCTGACGACTATGAAGGACGAAGAATGGGTGGTTCTTGACAGAAAGGCTCTGGGAACAATACGGTTGAGCCTGGCTTCGTCGGTGGCTTTCAATATCTCAAAAGAAACGACAACAGAGGGTTTGATGAAAGCATTGGGTAAGCTGTATGAAAAACCCTCGGCTTCCAACAAGGTATTTCTAATGAAGCGTTTATTTAATATGAAGATGTCTGAAGGTGGATCTGTTACTAATCATTTAAATGAGTTTAATACGGTTACAAATCAGCTAAGTTCTGTAAGTGTGAACTTTGATGATGAGGTTAGGGCTCTTCTAATCTTGTGTTCATTGCTAGAAAGCTGGAATAACTTGGTCATGGCTGTAAGTAACTCTGTCTCTGGTTCAAACACCTTGAAATTTGATGATGTTATTGGTGTTATTCTTAGCGAGGAAATGCGAAGAAAAAGAACAGGTGAGACATCAGGTAATGCGTTGACCATGGAGAGCAGAGGAAGACAAAAGGAGAGAGGAAAGAGCCAAGGTAATCGTGGAAAGTCTAAAACGGGAAGATCCAAGTCCAGACTGGGAAAGATAGAGTGCTGGAACTGTGCAAAGAAAGGACATCTGAAGAAAGACTGCAAATCTCTAAAGAAGAAAGGAGATGCACAGAAGGAAACTACCCAGGAAGCAAATGTAGCAGGTGATGTGTTACAAGATGCTTTGATTCTTGCATTAGATAATACTAGTGATTATTGGGTAGTAGATTCAGGAGCTTCATGTCATGCTACACCCCATAGGAAATACTTTCATGAGTATGTTCCTGGCGATTTTGGACATGTTTTATTGGGTGATGATGAGCCATGCAAAATTGTTGGAATGGGTAAGGTATGGATAAAAGTTAAAAATGGAACTGATTGGTTGTTGAAAGATGTTAGGCATATTCCTGCTATGAAAAGAAATCTGATCTCAATAGGGCAATTGGGAGATGGCGGCTGTCTATCTACGTTCGGAGAAAAGTGGTGGAAGATCACTAAAGGATCAATGGTGATAGCAAAAGGAGATAGAGTAGGTATGTTGTATTTATGTCCTCATAATACTGACCATTCTATCTCTTTAGCCTCCACAGGAACAGATACAGAATTGTGGCATCATAGGCTTGGCCACATGAGTGAGAAGGGGATGCAGATTCTCCACTCAAGGAAGTTGCTGCCGGATTTGAAGCAGGTAAGTTTGGAATTTTGTGAAAACTGTGTTTATGGAAAACAGAAGAGAGTCAGATTTCTCAGGGTTGGGAAACAGAAGAAGAATGAAAAATTAGAGCTTGTGCATACAGATGTATGGGGACCGGCTCAGGTACAATCTCTTGGTGGCTCTCATTACTATGTTACATTTATTGATGATGCAACTAGAAAAACTTGGGTTTATTGCATTAGACAGAAATCTGATGTGTTTGCTACTTTTAAGAAGTGGAAAGCTTTGGTTGAGAATCAGACAGGAAAAAGATTGAAGTGTCTCAGATCTGATAATGGAGGTGAGTACTGCGGCAAGGAGTTTGATAGTTACTGTTCATACCATGGGATTCGTAGAGAGAAGACAGTCCGAGGAACACCACAGGAAAATGGTGTGTCAGAAAGGATGAACAGAACGATCATGGAGCGTGCAAGGTGTATGAGACTGCATGCAGGGTTGCCCTTATAGTTTTGAGCGGATGCTGTAAATACTGCTGTTTATTTAGTAAACAGAGGACCTTCAAGTGCTTTGGATGGTGGTATTCCAGAGGAAGCATGGACAGATAAAAATGTAAACTACTCATTTCTGAGAACGTTTGGTTGTGAAGCATTTGTCCATATTGATAAAGAAAATAGAACAAAGCTTGAAGCTAAATCCAATAAATGTACCTTTATTGGATATGGGGTTGATGAATTTGGTTATCGTTTATGGGATTATGGAAATAACAAAATCATCAAGAGTAGAGATGTGATATTCAATGAAAAGGTCATGTATAAAGATCAGTTGCAGGGAAAGAAACAGGAAAAGGAAAGCACAGAGTACATAGTGCTTGATGAAGTTAAAGAAAATGAAGTTCCGAAGGTGCCAGAAAATCAAGAGCAGCAACAAGTACCTGAAACTCCTACAACTGTAAGAAGATCTACAAGGTTAAGTAGACTCCCTGAACGATACTCTCCTTCAATGTATTATTTATTGATGACTGATTCTGGTGAACCAGAATGTTATGAAGAAGCAATGCAGGTGGAAACTAGAAAGAAGTGGGAGCAAGGCATGAATGAGGAGATGGACTCATTGGTAGGAAACCAGACTTGGGATTTGGTTAAGTTGCCTGCTGGAAAAAGAGCATTGCAAAACAAATGGATTTACAGGTTGAAGGAAGAAGAAGGAGGTAAGAAGTGGTACAAGGCCAGACTTGTTGTAAAGGGGTTTGCACAGAAGAAAGGTATAGATTTTGATGAAATATTTTCTCCTGTTGTAAAGATGACTTCAATTAGGACTATCTTAAGTCTAGTGGTGGTAGAAGATTTGCATCTTGAACAATTAGATGTAAAAACAGCCTTCCTCCATGGGGATTTGGAGGAAGAAATATATATGCAGTAGCCACAAGGGTATGAGGTCAAAGGCAAGGAGGATCTGGTATGCAGGTTGAAAAAGAGCTTGTATGGCTTGAAGCAAGCTCCAAGGCAGTGGTATCTAAAGTTTGACAGGTTTATGACAAAACAAGGTTATAGTAGATGTCATTCTGACCACTGTGTTTATTTCAAGAAGCTAGACAATGGAAGATATATTATCTTGTTATTGTATGTGGATGACATGCTTGTTGCAGGGTCTGACATGCAGGATATAAATGTCCGCAAAAGGAAGCTAGCTAATTCATTTGCGATGAAGGATTTGGGTGCTGAAAAGCAAATCCTTGGTATGAGAATAATGAGAGATAGGAAAAATCGCAAATTGACATTGTCTCAAAGTGAGTACATACAAAAGGTGTTGGAGAGGTTCAGAATGCAGAATGCAAAACCTGTAAGTACACCTTTGGCTAGCCATTTCAGTCTAATTAAGGAAATGTGTCCCAAGACACAAGAAGAGACAGATTACATGTCCAAGGTTCCCTATCAATCAACAATTGGCAGCTTGATGTATGCCATGGTGTGCACAAGACCAGATATTGCACATGCAGTGGGAGTTGTGAGCAGATATATGAACAATCCAGGTAAAGAACATTGGAAGGCAGTACAGTGGATTCTCAGGTATTTTAGAGGTACTACCACTGAGGCATTATGTTTTGGAGGTTCAGACACTGTTCTACAAGGATATGTTGATGCAGATATGGCAGGTGACAAGGATAGCAGGAGGAGTACCACAGGGTATGTGTTTACTATAGGTGGAACAACAGTAAGCTGGATTTCGAAACTACAGAAGGTTGTTGCACTTTCAACAACAGAAGCAGAGTATGTTGCCATTACAGAGGCTAGTAAAGAGATGATTTGGTTGCAGAGGTTTATGGAGGAAGTGGGTAAGAAGCAGAAGGATAGCAGATTGTATAGTGACAGCCAGAGTGCCATTCACCTTGCAAAGAACTCATCATTCCATTCCAGGACTAAACATATACAGCTCAAGTACCATTTCATACGCTCTATTTTGGAAGATGAATTGTTGAAGCTGGAAAAGATACATACTAGCCAGAATCCTGCAGACATGTTCACAAAGGTAGTGACCAGAGAGAAACTGAGTTCGTGCTCGGTTTCAGTTGGCCTTCTAGCATGAAGGTGAAGAGGAGAAATTTTCCAAGTCCAAGTCCAGCAAGTGCTGTAGCGGTGGAGTTGTTGCGATCAGTCTCCAAGTGGGAGATTGTTGGTTGTGGAGCTAGATCTTCTAGTCTCATAGATGATATTGTATTAGTCGTGTTTGTACCCCAATTTTATATGATATGTAGGTGGACTGTACACTCACCCCAGTGAGGGGGTGTGGGGGGGCATCGCCCCCCCACGGGGTTCCAGGGGGGACCATCCCCCTTGGCTGGGGGTCCAGGGGCCAGCGGTCCCCCGGCTGGGGTTCGGGGGCAATGCCCCCGAAGAAAATTTTGGGGCTGTTTTCGCCAGCTGTTTTGCGGGCCCATGGTTTTGGGTATCCCGTGGTATTTTCCCATTGTATTTCCCTTATAAAAGAAAGACATTGTAATACGGCTAGGGTTGTTGATGTATTAGGTTTTATGCATTGTAAAGATCTTTGAGATCAGGAGAGAGACTGTGAAACAGAGAAGAGGAAGTGCAGCAGTTGTGCTGCAGGTTGTATCCCTTCGACTTGCTGGACGGTAATAATAATAAGGACTGGCAAATTCAGTGTGGACGTAGCCCAAGTTGGGTGAACCACGATATATCTATGTCTCTCTTGTAATGTGTATGTGTGATTATATTTGCATTTCTATTTGTTGTTATTGCTCCGCGATCCTGTTTTTCTAACATAATGTACATAATTGCATAATAGATTCAGGTGCCTCATCGAACGTGATGCCCTTATCTGTCTACAGGAAATTGAATGCCACTTGGGAACCTTTCCCTACTCAAATTGTCCAACTCGACATATCAAAAGTCATAGTAGTAGGAGGGATAAGAAATGTATTGCTTACATTATCTGTAGATCCTCGTATCCACCAAACTATAGACATTGTTGTAGCTGACATTCCTGAAGCTTATGGGATGTCGCTGAGTAGTGACTTGTGTGAGAAGCTTAAAGGCTACTTTTCCACCGGCTAGTCTCACCTGTGGTTACCCTATAATGGACAACTGAAAAAAAATCAAAATCAGTAGGGAGCCTTTCATGAAAAAAATAGTCACAGACCTTAATGATTCGAGTGAATTGGCCAACTATTACAGTGCACATATTGAAAAATTTACTTTTGATACCTTCTTTGGAGATTTGACAACCGATTCTTCACCAAAAGAATATGTACAGAAAGAATCACAGAGCACTCAGGTTACCTCTGTACCTTTTTTCTGGAGATGTTGTACATAATGTTTTTAATGTAAATACAAACTTTAGGATAGATCCAATTGCTTGGACTTTGTTTTTTGATGGCTCCAGGTCTAAGGATGGAGCTGGTGCGGGTTGTGTCCTCATTAACCCAAAAGGGATTAAAACTATGATAGCATGCAGACTGGAATTTGACTATACCAACAACGTAGCTGAGTATGAGGCCCTGGTTCAGGGACTTAAAAAAGCTGTTGATATGGGTGCGCAGGTAATTCATTGATTTGGTGATTCTGAAATCATTGTCAAACATGTAAGGAATAAGATACACTGTTGATCTCCATGCCTGATGAATTATCAGAAGTTGGTAAGGGACCTTACCAATTCCTTTTTTGTATTTAACATTAATTCAGTCCCCAAGTCACAGAACTTTGATGCTGACCTCTTAGAAAACACTGCATCTACATTGATACCACCAGAGGGCTTGTCACCTCAAACCTTTTCAATTAAAATCGTGTACAGGCCTTCCATACTAGACAATGTAACGAATTGGAAAGTGTTTGATGACGACCAACTGATACTTGACTTCCTCACAGCCCAGGATACGTTTCAAAACATGGCTATAGATGAGGAAGAACATAAAAAATCACTCTTTGATCCTTGAAATGTTATCCCTAAATCTGTTTTTAGTCTAGAGAATTTCTACGATTTATAGGATAAGTTCAGACACAAAACCAATTGCAAAACCCATAGCTCCTCACTTAACTATGAGCTGGTCAACTTAGGTATCGAGCAAGACTCTCATTTTATCAATATAGGAGTTGATTGTTCTCTCGAGGAAAGAAGAGCTATCACTAAATTATGTAAAGAATACAAGGACATTTTTGCATGGACCTATGACAAGCTCAAAACCTTTGATACGAGTATCATTCATCACAACATACCTATGAAGCCAAAGGTGAAACCGTACCAACAGAAACTGCGGAAAATGCACCCCATCTTGTAACCTTCTGTGAAAAAAGAACTAGAAAAACTACTGACAGTCCGAATCATTTTTCCTATCAGACACACCCAATGGATTGCCAATTTGGTGCCTGTGCGTAAGAAGAGCGGAGAAATCAGACTATGTATCGATATTCGAAATATGAATCGGGCCTCCGAAAAAGACAATTATCCTGTTCCACCCATGGAACAGATTCTGCAAAAGGTAGCAGGTTCAGAGATGTTCTCAAACCTGGATGGTTTTTCAGGATACAACCAAGTCATGGTTGCTGCCGATGACCAGCTGAAAACTGCTTTTAGAACCCCTTGGGGCACTTTTGCCTACAGGCGAATGCCTTTCAGGTTGATAAATGTCAGGGCCACATTTTAGAGAACTATGGATATAGACTTCAGAGGTTTGATGCATAGCTCTGTCGTATTTTATTTAGATGATATCACTATATATTCAAAGAAACGACATGAACATCGTTTTGCCCTAAAATAGGTCTTCGAACGTTGCAGGAAGTACAGGATTTCCTTGAACCCGAAGAAGTCTATCTTTGCAGTGACTGAAGGAAAGCTTCTCGGTTTCATTGTCTCCAAAGAAGGTATGATTATTGACCCTAAGCACACAGATGCTATTTCAAAGATCGGCTTGCCTGGTTCGGGCAAAGCCATGTAGTCCTTCCTCTGTAAGATCAATTTTTTACGTAGATTTGTACCTAATTTTGCATAGATTGTTAAGCCTTTACAACAATTAGTCAAGAAAGATGTATAGTTCACTTGGTCACAGGAATAGAAAGATGCATTTGTTGAAATTAGAAGGGATAGTGCTAAGGCTGCTTCTCTTATGTCCCCTAATTTTGATAAGGATTTTATTCTCTATACTTTTGCCACTAATTTCTCTTATGCAGTTGTTTTGACTCAGAAGCATGACAGTGATACTAAGTGTTTGTGCCAGAAATTGTTTCTAAGGCTACAGAAACAAGCTAACACAATCTCAAGAGTAAAACTCAATGAATAAAACAAGGTTTAGGGTTTTTTTTGTATGATTTAAATGGTTATAAACTTTGAGGACAGTCAGGGAATACATTCAAAAGAAAAGTAAAAACTAATTCATAAACAGACACTGATAAAGATGTATAACATATCACATGAGATCCCACAGAAAGAATGTGCTGAGGTTCATACATAAAGGATAAGCATCACCAGAAAATACACATTAACTAGCAATGAATTTACCATTTAAGAAGCTAAACAAGATCAATAACAAAGCCAACACAAACAAAATGGAGGGGAAAAAGTCATATGTTCCATTATTTTATCAGCTAATGCTCATAAGAGTCACAGTACTTATCTCTTGAACAAGTCTGAAGATACAATACAGTCTGTAGACCTCCTGATGCTCCCAAAAATCAGAACCCTCTCTTCAGTCCCTTTGTCCCTCTTTTATCATTACAAAGAAGTGGTTCTATTTCCCCTTCATTAGGTCGAAATTGAAACTACCCAGTAGTTACATTGACTAACTAACTCAACTAATTGACTAAAAATAGCAAATCGGATTCCTGGCAAATGTGGCGAATTTCTGGAAAATAGGTGTCAAAGAAGCTTCCATATCTCTCAATTGGTGACACCTGTGTAAAAACGGAGAGAGGTTTTTGTTAACGGGTCCGTGATGGACAAAAAAATCTCTTGGTTTTTAAAAATTCATCTCCAGTCAATCAGAATCGGCCCCGCAAAATGAACACTAAAACAAGAAAATATTAAATATTTAAAATCCCTGGAAAATAGGCTACAAAGATTAAACTGAATCTTTCAAGCCTTGACAGCTGTTGCAAAACTGAGAGAGGTTTTTGTATATGAGTATCTTATTAACAAAAATCTCCCTTGGTTTTCAAAAATTCCTCTCCATCAGCTCGTGGTCTGCATTTGACTTCAATAACTCAAAACAGGAAAAACGCGATATTCTTGTAGCGCTTCTTTGATGAATTTCGTCTCCAGCGCTACAAGAAAAACGTCAACACTGTTTTGTTGCTTTTAAACAACTTTATATCATTTTGCATGGGATCTTGAGGCTATCAGGATTAAACTTGTACATGTCCTCACTTAGAATAAGATTTATGAGCTTCTTATTTGATATAATGAACTTTTAAAACTCCTCATCAAAAACAAATATAAAGCTTTAAAATCTAAAAACTCAAAAGCAAGCCCAAAATCTTATATAAAGCCTAAGGAAAACTTACTAAGGAGGAAAAAATCAAGTTAAAGAAAATGAGTAACTTAAAATAAAGTGCAAATCAAACCAAAAGTGCAGATCAAACCAAATTTGAATAAACAAAATACTGACTTAACATCTGGCTCCAGCTGCGGGATGAAGACCTCCCTGCGAGGCTTCAAGAACCTGAAGACCAGTGCCTTATCCATTGGGATATGGAGTCTTATTGTGATTCACTCACCGGTATGTACAATGATCAGTGAAAATGCTCTTCTAAACTGTAAAAATGTTTGAGGAATCACCCATTAACAGGGATGGACAACTCCTCACCTTCCAAGGACTGCAAAATAAAGGTATTGTTCTCTAAAACCTTTGATACCAGAAAAGGGCCAAACCAAAGATTATCAAACTTACCATGCTTTCCCTTTTGTTCCTTTCTTGCATCCCATCTTAGAACCATTTCACCTTCTATGAAAGTATTTTCTTTAACATTCCTGTCAAATCTGCTTTTAATCTTGGATCTGTACAGTTGTGCTTTTTCATCCACCTTCTCTCTATTCTGCCGTAACTCTATCATTTCAAATAGTCTCCTTTGCATATCATTAGGTTCCTCTTGAGAATTCTGGAGGAATTTCATCACTGGGATTCCCAATTGGACAGGGAACACTGCCTCTGTACCATAAACTAGCTGAAATGGAGAAGTTCCAATTGCTTGTTTCACTGTAATCCTGTCTGCCCATAATGCATATTTTAGCATTGAATCCCAAGACCTTTTGTTATGCTTCAGCAGTTTCTTGATGCTCTGAATGATATTCTTATTGGAAGATTCATCTTGACCGTTTCCCTGAGGATAATAGGGAGTTGAATGTTTCAGATTGATTCCATTTCTTTCACAAAAAGCCATCATTGCCTTGGATTTGAATGCCTTTGCATTATCTGTTATTAATCTCTGTGGGCAGCCAAACCTGCTCAAAATATTTTCTTCAATGAATTCCATGATTACCTTGTCTGTAGCATTCCTTGTGGGAATGGATTCTACCCATTTTGTGAAAAAATCTGTGGCAGTTAGAATCCAATGATGCTGGATTTATTTCTCCAATAAAATCCAGACCCCACTGCTGAAATGGGGCATTTACTGCAATAGGTTTTAAAGGCAAGGATAATAATTTTTGTTTACCTACAAATTTCTGACAAGGAATGCATGCTCTTACCTGATGGTAAACATATGTCAATAAGGATGGCCAATAATATCCAGCTCGCAAAATTTTGTAAGCTGTTGCTTTCCAATACTTGTGACCTCCACAGGCACCTTCATGAGATTCTGAAATCACCTCTCCTATTTCAGATTGGTCTAAACATCTGAGCAAAATACCCCCTGGATCTTTCCAGAACAGTTGATCCTCAACTAAACAGTATTTAGTGGCTTTGAGTTTTAAAGATCTTGTAGTTTTCTTGTCCAAATGTTCAGGACATTGCAGAAATAACAAGAAATGAACAATGTCTGCATACCAGACTGATGATGAATAAAAATCCATGATTTTTTCTTTCTCTAGTTGTATTTGATCTTCTTCAGGAAGTGAGTCTTCAACCATAACATGCAGTCCTAGGGCCTGGAAATTAGAATCAGCCAACAGCTTGGCTAAACCTTGTCCCTTGACAAGCTTAGTAGGCCTAATCTCTACATCATATTCCATAATCTTCGCAATCCATCTGCCTCTCTTTCCTTCACTATCAGGCTGAGTTAACACCTCCTTCACAGCAGGATTAGGTACAAAATAAATTACCTTTGAATGCAGGATATAAATTCTGAAAAATTTCAAAGATTTTACCAAAGCATAAGCTTGCTTCTCTAATATACTATATACTTCAGCTCCGAATCTCTGAGAGTTTTGCTGAAGAAAGCAATGGGCTGTTCCAATCCTTCTTTATTTTTTTGAAGTAGGACAGCTGCAATCGTGTCTTCTGATGCAAATGAGAAGGTGAGAAATTCTTTGGTAAAATCAGGACTTACCAATACAGGAGCTTCAGTAAGAGCCACTTTGATTTTCTCAAATGCTACCTTTGCCTCAGCAGTCCACTTTACTTCCTGATCCTTCTTTAACATGGCTGTGATTTGTTTAATGGTTTCAGCAAAGTTGGGAATAAACCACCACAGAAAATTTATCTTGCCAAAAATGACTGAACATCCTTTTTACTTCGAGGTAAGCTAATCTTCAGTATTGCTTTCACCCTTTCAGGATCTATTCTGATGCCATCAGCAGACACCAAGTGACCAAGTAATTTACCTTCTTGCACAACAACATGTGATTTTTTGGGGTTCAGGGATAGGCCAAATTTTCTGCATTTTAGGAAGGTTTGCTCCAAATGCTTCAAGTGTTCGTCATCATATTTTGAGAATACCATAATATCATCCAGATAAATAACCACAAATTTATCTTTCTCACCCACAAATGCAATGTCCATGGCTCTCTGAAAGGTTGCTCCAGCATTCATCAAGCCAAAAGGCATCTTGTCATACATGAATGTCCCCCAGGGGGTTGTAAAAGCTGTCTTTTCCTTATCATCAGGGTGCATGGCAATCTGATTGTACCCCGAGAAACCATCTAGCATAGAAATCCTCTGAGCTCCAACTACTTGCTGGAAAACCTGTTCTATCTTGGGAAGAGGATAATTGTCTTTTAATGATGATCGATTCAGATTTCTGAAGTCAACACATAATCTAATTTATCCATTCTTTTTCCTAACAGGAACTAGATTAGCAACCCAGGAAGAGTATCTGAGAGGCACTATTATCTTTGCATCCAGCAGCTTCTTCAGTTCTTTTTCAATTACAGGAAATAAGGTTGGATTGATTCTTCTTAGTTTCTGCCTGAAAGGCTTGACATTAGGTTTTAAAGGGACCTTGTGCTGAATAATTGCTGTATCATAAGTTTTGAACTCCTTATAAGACCTGGCAAATGCATCTACATGTTTTTTCAACAACTTAATGTATCTATTTCTTTGTTCCACTGTTAGGAATTTAGAAAGTTTTACCATTTTGGGATGTTCTGCTGAACCAATATTGTAGTCCTCTACATTGTCTTCTGAAGATTGAATTACTGGCTTTGAAGGTGTATCATCTTTGGTGAATATTCTTTCTAAAGGTACTAGACCTTTTGGAATGAAATTGCTCTTTAGTTCGATAATCTTATGTCCTGCTATCTCTTCGGCAGCAAACTCATTTAACTGTTCTTCCCTTTCATCTTCTTCCTGATCAATTTGAGTATTTGAAAACTCATCTATAAGCTCAAGAAATTTTTTTATTTCAATGTCATCTTCAAAAACCCTCCAGTGCTTCACATTGTCAGGGACACATGGTCTATACCTCACTTCTATAGGATACTTTAGCTGAGTGGTTTTAGGAATTCTGAAATGTGTGGCAGCCAGGGCTAAAGAATCTGCAGTCTCATTATGATTCCTGGGAATATGAGTGATTTTAAATGCTATAAAATAGTTCTCAAGCATATCCCATACCTCATTTCGATATACTTTCAACAAACCTTGCTTTACTTGATATTTGTTCTTCACCTGTTGAACAACTAGTTCGGAGTCGCCAAATGCAGAAATCTGCTGAATTCCCAAATCTTTAGCAGCCTTCAATCCCAGTAGCAGAGCTTCATACTCGGCAGTGTTGTTAGTGGTAACAAACTCCAATTTATACATGAGTTTCACTGTTTCACCCCCAGGGGAAATGAGTAAAACTCCAGCTCCAGCACCCTCTTTGCATGAGGATCCATCAAAGTATAACTGCCACAATGCATCTTCCTCTTCTCTGCTGCGTTTTACATGCTGTTCTTTTTGCACTTGTAACAGACCAATATAATTCTCCTCTTCACTAAACTGTAATATGCATGAACCAAGGTCTTTGTCCACAGATTACATTGGGTGATTGGTGGGGTTTTTATCATCTGTGACTATGTAAGCAAGCTGTAGCTCTCTGTAAAGTCTCCTATTTTCTCCACCAAAAACAGGAATGGTGGCATAAGAGAGGTCCATCTGTAATGTTCCCCCAACCTTCTTAGCCCATGACCTAGACAAAAGCAAGCCAAATTTTGGTGTGATGTCAGCTACCACAACATCCATTATCACACTCTTCATGGGCAACTGAGCCAGGTTGACAACCATGTCTTTTATTACTCCTAGACACTTTACAGCTCGGGAGTCAAAGGCATATAAGTCATGGTATGGTTTGGTGACATTAAGGCCCAGGGCTTCCATTACAGCTTTTGGCATCAAGTTATGAGAGGCTCCTGAATCTAACAGGAAATTATGAATCATCTGCTCGTGTACAGTCAAGGTTATATAGAAAGGAGGAGAAGCACCAGCCTCATTTTCAGTCTTTTCAGCCAGAGCTGATCCAATGAAAATTCTAGGGTTTTCTTCCTGCAAATTAACTGTATCTGAAACTGGTTGATTACTGGGTATATTCATCACTTTCAGAACTGTATTCTTATATGATGGATTCTTTATTGACTTAGTCAAAGGTATAGGAATCTTTAACTTCCCTAGTTCATTCTCCAAACTAAAATTCTGGACAGATTTGTTTACCTCTTCAACCTCAGCATTCCTCTTTGATTTTTCTGCAGACTGCTTCTTCTCAATAACAGGATCAACTATTTGTTTAGCAGGAACAGGTGCAACAGGAACAAGTGCCCTCTTCTTTGGAGCTTGAGCCACTTGTTTTGGACATGATCTAAGATTTAGGGTCTTCTTAGGTGGTCCATTCTGATGAATAGCAACAGTTATAGGAATATTCTCCACATCTACCTCATCTTCAGTTTCAAACATGCCAGCAGTGTAGCATTCAGAATTCAAAAAATCTTCTTCAGTGACAAAACCTGTAAACAATCTATCTCCAATGTGGTTCATGTCCTGATCAGTCTCAGTTTCTTCAAAGAGCAGCTGTTGATCAATTTCTTCTTCATCAACCAAATTATTTTGAAAAGGTGGGGGTACTTTTTGATCGTCATTTTCCCTCCTTTCTCGCTGGATATCATTATTCCTGCGCTCTCTTGGCATGAATCTAGGAGCAAACTGTCTTCTGAACTGATTTTGGTTGTTTGGATTTCGATCAGCTTCTGGAGTGGGTTTACTAGCATTCTTCTCAAGCTCTAGTTTATTCAATTTTGCAGTAAGAATCTTAACCATTTTAGCCATCTCATCTATCTTGGTCTCAGCAGACTGAGAAGCAGAACCTGCTGTAACAGCTTCTTTCTTTCCTTTTCTTTCATACAGCTGTTGGGCTGTTTCTTTCTTAAGTCTGTTTGAAGCTAGCAAATTAGACTCTACCTCCAAAGCTGCATCTTGCATGTTCAGCAGGGTGATAGGTCTTCTTTCTCTTAGTAACAAAGAAAATTCATGATCAAAAGCATTTGCATAAGTTAGCTTAGCTGATGTTTCTGTAGGTTTAATTTCTGTTGGAATTCTACTGTACATCTTGTTAAACCTTTTGGAAAAATCTGCAACAGTCTCATCTTTCTTTCTTCTGAGAGCTCCAAACTCAGTTATATAGTAGGTGTGATCCTTTGTGTCTCCCCATTGTCTCATGAAAAGATCATGGAGTTCTTCAATGATAGTAATTGAGTTAGCAGGCAAGTCTCTAAACCATTTTCTTACATCCCCATCAAGACTCTGAACAAATACCCTCATCCACACATCTTTAATCTCAATGTTCTGATTGTTAGCATAACTTAGGAAAGCCTCCCAATGTTCCTCAGCAGTGATTTCCCCCTGTCCATTGAACCTAGGCATATATTTCTGGTAACCACCTCCAGGCAATGCATGTAAAGGTTGAGGTAAAACTAATGGTGCATACCTAGCTGGAACCATGCGGTCCATCATATCCATGGGTGGGTTTTGACCTGCCATTTTTGTACTGACTGAATGGAAAGATGTGGAAACTTGACTGGAACCTTTTTGAAAAGGATTCTTTCATACTTTCAGCTGAAAGATAGGTATTTTATCAGGAGAGGAAATCTTAGCTTTCAAAAAACTTCGAGGATTAGTAAAGACCTGAAAAGTACTTTCAGGGATGGTAGGTTTTATCCAAGGTGAAGTTTCAGCTGAAATTACTGATATGCCCAACTGGTGAGGGTCACAGGAGGCTGGCAAAGATTGAGTTTTTCTGAGTTTATTTGCTGTTTTCAAGATCCGTTCAGGGTTCGTCACACCCAGTTTCAATGGAGAAACAGGCCTGTTCCTGGTCTCAATCCCTTTAGAAGCCACTGTGACTACTTTTTGGTGAAAATAGCATTTAAAAAGATCTGATTCAATTCCACCTCTTAAACCAGTAAAACTGATGAGTATCCCAGGGAAGATATGCTTCAGTTTCGTCCCCGGCAACGGCGCCAAAGATGTTTGTGCCAGAAATTGTTTCTAAGGCTACAGAAACAAGCTAACACAATCTCAAGAGTAAAACTCAATGAATAAAACAAGGTTTAGGGTTTTTTTGTATGATTTAAATGGTTATAAACTTTGAGGACAGTCAGGGAATACATTCAAAAGATAAGTAAAAACTAATTCATAAACAGAAACTGATAAAGATGTATAACATATCACATGAGATCCCACAGAAAGAATGTGTTGAGGTTCATACATAAAGGATAAGCATCACTAGAAAATACACATTAACTAGCAATGAATTTACCATTTAAGAAGCTAAACAAGCTCAATAACAAAGCCAACACAAACAAAATGGAGGGGAAAAAGTCATATGTTCCATTATTTTATCAGCTAATGCTCATAAGAGTCACAGTACTTATCTCTTGAACAATTCTGAAGATACAATACAGTCTGCAGACCTCCTCATGCTCCCAAAAATCAGAACCCTCTCTTCAGTCCCTTTGTCCCTCTTTTATCATTACAAAGAAGTGGTTCTATTTCCCCTTCATTAGGTCGAAATTGAAACTACCCAGCAGTTACATTAACTAACTAGCTCAACTAATTGACTAAAAATAGCAAATCGGATTCCTGGCAAATGTGGCGAATTTCTGGAAAATAGGTGTCAAAGAAGCTTCCATATCTCTCAATTGGTGACACCTGTGTAAAAACGGAGAGAGGTTTTTTTTAATGGGTCCGTGATGGACACAAACTACTCTTGGTTTTTAAAAATTCATCTCCAGTCAATCAGAATCGGCCCCGCAAAATGAACACTAAAACAGGAAAATATTAAATATTTAAAATCCCTGGAAAATAGGCTGCAAAGATTAAACTGAATCTTTCAAGCCTTGATAGCTGTTGCAAAACTGAGAGAGGTTTTTTTATATGAGTATCTTATGAACAAAAACCTCCTTTGGTTTTCAAAAATTCCTCTCCATCAGCTCGTGGTCTTCATTTGACTTCAATAACTCAAACAGGAAAAACACGATATTCTTGTAGCGCTTCTTTGATGAATTTCGGCTCCAGCGCTACAAGAAAAACTTCAACACTATTTTGTTTCTTTTAAACAACTTTATATCATTTTGCATGGAATCTTGAGGCTATCAAGATTAAACTTGTACATGTCCTCACTTATAATAAGATTTATGAGCTTCTTATTTGATATAATGAACTTTTAAAACCCCTCATCAAAAACAAATATAAAGCTTTAAAATCTAAAAACTCAAAAGCAAGCCCAAAATCTTATATAAAGCCTAAGGAAAACTTACTAAGGAGGAAAAAATCAAGTTAAAGAAAATGAGTAACTTAAAATAAAGTGCAAATCAAACCAAAAGTGCAGATCAAACCAAATTTGAAGAAACAAAATACTGACTTAACACTAAGATTCTGATTTCCATTATGTTCTCAACATTCAAATGAACAGAGCTTAATTATTCCCAAATTGACAAGCAGGCCTATGTAGTTTACAAATCTGTTAAGCATTACAGGCCGTATTTGTTAAAATCTCAAACAAAGGTTATTGTGCCATATTCCACCATTAGAAACATGTTAGTTCAGAAGGAATTGGGTGAGCAAAGGGCCCATTGGATGACAACCTTGCAAGAGTATGATCTGGAAATCAGACCAGCCAAAATTGTAAAAGGACAAGGTCTCTGTCTTCTTACTGCTCAGTCAAATGATCCCGCACAACAGCAAATAGAATGGCAGCAGGAGGAAGATGTTCCAACAGGTTCTGTCAAGAGTATGATCTGGAAATCAGACCAGCCAAAATTGTAAAAGGACAAGGTCTCTGTCTTCTTAATGCTCAGTCAAATGATCCCGCACAACAGCAAATAGAATGGCAGCAGGAGGGCGATGTTCCAACAGGTTCTGTCAATGCTATTGATACCCCTACATCTGAATGGTATGACCATATCAAGTTTTTTCTGAACTATGGTTTTTCTCCTGAAACCCTTGACTTCAAGAAACGCAGAGCTTTGAGATTAAAAGCTGCTCCTTACCAATTCATTAATGAAGTTTTGTTTAGAAAAAAGTATGATGCGGTTTTTCTTAGATGTCTGGAAAAGGATGAGATTGATGATATTCTCTTTCAATTTCATACAGGACTAGCCGGAGGCCATTTCTCATGGGAAACTACAGCTCATAAAATTCTCAGAGCAGGGTATTGCCGGCCTACATTGTTTAAAGATGCATATGCCTATGTAATAAAGTGTGAAGCATGTCAGAAATGTACAGGGAAATTCAAGAAACCTGCTTTCCTACTGTAGCCAGTCACAATTCCGTTCCCATTTCAGAAGTGGGGATAGGATTTTATTGTACCAATCAACCGTACCTCATCCTTGCTACATATATACATCCTCACAGCAACTGATTACTTCACCGGATGGATAGAAGCAATCCCACTTAGGCAATGTAATGCAAACCAAGTAATTTCCTTCCTTGACAACCAGATAGTTACAAGGTTTGGTTCCCCAGAGTATCTTGTTTTTTATAATGCATCCTACTTTTCTTCAACTGATTTGACTCAATATGCCCTTGAAAAAGGGATTAAGTTAATTTTTATGCCAATTATTACCCACAAGGAAATGGTTTGGCTGAGTCTTCAAACAAAAATATAATAAATATTCTCAAGAAGACTGTAGCCTCTCATCATAAAAATTAGCACACACATCTCTATAATGCTCATTGGGCAGATCGAATGACCCCAAAGGAAGCAATTGGGAATACTCCTTATCGTCTGGTGTATGGAAAGGAAGTTGTCCTTCCTTTTAATCTCACCATCCCTTCATTGAAATCATCCAAATCTATCCAAGAAGATGACTCTTCTCCTCTTTAACACATAATTGACACACTGCTTAAACTGGAGGAAGATAGGGAGAAGACAAAGAATAAATTATATCAACATCATCAGATGGTGAAGCGATGGTTTGATGAGAAATATTCATCTGACAGGGAATTCTCAGTTGGGAATTTGGTATTAAAATGGGACAAACAACATAAAGATAAAAACTAGTATACCAAATTCCAGCACCTTTGGCTGGGAACTTTCATTAATACAGAAAAGATGGGTCCCAATACTGTCCGATTACAAGCACTGGAGGGAGTTGTGGACACCTACCCAGTGAGTGTTTCACTGCTCAAAAAGTACTTCATTTGAACAATTTGGTACTTTTGTATATAGGTTTGGTGTGTGTTTCCTATTTCCTTTGTTTTGATTGGTTTTCTTTCATTTTATTGATAATAGACTCCACACATTTGGTAATGGTTTAAAACAAATTTTACTCAGAGATGATTTTAACTAAAGTTGTAGAATAGTATGTTTAGTCTCTGTTTTTCGGTTGGTATCAGAATTTGTTTTGTAAAGAATGCACAACCAATAAATGTAGGACCTTGATTGATGTCTTTCCACCTTGTTCATTATCTTTCACATGTTTTATCTGTTTAATTGAGATATGGGGAATGGTTGAAATATTCTCATCTTATGTCTCATTGTCACAACATATCGTAATAAGTTGATCAACTTTATCTTGTCTGGATCCTTTTATAATCAATTTTATAATAATTTTCTTAAGTAATTGTGGATTACAAGGAGGGGGGTCTTATTTTAAGCCAGCCTTTTAGGTTGATAGGTGTTTAGTGGAATGACATCTTCACATCAGGCCACCAAACTTGGAAGATGACTTTCAGTTTTTTCTGAGAGGTGGACGATCCTATCACAGGTCGATCCATTCATGATCTGCAAAACACTAGTGAGTAACGTTGCTATCATAATGTTACCAAGCCTTTGCAGTGCCTTGTAGTCTGCTCTTTGAATAAAATCTTTATTTTTCTTTTATAAGATATTTGTTGTGTATAAGGACAGGGGGTCTTATTACAAGCCAACCCTGCCATGATCATGGGTTTAATTTGGACTGAAACTATCATCATGTGGTCACCAAGCCATGATAGTTTCTTTCGGTGTCACAGCTGAAGGACAAGGGGTCTCCTTATCGAGCCAGCTTGACCAATTTTTGGATCAGGCCTGTGAATGGCACTGCTGATATCTGATCACCAAGTTAGGGCAGTGGTATTATATCAACAAAGTCTTATGTGCAGTTGTTCATTTTATTTCAAAAAAAAAGAAAGGGAAAAGATGAGATATATATAAAAAAAAAGAGAAAAAAAAATGTGTATATAGCCAAAAGAACTGTTGTATATAAAAGCAATTAATAAACCAATGTGATATGTAAATTGGATATCCATCAGTAGTTTTAAGCTAGTCCCAGGTTCAACACAATATGGTGTTCAATGATTACATAATGGTAAAGGATCCCTACTTTTCCTTAATTCTCCTTATCAGATTTGCATTATTTTTAACATGATCAAGCATGGGAATACATCAATCTTATGTTTTATGCTTATTGGTTGTCTTCTTTATAAATATTTTCTAAAATTTTCGGTTTGGGAAACAGTTGACTAACATATTTTCTCTAAATGAAGTTTGTTTACAAAGATAACTGGTTCTTCCCATCCATTCTCCATTTGTTGTGGCCACAACAGATCCCATGCTTCAGCTGAGCACGGGAGCCCCAATTTGAAAATAAACACAAAGGTATTTGGGTAAGTGTTCTTGTTAACATGAGGTTTTGGACTTTGTTTGTATGATCTCGTTCCTGTACCTTTGGTTGCATTGATTGTCTTTTGTTTTCTTTCTCTCGGAAATTTCTAAGTGTTTTTGGTTTGGAGGAAGCCTTAATTTTTTAAACCATTTTTTCATTTACTCCTGCCAACCCACAAATCGAAACCCGACAAGTGCGGGTTGCAGGATTTCATTTTAGGTCTTTCAATTTTGGTTAACCCGAAACCCATAACCTAAAAGGTGGGCGTTGCGGGAATCCTTGGTTAATAACTTTCAATAAATCTTCATCCCGAAACCCGCAATCGTGGCTTTCGGATTTTGAAATTTTTTTTTACCTTTAAATCGTGTTGTGTGTTACCGAAACCCGCAACCTAAAATTTCGGGTTGCAGGATGCGGGCAACAGTTTTTCATTTCCTAACGTTTGTTTCCTTTTGCAAAACCTACAACCCAAAAGTTTCGGGTTGCGGAATTTGGGAATCGTGAATAAACTTGTGAATAAGTACCTACCACCTGATCCTAGACCCCCCAGAGGCTAATCGTGGCCATTCGTTCCTTGGATCCAATGCATCTGATTCCATCGTTGCTTCTACGTTTGATTTCCTTCTTTTTCATTGTTTTGGCGATCAGGTTTCCAACTGTAATTCTCACCTCATGATCACCTCTGAAAATATGATTACTCGATTGGATTGGTTTGTAATGCCAACTTTCAGATGCGACTTCAAATCGTGCATGATTCCGTTAAAACTATTCTTTATTATGATCTGATTTGGATTAACACATGCTATGATGTCATTTCATTACAGTTCAGATGATTGCAGTTCCCAATTCGTATGATTTTAATCATAGAAGCTCATCATTTTCAATCATTATGATCTTTTTAGCTTTTCTTAAATATGGCAACAAGCATGAAACACTTAGTTCGTCGCCCATATTTGTTAGAGAAGTTTTGTGTTTTATTTTGAAAGGTTTCCTTCTGAAAATCTGGTGTGAGCAATATGCAGACAGGTTATGAATCCTTTGATGGATGTTATATGGAAGAAGAACTTCATCCCTTATTATTCCAAGAACTTATGTCGCCACCCTTTGATGCAGGTGTTCCTAATACCAGCTGTGATAGCGAAGAGGAAGATTCTAAAACTCTGTCCGTTTGCATACCACCCCCTCATAAGAATGAAGATAAGATCAATGAACAACCAAGTGATCGGGATGACTCCATTATCCATGATTATATAATCAATGAGGAACCTGCTACTCCATGAGCTCCCGCAATGAAAGACCCGTTTTCTGATTTTTCTGTTTTCGAAAATGTTATGGATCAACAAGAAGATCCTAAGGCGATTCATTTGGAGGATTTGTTGGACCTCCTGTTGCCTGTTATCGACAACCAGTGGGCCGTTGTTCAAATTCCACAATTTTTTTACGAGATCTATCCTGAAATTAGAAAATGACCCGTATTTCAAAATTTATCGTAGGCTTCAAGGGAATCATTTGAGTTAAAATTGTTTAGATTATTATGGCAGGATTTTCTGGAACAATAGCTTGGTCCGAATTTTGTAATCCCTATCTTTTGGGAATTTCCATTTGTACTCTGTTGTAATTCTTATTTAAGGAGGAATGCCTCTTGATGTTAGTGTTTGATAATTTTTGGGTTAGAAATCAGCAGGAGACGACTGGAGATACCCTGTCTTAACAGAGCTTTGTAATTTTGTTTACAGACTTCATTAATACATTATAGTAATCCCTTTGAATCATCTCTTGTTTATTGTTCAAATTTATTTGACAGTATCTGACTTCTTACTTCGATTTATCATCTACATTGTGTGATTTTCTTGCATATATGAATTAGTGCACATATATGTAATACTGGTTTCTCTTTATGACTAATCTATGTATGAAAATGTCTTGTTAAGTTTCTTTAATTAAGATATTTTTCTTTATCAATTTCTGCAAATGACCCACAGTAACTTTAGTCATTGTTAATTTTTCAATTAACAAAGTGATTACAGGTGAATCTTGAACAAGTTTAAATACTTAAATTGTGTTCATTTAATTTTCATTAATTGATTATGATCTAAGTGAATAAGTGAATGCATCTTTTAACATTTTTGTTGAAGTTGACAAACATACTTATCAACTTCGCATCAAGATTAACCTACACAAAAACAAGATTTTCCTTCGAATGCGTCTAACCTAGAGTAGATCCTTTTCCTTGAATAGGTTACGTCAGAACATAATAAGTTTTTATACTTTTGTTTTCCTTAAGGGGAGAATCGATCTATTGATCAAAACACCAACTCATAGAGTGCTAGCGGAGGCCGAATATCCATGGGAGATTTCCATACCAAACATGCTGGGGATAGAACTGCCCTTATGTAGGGTCTTTTGAAGCCTTTCAGTCTGGGTTTTCTCCCTCTGTTGGGAGCCTTGGAACCCATTCCAGCATCTTGCACTTACCCTACAACCCCGAGGCCTCAATAGGTCTACTGAAATAACCTTAACCTAATACTATCATCAACTAGGGAATTGGATGAACACCACAAATGGAATGTTATCACATGATTTGATGGATCTTCCCTTGGTTTTCCATCAAACTTGGGTATGTATGAGGGTAGTTTAGTTGGTATGGTTGCCATCCATTCAAATGTAGAACATGATCATTAGTCAGCCAAGATAAATACGATAGATTCAATGTGGCTAGACATGGTGATTTGACTGGTGTTGTAGAAAACGATTGATATGCGGGTGAAGTGTGATGGGTCCATTGCTTTTTTCTTTGGGCTAGAAAATCATTTGAAGAAGGATTTGCTCCTTGTGGAGGTTGCATCGAAAAAGATTGGTTACTCTTAATTATGTCCATTCCATTATGGAACAAGATGCATGTATGGATTTCTCCCTTATGGAGGTATGTTCCAATAATATTGGTTACTTGGTGGAACATGACCATTCCATTGCAGGATAGGATTAATGGGTGGATTTCCCCTTTGCAGAGGTGGGCCCCAATACGATTGGTTACCTATTGGAATCTGAACACTCCATTTATTATTTATTTGGTTTTGAAAAGTGTTCCAAGGTTGATTTCCCCCTTGCAGGGGTGGTTCCCAAGAAGACTGGTTACTTCCTGGAACTTTCCCACTCCATTGTGGAATGGGGTTGATAGGTGGATTTCCCCTTGGCATGCTACCTATTGGGGGTATGGGATTTCCCCCAAGGTTTTTGCTAGGAAAAATTGGAGGATGACTTACTGAGGCATTTCCACTAATCTGTGGAGCATAACCCCAATTGGCATTACTGTTCCATGGTACATTCATTCCCCCAGGAATATTAAGATTCCATGGGGAAGGGTTTCCCCCAAAAGTATAACTTGGAAAAATGTTAAGTATACCAAGAGGATTTTGGTTTAATCCTTTATTGTTTTGACCTTGATTAGACAAACCATATGGAAAACCCATATTTGGTAAGGTACAACCCCCAGTAAGGATCCCTGCAAACGAAGTGGATGTACTTCCAGGATTGGAACCCAAAACTATACCAACTGAAACTAAAGTGTTGGTTGAACTTGTGCTAATAATAGGTATACGAACTGTTTGGATTGACATAGAGGTCAACTTGGAAGTATTTCTATGTCCAACAACTGTTCTATTTTTCGATGCTGTAGTACCTTGTGCTCCTGATGAATCCATAGGGTCAATTGTTGAATTTTGCATATGAATCCAATCACTGAAAAGAGGATTGATGTAATCCAATCACTCACTGATGTGAAGTACCACTGGGTATTAAATATTTGTCAAAGGTGGGTTTACGTGAGTAGTTGTCTTGTTCTCTAGTGTTTCAATTTCAAATGGAGCAATATTATCAACAATTTGAGTGTTTTCTTCGTTGGATAATGGTGAAGTTTCAATATTTGTTTGATGTTGTTCTTCTCTATTGTTTTTAATTGAATCTATAAGGTGTTCCATTTCCATGTCACAAGGTTCTGTTTGTTGTATCCATCTCCACGATGTAGTGTGGCCTTTAAATTCCAGCGATTCACCTCGCTGCCGCTGTGACTGGCGGATCGGGAGAGTAGCCACTTTGAATATTTTGATAAAATGATTCGCTTTAAAATGGTATTCTCAATAAAAAATAGAATCAAACAATCCTAAGGCACTTTAGACTTAAAAAATAAAAAGTATCCACACAGTAAAAAATTCCTATGAATACAAGCAAGTAGTCTACTTTTCCAAAGAACTAAAGCTCAGTGAAAAGATAGATTAGAGGGCCTTCTGAAACTAGTAGTTGTTGATGGATATCAGATGTCAAATAATTACTAATAGAAAAGGTATGAGAAATAGTTACAACAAAATTTAATCACCAGGGGTGCAAGTATTGGTTCTTGACCAATTACTTTCCCATGGAGTAAAATTTTTTAATCCTGTCTCAGGTACTGCAAGTGTCCCGCAGTCACAATAGCTTATGTGATATCCTAGGAATAGAAACTAAGGTTACCACTTCACAATTGATGGTCATGTGGAACAATTATAAGTATAGGTAAACTCTCATAACCATATATTCTAGAAAAGTGATGTCACCTCGAGGAATGGTCACTTACATAGAATTCCGTGATGAGCTCATATCCCACTAAATAAGCAAGAGGGGGGGTACCACCTTTAATTATCCATATTGATCTTGTGCTTGACACATGTGTTAGATGTGCTCTTTCGACAAGCGTTTTTTGCTACTAATGGATTTAAAATCTCAATAATCAATGCTAGTTTCCATTTTTTTGTAGCCCGGAAGTGTTAACTCTCCAAACCTAATACAGGGCACTAGCCTAACCTTGTTGGTGATATGAAAATAAAATATTGGTTAGTTTTAGATTAAGCACCAATTTTAAGGGTACTTTGCTTAGTTTCAAGAATGGAAGTGAAACTGGTGGCGTGTTGACTCGAAAATATGAACCAAACAATGCAATATGGTCACTACTCTACCTTTCAATTCATTGAATATTCTAAACTATTGAAAAGTTATAGGTTCATGTGGGTCTTTCAGACATGCAAGTTGAAAAATAGAATTAAAAGTTTTTTTTTTTTACAATATGCATAAAAATATTTTCAAATGTTTGAATGTGTTTCCAAATCGAGTGAAGTTTTGGTGATGCAAAATGTTTTGGTACATTTTTTATATTTAGGAACAGTTCTTTTGAAATATGGTAAATTACTTATTTCAAAAATCAATGTAAACCAAACAAATATCTCACTTGAAATGAATCTAATTATATTAAACGGGGGTTATTTGTTTCTCGTTTGTAGTGTAATGTCCCCATTTTGACCCCCCTTTGTTTTAAATCGTAAATGATGTAAATATTGTAATTAATCATGGTGAGGAGCTCAAGGCCAAGGCCCCACCGTTGATTTAGCATTTTGTATCGGCAATTAAAAATAGATGCCTATGGTTCTTGTGCGAGATGGGCACAATGTAAATAAGACACCATGTAAATACGAATTTTAATGGAAAAACCCACAACCGGTTATGCAATGCAACAAAAAGAGATGGGGCATGACTCTACAAGGAAAAGGGAGGGAAATTATTCAAACCTTGAGCCAATAGTATTAATCCATGTGTCAATGGGGAAACCCATAAACGACCAACTACCCAATTTGTCTCATGTACCCAATCATTTAATTTTTCCAAGAAATTGGTTAAGGCAGTTAATGCCTTGGGAATGAAAGAGTATGGGCAAGCCATTTTCGTGCATGAGCAAGCCATCAACTTGGAAAATCGTGTTCTTGCTTGTGGGGCAAGAAACCACCCACGAAATGGTGCCCAAATCCATGGGGAATGGACAGTCTTCATGCATTCACGTAGCTGGAGCTAACTGGGTCTTTCCATTTACGTTTTTCATCTAAATACTGCATTTTTCCATGCCTGGGAGTCATTTTTGCAGTATGTAACAGTTGGGAGAGGGAGGGCCACATTTTGGGGACTGTAGGGAGGTCGTTTTTGCCCCTGAATGTCCAAGGACGTTTTTCTAAAAACGGATTTGGCTTCCTGGGTTGTTCACCAAATTTCCATTTCGTTTTTGTGGGTTCCCACGTTTTTCTGGGTTAGTTGAAACCCCACCTCATGCATTCCACTGTGGAAAACGTTTTCCTCATGCCCAGCAAGTGGGGTTCTGCTGTTATGTGCATCCTTGTTCTTGGTTTGAGCCTGTGAGCTGAAGTGTTGGAGTGGTAGTGGATAGAAGTGGCTTGATAAACCTAGTGGGGGAGACAACCTCTCAAGAAGATCAAGAGGGCTTTGGTTACTCTTCTATGCATACCCTGAGAGCACTAGATAGGGAAGGTATGGCTTGAGGGACTGCACAGCAGTGAAAAGAATACTTCCTTGTGGTGGGTGTGTAGGTATTGTGGGTGCCAAGCTAGATAGATCTTGCAAGGTTATCCCTGGCTCTGTGCTGGAGCTCACTAGCTTAGAAACTCTTCCTTTCCATCTCCTAGTAGCCTGATAAACCCAATTGTAGATTGGCTTGGCTCGTCTTGGTGTATGCTTGGCTATGTGTGAGTCTGTTGTTCCCTGGTTCCTTGTAGAGATCACGCCCAGCTCGGGGGTGGCAGTGGTGCTGAGAGATTGAGGAGCACACTGGCCTATGGTTGGGTGGAACGTTGCAGTTGCATAGCCAGTTGCTTGGGACTGCCTTATTGAGATAAGTATTCTCTTGTGTAAATTGGCAATTATCATTTGATGAATGTTATGAATGTATGTGGATGTATTAAACGAATTCGCTTCTGCTGTGTTTTTAAAAGTTTAAGCATTCCATATGATCTTGTATAATTCTGCACAGATCTTTATTTCATGGCTATCACAGAATCTTGAATGTGTGTTAGAGATCAACAGCATTTATTTGATTACCGTCGTTTTTACATAGTATGCACAGATACAGTTCTTTGCATCAATGTTTTTAATTAAAACGTTTTGGGGCTAATTGCCCGGATTGAGCACTATGATCCTCTCTATCACGCTGATATGATAGAGGGGACATTACATGTAGGGCCACCCGAAAGTGCAAGCAAAGAGGATACGTAGAGCCCTTTGCATAATTATGAAATAAAATTTTACACATGTGATCTACTTTCACATTCACAAGATTGCTCGAAATACCAAGTTAAAAGGATATGGTAGCTCAAGAAATTTATGTGAAAATTCAAATCTACTCTGTTACAAGTGAGATCCACTTTCTCATTTACACGCGTTCCCAAAATCCAAAGTGAAGAGGATATGGTGGCTCGAAAAGAAATTGCTTGAAAAATCAAATCCTAAACTATTACAAATGAGATCCACTTTCTAGTTCACAAGATCACTCGAAATCCCAATTTAAGAGGATAGAGTGGCTCAGACACAAATTATATCAAGAAAATTGAGGACTAAAACTACAACTTTCTCTAATTTTGAATGATTAAAATGAAATATTGTAGATCCAAAACAAAATTTGACTAATTAAAGTTGTTTTTTTGGTTTTGGAGGGAAAATGTTTTCAAATTATCTCAATGTATCATGCTCATTTTTTTTGTTTTTTAATGCAAATATCTTTGTGAAATATTTTCAAATGATATTTTCATGTGTCATGACTGTGATTTGGTTTCGTGTTTCAGATAAGCAAGTGTATGGTATTCAAAAATTAAAGGGCCTAAAGGTTCTTTAAACAATTGTTTATGCTTTTTCAACTTTTATCATTTGAAAACTATTAATTGAATAAAAACTATTTAGCGTTCAATCCTAATCTCATCAAATCAGGGATCTAAAAAGTAAAATATGACCTCAATCAATCAGATCTACAACAAATTATAAGATTTTTTTTGAAAAAATTGCCAAATTAGGCAATCATTAAGGGTTTTGGAGGGAAATTTAAAATTTAAATATTTCAAACCCAATACTCCCAAATTTTTCCAAATCATTGGTAAATTGATCCTAAATGGTTTTTAATGTCATGTGAAGTTCTACAAACACAAAAATTATGCCTAAAACTGGCCCTAAAACAGTAAAATGTCACAACTAGTTTTGAAATATTTTTGCAAATTTTAACCAAAAAGCTTTAAAAATATTTAAACATATTCCAAATATTATCTAATTAGGGTCCATGTAAGGTCCAAAATATAAGTTAAGGAATTCCTAATCCAATCCAAGTAAAAAAAAACACAAAAGACTAGACAAAAGTGAGGAAACTAGCTCCAAAAATTCAAAACCCCTGGACCACACATGTGTAGAATCTACAGCAGTGTGGCCTTTTTAGGATGGCGCAATTTGTACACAGGAAGCGTGAGTTAGTGGTGCACTTTTCTCACAGAAAATGTTCGTCACCCTAAGGATGGTGCTCTATGCGCATAGATAGGGTGTGTCATCTTTTCAAGATCAAGAAACATGGAGAACCGACCCCAATTTTCAAGATTTTTGGCTTTTTTACTGTTGATTAAGGTCAGTTTTTAAATTATAAGGCTATTTAAAATTTGTACATAGGTCCTATAAGAGTTTTAAGGTGATATTTAATTAGATCTTTAAGGTTGAAACACCAAAATTTTGAGGAAATTTTGAAATTTCCCCAGTGGAGTCGCCAATCTATTGATAGCAATAGTAGTAGGGATGTATCTACACTAATTAGCTATCTTACTATGAACTTGGTAAGATTCAATTACATAAATACATGCTATACTAATTCATTCCTTTCATATTTCTATGTAAGTTTCAAGAAAATAGAATGGAGGAAGAGATTAGAATACCTCTTGAAGCTAGCCACTTGAAGAAGATCCCCTTGCTTGAGCATCCATGGCCTTTAGGCCTCCATTTGCAGCATCTTGCTAGGTTCTTACCTCTAGATTCTATCTCTAAGAACTTCAAAAACTTTGCAAAAATTGAAATCTATCTACCAAACTTTAATTCAAAGCTAGATCTAAAACCTAAATTCAAACACAAACTTGGGGGGCAAAATGAATTGCATCATATTGAATTGAGGAAAAGAAATACTTACAACCTTGTTGATTGAGGTGAATCCTTCCACCTTTTCTTTGATCCAACCTTATACATCATTGACTTTGATCCTTCAAGAGCTTTGTTGAAGATGATCTTTCCAACCTTGAAATCCTTTTACCATGCCTTTACTCTCACTTTTTGTTTCTTACCATGCCCCAAACGCCTTTTTTAATAGCATTGGGAAATGAAAATTTATGATTCAAATTTCAATATGCGATAATATATTTTCTTGATTTTTGAATATTTTCACTCAAAAAGCCACTTTTCCATTATTTTCATGCTTTTGACATTAATTTCCAGGATTTTTAGGACAATTAATACACCTTTGATGTATTCTTTCCACCTCAGGAGTTGTGGAAGCTGGGTTTTGGGCCTTTGAATTGTCCTAGACTTGGCCTCTTTAGGGAAACCTTTGTCTTCACAAACTTATTCCTTTGCAGAAGTGGTGGTCAGATGAGAGATTGAAGCTCTCAATTGTTCCAAATTTCTAGTCTTCTTGTTGCAGGAGAATGGTAAAATGTGCTTCCATCTTCACTTGTTAAGGGTGTTAATTTGATGGTTAACACACACACTTCTAGTATTTTATTAAGGAGGAGAATGAGCACTCACCCTTTCTCACCCTTATATGGATAGAGTGATGATGAGTGGTGAGGTGGACAAGAAGCATGTTCATGTTCTGAGACTCTTTATATTTGGATGCGGAATTGGCCATTTCTCTTGCGTTGGTAACTTTGGGAGGAAGAGTTGACCTATCATAAATTCGATTAAGGAGGAGGGGCGCTATCCCTTTCTCACCCTTTTATGGTTAGAGTGATGAGTAGTGGGGAGGTGGAGAAGGTGCATGTGCCTTTTCTCACCCTTCTATGGTTATAATGATGAGTAGTGGTGAGGTGGAGAAGGAGTGTGTGCCCTTTCTCAAACTCTTGGTATTTGACTAAGGAACTATCCCTTTCTCTCACTTTTGGTAATTTTTGGGAGGAAGAGTTAAGAACCACTGGCCCTTTCCTACACTTTTTATTTCCTACTCTTGTTCCACTTGAGCCAGTAGCATGGGAACTACCTTAGAATTTTGGGAGGAGTGGAAACATAGGCCCTTTCTCACCCTATTATAATTGCATTATCCCTTCCACGCCCTTGTAAAATTTGAGTTAGGAGGAGAAGGAGCACTCTCCCATTCTCACCATTCTATGGTTAGAGTGATGATGAGTTGAGAGGTCGAGAAGGAGCATGTTCCCTTTAAAAAACTCATGTTATTTGAGTGAGGAACTGGCCCTTTATATCTCCTAGCTAATTTTTTGGAGGAAGAGTCAAAGAGAAGTGGCCCTTCCCACACTTGTTCCATTCGAATGTGTAGCATGGGTAGCATGGGAAATTCATTAGACTTTTGGGAATAGAAGTGGAAATATTTTCCCTTTATCACCAGCTATTCTGATTGTGTTGTCCATTCCACAAACTTCCAGCTATTCTGATTGTGTTGTCCATTCCACAAAATTTCAAAATTTGTGTGAGGAGAAGGACCACTCTCCCTTTCTCACCCATCTATGGTTAGAGTGATGAGGAGTGGGGAGGTGGAGAAGGAGCATGTTCCCTTTCTCAAGCTATTGGTATTTAAGTGAGGAACTAGACCTTTCTCCCACTTTGGTGATGTTTGGGATGAAGAGTCGACCTTCAACACACTTCTATTACTCTTGAAATTGTTTGGGGGAAGAGTCGATATGGCCATGGAGTGGTTTGGGCCATTATACACTTCTGTGAACTTTGGATGCCATGGCGCATTGCACTATTTTACGGCGGTTCTTTGAAATGGTTCTCCATTCGTGATCCCATGACCCAATTTCCATGGTGAAATTCGGGGCATTATGTGCTTTTGTGCACTTGGGAGTCAGTGGCGGGTTACACTATTTCTTTGCATTCCTTTAAAACGGTTCTCCTTTTGGGACCCTGCAAAACAATGTCCACGAAGCAGTGTAATTATTGAACTATGTGATATGTCAAGGGAATTTTGCATTGCACAAAAATTTTCAAGTGTAAAGGGAGACTGTGCGAGTTACTTATGTTGTGGTAAATTCGGATGGGAGGAGAAGGAGCACAATACCACCAAAAGAAACAAGTGGATAATTTCCTGTTGCTGATAGATCCAATCAAAACTAACAACTTCTCATAGCAGATCCAAACCATCGTAGGCCTCACGATATGCTATAAATATAAAGATGGTTTCTTCTTGTAAACATATCAGATTGAGCCAAGCATATTATCATCTTAGATATAGACCATTGGAGGTCTTGAAATATGTTTCCTTGTTAAGGGATGCCTTCTTCCACCGATAGCCCAAATACAAGAATGCATCTCCTCATAACCAATCATGGTCGTTGGAGGTTCTACAATGAATATTAAGGTTGAGTAAGGCCCCTCCCTCATCCAATGGCTTGGATGAGACCCATGTTTAGTTAGAATAAATATGGGCCTTTGGAGGAGATGTTAGAAAGTATCACATTTCTTCAAAAGATCATGATCATCGAAGGCATAGCAATACAAGGCATAGTTGAAGGGATTCAAAATTATCACTTGAAGCTAGAATTGTATCGCCAAGCTCCTACCTAAAGTAAAAAATGGTTGTTAAAAAAGGATCACAGTATGAGTAAGAAAAAAATATGCCACCAATTGAGTGTCAAGGCCAGGGCATTCCTCCTTTTCAAATGAATATCAATCTTACTCAGAGCATAGAAAGGTGTGAAAGGAAAGAAATATTTTCCTCTTTCATTCAATGATAATGTGTTTTGGCTGAGATAATCAAACAATCTATGTGAATCTTGTAAAGACATAGTACTTTTAAATCAAACATCACCCATAATCATGATTGGTCTTCCTATACATTTTCCATATCAAACACAATATCTAATCACTCCATCCATACACTCTAGTGTCCATCATTACTAGATGCCTACACTATCTGCGTCCCTCCTCACCATACATTTGCACATGCAAAATGTCACACAAAAATTATTCATTCATCCTTTGAATCCTTTGCTCATCATTTCCTAGCTATCCTGTGGCCAGCGAGTGCTATATTCAATAAAAAATTCACTCATATATAGGGTTACAATGGTTCCAAGTACCATAAGTTCATTGCTTATTTTTCATCAAAGATCATCATGTCATATTTCTCCCTTTGCAGTAATGTATCCAATTCGACCAATCCTGAAGATATTTTTTTTTCTTGTGTATGATGTCTTGTCCCCCCATAATGTTGGTTTCGGTTGTTTTCATCCAAGGCGCTTATCAATCACTCCAAACCACTACTTGATTTAAGTGAATTTTGTGAAATTGGCATGTCGGTTGAATATTCAAAGCCCACTTTTAGTGAATTTTCCGAGGAAAGGAAGTATCTACTATTGTAAATGTGGCTTATAATAATCGTTGAACTTCTAGTTTGTAGTCTATGACAATCTTCACAAGACAATCACACATTGTATGTTTTGTGTGAGCCATCCATCAAGGTTATGTGTGTTAAATTCAGAGTCTGAATGTGTGGCTAGGAGATTAAATGTGGATTTGGTCCTTTGTGTCGTATGATATCACTCTCTCATCCTTCAATTTGCTTTTGTTACATTTCATGGGGGCTTAAGAGTAATCATTTGCAATCTTGGGAAGATGCATTGAGGATATGAATGCTTCTACTAAGTCCCCTTCTTACAAATTCCAGACTGAAAATAACATAGTAATGGATAAGTTCCCCCAGTATTATATTAGAAATATGTATCAACCGATGTTGTTCAGTACCTATTCAGTACCAGACATGGTAAAATGGTGCTCCACAATAGTCCTCTATTTCTACTTCATTTCTATCCCTTTTGCTCAATGGCATTGTCTTGGTTTCATCAATTTCCATATTTGCATGGGATTCTCCAACTAATATCTTAGCTGGTACTTGTGGCCCTTTAATATGCTGATCTAGATCACTACTCAAAGATCCTTGAACATGCTCCAAAGTCAGCAAGTTAGATGTCCTTTCCTAGTCATGGCGAGGCATGTAACCATATGCATAATTCATTTTTCGATTCTCTTCTTGGAGATGACCTGGTGGGGGTCATATGCTCCTTCTCATCCTTTTCTAGATTCAAATGCCTCAAACTTTATTCTACACAAGACATAGCACCTTTTCCTTTCACCCTGAATGGGCCCGCTTCTTTGGGTATTATGAAATTTTGTGAGTGTTTTTCCGTGTCAAACCGCACTTGTTCTAAAATTAATCTATGCCTAATATACTCTAGAGCAAAAAATCTGGGGGTCAGGAATACTAAAAAAATTTAAGGTTATTCTTCAAACCCATACAATCTTATGATAATGTACTTTTCATACACAAACCAATCGCCAATCCTAATGTCTAGACTTAGCTGCAAATCCTCTTGACACAAAGGGGGTATTCTTGGTGGAGCCACACCATTCAAGAGTGAGTACACTGTAATCATCACCCTATCTATAAATGTTTGAAAAATTAAAATATTGGGATGTCTAATGACCAAGTTTGTCCACTTGTAAGCAGGAAATTGGTTTCTTTCTATATCATTGGCATTTAATCCTAAATCCTTGAAGTGTGCAAAATTTTGGCACTCAAAAATGAAAAAGAGGTATGAGGGATACCCAAAACGTTCAAAATCCTCAAACTCAACTAGTTGGGCATGAATTTTATCAGCCAGGTATTGGCATAGGTCAAATTTAGGTGGCATACCCCCTTTTGCTGGGGTTAGCAAGGCTAGAAATCCAAGAAAAACATCATCTACTGCTCTATCCTGATCATATCCTAGAAAAATGCATATTAGGGTAATTGCCCCTTTTGAACTTTCTGAGAATGAAGCAGAGGAATATAGTGGAGGGCTAATTGGGACTAGAATGCCTTCCTTTAGGTGTTGGGATAGGAAGTGTCTCTTCTCAGCAATTTTCATGGTTTGTTATGTTGCAGATAAATTTTCATTGTCCGGGAATGGCAGGGATTAGAGGTCTGGGAAACATAGCATTTTGGCCAGGGAGTTCTTTGATACTATGCATAAAGGGGTTGACTAGTCAAGGGATAGTATCATTCTTTTTTCTGTCGAATAATGGGTTGCAAGCCAGGGGAAAAATTATGGGAAGGAAGTTGTTTCCAGACAAAACGCATGGGCTAGGTTGGTCTCCCACAGGTGGTAGGGGTCTTGGCCGAATAGGTGATTTTGTTCTACTGCAGTGAGGGTAACTTGGAGTTCATAGACTGCCACAATCGTGTCGAAAACATCAACTTCGTGGTCATATAGGTGCTTGTTGTTGGATTTTTTGGGATTTTAGGGTTTTACTCTAGAAGAGGACGTCATGGTGTTTTAATTGTTTATGGTGAAATTTAAGTACAGAGTGGTGAAATTGAAGAATTACCCGGTGTCTTTGAATGACAATGAGCAATTGGTCCTCTATACTAGGGCATCTGTGCTCTTTTTTACGAAGTTCCACGCAGGTGATTCATGTACATTGGTTTTTGAGGTGTTTCAGAGTGGAATGCCAGGTAATTTTGAATATATTCCACATTCCTTATAATGACCCTATGGTTTAGCCCCTGGACATATTATTGTTGTTATTATGTTGGATATTATGGCACAAGGTGTCCCGACTATGTATTGCACATTAGTATTATTTTTATTATGTTGAACATTATTAATTAATAAAATAAAATAATCGGATCGACCGACGCCACTAAAAAGAGTATGAGGAACCATGATGTTACGAGCAAGGGGTTGGGGGGAAAGTGTTACCTTGTGTTTTTACCAATGCAGATGTGATACACCCTTCTTGTAGACTTGGTGGACCCTCTTGATTTATGCACCGTCATGTGTTATGCTACCCCTTGGTTTTTATTTTATTCCGGGATTAATTTTCTTTGGAGTTAGAGTTTTTTCCTCACCTAGTGCACCCCTCATGAAAATTTGTAACTCCCACCTTGATGAGGACTCTTCCTCTCCCCTCTAATACTCCCTCTTGAGAAGTGTAACTCCCATTTTGCTAATTTGGGAATGTAACTCCTCCCTTGTGTCTCTCTCTCCCCCCCAATTCGAATTTCTCTTGGGAAATGGGATTTGGGAAGATGGGAGCTCCCCTCTAATGCCCAAGATGAGTTACTCTAGAATTTCCACTGTTTTGTCCTAGAATTTCCTCTGGAGATCTTGGATTGGAAGTGATGTAGAATCCACTTTCCATTGGATTTGAGGTTGGACTGATACATTTCTGAATATTTTTTCCTGGAGCCACTAGAATCTCCCTAGAGTGTAAGTCAAGGAATACTTTCCATTGGGTTGTGGTTGGACTGACTTCTCTTGGAAACTTTTTCTTGGAATTGCCAATGGAGATCCTAGATTGAAAGTGATGTGGAATCCACTTGCCATTGGATTTTGGTTGGAAACATTTTAGATGGGTTTTGTGTTGGAGTGAAATATTGCTTGTTGCATAATGGTTCCCGCTCGAGGGTGACCATTGCAAAGTTATTTTTGGCTTGCATTGTGTCTACGACTACGTGGAACGTGGCATAGTCGATTTTGGTTGCGATTTTGCAAGATAAGTACTTTATTTCATGTTTATTTGAACTAATTGTCTTTGATATGATTCTTATATGGTTTCACATGAAATTTATGATAAAATATATGAGCTAATTATGGAATAAATATCTCATAGATTTTAGTTACATCATGCTACTTGTTTTGGGAAAAATAGCTAACTAGTATTTGGTATTTTGTGAGCAAGTGCTTGAGAAAAGTGTTTATTTGGAACCTCTTCTAAATATATGATAATTGTTCCTCTATTATTTATGTTATGTTTACTTTTATTTTTCAATATATTATGAATGATTGGAAACACCTCTCTACAGTGTTTCTAGCCTTTATTCGAAAACTAGTTTACCGGTTGGGTTTGTTTATGTAGTTTTGAGATTTGGCATGTGAAATGTTTGAGAAAATGCATGAGTGAGATAAATTATATTATATATGATAATTATACTATAAATTTATTACTAAATGTGTTTAATATTTCCTATATAGTTATATATTTGCTTATCAATATCCTAGTTTTGTTTCCATTCACTAGCTCCTTTGAAATAATTGTTTTAAATGGATCTATGAATTTGCATCAGAAGTGTTTGAATAAATGTTTACATGATTTATAAATATGATAATAATTCTAATACATGGTATTTAGAGTTTGAATGGCTTCCGAATGACTCTGCAAATTGTCTATGCATTTAACTTACTTGATTCCTCAATTTCTAGCCAATTTGGAGAAGTAGATTTAACGAGTTTGATAAATTAATAAGAGGAATTTTTATGAGAGGAAAGCTACAACCATTTGGATGTAGTGTAACTATGATAAGATTTCCATGAGTTAAAATATTCAATACTTTCTTACTTTTTTGCATTTGGAAACTAGAAACGTATACTAGCTTCAGATAGTTGGAAATCGGTAACTAGTTTGTAGATTGAATCTATGTTTTCGTAATTTTTGGAATGTAAAGACATATGATCTATTTTTTGTACTTTGATTTTTCTTTATAATTATATTTTACAAATATTTACCCTCACCTTTGTGTGCTCCGTAACTCAATACAATTGATTGGGTTAAATTTGTAGCAATGTTTATTAACTAGTTGCACTGATTTAGCTTGAAAGAATTATCGTTTATGTGAAAATATCTAACCTGAAAATGCAAATTTATTCAGATGTATGTGCATTATTAAATACATGTACAATGTATTTAGGTTCACTTTTTGGTTCATTCGCATGGTCGTGTGTTGAATTCGTGTAAGACTAGTTGTGTGTTAAATACTAGTTAACTAGTCTTATGGAGTCATTTTCGTAATTGTTTTGTTTAATTAATTGGAAAATGATCATTCAGAATTATTTACATGATATTAGGTTTTAATTATCCATTGGAATTGATAAATGATGATTAGGTGATAAATTTTTTTTTTTTTTTAAGTGTCGTCAATTATGCGCTAAGTGTCGGAATTAGTACACTAATTACTACTTAATCATGATGAATTGAAAATGACATTTTTAGGGGCAAGTAACCAATTTTATGGATTGGGATGGATGCATAATGATTTTATATAGTGTTGTATAATATTTCCAAATCTTGGTTCAATTTTCTTGATGAATTATGAATTTTATTTTAATTTATTTGGAATTATCGATATTTTGTCATAATTAAATCATAGAAAATGAAATTAAATATTTATAAAATTATTCCATTGAGATAAAATATTATAATTATCCCTAGAGAGATAATGATATGTCCCTAATAACCTTTTATATCCCCATGGGACAATACATTCCTTCATGGAAACTTTAAATGCGCCAAGTGGCGTGAATGCAATGAGTGAGTTTAAGATGTAATCTGACGTAGTCTGGGCTACCTAACACATCTCGGTGTCCGGCTAAAACACATTGGTTCAACCTATGATTCCTCTATATGATGTGGATTCATTATTGTATTCTTGCATGGGTATTGGTGTAATCTGTAGTTGGTAGGCCTAGGCGGTAGCAGCTCAAGCCAAAAGTGGTTTCTAAATTTCATTTTTTGAACCATCGGCAACCATAAATTTTCCACGTAGAAAAGTAGTTTTCGGCCAATGGGGATCAGTGTGTGCCGATTATTATTCTCATTGGTGTTTATCACCTTTAGACTTAGCGCTTCATTCCAAAATCTAGACTAATTCAACATAATATTATAATTAAATTTATTCTGCAAATAAATATGGAATTGAATTAGTCCAAATTTAATGAAATGGGCACTTGCTTTTCGAGCGATGTCTGGCCCATAGTTATATTTCTCTCCTAAATGACGTCCTTAATTTTCTTTAAGCTCTCAGGTTGCACACCTAGAATAGTTTCCCTTTTCCCATAGTGCTTAATTATTTATGTCCATATTTGTTGGGAGAAACTAAGCTCAAAATTAGGTTTTCTAGAGACAACAATTATTCCACTATTCTTCGGAATAAAAAAATGACAGTGATTAAATTAGAGATACATTTTTTAGCTTTTCAATTAATTAATTATTATTATATTAAGGATAAATTGGGAACTTTTTAGTCTATATTTGCTGAGCTAGTCCATATTTATTGAAGTAGTCCAGATTTTGCTGGATTAGTCCAGAATTTACCTAAATAGTTGCTTCATGTTACTAAATTCAAGAGAGACGAGGATCCTTCCTCACACTTATTCCATTCATAATAAGAGGAGGAGAAGGAGAAAGGTCCCTTATCGACACTTTTGTAATATGAGTGAGATAGAAAAGGAGCAGTGGCCCTTTTTCTAACTTTAGTAATTTATGGGACGAAGAGAAGTAGCACTAGACCTTTCTCTCTCTTTAGTAATTTCTTGGAGGAAGAGAAGGAGCGTTGTCCCTTTAACTTGCTCCATCCAGACGAGAAGGATAATAGTCATGGTCCTTTTTCTTTAAATTTTGTAATTTTAGTGAGTCGTATGAGAAGGCGCAATTACCCCTTGAGACATACCAGTCATTTTTGGGAGGAAGAGAAGGAGCACTGTCCCTTCTCAAACTCTACTCATATTTAGGACTAACAAACTGAGGATCATTTCTTACCCTGTTCTATTTACACTGGCCTTTCCTCACCCTGTTCTATTTACACTGGACCTTTCTCCCCATTTTGAAATATGAGTAAGGAGGAGAGGGAGAACTCCCTTAGACTTTTGGGAGGAGGAGTGGCAACATTGGTGATTATTCACACTATTCTAATTATGTCACCCTTCCACACACTTCTATAATTTGAGTAAGTATGATAAGGAGAATTGGCCCTTTCTTACCCATGAGGAGTGGGGAGGTGGAGAAAGAGCATGTGCTCTTTCTCAAACTCTTGGTATTTGGGTGAGGAACTTGCCCTTTCTCTCACTATGGTAATTTTTTGGTAAATTTTTCAATTTGAGTGAGAAGGAGAAGGATAATTGTCCCTTTATCACCCTTTTATGGTCAGAGTTATGAGGAGTGGGGAGGTGAAGAAGGAGCATGTTCCCTTTCTCATAATATTGGTATTCGATAGACGAATTGGTCCTTTCTCTTGCTTCAATAATTGTTGGGAGGAAGAGTTTATAAGCACTTTCCATTTCCTACACATCTTCCACTAGAGTCGGTAGCATGGGAACTGCAATAGACTTTTGGGAGAATGAGTGGAAACATTCTCCCTTTATCACCCTATTCTCATTACACTAGTCCGTCCACACACTTTTCAAATTTGCGTAAGGGGAAGAAGGAACACTCTCCCTTTCTCACCCTTTTATGGTTAGAGTGATGAATATTTTGGAGGTGGACAAGGAGCACTCAGCCTTTCTCACCCTTCTATGGTGAGAGTAATGAGGATTTGGTAGGTGGATAAGGAGAACTCACCCTTTCTCACCCTTATATGGTTAGATATATGAGGAGTTCGTAGGTGGAGAAGGATCATTTTCCCTTTCTCAAAACTCTTGGTATTTGACAAGGAACACACCCTTTATCTTGCACTGGTAAATGATTAGAAGAAAATTGTTAGACTAAGGAGGAGAATGAGCAGTCACCCTTTCTCACCCTTCTATGGTTAAAGTGATGAGTAATTGGGAGTTCAAGAAGGCATATGTTCCCTTTCTCATAATCTTGGTATTTGGGTGAGGGACTAGCCCTTTCTCTGGCTTTCATATTTTTTTGGAGGAAATGTTGACCCACCACAAACTTATTCAATTTGAGTAAGGAGGAGAATGAAAACTAGCCCTTTCTCACGATTATATGGTTAAAGAAATGAGGAGTGAGGAGGTGGAGAAGGAGCATGTTCCCTTTCTCAAACACTTTGTATTGGAGTGAGGAAATGGCCCTTTATCTCGCTTTGGTAATTGATGGAGAAAGAGTCGAGGAGCACTGGCCCTTTCCTACACTTGTTCCACTCGAGTGAGAAGCATGGGTATTCCCTTAGAATTTTGGGAGGATCAGTGGAAACATTGTCACTTTCTCAACGTATTCTAATAACACTGGCCCTTCAACACACTTTTGGTATTTCACTAAGGAGGAGAGGGAGCACTCGCCCTTTCTCACCCTTTTATGGCTAGAGTGACGATGAGTGGGAAGATGGAAAAGAGGCATGTTCCATTTTTGAGACACTTGGTATTTGGATTAGGAACTGGCCATTTCTCTTGTATTGGTTATTTTGGAAGGAAGACTGGACCTTTCATAAATTTGAGTAAGGGGGAGGTTCACTAGCCCTTTCTCACACTTCTATTGTTAGAGTGATGAGTAGTGGGGAGGTGGAGAAGGTGCATGTGCCCTTTCTTACCCTTCTATGGTTATAGTGATAACTAGTGGGGAGGTGGATAAGGAGCATGTGCCCTTTCTCAAACTCTTCGTATTTGACTACGAAACTAGCCCTTTCTCTCTCTTTAGATAATTTTTGGGAGAAAGAGTTAAGGAGCACTATCCCTTTCGTACACTTGTTATTTCATACACTTGTTCCACTCGAGAGAGTAGAATGGGAAGTGCCTTAAAATATTTGGAGGAGTGGAAATATTGGCCCTTTCTCACCCTATTCTAATTGTGTTAGTCCTTCCACACACTTGTAAAATTTGAGTCAGGAGGAGAAGCAACACTCTCCACTTCTCACCCTTCTATACTTAGAGTGATGATGAGTTGGGATGTCGAGAAGGAGCATGCAACCCTTTCAAAAAATCTTGTTATTTGAGTGAGGAAATGACCCTTTCTATCGCCTAGGTAATTTTTTGGAGGAATATTCAAAGAGTAGTGGCCCTTCCCACACTTGTTCCATTCGAATGAGTAGAATGGGTAGCATGGGAACTTCCTTAGAACTTTGGGAGTAGAAGTGGAAATATTTTCCGTTTCTCACCCTATTCTGATTATGCTAGCCATACCACACACTTTCAAAATTTGAGTGAGGAGAAGGATCACTTTCCCTTTCTCACCTATCTATGGTTAGAGTGATGAGGAGTGGGGATGTGGAGAAGTAGCATGCTCCATTTCTCAAATTCTTGGTATTTAAGCAAGGAACCATACCTTTCTCCCACTTTGGTGATGTTTTGGATGAAGAGTCGAGCTCCGACACATTTCTATTGCTCTTGAATTTTTTTATAGGAAGATTCGATATGGCTGCAATGCAGTTCGGGGAATTATATGCTTCTATGCACTTTGGAGGCCATGACGCGTTGTGTTATTTTCCTGCGGTGCTTACAAATGGTTCTCCATTCGTGATCCCATGCCCTAATGTCCACGATGCAATTCGGGGCATTATGTGCTTTTGTGCACATGGGAGTCAGTGGTGGGTTATGCTATTTCTCTATGGTCCTTTAAAATGGTTTTCCTTTCGGGGCCCTGCGAAACAATTTTCACGATTGGGTGCAATTATCGAACTGTGTGATATTTCAAGGGCATTTTACATTGCACAAAAAATTTCAAGTGTAAAGGGACACCGTGTGAGTTACTTATGTTGTCGTAAAATCGAATCGGAGGAGAAGGAGAAAAGGCCCACCAAATGAAAGAAGTGGGTAATTTATTGTTGTTGACAGCTGTAATCAAAACTAACAAATTTTCATAGCATATCAAATCCATCAGAGGCCTCTCAATATGCTATAAATATAAATATGGTGTTTTCCCATAAACATATCCAATTGAGCTGAGCATATTATCATTTTAAATCCAGACTGCTGGAGGTCTTGAAATATGCTGTTGGGTTAAAAGATGGCTTCTTCCACCGATGGCCTAGATACAAGAATGTATCTCCTCATAATGAATCATGACCACTGGATATTTTTCAATGGTTGGGATAAGGCTGCGTGTTTTGTCAGAATAAATCTAGGCCTTTGGAGGAGAGGTTAGCAAGCCTCGCATTTCTTTAAACAATCATGATCATCAAAGTCATACAAATACAAGGTAGGGTCGGAGGGATTCAGTCTTATCACTTGAAGCTATAATTGTATTGCCAAGCTCCTACCCAAATTAAAACATGGTTATTAACAAAGGATCACAATACTAGTCAAATAAAAGGATGCCACCAGTTGAGTGTCAAGGCTAGGGAATGCCTCTATTTCAAATGAATATCAATCATACTCAGAGCACATAGAGGTGCAAAAGTAAATAAAAATTTTCCTCTGTCATTCAATGATAACGTGTTTTGGTTGATATAATCAAACAATCTATGTGAATCATGTAAAGAGATAGTCCTTTGAAATCAAACATCGCCCAGAATCATGATAGTTCTACCTATACATTTTCCATAGCACACACAAACACACTATCTAATCACTCCATCCATACACTCTCATGTCCATAATTACTAGATTACTATTCTATCCGCCTCCCTCCTCACCATACTTTTGCAGATGCACCAAAGTGTCACATAGAAATTATTCATTCATCCTCTGAATCCTTTATTCATCATTTCCTATCTATCCTACTTCCAAGAAGTGTTATATTCAATAAAGGATTCACTCGTATATAGGGTCATAATGGTCCCAAGCACTATCAGTTTACTGCTTATTTTTCATCAGAGATCATCGTCTCATATTTATCCCTTTACATTAATGTATCCAGTGCCACCCATCCTGAAGATGTTCTATTGTCTATGGTATGATTCCTCATCCCTGCATAATGTTGGTTTCGATTGCTTTCATCCATGATGCTTATCGATCAATCTGAACAACTAGCTGATTAATTTTTTGAAATTGGCATGTTGGTTAGATATTTGAAGCCCACTTTTAGTCAATTTTGAGAGGAAATGAAGGATTTCCTCTTGTAAATATTCCTTATAATACTCTGTAATGTCCCTTTTAAGAAATTTTATTAAAATGACCAATTTTTCACCTTTTTCACTCTTTCAACCTTTGACTAGTTTTGATGCTTAGGTCTCCAAATTGACCCAAATGCTCCCAAATATTCTGAGAGGGTATGTGAATGATATTAAGAATTGAATATTATTTTCAGGGATGAATTATGTCCCTCCAAATACTTCTTCACACTGGTTTTAGATGTTGGAAAAAATATGGCATTTAACTAGCAATTTGAGGTTCAAATCCCCCCAGGGTAAGAGCTGAAAATGGCTCTCGAAATGCTTCCAAACACATTCAAAATTCTGAAAAGAGGTAGGGGATGTCTAAGGGACATTATTTAGGTCTCATTTGCACCATTAATTAGTTATTAATTTTGTTGTAACCTTCTCGCAAACAACAACAAAAATCACTAGTTCGACCCTTGGGGAAATGGCACCAAATCTTCTCCAAATGCAAATAAATTGAGTAAAATTTATTTAAATGATTATGTACTGAATATGAAACTCTTAATACTCATCAATGGCATTCCATTAATCATAAATATATCATAGAAAAATTCTTTCATTCGAAATCATCAGCGTTACAATGTCATACATCAATGTAGTGGGGAAATGGTCATGGTTCGCTCATTAATCATTATTGTTAAATACAACCACTTGGTATTTCGACATGATACTTTCTAAATATGAATAACAGAGTAGATAAATCTTATTAAAATCATAAATTTATCATGAGAATCTCTCCCAAGAAGTACAAGAGCTCACCCAAAGCACAATCCCTCAAAGAGCAAGAATATGCCATCAGAACTGGAAATGGTTGAGAGAGAGTGTTGCACTAGAAGAAACCACGAGCTTCACTGTATCTTACACCTACAAATACAAACTCCATTAAATATCCATGAAAGACCTGAGTAGCCTCTCCAAACACCAACTTGGATGGGAATCTTTCACCCTCAAAATTGGCTAAGGAAAGAAACTAATCATCCACTAGCTCTCTCTTCACAATTGCAATTTTTCTCAAATGATCAAAATCCATTCTCATACATGATTTCTATATTTTATAACCAACCTTAGCCTCCTATGGTTTGAATTCCTCCCATTAGCTTCTAGATATTTCCACTTAGGAGAGATTCCACATTTACCACTTGTCTCCCTTGCTCCCAACCTTCCATCTTCTGCCAATTCGAATGGGAGTCTCTCTGGCTTCTCCAACTCCGATGAATGCAATCTTGGAGCCTATTTTTGGGGCTGACATGTCATAATGGTCAGATGTCAGAAGTAATATTTGAAATTTTTCATAGATGTCATAGATGCTTCATCATTGTTGTCATAGGGGCTAGGGAATCTAGCCCAAGTGTCCACAAACTTCTAATTTGACTCTTTCTCTTCCATCGAGGTTACCATTGAATCCCAATTTGACCTAATATGCTCAATGCCATGTGTATGAACTTACCAACTCAGCCAATAATGTTTTCCTTCTCATGGATTCGAATGGCAAGAGAGTGATGCCATGTGGCACGGAGAAATGAGGGTAGTGTGGGTCCCACATCCTCCATATGTCTTCAAAACCAATTGCCCGTTAGAATTTCTCTTGAATTTATTTATTCAACCTTTTTATTAAATACTTGAACTATTATAATGTATAAACATTATTCATTTTCTCCCTTATTACAATTCCAAATGTACCCATCCAACCTAGGGAACTGGTAGGATTGATGGGATTGATGGGATTTTCCTGCTATGCAATTATTTGAATGGGGACATGACATTCCTCCCCACCCAATATTTCTTGTCCTCAAGCAATTTCATATTTGGATGCTACAAAATCTTCTCCTCTTCCCATGTGGCATCTTCACTTGGTAAATCCTTCCATTGCACAAAGTATTCTTTGATAATTCTGCTCTTCAATCGCCTTTCCCTTGTGTTCAAAATCTTTTCTGGAACAAGTGTGAGCTAACCTTCATCATCCAAAGGAGGAAGTATTTCTGAAGTGACAATTTTTTGACCAAGAGATTTCTTGAGACATGACACATGAAATACATTATGGATTTTAGTCCCTTCTGGAAGTTCTAATTCATATGCTACTTCTGCAACCTTCCGAACTACATTGTATGGCCCATAGTACCTTGGTTAGATTTTCTGCTCCATTCTTTTTTAGAGATGTTTGTTTATATGTATGAAACCTCAAATATACTAAATCATTAACCTGAAAGGTCCTATCTTCTCTATGTCTATCAGCATATTTTTTTTACTGATTGTGAGAAACCTGCAAATTGTCTTTCAAAAGCTTTAAAATTTCTTGGCTTTCTTCCACCCAATCTTTAGCCTTTGGGGCTCTACTATCACCAAATATAATTTCAGCAAATGTAAGTGCATCATAACCATATAATGCTTTGAAAGGATACATCCATATTGACATATGGTAAGTGGTGTTGTAGCAAAACTTGCCCAAGTGTAGCCATTTTTCCCATGCATTGTGCTGCTCTCGCACATAGTTTCTTAGGTACCATTCAAACCATTGATTCACCCTCTATGTTTGTCCAAAAAGCACCCATGAATCGGCTATCTCTATCACTTACAATGCTCTTGGGGAGTCCATGCAATCTGAAGATTTCTTTAAAAAAAATATCAGCCACTTGTGCAACACTAAAATATGATGTAACAACAAAGAAATGAGCAAATTTTTTCAACCTATACACTACCAAATTTATGCAATCCTTACCCAAATATTTGGGCAAACTGGTGATGAAGTCCATTGAAATATTGTCCCACTTTTGCTCTGGAATGGGCAATGGTTGCAATAAGCTTGCTAGGCATGTAAGTTCTGAATTTTTTTGCTGACATAACTTACATTAATTCTGATATTTTTGAACATCTTCCTTCATCCCCTTCCAAAACAATCTTTTCCTTAATTGCCTATATGTTTTGAAGATCACCGGATGGCAAACTAGTGGGGAATCATGTGCTTCTTGCAAAAAATTTTACTTGAGTTTTGAATCTTGAACCAAATAAATTATTCCCTTATAATATATCATCCCATTCAAAATCTTGTAGTTATCATCCACTTTGATTCCATCTAACAAATCACAACCAAATTTGTCTTTGGTGTATTCAACTAGTAGCATGCTTTTCCAATCCTTGGCAATGTCCATGAGAGAAATAGAAGGTCTTCTAGATAAAGCATATGCTACGATATTATTATTTCCTTTGACATATTCAATATCAAAAGCATAAGCTTGAATCTTGCTTACCCACTTTTTTTCCTTTCATTTAGATCTTTTTGGGTAAGAAAGTGTCTTAGACTATTTTGGTTAGTTTTCACCACAAACTTGCTGCCCACCAAGTATTGTCTGAATTTGGCCAATGCATGCATAATGTCCAGCATTTCTTTGTCATAGATGGAGTAACCCTTTTCATGAGACTGCAACTTTCTACTCTCAAAGGCTATGGGGTGTTGGCCTTGCTTTAGGAAATCCCCTTTTCCTCCAACTGAAGCATCACATTCCACAACAAAAGGATTAGTAAAATTAGGAAGTGCAAGTATGGGACAACTACTCATTACATCTTTCATTTTTTGGAAGGCCTTTTCATCCTCTTCAATCCACTTGAAAGCATCCTTCTTATTCAAATAAGTGAGTGGAGAAGTCAACTTGGAGAACCCTTTCACAAATTGTTTGTAATGGGTGCATATCCTAATGAAGCCTCTTAATTCTGTAATATTTTTTGGTGATGGCCATTCTAAGATAGCCCTGATTTTTTCCATGTGTACCTTCACCCCTTATTTCCCAATAATGTGCCCAAGATACAGTAGTTCTTTCATCCCAGATTCACATTTTGATAACTTAGCAAATAAGGACTCTTCTTGCAAACTGTTTAACACAATCTCTAATTGCCGCAAATTCTCTTCTTATGTTTTACTGTAATTGAGAATGTCATCAAAAAAAACCAAAAAAAACCTTCTTAGTTTATTGAAAAATATCCTATTTATGCATGCTTGGAATGTGGTTGTAGCAATAGTTAACCCAAAAGGCATGACAAGGAACTCAAAGTGGCCATAATGACATCTAAAAGCAGTCTTTTGCACATCTTCATCCTTCATTCGAATTTGGTGATAACCTGATCTAAGGTCAATTTTGGAGAATTATTTGGCCCCATGTAGCTCATCAATCCTAGTAATAGGATACCTATTCTTGATAGTCTTCTTGTTCAAGGATCTAAAGTCTATGCACATTCTCAATGTTCCATCTTTTTTCTTCACTAGCACTATTGAAGAAGCATAAGGGCTAGAGCTTGGTCTAATGAGTCCCAAATCTAGGAGTTATTGGATGGACTTTTCAATTTCATCTCTAAAATTTTTAGGATGTCTATAAGGTGGTATCTGAATGGGTGAAGTACTCTCCTCTAAAACAATGTTGTGCTCAACCCCGCTATCTGGTGGTCTACCACGTGGAAGATCTGTAAAAACGTTTTCATATTTTTGCAAGAGTCTCTCTATCTCCTTTGGGAATTCAACAACCTATATGTTTGGCTTGGGATATGTGATATTACATTCAGCAACCCATTTTATGTCCCCATGCCTCAATATAGATCTCATACTATTGCAAGTCACTACTTTATTTGGATAAGTGTGTTTCCCTCTCACAACCCTTAGTACTCCTTTTGAATCTTGGAATTTCATTTCAGGAATTTGATAATTTACTGTATGCTCCCCTATAAAGTACATCCATTTCACTACCAAAACCACATTAGTGTCATCAACATCAACCACATAAAAACTATCAACAAAAGTATAGTTACCTATGGTGACTTGCAGCTTCGGAACCCATGTTTTGCATTGCATTGTTTTGTGGCCTGGAATGACAAATGTGAAGCCATCGAATGGTTCAATAGGTATCTTAATTTTCTCCACCATGTCTGCATCAATGAAGTTGTGTGTGGCCCCTCCATCTACCAAAACTGAAGCTCTTTGTCCTAATACCACACCCTTGCATCGAATAGTGTGATAACGAGGTACTGTTGAAAGTACTGTCATTCTTGCTTTATCCTGTGAGGGCTGATTTTCTTCTTGTTTTTCTTCTTCAATTGCTGACTCATATGCCTCCTATTGTTCTGAAATATGTCCTTCTTGTTGGGCCGAGGTTGAGTTAAAGTTTTGGGAAGCACCTTTTTGAGGCAAGCAGGGAAAGTTGAGCTGAGTGCAGCTCATAAACACATTTTTTGCTAAGTATCGAGGATGTTGCGAAGTTGCGCGCAACATCCAACTTTTGACGAGACTGTGGAGTTGCGCGTAGCGTCGAATTTTTGGCCGTGCTACGAAGACCAGTACTGTGCAGAAGTAGTGCTGCGGAGTTAGGAGGCCACGTGGAGCCAGCAAAGTGGTGTGCTGGACAAGTATCAAGTGTAGTTACCGACTAGACCGGTAGCAGCCATTTTTGGAAATATACTTCAGGATTGCCAAGCGGTGGACGTAGGCAAAATAGGAAGGCGGCGACGCATGGGTTGTTAAGGAAAGCGACGTTTGGCACGCGCGGAAGGTAAAACTGTTAGAGAGAAATGATTCGGCAGAAGTAGCCTGTAGGCACGTGTTCGACACGAAGGCTGATAGCGACAGAATGAAGACATGGAGATCCACCATGATCAAGCAGACGCTACCAGGAGCCAGGAATCCGATTTGGAAAACAGGCGCATTTTTGGAAACCCGTAGGGTTTTGGGTTTTAGGTCTTCAGCATTGTACAGACATGACCTTCGGGCATGATCTATTTAAGAAGACATTTTGTATGGGATGGGAGTTCTAGCTATCTGGATTGTTCTCCTTCTGTGTTATTGTTATTCTTTTGTTGTTACAAACTTAAGGAGATAACTGGGATATATTGTAAAATCTCTCTGAGCTGAGAATATTGTAAAGGCTCTACAGCTGTGTGCGCAGGGACCTAGCCGAGAGAAGGAAGAGTCTGTAGTTGAGTACGCAGACTAAGAACGGTTGCCCCATCCTTTTTGAAAGAAATATATTACCAACCGTTCTTGTGGACATAGCTTTCCATCCAGGGAAGTGAACCATGTTAAACCCTGTGTAATGTGATAATGTTTATGAATGAATGACTGTCTGTAATTTCTGTAGAATGAATGCTTGAATGTTTCCTTGCATGCTGTAATATGAGAACTTTGATATGCATTTACCAATAGGAGAAGTTTGGGAATGATATGTTGGGTTCCGCAGAAGCAGATGAATGGTGAACGTTTCAATTCTATGTTAAGGCCGTGAATTAGTCATTTAAGTATAATTACTTTCTTAAACACAGTGAAGGAACGCAACACAGTTAGTCATGTTTATCATTTCAGTTGATGTTGTAATAATCCAAGTTCTTGATGAATGCTAGAAAGATAGCCAGTAAATGTCTAAATGAATGGATGAGTGATATTCATTTCAGTGCCTTAACGTTTCCAAGATTTTCCAAGTAGAGGATAATTGTGGGTGATTCGCAGTTCAAGTAGAAGATTCGTAGTAGTAAGAAACCCTTGGTGTGACCTGCAGTGTTTCTTGCATCGCGCGGTATTGATCACAGCATAGATCCTACAGTGTACCGCATCACTCTTCCCGCAGTGCCGTCCTTCTATCCTGCGCTGCACAGCCTGTTCAGATAAACAACTCATTAGTTATTGTGGAAACCTGATTCTGCAGTACCCCATAAGGATACACCTCGGGTGAGACCTCAACTTGCTCACAGGTTGTTGCCGAAAGGGCCAGTGTGAAGGGGTTTTGTTGGTAAAAGGAAGAACCGCAAAGAACCTGGGTCTAATTGGAAACCTTTGGGTCAGTTTAAGCCAACAAACGGTTCCGTTGCTGTGCTAGAATCCATGATGAGTTGAAATGTTTCCCTTAAGTTGCAATTACGATGTGTGAAGAAGAATATCAGTTCCCTGAAGGATCTAACTATTGGCATCCTGAAAAGACAGAAATCCAAGCTTGGTGGGATAAGACCATAAGCGATTTTAACAGACAAGAAAATAGACATCCCCGTCTAAGTGACACACAGTGGTCGGATAGATATCTGTTAGACAGCATTCACAAGATCTTTTGGGCATCGTTTCCAAATGAGCTGCATGCGTGGATCTCACGGATTGTAGAGAAGAAAAACTGTTTCCAAGGAGGAGTTCCTACGAAGTGGACTCCCGATCTCACAACGCAGCTTAAAGCATTAGACAACCTGTTGTCACGCGCAGTTTATTATTGGGTCGATCATATGCTAGAAGGATTTGTAATAGAATTTGCTATAGACACACTCAAATCCTACAGCCAAGCAGAAGCAAATTTTTTTGGAGGATTCCACGGTAAGTTTCTGAACAACCTCAGTCTATACATTAAGATGCTGTTAGCTGAGAAAGGTGTTCTAAGAATGCAGTAATATGCTTAAAGTTTGTCATGATAAACAATACATATATTGATTCTAATGAAGAGACACATACTCTTAGAAGTGGTAAGAGATATAAAATTAATAAAGATCCGGAAGGCCCTAAACTTCATATAGATACCGAGATCCCCTGCGATCTTGATAGTGAAGTTACACAACCATTTACCCCTGAGAATCTGTCGACTGCACAAACTGCGCCACCCTTATTGCAGAACCCACCCGCTACGCAGCCCACCCCGCAGAAGAATAAGCCTAGTCCATCTCTCCTAATAGTCCCATTTGTATTTACTGCGCAGATCCCTTTACAGCAGCCGTGCACTAATCCTGGTGCCCCACCACCTAGTAGCACAATGGTGAACACTGATATGAAACTACCAATATTCAAAGGAATTGGCCTAGAAGACCCTGATCAGAATTGGTTCCTTTGTGAAGCCGTATGGAGTGTAAGACAAATCCAGGATGATGTTGTGAAGCAAGCACAACTCATTACCACTTTCAGGGATAGAGCACTACATTGGTTTATGAAATACTCTACCGTGTAGTCGAGAACCCTGGCAGAAATTAAAGTCGCGCTGGTGGCAGAGTTCAAGAAACCTAAGTCTGAGTCTCAGTGTATAACTGAGCTAAAGGAAATAAAACAGAGACCAACTAAAATGGTCTGGGAATTTGATCAGAAATTTAAGACCTTACTAGACCAAGTAAGTTTTGTTATACTACCAGAACAGCAAAAAGAATGGTTCATTGCTGCACTGTTACCTCATATCATATTACCACTGATGCAGCAGAAGGTTCTATCCCAGGCAGAAGCTTTGGAAATTGCAATAAAGCTGGAAGCTTCACCGATTGGTGATACTAGTTCTGGGATGTCTCAGATCTAGAACCAGATGACCACCCTGACACTTGAACTGCAAAGTATGAAAAATGGTAAAGAACAAAGATATGAACCTAGACAGGATGTATGGTGTACAAGTTGTAAAGGAGAAGGTCATGACCACAAGCATTGCCCTCTATTCCACGACTATATTAACAGTGGTGTGCCTAACCCATTAAATCAGAATCAAGCCCCATCATGTGAAATTTGTAGAACCATAGGACATAGACCTGAAGACTGTTACCTAATTTAGAAATATGTGAAAACTCCTAAGAATGCAATTTCTGTAAATCAGTTGGACATGATGAATGCAACTCCCGCGGATATGAATTAATGAATGAAAGAAAAAGGGATATGGACTCAATGGGAAGTGCTGGCTTGTACCACATACAAGAAGATACCTAGCCAAAACAAGAAAATGCACAATATGACCAATGAGGATACAGAGGTCGTGGTGGTAGATACCGCGGCAGAGGAAGAAATACTGGTCTGGCACAAGGAAGAGGCCGCGACCAAGTCATTTTTTATAACTGTGTCCAACCCGGGAACGTATCTAGAGATTGTGTTAACCCATGCACTACGTGCAATTATTGTAAATCATTTGAGCATGTCATTGAAGATTGCCTAGTATTAGAGGTGGAAATGCATAAGAGAAGACGAACAGAGGCTCCGAATCCAAACATCCAGTGGATCACAGTAGAGAATAGATCAGTGGATCCAAGCATTAATGTGGTCACGCACAGTGGTGCTGAGACAGGCCACGACAGAGGAGCGAAGCTTCAACATCAGGGGAAGCACATACAAAGAAGGATCCCCTTGAAACAGTATGGATGAGGAAAGCTCCAGGAAAAGCACCCCCTCTTAACCTACAAAAGAACAAGGAGGTATTCATTGATGCGCAGGATACCTTTAGAGAACCAGCGGATAAGTCATCAAGGATTCCATTGCGCAGTGAAACACCGTGTATTGAAGACATGGTGGCTCCGTATGACAAAATAAGTACTGCGACAGATGTCTGTACTTCTATTACGCAGTTCTTGCGAAGCTTCATGTAGCTACTAAAAAGTGAAAAAGCCATAGTAGAGCTCCAGAAGCTTATCAGCTAGTATGAGCCTCAGATCACAACAGAGACTCCAGATAGCACTATACATCATAGAAGGAAGCACAAAAGAATGGGTCGAGAGATGAGGCTTACTACGCAGATAGGAGATTTTGAAATGGATGAAGTCATCCTTGATCTAGGATCAGAAGTGAATGTCTTGACTAAGCAGACATGGCAGCAGATGGGTCGACCAAAGTTGCTCTCATCACCTATCCAGTTACGAATGGCTAATCAGGAGAAGGTCATACATTTTGGCCACTTAGCTAATGTAGTAGTTGACATTGACGGAGTATAGAGTCATGCATACTTTGAGGTTATTGAAATTGTGGATGATAGTCAACCTTTTCCAGCAATATTGGGAATTGATTGGGCTATGGATAACTTGGCTATCATAAACTTAAAGACAAAGAAGATGATCTTTGAAGGGAAGCATCTTAGGTTAATCGCACCATTGGATCCTAAAGATGGTGATAGATACAGTGAGCCGATTCAGTAGGAATCCCAAGCACAAGACTTAGACCAACTATACTAGCTGACTACGAACAAGGAAGACTACATTAATCCTACTGCGGACGGTATGCTCAGCTGGCGATGTGACACTTCTTGTATCTCTGACTCAGATACAGGACTAGAGAATTGGAAAAGCTGCATGCATGAAGTATCAGCAAGAAGATGTGCACAGGTTACAAAATCGTTGCGCTGGACCGGAAAAGAGGTGAGTCCTATTCCCACATATGATGGTTCTGCTAATGTTTATAGTTTCATATGGGAATATACTGCAGCTATACCAGATGAGCATAGACTTCCAGCTTTAGATATAGCATTGCACGATACACCTTCTAGATGGTGGAATGGACATAAGAAAGCATTGACCACTTGGGATCAATGCAGAACCAAGATGCAGATCCGATTCGCTGAAAAGGTTACTTTACCCTTTGAAAAGTATAATGGACAGACAGACCCTAGTTAGCACATTGAAATCTGTTCAAAAGCATGGGTGGAAATACCACTTACAGAATGGGTACATTTATTTGTACATACATTGGATGCGGGTATCCCATAGAAATGGTACCTCGACATGGAGTTGCGCAGTGAACTCACTGATTGGGAGCTGCTCGCTGCGAACTTCCGGAAGGATTTCAGTTTGAAGACGAGAATCCATTAGTCCATGAAGCATTACAACTAATCAAGAAGCGCATATTCCAAGACGACTGTCATCATCAAAACATAACATTGCAGGAGTTTTTTGGGACAGAGTGCATTCCTGTGAACCTACAGTCAGAATGGAAGGAACATGAAGAGCGCTTGGTCGAGTGTTACAACTCAGCTGAAGATACCAATGATACAAATGAAAACGATGAGGATGACCCGCACAACATAGATATACCAGAATTAGAAGGCACGCGTGAGGTAGAAGGACCTCCATTAGAAATCCCAGATATGACTGGACCAGTAAAAACACAAAAAGTGAACATTGGCACGGACAAAGAGCCGAAGTTCGCATCAATAGGAGATTATTGGTACGATCAAACTATTGTAGAGATCATAGATACCTTACATGAGTATCAGGAACTATTTCCAACAAAATTTACAGAGATGAAAGGAATTTTGGGAGACCTAGGGGTCCTGAAAATACCTTTAAAACCAGGTGCTAAACCTGTCAAGCAGAGGCCATACAGATTGAATCCGCGCTATAAGGAAAAAGTCGTGTAGAGCTAGATAAGATGTTGGAAGCAGGAATCATTGAACCAGTTGAAGAATCCGAATGGATTAGCCCCATGGTTGTTCAAGACAAGAAAGCAAAAGGTGAGATCAGGATTTGTGTGGATCTTAGAAAGCTGAACGATGCTTCCATGCACGACCCATTTCCTACTCCATTCACCGATGAAGTACTTGATAACGTTGGAGGAAATGAGGCATACTTTTTCACTGATGGTTTTTCTGGTTATCATCAGATCAGGATTTATCCTGTGGATAGGCATAAGACGACATTTTCTACAGAATGGGGGTCATTCCAGTACACCATCATGCCTTTTGGGCTTAAGAACGCACCTGCCATATTCTCTAGAGTTGTCATCGTAGCATTTAAATATTTTATGCACAAGTTTTTAGAAGCGTATTTTGATGATTGGACTGTATTTGGTCTATTGAAAAATCATTGCACGAATCTCCGCATGATGCTCGAGAAGTGTCGACAACATCAAATATCCTTGAATTTGAAAAAGTGTGTTTTCTGTGTGCCTTATGGAATTTTACTTGGCCACATTGTCTGTAAGCAAAGATTGATGGTAGACCCTGCGAAGATTGCATTTATTGCAAACTTACCAACACCAAATTCAGTCAAGATGTTGCGATCTACATTAGGCCATACTGGATATTACAGGAAAGTTATAAAGGGGTATGCACATATAACTGCAGCAATGGAAACACTGCTGAAGAAAGGTGCACCATTCATTTGGAACGCAGAATGCAAACATGGTTTTGACACATTAAAAGAAAAGATGGTCACTGCGCCAATTCTAGTCTTTCCAGACTGGACAAAGTCATTCCATGTCCATGTTGATGCATCATGTATTTCCCTAGGGATCGTGTTAGCTCATCCAGGAGAGGGAGGTATTGACCACCCTATTGCATTTTCTAGCAGAAAGATTTTGACAGTAGAAAAGAACTATACTACTACTGAGAGGGAAGGCCTTGTGATGGTATATGCCCTACAGAAATTTAGACACTACTTGCTGGGATCACACTTCCTTATGTTTACTGACCATTCTGCATTGAAATATTTGGTCAACAAGCTAGTGTTAGGGGGACGCATATGCCGATGGCTATTGCTATTCCAGGAATATGACTTTGAAATTATTATCAAGCCAGGTAGACTGAACTTGGGACCTGATCATCTGTCAAGGATCGAGTCAGGAGAGGAGCCGATGAATATTGAAGACAGTCTACCTGATGCGCAGTTATTTAGTATACAGGCTGTCGATGATTAGTACAAGGACATCATTGACTTCCTAACTACAGGGCTGGCACCCCAGGAATTCTCGGTCCAGCAGAAAAAATAGTTAGTGGTGCGCGCCACAAACTTCACTATAATTGCAGGTCAGTTATACAAACTTGGGCCGGATGAAGTCCTGCGCAGGTGCGTACTTGATCATGAGAAGCCATTTATTCTAGCCGACGCACACTCAGGAATCGTGGGAGGTCACTATGCAGGAAGGGATACTGCGCGGAAGATATTACGTGCAGGGCTATGGTGGCCTACGATCCATAAAGATTCCAAAGAACATTGCAGGAACTGTGATGTCTGTCAGACGATAGGAAAACCATCATGCCGACATGAGATGCCATTGAATCCACAGTTGACACTGTAGCCATTTGAAAAATGGGCAATAGACTTTGTGGGTCCTATAAACGCACCCGGAAAAAGAATGGGTGCAAGGTATATTATTACTGCTACGGATCACCTCACCAGATGGGAAGAAGCAAAACCAGTTAAGGACTGCAACGCCAGTACTGCTGCGTAGTTCATTTTTGAATAAATACTCACTAGATTTGGTTGTCTGAAGATTTTGATGAGTGACCAAGGTACTCATTTTTTGAACAAGACGATTGAGGCACTTATAGAGGAATTCCAGATTCGTCATCAGCGTAGTACTCCATATCATCCACAAGCGAATGGTACTGTAGAGGCTTTCAATAAAATATTGGAGAACGCACTCTCTAAGGTGTGCAATATGAATAGAGATGATTGGGACCTGCGCGTCTCATCTATGCTATGGGCATACAGGACCACATGCAAGAAATTGTCAGGACAAACACCCTTTCGGTTGGTTTATGGGAAGGAGGCTATAATGCCTATGGAATATATTGTCCCTAGTTTGAGAATCGCTGCATTTACAGGGATGGTAGACTGTGAAGCTCTAGAAGAAATATTACTACACTTACTCAGCTTGGAGGAAGATCGCTTCATCGCAGGCTTCCACCAGCAAGCTCAGAAGGACCGCGAGAAAGCATGGCATGATCACCATATAAAGAACAAGTGTTTTCAGGTAGGTGATCTAGTCCTCCTGTATGATAGCAAATTCATGAAATTCCCTGGTAAATTTCAGATGCATTGGCTTGGGCCATATACTGTGATACATGTTACTAACACTGGTGCAGTCCAGTTAGCCAATTTAGCGGGTGATACTTTACCAACTTTTATAAATGGAAGCAGGCTAAATCTATACCATGATAACACTGCTTCGCAGAACCCTGAATAATGAACCAAGGAAGGAAGTTCTAAGTGTCAAGTACAGTTTAAAGTGGACACTAGAAATGTAAAGGAGTCTGTACATGTATGATAAAAGGAAAAATATATGATCAGAAGAATGATCTATGCACCGCGCAGCACTGTTGAAGCTGTGCGGAAGAAAAACAAAAAACAGAAGAAAATAAGAGAGAAAGAAGAAGAAAAATAGATAGAGTGGTAGCCGCGTAGTTGGAAATTTTTGGCACTACGAAGTAGCCGCGCAGGGTTGCAGATGGCTTGCCACGCAGTTCAGCGTAGCGCTCAGAGAAAAATAGTCGTTGCATGGATTTTCAAAAAAATAGCCATTAGATAACCATTGCAACAGCCGCTTCAACATTTAAATAAAAGATAGTCGTTCTGAGCACGCTGACAATAGAAAAGACCGAAGGATTTTCTCAAATTCACCAATGGATACCATATTAAATGCTTATCTAGCCATTGAAGGGCGTGGGAGGGGGTCTACTGTGCCCATAAATAACACCATTGGGAAACTCGCGGGCATTACCAAGCACTTAGAATTTTCTTACGATTAACCTCTCTGAGCTAGTAGCCATCTGTAGTCTGTCTTCCTTAGCCACTACCTCATTTGTGAATGTCCAAACCTTCCTTTAGAGAAGAAGAATTGACCCTTGAAGAAGCGCTGAGGATATTTCAGCAAGGGGGAATTCAACAGTTAATGAAAACCCCAGTTAAGAAGGCAGCTGTAGAACAAGGAGAAGGATCCCATAGATCACCAAGAATTAATCCCACGATGCAGGAAAAACCAAAAGATAAGGGAAAAGTTGTAACTGCACCTCGATCTAGCATCATAAAATTGGGATCCTTAGCACAGAAAGCACCAGCCTTTCAGACAGAAACTTTGAAGATGACACCTGAATATATCTCCCCGCGGGCACTGAATGCCCCTATGTTTAAATTGCTCAAGAATGCGAGATATGACATCCTGCTGTCGCTTATGTCAAAGCATGTAAACGTTGGTAAGAATCTGCTAGGAAATATTGCAGATTGTAAATGGGAGGATTATGACCTCTTGGGAATGAAGAAACACGAGCCAGATGTTCCCAAATACCCGGATTTTCAACCAGACCAGTACATGTGCTGGAAAAAGGATGCCAAGGGAACTCTGAGCTTGGTAGCTGACAGTTGGTTAGCACCTATCGTTCACTCAGGGCTACTAAACTTGCTGAGATTGCCACATTTTGACTGCTCTCTAGAACTGAATATCATGGTTCGCACACTCATGGCGCGAATCCATCAAGTTTATCTATGGCTGGATAGAAACGTGGATGATTAATATTGATTTGATCCACCGCATTACCGGACTAAGCAAGCGCGGTAAGGATCCGAAGCACTTCTTCTAGGGGAAGAGCAAAGAAAAAGAAGCTGTTGAGAAGATGAAGAAGACCCACTTGGTGGTAAAGGGAAAAAGAGGATTCTTGACAGAAGACATAGAGGACCGAGCAAAAAGATTTGTAATGCAGTTTCTCACAGGCAAGATGCTCAAATCAGCTAGACCTTTGGAGGTGCCTGCGGGCGCAATACTCCTTGGCGCTGTAGCGACCGAAGGCCACAGCTTCAATTGGTGTCAGTTTCTGCTGAATGAGTTCCTTAAAGAACTCAACGACACCCAGGTGAATGGCGGCCAGTTCCATTTCACCTATCTCATCGTCCTCATTGCTTTGTGTGGATGGAAGGAGCCGCGATATTATGCGGGCGTCGTTATGGATTGCAAGGATCCTACAGGGTTTAAGTTCGTCAACCTTTGGACGAACACAAATGCAGAGCACCAACATGCAACTGCAAAAGTCTGTTACCAGTACTATATGCAGCTGCGCGACGCAATCACGAAGACACCCCGTATTACAAAGCAGGTCACGGCAAAGTATATCCACATCATCGACTTTGAGGCCGATATGAAATGTATATTCATATCCCCGAGAGCACAAACAAGGAAACCAGAGTGGTTCCCAGGAAAGTACAACATGTACGAGCAGGATATTGAGGACCTCATGAAAGATTGGACAGCAGAGTTCCGCGTAGAGGTCATGGACATGGAGACAGATTCAGAAGAAGATGAGCCGATCCCGCTCTCATGCCCAATCATTGAAGAAACAGGGAAGAGAAAAGAAGCTGAGACTTCACAGAAGCCAAAGTCGAGGAACAAGGTGAAGGCTACAAAGCTTCAATCAGAGGCAGTCCTCAACGATGACGACTATGAGATTATAGTTGAAACAATCTGAGAGCATATGAAGGAGTTGATGGCGGCTAAAGAAAAGAAGGACAATGTCATCCATGATGACCAGCACTAGACAAGGCTCGCAATGCAAGGCCTAATGAAGAAAATGGACGATGTCCAGAAAAGCCTTATTGTGCTGCAGGAAGCAGGGGCTGAAAGGAAGTTGGTAGGAACCTCACAACAAGGAAGCCAACAGCTAGCAATAACACTATCATCGAAGACTAGGATTGTCCATGTGGACCCATTGGCTGTTGCATTGCCAATAAAAGAGCAAGTGGCCTTGGACACAACGAGAGTCGAGAGGGTAGAGCTCGACTTAGCCAAAATCCCATTACCAGGATTGCACTTCATCCACATGCAGATCGTGGAGGAGATGCATGAACGAACGGTTGAAGCGATGAAGTTACAGGCAGAACTCACGGCAGCAAATAGACAAATTCAACAGAAGGCAGAAATACAGCTACGCAACGAACAGGACCACCGACAAAATTTGGAGACCACCATATCCAATGTGGCAAAGGATATCAAAGACATAGACATCCAGGATGATCCTGCAGACACAGTTCTGAGGATCGGAGATAAGGTGAGTTCCTTGCATTCGGAGATGTAGGACAAAGATATTTATTATGAGGATGACATTGCTACATTGAAGGAGAAGCTAAATAAGCACGTGCCATTAAACGAACAACAGGTCAGAGAGCAAGCAGTGAGTGCCGCCTCGAAAATAATCACAAGTGAGATGGATAAGTGCCAATCTATCCTAGATAAGGTTTCGCAGAAAATCGCGACGCTTGAAGAGGATGAAGGGTTGCTGCATGTCAAGACCACGATACAAGTAAAACAGACCGAGCTGGACAAGTTGAACGCAGAGATGAAAGCTTTGCCGCCTAGAGAAAGGCTGCCGAGATACAAGGAAATATCTAGTTTAAAGAAAGAAGTACAGGAATTACGACAAAAAGAGACTGAGATGGATAATCAATTGCAACAGCTCCTAGAGAATGCCACGGTGGTGTCACAGCAGATTGAAGATAAGTTAATAGAACTGTGCGATAACCAGGAGCAGGTACAAGATCAAATTGTACAAGATCAAATTGGACAAGAAATAACTCCAACACTGCTTGAGGCAATTAAACAGGTTGAGGAGGATACAAGAGAAGCAGTGGTGTAGTTGTGCGGTACATATGACGACTTCGCGGCCAAGTTTGTCCCATCGGTCGCGGCGCAGAGTGAGACAGCTGAAACAATCAGTGGCTCGGGGACGAGCGACATGTAAGTGTTAGGGGCATGTTGGGCCCAAGTTGAGTTAAAGTTTTGGGAAGCACCTTTTGAGGCAAGCAGGGAAAGCTGAGTTGAGCGCAACTTAGAGACACAATTTTGGCTAAGTATAAAGGATGCTGTGAAGTTGAGCGCAACATTCAACTTTTGATGAGACTGCGGAGTTGCGGGCAACATCGAAGTTTTGGCCGCGCTGTGAAGACTAGTACTACGCAGAAGCAGTGCTGTGGAGTTAGGAGGCCACGTGGAGCTAGCAAAGTAGTGTGCTGGACAAGTATCAAGTGTAGTTATCGACTAGACCACTAGCAACCATTTTTGGAAATATACTTCAGGATTGCTGAGCGGCGGACGTAGCCAAAACAGGAAGGCAGCCACGCGTGGGTTGTTCAGGAAAGCGATGTTCGGCACGTGCAGAAGGTAAAACAGTTAGAGAGAAACGGTTTGGAAGAAGCAGCCTGTAGGCATGCGTGCGACAGGAAGGCCGATAGTGACAGAATGAGGACGTGGAGATCCACCATGATCAAGCAGACGCTACCAAGAGCCAGTAAGCCAATTTGGAAAACCGTCACAGTATTGGAAACCCTTAGGGTTTTGGGTTTTAGGTCTTCAGCATTGTACAGACACGACCTTCGGGCATGATCTATTTAAGAAGACATTTTGTATGGGATGGGAGTTCTAGCTTTGTGGGTTGTTCTCCTTTTTTGTTATTGTTATTCTTTTGTTGTTACGAACTTAAGGAGATAACTGAGATATATTGTAAAATCTCTTTGAGCTAAGAATATTGTAAAGGCTCTGCAGCTGTGTGCGCAGGGACCTAGCCAAGAGAAGGAAGAGTCTGCAGCTGAGTTCCCAGACTAAGAACGGTTGCCCCATCCTTTTTGAAAGAAATATATTACCAACTGTTCTTGTGGACGTAGCTTTCCATCCGAGGAAGTGAACCACGTTAAACCCTGTGTTATGTGATAATGTTTATGAATGAATGACTGTCTGTAATTTATGTAGAATGAATTCTTGAATGTTTCCTTGCATGCTGTAATATGAGAACTTTGATATGCATTTACCAATAGGAGAAATTTGGGAATGATATGCTAGGTTCCGTGGAAGTAGATGAATGGTGAACATTTCAATTCTATGTTAAGGCCGTGAATCAGTCATTTAAGTATAATTACTTTCTTAAACACAATGAAGGAACGCAGCACAGTTAGTCATGTTTATCATTTCAGTTCATGTTGTAATAATCCAAGTTCTTGATGAATGCTAGAAAGATAGCCAGTAAGTGCCTGAATGAATGGATGAGTGATATTCATTTCAGTGCCTTAACATTTCCAAGATTTTCCAAGTAGAGGATAATTGTGGGTGATTTGCAGTTCCAGTAGAAGATTCACAGTAGTAAGAAACCCTTGGTGCGTCCCGCAGTGTTGCCTGCACTACGTGGTACTGATCGCAACATAGATCCTGCTAAGCACCGCATCACTCTACCCGTAGTGACGTCCTTATATCCTGCGCTGCGCAGCCTGTTTAGATAAACAACTCATCATTTATTGTGGAAACCTGATTCCGCAGTACCCCATAAAGATACAACTCGGGTTAGACCTCAACCTGCTCACAAGTTGTTGCCAAAAGGGCCGGTGCGAAGGGGTTTTGTTGGTAAAAGGAAGAACTGCAAAGAACCTGGGTCTAATTGGAAAAATCTGGGTCAGTTTAAGCCAACACGTCTTAATGCATACCCTGTTCATACTCATCATTATCAAAAAATACTTCTAAGTATTGAGCCTTTCCCTTAGTACATTTGTGCCCCGGTGTCCATGGTTGGAAGCATGTGAAGCACAATTTATTTTTTCCAAGTTCATCCCTGTTTAGTCCTTCTTTCTTATTCTTTTCAAATGAATCTCTTTTCCAAGGTTTCTTATCATATGCATCTCTTTGCCAAGGTTTCTTTTCAAATTTGAAGTTAGGCTTGGGATGAAATCTTGTTCTAGCAAGCACATTTTGGAGATCCTTAGTCAAGCTCATTGCATCTTGTAATGTAGTTGGATTGTGGGATTTGACCATACCTTTTAAGGGTTTATCCAAACCTTTCGTGAACAGCAATATCAACCTTCCCATAGATACATCAGCCACCTTGACTAATAATTTTTGAAAGTCCATCATATAATCAATAGGGGTCCCAATTTACTTCAAGTGAGCTAGTTCCTTGAAAGAGAATTTTGGATCTTTTTGCTCAAATCTCTCTAGCACCCTTTCAACAAATTATCCATATGTCTTAACCTAATCATGACCCTAATTTTTCAGACCATGAAACCACCATTCATTGGCATCTTCTTCCAAATGTAAAATGGCCATTTTTAATGCATCCTCTTCCATCGTAGGAGTCAACTGAAAATACACATCTAGTTTTTGCACCCAAGTGTTAGTAGAATTTTTAGAGGAAACATCAAAAGGAGGAAGTGACATTTTACCAGAAGCAAAATTTAATTCTTTGTTTTGGAATATAGCCCTATTGTCCTCCTCTCTTTTTAGTTTATTTGCAGCATTAAAGTATTGATCAAATGGTAGACTTGTCTTACAATCTTCACTCAATTGATTTCATTCATTTGCTATTGTACTAAGATCCAATTGAATGTCATGCTCTTCTTTGGGTATAAGAAATTTAAGTACAGTAGGCCTTGGTGTGCTTTGAAATTCATTAGTTCTATTATGGGGTCCTATGCTTGAGAAAATATGCTCACCCATTTTCTTCTTTTCTTCTGAGTGTGAACTACTGTTGTCTCTTATTATCCCTTTGCTTCCAGGTTGGCTAGCCATCAATTCCATGTCACGTACCCACCCATCCATCCAAGGCAAGGAAGGGAACATGATGCCAAATTCTGGGCTTTCACATGATCTCAGCCCATTCATTAGATTCATACAATTAAAATAAGGGTGTGTAGATGTAAAACAAATCAGTTATGCACAACGGAATTAAAACAACATCCACACACAATTCATGCTCATCTAGCATATCAAAATGATCATTCGTTAAAAATTGCAGAAGTAAATACATAGACAGGAAAGCACTTATCTTCATTGGGCAATTGTCCCAAACAACTACCTATGTCGCTGCAACGTTCCACCCAACCATAGGTCTCTGCCCAGCCTGTATTATTTCAGCACTCAGAGATCACCCCTGAGCTGGGCATGATTCTCACAAGGAAAAGGGGACATTCACTCTTTCACAGCCAATTGGTCATTTCATCTGAGCCAAGCCAGTCCACATCTAGGTTTATCAGGCTATGTTTGAACCCTGGAGGCTTACACTCAAGTTCAAGCCAAAGCAATGGATTTACCAACAGGTTGTCCATGGGTTTTCCCAAATCGTTTCCAGTCAAAATTGGATTAAGGGATGGGAAAAACAATCACAGGGGAAAAAGAATTCTTCCCCAGCTAATCAGGCATTCAATGGCCCAAAACGAACTCTAGGGAACCCCAAGTCAATTCCTCTTCTTCCCCACTGGTAGACAACACAAAAACACCCTTCTCCTTACTTAGGAAACAAGGATAAACAAAAAAACATGGCTGCAAAGCACCCAGGTAGCTATAAACGCATGAGCGAGGAAGACTGGTTGATGGATAATGGCTTGGGAGAAAAAATCATGGTTCATTTCTTTTCCAAGAAGCAAAAAGCGATTTCCCATGCAGGGTGGCTTGCGCATACTCGAATTTGGACAGCCATACCTCTCATTCCCCAAGGAATTAACTACCTCAACCAACTCTTGGGAGAAAATCAATGATTGGGTACAAAAGTCAACATGGGTAGTTGAGGGTTTGATGGGTTCTCTCATTGACACTTGGCTTGACTTGATTGGCTCAAGGGTTTGAATTTTTTCCCTCCCAATTCCTTGTAAAATCATGCCCCCATCTCTTTGTTGCATTGCATAGCTAGTTGTGGGTATTTTTATTAAAATGCATATTACATGATGTTGAAATTCCAATGTGCCTGGCTAGCACACAAGCCATATGCATCACTAAATCGATGGCAGGGCCTTGGCCTTGAGCTCCTCACCATGATTTCATAACAATATTACATCATTTACAATTTTAATGTGATAGGGTCAAGATGGGGATGTGGCATTCCCCTCCCCTTGGAATAACACCATCCTCGGTGTTCCAATGCTTCAGAGTATATACCCACTTTACACATGCTTCAAAATTCACAAATGGTGGCAGGTTTGTCTTGCATTTCACCTCTTTACTTGGGTTTTCAGGACCAAGTCCTTTGGTCTTCACAAACTGCTCCTGCTGGCTTTGATCTTCCATCTCTGCGGGTGGACATCGCTCCACAGCAATCCCTTCTGTTTTCTTATCTTCCAACTGATCTACAAGTCTGGAATTTAATGGATTTCATCTTCCTTGCTATCCTGGCAACTATTTGAGGAAGATCTTTAGCCAAAAAAAATAGCTTTTGGTCTGATGCCATGTTCAATGTGCACAACTGGTTCTCATTTTGCTCACTATCAACACTTGGATGGTAACAAATGCAACCAATGGATTTCAATGTCTCACCTGTGAGACCCATTATGGCAATTCCTGTTAGGACAAGCATAACACAATATCAAAATTAGTCAATTATTTTCCCAATTGACTTGGAACGTCCATGCTTTACTCATGAGACTTCCACACATTTCATGCTTTCCCAACATATACATGAACTCATCCATGTTCATCCTTTCACAGGGAAATAACTAATTCAACATTCACAATTCATTTCAAGCAATTAAACACAATCTATTTTCAGCTATGACATGCACTCAACAATCCTTGGTTTTTAAGATGCATCAGTCAAAAAGGAAAGAGAAGAGCAAGAGTTTCCCCCTCTTAGTCTTGTTCCAATCCGGAGCCACACCATCACTTGTAGTTCTATGCTCCTTAGCCTCTTTCACTTCAATGTGAATGCTTGACTTGCCCATTCTTGGCTATGACACATAGTGTCTAGGGTCTGTCTAATGCTTTTCAGCTTGAGAACCCTTTCCCGCTGCTACTTACAGAACCTTTGGCTGCTAGGACCCACACATGTCCACTAGCACCATCTTTCATTACTGCTCATACTAAGCTCTCTTTAGGATAGTCACATGTCCACATGCATCCTCCAGATGCTTTCATAGTCCTTACTTCCAGCAGTACCTACACTCAAACATTGAATCAATTCACATGCTTAGTTTATTTTCATGGGGTTTATCTCCAAACGAGAATTTAAGAAATCATAACCGAATCATATACACACGTATATTCATACTAAATAAGCAAGAAGATGCAAGATAATCAAATACTTATCTGCCTTGTATGTCTTCACTTTACTCCACAGGATCCTTCTTTGCTCTCCAAGCATTGGATTTCCCGTGGATACAACAATGAATGTTGGACCAACACGCAGGGTACTCCACAACCATTCGAATAGTCAATGCCAGGCCAGTACACTGACTGGTTTTATCAATTGTTTAAAGGGTATTTGGCTAGCATACACACTGTTTCACAATATTAAGTAGTGAATGCCCAACCAGTTACTCTCTGGATTTATCAAGGATTTCATAGTGCACAACCAGTTACTCTTTGGCTTTCTCAAGGATTTCATAGTGCACATCCAGTTACTCTCTGGATTTCTCAATAGTTTATATTTCCTACTCATTTACTCTCTGGATTTACCAGCAATTTATAGTCTTTCAGGGTCTTGCCTTCCTGCAACAACCAAGGTTTCCAACAAGGAAAACAATAGCGTATCAACTTAGCTGTTAAAAGATTTATATCTGAAATCTTCATTATTTCAAACAAGACATAATGAAACTGAATACTTATCTGTATTGTGTGTTTCCCCTCTGGTCCATAGGATCCTGCTTCGCTTTGCAAGCCTTGGGATCACCTATGGACTTGGATATAGTTAATGCTTAACCAGTACGCCTCCCCATCGGCTGGATTTACCAAGCATTTGGTGGTGCTCAACTAGTCCCATACCTGGTTGGCCCTCTCCAGTGCCAAGCCAGCACATTCATCTGGGTCATCGACCAATGGAAGGAAGCTGCGCCACCGACCATTATAGGTCAAGGCTCTACTATGGAGCCCTAGGCATCTCAGGGTTTTCAGTCAGTCCTTGGCGCCCGCCCTCCCACTGCTGTCCCAGTAGATATTTTATGCCTTTACCAATGTCACCACACCTTCTTCCACTGTCGGACCATATAGGTCAAGGCTCTACTATGGAGCCATAGGCATCTAAGGGTTTTCAGTCAATCCTCGACGCTCGCCCTCCCACTGTTGTCCTAGTAGAGATTTTATGCCGTTATCAATGTCACCACACCTTCTTGCACCGTAACCCTCCACACACATCAACTCTTCATTCATATAAGGATGCCACTCCTTCTCTTGTGCAAATCGGTGGTTCCTTTTAGGAACTTTATAGGTGACTTTCTTGACTGCAAGTTACATGACCCCACTCACACAAGGATGATACCTCTTCTCATTACACAGCTCTTCGAGCCTGTCCATCCCTTCTGGTAATATTTCATGTGAGCATAGAAAGGTTTCCAATTCCTATACAGTCCTTTTGCGTACCCTTCTTTACTTTGCCTCTTAATGTGCAGTATCAATCTGCATTTGTGTAGGCTAACAACACAAGAAGGATAAGCAAGCTCATCAGTATTGCTGTTCAAATCTTAACCACATTTCATAACATTCACTATCAAGTATTGAAACACCAGGAATGCATCCATTCCCTTAGGGTGTAGTCAATATTGAAAACCCTATCATGACCCAGCACTAGAAAAGGTGTGCACCCCCTTTCCGACGTGTGCCATGTAGGCCCTAATCATACTCAAGCAGTTTGCAATGATATAAATAAGATAGAGAATGCTCTGCATATTAACCCTAATAATTTAGACATGCATGTTCTAGTCTAGGGTCTCAGAATACTCATTCATTTTGTAGATGTGTCTCACATGCCTTTTGGAATAGCTTTACCATCTCACTCTCATGGTTTACCGACATGTGGTTTGGCTGAGACATTGTCACATTTACAATGGCGTTTCACCCGAAACCCATTTCCAAAGGATGGGGTCATTCCCATCTAGTTTGGATTCTGTAGGCCATCACACATGGTCTTCCTACAATGTGTCATCTTGGCACACTTATCAAATAGCCAAACAGTCAGCAACATTTAACAATAACTTCAAATATGATTGTTCCATAACCAATCAATAACATCAATAATTAAATTCAACATGAATTTACAATTGTGTCCCCTATAGAAATTGATTTGCTTAGCAATGAGGCTATCCTCATATTGTTTGGCTCTTGTAAGTGCTATCACTCTGTCCATTATGGTTTCACCCTTGCTACCATACATGAACATCCACCTACAACATGTATTTCTGACACAAGTCTATATAATCCAAATAGTCATTAGCAATTATAGGCAAATTCTCAAATCTGAAGTTTGTAAATCTGTTTTCCTATAGAAATTAGATTTGCAACCATGAGACTATTCTCATAAACTTAAACTAGACAATTTTCAGATTTATTTCATGCATAAATTACAACCATGAGAACCTTCTCATAATCTTTGGCTTATGCATATGGTAGATTTCGGTCTTTACTATGGACTTATCCTCATTGCCATACGCAAGACTTTTTCTACCTAAAAACTGAAACTTCGATCAGCCGAACACGTTGTGAGTATCTATGCACATAATCATTCATTGCCATAACAGTCACTGAAGTGACCTCAGAATTATAACACTCAATAATTCAAACACCTTCAGTTGTTAACCTTTGAAATGCAATGAAATATATACATTTCTATATATGCATCATTATCACAATAAAATTGCAAGACATAGTCACACTATCTAGGCAATTTAAATAACTGTAAATACTCATTACTTCACATTCCATGTAGCTCTGTCCTTTCAATAGAGTGATCGGGTATTCCATCACATGTCTACCTTCTTCATGCAGTCCTTCTCCTGCATTCATAGGAGCTCATGAAATGGTCTCGGGATTAGCAATGGTTCACCATTTCATTTATTATCAAATTGCATTGAACATATATATATCACAACCATGCATTCTCACAATGCATCTTAACATGTGCACCTACACATGCATGCATATTTACAACATTTACCAAATATTTCAATGCACATCTCTTCAACGCAATCTTGCATTATTTCATGAATACTATGCATTCAAACATACTATGGCCTAACCATGATTACCACACACAACATGCACTATCATGACAGGTCCATAAGTCTTCAATTGCTTTGGTTGTTAAAATCACAACCCATATTCACAAATGGCATGATATGAATTCATATGAATGCATTGAGGTTTCTAGGAAACTATAGGGTGTAAGGCTCCCTGCCTTCACCTACCTGCACCTCACCATACTTGGTGGGTTGGCATTCACATTCAGGCACTCAATGCAAACCAAATCATCATAGTTTAAGCATAGTTGAAGAGACTCACCAAATCCTCTTTCAACATTCATGCAATTAAACACAATTAACCCTTACCTGCATGGTTGTTATCAACATCACTTGATGTTACCTGATCAGTTGGCCTCTTACCAAGGCTACACAGTCCTTTTCCAACCTCATGATCACAGATTTGTTGCACCATCCTTTCTTCACAAGGTTGTTGGTTATATGCAACAACATCACCCTCATCTTTAGCCATGCCTCAGTTTTCTTTGGTCCTACAACCAATGCGAACATAGCTAACTATCAACAACAACCATAATGACCTTAAGTGTTTTATTGCATATTTAAAACCTTACTATTTTACCAATATGCAGTATCATATACATGTACAAATGTTTTCATATGCACTATGCAATGTCGGTTAGTATTCCAACTAGTGCATATTCATCTTATTTATCCAATATCTTGCATTTGCAATCATGCTTCTATGATCTGGTTCCTACAACATTAGTTGCCCTCAATCATAGGCACTACCATTAGTGGGCTATGGCATGAGTAACTTCACTATTTTATCAATATGCAACATCATGCTCATGCATAAGCAATTCACATGCATTACGCAATGACTCTCTAATCATGCCCACTAATTCATATGCATTATTCTCTTGCAATTCCAGCATCCCTATGCCATAATTTCTAGTATATAAGACTTGGGAATATAAATAAAATAGCAAGAGAGGAATTAAGGAATTCCCCCTTTCCATTCCCCCTCATGACATGGAGTTCCTCCTCCACATCATAGCTAATCCTTTTCTGGGCTTCCCTATCAAGCACACAAGGATTCATTAGCTATAATCTTCTCACGAATTAGCAATTCAGTATATACATATGTGTATAACATTCATTCTTGATATTTTCCAAATATACAATTCTTATGCTATAAACAAAAATAGTTTAAGGTGAGGAATTTCCCTTTTATCCTCCATAATGGGTATTACAACCCATTACTCTTACTGATATTTCACAACCCCTTTCTGCAATTCATGGAACACATTACAAGCATAGAGAATGCCTTTCACACTTTCAACAACTGTCTCTGGGGAACGAAGGGGGTCAAGGGGGCTTGCCCCCTTGTGGCTTCCCTGCGCCACTGTAGGGTGGGTCAAGGGTAGCGCCCTCGTTTTTTTTTTTTTTTTTAGTAAATCTTTTCATTTCGCGCAATTTGGCGCACAAGTTCCATGGCATTTTTCAACTTTCGGCACCTGAAAAATCTCCCTGGAAAATGGCTGAAATTCCTTGTTTTGGAGCAACTCAGCGAGTTCTTCCAACCTATTTCGGGCCAACTCGTCGAGTTCTTCCGGTTGAAGACTCAGTTTTTCCTTCCGATCCGTTGCGGACCAACTTGCCAAGTTCTTCCGAAATTTTCTCTTGGACGCCAAAAAATACTTAGAAAAACCTTCCGCAATCTCGGACAATCTTGCTGAGTTCTCCCACTGTTTCAGAGCAACTCGCCAAGTTCTTTTGAAATTTCTTCTTTGATGACGAAAACCCTTAGAAAGTTTTTCGGACCAACTCATCGAGTCCTTCCGCCGTTGTGGGGCGACTTGCCAAGTTCTTCCGATCGAACTCAACTTTTGCTTCCGAAATTTCTCCATCTTTTTCGCCGAAGTTAAAATTTTCGGGCGATCCATTGTGAAGCAACTTGCTGATCTCTTCTGCTATTGCGGACAAAATCGTTGAGTTCTTCCACCGTTGCAGTGAAAACTCACAAGTTCGTTCCAATAAAGACTTAGAAAGTTTTTTCAAAAAAAATACTTAGAACAATATTTGAAACTTTTTCTCGGGCATCCCACAACTTCGTCGGTGCAACTCGCCGAGTTCTTCCTCCATTGCAGATGAACTCGCTGAGTTTCTTCGCCGTTGCGGATGAACTTTGCCGAGTTCCTCCGCCGTTGCGGATGAACTTTGTCGAGTTCCTCCGCCGTTGTGGATGAACTCGCCGAGATTTGTCGGCACAGATTTTGGCAGAAACTCATAGACACTTAGAAAATTTTGAAATTTTTCTTAACTATTAGTGCTGAGCAGGAAGCATACTTACCTCTGCAACTATGATAGGTATCCCATAAAGGCCCAATACTACAACCAGCAGCTCTGATAGCATCTGTAATGTACCCACCCATCCATCCAAGGCAAGGAAGGGAACATGATGCCAAATTCTGGACTTTCACATGATCTCAGCCCATTCGTTAGATTCATACAATTAAAATAAGGTTGTACAGATGTAAAACAAATCAGTTATGCAGAGCGGAATTAAAACAACATCCACACACAATTCATGCTGATCCGGCATATCAAAATGATCATTAGTTAAACATTGCAGAAGTAAATGCATAGATAGGAAAGCACTTATCTTCATTGGGCAATTGTCCCAAACAACTAGCTATGTCACTGCAACATTCCACCCAACCATAGGTCTCTGCCCAGCCTGTATTATTTCAGCACTCAGAGACCACCCCCGAGCTGGGCATGATTCTCACAAGGAAAAGGGGACATTCACTCTTTTACAACCAATTGGTCATTTCATCTGAGCCAAGCCAGTCCACAGCTGGGTTTATCAGGCTACGTTTGAACCCTGGAGGCTTACACTCAAGTTCAAGCCAAAGCAATGGGTTTACCAGCAGGTTGGCCATGGGTTTTCCCAAATCATTTCCAGTCAAAATTGGATTAAGGGATGGGAAAAACAATCACAGGGGAAAACAAATTCTTCCCCAGCTAATCAGGCATTCAACGGCCCAAAACGACCTCTATGGAACCCCAAGTCAATTCCTCTTCTTCCCCACTGGTAGACAACACAAAAACACCCTTCTCCTTACTTAGGAAACAAGGATAAACAAAAAAACATGGCTGCAAAGCACCCAGGTAGCTATAAACGCATGAGCGAGGAAGACTGGTTGATGGATAATGGCTTGGGAGAAAAAATCATGGTTCATTTCTTTTCCAAGAAGCAAAAAGCGATTTCCCATGCAGGGTGGCTTGCCCATACTCGAATTTGGACAGCCATACCTCTCATTCCCCAAGGCATTAACTACCTCAACCAACTCTTGGGAGAAAATCAATGATTAGGTACAAAAGTCAACATGGGTAGTTGAGGGTTTGATGGGTTCTCTCATTGACACTTGGCTTGACTTGGTTGGCTCAAGGGTTTGAATGTTTTCCCTCCCAATTCCTTGTAAAATCATGCCCCCATATCTTTGTTGCATTGCATAGCTAGTTGTGGGTATTTTTATTAAAATGCATATTACATGATGTTGAAATTCCAATGTGCCTGTCTAGCACACAAGCCATATGCATCACATGGTTTTAAGTCTGCAACAATTTCCTCCTTATGTCTTGATTTTTCATCCTCCTCTCTACCCATGTTTTTAACAAAACACTCTTCTTCTTCTACTACTTCTCCTTCAACAAAAACACTTTCAACTTCTGGTTCTGAGGGTTGTGATCTATATCTTTGACTTATTTTTAAGACCATAAGGTGCCAATACCATGCTATGATACCACTTGTAATGTACCTTTTAAGAAATTGATTAAAATGACTATTTTTCACTTTTTTCTCTTTTTCGGCCTTTGACTAGTTTTGATGCCTAGGTCTCCAAATTAACCCAAATGCTCCCAAATCGTCTGAGAAGGTACGTGACTGATATTAATACTTCAATATGATGTTAAAGGATGAATTATGGCCCTCAAATACTTATGCACACTAGTTTTAGATGCTGGACAAAGTATGGCATTTAACTAGCAATTTGAGGTTCAAATCCCCCAGTGTAAGAGCTGAAAATGGCTCTCCAAATGCATCCAAACCCATTCAAAATTCTGAACAGAGGTAGGGGATGTATAATGTAAATTATTTAGGTCTCATGTGCACCATTACTCAGTTATTAAGTCTATTCTAACCTTCTACCAAACAACAACAAAAATCACTAGTTCGACCCTTGGGGAAATGGTACCAAATCTTCTCCAAATGCAAATAAACTGAGTAAAATGACCTTAAATGATTGAGTGCTGAATATGAAACTTGTAATACTCATAAATTTCAGTCCATTCATCCTAAATATATCAGAGAAACATTTTTTAATTCGAAATCATTAGCATTACGATGGCATACATCAATGTAGTGGGGAAATGGTCATGATTTGCTCATTAATCATCATTTTTACATACAACCACTTGGTATTTCGACCTGATAATTTCTGAATATGAAGAAAATATTATATCAAGCGTATTACAATCATATATTTATCATGATAATCTCTCCCAAAAATTACAAGAGCTCACCCAAAGCGCAATCCCTCAAGGAGCAAGAATATGCCATCAGAACTGGAAATGGTTGAGAGAAAGTGTTGCACTAGAATAAACCATGAGCATCAGGGATAATTTTAAGGACCCATACTCATTTAAAAGTGTATAAACCTTGGCGAATCTTACCAATTCTTAAAATGTCAACTATAAAATATTTGGAGATATTTTTCTAAAATTAGTTCAATTTCTAAGGATTTTATATAGTTTATATAATAATTTGGCGATTTTTAGAGTGAAAAAAGTTTACCCCATCAAAATTGGGCGAAATGGGGCTTCAAAAAATGAAAATTGGCGAATCATTTTTTGGAAAAAAACATGGAAAAATAGCCCATGGGCTAAATTTCGCCCCTAAAATTATCCTTGATGAGCATCCCTATAGATTATACCTAAAAATACAAAATCCATTAAATTTCCATGAAATACTTGAATAGCCTCTCCAAACAACAACTTGGATGGGAATCTTTCACCCTCGAAATTGGCTAAGGAAAGAAACTAATCATCCACTAGCTCTCTCTTCACAAATGCAATTTTTCTCAAATGATCAAAAGGTATTCTCATAATTGATTTATGTATTTTATAACCAACCTTAGCCTCCTATGGTTCGAATTCATCCCATTAGCTTCTAGATATTTCCACTTAGGAGAGATTCAACATTTGCCACTTGTCTCCCTAGTTCCCAACCTTCCATGTTCTCCCAATTCGAGTGGGAGTCTCTTTGGCTTCTCCAACTCTCATGAACGCCATCTTGGAGCCTATTTTTGGGGCTGACATTTCATAAAGGTTAGATGTCAGAAGTCATACGTGAAATTTGTCATAGATGTCATAGATGCTTCATCATTGTTGTCATAGGGGCTAGGAAATCTAGCCCAAGTGTCCACAAACTTCTAATTTGACTCTTTCTCTTCCATGGAGGTTACCATTGAATCCCAATTTGACCTAAGATGCTCAATTCCATGTGTATGAACTTACCAACTCACCCAATAATTTTTTCCTTCTCATGGATTCAAAATGGAAAAGGAGTGATGCCATGTGGCAGTGAGAAATGAAGGTAGTGTGGGTCCCACATCCTCCATATGTCTTCAAAACCAATTGCCCCTTAAAATTTATCTTGAATTTATTTATTCAACCTTTTTATTAAATACTTGAACTATAATAATGTATAAACATTATTCATTTTCTCCCTTATTACAATTCCAAATGTACCTATCCAACCTAGGGAACTAGTAGGATTGATGGGATTGTCCTGCTATGCAATTATTTGAATGTGGACATCACAATCCTCCCCACCCAATATTGCTTGTCCTCGAGCAATTTAAAATTTGTATGCTGTAAAATCTTCTCATATTCCCATGTGGCATCTTCACTTGGCAAATCCTTCCATTGCACTAAGTATTCTTTGATAATTCTTCTCTTCAATCTCCTTTCCCTTGTCTTAAAAATATTTTCTGGAACAAGTGTGAGCTGACCTTCATCATCCAAAGGAGGAAGTATTTCTGAAGTGACAGTTTTATTACCAAGAGATTTCTTGAGACAAGAAATATGAAATACATTATGGATTTTAGTCCCTTCCAGAAGTTCTAATTCATATGCTTCTTCTCCAACCTTCTAAACTACCTTGTATGGCCCATAGTACCTTGGTTTTAGCTTTTCTGCTCCATTATTTTTTAGATATGTTTGTTTATATGGATGCAACCTCAAATATACTAAATCATTAACCTGAAAGGTCCTTTCTTCTCTATGTCTATCAACATTTTTTTTTTCTGATTTTGAGTGACCTTTAAATTGTCTTTAAGAAGCTTTAAAATTTGTTGGCTTTCTTCCACCCAATATTTAGCCTTTGGGGCTCTACTATCACCAAATATAATTTCAGCAAATGTAAATGCATCATAACCATATAATGATTTGAAAGGGGACATCCCTATTGGCATATGATAAGTGGTGTTGTAGCAAAACTCACCCAAGTGTAGCCATTTTTCCCATGCTTTTTGTTGCTCTTCCACATAGTTTCTTAGGTACCCTTCCAACCATTGATTCACCCTCTCTATTTTTCCATCAGTTTGTGGATTATAGCTTGTACTTGGAGTCAATTGCGTGCCCACCAATCTAAAAAGTTCTTGCCAAAAAGAACCCATGAATCGGCTATCTCTATCACTTACAATGCTCTTGGGGAGCCCATGCAATCTGAAGATTTCTTTAAAAAAAATATCAGCCACTTGTACAGTACTAAAAGATGATGTAACATCAAAGAAATGAGCAAATTTTTTCAACCTATGCACTACCACATATATGCAATCCTTACCCAAAGATTTGGGAAAACCGGTGATGAAGTCCATTGAAATACTGTCCCATTTTTCCTCCAGAATGGGCAATGATTGCAATAAGTAAGATAAGCATGTATGTTCTGATTTGTTTTTCTGACATACCTTACATTCATTCACATATTTCTAAACATGTTCTTTCATCCCCTTCCAAAATAATATTTTCCTTAGTTTCCTATATGTTTTGAAGATCCCTGGATGGCCAGCTAGTGGGGAATCATGTGCTTCTTGCAAAATTTTGTACTTGAGTTTTGAATCTTGAACCAAATAAATTCTTCCCTTATAATATACCAGTCCATTCAAATCCTGTATTTATCATCCCCTTTGATTCCATCTAACACATCACAAGCAAATTCGTCTTTGGAATATTCAACTAGTAGCATGTTTTTCCAATCCTTGGTAATGTCCATTAGAGAAAAAGAAGGTCTTTTAGATAAAGCATCTGATACTATATTATTCTTTCCTTTGACATATTCAATATCAAAATCATAATCTTGAATCTTTCTTACCCACTTTTGTTGCCTTTCATTTAGATCTTTTTGGGTGAGAAAGTGTCTTAGACTATTGTGGTCAGTTTTCACCACAAACATGCTGACCACCAAGTATTGTCTGAATTTGGCCAATGCATTCATAATGGCCATCATTTCTTTGTCATATATGGAGTAATTTTTTTTATGAGGATGCAAATTTATACTCTCAAAATCTATGGGGTGTTGGCTTTGCGTTAGGACAACCCCTATTCTTCCACCTGAAGCATCACATTCCACAACAAAAGGTTTAGTAAAATCAGGAAGTGCAAGTATAGGACAACTACTCATTACCTCTTTAATTTTTTGTAAGGCCTTTTCAACCTCTTCATCCCACTTTAAATAATACTTCTTAATCAAATCAGTGAGTGGAGAAGTCAACTTGGAGAACCCTTTCACAAATGTTCTGTAATAGGTCCATATCCAAATGAAGCCTCTTAATTCTGTAATATTTTTTGGTGATGACCATTCCAATATAGCCCTATTTTTTTCCATGTGTACCTTCACCCCTTCTTTCCCAATAATGTGTCCAAGATACAATAGTTCTTTCATCCCAAATTCACATTTTGATAACATAGAAAATAAGGACTCTTCTTGCAAAATTTTTAACACATTCTCTAATTACTACAAATGCTCTTCCCATGTCTTACTGTAAATGAGAATGTCATCAATCAAAACCAAAACAAACTTTCTTAGTTGCTTGAAAAATATCCTATTCATGCATGCTTGGAATGTGGCTGGAGAATTAGTTAATCCAAAAGGCATGACAAGGAACTCAAAGTGGCCATAATGACATCTAAAAGCAGTCTTTTGCACATCTTCATCCTTCATTCAAATTTGGTGATAACCTGATCTAAGGTCAATTTTGGAGAAGTATTTGGCCCCATGTAGCTCATCCATGAGCTCATCAATCCTAGGAATAGGATACCTAATCTTGATAGTCTTCTTGTTCAAGGCTCTAAATTCTATGCACATTCTCAATGTTCCATCTTTTTTCTTCACTAGCACTACTGAAGAAGAATAAAGGCTAGAGCTTGGTCTAATGAGTCCCAACTCTAGGAGTTCTTGTATGGCCTTTTCAATTTCATCTCTAAACTTTTTAGGATGTCTATAAGGTGGTATTTGAATGGGTTAAGTACCCTCCTCTAAAACAATGTTCTGCTCAACCCCCCTATTTGGTGGTCTACCATGTGGAAGATCTCTAAAAACTTTTTCATATTTTTGCAAGAGTCTCTCTATCTCCTTTGGGTGTTCAACAACCTTTATGTTTGGTTGGGGAGATGTGATATTACATTTAGCATCCCATTCTATGTCCCCATGCCTCAATATAGATCTCATACTATTGCAAGTCACTACTTGGTTTGGATAAGTGTGCTGCCCTCTCACAACCCTTAGTACTCCTTTTGAATCTTGAAATTTCATTTCAGGAATTTGATAATTTACTGTAACTCCCCTATAGAGTACAACAATTGCACTCCCAAAACCACATTAGTATCAACAACATCAACCACATAAAAACTATTAACAAAAGTATAGTTACCTATAGTGACTTGTAGCTTTGGAACCTATGTTTTGCATTGCATTGTGTTGTGGCCTAGAATGACAACTGTGAAGCCATCGAATGGTTCAATAGGTATATTCCTTTTCTCCACCATGTCTTCATCAATGAAGTTGTTTGTGGGACCTCCATCTACCAAAACTGAAGCTCTTTGTCCAAATACCACACCCTTGCATCGAATAGTGTGATAACAAGGTACTGCTGAAAGTACTCCCATTCTTGCTTTATCCGGTAAGGGCTGATTTTATTCTCGTTTTTCTTCTTCAATTACTGATTCATATGCCTCCTCTTGTTTTGAAATATTTACTTCTTCATCCATACCCCTTCATACTCATCATTATTAGAAAATACTTCTATGTATTGAGCCTTTCCCTCAGTACATTTGTGCCCCGGTGTCCATGGTTGGAAGCATGTGAAGCACAATTTCTTTTTTTGAAGTTCATCCCTATTTATTCCTTCTTTCTTATTCTTTTCAAATGAATCTCTTTGCCAATGTTTCTTATCATATGCATCTCTTTTCCAAGGTTTCTTTTCAAATTTGAAGTTAGGCTTGGGAGGAAATCTTGTTCGAGGGAGCACATTTTGGAAATCCCTAGTCAATCTCATTGCATCTTTTAATGTAGTTGGCTTGTGGGATTTGACCAAAACTTTTAATGGTTCATCCAAAATTGCAGTGAAAAACAATACCAACCTTCCCATAGATACATTAGCCACCTTGAATGATAACTTTTGAAAGTCCATCATATAATCAATAGGCATCCTAGTTTGCTTCAATTGAGCTAGTTCCTTGAAAGGCAATTCTGGATCTTTTTGCTCAAACCTCTCTATTACCCTATCAACAAATTCTCCATATGTATTAACCTTATCATGACCCAATTTTTTTATACAATGAAACCACCATTCATTGGCATCTCCTTCCAAGTGCAAAATGGCCATTTTTAATGCATCCTCTTCCACCATAGGATTCAACTGAAAATACACATCTAGTTTTTGCACCCAAGTGTTAGTAGAGTTTTGAGAGGAACCATCAAAAGTAGGAAGTGACATTTTACCAATAGAAAAATTTAATTCTTTGTTTTGGAATCGATCCCTTTTGTCCTCCTTCCTTTTTAGTTTATTTGCAGCGGTAAAGTACTGATCAAATGGTAGACTTGTGTTACAATATTCACTCAATTGATTCCATTCTTTTGATATTGTACTAAGATCCAATTGATGTCACACTCTTCTTTGGGTATAAGAAATTTAGGTGCATTAGGCCTTGGTGTGCTTCATCAGGTCTATTATGGGCTCATGTGCTTGAGAAAATATGCTCACCACTTTTCTTCTTTTCTTCTGAGTGTGAACTACTCCTATATCCTATTATCCCATTGCTTCCAAGCTGGCTAGCTATCAATTCTAATCCTTTCATCATCTGATCACTCATGTATTTCATACCCATGGAAATTTCATCAAAATATGGCTTTAAGGATGCAACAAATTCGTCCTTATGTCTTGAGTTTTCATCCTCCTCTCTACCCATGGTTTTAACAAAACACTCGTATTCTTCTAGTACCTCTCCTTCAACAAAAACAATTTCAACTTCTGGTTCTAAGGGTGGTGGTATATTTATTTTTATTCTTAAGACCATCAGTTTCCAATACCATGCTCTTATACCACTTGTAATTTTCCTTTTAAGAAATTTTATTAAAATGACCAATTTTTCACTTTTTCGACCTTTGACTAGTTTTGATGCCTAGGTCTCCAAATTAACCCAAACGCTCCCAAATTGTCTGATAAGGTATGTGACTGATATTAAGACTTGAATATTATGTTAAGGGATGAATTATGGCCCTCCAAAGACTTCTGCACACTAGTTTTAGATGCTGGAAAAAGTATGGCATTTAACTAGCAATTTGAGGTTCAAATCTTCCCAGGGTAAGAGCCCGAAAATGGCTCTCCAAATGCCTCCAAACCCATTCGAAATTCTGAAAATAGGTAGGGGACGTCTAATAGAAATTATTTAGGTCTCATGTGCACCATTAATCAGTTATTAATTATTTTTTAACCTTCTCTCAAATAGCATCAAAAATCACTGGTTCGACCCTTGGGGAAATGGCACCAAATCTTCTCCAAATGCAAATAAACCAGCAAAATGACTTTGAATGCTTAAGTGCTGAATATGAAACTTGGAATAATCATTAATGAAATTCCATTCATCATAAATATATTAGATAAACATTATTTCATTCGAAATCATCAGCATTACAATGGCATACATCAATGTAGTGGGGAAATGGTCATGGTTTACTCATTAATCATCATTTTTACATACAACCACTTAGTATTTCGACCATATACTTCCTGAATATGAAGAAAATAGTATATCAATATTATTACAATCAGAAATTTATCATAATAATCTCTCCCAAGAAGTACAAGAGCTCACCCAAAGAACAATGCCTCAAGGAGTAAGAATATGCTATGAAAACTGGAAATGGTTGAGAGAAAGTGCTACACTAGAAGAAACCATGAGTTTCCCTGTAGATTACACCTGCAAATAAAAAATCCATTAAATCTCCATGAAATACCTGAGTGGACTCTCCAAACACCAACTTGGATGGGAATCTTTCACCCTCGAAATTGGCTAAGGCAAGAAACTAGTCATCCACTAGCTCTCTCTTCACAAATGCAATTTTTCTCAAATGATCAAAATCCATTCTCATACTTGATTTCTGTATTTTTTAACCAAACTTAGCCTCCTATGGTTCGAATTCATCCCATTATCTTCTAGATATTTCCACTTAGGAGAGATTCCACATTTTCCACTTGTCTCCCTAGTTCCCAACCCTCCATCTTCTCCCAATTCGAGTGGGAGTATCTTTGGCTTCTCCAACTCCCATGAGAGCCATATTGGATCCTATTTTGGGGGATGACATGTCATAATGGTCAGATGGAATAAGTAAGATATGAAATTTGTCATAGATTTCATAGATGATTCATCATTGTTGTCATAGGGGCTAGGGAATCTAGCCCAAGTGTCCACAAACTTCTAATTTGACTCTTTCTCTTCCATGGAGGTTGCCATTCCATCCCAATTGGACCTAAGATGCTCAAAGACATGTGCATGAACTTACCAACTCATGCAATAATGTTTTCCTTCTCATGGATTCGAAATGGCAAGAGAGATATGCCATGTGGCAGTGAGAAATCAAGCTAGTGTTGGTCCCACATCCTCCATATGTCTTCAAAACCAATTGCCTCTTAGAATTTCTCTTGAATTTATTTATTCAAAATTTTTATTAAATAGTTGAACTATTATAATGTATAAGCATGATTAATTTTTTCCCTTATTACAATTCCAAATGTACCCATCCAACCTAGGGAACTGGTAGGATTGATGGGATTGTCCTGCTACGCAATTATTTGAATGGGGACATGACATACTCCTTGAACTTCTAGTTTGTAGTCTCTGATGATCTTCACAAGATGATTAGACATTGTGTCTTTTTTGTGATTCATCCATCCAGGCTATGTGTGTTAAATTTAGAGTCTATATGTGTGGCTAGCAAATTAAAATTGGATTTGTTCCTTGGTCTAATTTGGTATCACTCTCTTATCCTTCATTTTTATTTTGTTACATTTCATGGAGGTTGGGAGTAATCATTTGCAATCATGGGAAAATGCATTGGGGATCTGAATGCTTCTGTTGAGTCTCCTTCATACAATGTCCACACTCAACATAACATATCAATGGCTAGGTTCCCTCAGTATTATATTAGAAATATTTATTCACCGATGTTGTTCAATACCTGTTCAGTACCATACAGTGTAAAATGCTGTTGTTGAGTACCACAATTAGTTTTTGTCTCCAACTACTAGATAGTGAGAGGAACGCACTAATTTGTAGATAACATATGATGCATAATGTTGGGTGAGGTGTCCCCAAAATCAATTAGGCTAGTAGCAGTAAGATATGTGGATTCCAGAAGAAGAGCAGGGTTTCGTGTCCATTTTTTAAAGGAACAATGCAAGGGCACAATGGGCATCGAGCGACATATAAAAAGCTCATCCGGAAAGGGAACAAATGGAGGTTCGTCAATTTTCTCATGCATTTCAAGGCTGAAGATAGTCGCTGGGATCTATCACATTATCCTGCTATCTTCTTTCTTTTCTCATTCCTTATAGTGTTAGATTGTTGAAAGTTTGTTATTGATCTAAAAGACAATAGGACTGTGGAAGAGAAATATAAATATTGTTTTCATAGAGTACCCAAGACCTAGGCGACACTGCCTCTGGGGTTTTTGGATGTAATGTGTTTTATATTTTAAATGAATGGGATGTTTTGCTTTGAAAATACCCAAGACTGAGGCAAGACCACCACTAGGTTTGTTTAATTAAAAAGATGTGTATATTCTTAAATGTACGAGATGATATTGTTTGGGAGACTTCCACTTTTTGTTGAATGAATGGTTTTTTATGCATGCTTAGTTTACTTTCCAAATATTATGTCAATTCGTCATCTTATGGCCTAGAGTTTCAAAGATCTAAAATTTAACCGCCTGTGTAGTTTTCTAAAAATAGCTAGAATGCACATCAATGGGAAGTTCAAACATAATTTGTTGAATTAATGTGATTCATGTTTCTATTCCTTATTTTTTCTGAGAGATGGTTATAATTAAGGAGACTACACTTATTTTCAGTTTTTAAGTTTTGTGGAATACTTGGTCCTCGCTTTCAAGTACAACACTCATTTTAATTTTGTGTTCATGGATGAGATTTTCCTTTGAACACCTCATATTTCAGCTTTAAACCCAATCAAGTTTTTCATGCATATATAAAAGGTACCTAGTTACATAGGGTGATATACTAGGACTGATACCTCCTAGTTTTTAGGGTAAGCTCCATTGGGCAGAGGACTACATTACTAAACTAAAGTGGCATACTCTCCCTATTCCACTCTTGTTCCATTGGAACAGTAGCATCAAAACTCCCTTGAACTTTTGGGAGGAGTGGCAACATTGGCTCTTCCATGCAGTTTTAAAATTTGAGTAAGGAGGAGACTGACGACTCACCATTTATCACCCTTCTATGGATAGAGTGATGAGGATATGGGAGGTTGATAAGGAGTATGTTCCCTTTATCATACTCTTGGTATTTGTGTGAGAAACTGGTCCTTTCTGTCACTTCCATATTTTTTTGGGAGGAAGAGTCGACCTACCAGACAGTTTTTCAATTTGAGTAAGGAGGAGAAGTAGCACTGGCCCTTTATCACCCTTATATCATTAGAGTGACGAGGAGTGGGAAAGTGGATAAGGAGCATGTTCCTTTTCTCGGAGTCTTTTTATTTGAGTGATGAACTGGCCCTTTCTCTCGCTTTCATCATTGTTGGGAGAAAGAGTGTTTGGAGCACTGGCCCTTTCCTACACTTGTTCCACTCAAGTGAGTAGCATGGGAACTCCCTTATAATTTTTGGAGGAGGAGTGGAAACATTGGCACTTTTTCAACCTATTCTGGTTATGCTGGACCTTCCACACACTTTTTGGATTTGGTTAAGAAGCATGTATCCTTTCTCACCCTTCTATAGTTAGAGTGATGAGTAGTGGGTAATTGGAGAAGGAGCATGTGCTCTTTCTTAGAGTCTTGGTATTTGTGTGAGGAACTAGAAATTTCTCTCGCTTTTGGTTGGTAATTCTTGGGAGGAAGAGTTTAGGAGCACTGGCCCTTTCACCGCTTGCATGAGTAGCATGGGAACTGCCTTAGCCATATGAAAGGAGGACTGGAAACATTGGCCCCTTCTGGCACTGTTCTAATTGTGCTATCCTTTCCGCACAGTTGTAAAATTTGAGTCAGGAGGCAAAGGAGCACTCGCTACTTTTCAACATTCTATGGTTAGAGTGATGATGAGTTGAGGGGTGGAGAGGGAGCATGTACCCTTTCCCAAACTCTTAGTATTTGAGTGAGTAACTGGCCCTTTCTATCTCTTAGGTAATTTCTTGGGGGAATATTCGAGGAGCACTTCCCCTTTCCCACACTTGTTCCATTCAAACTAGTAGAGCATGGGAATGGCCTTAGGCTTTTCAGAGTAGGAGTGGGAACATTATCCCTTTATCACCCTATTTGATTGCAATGGCTCTTCCACACTATGTAGGTACCTAGGGTGTCATATTAGGACTCATAATTCCTAGTTTTTAGGGTATCCTCCATTATTCATAGGAATAGCTTACTGACCTAAAGTGGCTTAATCAACCTATTCCACGCTTGTTCCATTTGAGCAAGTAACATCGGAACTGCCTTGAAATTTTGAGACGAGTGGAAACATTCATAATTTCTTAGGTTCTATTATTATTACATTAGCCCTTCCACGAAGTTTTAAAATTTGATTAAGGAGGAGAATGATCACTCACCCTTTATCACCCTTCTATCGATAAAGTGATAAAGAAATGGAAGGTCAAAAGGTGTATGTGACCTTTCTCATAATCTTGGTATTTGGGTGAGGAACTGGCCCTTTCTATCGCTTCTGTAATGTTTTGGGAGGAAGAGTTGACCTGCGAGACACTTTTTCAATTTGAGTGAGGAGGAGAAGGAGAAATAGCACTTTCTCATCCTTATATGGTTAGAATGATGAGGAGTGGGGAGGTGGAGAAGGGGCTTGCAGCCTTTATTTGACTCTTGGTATTTGAGTGATGATCTGGCCCTTTCTCTCTCTTTGGTCATTGTTGGGAGAAAGAATCAAGAAACATTGGCCTTTTCCTATACTTGTTCCACTCAAGTGAGTAGCATGTGCACTCCCTTAGACTTTTGGGAGGAGGAGTGGAAACATTGGAACTTTATAAACCTATTCTAATTGTGTTGTCCCTTACACACACTTATAGGAATTGAATAAGGAGCATGTACCCTTTCTCACCCTTCTATTGTTTGAGTGATGAGTAGTGGGAAGCTGGAGAAGGAGCATGTGCCCTTTCTCAGATTTTTGGTCTTTGAGTGAGGAGCTATCCCTTTCTCTCGCTTTTGGTAATTTTTGCGAGGAAGAGATGAGGACCACTGGCCTTTCACGCAAGTGAGTATCATGTGAACCGGCTTAGTGTTATGTGAGGAGGAGTGCAAATATTCTCCCTTTCTGACATTGTTCTAATTGCACTAGCCCTTCCACACACTTGTAAAATTTGAGTAAAGAGGAGAAGTAGCACTCACCGCTTCTCACCCTGCTATGGTTAGACTGATGATGAGTTGGGAGGTGGAAAAGGAGTATGTTCCCTTTCCCAAACTCTTGGTATTTGTGCGAGGAACTCGCCTTTCTATCGCTTGCGTAATTTATTTGGGAAAGAGTCGAGGAGAACTTCCTCTTTCCCACACATGTTCCATTCGAACTAGTAGAGCATGGGAATGGCCTTAGACTTTTTGGAGTGTGAGTGACAACATTCACCCTTTCTCACCCTATTTTGATTGAGGTGGCCCTTCCACACTATCTAGGTACCTAGGGTGACGTACTAGGACTCATACCTCCTAGTTTTTAGGGTACCCTCCATTGGTAAGAGAAATTGCTTTCTGACCTAAAGTGGCTTACTCGCCCTATTCCACAATTGTCCCATTTGAATGAGTAGCATCAGAACTAATTTGAACTTTTGAGAGGAGTGGCAACATTGGCGCTTTCTTAGGTGTTACTCTTATTACATTGTCCCTTCTACATAGTTTTAAAAGTTGAGTAAGGAGGAGAATGAGCACTCTCCCTTTATCGCCCTTCTATGGATATAGTTATGAGGATATGGAAGATCGAGAAAGAGCATGTGCCCTTTCTCATATTCTTGGTATTTGGGTGAGGAACTGGCCCTTTCTCTCACTTCCATAATTTTTTTGCAGGAAGAGTCGACTCGCTAGACACTTTTTCAATTTGAGTGAGGAAGAGAAGGAGCACCAACCCTTTCTCGCCCTTCTATGGTTAGAGTGATGAGGAGTGGGGAGGTGGAGAGGAAGCATGTTCCCTTTCTCAAACTCTTAGTATTTGAGTGAGGAATTGACCTTTCTCTTGCTTTGGTCATTGTTGGGAGAAAGAGTCAAGAATCATTAGCCCTTTTCTACATTTGTTCCACTCAAGTGAGTAGCATGGGACTCTCCCTTAGTATTTTTGGGATGAGTATTGGAAGCATTGGTACTTTCTCAACCTATTCTAATTACGTTGGCCCTTCCAGACACTTATGGAATTTTATTAAGGAGCATGTATCCTTTCTCACCCTTCTATGGTTAGAGTGATTTGTAGTGGGTAGGTGGAGAAGGAGCATGTGCCCTTTCTCAGAGTCTTGTTATTTGAGATAGGAACTAACCCTTTCTCTCAATTTTGGTAATTTTTGGGAGGAATATTTGAGGAGCACTAGGCCTTTTGCTAGAGTGAGTAACATGGGAACTGATTTATCCTTATGCGAGGATCAATGAAAATATTAGCTCTTTTCTAAATCTATTCTAATTGAACTAGCCCTTCCACACACTTATAAAATTTGAGTAAAGAGGATAAGGAGTAGTCGCCACTTCTCACCCTTCAATGTTTAGAATGATGATGAGTTGGGAGGTGGAGAAGGAGCATGTTCCCTTTCACAAAATATTGGTATTTAAGTGAGGAATTAGCCCTTTCTATCACTTAGCTTAGGTAATTTATTGGGGGAATAGTTGGGGATCATTTCCCCTTTCCCACACTTGTTCTATTCAAACTAGTAGAGCATGGGAACATCCTTAGAATTTTCAAAGTAGGAGTGGAAACATTCACCCTTTCTCACCCTATTTTGATTGCATTGGTCTTTCCACACACTTTGGAAATTTTCATGTGGATAAGGAGCACCTTCCCTTTCTCACCCTTTTATGGTTAGAGTGATCAGGAGCGGGGATGTGGAGAAGAAGCATGTGCCCTTTCTCAAACTCTTGGTATTTGAGCGAGGAACCAAAACTTTCTCTCGGTTTGGTAATGTTTGGGAGGAAGATTTGACCTTCCACACACTTCTTCAATTTGAGTGAGGAGGACCACTGGTCCTCTCCCACCATGATATGGCTAGAGTGATGACATGCAGGGGGGTGGAGAAGGAGCATGTAAAGTAGTTGGTATTTACGTGGTATCATAGCCATGCGCCCAAAAGGGTATGCACTGCAGGTAATTTACACCCTATTTTTTATGTGGAACGGTTTTATAATGGGACACACGAATATGGTAGCAGCCTAGTTTGGGTAATTATCAACTTATGTACACTTTTGATACCACGAAAAATTGTGTTATTTTTCTACTATGCTTTAGAATGGTTCTCCTTTTGGGATTCTACAGCCCAATTTCTGCAGTGGATTCATAGCATTATCCTCTTCTGTGAACTTGAGAGTATTCAGCATGCTGCATTGTTTTACTATGATGCTTTGAAATGGTTCTCCATTTGTGACCTTGTGGTCCAATGTTTGTGGCGCGGTTCAGTCCATTATCCACTTCTGTGTGCTTGGGAGTCCATGATGGGTTGGATTATTTCTCTGCAGTTCTTTAAAATGGATCTCCTTTCGGGACCCCACAAACAAATTTCCGCGACATGGTTCACGACATTGTCCACTTGTGTGTGCTTGGGGGTCTATGGCAAGTTGCATTGTTTTACTATAGTTCTTTATTTCTAGATTCGTATAAAATGTCGGTAATTTCTTTGAGAGATTTCTTGTTATTAATGACGGATCCTCCCATAGCTATGTTAAAATTCGCTCTCCCCTTCCTCTTAACCTTAACAATATGAAAGTTATCCACATGTATCATCTACCTACATATTTCGGGAGAAAATTCCTGTGAGTGAGTATCTTGGGTATCATGTAAGGAGGATTTTCAGTTCCATACAGCCTAATGATAGTGTAGTCCTCGGGATAAAAACCAATATCCCTTTATAACAGCCTCACCTAGTTGCAGGTAAGTTCCGATCTCCCTAGGAATACCTTCAATCTCAGTCCCAATTATCAAAGAAAAGTCCTTATACATAAAATAAGACACAAATCTAGTCCTGGTGACCTCTTCTTCCTTTCTCTTCTCTATCCAGAAAACGCAATCATATATTCATATACTTCTCATCAAACAACATTTTGTATAAAATGTTTACCTTCAATAATGAAGTGTTACATTAAAAATGACGATCTTGTTAAGAAAACAAATTACCCAAGTGCTAGTGGTCTATGACCCTTCCTCCAAAAAATTACTAAAGCAAGATAAAGGGCCAGTTGCCAAGTCACATTACAATAGTTTGAGAAATGGAATTTGTTGACCTCTACAAAGAAAAAAATTAAATTCTAAAAGAAAAAGAAGATGGCCACAAATGGTCAATGGTTTCTATAGAATATTTTAAATCATACACAAAAGATCTGGGCCGTTCATGGGGTGTAACTAGCAAGAGGAATAACAATTGATTTCTCCTGCCGACAGCTTACATTAGATCATGATACTTACCAAGGCATATATAGACCATTGGAGGCATCGAAATATGCAGCATGCATAAAAGGAAAAGTTTTCCACTAACGACCGAGATACAATTGTGCATTTTGCCAGGATGAATCTAGATCGTTGGAGGAGTTAGAAGTTGTCAATGGAATTAAAAGAAGTCAATTCCCGCCTATGGCTTAGATTGAATATTGAAATTCTTCAGAAGAAATATTATCCATTCTCGCAGACGTGTCATGGTCAAATCCAAAGAAAAATCCTCATGGCTCGGAATAAGCGGAGTCCCTCTCTGAAAATGGTGTAGTCTAAATATTCTACATTTTCAAGCTTTTGCCACCATATTTTTCATTTTATTTTGTTTGGAGTCCTATTGGAAATATTTTAGAAATTGTAGAATCACTTATATGAGCTATGGAAATTGCATAATTTGGGTTCCATGGGGTGTTGAATTTACTTATGGATTTAAAAACACAATTTCAACACTTCCAAATTTGGATTTTACAAAAACAAATTATAGAATTCCGACCAAAACCCACCATAAAGTCGAACACATAGAATAAATAGACAACTCCCTCTGAAAATAGGATCTCATGATTTATCCATTGTAAATGTAAGCGTTGTGCATATTTTACCCTATGGTCACCCGTGTTGTGTTATATCACCTCTGAATTTGTCGTACCCCTCGTACTATAGTGAGATATCGAAAAGAGGAATGCTACCACCTCTAGTGCATCCTCTTGAGCTCTTTCTCACCATTTTGAATTTTGAGACATATCCTCCTCCAACGTTTTACGTGTTGTTTACCAAATGTCCTAGTTATCTCCACTTGACCTAACCAAAACCACAGCGCGGAAGCTCATAGGAGCAGCTTGGAAAATTGCACATCACTAAAGTCACATCAAAATTTTGGAAACCAAAGTTATCCCAACACGTAGAGTGTAATTTTATGGTAGAGGAGGAGAATCATGGGCCATTTCTCGAACTCTTGTAATTTATGTCAGTGAGAACTGGTCCTTTTTCTAGCTCTAGTAATTTTTGGGAGGAAGGGTCAAGGAGGACTATCCCTTTGTCTAGCTCTAATAATTTTTGGGAGGAAGGGTCAAGGAGCACTATCCCTTTCACATACTTGATCCATACAAATAAGTAGCATGGGCATAGTCTCCCTTACACTTTTGGGAGGAGAAAGAGCATGGGCCCTTTCTCAAACTCTTGTAATTTGACTGAGCAACTAGCCCTTTCTCTCGCTCTAGTAACTATGGGAGAAAACTATAAACCAGCCAAATGCACAGGGAAAACCTATCCCAATGAAGATAGAAATATTATAAATCGATAGAATGCTTAGGGCTTGATATTTCTTTGAGAATCCAAGAAACAGTTCTTAAATTCCAATGCCAACTTAACGCCTCAATATAGTAAAATAATTTAAAGGAAAGGTAATTTTACTTCCACATTATTAGCTGATATTGGCTACACATTTAATTACATGAATGGGAAGATTTTAAATTAGTGAAGAAGACAAAAAAAATAATATTAATAAGATAAAAAGGAAGAGATCTTATTCTACCCAAGTTATGTATCACATATATTTAGATTTCTGAGAAATTAATATTCACTATAGGAAAATATATATGTTTTATGCACCTCGAACAAGACTTAACTAGAAAATGGAATCATGCATTCATTATGAGATAAACACGCACATATTATAAAATACATAATCAAAACATCACCAAGAATTCCGAAGAAGAGTCGACAACAATCCATTAATCAATACAAAAGTGTACAAAATTTTAATGTAGTAGCGGTTTCCTGCCACCACCCCCCTTTCAACTTCAAAGCCAGGGGAAAACTGAATTAACTGTCCAAAATTGAAATAACTATCTCTCTTTCTTAACAATAACTTAGAAAATAGAAATAATTATAACAAGTTAAAATAAAATAAACAAGAGTATCTTAATTCGGATCATTCCTCAAATTTATCCCACTTTGTGTGCCAATCTTTGACCTCGTCATAGCAACCATTTTGTAGCTGTTCAAAATGAACTTCAACCTTCAAAACATTAGGCTCGATTTCCCTGTCTAACTCTGACCTGATTAGGTTTTTGAAACAATCTGTCCATGCTACTAATTATGTAGGTTGATAAATGTAGTCCTTGAATACCTCATGATCAACCTTGGTGAATTATTTAATCACTAGCTCGCTTGCATCCCTTTCACATTTAATACAAGACATATTTGACCTTATTAAGTCTGCCACCGTTAACTCATCGAGGGTCAGCATGTCGAACCTATTCATCGCATTATCTGCAGATCTCCAAACTTGTTTTCATATCTGATCCACCTTCATAATAGGTTCGTTTCCATCTTCTTACGTGGAATCTCGGGCACTTTTCCAGGCTCTTACTTTTACCAACTCTTTCTTTTGACTTGTGGGAAGATTCATATGAACTTCCTCATATTGCTTCTACCATTAATAAATGTCCTCTGCATACTTTTGAATCACTTTAGATTCATCTTCGAACGAATCAAATTCATCTGCAATATTTCTCAAGCTCACATAGTATTGTTGCAATTCCTCTAGGTGAAAAATAAAATTCTTCTGAGACTGCATTATCTTTAAATTAATTTTGATGGCCTCTTGTTTTACTTGGTCCAAAAGAAACACATTTTACTGTTGGAAAATATCAAGTTGAAACTCTACATAGTCTCTATCCATATCAAATTCCCTCGTGCGGTCCTCATGCTCCACTTTCAATAGAGCCAGATCATTCTCCTACGCTTCTTTTAGCTGATCTTGTTCCATGAACGAATCATGATGAACTTCATCCAAAAAACGCTTCATCTCTTCATACAAATTATTTTATTGATCTATTTTTTCCTTACCTAATTGCACCTATTTGATCATATCTCCAGTCAAAGACACATTGACATTTTCCAATAGTCCGATCAAGGAGGTAGTGTCAAATATGATTTCACTTGGATCCTTTCCTTCCATTTCAAACACTATGATTTTGCTGGTATTTATTTTGGTCTTCTGTCTCTTGAACAACCTTTTTGAAATACTCTTTCTTCCTGAATAAAAACAAAAATCTCCTAAGTAGACGACTGTAGTACCTACCTCCATGGGTTGATGGTACCCTCCATATATCATAGCCAGTAGAGTCCTTGGATTGATGGGGGACGTTTGCAACACAACCTGCGTGTCCTGTTGCTATTGTTCAAGTCTTTGAATTTTGCTTCTTCCTCTCTTTTTCTTTCCTGATTGGCCTTGCGATTTTCATCCTGCTCTTTTTGTTGTTGTTCTTGAAGGATTAAAAGCCTTGATGCTTCTTTTTCAGAGTCTTATTTACGTTTGTTCTCTTCCTCTGCTTATTTCAAGATCTCTTCTTCTTTTCTTTTCCATTTTTCTTCTTATGCGGTTGTTTCCCTGTGGCATTCTTCCTCCACGGCTTTGAGGGTTTCTTCTTTTACAATTTTGCGGCATTCTTCCTCCATGAATTTTCAATGTTCTTCCACCATGGATTTGCATTATTCTTCCACTACGACTTTATGGCGTTCTTCCTCTACGACTTTGCAGCGTTCTTCCTCTACTTCTTTTTGAGCTTCAGCCGCTTGTCATGTCGCTTCGGCATCAACTTCTTTCGTTCTCTCTAGAATATTCTACTCTTATTCCACAACTTTATTTCTATCCTCTTCTTCCCAAAGAGCATCCTGTTGAGATTTTTGCTTCGCTTGTTGATCTTAAAAAAAGTTACCCTTTCTGTTGGGTATGTGTTATATTCTTTGCATGTGTGTGGTAGGCGATGGTGCGCCTTTCAGCGGTGCACCTGATGATCCCTCTGGCACCTTCATGGAAATGTTTGATAGGTCATTTCCGATACAAAAACAGTCATTAGACCATATTTGTCTGCGAGTGCAACAAGCGCCAATTTTTTTTGGGTTGTTTTCGGCTATTTTTGGGAATTGTCTAAAAATATGTAATTTAATCTTGGTTAATGGATTGGGGTCTATTTTCCAATACAGGTTAACGGATTAGAGTATTGGATGCTACATAATACCTATATTCTATTGTGAGTGATTCATAATGAGAATGAAAAAATAAGAGGTGCGACTCTAAGTTTTTTTAGTTTTCTCGATTAAGGGTTTCTAGGGTAAATATTTGTGTATTATGTGTGAATGCTATGATGTAATCTATTTTTTTCTTAAAATAATTTGTATGCTTTGATTCTCTATAGAGGTTTTAAACTTACACTTTCCTCTCTCTTTCCTCTAGCTTGGTTCCTAATCATCATTTATTTTTCCGCCTCAGTTACAAAGGTAGACCTTCTCTCAGTTATGATAGTATCATGAAGGGATAACTATCGGTAATGTAGTGTCCTCTACTCCCATTATGATAATTTCTCAAAAAAATTCATCAAAGGAAGTAACCCCTTTAAATAGTGTTTCTCCAGGGTTTTCCTCATGTATGTAGGTATTATGTAATAATAATGACCTCAAATGTCCTTCAATCACCCTCTTAGGGTCATGCCTTTTTAGCTTAGCAAATCCAAATTTCATCTCTTTTAATAGAGTCACATCCTTACGGGCATGCTAAGAATTATCCAAGGTGAAGGAACTGACATAAATGGGTAAATCAAGCCAAGCTTTCTTACTCATATGGGAAAAATGGGGTGCAATGTCGTTTATGATGATTTGGTAACCAATTCCACAAGCGAGCAATCAATCAAAAACATAGATTGGTAACAAATGGGGGGATGCATTCACGTCGAAGACTCAAATGAAGGTAAATAAATCCAAGTAATACTAGTCACCAGTTTGTGATGGGACTTCCATGAATTGGTTATTTATCCTTGGTATGGGTTTTCTAAAAATCAATCAATATAGTGGTACGAAAAAATGGGTGCAAATATCATAAAATTGGGATTTATAATAGGACAGCCACAACTCTTTGCAGTAAACATGAACTGGAAAGCAATATTCCTTCCAGTTCAATTTCATAGATGGAAATGCATTTCCAGAATAAATAACTTCAAATAGAAAATAAATCATATTAAACTTTCGACCACTAGGTACCTGTTTTGCATATTTAAGGGATGCAAATAGGTTGTTGGATAGGATGTTTCCTAAGTTGAAAACTTCTCTGGTTTATGTCACATGGCGCACCAAGGGTGCCCAATCCATTTGGAATTGTGTAGAATTTTCAAGGCCATACAACCAACATAGCATTTCCTTGAGTAGCTTGTATGACCTCCATAAATATTGTATCGTATACTTCTTATTGGAATTATTTGCCAAGGGACGAACCTCATCTCACCACTCCTCGATGAGCTCCACAGAATTTGGGTGCTAACTGGAAAAATTTCCGATGAAGATGTGGTCCATGAAGACCTCAAAATCCTTTATCTTATAGGTCTGCTGGAATGAGTCATGCCTGAGCGAGGTGATTACCTCTCCTTATGCATCGAGGATGACTACATTTTCCGGATCAGCGTGGTCAAATAACCATATGGATGCATCATTTAATTTGTATGGAATTAAATTCGTCCTAGCTGCAATGTCATAGACATAGCTCTTCCTTATGTTCTTGTTGGAATCAATTTAATACTAAGAGGGGAGGTGAATCAGTATTAGCATAGTTATGAGCATTTTTTAACTTCTTTAAAATATTAGTTCGAATTTAATCTTGATCTTTAATTATGCATCTAGCATAAATACAAGATTCATCCACATATGCACCAAGACAAAGAACATAGAACATATGGTAATTTGATGTGGAAACCCAAATGGGATAAAACCATGGAATTCCATTTTGTAATGAAAAGAATACCTTCAAGGAAGCACTAACTTCGTATGTTTACTAGCACCAACTAGAATGAGACACCAACACCCTGGTTTTATAGGCACCAACCTGAAGGAAGCACCAACTCCCTGTGTTCTCCAGCACCAACTAGAAGGAGGCTATGGTCCCTTATTCCTTGCCCCGTCCTGCCACCCAGATATGCACAGTAAAATATTTCCTTGCTGAACTTCCAACATGTGCACACCTCTTGTCTTCTGATGTTTGTTCTTCTATTCGCACATTTTGTATGCATTTGTATTGTTGTCACTTCCCTATCTACATCACCTCAATTCTCATTTCACTCAACATTTCACTTCAACTGATGTCACACTGGATATTGTGTGCTTCTTCATCTGTTGCAGTTTGCGCCACTGATTTACTGTGTTGTTATGCCATTAAGCAACTGCACTCTCAACTAATAATGTGCATCAACTGATGACTTGTTATTCTGATGTCATGCACCAGTATCAAATGGAATTGTGCACTTACTAAGATGTGTCCATTCTGCTTAAGTACCACAGTATTTTAGACAAACTACGATATGTTGTGAACCATATGCTCTGCACTTGCCTCAGATCATCCTCATCATCACACACATACTTGATTCTGCTGCTACTCGGTCTCTGTGCATCTAATGATATTCTTAGCACACTTCAACTTACTCTTCATACATTAATCAAACATCTTCACTTCAGGCATGTTTTGATATACACCATGTCTTTCTCTATGTAGATCTACCTTAGAACATCTGTGAATATCTACATGTTGTCTGCAATATGATCATTCGTTCCTCATGCACTTGAACATCCTATGCATTCTACCTTTTTTGTCTTAGCACAATTGTCACATATCTACAACATCATTCTGTGCACAATCGGTTATATCATTCCTTTGCTTGCGTGCACTCGGCTCCCGGCTAGATCATACTTTTCTGTACCTCAAGCCCTTGATGCTCCGAATATAAATCTGAATCTTCCACTTTGAATATCTTTATCCTTGCCATCGATCTTACTTCAAATATCCAACTTGCTTCCCTATTTATACATGTCCTACATGGATTGTATGTCCACAAGTTGGTTGTGCCATTTCTTCTTCCTTGCTTCATGGATTGTGATTTTCTCACATGGCATTTTCTACACTGCTAATGTGTCCTTTTTTTATGGGTTCTGCACATACATGGTTCTTGACTTGGTGGTATTTTCACCCTTTTTGTACCATCACTTTTGGGTCTTGTGCACTTGATGTATCGTTACCTTGCGGAACTTGTGCATATATGATCTTCGACTTAGTGGGGATTTGACGCTTGTTCTACCATTACTTGTGGGTCTTGCACACTTGATGTATCAATGCTTTGCAGAAATTGCGCATATATTGACTTCAAACTCTACACCCTTCTTGGAACTTGTGCATGCTTCAACAAACGAAAGCCTTTTCTTATTGGTGAGACTTGTGCGCTTGTTGGACTTGCATATTTCTTGTTCCATGTTGATTTCACACTGCTCTATATCTGCTTGAATTTTTTGCGCACTCGTACCTTTGTTCAACCAACTCCTTGGCTTGCTTGTGCACTCTAGAATCTATCCCATGTATTCTTTTTCTTGCATGCGCTCTCTTCAAACTTCTGTCCAACCAATTACTTTAGCTAGTACCTTGAAGGACTATGACTGGATGGACTTGTGACCTACACATGTACCTCATGCATCATGTACTACTTCAAACTGGATATGCATGGTGTAACCCTGGACAAATTTCTTTAGATTGGATGCAACATATAAATATATTGCTTCAGAATGGCATCCATATACTTCACCATCTTGCTTGTGCATATAATTCTTCAATGTGGCTTTTCTATATTTATTCAAGCTATAATGGGAATACTGAATCCACTTTACATCAATTGACATGAATGACTAAAACTGAATCAGTTGTCATCCTCTTGGAGATTATTTGACATCAATTACAACCAAAGTTCAACAGTATCCTCCTTTGGTATTGATGTCAACACCTTATGAAGCTATGCATAACTATCTTCTTGAACTTGTATGCTTCATCGGTGCTTTTAGTGGTACCCCACCTGAGTTATTTTTCAGTTTGAACATTTGACATCTGCGCATTCTGCTATTACTGCATCTTCTACTTTTTGTTACCTCTACGCAGATGGCATGCTTTATGATCATTCTCCTATGATGTTGTGTACTTTTGTAGTGACTTGAATTTATGATCAACCTCATGCTATTTCATCCTGATAGCTTCATCATGCACACACTCTTTCTCATCATATTCTCATATGTGTTTCAATGATCAGCTTTGCTACATCATCCAACAACTTCATGTACTTTTCTTCACAGATTAATTACTTATGATCTTCACGCTGTTTCTTTTCAGTTGCATCCACCTTCATGTTTTTCTCCCCCTTTGACATCAATCGAAAAAAGGTGTCATTACTTGTGCAATTAATTATTCTTCTTTCTTTTGTTTTGCGTTGACCTTCACCTGTCTTCTTATAGGGATAACTCCCCCTGTCTTCATGCTTCATTTGTTTTGTTGAATTTTTTGTATTGATGTCCTACAAAATTGCTTTCATAATTATCTTTGATTGCTTTCCCTATACAGATGCTATAATACTTCTGCATCTTGATCTCTTGTTCCTATCATAGCACTTCATCATTATTTGTGTAGTGTTTCATGCAATCATCCTTTAGTGCCAACTGCGCGGTTCCAAAATCAATCCTTTATTTGTATTGCACTGTCTTTTCCACTGACTTCCTTTCTGTGCCTGATTGTTTCATCTCTCGCATTTACTATGTTGTCACTAGGCCTTTTCACATTTAATGTCGTTGCATCCCTTGGCATGATAACCAAATATTTGGCACGTTTTTCATCTATCAGCCAGCTCGGTATTAAAGCGGATATGACACTCAATTCGTGAGGAAACAATGATGCATTGGATCCATACTCGAACCTTTTGGGGCAACATCATTCATTGCATGGTGCAATGAATTGGATTTCCTCATTTTTGTAATATTTCGAAAATTCATTAATTCTAGAATTTAGTTTTGGAAACTCCACCACCTTCTTCAACTTGTGTGATATTGAATGCACATCTCTGCAGCTTAACTCCACACTTGCGAGAATCAACCATTCGATTCTATAAGAGCTCTACGAAAAACCCGGTTCATCACCTTTTTCTCTCCTTCCCTTTTGCATCGCATTACTTCCTGACTTCTTACCTTTCTTACCAATGGATTGCTTTTACCATCGAATGAATAATTCCCTTAAGAGTTTGCAAATAGATATTCATTCACAGCAGTCTGAATTTACACGTCTAAGAGATGACATAGGATCTTGGTAATGCCGAATGGAGGACATAAAGTTCCAGCACCAATATGCTCAGTCATAGATAATTATGGATGAACTATCTTTGCTTCGTTCTCAACATTCTGAACCATTGTCATCTGCAACTCTACAACTTCTTCCTTTTCACCCATCCTTAGAGTGTACTATGCTAGTTCCAGTGGACTTGGAGCTTCAACTTACACACTAGTCAGACTCAGAACAACTTAACGTTGAACTTTGACTGTTGATTGCTTCTACGATTCTCAATTTTTCTGTCTTCAATCATTTTCTTATACATACCCTTTTAGACGCAGCATGGAGTCCCTTCTGATACTTGATTTTGTAGAAGGCTCATGCAATTTTGTAAAACAAATATTTTTTAATATAATGCAATATACTATTTTTTTATCTATGTTTCTATGCAGACAAATGATTTTATTCATAGTACCATTTGTTTGTACTTTTTCTTTCATCTCCATCGCATATATGTGACTTTTGTGTAGAGAGCATCTATATAAATAGTAAGAAGAGAGGACATCAAGTTACTTTTCATAAGGACACCACAAAAACTTAATGACAAAAATATGGTTGTAGCAAATGGAAGCATCTATAGATTATTATCCAATGGCGTCATCTTCCACACACTAAAATTTTTAGCTATAGTATGTCTTTGGATTAATGTAAAACATGAGTCTCTTTTTCATGCAAGCAATTGTTTATAGGAAATTTAGGAAATGTTTTCCAACCCAACACCATCTCATTTTGTAAAGGGTGTTTGAAGAGCTCTCTTATACATTTATGAAATAAATTCATTTAACTTTAAGAGCCTTAGATGGAAAAAGGGTGTAAGAGGCTAACTCGCTGGGATCCTAAACAAGTCTCCTGGAAGCGGGTACCAACATGTTCTATGACTAGGAAAACCCATTGGAGTACTAAACAAGCTTCCTGGCAATGGGGCATTCTTCCCGGGGAAGATATTTCTTAGGTGTCAAAATTATGACATCAAAGTATTGAATAGGCTTGTTAGTAGTGGGTTATGATTTTGTTATCTTTCCTTATGCTTACTCTATATTTGTTTGCATGAACAATCAACCTGTGCAAATTACTAAGAAGAAGCATTCTTGGTTAGACAAAAGGATAAATAAACTTCATTAAATTTGTCATTCGAGAATGGTCTTAAGACTACTTTAAGACTTTGCCATTTCATTCTTACTATGTGTAAGGTATATACCTTAAGGGTGAACTTACGTTTGGTAACTTAATGAAATCAAATGTGAACTTTAACATTACCATTCAAATATTTGCTAAAGGAATGACTAGTATTCTATGGATTTCACATGTAAAGAATGTCTTTTTTCTTTTCTTTTCTCGCTTAAAGAAAAGAGAATAAAATTCCCCTATTAATCTTAAAATAAGGGTAATTTTTAGGGGAAAATTTTTGCCAATTGTCTATTTTTAGGGATTTTTTCCAAAAAAAATAAATTCGCTATTTGGTCATTTTTAGTCTCTAATATTTCTTATATTTACATAAAATGTGTTATATGGTCATAATATTCGCCTAAATCTACCCATTTTAGTATTAAATTGTAAGTTTTATATTTAATATTCACCTACCTATATATATACATGTTTTTTTCAATTCAAAATAATCACCTAGAATACTATACTTAAGTCTAATATCAAAATCCTTAAAAAATACCATGCTTAAAGGGGATTTTCAGTTATAATATTTCAAAAAAAATATACATAAAGAAAGAAAAAAAGAAATTAAAGTTTATTCTATGTAACAGAAATTTGAACACTAAATTTACTTTTAATTAATCTGATTTATTACACTTAAGAAAAGTAAGTTTACGAGGTAGTTTATGCAATGATTATCTATATTTGTACCTTTGTTTATATCTCATGACTTTTCTTTGTTTGTGATCAGATTAATAAATATAAATCTTGGACCATAATGTCAGTCCTCAACTTTTTGTTCATAACAATAAAAAGGAGGACCTTGTCCAAGTACCTCCGCTACAGCTACTTTTTCAGTGTCGAAGCTATGGAGGTTAAGATTCAGATTCATTTTCAAACTTTCTAACATGTTCAAATCTCCAAAGTATTGTTCATAATTTGTACAGTATTCCGTGAGAAATTTTATCATCATTGGATAAGAAATCATTTACGCCTTGGTTCATAAGATGCCAATCCTCCGTTGAAAAATGTTGTGAATAATGCAGAAATTGGAACATAAATGAGTGCTGAAAATATGTCTCATTTTTCAAATTTTATTCTTAAAACCTATCTCAGAACTGCTGCGAATTTTCCTGATATCCTTTTCCTATACTAAGGTATTCCTAAAATCTTTTGATAGATATCTTCTATCAAATTTCTTCACCTCTATCTTACATACTTTGAATAATAATTAGTACAGGTATCATTGTTCGATTTCAATTTCTAATAGCTGAATGACATAAAAAAGTATCTTAAAGATCCTCCTGATCCTATTTTATTCTTTTAAGGTGAATAATCTCATCCAATATGGAACATTTCCATAAACTATCATTTCTAAGTAACCATTATCTTGATTATTCTAGTTTGATGACTATGTTCATTTGGCGTACAAAGGAATTTAATCCTTATGATCATATTTTGATAATTTTATTTCTATGATCATACTTTTGTTGCCATGTGTTTTTCCATTATAATGCATTTCGTCTGGATTTCTTCTATATAATATGCCACTACCAAATGCTCTGTTATTTCTAAATATATTGCATATAGAGTATGGATGTCTTACAACATGATTTATATGTTCTTGTCCAAATCTTTGATTTTTACATGAATTCAAATTTGCGTAATTTATTTTTATTTAAATACATGTACATTCATCTTAATGATCTTCTAATATATGACTATGCCTAGGCATGCCAACCACGAACTTCATTAGCAATTATGGGACTCTTTTGGAAATATAGATGATCATATTCAAACCTGGATGTATATTTTGTAAATTTTCTACAAATCATGCCAAAGTTGGTCATTATCATATATACATTCTCCCTTTGAAATTATCAACAACTCCTTGTCATCATTTATTCAAAATGAGAAATTTACAATTGTGCGAACAATCATCAAACTCCCAATTCGATAAATCATTCCTTCATTTCTTTATGATGGACATGGATATTTTCATGTTAACTTGGAATTTAACGTATTTCAATTCAAACATTTGGGTAATCAAATTCTCATTCCTCATTTCCTACTTCATTATGAGATTCTCATTATTACAATTTTAATCTACAATTCTTCTATCATTTCTTTTTGTTATTCTTTGTAGGGGGACCTGCAAAATATTTGGTGTGGGGAAGATGATGGTACCCAATTTTGGCCATTTTTATGTTTGATTTTTAAATCCATATCACCTAGATCAAGCTCTTTATGAAGGTTTTTTTTTTGGATTTATTATTATTCTTGGATCTTATTTAGATTTTAATGGTGATTCCTATTAAAAGATACATCTTATGTCTAACTAAAGTGTTTTTCTTCTAATTTGACTATTTCAAAATTGTTTCTTAAATTGGCTTAGTCATTTTATATGCATCTCTAAGTTTTGGTTTTCCGACACTCGTTCACTTCAGCCAATTTGGCCACATTGATTTTCTAAGTTGAAGTGTCAGTCATATGGTGCTCATGGCTCGTGCTCAGGTTGCACATGTGAAGCGCAGCTGTCAGTCAAATATTTCTATTAATTCCCATCATCATTCCAGCAAGAAATATCCGGGATCGATTTGTGAACAAACGACGAAGAATATTAGGAAACGGTTAAAACCCCACTTCACAAATAACCTCTTTTAACTATATCATAGGTCATTTCTCAATTTTTGTAACGGGTTGTGAGATATAGATAGTAGTAATCTTCATGGTTTCACTTAGTTTATCATTAGAATAGAACACTAAGGGCCCCCATTTTCCATTAGTATTTTCCATTTATTTTATTTGAATAATTGTGTTTCACTTAGCATATGAAATGTGTTTTTATGTAGGCTTAATTGCTTTCATTAATTTAGTTTTTTTTTTTTCTTAGTTTTATTTTGTTTCTTTAGTTTATTTTTATTTCGACACCTTAATCTCTACACTTAGTTTTCACTTGGTTTTTTGTATTCTCAATTTCTGGTTTCTCTAGTCATCTAGGGATCGATGAATGACCTAACTTGTGAAATATGGTCACTCCATGATGGGATTCTTTCCTAAGTGTTGTGCTGTCTTGATTTGCTTGTTTTGTTTATTATAGTTGTAGTGTGTGTTTCACGGCTTGAGGTTAGGTTAGGTTATATTTGGATATCCTTAAATCCTACACATAGAGTGCCGATGCCTCTAAGCTTACGAGCCCTGGGTTGACATTTTAATGTTGTAATACTAGCATATATTTTTACCGATAGGGAAACCATCAGAAAGAAGGCATGCTTGAATCATTCTCTTTTCTATTGCATGCATATGGTAAAAGGGTTAGATCTATAGGGAAATTGTTGATCTCTAAACCTACTCTCTATCTTGAGTATTGGGCACAGCCAAGGGAGGTCTCACCTATCCATAGGAGGGATTTTCTCCATAACACAATGCATGATGTCAATTAAAATTTACAAGTTACAATTACAATTACAAGTTACAACGTAATATTTAAATACAATTTTACAATTTACCAACTCACAATTGTACAATTACATTTTAAGAAAATTAGCATCACTTACATTAGCCCTATATGTGCATCAATTATGTTAGCCCCGTATGTGTATTGTATATCACATACATGTGTTTTCTATATTTGACCCTTAATATGTTAATTCAATTTTTATGTGAGTTATGGGTTTATGTGTGTTGATTAGTTTGATTAGTTGCTTATTTATATGTAAGTTAGTTGGGTTAGTTGATTTTGTGTGTTTCTTAAGTGTCTTAGAGGTCTATGTGCATTAAATGTTTGTGTGGATTGCAGGATAAGGTTGTTATGGGGTTCAAGGGTAGTATGTGATATATACAAGGGGTTGATATTATGGGGATTAATGTTAGGGATCAAGTGTTTAGTTTAATTTTCTATTATCACTAAGGTGAGTTTCCTATGTGCATAAAATGGGTGCATAAACTATGCATATACTTTATGTTTATGGAGTGAGGATCACCATCATAGTAAAGGTTAGCATGCTTTTGTGGGTGACCAACACTTAGTTGGATTTGTTGAAAAATGAGTTGGCATTGATGTTAAGCAAGGAAGATATGCCCATGCCTGCAGAGAGGAGGAGGATATGCCATATGCCCATGCCCGCAAAGAGTGCTTAAGGATATTCCCGCAAGCGCTAAGGAAATGCACGCAAGAGTGTTTAAAGGTATTCCCACATGGGCTTGATATGCCCTCAAGGGCTTGAGACTATTCCCACAAGGGATAAGCTTAGGCCCGCAAGGGCTAATCTTTTCCCGCAGGGCTAAAGATATGTCCGCAGGGCTAAGGTTATGCCTACAGCTCTCAGGATATCCCCGTAGGGATAAAGATATGCCTGCAGGGCTTGAGGATATGCCCGCATGGCCCATATATATGAGTGAAGGATCATATGATATGCCCACAGGATCATAGAGATGCCCGTAGGGCTCATAGATATGCTTGTAGGCTCTTGTATGTTCCCACAGGCTCATGTATGTGTCCACAGGGATTATACATATGCCCGTAGGCTCTTGTATGTGCCCGTAGGTTCTACAATACGGTCACAAGTTACAATATGCCATTAATTAATAAAAAAAACCTAATTAAACAGAGATCTAATTCAGAGATCCAATTAATTAAAACAAAGATCTAACACTTCTGGAAGGACACGACATGAAAAGACATGAACCTTCAGAATGAAGAGATGCGACCTAAAAAATATACATGATTCTATATAAACAAATATTTGAAATTGAAGGAAGTGGGTCTCAATAACAAAGATCGAAAAGAATCAAGTAAAACAAAGACCAAAAAAAGAAGAATTTCCAGAGCCAGATTTGATGAATTATGAAAAGGATCTGGAAGTAAAAAATTATCAAGGGAGGTTGGGTGGTGCTAGGGGCAGGTTGAAGTATGCTAATGAGGTTTTAGCCTCTTTCCAGTAGTGGCTAGAAAACAAGGGTGTTGTGGCATCCATATCTGTTGGTGCAGATACAAACTGGATGTTGATGCATCCTTTCTGTTGCAACAGAAAAACAGTTTTGCAAAAATAATTTTATTAATAAGTTTGATTTTGTGGTTTTCCCTTTTAGGTTTCCACGATCAAATTCTTTCTCCTTACTTATTTGATCCTTTTTTTTTTAATACTAATTATTCAAAAAAAAGAAAAGCAGGCAATATTGATTCACCCCCCCCTCAGTATTGCTAGATAAACCAAAATGATTTGTTTCTTAAGTGTGTCGATTACATATGTATGTTACAAGGTGAATTAGGTGGTTATATGTAATGTACCAACTAGGATTATTGATACAAAAAATATCTACTTCACAGAATGAATTAAAACAGTGTGTGTGGAAGCTTGATTGACTGAGGGTGGACGAGCAAAAAAGCTTTGGATGGAAGGAAGGATATAATATTTTTTGATACCACTACACAAAGTAATAATACGATTGATTTTTCAATATCATCATGGCTGAAATCTACTCCAATGCTCCTAGGCTCCTTAGCATATGCAAACTAGTATGGGTGTAAACTTTGACTGGAGGGAAACGATGGGTATTTATGACTCAGAGGAGCTAAATAAAATAAAATTAAATTCATTACACAGTCGAGTGACATTCTAGAAATTTATATGAAGTTCTGAGCAAGTCTCACAAAAATACTAGTAAATTGACACTTTGGGATTACACAGCTAGTAATTTTTAGGACCTTCCAAACAATCAATGAAGGCTCACGAATTATTAAAACAAGACATGTATGGTGTCATATAGCACATTAATTAAATATAGGAATAGAAATTAACTCATTTGGACCTCTAATAATTCATTTATTCAACATAGTCTGAAAACTAGTCAATTTCCATGCAAATCTAGAGAGGGTGGAGAAATAAGAGAATAATTAAGAATTCTGTAATTTTAATTGGCATGAATAATATCATAGGTTTACAATCATTTTCATTACATAATATATGGGCCAATATTCCTCTCAAAACATTATATAAATATCTCTCTTCTTCTACACAAGAATCTAGCTCTAGGAATCCATAGGAAGCATCTAGATTCGAACCATGAGCTGGAAGATGCTTCTTCTAAACTTCAAATTCGACTTGATGAACTACATGGCCTTCAAATAAAATCAGTTATAATGTTTGAACACCATCATCCTCTCACAGGAAGCAGGGGCACATCTCCCAGCTTGGACTATGGGCACACCTCCCAAGTCTCTGAGGCACAATTGCTCTCAATCAAAACATTAAACTGAAAAAATATGTGAATGTCGTGTGCAATAGTTTATTTATAGAGACTAGGTGACTTTATGACCAAGTATTCATAGCTAATGCACCCTCCTTTAGTGGATAAGGAAAGCTAGATTTTCTTCATTTCCTTTTTGCTTTGCTTTCCTCATTTTTCCTTTTCTGATTGCTTTACATTGGATTTTCTTCTTTTTTCTGAAATTTCCTTATTTTTTAAGTTTTCTGCTTTCTGCTTTTGTCTTGCTTTCTGTTTTATGCTTATTTTTCTAAATTGCTCTTCCTTTCTTTCCTTTTTCTTGATTTTCTAGATTTATGTGTTTTCTCTTTGACTTCTTCCTCAAGTATCTTCTCATCCTACCTTATCCACTAATGCACCCTAGTGGATCATTATCTTCATTTATTCAACATAAAAATATTAAATGCATCATAAATCATTATTCCAAGTGGATAACAAACTTTGGATAAAATTAAATGCACACTCCTAATTAATTAATTTCCTGGAATACAAAATTTAACCCTGTGATACTGAAGTTGTCTCCTCAACCCACAGGATTAGTTTGGTTAGGATCTTGATCCAATGTTCATTGTTGATGGGACATGACAATCCTCCCCACTAAAGATTGCTTGTCCTCAAGCAATTTCAAACTAGGATGTTGTAAGATATGTTCTCCTTCCCAAGTAGCATCCTCACTAAGCAGTCCTTCCCTCTACACCAAAAATTATTTAAAGATTATGCTCCTTATATTCTTCTCTTGGACTTCCAAAATCCTCTTAGGGATCAACACCAAATTCCCTTCATCATCAAGGGGTGGAAAGTATTGTGAATCTTTGACTTGTTTCCCTACTGCTTTCTTCGAACAGGACACATGGAAAACATTGTGAATCCGGCTTCCCAGAGGCAACTCTGCTCATAAGCCACTTCCCTGATATTTCTCAAAACTTCGTAGGGGCCATAGAATCTTGGATGCAACTTCTCAGACCCTTTATAATTCAATGATGACTATCTATAGGGATTCAACTTCAAATATACCATATCTCCAACTTGGAAAGCTCGTTTAACCCTATGCTTGTCTGCATGCACTTTTTGTCGATTTTGTGCTACCTGCAAGTTGTCCTTGAGAGTCCTAAGTATGTCTTGATTCTCTTGGATCCAATCCTTTTCCTTCTGTGTCTTGCAATAACCAAATATCAGGTCAGAAAAAGTAAGTGCATCATATCCAGAAAGATCTTTGAAAGGAGACATAGCAATTGAGAGATGAAAAGTAGTGTTGTAAAAAAACTCTCCCAAATGGAGCCAAGTCGTTCATGACTTTTGTTCGCTAGTGACATAGTTTCTTAAGTACACTTCCAGCCATGGGTTCACTTTATCTGTTTGGTCATCAGTATGTGTATGTTAGCTATTTCTCGTATCCAAACTTGTCCCTACTAACTTGAACAATTCTTGCCAAAAATTGCTAGTAAACTTAATGTCCATGTCACTGATTATGGACTTGGGTATGCCATGAAGTTTGAAGAATTATTTGATGAAAATTTCAGCCACTTGGTTGGCTGCAATATTAGTTGTGACAGCAAATCAATTTTCATATTTAGTCAACCTATCAACCACAACAAAAATATTGTCTTTACCTTGGATTTTGGGAAGCTCGGTTATGAAATCCATCGATACACTTTCCCATTTCTACTCAGTTATGGGGAGTGGTTGTAGGAGCCCTGCCGGATGAGTATTGTCTACTTTATTTTGCTAACATGCCACACATTATATGACATACTCAATCACTTCCTTATTCATCCCTTTCCATGTGAACCTTTCTCTCGCTTTCATGTAAGTCTTCACAAACCCCAGATGACCTGCTATAGGCACATCATGGGCAGCTTCAAGGATCTTCTTCTTTAATATGGATTCTGAAACTACAAAGATCCCATCCTTATAATAAATGATATCATTGAGAATATTATAAGCATCATCATGAATTAATCCATCAAATAAATCATAAGCAAATTGGTTCTTTGTGTATTCTACCCCAAGCTATACTTTCCAATCATCTTGAAATTTGAGCACTACAAGTGTGGGTTTTCTAGAAAGTGCATCAGCTACAATGTTCATCTTACCCTTTTTATATTCAATGTCAAAGTCAAATTCTTGGACCTTGCTTACCCATTTCTATTTCCTATCATTCAACTCCTTTTGGGTTAAGAAGTGTCTCAAACTATTGTGGTCAGTCTTGATATTAAATTTAACTCCTACCAAATACTACCTGAACTTGACTAGCACATGCATGATGTCTAGCATCTCTTTGTCATAGAATGAATACAACCTTTCATGGGGCTGCAATTTTCTGCTATCAAAGGCCAAGGGGTGCTTATTTTTCATTAAGACTACTCCAATCCCATTCCCTGAAGCATAACACTCAAGAACAAAAGGTTGAGCAAAATATAGAAGTGCAAGGACAGGACAACTTCTCTTATCTTTAATAAAGACTGCTCCAATCCCATTCCCTAAAGCATAACACTCAAGAACAAAAGGTTGAGCAAAATATGGAAGTGCAAGGACGGGACACCTTCTCATTAAATCCTTCATTCTGTTGAACACTTGTTCAGATTCTTCTGACCAATGGAAATCTCCTTTCTTAGTGAGATCTGTCAAAGGAGATGTCAACTTGGAAAAACATTTTACAAACTTCGGTATAAGTAGGTACATAGCCCAATGAACCCTCTTAGTTTAGTGATATTTTTAGGACTAGGCCAATCTAGAATGGCTTGGATCTTTTCCATGTGAACCTTAACTCCATCTTGACCAATCACATGACCAAGATACAAAATCTCAGTCATTCCAAACTCACACTTGGTTAGCTTAGCATAAAAATATTGATCTTCCAGGATTGTTAGTACAATATCCAAATGATGCAAATGCTCTTCCCAAGTCCTACTATAGATCAAAATATCATCAAAGAAAACAAGTACATACTTACGGAGGTTCTTGCTAAACACTCTGTTCATCCATGATTGAAAAGTTGCAAGTACATTTGTTAGGCCAAAAGGAATAACTAGAAACTAAAAGTGCCCATGGTGACACCGGAAAGCTGTCTTTTGTATGTCCTCTTCTTTCATATTGATTTGATGGTATCCAGATCGAATATAAATCTTAGAAAATTATTTGGCCCCATGGAGCTCATCCATAAGCTCATCAATCCTTGGAATGGGATATATATTCTTGATAGTCTTCTTGTTGAGATATTTGTAGTATATGCACACCCTCATGGTCCCATATTTCTTCTTCACAAGGAATACCGATGTGGAAAAAGGACTTGAGCTTGCTAGAATGAACCTCAAGTCAAGCAGTTCCTGGATGGTTCTCTCTATTTCATCCTTCAATATTTTTGGGTGCTTGTAGCGGTGCACCTCGATAGATGAGGTTCCTATCTCCAAATCAATCTTATGCTCCACTCCTCTATCTGGAGGCATACCATGAGGAAGGTCCCCAAACACCTTCTCATGCTTTTGGAACAACTTCTGAATGTCTTTAGGATAATGGGATACTTCAAATGAGTTTCCTTTTGTGGTGATTAGTCATTCTGCATCCCATTGAATATCTCCATGCCTTAGTATGGATCTCATATTCTTACCACTTGTTTTGAGTAGGTGTTGATCCCCTTCAACACTACCTCTTTTCCATTTTATCCCTTGAATATCATTTCAGGAATTTGGTAGTCTACTGATTCTTCCCAATGGAATGCAACCATTGTACTCCCAAAACCATGTTAGTGTCAGCCACATCAAAAAAATAAAAGCTATCTGTAATGGTATCGTCTCATACACAAATCTACAATTTAGGAATCCATTTATAACAGTTCCTGCAATGATAATAGTGAAGCCTCCAAATTTTTCAGTCTGCAGCTTCCTCCTTTCGACCATAGTTGAATCAATGAAGTTGTGTGTTGCTCCTCCATCCACTAACACAGTGACGGATTGTCATTGAACCACTCCTTTGAATTTGAGTGTATGGTAGCGAAGCACTCCTGAGAGTACTGCAATATTGCTCACCTCGGGAGTAGGTTCTTCTTCTGTAGTCTCATAGGCCACTTCTGCATCTACTGGGGCCTCTTCTTCTTCTTCATTAGCTTCACTCTCTGAATAAAATTCAATGTAGTGTGCCTTTCCTTTGGAACATCTATGTCCTGTAACCCATGGCTCCTGATAGGTGAAGCACAGGTTCCTTCTTCTCAACTCATGTCCATCCTTATCATAGTTATCATTTCTGAAATTTACAGAAGGACTCTCCATTGTAGCCTTTAGTTCTTGAACTGAGTAGGACCAACAGTCCTTGGAGGAAATATGGTCCTTGGAAGAGAGTCTTGCAAGTACCTGGTTCGACTTAGTGCATCTTGCAAGGTATTGGGTTTGTAGGCTTTCACCAAGCCTTTCAAAGGTTCTGATAACTCTTCAATAAACAACAAGATGAGCCTAGATTCTGAAATATTAGAGACCATCACGGCTAATTTTTGGAACTCAGAGATGTAAGCTTCGGGAGTTCCATTTTTTTTCACATGTGCTAGTTCTCTGAAGGTGATCTCAGGATCTCTTCTTTCGAATATTTCAACCAACCTTCTTGTGACCTCTTCATAGGTAGTCACTTGGTCATTCCAAAGAGTCTTTATGCCATGAAACCACCAGTCATTTTCTTCTCCATCTAAGTGTAGAGTAGCCATCTTGATGGAATATCTCTCATCCATAGGATTCAACTTAAAATATGTGTCAAGTTTCTGAATCCAAGAGTTAGCAGTACATTTATGATAACCATCAAAATAGGGTAAAGAAATCTTACCAATTGCATTTTTGAGTTCATAGTTTTGATTTTTCATTCTGAAGCCCCATCTTGGGTTGGACTCGTACTGTATATTACAAAAGTCTTTGAATGGTAAATAAATTCTTCATTCTTCATTCAATGTAAGGTACTCAACATATTTGTCCTCCCATGAAGCAGGCCTCCATTTCGAACCTCAAGTTCTTCTCTTTGTTCTTCAGTGAAGCATAGTAGGCCTGGAGTAAGATGGAGTTTCCATCTTGAATTCATCAGGGCGATTGTGAGGCCCAGTTTTTGAGAAAATATGGCCACCACTGCTCTTCCTCTCGCCATGTGGGGTACCATTGCTGCTCCCTTATCCGATCTTGCTTCCTAGCTATTGAGCTAAGAACTCTCTAGTCTCCTTCCCGGATTGAAAAATATTGAGAGAGATGTCTTCTATCCCTTTGAACATGCCTTGAAAAAAGAGTTTAACTCCTCCTTGTCTTCATTATGAGACATGTCTGATTCTCCTTGTAGTTTCCCTTCAGTAGAGTTGATTTCCTCTTCCTCTTCTCCTTCGGACAAGGGGCCTTTCTTCTTAGAATATGAATATCTTCTTGGACTCATAGAAATAATTCAAGATCAGGTTCATAGGACCATTCTCTAATACCAATGTAATGTACCAACTAGGATTAGTGATACAAAAACTCTCTACTTCATAGAATGGATTAAAATAGTGCTTGTGGAAGCTAGATTGACTGAGGGTGGACAAAGACAAAATATTTGGATGTAAGGAAGGCTATGATATTTGTTGATACATTTTCATAAAGTACTGATGCCATTGATGTTTCAATATCGGTAAGGATTAAATCTACTCCAACGCTCCTGGGATCCTTAGCATATGTAGACTAGTATGGGTGTAAACTTTGACTGGAGGCTAAGGATTGGTATTCCTGACTCAAAGGGGCTAAATGAAATTAAATTGAATTCATTACATATTCAAGTGACATTCGATAAATTATATGAAGATATGAGAAAGTATCACAAAAATACTAGTAAATTGACATTCCAGGATTGCACAGATAGTAATTTTCAGGAGATTCCAAACAGTCAATGAAGGCTCACTAATTATTAAAATAAGACATGGATTGTGTCATATAACATTTTAATTAACTCTAGAAATAGAAATCAACTCTTTTGGACCTCTACTCATTAAATTTATTCAACATAGTCTGAAAACTAGTCAATTTCCATGCAAATCTAGAGAGGGTGGAGAAATAAGAGAATAATTCATACTTCTGTAATTTTAATTAGCATGAATGATATCATAGGTTTACATTCACTGTAATTACATCATATATTGTCTAATAGTCTTCTCAAAACATTATATAAATATCTCTCTTCTTATACACAAGAATCTAGCTCTAGGAATCCATTGGAAACATGGAGATTCGAACCATGAACTAGAAGATGCTTCTTATGAACTTCAAATTCAAATTGATCAGATATAGGGCCAAAAAAAAAATCAGCTATAATGGTTGAATACCATCATCCTCTCACAAGAAGCAGGGGCACATTTCCCATCTTGGACTAGGGGCACACCTCCCAAGTCTTTGAGGCACAATTGCTCTCAATCAAAACATTAAACTGACAAAATATGTGAATGTGGTGCGCACTGGTTTATTTATAGAGATTGGGTGAATTGATGAGAAATTATTCATAGCTAATGCACCCTCCTAGAGTGGATAATGAAAGATAGCTTTACGTCCTTTCCTTTTTGCTTTGCTTTCTTCCTTTTTCCTTTTCTGATTGCTTTGCTTTGGATTTTCTTATGTTTTTTTTTTTTTTAGCTTTCCTTCTTTTTTGAACTTTCCTTCTTTTTTGACTTTCCTGCTTTCTTATTTTGTGTTGCTTTCTACTTTATGCTGCTTTTCCTGAGTTGCTCTTCCTTTCTTTCCTTTTTCCTTATTATCTAGATCTATGCACGCTTTCTCTTTGACTTATTCCTCAAGTCTCTTCTCAGCCTACCTTATCCACTAATGCACCCTAATGGAGCATTATCTTCATTTATTCAACATAAAAATATTAAATGAATCAGAAATAGTTATTCCAAGTGGATAACAAACTTTGGATAAAATTAAATGCACACTCCTAATTAATTAATTTCCTGGAATACAAAATTTAACCCCATGATACTGAAGTTGTCTCCTCAATCCAAAGGATTGGTTGGGTTAGGATCTTGATCCAATGTTCACTACTGAGGGGACATGGCATTAGAGTTGGGGGTTTAGTGGGTTATGTGTTAGGCGGTTTAGGAGTAGTAGGTTAAATAAAGGTGTTTGAGGTTACAATGGTTTAGTGATATAGGGGTAAGGGGATTGAGGTTGTCACGTCCCCTCCCATCATACGAGTGCGATGGAGAGGATCGTGATGCTAAAACCGGGCATCTAGCCCCATGAGCTTTTAAATAAGCATTCACATAATATAAAAGAACATATGAAATGTATAATTATAAGAAAAACACAGCGGAAATAATTTCGGTAACACATCCATCATACATTCAAGATATTCATCAAATAAATAAATGCAAAGTTAACACAAGAGAGTGCTTATCTTATAACAAAGTAGTCCCAAGCAACTGGCTACGCAACTGCAACGTTCCACCCAACCATAGGCCAGTTGTGATCATCAATATCTCAACACACGGCCACCCCCGAGCTGGGCATGATCTCTATAAGGAATCAGGGAACAACAGACTCACACATAGCCAAGCATACACCAAGATGAGCCAAGCCAATCTACAATTGGGTTTATCAGGCTGCTAGGAAATGGAAAGGAAGAGTGGCTAAGCTAGTGAGCTCAAGCACAGAGCCAGGGGTAACCTTACAAGATCTATCTAGCTTGGCACCCACAATACCTACACACCCAGCACAAGGAAGTATTCTTTTCACTGCTGTACAGTCCCTCAAGCCATACCTTCCCCATCTAGTGCTCTCAGGGTGTGCATAGAAGAGTAGCCAAAGACCTCTTGATCTTCTTGAGAAGTTATCTCCCCCACTAGGTTTATCAAGCCCTCTCTGTCCACTACCACTCCAATCTCTTGCTTACAGTCTCCAAATCAAACAGGGATGCAGAGAATCATCTAACTACAATGACTGGACAGGAGAAAAACGTTTGTATAGTGATAAGCATGAAAATGATTCCCTACTTCAGAAAAATGTGGGAAGGCTAAAAATGAACAATGGAGGTTTGGGAAAACCCCAGGAAGCAGAAATCATTTTTAGGAAAAATGCCCATGGCAATTCTGGGACAAAACGACCTCCATACAGTCCCAAATCGCAGCCCCTTCTTCCCAGCTACTGTCCAAAACCAAAAACAAGTTTCTGGGCAAGGAAAACCCCGCGTTTTTTATGAAAAACGTGAATGTAACTTCCAACAATCTCCCTCTGCGTGTGAGAGGAAAAACTATCTATTCAGAATGGCTTTGGGCACCATTTCGTGGGTGTTTTCTTGCCCAAGAAGCAAAAATACCGATTTCCCAGGTTGATGGCTTGCCCATGCACGAAATTGGCTACCATACCTCTTCATTCCCAAGGCATTAACTACCTCAACCAATTTCTAGAAGAATTAAATGATTGGGTCCATAACCCAAAATGGGTAGTTGGTGGTTTATGGGTTTTCTCATTGACACATGGATTAAAACCATTGGCTCAAGGGTTTGAAAAATTTCCCTCCCCATTCCTTGTAGAATCATGCCCCCATCTCTTTGTTGCATTGCATAGCTAGTTGTGGGTTTTTTTCATTAAAATTCGTATTTACATGATGTCTTAATTTACATTGTTCCTATCTAGCACAAGAACCATAGGCATCTATTTTTAATTGCCGATACATAAAATGCTAAATCAATGGTGGGGCCTTGGCCTTGAGCTCCTCACCATGATTAAATATCAATATTTACATGATTTACGATTTAATGAAAAAGGGGGTCAAAATGGGGACGTGATAGAGGTAGTTGTTTCGGTGTCCCTTATGTGGGATACATTCAAATGAGTGGCATAATTTTATTGCATAGGTTCGCCACCTATGTGTTCTTTTTAATTTATAGGTAAGATTAGAGGGAAGAAAGAAAGGCAAAATGAATGGAAAAGTGACAGTACAACAACTCAATCAAGATATTAGCTCCATCAATCTAATATCTCTATCAATATTATAACTCGATCGAGCCTCCACTGAACCACACATTAAACCTCGATCGATCTATTTAGAAAATGTGTAGAAAGGCTTGATCGAGGCTTAAAAACATATTTTTAGCCCCTTTTTTATTTTATTTTTCTGCTTTTTTTTCTAGACCTAAACCATATCCTAAGATACACCTTAGAAAGCACACTTCAGACCAATGGAATTGTCAATGAATCATCTATTCATTGGCATACAATTTGCATGTTTCTAAGTTTATATGATAATTTTTTCTTATTTTGTTCTAAAACTTATACTTACTAAACCATGTCCACAACTTTGAATCAACGCAAAGTTAAATCAGCAACATAAAATTATACAACAATTTTTTTTTGAAAAATACATATGCCCTAGACCAACATGTTCGCTTCAAAAGGGTATTTTTTATTTATTTTTATTTTTGTAACCAATAAAAAAAGAGCTTACGTGCACACACATGTGTGCGAAATTCAATTAAAATTTTCAACATTCAATTTTGCAAATTAAAGAACATATATAATTTTTCATCATAAATTAAAAAAAATGCGCTCCCCGGTGCATTTTTTGGAGATTATGCTAATTTTTTTTTCAAAATTATGCATTTGTCATTAAATTATTTTACGTGCACACAAACCACTTGTAAACTTTTGCTAAAATTTACAAGAACAAACCTATCATTAAATGCATTTTTGGCATATATATATATATATATATATATATATATATATATATATATATATATATAATTCCCTGCAATTTTCTATTTTGGTGTGTGTCTAAATTCACAAAGCATATGTGAGTTTTGAGGGCTTCAATTTAATGAATGAGTAAAAAAATGAATTTTCAGTGTCACTTTTGGCCAAAAGGTGTTACCTGTCTTCATGGATTCACCCGAATGCTCTATAAGAAACATAGAATTTACTACTAGAACCTATAAATTTTGGTGCATATTATAGTAAAAAAATGTATTTATGTAAATATAGGAGATGTTTTAGAGTAAAAATGACTAATTAGCAAAAAAAAATTGATAAAAAAGGACAAAAAATAGCCAAATGGCTTAATGTTGCCCCTAAAAACACCCTTCTGATGGCATCATTTCATCGCAACCACTTGGTCAAAATTAGAAATGTCTCAATCAAAATTATAAATGGGTTAGTCTAAGTCATCCCATGTATGGTTGGATGATTATTCAAGTGATCGGCCACTCGGGTGCACTTGTGGGGAAGATGACTATGTATGCTTTAATGATGATATTTAGGAATGTAATAAAGGTACTTCATATGTAATTAATAAAAGACACATTTCAGTTCTTTTGTGCATGATATTTCATTTTTTAAACAATATATTTCCACCATTAATTATTCATGTATGGTTATGCCTATGCTTTCGTTGTTTATTTGGTAGTGTTGTATTGGATGATGATGAGAAAGGACAAGAATATGTCAAGTAGGAATGCATACATTGTTGATTTCCTTGAATAGGATTAAATATCCTTAAGAGCCTCTTGGAAATCAAATTACTCTATCTTGCATCTCATCTTAGTGATGGTTTTGATGATTAGAATAGACCCATCACTTATTATATACCACTTTGTAATATATACAATATTTTTTTTGCCAAACAAACTAGTTTTCATATAAATATTTTGTTACAAATTCAATATCCTCAAATTTAAAGTGAAATATCTATAAGCATTCACATATTCTTCTGTCATTTATGAAAGGATTCCAAGAAATTGAGCACTCTAGACTTTAAATCATTGTTTGGGTTTTGATTTTGACTTGATGATTCTCTTCATTATATCAAGTTAATACAACATTGTGCACCCAATCAATAAAATAAAGCCTCTATCAATCCCTTCATGTGAATAGATAGTTTTTCTCTAGTGGTTATGAAATTAAGTTCTTTGACAACGAATACCGTGAATATTCCCAATATTCATTCTAAGTAAGGTGCCTTTTTAAAGAAACAAAAATATCAAATCACTTTGTAAAAAAATATTTCACCATTAATTTCAAACTAAACTCAAATGAGTGCTTAGGTATTATGCAGTGTTGGTTCTTTAAGTGAACTTAAATATGCCTCTATACCTTGGTTGTTTTCACTTAGACTCATGGATGACAACCATGCATCAACTATTACCTTCAGTAGATAACTCTTTACTATAAAAATGCAACCTTATGTTTGAAGAAATGTCACCATAAATGCATCATTACCTTTCCCCTACACAAAGTAAATTTCCTTCGATCCACTACTTTAGTTAAATACTTTTTGGGCATTTTTGGGGCATCCTTATGGTCCATATGGGAAAACCTAGGCATGCTAGTTGAAATGAACACCTATCACTAAATTTCCTATAGTAGAAAAAAAAAACTAATGTCCATTCCAGGGAGACATGTGCATCGTAACAATAGTAAACAACCTTAAATATTGAATTATGGGTAACATATGGATAAGAAACACTAGTAAGAGGCTTAATTATTACACCTTGGCATATTCTAAGTATAGTGTGGAATGATTCAGATTCTTTCAACAATGAATCTACAACCTAGGGATATCAACATCCCCTTTTCATATGGCAGCTAACCAATATCCTATTTTGCAATCATTACCTTATTTGGCATCATCCTTATTAGAAAAATTTCTCCTTTTATTCCCACAGTGATTGTTTGCACTCATTTGTAGTAACAATTAATTTTATGGGATGCATTAAGCATGTATTTAACTAGTCCTTTTGTAGTTTTGAGCTATCAATATATTATATTTCTTCAAACTCTAAATCAATAATGTTTTTCTTGGTTCTTCTTGTGTACTTGCTTGTTATAGTATTCTGGTGGTCAATGTTTGGATTTTGTTGACATTTTAATGTTGTAATACTAGCATATATTTTTACCGATAGGGAAACCGTCAGAAAGAAGGTACGCTTGAATCATTCTCTTTTCTATTGCATGCATATGGTAAAAGGGTTAGATCTATGGGGAAATTGTTGATCTCTAAACCTACTCTCTATCTTGAGTATTGGGCACAGCCAAGGGAGGTCTCACCTATCCATAGGAGGGATTTTCTCCATAACACAATGCATGATGTCAATTACAATTTACAAGTTACAATTACAATTACAAGTTACAACGTAATATTTAAATACAATTTTACAATTTACCAACTCACAATTGTACAATCACATTTTAAGAAAATTAGCATCACTTATATTACCCCTATATGTGCATCAATTATGTTAGCCCCGTATGTGCATTGTATATCACATACATGTGTTTTCTATATTTGACCCTTACTATGTTAATTCAATTTTTATGCGAGTTATGGGTTTATGTGTGTTGATTAGTTTGATTAATTGATTCTGTGTGTTTCTTAAGTGTGTTAGAGGTCTACGTGCATTAAATGTTTGTGTGGATTGCAGGATAAGGTTGTTATGGGGTTCAAGGGTAGTATGTGATATATACAAGGGGTTGATATTATGGGGATTAATGTTAGGGATCAAGTGTTTAGTTTAATTTTCTATTATCACTAAGGTGAGTTTCCTATGTGCATAAAATGGGTGCATAAACTATGCATATACTTTATGTTTATGGAGTGAGGATCACCATCATAGTAAAGGTTAGCATGCTTTTGTGGGTGACCAACACTTAGTTGGATTTGTTGAAAAATGAGCTGGCATTGATGTTAAGCAAGGAAGATATGCCCATGCATGCAAAGAGGATGAGGATATGCGATATGCCCATGCCCGCAAAGAGTGCTTAACGATATTCCCACAAGGGCTAAGGAAATGCATGCAAGAGTGTTTAAAGGTATTCCCACATGGGCTTGATATGCCCTCAAGGGCTTGAGACTATTCCCACAAGGGATAAGCTTAGGCCCGCAAGGGCTAAGCTTTTCCCGCAGGGCTAAAGATATGCCCGCAAGGCTAAGGTTATGCCTACAACTCTCAGGATATGCCCGTAGGGATAAAGATATGCCCGCGAGGCTTGCGGATATGCCCGCAGGGCCCATATATATGCGCGAAGGCTCATATGATATGCCCGCAGGCTCATAGAGATGCTCGTAGGGCTCATAGATATGCTTGTAGGCTCTTGTATGTGCCCACAGGCTCATGTATGTGTCCGCAGGGATTATACATATGCCCGTAGGCTCTTGTATGTGCCCGTAGGTTCTACATTACGGTCACAAGTTACAATATGCCATTAATTAATAAAAAAAAACTAATTAAACAGAGATCTGATTCATAGATCCAATTAATTAAAACAAAGATCTAACACTTCTAGAAGGACACGACATGAAAAGACACATACCTTCAAAATGAAGAGATGCGACCTAAAAAATATACATGATTCTTTATAAACAAATATTTGAAATTGAAGGAAGTGGGTCTCAATAACAGAGATCGAAAAGAATCAAGTAAAACAAAGACCAAAAAAAGAAGAATTTCCAGAGCCAGATTTAATGAATTAAGAAAAGGATCTGGATGTAAAAAATTATCAAGGGAGGCTGGGTGGTGCTAGGGGCAGGTTGAAGCATGCTAATGAGGTTGTAGCCTCTTTCCAGTAGTGGCTGGAAAATAGAGGTGTTGTGGCATCCATATCTGTTGGTGCAGATACAAACTATATGTTGATGCATCCTTTCTGTTGCAACAGAAAAATAGTTTTGCAAAAATAATTTTATTAATAAGTTTGATTTTGTGGTTTTCCCTTTTAGGTTTCCACGATCAAATTCTTTCTCCTTACTTATTCGATCCATTTTTTTATTTTTTTTTAATACTAATTATTCAAAAAAAAGAAAAGTAGGCAATATTGATTCACCCCCACTCTCAGTATTGCTAGATAAACCAAAATGATTTTTTTCTTAAGTGTGTCGATTACATATGTATGTTACAAGGTGAATTAGGTGGTTATATGTAATGTACCAACTAGAATTATTGATACAAAAAATATCTACTTCACAGAATGAATTAAAACAGTGTTTGTGGAAGCTTGATTGACAGAGGGTGGACGAGGACAAAAGCTTTGGATGGAAGGAAGGATATAATATTTTTTGATACCACTACACAAATTAATAATACGATTTATTTTTCAATATCATCATTGCTGAAATCTATTCCAATGCTCCTAGGCTCCTTAGCATATGCAAACTAGTATGGGTGTAAACTTTGACTGGACGGAAAGGATGGGTATTTATGACTCAGAGGAGCTAAATAAAATAAAATTACATTCATTACACATTCGAGTGACATTCTAGAAATTTATATGAAGTTCTGAGAAAGTCTCACAAAAATACTAGTAAATTGACACTCTGGGATTGCACAGCTAGTAATTTTTAGGACCTTCCAAACAATCAATGAAGGCTCACGAATTATTAAAAAAAGACATGTATGGTATCATATAACACATTAATTAAATATAGGAATAGAAATTAACTCATTTGGACCTCTACTCATTCATTTATTCAACATAGTCTGAAAACTAGTCAATTTCCATGCAAATCGAGAGATGGTGGAGAAATAAGAGAATAATTAAGAATTATGTAATTTTAACTGGCATGAATAATATCATAGGTTTACATTCACTGTTATTACATAATATAAGGGCCAATATTCCTTTCAAAACATTATATAAAGATCTCTCTTCTTCTACACAAGAATCTAGCTCTAGGAATCCATAGGAAGCATCCAGATTCGAACCATGAACTGGAAGATGCTTCTTCTAAACTTCAAATTCGACTTGATGAACTACATGGACTTCAAATAAAATCAGTTATAATGTTTGAACACCATCATCCGCTCACAGGAAGCAGGGGCACATCTCCTAGCTTGGACTACGGGCACACCTCCCAAGTCTCTGAGGCACAATTGCTCTCAATCAAAACCTTAAACTGAAAAAATATGTGAATGTCATGTGCAATAGTTAATTTATAGAGACTGGGTAATTTATGAGAAAGTATTCATAGCTAATGTGCCCTCCTTTAGTGGATAAGGAAAGCTAGTTTTTCTTCCTTTCCTTTTTGCTTTGCTTTCCTCATTTTTCCTTTTATGATTGCTTTACGTTGGATTTTCTTCTTTTTCTGAAATTTCCTTATTTTCTGAAATTTCCTTCTTTTTTAAGTTTTCTGCTTTCTACTTTTGTCCTTCTTTCTGTTTTATGCTTATTTTTCTAAGTTGCTCTTCCTTTCTTTCCTTTTTCTTGATTTTCTAGATTTATGTGTTTTCTCTTTGACTTCTTCCTCAAGTATCTTCTCATCCTACCTTATCCACTAATGCACCCTAGTGGATCATTATCTTCATTTATTCAACATAAAAATATTAAATGCATCATAGATCATTATTTCAAGTGGATAACAAACTTTGGATAAAATTAAATGCACACTCCTAATTAATTAATTTCCTGGAATACGAAATTTAACCCCGTGATACTGAAGTTGTCTCCTCAACCCACAGGATTAGTTTGGTTAGGATCTTGATCCAATGTTCATTGTTGAGGGGACATGACAATCCTCCCCACTAAAGATTGCTTGTCCTCAAGCAATTTCAAACTAGGATGTTGTAAGATATGTTCTCCTTCCCAAGTAGCATCCTCACTAAGCAGTCCTTCCCTCTACACCAAAAACTATTTAAAGATTATGCTCCTTATATTCTTCTCTTAGACTTCCAAAATCCTCTCAGGGATCAACACCAAATTCCCTTCATTGTCAAGGGGTGGAAAGTCTTGTGAATCTTTGACTTGTTTCCCTATTGCTTTCTTCAAACAGGACACATGGAAAACATTGTGAATCCGGCTTCCCAGAGGCAACTCTGCTCATAAGCCACTTCCCTGATATTTCTCAAAACTTCGTAGGGGCCATAGAATCTTGGATGCAACTTCTCAGACCCTTTATAATTCAATGATAACTATCTATAGTGATGCAACTTCAAATATACCATATCTCCAACTTGGAAAGCTCGTTCAACCCTATGCTTATCTGCATGCACTTTTTGTCGATTTTGTGCTACCTGCAAGTTGTCCTTGAGAGTCCTAAGTATGTCTTGATTGTCTTGGAGCCAATCCTTTTCCTTCTGTGTCTTGCAATAACCAAATATCAGGTCAGAAAAAGTAAGTGCATCATATCCAGAAAGAGCTTTGAAAGGAGACATAGCAATCGAGAGATGAAAAGTAGTGTTGTAACAAAACTCTCCCAAATCGAGCCAAGTCGTTCATGACTTTTGTTCGCTAGTGACATAGTTTATTAAGTACACTTCCAGCCATGGGTTCACTTTATATGTTTGGTCATCAGTATGTGTATGTTAGCTATTTCTCATATCCAAACTTGTCCCTACTAACTTGAACATTTCTTGCCAAAAATTGCTAGTAAACTTAATGTCCATGTCACTGATGATGGACTTGGGTATGCCATGAAGTTTGAAGAATTATTTGATGAAAATTTCAGCCACTTGGTTGGCTGCAATATTAGTTGTGACATCAAATAAATTTTCATATTTAGTCAACCTATCAACCACAACAAAAATATTTCCTTTACCTTGGATTTTGGGAAGCTCAGTGATGAAATCCATCGATACACTTTCCCATTTCTACTTAGTTATGGGGAGTGGTTGTAGGAGCCCTGCTAGATGAGTATTGTATACTTTATTTTTATGACATGCCACACATTATATGACATACTCAATCACTTCCTTATTCATCCCTTTCCATGTGAACCTTTCCCTCACTTTCATGTAAGTCTTCACAAACCCCAAATGACCTACTAAAGGCACATCATGGGCAGCTTCAAGGATCTTCTTCTTTAATATGGATTCTAGACCTACAAAGATACCATCCTTATAATAAATGATATCATTGAGAATATTATAAGCATCATCATGGATTAATCCATCAAATAAATCACAACCAAATTGGTTCTTTGTGTATTCTACCCCAAGCTGTACTTTCCAATCATCTTGAAATTTGAGCAATGCAAGTGTGGGTTTTCTAGAAAGTGCATCAGCTACAATGTTCATCTTACCCTTTTTATATTCAATGTCAAAGTCAAATTCTTGCTCCTTGCTTACCCATTTCTATTTCCTATCATTCAACTCCTTTTGGGTTAAGAAGTGTCTCAAACTATTGTGGTCAGTCTTGATATTAAACTTACCTCCTACCAAATACTACCTGAACTTGACTAGCACATGCATGATGGCTAGCATCTCTTTGTCATAGACTGAATACAACCTTTCATGGGGCTGCAATTTCCTGCTCTCAAAGGCCAAGGGGTGCTTATTTTTCATTAATACTACTCCAATCCCATTCCCTGAAGCATAATATTCAAGAACAAAAGGTTGAGCAAAATATGGAAGTGCAAGGACAAGACAACTTCTCTTATTTTTAATAAAGACTGCTCCAATCCCATTCCCTAAAGCATAACACTCAAGAACAAAAGGTTGAGCAAAATACGGAAGTGCAAGGACAGGACAACTTCTCATTAAATCCTTCATTCTGTTGAACACTTTTTCATATTCTTATGACGAATGGAAATCTCCTTTCTTAGTGAGATCTGTCAAGCAGATGTCAACTTGGAAAAATAGTTTACAAACTTCTGGTATAAGTAGGTACATAGCCCAATGAACCCTCTTAGTTCAGTGATATTTTTAGGACTAGGCCAATATAGAATGGCTTGCATCTTTTCCATGTGAACCTTAACTCCATCTTGACCAATCACATGACCAAGATACAAAATCTCAGTCATTCCAAACTCACACTTGGTTAGCTTTGCATAAAATATTGATCTTCCAAGATTGTTAGTACAATATCCAAATGATGCAAATGCTCTTCCGGAGATCAAAATATCAACAAAGAAAACAAGTACATACTTACGGAGGTTCCTACTAAACACTCTGTTCATGCAAGATTGAAAAGTTGCAAGTACATTTGTTAGGCCAAAAGGAATAACTAGAAACTGAAAGTGCCCATGGTGACACCAGGAAGTTGTCTTTTGTATGTCCTCTTCTTTCATATTGATTTGATGGTATCCAGATCGAATATAAATCTTAGAAAATTATTTGGCCCCATGGAGCTCATCCATAAGCTCATAAATCCTTGGAATAGGATATATATTCTTGATAGTCTTCTTGTTGAGAGATTTGTAGTATATGCACACCCTCATGGTCCCATATTTCTTCTTCACAAGGACTACCGATGTGGAAAAAGGACTTGAGCTTACTAGAATGAACCTCAAGTCAAGCAGTTCCTGGATGGTTCTCTCTATTTCATCCTTGAATATTTTTGGGTGCTTGTAGGGGTGCACCTCGATAGATGAGGTTCCTATCTCCAAATCAATCTTATGCTCCACTCCTCTATCTAGAGGCCTACCATGAGGAAGGTCCCCAAACACCTTCTTATGCTTTTGGAACAACTTCTGAATGTCTTTAGGATAATGGGATACTTCAAATGAGTTTCCTTTTGTGGTGATTAGTAATTCTGCATCCCATTGAATATCTCCATGCCTTTTAATGGATCTCATATTCTTACTACTTGTTTTGGGTAGGTTTTGATCCCCTTCAACACTACCTCTTTTCCATTTTATCCCTTGAATATCATTTCAGGAATTTGGTAGTCTACTAATTCTTCCCAATGGAATGCAACCATTGTACTCCCAAAACCATGTTAGTGTCAGCCACATCAACAAAATAAAAGCTATCTGTAATGGTATCGTCTCCTACACAAATCTGCAATTTAGGAATCCATTTATAATAGTTCCTGCAATGATAATAGTGAAGCCTCCAAATTTTTCAGTCTGTAGCTTCCTCCTTTCGACCATAGTTTAATCAATGAAGTTGTGTGTTGCTCCTCCATCCACTAACACAGTGATGGATTGTCCTTGAACCACTCCTTTGAATCTGAGTGTATGGTAGCGAAGCACTCCTGAGAGTACTGCAATATTGCTCACCTCGGGAGTAGGTTCTTCTTCTGTAGTCTCATAGGCCACTTCTGCATCTACTGGGGCCTCTTCTTCTTCTTCATGAGCTTCACTCTGTGAATAAAATTCAATGTAGTGTGCCTTTCCTTTGGAACATCTATGTCCTGTAACCCATGGCTCCTGATAGGTGAAGCATAGGTTCCTTCTTCTCAACTCACGTCCATCCTTATCATAGTTATCATTTCTGAAATTTCCAGAAGGACTCTCCATTGTAGCCTTTGGTTCTTGAACTGAGTAGGAACAACAGTCCTTGGAGGAAATCTGGTCCTTGGAAGAGAGTCTTGCAAGTATCTGGTTCGACTTAGTACATCTTGCAAGGTATTGTGTCTGTAGGCTTTCACCAAGCCTTTCAAAGGTTCTATTAACTCTTCAATAAACAACAAGATCAGCCTAGATTCTGAAATATTAGAGACCATCACATCTAATTTTTGGAACTCAGAGATGTAAGCTTCAGGAGTTCCATTTTTCTTCACATGTGCTAGTTCTCTGAAGGTGATCTCAGGATCTCTTCTTTCGAATATTTAAACCAACCTTCTTTCGAATGTGGTGCGCACTGGTTTATTTATAGAGATTGGGTGAATTGATGAGAAATTATTCATAGCTAATGCACCCTCCTCGAGTGGATAATGAAAGATAGCTTTACGTCCTTTCCTTTTTGTTTTGCTTTCCTCCTTTTTCCTTTTCTGATCGCTTTGCTTTGGATTTTCTTATGTTTCTTCTTTTTTTGAGCTTTCCTTCTTTTTTGAACTTTCCTTCTTTTTTGACTTTCCTGCTTTCTTATTTTGTGTTGCTTTCTACTTTATTATTCTTTTCCTGAGTTGCTCTTCCTTCCTTTATTTTTTCCTTATTATCTAGATTTATGCACGCTTTCTCTTTGACTTATTCCTCAAGTCTCTTCTCAGCCTACCTTATCCACTAATGCGCCCTAGTGGAGCATTATCTTCATTTATTCAACATAAAAATATTAAATGCATCATAAATAGTTATTCCAAGTGGATAACAAACTTTGGATAAAATTAAATGCACACTCCTAATTAATTAATTTCTCGGAATACAAAATTTAACCCCATGATACTTAAGTTGTCTCCTCAACCCAAAGGATTGGTTGGGTTAGGATCTTGATCCAATTTTCACTGCTGAGGGGACATGCCATTAGATTTGGGGGTTTAGTGGGTTATGTGTTAGGAGGTTTAGGAGTAGAAGGTTAAATAAAGGTGTTTGAGGTTACAACGGTTTAGTGATATAGGGGTAAGGGGATTGAGGTAGTTGTTTCGGTGTCCCTTATGTGGGATACATTCAAATGAGTGGCATAATTTTATTGCATAGGTTCGCCACCTATGTGTTCTTTTTAATTCATAGGTAATATTAGAGGGAAGGAAGAAAGGAAAAATGAATGGAAAAGTGACAATACAACAACTCAATCAATATATTAGCTCCATCAATCTAATATCTCTATCAATATAATAACTCGATCGAGCCTCCACTGAACCACACATTAAACCTCGATCGATCTATTTAAAAAATGTGTAGAAAGGCTTGATCGAGGCTTAAAAATATATTTTTAGCCCCTTTTTTATTTTATTTTTCTGCTTTTTTTTCCAGGCCTAAACTATATCTTAAGATACACCTTAGAAAGCACACTTCAAACCAATGGAATTGTCAATGAATCATCTATTCATTGGCATACAATTTGCAAGTTTCTGAGTTCATATCATAATTTTTTCTTATTTTGTTCTGAAACTTATACTTACTAAACCATGTCCACAACTTTGAATCAACGCAAAGTTAAATCAGCAACATAAAATTATACAACAATTTTTTTTTGAAAAATACATATGCCCTAGACCAACATGTTCTCTTCAAAAGGGTATTTTTTATTTTTTTATTTTTGTAACCAGTAAAAAAGAGCTTACGTGCACACACGTGTGTGAAATTCAATTAAAATTTTCAACGGTCAATTTTGCAAATTAAAGAACATATATAATTTTTCATCATAAATTAAAAAAAATGTGCACCCCAGTGCATTTTTTGGAGATTATGCTAATTTTTTTTAAAAAAATTATGCATTTATCATTAAATTATTTTACGTGCACACAAACCACTTGTAAACTTGTTCTAAAATTTACAAGAACAAACCTATCATTAAATGCATTTTTGGCATATATATATATATCTATATAAACTACAATTTTCTATTTTGGTGTGTGTCTAAATTCACATAGCATTTTTGAGTTTTGAGGGCTTCAATTTAATGAATGAGTAAAAAAATGAATTTTCAGTGTCACTTTTGGCCAAAAGGTGTTACTTGTCTTCATGGATTCACCCGAATGCTATATAAGAAACGTAGAATTTACTACTAGAACCTATAAATTTTGGTGCATATTATAGTAAAAAAATGTATTTATGTAAATATAGGAGATGTTTTAGAGTAAAAATGACTAATTAGCAAAAAAAAATAGATAAAAAAGGACAAAAAATAGCCAAATGGCTTAATGTTGCCCCTAAAAAACACCCTTCTGATGGCATCATTTCATCGCAACCACTTGGTCAAAATTAGAAATGTCTCAATCAAAATTATAAATGGGTTAGTCTAAGTCATCCCATGTATGGTTGGATGATTATTCGAGTGATCGGCCACTCGGGTGCACTTGTGGGGAAGATGACTATGTATGTTTTAATGATGATATTTAGGAATGTAATAAAGGTACTTCATATGTAATTAATAAAAGACACATTTCAGCTCTTTTGTGCATGATATTTCATTTTTTAAACAATATATTTCCACCATTAATTATTCATGTATGGTTATGCCTATGCTTTCGTTGTTTATTTGGTAGTGTTGTATTGGATGATGATGAGAAAGGACAAGAATATGTCAAGTAGGAATGCATACATTGTTGATTTCCTTGAATAGGATGAAATATCCTTAAGAGCCTCTTGGAAATCAAATTACTCTATCTTGCATCTCATCTTAGTGATGGTTTTGATGATTAGAATAGACCCATCACTTATTATATACCACTTTGTAATATATACAATAGTTTTTTTGACAAACACATTAGTTTTCATATAAATATTTTGTTACAAATTCAATATCCTCAAATTTAAAGTGAAAGATCTATAAGCATTCACATATTCTTCTGTCATTTATGAAAGGATTCCAAGAAATTGAGCACTCTAAACTTTAAATCATTGTTTGGGTTTTGATTTTGACTTGATGATTCTCTTCATTATATCAAGTTAATACAACATTGTGCACCCAATCAATAAAATAAGGCCTCGATCAATCCCTTCATGTGAATAGATAGTTTTTCTCTAGTGGTTATGAAATTAAGTTCTTTGACAACGAATACCGTGAATATCCCCAATATTCTTTCTAAGTAAGGTGCCTTTTTAAAGAAACAAAAATATCAAATCACTTTGTAAGAAAATATTTCGCGATTAATTTCAAACTAAACTCAAATGAGTGCTTAGGTATTATGCAGTGTTGGTTCTTTAAGTGAACTTAAATATGCCTCTATACCTTGGTTGTTTTCACTTAGACTCATGGATGACAACCATGCATCAACTATTACCTTCAGTAGATAACTCTTTACTATAAAAATGCAACCTTATGTTTGAAGAGATGTCACCATAAATGCATCATTACCTTTCCCCTACACAAAGTAAATTTCCTTCGATCCACTACTTTAGTTAAATACTTTCTGGGTATTTTTGGGGCATCCTTATGGTCCATATGGGGAAACCCAGGCATGCTAGTTCAAATGAACAGCTATCACTAAATTTCCTATAGTAGAAAAAAAAACTAATGTCCATTCCAGGGAGACATGTGCATCATAACAATAGTAAACAACCTTAAATATTGAATTATGGGTGACATATGGATAATAAACACTAGTAAGAGGCTTAATTATTAGACCTTGGCATATTCTAAGTATAGTGTGGAATGATTCAGATTCTTTCAACAATGAATCTACAACCTAGGGATATCAACTTCCCCTTTTCATATGGCAACTAACCAATATCCTATTTTGCAATCATTACCTTATTTGGCATCATCCTTATTAGAAAAATTTCTCCTTTTATTCCGACGGTGATTGTTTGCACTCATTTGTAGTAACAATTAATTTTATGGTATGCATTAAGCATGTATTTAACTAGTCCTTTTGTAGTTTTGAGCTATCAATATATTATATTTCTTCAAACTCTAAATCAATAAAGTTTTTCTTGGTTCTTCTTGTGTACTTGCTTGTTATAGTATTCTGGTGGTCAATGTTTGGATTTTGTTGACTGCACTTTGTAAACATCATGGTTTGGTTTGTTTTTGTTAGGTTGTGGTACTAAATCTCATAGTTGTTATAATAGGTTCTCCACATCTTCTTTGGAATCTTAGTGTCTAATAAGTATAGATTTTGCATAAAGGTATTCCAAGTATGAAAAGGATAAAACATTGATTTGGTACCAATACCTTTATGAAAAATATGGATTTTGTTAGAATGATTTCATTGATAGAGCAATTTTTTCAACTTTTTGACAATCTATAGATTCTACAATCTTTTACAATGGGTGCATAATTGAGCCTTGAGGATGTTTTCCATTTTTCTTTGGTGCCCATGTGTTAATAATTAACAAGAATTATATGCAACAAGTTGTTTCATTGGTTTATATCCTCCATATGTCACAACTATTGCATGGTAAACATCAATATATTGGATTCAAGAGTGTTTTCCCCAAATTATATGATCCTTTGCATCATTGACTAGAATCTTCAACCTCTTTGAAATCTATCCAAAAGAACTATTCTAATAAAGTATTGTGAATCATACTATATTCTTATATCAGAAATAGATCAAGAAAACTCTTTAACTAATAGTGCAATAGTATTTGTTGGTTTATAAATTCCCAGTGCTTGACAAACAAATAAGTGCAATACCAAATAGTAGAAGGTATTGAGACCATTATTAGTAAGAAAAACCTTAAACTACTAGACACTTGTGATTTTCATCTTTTCACTTGATTTCATCCATGAGAGGAAAATGAAAATAGGACCTAATTTTTTTTCCTAACAATGCACATTCAAACAATATTAGTCCTTGTTGAGGTCCAAATGGTGTTTCACTATCTCATAATGTTGCATTGTTGGAACAAAATTGATGGGGGAAACCAAAAGCATCCTCATTTTTTTGTACTTTTTTCTTTAAATTAGACATATGTCACTTAACTGACTTGCCAAACATCTACACTATAGAATAGACATCATTTGTACATTGCTTAATTTAGGTAGGATCAATTTTCAACATTTTACTAATGTCGCTTAAGGGACATTTTTAACATCCAATTGTAGTCCTTTAAGCTACATTTTCAATCCATGTACACGTTTCCTGTTCCACATTCATAACATCTATCTAAAGTCCCTTAAGTGACATTTTCATAACGTTATGATGTTGAATAAATGATGGTATTGTAATGATGCTTAACTAACATTTTATTAATTTTCCCTTAACATTTAATCAATGCAAAAAAGTGTCGAATTGAGACTTCAAATTTAGTAGTGTCAATCTATGTTGACATGTGTCAAATTGGTACTTTCCTCAATGGTTATGTTGCATTGTGATGTTCAACAAGGTTTATGTCACATTTAGTTTTGTTCATTATTGTTGGATGAATTATGTCAAATCACTACATACCTTGATGGTTATGTTACATTTGACTTCCATCAAGGGTTTTGCCAACCTGTTAAACTAACATGTCAAACAAAATATCAACATGCTTAATATATGTCTATCTATGCTCATTGATTTATGTCACATTACATTGTTCCTCAAGCATTTTGTTGGATTGTGACAGTCATAAATATAACTAGAAAATATAATATCACTAACTAAATAGTTGATTATATATTGATATATATAATACAAGAAAATTAAAATATAAATCTTAATATTATTATGGTGATGCAGGAGCATTGCAACCATTCATTTGATTATTGAGATGGATTGAATTCGTCAAATCAAAGTGGGAGAAGTCGCATCATAGGGCCTAACAAGTCGAATTCAGGGAACCAAAATTTGGTCTTTTGAAGAGAAAAGTGAGGGAGGATCATTGTTGCATCAGTAAAAACATATCGAAGGCAATATTTAAGAGCTTTGTAAATAAGCTTTCTAGAAAGGGACCAATGGCGTGAAGACGATAGTGCATTGGGGAAAGTGTATAGGGTAGCATACTGTCAATGTGTGAAAGGGATCATTAGAGGAAGGTATGATGGAGGATTCACACTAGAACACGTGTAGTAACGTTGGAGGTTTAACATTAGAGTTACAACAAGGTAGAAAATATGGAAGGGTTGAAAGGAGAAGTCCAATAGACCTATTGGAGTTGGAATTTGGAGTATGACCAATGAAATATGGATGGACATAGTTAACTAGAGAGGTCCAAAAGAGTACTAGTGATGGAGTAGTGCCAATGAAGCTTCATGGTGAAGAAAATAGGGGTTGAAGGATAAGAAATTTAATGAAGGATTTATTTCATATTGGACATGATTTAATGGTGGATCCAATAAATCATTCCATAGTATGATTTGGAGGTTGGAGTTGAAGAACCAAATAGATAGTTTGAATTGTTCATTTAATAGAAAAGACCAATATTAAATGAGAGATGTATTCAAAACATGAGGAAGTTTCTAGTGTAGGTGGTGGAAGAATTCTCTAGAGGGAGAGAAAGCAAAAAGAGGAGGCAGTCTTGAAGAAGAGCCACTAGAGAGGCAAGAGAATAGGATGAGACACTAGAAAACTGTCTTGAGTTGTTGGAAATAAAAACAAAGTTAGAATATGTACTTGTAACTGTGTGTTGTAAGCGACCTGAGACTGAGACCAGGGGAATAACTGATGTATGCATATTGTAAATTAAAAAATTTCAAGTTAATGAATTGAAAGAGAAGTTGAGATCTCTCTCTCTCTCTCTCTCTCTCTCTCTCTCTCTCTCTCTCTCTCTCTCTCTCTCTTACTATAGAAAAATTTCTATGTTGGGTATGTGGTTCTCCATTTTTTCTTTTGGTGTGTGCATTTTGGCCCATGGGCCACTTTCATCAAAATGGTATCACATTAGAAGTGTCTTGCATGTGAACATTTCCATCTAGAGGGGAATGTTGGGTATAATAGTTTTAGGGAAATTATAGTTCCAATGGAGAAATTATAGTGTATAACTGTAAGAAAACAAATTATGTTTGGCAGTGGAATACATATACAAGAAAGAGGTAGAAGGAAACATCAAGGTGTTGAAATTGGTAAAGCTAGTCTTGATGAAGTGGCATAGATGGAAGTCCTTCAGATTATGTAGAGGAGAGGAATTGAGGTTGATACTTAGGACATTAGTGATGAAGAAAATGAATTTGAAAAACCCCAAGAAGAGTGCAAAGAATTTGAAGACCCTGCAGAATGAATTATAAAATGCCTAGAATAATTCTGAGGGAAACCTAAGATGGAGGTAGCTACATACTATGGAATTTTGGATCCATAAGAGATGATAGATTGGATCAGAGATATGGAAAAAATCTATGATATAGAGCAAATTAAGGACACTAAGAGGGTAAAGACAATTTGACTAAATTTAGAAACATCAGCCATCCTTATGGTGGGATTTTGTATAGATAGAAAGAATGAAGAGACGCAAGGATGGAATTAATGCTTGGGATAGAATGGTGGTTAAACTCAAGGATAAATTTATTCTTGTTGATTATATGTTAAATTTGTATAGAAGATTACCTAGTTTGTGGCAAAAGGAGATGATTGTGAAAGAATACACTGAATATTTCTACAAAATGTCCATCATATCTAGACACAGTGATGAAGGACAATAAGTTGTAGCAAGATACATTAATAGGTTAAAGTATGTTACTCAAGATGAGTTTGGTGTTTTGAGGATTAAGACAAATGGAGAGACCTATCAAGTATCCCTGAAGGAAGAATATACACTATTAAGAAGGAACCCCAGTAATAGTGTCAAGGAAACAATTAGAGGTAGAGAAAGAACGATATTTGGCAGAGGACAAAGTAGTGGGGAAAATAATGAATAAGACACTAGATTTGGTAATGAAAACCAAGAATCCATAAGAGGCAGTGAATCCAATATAGGTAGAGGAAATACTGGTGGCTAAGGAAATGTTGGAAGTAAGGGAACCAAAAGACCTATTGTGGTTTTCTAAAAGTATAAAAATCCTAGAAACAAGGCATATGAATGCCGTAAAAACATGCATACTATCAGGAATGAAGAGAGTATAAGAAAACATGTCACTAAGGGAGGTGAAGGTACTGTTGGTTTGATAGATAGAGATATTTTTAATGAAGCTCAACCAAAAGTTGGAGGCAATTTAATGACTAGGAGAACGTTATTGAAGCTTTCTAACCAGACAAAGGAGGAACCAGGCTAGAGGAGGATCCAAACTAGAGGAAATCAATTTTCAAGACAATGTGTAGAATTGGACGTAAGTGTTCTTCTCTAATTGTAGATGGAGAGAGCACATGGAATTTTGTCTCTGCACATATTCTAGAGAAACTGAAATTGAAATGTAGGGCACACCCACAAGCCTATAGGGTCTCATGGTTGCAAAAGGGGGACCATGTCACTATTTCTCAACAATATTTGATAAATTTTAATATTGTGAATTATGATGATAATATGATGTGTGATGTAGTACCCATGGATGCTTGTTCTCTATTGTTGGGAAGACCCTATAAATATGACAATAATATGATATATGATGGATATAAGAACACTTAGATTTTGGTGAATAATGATGGTGATAAAACTAGGATTTTACCCCTGAAGGAGAGTAGAAGTGATAAGAGTATCCCTACTAACTATTTTAGAAAAATAATCATGTTGTGTTTAGATAGAGAATTTCTAAGAGAAGAAAGAAGAGTAAACTGTTTTTTTGTAGTCATACCAAAAGGACTTAGTATACAGGTGCACAAAGAATATGTTCATATGAAGGTTGAAAATATGTTGACGGAGTTCAAGGAAGTTATTTCTAAGGAGATGCCAAAGGGATTACTACTTCTAAGGAGTATATCCAACCAAATTGTTCTTATTCTAGGTGTGAGTTTGCTGAATAAGGAAGTACATAGGATGACACCTATGGAGAATGAAGATATGAAACGACAAGTTCTGGAACTATTGGAGAGAGGGCTAATATATGGATGTTTTAAATCATGTGAAGTAACAACTATACTTACACCCAAGAAACCAGGAAAATGGAGGATGTGCACCAATTCAAAGGAGATCAATAGAATTACAATTAAGTATATATTCCCATTACCGAGAATGGATGATTTGTTTGATTGCTTGAGTGGAGAAAGGTACTTCACCAAGATAGATTTGAAGAGTTGGTATCACCAGATAAGGATTCTATAAGGAGTTGAATGGACTATTGCATTCAACATGAGAGAAGGACTGTATGAATGGATTTTCATGCCAAGATCATCTTGCGGATCTAAGACAAGTGTTACAATTGTTCAAGTAGGAAAAGTTGTTGATAAATATGCATAAATGTTATTTTATGAAGGAAGGATTAGTATATTTTGGGTTTGTAATATACAAACAAGGATTATAATTGGACCATGACAAGGTGAAGGAAGTTATAGATTGGCCAGTATCTTAAAATGTAACAAAGGTAAGAAGTTTTCATTGTTTAGTTAGTTTTTACATAAAGTCTATGATAAATTCAATGGAAATTATGCACCACTGATAAATTTTATGAATAAATGAGAATTCTAATGGAATGCAGTTTCTCAAAGAGAATTTTTTAAGCATAAGGTAATAGAGAGGCCAATATCTGTGTTACTTGAATTTGAAAAGTTTTTCCAAGTGGACTGTGATGCTAGTGGAATGACCATAGGGGCATTGTTGAGTCAAGAAGGAAAACCGATTGCATTATTCAGTGAGAAGTTAAATGAGGATAAGTAGAAATATGCAGTTAGTGACCATCAATTTTATGCAATTGTACATGATTTGAAAAAGTGGAGCCAATATATGCTTCCCAAATAATTTATGTTGCACACAAATCATTAGGCTTTGAGATATTTAAATCGACAGTCGAAACCAAATCAAAGACATATGAAATGGGTAGAGTTTATGAAAAGTTATGTTCTTGTATATATTAAATCATATATCAGGAAAGTCAAATAGAGTGGCTAATGCATTGATAAAGTGGAATACACTGTTGTCTGCTACGCCAGTGTAAGTAGTAGGTTTGGAATAAATGAATAGTCTCAATGAGATAGACACAGATTTTTCTAAGGCTTGGAGAATAAAAAACAAACCATGGATTTACGAGTGGGGAAATAACACCCTTCCTAGAGTATTTTATCCAAGAAGGATTCCTTCTAAGGAATCATAAACTGTGTATACCAAATGGATCATTGAAAGAGAATTTGATCCAAGAGATGCATAATGGAGGAATGAGTGGACACTTTTGATTTGATAAGAGAAATGAATTGGTTGAAATAGTATTGGTTGGGATTGGCTAAGGATGTGAACAGATGGGTAGCACATTGTAGAATTCTTTCATCGGATGTGAAAATATGGGTCACTCCTTCTGGAACATAGCCCCAATACTCATCGTTATAATTGATTCTTCCATACATTCACTAGGCATCTTTGGTGGGTTCATAATCACTGAAAAGAGAGATATAAGAAGGCCCAATGACTATTTGAGAGAAAGGACATTAAATCAATTAAGGTATATGCACTTTTTATTTTTATGATGTATTGTCATATAAATGGAATTAAAAAGACACAACTCTTGGCATCACTTGCACAAAAATTGACACATACCCTTACAACTATGCCATATTACATCTGTTATTGTGGTTATTTTTTGCATATGTTCAATTGTGTTTAATTCCATTCATACTCACTTACATTGGATCAAACAATCACAAGCATTGATCCTACATGCACATCACACTCTATTGTCAGGTTTATTAAATCTATTTCCCATTAGGTAAATGTTTTCCATCCACAAACCTATACACTATACAATGTGGCTAAATAGAACCTTCTAGCACCTCTAACATCGGTGGCTCATCAAACAATTCCAAACCCTACATTTGGTTAAATGATGTATGGACCATACAGACCCATGTTCTGCAATATAATTCAAGCGCAGCTCGCCCCACCATATCTAGTGGTGCTACAAGATCCTACATCCATGTCTTATGGGGAACCTAGACCATATATTCCTACCCCCATTTATAACCCATATTTTTTTGTTCCTCGGTCCACTTGGTACCCACCCCATGACTCATGTTGGGGTTAATCTAGTACAACTATATCCCACGCAACAAACAAAAAAAATTGTGTAGTTGAACGCAGCTAATCCTCCTTATCCACAAAATGAGGGGAAGAAGAAAGGATAGAACAAGCATAACTACAATAAAGGGTAGTGGGGCAATCCACCTCCCCCAAAAACCAAGAGCACAATGAATTAGAATGAGGGGACCAATAACCCCCCCAAGCACGGAAATAACATCAACCTTAGGAAAAACATCCCTTGTTCCATGTGGAGAGAATACGTACATTACACTTATCATTTCCCATTGATACCAGAGTGTAAACAATTGATTGAGTCCAGGAAAAAGACTACTGCCAACTCTGCTGAACAAATAAATGCTCCACAATCTAAACAAGATATGTTGCAAAATTCCTTTCCAATCAAGGGGATGTATATCAATAGAAGGAACCTCTCCCCCTAGGTTATGGAACCTTCCAAAAAATTTGCATGATTATCGCCGAATTCAATATTCAAACCCATTGCAATAGTTATGGAATGCCTCACCCTCCACATAGGGAGGATGTACCATCTACCTCTAGCATGACTTTACAGATACCACGTCCCAGCAATGAACATATCCCTTGGATCCGAAAACCACCACTTCAATGAACTACCCATAAATCCCACATGAAAGCTGCTCACAATTACAACACCATGCATTATTTGGCCCAATCCCCCACCACCATGTCAATTTCATAAGTTCTTCAGTATTTACCTTCCCAAAAGAAGGAATTATTATCTACGTTACATGTAATTTATCCCTTTGATCCATGCTTAATAACCTTCAACCTTTACAATGGTGAACCACAACTACCCTCATCAATTGATTTCCAAATTCCAGTCTCTATCAAGGACATTAGGACATTATCATTCATCGATGCATAGTTGATGAAGGAAAATATTCTTACGTGATATCAACACATGTTTGTAAATTCATCGGATCACCATACTTGGTCCCATCATCTATCACCCTTCGCACTTATGATGGTTTTTCATCAAAACCACAGGTCTATACTAGAATATTCCCATTTAGTTGGGAGGAAAAATGGTTCTCCTAGATATCAAAGTAGTCAAAACTCAACTCGATTACACCATCCTTTTGGTACTTAGCTACATGTACACCATGAAGGTGGTGTCCAAATTTGTTTTTCGCATCATGATGTTTCCCCACAATGGGAAAATAGTCACCCTCGACCAACTCAATTACTATGAGCCTTTTCTTAAATCAAACCTTGATAATGTCCTACCCATTATACGATCAAAAACCTATTCATCATGTATGATATCATTCCTATCATTTACAAAGGTTCCACCTTATTGGAGGCATACTCTGGCAATCCACTAGTGATCCTAGCAATAGTGGATGGTCTCATGTGCACCATCTTCACATCAACACCAGTACCTCAACTTGAACACAATCAATATACCAAATAGATTGTCACTCCCTCACCTCCTTAAGTACCACCTATGGTTCAAGCCCCCTTCTTGTTCATCCACTTGAGAGTACAAGGAAACCTAATCATGGCTATGCTCACATTGTAGGGGATCACATTGGGAATACCGGTATGGTATTTAACACCACCATACCAAGAGATAGTACCAAATCCATGTGCACATTTCAATTTCACATTCGTTTCACCTACAAATGCACCATCAATAGTAATTCTAGGAATGGAGCCACTTGTGATGATTCCATTACTAGTTACACACAAATACAATGATGGGGGCATCAACCAACCAAATTTTAAAGGTCCAGTCATCCCGAGAAACACCCCTAACCCAGAGTCAACCAACCTTGAACTTTGTGCAGTAGATTAGGGTATGCAACAAACCTTTTACCCTCATTACCAAATCTTAGAATCTTACTCAATGCACCCATAAGTGCCACCCACGCAACTTTTTCTTCAGTAAGGCGCACACTAGATACCCCTTTGGTGGCCACCTCCAAACCAAAGACAAAAAATTGCACACTAACCATGCATGCACAATTTGTTCCCAATTTGGTCACTACACACATCATTGTCCCAAACTCCATTGATTTTGGGATGCATTGGCAACAATTTCTCTTACACACCCTCTCATCGATAGACCTCACCTAGCCTTACAAGAGACCATGTATATCAGTTTTATCACTACGTTAGAGGCATATGAGAAACACCACACAGGGTGCTTATCATGTGGGAATCATACTCACATGATATCGGTCATTCGAAGTGTGGTTCCACCTAACCACACTTTTTGGATACCAATCCTATCCCATACACTCATTTTATCATGTACTACTCATCTATGTTGATCGTGTGCATTGCTAACTCACTACTCATTCCAGTGCCCCATTTTGTGTGCCAAATGGGTCATCCTCCGAGAACAAATGTGGTTACAGGAAAAATATTCTCCTTGCATGACAAACCCACCATATCTACCTCAAGATGAGAAACTACCACCCACACAGGATGCAACTGACCATGTTGATATTCTCAACATGCCATTGTTTTCAATCTTGTATAGTAGTGACAACACTTCATCAATATCATAAGAGGAAATTCAAGGTCCATTCCCTCCTTGGTGTACTGTGAAGGAAGTGTTATCTCGTAAATAGGGATGATGCAGACCTTAGAGAGTTCATGACTGCATATTTCTTTATATAAGTTTGAATACATGTATATCTACAGTAGGAGTGCAATCCCTTTAAGATTTTTGACTAAATATATTTTATATTCTTTAAGCTCTGAATATATTTTATAATCTCTAAGTTTGTATCCTCACTCTATTTCCTGAATGGTATTCGTTATATGATCCTCTTTCTTGAGTGGAATCTTGTTATAAGTGTGTTCGATGCCAAGAGACCGCAATCTAACACATTTCTTTGATGGGCATCGATGAATCAGTTTCACGAGAAGGGAGGTTGCAATCCCTTTTGGATATGATAACGTCTTTCCGTTATTATTTGTTTTACTTTGATTGTAAGTTCATAAACTTGTTGATATTATAAACATGTCTGGAATAAGCCAGTGAGGGAAAAGCCCTAGGCTTGAGGAATTGTTGCATTTAGATATACCTTGATATTATATAAAGGTAGGGATTGATCCAGCAATGACGCAATCCTTGGTTTGTTGCATATGTATATGTAAGAGGTCAACTAGGGAGAAAAACATGTATGATAGGACTGATCCTATATAGGAAGCAAACCTTGGCACAATCTTTGCTCTTATATTGAGGTAAGAATATGTTTGTATATATCTATGCTTGAAGGAAGTCAAGAGAGGGCGTAGGGGAGTTAATACTTAAATAAAATGTGCACTTCATAAACTTGTGTATGGTAAAGGAAGGGCATAGCCCCATACTACTATGATAATTTACAATAGATTACAAATACATATACATGTTCGGTTCTTGATTAAGGGTTAGTTTTAGTCTCTTGTGTTATAAGAGAGCAAGAGGGACTTCGGCGTAGCAAAGCTCTTACCTAGTGGATTCATTGCCGAGCTCAGGGATGGTCTCTCGGTGGAAAGAATACATGTCGAATAGAGAACCAAAAGGTTTGGGGGAATGTTGTTTCAAGCCTTCAGTCAAAAAAAACCCTAATGAATCAGATAAGTACTCTATTGATGTGTTGTCAATATTATTTACCATATTTTATAAAGATCTATCTCTGCATGCGATGGTTTAAGAGATTTCATTGTAAATGTTCAATGATTTAACGTTCATATGGAAAGGAAAATTGTAATGTTTTTAAGAAGTGTTATTATTGTTATGATTCAATAATCGTTATGATTCAATGACTAGGACAATGGTTACAATTCGGGATTAACCATATTCTTTATGTGTAATTGAACAAATATAATTAATAGATAAGCTTCACATTAGTTTACTATATTATTTAGTATCAATCTTAAACTATTAGATAATGAGCCATAGTTTGAATTGACTATTTGTGAGAATACATTTGATGGAAAGATGCTCAAATTATAATGTTTTAGTCTCTTGGTTACTTTAATTTAGAAACATTGCATAAGCATTATTCCAAGGGTTATTTCATAGATAGATAGATAGATAGATAGATAGATAGATAGATAGATAGATTGATTGATTGTTAACTTAGAATATGTTATTGTATATTAAGATAAGCATTGTTATCAAGAATTACATTAAAGCTATAAGATTTGTTAAGAGATATAACATATGCTTTAACTAATGTTTTAGTATGTGTGTTCTACATAGAGTAAACTATATGATCTGATGTATATTGGGAAAGATCAACTACACACATACAATATATGTAATGTGCAACTAAATACTTTTATAAGAAGGATACATTATTTGTTTAGTAATATTTCATACATGAATAGAATAAATATAATTTGAAGACGAGATACTTATTGAATGGATGAGTTAATTGTATGTAATCTTCATGTATGGAGGTTATGATGCTTTAGATTAAGTGACATATTACAAACACATTTATGAGTTTTGATGCTATCTTATATTATAGCTAAAAGTAGATCTAGAAGGTATCTTCACATATGCTTGTTAATGATGTTCAGGTATACTGATAAGTTCATATTTTAAAACAATGTTAATTAGTATGATTGAAAACCTACAAGGTTATAAGTACCTTTTGTATAAAGTAGTTACCTTAGAAGTAATTGTATGATGTTATATAATTGTTAATTAGTTTCCATACTTTCAATTTCGATTGGGTAAGAAATGGTATTAGACAACGATTATATATTTCAGTAATAATAAGGATTCAATAATCATTGTCGCTAACTTATTAGTTTGTTGGATGGTGATTAAGGAAAATTTGTATGCCCCATTTCCTCATAATTTCATAGAGGATTTTAGCTAAATTACAAGTGGTATCAAAGTGGAGTAACAACACTACAGCCTAATGGACTCACAAACATATAGGTATGATGTGTGCTCTATGAAATATTAAGTATTAAATGCAAGTTGTTTGTAGCAATTGTTTACCTTGTTCGATATGCATGGCTTAAGTTGGTTAATTAATATGTTTTATTGAGTATAGAAAATGTAGACTAGATGGTTCAGATTGATATTCAAAGCATGTAAAGGGGCATCAGAGACTTAATTCTATGATAGAAATGAGTTAGTAAATATGTTATTGTAAGTGTTTGATTGGGAAAAGTATATACTATTTACCCCCTTGTATGAGCATAAAGTCATGACCATAAAGAAGCATGTATGCATAGAAGTAACAATTATCTTATGTTATAGAATTTTATAGACAAACATGAGTGAACAAAAAAAACCATGAAACTGTGTAAAAGCAATAAAGTGCATATACCATATTGGTATGATGTAGCTAACTTGATTAGGAAAATAAATGTTTGAAATATTTGAATGCATAATGCTGAAGGTTTTCAATAAAAAAAATGATGTATTGAATTATGAATAAGTTTAATTATGCTATAGGAAACATGACTTAAGTTGATTATGTTGAATATTTTATTAATCATAGATTAAAAGACATCATTGATAATGGAATATAAAAGGTTTCCAAAAACTTCGCATGACTAGTTGAATGTTGTGAAGAACCTTCAACAATTAATTGATGAAATACACGATATATCAGATCACATAATATTTTTATTGATCACATGCCACTTCCAGGGGGAAACCTCCTTTGAGCAAGCTCAATACAAAATAAATTCACGGTGCCTTCATTGGCCTCAACACAAACTTATATACTAAGTCCAGGCACCAATACTATGGGTCAATATTATGAGCCAATACAAACTATGTATCAACAAATACTACGGGATGAGTTACAAAGCATATGTGTCCAACAACAATAATACAAACTATGGATCAACAAATACTACGGGGACAACTTACAAATCATAAGCGTCCAACAACAATATAATAACAAAGTAAAGTGAAGGGTTGACATGGTTTCCTAACATCCCCTCCCCCTTAGAAAAAGCTTTGTCCTCAAAGCTTTAGATGTGGAAATTGTTGTTGAATATGAAGGAGTGGTTCCCATGTAGCATTCTCTGGTTGCATTTCGTTCCACTGAATTAAGACCTTTGTGGTAGAGCAAGAGCGAAGATGATGAGTGTTCTTATTGACGATGGCCTCCAGCTCCAAAGGGATGGATCCTTCATTATCCAGTTCAAGAAAAATAGTTTGTCCTCTGATGCTGGTGCGAAGAAATTTCTTCAAACAAGAGACGTGAAATACTGGATGAATGCAGGAAGAAGGAGGAAGTTCCAATTTTTAAGCAACAGACCCATTCTTCTAAAGAATCCTATATGGCCCATAGAACTTTGGAGTGAGCTTATGAAACCCTTTTAGTTTCAGGGAGGATTGCTTGTAAGGCTGGAGACGAAGAAAAACCATATCACCTACTTGAAAAGTGCACTCAAAACGATGCGATAGGCTTGTTTCTTCATGTGATTTATTTCCATGTGAATATTGTCCCACAAAATGCGAAGAATCTGATCACGGTTGCGAAGGAACATGTCGACTTCTTGAACTGGTGAACTGTTGAGGGTGTATGGAAGAAGAACTGGCGGTGCCTGACCATAGACTACTTCATATGGATTCATTTTAGAGGTAGTGTGGTAAGAGGTATTGTACCACCATTCAATGAGAGGGATCCACTTTTCCCACTGATGTTGTTGTTCAGAGGTGAAGCAATGAAGATAAGTTTCTAAGCATTTATTGATAATTTCAGTATGACTATCTGTTTATGGGTGATACCCTGAACTCATCTTCAATTTGGTGCTAGTGTGGTGAAATAGTTCTGTCCAAAAATGACTGGTGAAAGTCGCATCACGATCTGAGATAGTGGAAGAAGGGATTCCATGAAGACGAAAGATTTGGTCCAGGAAAATTTGAGCGACTAAGGAGGTTGTATAGGGATGGTTGAGAGATAAGATTTTGTTCTCTCAGATAACATCAGTATTACATTTGGTTTCACAGCAATAGCATATACATGATCACTGAAAAAACAACAAGCACGGCATAAACATGAGAGACATAGATTTATCCTGGGAAACCCTCATGGGGTAGAAAACCCAACAAAGCTTCCTCAATATAGATGATCAACAAATACAAAGATGTATTCCCCAGACAGGAGCTCCTTCTCCTCCTATGTAGATCCCTCTCTCTCCTATGCGCCAATAACAAGTGAGTGAATGAGTGATACATGAGGAACACACCTCCTCTATTTATACTCATCTTCTAACTGAATTTTCACCCTAACTGGGCCGACCTATCCTAAGAGAGTCTAATAACCCCTAAAAAACTAACTCAGGGCTGACCCCACAACGGTGGTCTAATAACCCTAGTTACCATATTCTCTCAGAGGAATAAACATCTTTGGATATACAATAGGGTCTCCACGGAGGAATGAAACATCTCTAGAATAATAAAGTACAAATATAATATTCTTATAAGTTACAATATCTCAACACTGCACCTTAACGAGAAGGATATTATAACAACATTTGCAGGAGCACGAAGTCATCAACTACATGATACATGATACATCTATAAATCATTGGAAGCTTTCTTTAACATCATCAGTAAGTCAAACAGTTACTAGAACATCTTCAAATCTTCAATATTGGAATATCAACATCTTTAGTACTAAGTCTTCATCTTCTGTAGCATCCGAACAGCTACAACAACAACATCATCTGGATCTCTTGATCAACAACATCATCATCTGGATCTTCACGATCAACAACATCATCATCTGGATCTTCTCGATCAACTATATTAGCATCATTGATACAAGTATCCACATCATCAATACATGTATCCTCATCATTGATACAAGTATCCACCTCATCGATACAAATCAGTCCCCCTTTCGAGGAGGGTCCTTCTAAACTACACAAATCTTGTCTCGAAAATACTCAAACTTTAATTGAGACAGAGGTCAATACATCAGGAACTTATTCGTCAGTGCTCACCTACTCGAGATTTATACCTCCTTTCTGCACCATATCCCGTATATAGAAATATCAGATCTCTATGTGCTTTGACTTATCATGGAAGAATGGATTCTCTGGTTCCAACTTTGGTTGCCACAAGGAATCACAGTGGGGTCCATCTCTAAGTCAACCAATCCTGATAACAACTTCCAAGGCCATATCGCTTCATAACTAGCAAAGCAAACATCTGAATATATTCCACTTCAGCTATGTTGAGAGCCACACTAGACTGCTTTCTGCTAAACCATGAGATCATGGCAGATCTCAGACAATAACATCCTCCCGATTTGCTCTTCTTGTCTGATACACTTCCTACCCAATCATCATCTATGTAGCCATACAATCTGAATTCATGATCTCCAAGATAACATAGACCAAAGTCTATCGTACCCTTTAGGTACCTCATCACATGCTTTGCAGCTATCAGGTGAACATGTCTAGGTTCCACTAGATATTGACTCAAGGTGTTCACAACAAAGCATATATCTGGCTTGGTATTCGCCAGATACATCAATGACCCAAGAATCTTTCTGTCCAAAGTCACATCCACTAACTCTAATGACTCATTAGCTAATAGCTTCAAGTTGGAATCCATGGGATTGGCCATGACTTTGCATTCCAACATATCAAATCTTTTCAAGATTTCCACGGCATACTTTCCTTGGTTGAGAAATATTCCCTTTTTGGGCCTTGCCATACTTGTAGACCTAGGAAGTAATGCATCAATCTGAGATCTTTCATCTCAAATTTTGTAGCTAGCTCATTTTTTCTTTCCATGATTCGTTTCTCATTCCCTGTCAGAAAGAGATCATCCAAATACAATAATAGTATGATAGGTTCATCATCCATAACCTTAAGGTAAAGGTTAATATCAACTTTACTTTTGGTAAATCCCAAGCTTGTCAAGAAGCTATCAATTCTCCCTCTATGACTGAACATCATTCATACTCTGCATTGAGATCTTCTGCATATCTATCCGTGCCATCTCTCGTCAGATGGGTCTACTGATATGAGCCTCAAGAACATTTGAACTTTGTGGTGAGTTCCTTCTTGCTTCCATCTAAGAGAAGAATGTCATCTGTATATAGACACCATCTTCAACCTTGTAGCAAAGGTTGAAATCTTCATCACCCATGGTGATCATTAAGCTCATCAAATGACTATCGATCCTGGGTAACCATATAGAGCTTTCTTCAATTGGATCCTGGGAGTTTTCTCGATTTGAACTTCTTCTTCAATTACACCATTAAGAGAATGGTCTTATCTAGACATTTGGAGCAAATATTTTGTCATGATCCTCTTCCTCTTTCTAAGAGAATTTTCTAACCATGAGCTCTCTATAGTATGTTTCATTTGTAAGTCTTCTTGTTGAACATCCATCACCTGTTCAGTGTTCATCATTCTTCATGATCTATCCTACAAATCAAAGTTAATTACATGATTAGTAATACTTCATAATCATCAAATCATGTTGACATGATAACCTATTATGCATACTGATATGATTCACATATTTATGTAGCTATCTTGACCGATATTTTGGCACGACACTTTTCCATATCCTGTATGCATACAGTGGCTATCTAGATGCCTTCCATCTCTATCAGAACATACTATCAAGAGCATGCATAGCTCTCAACATGTCAGCAAAGAGGTTTCATTCTAGAAAAACAACAATCGAATGTTTGACCAACTTACCCATCATATGCAGATTAGTAGTATACTATTCAATGCTATATGAAGGATTACACTATGCATGATATATTCTAGGAATACAAATATGCATACAACTATTACGAGCAATATCATTAACTATTCAGAGATTCAAATAACAACTCAATCACTTATCTATTATGTTTGTGAGGTTGCCTCCCGCTTGATCTCTATTTTATGGTAGCATCATTATATGATATTGAACTTCTATCCATTCTGTACCACTATGCATGCTTTAGTGTGCACTAGTGTCATCCTCATGATCTCATACATAATCATACATTCATTAGTATAATCTCAATACTATCGAAACATTACGATTCTAAATTATTTTAACTATGTATGGTCATGATTATTTCATACACAGGTATACTTACATAAGATCCTATCATAAAGTAGGATTCTAACTTGATATAGGAAAACATACCTGGATTATCATGCTTGGTTATGTCTTAACATACACATACAATATCTTCTTTGTTCTCTTCAATGATTTAGAGATCTTGTGCTAGATGCTGCATATCTCATAAGTTAAGCATAGTAGAACAAAGTCATACATACCTTGTAAGTAGAGCTTCTATGTGGTCAAATACTATGGATGAGTCTTTGTCTTCATGTCATCATGGTCATAGAGCTTGATTTGTCTTTCTTGATGTACTTGTATCTTGTTAGTAGACAACATCATCCTCATACAACACCACAGATGCATTAGTCCAATCATAAGTGTCATAACCCTAATCAATGAACATCTTCTTATCATTCACATGCATTCATACTTTTACTAAGGTGATCAGAAAATCTAAATCTAATCATGATTGTACTAACCTCAATAATATGAAGACAAACATATTATGAACTTAATCATGAAACGGATTTCAAAACATACATGTATCTTCTCAAGTCATACCTGTCGAGTAGTCTTCTCTATAAGGGTAAAACCCTAACCATCCAAGGTAGAGCACTTGTAAACATCTTATGTATGTTCATGGTGCTAGGATGATAGAATATCGGTTCCATTTAAACCTTCTTCATTGTTTCCCTATAAGTCTCCCAACTTTGCTAGGGTTTATTCTTACTTGGAAACCCTAATTTTCAATCTCCTTCCTCCCACAACATTTTGATGGAGGATCAATATCTATGATAAATGGATTCCAAATCCATTATCAAAGCTTCCAATGTTGTATCAGGTGTCTCCAACATTGTATTAGGTCCTTCCAGACCTAAACACTGAAAAACCCTAAATGAGATCTTCTTCCTCCTATTCCTTGATTTCCTTCGTTGAGCCATTTTAGATGTGTTGTATTGTTTTTGGTTCATCTTTGAAATTTCAGATCTATGGCATCTGAAACTTTGGCCTGTGGTATCCTGACCTGTCATATTTCCAACCCCATAGGTGTGAGATTTAATGGATTCTCTTAGAGAGAGTTATTCCACGTGTCGCAACATGACCTATTTATGGGATGAAACAACATAGAGAACTTTTATGGAGTGCCACGTGTCAATGTTTAAACTTTGGCCTCTGAAAAGTAGACCTGTCAAACTACAGTCCATTCCCTAACTGCCAATTTTTACAAAATTTCATTTGTAGCTTCCGAGCTCGAGATATGACCTTTTTCCCTAGGTCACATGTTTAGGACTGCATTCTGGAAGAGGCAAAAACCCTAACTTGTACAGATCATAAATCACAAAGTACAATGAATATGAGGCTGAGATTTAGACAAAAAGTACAAGGGGAGGTTATCTTCGTATTGTAAAAGTTTCAGATCCTGAACCTTCTCCAAAATGGATTTATAGTGAAAGTTCCACGATGACTAGGTTTTTCTATACAAAACCCTAACTTTCAAATTGTCGCAAGTGAGACAAGTGTTGTACGTGCCACACATTGCGTTCCTTCAGGATAGCTCTAATACCATGTTAATATTCAATGTGCTAAGATAGATAACATTAGTATTACATTTGGTTTCACAACAATAGCATATACAACATCAGTGAAAAAACAACAAGCACAGCATAAACACAAGAGACACAAATTTATCCTCGGAAACCCTCATGGGATAGGAAACCCAACAAAGCTTCCTCAAAACAGATGATCAAAAAATACAAAGATATAGTCCCCAAATAAAAGCTCCTTCTCCTCCTATGCATATCTCTCTCTCTCCTATGCGCCAATCACAAGTGAGTGAATGAGTGATAAATGAGGAACACACCTCCTCTATTTATACTCATCTTCTAATTGACTTTTCATCCTAACTGGGACGACATCTCCTAAGAGAGTGTAATAGCCCCTGAATAAATAACTTAGGGATGACCCCACAAGGGTGGTCTAATAACCTTAGTTACCACATTCTCTCGGAGGAATAAACATCTCCGGATGTACAATAGGGTCTCCATGGAGGCATGAAATATCTTCGGAATAATAAAGTACAAATATAATATTCTTAGAAGTTACAATATCTCAACACAAAAATGATTATATTTGGAGAGCAATCAACCACCACCAAAATCATTGTCTTCCCTCCAGATTTAGGGAGCCCTTCAATGAAATCCATATAAACATTTGTCCAAATCCATGTAGGAATGGGAAAGTGTTCGAGCAATCCCGGAAGTAGTGTCATTTCACCCTTATTATGTTGGCAGGTATCACATTTAGCCACCATTTGTTGAATTATCTTTTTCATTCCCTTCCAAAAGAAGTTAAGTCATGCCCGCTCATACGTTTTGAGGAACGCAGAGTGCCCTACAGATAGAGAAGCATGGAGTTCATAGAAGACATCATGTTGAATATCTGTGCACTGCAGAAGCACCGAACGACCCTTGTATCTTAGAGAAGAACCATCCCAATATTAATGTGGTACAACAGAAGAGTTTTGTCCAAGTGTTGGATGATTTGAGATAATGAAGAGTCATTGACATAGCCCTGTTGAACATATTGCAACCAATTTGGTACATACATAGACATAGCTGAAAGAGAAACTTGGTCATCAAATGTGAGAAAAAGAGCATTCACCACAATATTGTCCTTACCCTTCTTGTAAGTGATCTCATAGTCATACCCCATGAGTTTGCTAACCCATTTCTATTGTGCTAGGGAGAATACACATTGTTCCAGGAAATATTTCAGACTTTGGTGATCAATCTTGATGCAGAAATCATTTGCTAATAGGTATGGTTGCCACTTATGTACTGCATGCAAAATAGACATCATTTCCTTCTCATATGTAGAGGTAGCTAAATTGTTACCTGAAAGGGATTTTCTGGTGAATGCAATGGGATGGTCACCTTGAAGGAGAATGACACCAAGTCCATTTCCGCAAGCATCACTCTCAATAGTGAAGGGATTCAAAAAATCGTGCATAGCTAGAACAGGTGTAGTACACATAGCTTGTTTCAGTTTTTCAAATGCACACTCAGTAGCAGGTGTCCATGTAAAAGCATCATTTTTCAATAGAGTAGTCAATGGAGCTGCAATATTCCCATAATCCTTAACAAACTTGTGGTAGTATCCAGTCAACCCCAAAAAAGCACAAAGGCTCTTGAGTGTCTAAGGATGCGGCCAATTGTTCATGGTAGTGATTTTGGCAGGATCCACATGAACCCCTTGTGCTGAAATAATGTGCCTGAGATACTCTACTTGATTCTGTACAAAAACACATTTAGACTGTTTGGCGTGGATATTATGGTCAAAGAAAAGTTGCATTACAAGATACAGATGTTGGAGATGTTCAGCCCATGTTTTACTGTAGATGAGGATATCATCAAAGAAGACTAGAATGAATTTCTATAAGTAGGGTCGGAATATTTTATTCATCAATTCTTGCAATATGGAACGAGCATTAGTGAGGCCAAAGGGCATGACCAAAAACTCATAGTGCCCATCATGTGTGTGGAAAGCTGTTTTAGGAATATTATCTTCATGAACCCGAATTTGATGATACCCATAACGAAGATCCAACTTAGAGAAAAATTGAGCACCATGAAGCTCATCAACAACAGGAATTAGAAACTGATCCTTGATTGTGAGGTGATTAAGTGCTCAGAATTCAATGCAAAGGTGTCATGACCCATTGTTTTTGCAGACAAGAAGAACTGGTGAAGAAAAGGAACTAGTGCTTGGGCGAATAATACATTCCTTTAGTAAGTCCCAGATGAGCATTTCAATCTCTTTTTTTTGGTGAAATGGGTAGCGATAGGGCTTGATGTTGGGAGGAACACTTCCAGGAAGGAGCTGAATACAATGGCCCTCGGGCCATGAAGGTGGAAATCCCACTGGTTCAACAAAGACACCTGTATATCGATCCAAAGGAGTAGTGGAGACCGCTAAGGGTTGCATCTGAATGGATTGGATCTGGGTGATGACACCATGTGAATTCTTCTTAAGGAGTTTCTCCATCGATGTGAACTGATAATGCTAAGAGACCCTGGTTGTAAGCCTGTCAATGTGTGTTTTTGTCTATTGGTTGAAAACTACATCCAAAGTTCAGCAAAATCCCATAAGATGGGGCCAAGTGTGCATAGCTATTGAGTGCACAAAACCACATCACATCCACCTAAGGTCAAGGAAAACATGTCAGAGCGTAGGTTATAATATCCCATAGAGAGACACACATTGTGACACTTCCCTTTGCAAGGTAAGTTGTCCCCATTGGCAACCATGACTTCAAAGTAGAAGCAAGGATGGACAAAACAATCAGCCTGTTTGGAAATCTAAGGTTCAATGAAGTTATGAGGGCTACAAGAATCAATGAGTATTGTAAGAGGAAGCTTCTTTAAGTAACCCCGGACCCGCATTATTTGGGGGGTGCTGATTACGGCTAAAGCATGAAGAGATCTCTGGGTATCGTCCTGAGACGGAGGGTCAATAGGCAGATCCTGAATTTTGACCTGATCATCTATTGTATCTGGAGCTTCTTCACCAATTTCAAAGGCAAGCGGGGAATCCACATCCAAGAGATTGAGCTTTTGCTCAACACATCTATGGCCCCTAGTGAATTTCTCATCACAATTATAACAAATCCCTTTTTCTCTGTGTGCCCGCATATCTGTTTCAGACAAATGCTTGATAGGAGTTGGTCGAGGAGCTGGCGGGATGGGAGGTCGTTGAGAACCCATATTTCTGAAGGGAACAAATGTGGGTTTGGAGCGTTGTTGGGAAGAAATCTTGTCTTCTTCCATCTTAGCCAACTCCAGGGCTTCCATCATTGTGTTGGGACAGAACATTTTGACCTCAAGGCGGATTGCATCGTTTAGACCACTGATAAAACAATTCCTGTAGAAGTCACTAGGAAATCCTTCGGTGTGGTTGTCTTGTTTCTCAAATTCGGTTTGATAGTCTCTCAGAGTGCCAATTTGGCGAAGTTTAGTGAGGGATCCTGTGAATTCATCAAAAGCACTAGGACCAAATCTTTGCAAAAGGAGCTGACAAACATCTAGCCATTTTGGCTCTTCATGAGCTTTGATGTACCAATGGTACCATTGAAGAGCTTCATGTTCCAAATGAAAGGATGCAAGGGGAACTTTGTTGACATCAAAATTATTATGCAGACTAAAATATTGTTCTGCCCGATAGATCCATCCAATTGGATCAGTACCATTGACGCAAGGAAAATCAAGCTTTGGACCATGGGAATTGCTGGAAGAAGAGAACCCATTGTTTGAAGAAGACTCTGACTGTCGTTTCTTGTTCATGGCGGAATTCTCAAGATGGAGGCCAAGAAATTTTTCATCTAGATCCTGGAGTTTTGTTTTGAGGGCTGCAAGTTCTTCCTCCATGGTTTTTGCTCCAGCACGGGTGACAACCATAACTAGGAGTTTTTTGTTTTTTGTTTTTTTGAGTGGGTAGAACAACAAAAACATAAACTATTTTAGTAAAGTAAAATCTGGATTTGGGAGAAAATTTGATGGGTAATTTGCGTTTGACTAGGTTTTGGACACTTTCAAATGGACAAAGAAGCAGAAAGAGGAAATGAATACTGTGGTAAAATTTGAAGGCGATTGGGTGAAGATCGAAGAAGTTATGGAAAACCCTAAAAATAGACAAATGTGAGATTTCTGGCTTTGGGAAGTGGAATTTGGGATAGGGTCCTCAAGAATGAAATATGTAAAATGGGATTGCACTGGCGTCTAGAAAGTTTCAAGGGAAACAGAGTTAAAACAAGGGAGATATGGAGAAAAAATAGTTGTTTTTTTTTTGAGTGGGTAGAACAACAAAAACAAAAACTATTTTAGTAAAGGAAAATCTGAATTTGGTGTTGCGCCTGGCCCAATTGAGGCATTTTTGTGCAAATCAGTTTTGGAAATGTGAAGTTAAGTGAAGTTCAGATGGACACTTTTTAGCAAAGATAATTTTGGGAGCTGCGAAGTTAAGGGTAGTGCAGCATCGGCAGGGTAAGGAAGCCAGTGCTGCGAAGAGCCTGATTCGCGGGGGTAAGGAAAGGCATAATGTTGGATGGAACCCGACACATATTCCAGCAAGACCATTAGTAATCTATTTTTGGTGAAGATACTCCATGATTACCAAGCAGAGGGTTAAGGAGTATCATGGAAGGAAAGCGACCGGTCACATGAGCAAAGGAAGCACGACGTGAACTAGCCACATAAGGCCGTTAGAGAAGGAACAACTGGATGAAAGCGATAGTCGGCATGCATTCAATAGAGTAGGATGAAAGCGACATGACCACGTGTAGAGGATGGCCACGATGGAGGAATCACTATCAGAGCCTAACAGTTCGGTTAAGGGAAAATCGTAATAATTTTGGGAAACCTTAGGGTTTTTTCCTATGCATTGTAAAGATATGACCTACGGGCATGATCTATAAGAAGGCACAATTTTGTAAGGGAAAAGGTTGTTGTTGTTAATCTCAAATATTCATTGTCTAATATTGAGCAATACTTGTTTGTTTTGCTGAATGCTAGTGTAAAGGCTCTGCAAGCTATGTGTGCAGAGACCTACAGAGAGAGAAGAGAGTCTGCAGCTGAGTGCGCAGATTGGAACTGTTGTACCCTTCCCGAAATAATATAACAACAGTTCCTATGGAGGTAGCTCGCATCCTGGGGATGAACCATGTTAAATTCTATGTTGTGTGATTGTTTATGTGTTTTCACCTATTTATTTGCTTACAATGAATGCTTAAGATCTAGCTTATCAGTTTATGTGTTCTACTTTTATATGTATTCTCCATAAATAATGAGATGGGAATAATATGTTAAGTATCGCATATATGGATGAATGTTAGATGCACAAGTATTTCTATGTCTGTGAATGCATAAGTCTGTTGGATAATCACTTAAGTGAGTGGAGTTCCCACCATGCGATTCACTAGAAGCGCAGCATCGGAAGTGTGCAATATATTGTGTGTTGTCATATTGCATAAGTCATAAGATGAACAACCTAAGGCAATTTTTGAATGGATAGGGAATCCTAGGTAGAGTCACCAAATTTCATTAAGTCTGAACAGGAAGCGTAGTTATCAGTTGTGTTTCCTATCGATGAAAGTCCATCTGACATCGTGCAGTTCTTGGATGCGCGATAGAGTAAGTGTTGACCGCGAAGGAGTTAAGCTTCGCGCAGTCTTCAGTTCGCAGCGTGAGTTCCGCAGCGTGTTGTTCATCAGATTTGTTTACGCACTCATCTCCTGGTTGTGGAAACCAAATTCCGTAGCCCCCCCATAACTTCACCTCGGATGATACCTCAATATGTTCACATATTGTTGCCGAAAGGGCCGGTGAAAAGGGGTTTTGTTGGTTCCTTGAATCGCAAAGAACCTAGGTCTTTATCGAAAACCTCAAGACAGTTATGTAAGCCAACAAATGGGTCTTTAGATTTGGAAAAAATCTGATGGGTAATTTGGGTTTGACTAGGTTTTGGACACTTTCGATTGGACAGGGAAGCAAAAAAGGAAGATTTCAGAAGCAGGGTGAAAGAATGAGAAAATTTCGAAGAGAGAGACAAAGAAGTAGAAATAGGAAATGAACATTGTGGTAAAATTTGAAGGCAATTGGGTGAAGATCGAAGAAGTTATGGAAAACCCTAACAATAGAGAAATGTGGGATTTCTAGCTTTGGGAAATCGAATTTGGGATAGGGTCCTCAAAAATGAAATATGCAGAATGGGATTGCAGGGGCATATGGGAAGTTTCAAGGGAAACATAGTTAAAACAAGTGAGATATGGCGAAAAACCGATTTTTTTTTCTTCCAGAAATGGATCTGCAACGGCACGGAAGGGATCAGAAATAGATGGATCTGTAATGACATGGAATTAATCAGAAATAGATGGATCTGCAACGGTGCAGAAGAGAGCAGCAACAAATCTGGATAGAGGAAATCTATGATTTATCAGCTGAAAATAGATATGGACCCTAGGTATGCTCAGATTCCTAATGGTTTAAGGGATTCACTCGGCCACCAATGTTGTCTAACGGTTTGCGTATTGGGGGAGTAACCCTCACTCCACGGATCAGGTAAAACTAATAACCGCTTTGCCATAAATGACAGCACTTGGTTTACCTCATGGGTGGGAGCTAGTCAATCAGGTAGGGGTCATTGCCCTTTTCACTGGCAAGTCCTCTCAATGGGCCAACTACTTCAGGGTTCCTATGGTATTCCTCACAATGAATTTGAGGGCTTATTCCCAAGTACGTCCCACAGTTAAGCGGATAGGGTTATTCCCAAATCCGAACCTGCAACAGATGTGAAATTGGTTTTTGGAAGAAATTCCACCCAACGAACCCAAGAAAGTGCTCTGATACCAGATGTGAAGAACCTACAACAATTAATTGATGAAATACACGATATATCAAATCACAAAATATTTTTATTGATTGCAGGCCAATTCGATGGGGAAACCTCCTTTGAGCAAGCTCAATACAAAATAACTCCACGGTTTTTTCATTGGCCTCAACACAAACTTATATACTAGGTCTAGGCGGAAATACTATGGGTCAATACCATGGGCCAATACAAACTATGGATCAACAAATACTACGGGACGACTTATAAAGCATATGCGTCCAAAAAAAAATACAAACTATGGATCAACAAATACTACAGGATGACGTACAAAACATATGCGTCCAACAACAATATACTAACATAGTAAAGAGAACGGTTGACATGGGTTCCTAAAAAATGCATAATCGTAGGTGCATATGGTTTACTTGATCATAAGTATTTGAGATAATGTTAGAGATAATTATCATTGCATATGTGTTGAAGGAATCAGGTCACACGGTGTTATGGACATCTACATTGTAAGTCATAAGTACTAAGGAACCATGCAAATGAAACTGTGTGCATTATAACTATAGTAGAATGTAATAGTAATGCATATTGGCATGCCTATGCGAATATATTTTCATGATGTTTTTCACATGCATAATGAGTAAAATGCAAGTCGATGTATAACTTGTTGAGATTATGCTAGGAAGTTTAAGTGCATGATATTAGTACATTGAGTCAAAGATGTTTGAATAGAAAGCATGACATAGTGAACCTAGAGGTAGCATTAAAAGTATATATGTCTTCAAGGTTAAAAACAAGTAAGTATGGATTTTTCTCAATATGCTAAAGGTGCAAGTCAAGGAATAATATTTGCAAATATAGGTAATTGATGTCTAGTTACAACTATGTTTGTCAAAAAAGTAATACACTGGTATTATTTATCAAGAGTTTGTGCACTGAAGATAGGAACTTGTTGTTATATTTTATGTCTTGCTTTATGTTGACAAAAGAGATGATGACGTAAATAACTTATGGCAAGAAATAGTGAGAGAAGCATGTAGGTGCCCATGGGTGAAAGAAATTTCAACAGGCTTAAGTAAATGGAAAATAATACATGATGTAACCTCTAATAAGAGTTGTGATTCAATGAGTAATTTTTATGAACATATAGCAATATTCTATTAAAAGTTGGTCAAATGATAGTCAATTGCACAAATGATTTAATTATGCCAAGTATATGTTTATAAGAAACCAAGTAGGAAACAAAGTAATAGATTTGAAATCCTATTGAAACAATGGAAATAAGTAAACATTACATTTTTTAGAATGTTAAGAATAGATGGAATGATGGAATGGTTTACACATGTTTTGCAAGATACTATAAGTATCAAGTTATGAAATTGGTAATATGATGTGTGGCATAATTGATGTGTGTTGTTGTTAATCATAGAATTATTATGTGTTTGGTTTAATGATTGAGCTGGTAGGCTCTGGAACATCAAGTATATTTAGTGATGTGATGATTCCAATGTTCATTTTGAAAAGTATTTATTATATGCCATTGAGATTGATAGTGTTTTAAGGCAATTGTAGGTATGGGCTATGGAAGTTCCATAAGACTATAATTTATGAAAGATCTTGAAATTATGAAATCCAAAATAAGAAGAATAAAACTTGATACAAGAAAAGACTAATCAAACAAAGAATTATAAAACCTTTGAGATAATGACGGAGGACACCCTAGGTTATAAGGCTCTTGAAATTTTAATAAATCTTTATACATTAAAGAAAATCCTTTATATTGAAAATTAACCAATTTATGAAAAGGAAGAAGTGAACTTAAAGAAAAAAATTAAAAGAAAAGAAATAATATATATATATATATATATATATATATAAGAATCAAGAAAGAGAAATATTAAGAAGCAAAACATAAGAAAAGCCCAATCAAGGTCAGAGGGAAGACACAGAAAAAGTAAATGTTATTAATTTCTCACACGTTTGTGAAAGTGCAGTAGAGGTATGTTGCAATCCAGTACATGGTACTGAGAGGTAGTCCAGAATATCGTAAATATTCCATTGTCTTAAGCATTGAGAGGTACTTATATTGTACCGACTAACTGTAGCCAGGGTACAGTTAGAAGAATTATTCCTAGATATGAACTTACGACTAGCTGAATGAGTAAATGATAAGTAAGGAAATTAGACATAAGGAACAAAAAAAACTAAAATAGGGAAAGTTCTTCAATCTCCTCTAACTGGAATCCTTCCTTGGCCCGGGGTTGTTCTAACAAGGGATGGGAAACTGTTTCTTTTATACTATGGTAGGGTGGTCCATTATTATTTTGACTGAGTGCAAAACGTTGATAGATTATATAAAAACTAGATAAGTATTTGGGATATCTATTACTGATTTCATTTGAAGGATTTGCTTGTGGAGCCATAATTTTCATCATATTATTATTATTTCTTCATGTGCCATGAAAAGAATTTTGTGAATATTTTATTTTAGATCATGTAATACCCCATTTTGACCCTTAGGATATATATTATCATTTAATGTAAATAATGTGTACATGTGATGTATGTTTTCTTAGCGTGGAGCTCAAGGCCAAGGCCCCGCTAGTGAAATCCCGAATTTGATTTAAAAAGGGCAAGCATTGATATTTGATGCCCATGTGCTCTTAAGCCATGGAAATTGTAACAGGATGTAAATAAACATCATGCAATAAAATACCAAAAACTGGCTATGGGAGCAACGAATGAGAAGGGGCCATGTGTATCCACTAGGGAGTGGTGAGGGGGCTATGGGATTGAACCATAGGCTGCCATATGTCACCTTGAGAACCCATTTGACTTTCCTTGATGACATTTAATTCTGTTGTAAGGAAGTGGTTGAGGATTTCAGTCCATGGCTTCAATGGAGCATGGGCAGCCCAGAAATTCGTATGGCAGAGTATGGGCTCTGTTTTCTTGTACCACAAGCCACTCTACCTCATGGATGTTGCTTCTTCCTCATCCCCATTCCATTGGGAAACTAACCGGCACCATTTTCCATCCAAAAACGATTTGCCAGTAGAGTGAAAAACCAGAAATCGCGACTTTGCAAGAACCCGCGTTTTGAAGAGCCAAGAACGCCCAGATTTGGCATCGGACAGTGAAATCCAATGGGGGATCCATTGGTATGAACCTTGGGGTGAATTTGGGAGCATTAGCTACCCCGAAATCCATTAGAAATCCCAGTTTTGACAGCCCAGAAATGAAGTGACGGGATTGAGTTATTGGATAACAGAACTGTGAGAAATCCAAGTGTGAATGACTGAGCAGAGGTTTGGTTTGCTTGATAAACCCAGTGAAGGCTAGAATCTCAAGGAATTAGCAGCTGGACCTTTCTATGCCCACCCTGAAGAGCACTGGAGGGAAGGGACGCCTGAGGGACTGTGCAGCAGAGAAGGGGACCTTCCTTGTGTGGGGTGCGGTAGGTATTGTGGGTGCCATGACTGCTGAGTTCATTTGAGATGCCTGTAGCTCTGTGGTTGAGCTCATTGGCTTAGCATCCTCCTCATTTGTCATTTGTATGCTTGATAAACCCAACGGTGTGTTGGCTTAGCATAGCTGATGACCGAAACCATGGCTGTGAGTGAGCCCAGCTAGTTCTTCCTTAGTGGATACACAGCCCAGCTCGGGGGTGATCTCTCAGCTGAAAGAATATAGGCTGGACAGAGATCTATGGTTGGGTGGAACGTTGCTCTCACGTAACCAGTCGTTGGACATCTACTTCTCAAGATAAGTGTTCTATGTATTATAAATTATTTGCATTTTGTGTTCTGCAATATGTTAAATTGTCCATGTTTAATGAAATGAGTTGATTATCTTAATTTGGAATCCATGCATGGCATTGTAACGAGATTGAGTCTCTATATGCTGAATCATCCCCCGCTGTGATATATATATATATATATATGTTAGGCACTACTGTTTGTGTGCTTGCTATTATGTTTAATTCCACTGTGTTTATATTGAGATGAATCTGCATATAGAAGTTTTTAATTGTTAGATATTTATGAGTAATTTAATATTGGGGCTAAGTCTACCAAAAGCCCCGGTGTGTTGTTAATGTTTCCTTCCCTGCATTTGACAACGGAAGGGGACGTTATAGAGTGGTATCAGAGCTCTAGGTTCAACACTACGGCTGTTGGGCCCTTCATAGAGATATAAATCATTGTTTGCACATGCATTTTGTATTTGGGACTAAAATGCATTAAAGAAACCTCAAGATTGCATGGCTTCTATTTGTTGGAATGGGAAATCATTTCCATGACTGTTTGGGGATTTTTGCAAGATGCTTGCATTGATTGCATTCTATGAAATAGAGGAAGGAGCGAGAAAATTCATTTTTAGGTTGAATGCTTGCTCTAATTTGTCCCCAATGCTGTAGCATTCAGTTTGTATTTGTTTGTTTGCCTCCATGGAGGAGAGAAAGGAGGGGCAACCTCTGCCATCTTATATTGTTTTGTTGTTGTTGTTGATAATTTCTATGCATAGGAGATGATGCATCATGTGCTTGAGACCTTGATTAATGATGAATCCATGTTCCTTGAATGTCCATGATGCTTTGAATGCATGAACTTGAATGTTGAGCATGGCTGGAAATGAGTTCTGTTTGTTTAAAAGCATGAATAATCAGTTGTTACAACCCCATGTTTTAATGATGATTTTTACTTACAATGAATCCACATTGTGTGGCCAATTGATGGTTTTCAAGAAATGAGGAAAGCCTGCAAATTATGCCCTTATGCTCATGAGTCTCCTTACCCATGCTTGTTGGCTGCTTGGAGATTAATTGTGAATCCATTGGTTGGATTGTTGAATGTGAAATGAAAAGAAAATACCTTATTAGAGATGCAAGTTCTTGTCATTCTCTTACTGTTTTTATGCAAGTTTTTATGTAGTAGTTCACCTCTATAAGGGGATGAAATGGCACATTCCAGAAAATTTTCTAACTGTTGTGAGAAGTTGCAGTTGCAGGCAAGAGACAGAATGGTTTTGATGTGGAATTGGGAAGTTGGGGGCGGCATGCTGATTGAGAAAAATGACAGGGTCAGACTTCTCAGATGAAGAATAAGATCACATAGGTGCATAGACCTCTTCTAGAGCTTTCCAACGGTACCAAATTTGTCCAATTTGGTTAAGGGACGAAGGAGAAATGGACCCCGGAAGTTACAGGAAACGCAAGGTGCGCGGCGGCAGTTTTAAATCTGCGCGGTGCGCAGATTGTGCGCAGATTGCGCGTAGGGCGCGCACAGATTGCGCGCGGATTGTGTGCAGATTGCGCGCGGATTGTGTGCAGATTGCGCGCGGATTGTGCGCAGATTGTGCGCGGGGTGCGCACAGATCGCGCACGGATTGCGCGCAGGTCGCGCACAGATTGCGCGCAGATTGTGCGCAGATTGCGCGCGGGGCGCGCACGGATCGCGCGCGGATTTCGCGCAGGTCGCGCACAGATTGCGCGCGGATTGTGCGTAGATTGCGCGCGGGGCGCGCACAGATCGCGCGCGGATTTCGCGCAGGTCGCGCACAGATTGCGCGCGGATTGTGCGCAGATAGCGCGCGGGGCGCGCACGGATCGCGCGCGGATTGCGCGTAGGTCGCGCACAGATTGCGCGCGGGGCGCGCACAGATCGTGCGCGGATTTCGCGCAGGTCGCGCACAGATTGCGCGCGGGGCGCGCACAGATCGCGCGCGGATTTCGCGCACAGATTGCGCATAGGTTGTGCGCAGATGGCGTGCAGGTTTCGTGCGGATAGTGCGCGGATTGCACGCAGGTTGTGCGCAGGTGGCGCACAGGTGGAGCACAGGATGCAAAGGGAGTTTAAAATGTGAAAAGTAAGGAGTAGTTAAACCCAGAATTTTATAAAAGATGAATGGTGCATCGAAATTGAGATCCGCGAAGTGCCAACTGTTCCTGGTTATATGGACTAACTTTGCCCGATATAAAAGTTTTTGCGAATCTTCATAGATTTTCTTCCACAGGTGGCTGAAGTTGGCATTCTGGACCAAAATACAACTGTGTAAAATGTGCAGAATTGGAGTACAAGTTGTCATTTTTGAAGAGATGCAGTTCCCGCACCTGATGTCGGAATGGAGCATGAAGACAGGCATTGGAAAGCTTGTCCAGCAGGGAACAATGATGCATGACCAGAGTTTGAATGAGGTCTACATATATCATAGATATTTAGCGCAGAAGAGTGCCAGCGGCTGTTTTAACAAACAAATTTTGTTGTCAATGTGGGCAATTTCTACAATTGCATGATATGGAAGAGGAATTCCATGTTACAGTGAGGGATCGAAAAGGGAAGAATTCTTTAAACCCCTATTTGTTATCATACTTATAATTATGAAATTGTCATATGGCATAAAAATGTTAAAAATGTAAGGGATTACATAGATGTATATGCACTAGATGGCATCTTAACAAACATTGCATAGTGCATATGGAAATGCTTTTGCATAAATGGGATATTGCATATTGGTAGAATAATGAAGTCTGCATATGCAATGAACCACTAATGGAGAATATTGTGGTTGATAATCACTATTGATGTTGGTATTGGTTGTAGGACCAAAGATAACAAAGAGCATGGCTAAATGTGCTGAGGATGTTGTTGCATGAAGCCAACAACCTTATGCAGAAATGATGGTGCAACAAATCTATGATCATAAAGTTGGCAAAAGGACTGAGCAGCCTTGGTAAGAGGCCAACTGATCAGGTAACATCAGATGATGTTAATGGTAACCGTGCAGGTAATGATTATTGGTGCCAAATTGCATGAATGTTGAAAGAGGATTTGGTAAGATCTCTTCAACTATGTTTGAGCTATGATGAGTTAGTTTGCATGTGATATTGAATACCGATTGGGACTGTTAACCTACCAAGCTTGGTGAGGTGTGGGTAAGTGAAGGAAATGATCCTTACACCCTATGATTGTTTAGAAATCTCAATGCATTCATATGAATTTATATCATGCCATGTGTATGTTGGTTATGTGCTTAATAACCCGAGCAAGTGAGGATTGGTGGTCCTGATTATGGTAATGCAAGTTATATGAGATAGTCATGTTTAAAACATAATATGCTTGAATGCATAGTACTCATGAAACAATGCAAGGTAGCATTGAGTAGATGTGCATTAAGAGATTTTATAAATCTTGTGATGCATTGTATGAATGCATAGGACTTATGCATATGTTATTGCAAAATAAATAATGAATGAAATGATGAATTGATGATAATTCTAGGATCATTTCATGGGATGTTATGAATGCAGAATAGTAAGTGCATGAAGAGCCCAATCATGATCGATGAGCTGCTAGAATGCTATGTGGAAGAACAGAGTTGTATGAATGATATGACTTTGAAATTTGATCTAGAACTTATGAGAAGGAATCTCATGGTTGAGAGCTCTAAGTTCTGTTAGTAAGAACAGTTGTAAATATCAGATTTGTAAGTGTTTCAGATTTGAAATTTTGCTAATAATTGCTAATGACTGTTTGGCTTACATGAAAATGTGTTAGGAGGACATGCTGTAAGTGGATGCTCATGTATGGCAGCGGGCATAAGACCATAACGGGCAGAGTGGTGTCACTTACAGGAGCCAAACAATATGAGGATAGCCTCATGGATAAGAAAACCAATTTCTGTAGTAGACAGAGTTGCAAATTCATGCTGAATTTAATTATTAGTGCCATGGATTGGTTATGAAACAATCAGATTTGAATGGTATTGTTAAATGTTGCTGACTGTTTGGCTGTTTAATAAGTGTGCCAGGGAGACACATTGCAGTAAGACCAAGAGAGAGAGGTCCTGCAGAAGCCAAACTTCATGGGAAGGGATTCCATGATTTGAAAATGGGTTTCAGGTGAAACGCCATAAGACATTATTAATGTCTCATCTGCACTACATGATTGGTAAACAATATGAGTGAGATGGTGAAGATTATGTCAGTAAGACATGTGAGAGGCATGTAACATCAAAAGGAATTGGGATGGCAAACCGAGGGACTGTCAACTCAGAGAAGGAGCCCCATTCCTCATTAAAGAAGAGAAATAAAATCTGCAAATGGATAAGTGTTCCATAAACCCTGATTGATATATATATACATACATGCATGTCTAATTATTTGAGTTAATATGCAGAGCATGTTCTGATTTTATTTCTATTATGGCACACTGCTTGAAGTATGATTAGGACCTTCATAATTCACATCAGTAAGGAGTGCACGCCTTTCTAGTGCTGAGTTATGTTAGGGATGCCAATATTGACTACGCCTTAAGGGAATGGATGCATTCCTGGTGTTTCAAGGTTGGATAGTGAATGTTGTGAAATATGTTTACAGTTTTAGAGCAGCAATACTAATGAACTTGCTTATCCATCTTGTGTTTTTAGCCTAAACAGATTATAATTGATGTTACACACTAAAGAATCAAAATAAAAGGATGTTGTGAGGGGTTGTGGTGGAAGGGTTAATATAAATGAAAGGATGTTGTGGAGGTTGTGGGGGTTTCGATGAAGGGTTGTGAAGTATTGATGAAAGGGCTATTATATGCCTATGGCTCCATAGTAGAGCCTTGACCTAGAAATGGTCGTAGTGAAGTTTCCTTCCAGTCGGCGTGAAGGTGTACTGGTAATGTGTTAATTATTTGATGATTTGGAGCAGCCTGCGTGCTGGCCAAACATCCTAGTCCGCAGGAGGATCCCAAGGCTTACAAAGTAAAAGCAGGACCCTGTGGACCAGAGAGGAAATGCACAATACAGATAAGTATTCAATTTCATTTATTTCTTGTTTGAAATAATGAATGTTACAAGTATAAGTATTGTAATAGTTAAGCTGATGCACTATTGTTTCTTTGTTGGAAACCTTGGTCATACAGGACATTAAGCACTATAAGCTGCTTGGTAAATCCATAAGTGACTGGTGGAGCATTGATTAATTGATGTGTGGAGCAGCCTGTGTGCTGGCCAAACATGCAAGAGTATTGATGATTTGGAGCAGCCTGTGCGCTGCCCAACATGCAAGAGTATTGATGATTTGGAGCAGCCTGTGCGCTGGCCAAACATGCAAGAGTATTGATGATTTGGAGGAGCCTGCGCGCTGGCCAAACATGCAAGAGTATTGATGATTTGGAGCAGCCTGTGCGCTGGCCAAACATGCAAGAGTATTGATGATTTGGAGCAGCCTGCGCGCTGGCTAAACATCCAAATCCATAGGTGTTTCCAAGGCTTATAAAGTAAAGAAGGACCCTATGGAATAAAGTGAAGACATCCAATGCAGATAAGTATTTGGTTATGTTGTAATTTCTTGCTTATGAATATACATGTGTATATGATTTGGTTATGATTTCCTATGAAAATAAACTAAACATGTGAATTAATTCAATGTTTGAGTGTAGGTATTGCTGGAAGCAATGACTATGAAAGCATCTTAAGGATGCATGTGGACATGTAACCGTCCTAAAGAGCTCAGCATGAGCAGTAATGAAAGATGGGGCTAGTGGAACTGTTTGAGTCCTAGCAGCCATAAATTTTTCAGACTTATGGATGAGCTAGAAGATCCGAATCAGCAGGAGCAGCTCGTGAAAATCAAAGGACTTGGTCCTGAAAGTTCAAAGTAAAGAACAGAATGCAGGGCAGATTCGCAAAGTTTTTGAAGTTTTGGACATGTGTAAATTGTTTATGTGTGCCTAAGTCTTGGAACACCGAGGACGGTGTTATTCTAAGGGGGAGGGGATTGTAATACCCCATTTTGACCCTTAGGATATATATTATCATTTAATGTAAATAATGTGTACATGTGATGTATGTTTTCTTAGCGTGGAGCTCAAGGCCAAGGCCCCGCTAGTGAAAGCCCGAATTTGATTTAAAAAGGGCAAGCATTGATATTTGATGCCCATGTGCTCTTAAGCCATGGAAATTGTAACAGGATGTAAATAAACATCATGCAATAAAATACCAAAAACTGGCTATGGGAGCAACGAATGAGAAGGGGCCATGTGTATCCACTAGGGAGTGGTGAGGGGGCTATGGGATTGAACCATAGGCTGCCATATGTCACCTTGAGAACCCATTTGACTTTCCTTGATGACATTTAATTCTGTTGTAAGGAAGTGGTTGAGGATTTCAGTCCATGGCTTCAATGGAGCATGGGCAGCCCAGAAATTCGTATGGCAGAGTATGGGCTCTGTTTTCTTGTACCACAAGCCACTCTACCTCATGGATGTTGCTTCTTCCTCATCCCCATTCCATTGGGAAACTAACCGGCACCATTTTCCATCCAAAAACGATTTGCCAGCAGAGTGAAAAACCAGAAATCGCGACTTTGCAAGAACCCGCGTTTTGAAGAGCCAAGAACGCCCAGATTTGGCATCGGACAGTGAAATCCAATGGGGGATCCATTGGTATGAACCTTGGGGTGAATTTGGGAGCATTAGCTACCCCGAAATCCATTAGAAATCCCAGTTTTGACAGCCCAGAAATGAAGTGACGGGATTGAGTTATTGGATAACAGAACTGTGAGAAATCCAAGTGTGAATGACTGAGCAGAGGTTTGGTTTGCTTGATAAACCCAGTGAAGGCTAGAATCTCAAGGAATTAGCAGCTGGACCTTTCTATGCCCACCCTGAAGAGCACTGGAGGGAAGGGACGCCTGAGGGACTGTGCAGCAGAGAAGGGGACCTTCCTTGTGTGGGGTGCGGTAGGTATTGTGGGTGCCATGACTGCTGAGTTCATTTGAGATGCCTGTAGCTCTGTGGTTGAGCTCATTGGCTTAGCATCCTCCTCATTTGTCATTTGTATGCTTGATAAACCCAACGGTGTGTTGGCTTAGCATAGCTGATGACCGAAACTATGGCTGTGAGTGAGCCCAGCTAGTTCTTCCTTAGTGGATACACAGCCCAGCTCGGGGGTGATCTCTCAGCTGAAAGAATATAGGCTGGACAGAGATCTATGGTTGGGTGGAACGTTGCTCTCACGTAACCAGTCGTTGGACATCTACTTCTCAAGATAAGTGTTCTATGTATTATAAATTATTTGCATTTTGTGTTCTGCAATATGTTAAATTGTCCATGTTTAATGAAATGAGTTGATTATCTTAATTTGGAATCCATGCATGGCATTGTAACGAGATTGAGTCTCTATATGCTGAATCATCCCCCGCTGTGATATATATATATATATATGTTAGGCAATACTGTTTGTGTGCTTGCTATTATGTTTAATTCCGCTGTGTTTATATTGAGATGAATCTGCATATAGAAGTTTTTAATTGTTAGATATTTATGAGTAATTTAATATTGGGGCTAAGTCTACCAAAAGCCCCGGTGTGTTGTTAATGTTTCCTTCCCTGCATTTGACAACGGAAGGGGACGTTACAGATCATGATTTATATATATCATGTATGATTGGCAGACATTGCAAGTGTAGAACTATCACAAAGTGATTCTTTGTAAGTAAACTCAACTAAAAAAAACGAATTGTGATGAAAAGAAAACAATGGGATGTTGCAAAAGAAATTATGATTTATGTTCCCCTTGGTTTTGAATATTTTTTTGTAAGCACATGTTTTATGACGAAATCCTAGAATGAATTTGTATTACTTGTGCAAAATTATAGGTTTGAGAATCAAAGCATCATAAGGACATCCGAATGGAGATGCCAAAGCAAGCAAACATAATTGAAGAACAACATTTACAAAGGCAATTAAAAGTTGAATATGAAGCTCTCAAGGGTACTAACATCGAGGACGGTGTTATTTCTAAAGGGGGGAGGATGCAACATCCCTCTCTTACCCCCTTTTTATTTGTAACTGAAATACAAATGTAAAGTGCCTGTGTATCAGTTCCAGGCAAGGATCTTAGGGCCAAGACCCGCCAGTAAACTTTGTATGTATTGTTATTTATTTCCTAAGTTGTAATTTTAAAATTTTAGACTTAGGAGACTCAGTCATCTTAGTGTCATGGACACTAGAGGAAAGGTGAGCAGTGGATGTTCGCTTGATTACCTTAAGATATTTAGATGTCGTCTTAAGTTTAAATTATGGTAACTAATCTTATGTTTATTACCTACTTACCAAATTATGACTACGAGCTTAAAATAAACCTAAGTAGTGCTCATAGGTAATTATTTAAAAATATTATTATTTTTCAGAGAAAAAAACAATACTTTTGTTATTTCCTTGAAATCAAAAAGTACATAGCAAAAACAAGGTCAAAACCATGAGAGCACTCCCAAATATAAAAGCTTCACATCACTTTTTATACCCCTAACAGTACTAGCAGCAGAACTATGAGTGGGCACAAAATACATGGATCAATCAATTTTTCCAATATATAAGGCCCATACAAAGCCTCAAACTAGAAAGACCAGCTTAGCGATTCTCAACAAAAATGGATCTACAAGGAACAACATAAATAAGTTGATTTTCCACCCATTCTTCCCATTGGAGAGTACCCGAAACACCATCAATATTATTATCATTACTATTATGACACAATGGGCCATTAATATTACAAAAAATATTTATGCAACAAGAGTATGCACACACTAGTGTATTATCCTAAAATACATATATTAAATATATATGTATTCAGCTAAACTATATAGATACAAATGTACATAAATTTAGATATATAAACGATCAATTATTAAATCTAAAGATATAATTAAAAAGATAAAAGGACAAAGGAAATAACATGGGAATTAAGGATTGGGACTTCTCAATTAAACTTATGAATAAACTAACATGGAGATTAAGGACAGTTAGGGTTTTTCCTCAACCGAATCCTCATTTTCAATACAACACATCCCTCAAAAAATAAAAGAAAAGGTGATTGGAATTGCCCAAAAAAAAAGGAGATTACGGTTAGAAGCAAGGGATTTCCACTTATGACGGTTGACAGTTAGAGAAAGCGGGAGCCAAGAGAATCATGGACAGAAAATAACCTCTCTAAATCTCTAAGAGAGTTCAATAGATACATCTCTAAATCTTGCATCTACAAAAAAAAAAGAGAGAACTCCGTTATATGAGAAACTTATCTCTTCGAGAACAACGAGAGCTCCATCTCTCGTATGCTGTATTTCTGGTTTTTGCAAATTTTATTATGGGATTCCTACATTTCATTCTTCAATTGTATTTCGACCTTGACATACATCAGTCCATTATGTCTAACTCACACATCTCATCAACATTTTGCACCCACCAAAAGGGCATGCCATGTACATATTCATTAATGTCTTAACGTGGAAATAAGAAATAAGGATATGGAAACATGATAGTAGTGCACTCGCCTATAGAGGATTATCATATAAGCATTGCTCATAATAACTTATTATATTATTTTTAGTGCCAAGATGATCCGAGTAATTTTTTATGATACCTTGCCTCAAACTTTTACTGCAAATAAAGTAGGATTGAGAATGCCAACATGGATGGTTCTATAGGAATTCCGTCTAATAACATTATTTGAAAAGCCCCTCACTCTCCAAGTAATGCTCGAGACGATTTGTTTGTACGCTTTAATGAGAATTCCTTAGGCTTGAGAATTCGTTCATCAAAACTAGGATTTTTTTATTAGATTAGTCCATATTCTCTCTCTTAGATATCATGCATTGACATTTTTCTTTCATGTGACCATTGTTAAGGGAAATTTGGTTACATATTTAATCTCTATAGAGGCCAATTTTTTCCTTTTTTTGTCTATTTACATATTGTTGTAATTTATGGGATTACATGAAGTAGTCTTTGACATATAAAGGCATAAAGATAAGATAACCACATACAGTTGTGAAGAAAAATATAAGTAATGGAGACAACAATAAGAAGTTCTTATTAACAGATAATGAGAGTAGAAAGATGATCTTCTTGTTTCAGCTAACCATCCTTATATATATAATTTGCATTCTGTTATTCAGTTACATACTTTAAACTGTCAAGTTAGTTATCTAACTGAATTGACCAACAACCTGACTAGTTGGTCGGGAGGACCTAGTTGACTGGCCAATGAGACTCCTCCAACATCTCCCCCACCCTAAAACTCTTCTTTGTCCAGAAGAGAATAGGGAGATGTCATGCAAGCAAACTTTTTTTGGAAGAAGATGGGACTATGTGAAGTAGAAGTGGCTCTTGGAGGGATGCAGTTGGCACAAGATTCAATGATAGCTAGAGAAGAGAGGGAAAGTCGCTCGTAGAAATCATTGCACTCAACCAGAATGGTTTTCATACTTGTTACAAAACTGGTTCATTGTGATAGCTGGATTAGCTTAATTAACATCGACTAGTTTAGAACTTTGGTCATATCAAGTCCACATTCTTGTAACTAGGTTTCAAAAGCTCTCATAAGATGGTGTATTATTGGGGTGAGTCGACTAACTTCTTGCTATGCTTTATTTCCTTGACCGGTGTAGCCACTAATATTCATTTCATTAGAGTTGGTATTGTCGCTAAATTTCCATATGTATTTGTTCATCAAGTTTCTAAGTAGTGTCCAGATCAGTGGAATGCCTTCCTTTGAGCATATAGCTCAGACATAGTGGTTTGATGGTTCTGTATGTCCACACTGACTTTGCCATAATATGAGTAACAATTTTTTTGAATCAAGGATGCTCTGGATGCATGTGGTTCATACTCCTTCAATTTGTTATCATATTCCATAAATGATTTAAAATAGTCTTCCATAAAGTAGCCAGCTTCATCTTGTTATTTCTTGATAAGTTGTTCATGAGTACTATCATATTTGTCTAATACAAATTCAAAGAGGGATTTGATATTGTTGAGAGGCTTGTCAAGCAAAGTTTATGGTGTCTCCCTAAGTCTTGACTATACTTATTCTGTGCACTGGGTCAAAATTTCTTCTTGTTCTTGCATGACTGCTTTGAGTAACTTAGAGTTTTGTGCCAATCTATTACTTGTCTCTTTGGTGGAAACTTGGATTATTTTATCAAGTTCATCTTCTAGTAGTGTATCTGTTGAAGGTATAGTTGTGCCCGTGTGTTGTTTCGATACTGAGTTGACTTGATTGCAAAAGTAATAGTAGTGGTCTTCTTGTTCTTTTTATTTTTCTTAGATAATTTCTTCTTTCTCTTTCTTGAAGTTGATGTTGTCTGACCATTGGAGGTAGCTTTGATTGAGGTGAGTGGATCAACAGATGATAGACGGTTAGGTGGAGTAGTGAGGTCCACGCATGGAGGGGGGGTTAGTGTTGGCTATAAGAGAGGCGATGAAATAGAAGACAACAAGGTTGGTCTAGGCGATGCTGGTGGTGTTGATGATTGATGTTGATAGGGGGATGGTAAAAGGAGGAACCAATGATGTTGGTGAGGGTACGGGAGATGGTGGAGGCATTGTCAATTATGAAGGTAATGACGAAGGTAGGGCAATCCAGGATGCAATCAATATCGGAGGGTTGCTTCCCACTTTGGCCATGTTGGTGAGATTGGGTCTACAATCAACTCATCATGATCATCATCTGAATCTAATCAATTAGATTCATCATGAGAAGCCTCATTCAACTCTTCATTTTCTTCTTCTAGTGATGGTTGAGAAGACTCTCCAATCTCAACTACTTGTAGGGTAACTCCATCAAACTTAAGAATTCTTTCTATGAAGGTATTTTGGGTGATCAAATCAAGAATATTGTACCCGTTTGCATCTTCCGTGTAGTCAACAAACAAACATGGCCTACTCTGTGGCTCTAAGTCCCATTTCTTTTCAGATGACACTCTTTCCCAAGCGTTGGAACCAAAAATCTTGAAATGACAAAATCAGGTTTATGTCCACACCAAGCTTCATAGGGGGTGACTCATTTTAGTGCTTTATGTGGGACTCTATTTTGTATGTAGAATGCATAATTTATTTCCTCATCCCACAAATTTGGTGGCAAGTATTTTGCTTCAAGCATACAATTTTCCATCTCCTTAAGAGATCAGTTCTTTCTCTTAGCAACTCCATTTTTCTTAAGAGTGTATGACATGGTGTGATGCATGCGTATGCCAGCCACTACACAAAGATGCTGAAAATATGATTTAATTTACTCTCCCCCATTATTAGATCTTATTGCATTTAGCTTCCTACCAGACGGTTTTTCAACAAAGGCTTTAAAAACCTTCAAATAGCTAAAAACCTCAGACTTGAACTGTAGGAAATAGACCCAACAATACCCATAATGGTCATCAATGAAGGTAAGCAAGTATATGTATTTGTTCAGTGAAAAATGGGGGGAAAGGACCAGCAACATCAGTATGGATCAGTTCCAAGGGTGCATAAGTTTGTTCAGGTCTTGATCTCTCAAACTTTCTCTATGTGTGTTTTACTAGATTACAACCCTGACATATTCACTTAGTAAAGGAAATGTTTGGCAATCCAAAACCCATATTTTTATCACGAATTTCATGAAGGTATTTATAATTTAGATGACCAAACCTATCGTTCCAAAGCTTGATTGCTTCATTAGCATGAGAGAGGAGTTCTATAGGTGGAGATATAGGAAAAAACTGTGAAAACTTGTAGACTTTTGTGGAATGATTTGTAGTTCCTAATGCATAACTCTTCCCGTGGAGATCTTAGAGATCTCCACAACATCAGGGGTGAAAGTGACTCTTTTGGGTGAGCCAGTATGGGTCTTTTGGTAGACAGATAGTAGATTTGTTGCTAGACCTGGGACATAAAGGACATTAAAGAAGGAGCCATGGTCAATATCTACTCTACCTTTATCCTTTGAAGTAGTTTTTGAGTCATCTCCCAGAACAATGATGGGACCTGGGCCATCGGAGGAATCAAGAGAGGAAAAGGACTCTCTAGTGGCTACCCTATTCGTTAAAGCTCCAAAATCAATATGTAATACGTGGATGAATATGTGTTGGCTATGAGAGCATGGAATGGCTCCTTGTATTCATAGTTAGAACCTCCTTCCTTCTTCTTTGCACCTTCAGGAATGGCGATGTGGTTCTTCTCAAGGAGTTGTGCCATCTGATCAATGGTATTTCTCATGCAAGAGATTTCGGGATGAAATCCCCTTTGGAAGTAAGAGCACTTGATTCGCTCCTTCTTCTTCTAATGATTCTGCTTGGATCTAGAGGGATCCACTTGTGGATTAGGTTTCTCTTTCTTATGCTCGGAAGGATTTTTGGGGTGAGCCTTCTTCTTACCCTTCGAATTCCTTGAATCACTAGCAGCCAAAGCTTGATCCTTTAAAGGTTTTATGTCACCCATGAACATAAGCTTATTCTTCTCTTGGCTTAATGATTCCATGAATTCTGACAGAATGGGCATCTTCCAACCTTTTATAGTGAGTTTTATGGCATGGAAGGTTGACACAAAAACTAAGTAGTCTCACCCCAATTTTGAAAGGATTGCCAAGATCAGTTGCTCATCCTTTTTGTCAGTCTCGTACTGCTTCAACCACAAAACCAATGACTTGAATTTGGAGAAATAATCTTGTAGATTCTCGAAGCTGCTTGGACTTAGAGAAATCATCTCATTCTCTAATTGGTGTCTTCTCAACTCATAAGTTTTTCCAAACAAGGTTTGAATTTTCACCCAAACTTCATTTGGTGTTGTCAGACCATCCAAATGGAATAGAATATCTCTTGATGTGCTAAGGAAAAGGAAGCCATAAGCCTCATCTCTATGATTATTCCACTTATATTTATCCACAGCCGCAGTAGGCTCATTCTCAGTGGCCATTGTCACTCTGTAGATACCTTTTGACCTCAAACAAAGTCCATTTTTTCCCTCCACTCAAAATAATTAAATGGATTCAATAACACATTCTAAGATGGATTCATGGCAAACTGAGGTGCGCACTTATAAGATTGATATGGACCTACAAAAACACAACCAAAAAACTCTATGGAGAATGATTAAAACTATAGAGCTCTAAAATATGACAATAGGCACTTTCAATATTCTCTCACGCCCAGGTAGACACCTTGAGCTAAACCTAAGGGTACAAGGTAATGGTCCACAAAAATTTTGTCACTGGAAAAACCTTACTTTTGGTGTGCAACTAGATGTAGCTATGCTCCCCTAAATGGAATTGATACCATGTGAAATCATATCACGGGATGATCATGTATATTGAACAAACACTCTCACTAAAATTGATAGTCTAGAATTGCACAAAACACTGAAAAATTGATACTCAAAGTATGCAAAATATCAAACTATATTGTATAAAGTTACATCAAACAACCATGTGCAATAAAGTGGCTTCAAATATATAATATTACATCATAAATTCAAATTTCTTTGGAGGCATTCGAAAAACACACAAAAGAAGGCTTACTAAACTAGCCAAAACCCCCTACGGTAGAAACATCCAACTCCAAATCAGCCATAAAGCTCACAAATTGTCCAAAATTATTTTGGAATTTGATGTAGGATGGAATTAGAAAAATATGATTCCTTTTAGAGAGAGAAAGAGGAAAGATGGGTTGGCCATCAAAGAAAGCAGTTTCCAAAACTACTAGAGTGCCTAGCTTTTTCCTTATCCACTCAAAAGCAGAAAAAAACAATAAAAGCAATGAAAACGTAGGAAGTATGCCTTTGCTACTGAGGATAGACAGAAAAGCAATAAATATGCCCATGAGTGCACTCAAGTGGATAAGAATGACAAGAGGTGCACTTAGGAAGGCAATTAATGGCCAATAACATAGTAAAAACACCTAGGAAAGTAATAAAATGAAATAAAACTTATATCCTAAGTATGAAAGTGGACTTTAATGCTCTAACATAAGCTAGTGAGGGCACAACCCTAGGATTGAGGAATTTATGCATTTAGATATACCTTAATATTATATAAAGGTATGGAGTGATCCAAGAAGAGCGCAACTGTGTTGGAGAAAACTCACTATTGCTTGGGGTAGACTACAAGAGATAGCTGACTACCAGAAATTAACTCAATTCTCAGAACTATGCTATTATAAATGACAATGCTAAGATAATGGAGAATGTAACCAACCTCGATCCAAATGTTTGATGTAGATCCCTGTTGGAGCTTTCAATCTATGCACTTGAATCTACAAATTAGACTTGACAGCCAATATACAACAAGTACATAATATATATAAACGACATTAACATCATCAATAGCAATGGTCCATGATATTATAAGTAAATACAACCCAATGTAGAATAAACAACATTCACAACATTAATGGACGAGAATATGAGTATTTCTATTAATAAACTAGAATAAGTACAATGTGATACGACCTCTTGTCGGCAACCAATCTGAACCACGATGTGGATCAATCCACTTGTGCCTCCACCACTTCAATCCTCCATGAATGGCAAACTCAAACTATGGTAGGAGTTTGGAAAGTGAACATAAAGGGTTCACAACTACAAGGATCAATGAGTGTAGACTCAAGATAGGGAAAAAATCCACTAGAGTTCTCTTGCTCTTCTTTCTCCTCCCGTCCATAAGCCATATGTGCTCAATATATAGTCCTTCCAAAGGTAAGTGAAAGGACACATCGAGGCATTTCTTTGGTAGATGGAGGGTCAAAGGTCACCCAATAACCGCTTTTTGGGAGTAAAAAGCAATAAACTAGTGATTTTTACCATTTTATAACATGCTACTCTCGAGTACGCCCACTGTAATGGAACAACTAGCGGGTAAGAATAAAAATAGGGAAAAATATTGTCTGAAGGATATAAAGTGGATTTGAGTCAGTGAAATGGATCCTACAGGCCACAAAAAGTAGATACTCACAAGGTGGAAAATTACATTGTAATAGATGCCCCCTAATGTGTGTCAGAGACTGATGTTACGATGGCCAAAATACATTATCAAAAGTGAAGTGATGGAAACAGAAGCTCACTCGTCATAGTACAGTAGTATCTTTGAATACATGTCAGTATAGTACACCAATCTGATACAATGGCCATGAATAGGCAGTACATAATGGATATATGTCATAAGTGATCATAGCCATGATCCCTCTACAGTAAGATATGGTCTCCTACTGAAAAGGAGACAACTTGTGCAAACTGGAGGTACAAACTGCTGATATCTAAGAGGTGATATCTCAGATGTAAAGTCAAAGTCATAGGTAGCATACTGAATGCCACCATCGCCTGGGTTCTTCTACACAAGTCTTCAATGGTGCAAGTCCCATCAAGTGAACAAAGGAGTCGGGGTCGAACCTGATGTGACATCATCTAATTACCGGTCAATGATGTATACCGTTAAAAAACACGAGATTATCCACCAATAATGAAAATGGGAATCAAGGCACAAAGCACAATCATCGGAGTGTGAATAAATGAGTTGAAGTCAAACACTAGGATGAATCGATCGATCATGGGACATTGATGTATTCCCAAAACTGTCGATGCCCAGAGAACCTGCCACTAATGACTGCAAGCCTCAAGGTACTCAACCGAACTCTAAGCCTCAAGTCCTGGAATAAATGGGTTGAAGTCAACGGAACGAGACTTGCTGGAAGGAGGGAATTAATGCATCCCCCATCAACTAGCACGAGGTACCAGCTATGCTGAAAGATTTGGACGATCTCAGGTGCGACAGACTAACTCAATAAGGATGGTTGTCATGCAATAGTCAAGAGATATGAGGAGTGGCCGACTCTGGTTTTAGGACTTCCTTTGAACAAGAGCATGAGTAGATGGATAGACATAGGCAGCATAGACCCGATATAGACTATGCGATGCAGGAGGCATCACAAAGGGCTCCATAATGACTAGAAGCTTAACCAATCGGTGGAGAAACTGAGAAACAAGTACAGCTCCTAAGGTCCAACTATAGTCCCAACTCATAGTGTATGGAGTGGAATGAATGCTCTGTTCAAAGGCGACACAACAGCTGCCAACAAGAAGTAGTAATCATAATCTCATCTAGATTTTTGGAATATTTTCTTTTTTTGGTCTTTTTCATATTTGGAAAGCTTGAAAAAGAATAAAATTGCTTATAGTACAACAAGTGAGGGAATGAGTGTCAAATAGCTAGCAGACTAGTCCCAAGTAGTGGAACATACCTATGATCAATGCAAGGATGTGCATGCAGGATGTGGACACTCGGGGGTGTGTTCCCTCAGGGTCAAAAGGTCATCAAATTGTGAAGGACAAATGGAAGCTCTGCAAGGCTCGATAGGGAAAATTGCTCAAGCACCAGGCTAACAACTGGGTAAGCGGGAGCCAGCACAAGGCTCAAGTGGTAGGCAGGATGATGTAATTCAATCACAACATGATATAACTGAGGGGAGTCCTTAAGGGAGATGGCCAGCATAAGACAAAGTAGAGTATGAGTCTTTATTGCAATGTCATGGTGTAACTACAAAGGACTCCCAATCGTAAGGACAAACAATGGCATGGGCACCAGAATGCACAAAGGGGGTCTAACTAGGGTGCCCATGTTCGGAAAAAGCCCTACTGCCACATAACGAAACTTCTATAGCAGTGTGAAGGTTCCGTGTCGGTTACGAAGCGGGGTTGCACCTAGGGTTTGTGAGAATGGTCAAAAGTTCAAATGCATAATGCATGTGGAAATGGCATCTATCCTATATGTCGGGTGTGAAACATACCTACCGTAGGTGTGAAATGGTCCAAAACATCCTTTGCTGAAGAAATCTGATTAAAAATTCTACTCCATGACATTATATTAGTCCATAACGACATCAAACGGTAAAAACTATAGACAAGTAGGTCCTGAAAATTATAAATAGTAATAAAAATTTACAATTTACAATTCATTTTTACTATTCACCCATTTGGAGCTTTGAGGTTAGTTTTCACATTGAAGTTCAACTGCCGATTTTGGGAGCTACAAGCATCTGTTCATCGAACCATCTAGAGCAGGTTGGTAGTCTCTTCCATACCTTTAATTTCAATGCATTCATTTTAGTTTTTAGCGGTGGGATTTTTAGTTTGGCCAATCCCTAAATGGCTTCGGCGCTACCCGCGGGGTATCACTATGCAGGTCATGGGTAGGGCACGATAGTCATAGTCAACGCACAGGTTGACCATGGATACCTACCCCTGTATATAAATTAGCCTACGGGTACGACCGTGTAGTTGATTTTGCAAAGAAAATTGACTAAAATCCTTGTTTTTTCTCACTCCAAGATGGTTCTAGAGTGGAGAGAGAGGGAGCATGACCAATTAGATGAGGCCGTGTGCAAAAATGTGCAAGCACAACAAGCATTGCAAGCATGTGGGTTGTACAAATTCTAGAGTATAGGGGGTTTGAGGGCCCAAAACCTACTACTCTGTCGCTTGATAGATTACTGGGATGTTGATGCACAGAACTTCAATCTCAATGGGAAAATCCTCACACTTGAAGTGGAAGACATCTACTTCATTACTGGTTTGTCCCGTCAAGGTGAGATGGCTAGTCTTCGGTCTTGTACCGTTGGTGGTGGGATCACCGTCCTTGATTACATAGCGCAGTATTGTCCCGCAGACACATGAGCAATGGGAAGTCAAGTTCCCATCAATGCTATAGTAAATCTGAGCATGAAGATTATTATATCTACCTTAGTGCGAATCACGGGTTCCAAAGCTCTGCACCAGGCATCCAGGCCAGTGATGTTGTATGCATCACAATGCATGCAGCCTATAGTATTTGACTGGTGTACCACACTACTGGTGTCTATGAAGACACAACTGACAGAATGCAAAGAAGGCAAGGAAAAAAACTTCGGGTATGGTATTATCTTGTGCAGCTTCTTCTTTGAGAGAGTTCTGGGGCTTAGTCCGATAGTGGATGTCCCTCCTCATAGTCTCCGTGATCCAACCCTGACCCGGTGGGATGAGATCTTGACACGACAGGGTGGTGGCCATCTGGCATCACCATATACTCAGGAGTTCTTTTGTTGTTGGGACCAATAGATCATTGCCATAGAGGACTATCCCTATGTAGGGATAGATTTATGCCAAGATCGGGACATGCCACTCCCACCACACGCAGCGTTTGGAGACATTGGTGAGTACTCTTTTTTAAATTTTTTGTTATTAAATTTTTATGGATTTTTTATTATAGATGTGAATGCAAAAATATTTTTGGTGGTAGTATCAAGTGCTAATGTTTGACTGTTTGCTCGCAGACAAGGGCCCAGTGAGACCCGATGGCTTCCCGAGACATGGTCACCGGGGCAGGGGTGACGAGGAAGGTGATGCTGCAGTGGGGTGCACTCTACAGACCTTGCGGTGCAACCTATCATGGATGGTTTCCAAGGTTCCATAGATAGAGGTGGCACGACTACCTGAGGCCATGCAGCGCCAAGTAGTGGGGGTTCCGAGTGACTGGGTGCAGTTATTGCAGTGGGTATCCAATGCAGTTCACTATTTCTATGAGTCACATCTTGTCAGGGTGGAAGCTAGGCCTCCTCGTAGGGAGTAGACATCCCAGGACCTTATTTTGTATCGATATGTATATTTTTGAGGGATTCGGGCTCCAGTTTTGTATGACACTACCATTTTTTGGACATATTTATATATAAACTATGGTTTTTCGGTTCTACTATATGTGTGTATGTACAAATGTACAAATGTATGAATGTCTCTTTTATTTGTGTGCTTCAATATGAATGTGATAAATGCCAATCTAATACATAGTTAGCGTATGCATCAGATACATGATTAAGACTTCTCGAAACATGAACGTATGTAATTGAAACAAAATGCCTCTCCAAGAGTCTTGCCCTTAGGAATTTCCGTAGTAGTGTAGGGTCTCGCACATGGTACTGCCCATTCAATTGAGACACAACTAGTTGTGAATCCATGCAGACCTCTAAAGACTGGACGTCGTGTGAAATGGCATCCCGAAGTAGCTCAATGATGGCACTATACTCAGCCACATTGTTAGATGTAGAACCGAGACAAGCACCTCCTGAGGACACAACTAGCTGGTCAGGTGAGAAAATAACCCAGGTAGCAAAAGCAAGCTGCTACATATCTCGGCTAGCACCATCCGCGAAACCTAAGAACGTAGGAGATCCCGCTAACATCTGTCAATCACATGTGAGCTAATCAGTAGACCCGAAAACCAAAAAGCGAGCTAAAAATATGTATAGAAACAACTATACAATAGTATACAAAAGTATCAGCCTAAACCAGAGGTTCAAGCAGAATACTACTTGAGATAGATCCCATTTCTAGGCTCCTTCAAGATAGTCCCCTCATAGTCTTCTAGTTCATAAGCTCCTTTTTCGAGGACATGCCTCACGATGTAAGGACCATGCCACATGGGGTTGAGCTTGCCTGCCCCCAGGGGTTCTTTAGCTTGGTCATATAAGAGGACCAAGTCACCTTCAGCATTCTGCCAGAGATGGACAGACCTATCATATTGAACCTTGAGATGACATTTGTTGGAATCTATGGCCACAGCGACATATCGACATTGCTCATCAAGTTTCTCAAGGATGATTAAACGTTGCTCAATACTTGTCGTATCAGGGAGGAGTGCTATGGCTAGTTTAAGCGAATGGATTTTGCATTCAATAGGTAAAAGTGACTCCACACCATGAACTGCTGGAACAGTGAGAATCCGATGGTAGTCTTAACTGCGGTTCGGTATGCCCACAAACCAGGATATAACATGATGTGCTAATTGTTCTTGCTTTGTTGGATGGTACACTGAAGAATGGTTTTCAAAGACTTATTAACTACTTCAACTTGACCATTCGCTTGGGGATAGTAGGAAGACGAGTGTTCTTGACAAAACCCAAGCTTGAGAGACAAATCCTCCATCATCTTGTTTTGAAAGTGACTGCCATGGTCAGTGAAAATCTCTTTTGGGATACTGAAATGAGTGATAATTTGATTGAACACGAAATGGGATGCAGTAACATCGTCTGCTTTTACAGTAGGCATGGCCTCAACCCATTTGGAAAAATAGTCCACGACCACTATGATATGGTGATGCCCCCCAGCTGAAGTTGGTTTGCAATCCATGAATTCCACCCCCCACTTAGTGAAGGGAACGACGATGACGACCGAATGAAGGGGCACTGGATGCGAGTGTATATTCCGAGAGAACACCTAGCAAGGGTGGCATCTCTTCACAGCGTTAACACAATCCTTAAAAATCAAAGGCCAAAAGTAACCAGCTCACATAATACACTAGACTATAGCAAGCCCAGATAAGTGACCACCACACGCCCCTGCATGGAAATCATTAAGCACCTGCTCCACTTCTTCGTGAGTTAAGCAACGACAGAGAATAGAATCGTTTCCCCGGCAATACAAAATGCCACCGACGAGGGTATAGTATTTAGCATGATGTTTCACACGTTGTCGCTCGTCTCGTGAATAAGGCAGAGGAAACTTCAAAGTTTGGAGATATATAATGACATCCCCATACCAAGGGTCCTTGGACGAAATAACAAATAAGTGTTCATAAACAGGAATCTTCATGAATGACATCCTCATCAAGTCTCGGGAGGTCCGACATAAGCTCAGAAAACACCAACGATTTCACCGATTTTGCCGAAGCAAAATTGAGATCGAACTCCTAAAGGATCACAATCCATTTATTATACTTCCCCCCTATAAGGCGTCGTGATAGCACGAACTAAAATGGATTGATGTGAGATACAACTGTGGTTGTTCTAAGCAAAACGTAATGTTGTAACCACTGGACTGCATGGACAGTCGCACACGCTAGCTTTTCCACGTGAGTATATCTTAGCTCAGCGTCTACTAGATTTCGACTGAGGTAATAGATAACATGCTCTATGAGCGCATCATCCACCTGAACCAAGACCATGCCAATCGTCTCTTAAGACGTGGCCACATAAAGGATACAATCTTGTGTGAAGTCTGGTGGACTAAGCATAGGGGTCGATACCAAAGCTTTCTTAAGGGCATCAAAAGACTACTGGGCTCGATCATCCCAGATTAAAGGTGTGTCTTTCTTCAATAAACACGCGAAACCTTTGGTAAGACTAGCATAATTGACTACAAATCGACGCAAAAAAGTAGCTCTCCCTTGGAGGCTCTGAAGTTGTAACAAATTGCGCGGAGGAGGCAATCGAAGTATTGCCTCAAAATTAGAGGATCGACTCTAATACCCTCTTTTGAAACTATGAAGCCTAGAAGGAAACCAGTCCTTACAGCGAAGATGCATTTATTGGGATTCAATTGAATTTTGTAGTGTATACATCATTCAAGAATCATACAGAGGTGCTTGGGGTGGTCTACTCTCTTGCAAGAATGGTCGGCAAGATCATCCAAGAAAACCTCCATAATCTTCTTAAGATCGTGAAAGGCGTAGGTCATGGCTCATTGAAATGTAGCTCCTGCATTTTTAAGGCCAAAGGGAATTTTCTGATATGAAAACATTCCCCATGGACAAATGACTACCTTCTTATGTTGGTCCACGGGTTTGATCTGAATCTAGTTATACCCTAAGAAGCCATCCATAAACGAAAAAATCTCACTTCTTGCACAAGCATCCAAGATCTGATCAATGAATGGTGTGGGGAAGTTGTCTTTCGGACACACACGGTTCAAATCTATAAAATCGGTGCATATGTGGATCATTCCCTGCTTCTTATCCATAGAAACGGGGTTTAACACCCATTCGGTAAGGGGAATGGGATAGATGAAACCAGCTTTGAGTAGTTTCTCCACATCTGCCTTGATAGCAGCTGCCTTCCTAAGGTTCACAGCACGTAATCATTGTCGAACCGGTTTAGCATTAGGATACGTTCTAATCTCATGCTCAACAATGCAGGGGTCTATTCCTGGCATCTCCTCATATGACCAGGCGAAAGCTTCCCAGAGTTCTATAAACAATTCACTGTAAATAGCAATCTCCTCAGGAGTGCAATCATCACTGATGTAGACATTCTCCACCTTTCCGGGAGTACTAGAGATGTTGATCGACATGGTTGGGAAAATATTGGGCATATTCCCCTCCACAAAAACATCATGCAACTCCAAAAGAGCCACAGGGTGACCAACCATCTCTACTAGAGTCATCCTAAACTCTTCTTGCTCAACGAGCTCGAGGTTGGGAAGGAAATAAGAGCGATGATGCATATCCTCCCAAGGTCTCTCACTACCACACATGGCCTCCATAATAGCTTCATCAGATGGCAAAGTATCATCAAGGCAGTCGTGTGAACAAGATGATTTGGCTACCCAAACTGGTAGAGTAATGGAACCTTCTTCGACTATCTATGAAGAAGAGAGATCCAGTTCTGCAGCGGCTTGTTGAATATGCTTGTAAGCAAGCTCAGCTATAGACAATGGCACAGACATCCCGACGTGCGTAATGTCTCCAGACGTAGAACTCGTGGACGGTAAAGTCCATGGATCAGTACAATAGGAAGTCCAGAATGGCATATTATGCAAAGGAGGAGACGCATCGTCGGAAATGGTTCCGATGAAGTTCACAGGTGTAGGAAAACTATAAGTTCCCATCAATGAAGGGTACATACCAACACCTATGTTCCTAGTTTCCAGTGGAGAATCAATAACTTGCGGGACTATGGATCCCATGGATGCTGTGGAAGGAGTGTTAACGAAATCTAACTGATCGATGGTCACAATATTGCCTGCATGGGGAAAGCAGATAACTATGAATACAGTTGACACGATAGCCTTCATAGCGTACATCCAATTCTGACCCAGTAACAGGTTGTAGTAGATTGGCGCATCAACCACCTCGACTTCAATAGGCACATATTTACCTACCAAGCAGACAACAAGGGAAGGGATAATTCCATGCAGCTTAAATGACGAACCGTTGAATGTAGTGAGTGTGGTTCTAGACGTCTGTAGAGGAGGAGAGCCAAGAGCTTTCCAACAAGCTAACGACATTACTGATGCAGAAGCACCTTCTCAACCATAGTACATTTGACAAAAATCTGAAGGCACACCACCTGGATTTGAAAAGCCACGTGGTAAGGTAAGCGAGGTTGGACATCAGTAGTATCAAACTTGATAACACTGGGATTGCCCCCATCCTGAACTCCTAACGCACTCAAAAGGGCATGCTTCTGAGAAGGATAGGCCTACAAAACTTCAAGATCCGACATGGCACACGGAGTTTGGCCCAAATATTCTATAATGGAGTAGTTCTGGGCGGCTTGAGGATTAGGATTATGTGTAGATCCCTTGAGAACACCTTTCGGTATCCATGACATATTAGAGGGCTTCTCGATATGCAAGAAATTGTCAGGAGGAGGGGGAGGCTCACTCCCCATATTAGGTTGTGGTGCACCATAATCGCGTTGACGAGTAGCAACACAAACCTCCGATTGAACCATATTCACACATCCATAACCACTAGTATTGGAAGAAGACATTGCCGTCTCAGTAGGTCCATAACCAGTGGTGGGAGCATACGAAGCCATGTTTTGATGATGAGGAAGGGGATCCTTTAACACAGCTGGGCTCTGTGCCAAATGCTTCGATGCTTCTTCGATTCAAAGACATAAGTGAGTAAGATGATCTTCCCCACAGAGCTTACAAGGGAATTTCACCTTACGCCTAGGTTTATGATCCTCACTAGCATTTTTGCCTTCCCGAGGAGGGTTGTCATTCTCTTTACGAGGAGTATTCTGATTGCTATTATTGTTATTCCCATTGTTTCCACCCCTATGGTTGTTTCTGCCCTTTTTCTTGCCACCAAGTTGCTGGTTACCTGACGGTTTTGTTGATTGCACATTGTGTACATCAGACGATGGAGTGGAAGTGGACAAGGTATGAACATGTCTGGGAGTAAACTGGTTTAGCAACAAACTTTGCATTTGATTAGATACCAAGTCTATAGGGCGAGTGCTTGCGGATCCCATGATGCCATCGGCATGTGGTTCAGGAACTAACGTGGGATCATGTCGTGTTCTCGGTGCATTAGGAATAATGTCATATAAAATGCCAAATTGAGAGTATAGTAGGTCTAACTACTAGACTTTCAAGATGGCTTCTTTCTCAATCACAATGCCAGACATTGAAACATCCTTAGTATTGTATGGGAGTAGAGACTTCAAGAACCATTCCAACATAAAATCTAGAGGAATGTTGGATTTCACTAGTCTCTTCCATTGGCGCCACTCTTGAACATGGTCAAAAATATGTGTGGCCTTATTCTGACGGAAGGTAGACAACAGTTCAGTACCAGTATCGTAATGAACCAGCAACTGAAAATGGTCCAAGAAAACCAAATCAATCTCATTGAAACCCCTATAGGTGTTCCCAAGAAACTCCACATACCACTTCGCAGCTGCCCCCATGAGGGTGCATTGAAATAGTCATAATCTAACGGAATCGTGATTCAACAAGTTGGAGGAGCACCAAAGGTGAAACGTTATGACATGATCACCCAGATCCTCACCACCTTTCCCCTCAAACTTAGGAATGTTTGAAGGGAGCTTGGTAGGGACTGGGGGCCAATTAGGGTCATGACACACCGGATCATTCGTGAGCTTGGAAAGATCTGGAAGATTTAAACGTGTGAGAAAATGGAAGCTGTGGCTGGAAAGCTTGATTATAAGCTCCCATAAATGGTTGGTTGCATGAAACTAGATTATAAGGTGGACCAAAAGCTTGACCATGAGCATTAAACTGATGATAATGAGGACCTGGCAGACCATAAGCTTGACCATGGCCATAAGGTAGATAACCTCCTCCGACTCACCCATGTGAGAGTAAGTAGGTATATGAGTGTTTTGGGCACCGTACTGAGGTGGGTTGAACTGGTGGCCAACACCGACTATGTTGTAGTAAGGGTTGCCACCATAAGTATGGGGCATATACATACTATTCATAGCGGGAACCGAATTATAATGACCATAATGGTGAGGTATGTTCCCTCCCCCAGCATTAGGATTAGCATGAGCAGTCATGTGGTGACGAAAAGCATGAGAAGTATTCCCAACCCCAACGTTGGTGTTACTAGTAGCAGGAATGGTGGCGTTATGACCATGTAGATAAGATATATTCCCACCTCCTACATTAGCATTACTAGTAGTAGTGGTGGATGCAAAAGTGTGTGGTATATGTCCACCCCTGTGGTTAGGAGGAGCATTAACATTTGCGAAAGTGATCCTGGGTTGACGGGTAGCGATATGTGTGTTAGGTGGTGGATGGCGAGTCGTGTTTTGAACAGTGTTCCTATTAGGTTGGGAAGTCCTAGGAGGTGGTATTCTTCCAACATTAGCATTGTTAGGAGGATTATGACCAGTCCCCATAGTACGTGTGTGAGTGGACAACGTGGTGCCCTCGGTGAGGGTATTTCCCCCAGTGGGTGCAGTGTTGCTAACACCATGACTAGTGCCAGCATGACTACCAAAAGTAGTGGGAGGATCATCTATGCTAAAATTAGGCATACTATATGAGAATGGGTTAACATTGATCGCAGGATCTTCATCTTCAGGTAAGGTTGGCATTCCATAAAGATAATTATCCGGATTCGAAGGATCGAACGGATCATTCTCAAGTGGATTCGGCAAAATCGAACCAGGTTGAGTCTCAGGTGGATCACCCCCCCAATCCTCTCGAGGTGTGGGGGTGTCTGAAGTATGTTCGACTCCACCCGATGGAATCATGGGGATTTCCTCAGTGTCGGAATGTGTATCCATCATAACGTTGGCTATGTATGTCTCGTAAGAATCCGAAGACTCAGTGGGAGCTCGCCGGCATCCTTGAGCAACACGGCGTGAAAACTCGGCTGGTTTTAAACCAGCTAACTAACAGGATCGGCAGAGAGTAGGACTCCACGCCACGATATCTCCAGAGAGAATATCAAATCACAACATCTCCTACGGCCAAGTATCGATCAAAAACAGTAAATCAAAAGCACACACCAGAGAAGCTACAGCCAAGAGCAGACAAACAGAGTGGCTAAATGAGCTCCCAACACTAGAGCCGATATGTCTCATCTAGGAGAGGCTTGAGACTCCCAAACTATAGTCGTAGGTAACATAATCAGTTATAGAGACACCCAGGCTTCACTGCGTGCACAGGGTCAAGTCCACTATACAAACACAACTGTGCTATCCAATCCTTATCTGAATCAGGGCACAAACATCATAACCACTACAAGTACCCTATGTGATACCTAGGTAAGGAATCTATGGTCACTGCAATATAACCAATGCTCAGGGGGACAGTCGCAGGTGGGATCCATCATATGGGTAGGGTATCTAAGCCCGAAGCACAAGAGGACGAACCTCGGGTGCCCCCAGATACGAACAAATCCTGGAAATATCTCCCACGTTTAGCCGGTATCAGAGAGATATCCCTTCAACCAACCTCCCGTGACGTCATGCTTAACTCTCGGTTGAGTATAGCTTCCTGAGAACACTGATATATACCATGGATTCCTCCACTCCCTGGTCAGACACCTAATGTTTCATCTAGTAGTCTTGGATTTTTAACTCACAACAATCTATTCCAAGACTCTAAACCTATGCTAGTTGGTGTACCCTATAAATAAAATCAATCTAATCAATTTTAAGATTAAGCATTAATTTTAATGGCTATGGTTACTCAAAGGATATGATCGTGAAACTAGTGATGTATATGACTCAATAGTATGCAAAATCATCCAATCCTAGACTCATCTATCCAATAAAACAATGTTACTAACATGCAAAATCAACCCAATGGTTCCGAAATAAAAATGCAATCTTTTTATATTTTCAATGCACAAGAAGAACCTAAATGAAGGCAACAAGCACTCAATGCAAGGTGCAGTACATGAAAGTAAATTTTTTTTGGTATTTTCTCTTATAAGCAAAAGGAAAATGCAAAACTATATGTATTTTTTTTGTATTTTTCAATATAAAGAAATGAAAAACGCAAGCAAAATCCTACTATTTAGTCACTGAAGTGCCAAGAAGATCACTAAGACAACCTAGCAGATCCCAAACAGTAAGACCCAGCCACAGGAATGAGCTCAAAAGGAAAAAACAAACAAGGCTAAATCCAAAGATGGGTAAAAAACCAATAAGGCTCAACCAAGAGAAAAGAAGAGTTCTGGTCACAACCAAGGCATGGAACAGTCAAGAAACAGGCCAACAAAGACTCAGGATCATCCAAATCCAACCCAGCAACAACCAAAAGTCATAAATCAACCAAAGCTAGAGTTATACGTTACTGTCGAAGGAATACCTGCGGGTACCCGCGAGTAGTAGAGTAAACAAAGGTGGGTAGACGCAGGTAGAGCTCAGCTAGCCTGCGGGTGAGGAAAGGAAAATGGGAAAATAAAGAGTCCAATGGCTCAGAAAAATCAACTTTTATATAGTGTATCTTAACAACCAATCAGTGACACAGAGCTTTGACAAACAACAACTCTAATTAAGGACTAATGCTCAAAAATCCCCAAACATGGATGTTTTCCCCATCGGAGTCACCATTTTTGTGTTGGAGAAAACTCACTATGGCTTGGGGTAGACCACAACAGATAGCTGACTACCAGAAATTAACTCAATTCTCAGAACTATGCTATTATAAATGACAATGCTAAGATAATGGAGAATGTAACCAATCTCGATCCAAACGTTTGATGTAGATCCCCGTTGGAGCTTTCAATCCATGCACTTGAATCTGCAAATTAGTCTTGACAGCCAATATACAACAAATACATAATATATATAAACGACATTAACATCATCAATAGTAATGGTCCATGATATTATAAGTAAATGCAATCCAATGTAGAATAAACAACATTCACAACATTAATGGACGAGAATATGAGTATTTCTATTAATAAACAAGAAGAAGTACAATGTGATATGACCTGTTGCTGGCAACCAATGTGGACCATGATCTGGATCAATCCACTTGTCTCTCCACCACTTCAATCCTCCATGAATGGCAAACTTAAACTATGGTAGGAATTTGGAAGGTGAACATAAAGGGTTCACAACTACAAGGATCAATGAGTGTAGACTCAAGATAGGGCAAAAATCCACTAGAGTTCTCTTGCTCTTCTTTCTCCTCCCGTCCATAAGCCATATGTGCTCAATATATAATCCTTCCAAAGGTAAGTGAAAGGACACATCGAGGCATTTCTTGGGCAGATGGAGGGTCAAAGGTCACCCAATAACCGCTTTTTGGGAGTAAAAAGTAATAAAATAGTGATTTTTACCATTTTACATGCTACCCGTGGGCTATAGTGATGCAACTCGCAGGTATGCCCACTGTAATGGAACAACTAGTGGGTAAGAATAAAAATAGGGAAAAATGGTGTCTGAAGGATATAAAGTGGATCTAAGTCAGTGAAATGGATCCTACAAGCCACAGAATGCTGATACTCACAAGGTGGAAAATTACGTTGTAACAACAACCCTTGGTTTGCTGTGTCTGTATATATGTAAGAGGTCAACTAGGGCACAAAACATGTATGATTGTAATGAACCTAGATAAAGTGCAACCCTTGGCACAATATTTTCTCTTATTTTGAGGTAAGAATATGTGTGTATATATCTATGCTTGAAGGATGTCCAGACAGGGCACAGGTGATTTAATACTTAAAAGAAACGTGCACTTAACAAACTTGTGTATTGTAAAGGAAGGGCATAGCCCCATACTACTATTATACTTTACAATAGATTACAAATACGTATACATGGTTGGTGTCTGATTAAGGGTTAGTTTTAGTCTTTTGTGTTATAAGAGAGAAATAGGTATTTTAGTGAAGAAAAGATCCTACCTAGTGGATTTGTTTCCCATCTCGGGGGTGGTCTCTTGACAGGAAGAAAACACACCGAACAGAGAACCAAAATGTTGGGTGGAACATTGCAGTTAAGCCTTCAGTCGCAAAAACTCTCATGAATCAAATAAGTAGTCTATTGACGTAGTGTCAATATTATTTGCCATATTTTATAAATATATATTTCTCCATGTGACGGTTTAAGAGATTTCATTGTAGATGATCAATTATTTAATTTTCATATCGAAAGGAAAATTGTAATGTTTTTAAAAAGTGTTATTATTCTTATCATTCAATAACAATTATGATTCAATGACTAGGACAATGGTTACAATTATGGATTAACCATATTCTTTATGTTTAATTGAACAATCATAATTAATATATAAGCTTCACATTAGTTGACTATATTATTTAGTATAAGTATCAAAGTATTAGATAATGAACCATAGTTTGAATTGACTGTTAGTTTTTTAGAATTTTCAATCTGATCTAGGATCTTAACTGAGAGAATAACATGTACAACATATCTACATCATATCTACAGCTTATCAATCATGGACACAATAATGCAAGCACACAAGAGACACGGAGTTTCACCGGGGAAAACCAAGAAGGTGAAAAAACCACAACTTCCTCAGAGATAGATAGAGAAATGATACAACCAAAGTACAACCAAGGTACAAGAGATAGTCTTCTCCTAGCAGCAGATCGTCCTCCTCACATGTGTGCCACTTTCCGAGAGAGATAGAAGTGAGTAATAAGTGATCAAATAGAGATCTTCCAATCTCTATTTATACTTGTCCTGTCCTGCCCAATAAGCCAGTGGGGCCGACTTGTCTAGCTTAGCCTAATAACTCATGGTTAACTTAATCCGGGCCGACCCCACACTTGGTGGTCTAATAACCCATCAAGTATAAGTTACGACACTTACAATATAAATGACGACACTTCCGTATAGAGGAATAATAACATCTCTATAGGAATACAAACACTTCCTTATAGAGAAATAATAACATCTCTATAGGAATACAATATATATGGGTAAAACACATTCCGAAGTTACATATACATCAACAGTCCCTCTTAACTAGGAAGGTATTTCTCGACACAAATCTGCTAGCACAAGTCTTCTTCTCTGGATCATCATCAGCGAATCATCATCCTCAAATCATCATCATCGTCATGGCTGCTTCTATCTTAATCAATCTCTGAATCTTCTTGTCATAGGAAGTTCTATAGAGCCAGTCATTTTTCATACTGGATGTAGGCCCACTACCTATAGGTCTTCATTATCACTGGCCATACTGTGGAATCCTCAGGACTCATTACGTGCATCGCAAAACCTGGCTGAAGCATCCCAGGCTATTACGAGCACTCAGCTCTACCTGTCGGATCTCCCAAGAGCACATTACATGTGACCCCATCACAAAACCTGGCTGTAGAATCCCAAGCTGTTACGAGCACACAGCTCTACCTATCGGATCTCCTAAGAGCACATTACATGTGATCTCACCACAAAACCTGGCTGTAGCATCCCAGGTTGTTACGAGCACAAAGCTCTACCTGTCAGATCTCCTAGGACCATATTACATGTGGTCATGGAAAAACCTAGCTGTAGCATCCCAGGCTATTACGAGCACTCAGATCTACCTGTTGGATCTCCTAGGAGCACATTACATGCCATAGGACAAAACCTCGAAAGAGCATCCCAGGCTATTACAAGCACACAACTCTACCTATTCGATCTCCCAGGGCTGGATTATATGCTTATCTGCACAACCTGTCCACGGCCACAGAGCATCATCCTGATACTCTCCATACATCATCCTGATGTACATCAACACATGATCATCTTGATCATATGATGTATCAACCTGATACATATCATGCATCCACCTAATGCATATCACATACATGATCCACTTGATCATACAATGTATCCACCTGATACATATCATGCATCTACCTGATGCATATCATAGACATGATCCAACTGATGATATCCAGAGTAGTAACTGGAGCATTGTCCTAATGCTCATCACACAACGCTTACATCCACAGCCATGGGAGGATCCTCCTACCACCATGCTTGGAATGGCTTCTGCAAATGTGTCCATCACTTCTTCCTTGAAGTGTCATCAAATGGAAGAACACTAAGCCTCCCTCTGAAGTACTCAAACTTCAATCTAGCTAGTGGTTTCGTCAACACATCTGCAACCTGCTCATCTATCGCAACATACAGGAGCTTCACTGCTCCTCTCTGCACCATATCCCTGATATAGTGATATTTGATCTCTATGTGCTTCAACCTGTCATGGAACACAGGGTTCTCAGATAGCTTCACACAACTCTGGTTGTTAGAAAAGGTACCAGTAGCATCCAATGGGAGATCAAATAGCTCAGATAGTAGCTTTCTTAGCCATACTTCCTCACAACTAGCCGAACAAGCTGCAACATACTCTACTTCGGCTATACTTAGTGCTACACAGGACTAATTCCTACTAAACCAAGAGATCACACCTGATCCCATACTGAAGCAGCACCCAGAAGTGCTCTTCCTATCTGCAGCACTGCCTGCCCAATCTGAATCAACATAACCCTCCAGGTTAAACTTTTGATTCGCATCATACTTGAGCCCATAATCAACCATACCCTTCAAGTACCTTAGAATATGCTTTACAACAACCAGGTGAACATCTCTCGGATCCGTCAGGAACTGGCTCAATGTGTTCACTGCAAAGCAAATATCTGGTCTCATGTTCGTAAGGTACATAGAGGACCCAATCATCTGACGATAAATCGTGATATCAACCGGATTAGATGAAGCATCACACAAAAGCTTTAGGTTCGATGCCATAGGTGTGGCCATGGCCTTGCAGTCCATCATCCCGAACCTCTTCAGGATCTCTACTGCATACTTCCCTTGTCCAAGGAAGATTCCATCTGCACTCTGCCACACCTCCATACCAAGAAAGTAGTGCATCATACCCAAGTCCTTCATCTCGAACTCGGTAGCAAGATTCCTCTTCGTGTCGACAATCAATCTATCCTCACCTGTTACAAACAGGTCATCTTCATACAATAGTAGTATCACTGGATTGCCTTCCTCAACCTTGTAGTAAAGGTTGGAATCCGCTTTACTTTTGGTAAATCCCAAACTAGATAGGAAGCCATCTAACCTTCCATACCAAGTTTTGAACATATATGACTTCCCGTCATGTGTCTCAAAACCAAGTGGCTGCACCACATACACTTCCTCCTCGACTACACCATTCAAGAAAGCTATCTTGACATCCATCTGGTGTATCTTCCATTTCATCACTACAACTAGAGCAAGTACTAATCTAATTGAAGTGTATATGGCTATAGGAGCAAAAGTCTCTTCATAAGCAATTCCTCTTTCTGAGAGAAGCCACGAGCTACAACCTCGCTTTGTATTTATCCATGCTACCATCTGCAACATGCTTGATCTTATAGATACACTTGGAAGTTACAACAAACTTCCCTTCTGGTTTGGGACCACATACCAATCATCATTCTTCATGATCGACTGATCATGGCATTCTTCCATTACTTCATCCCAGATCCTGGGAACTTCAATATATTCAATATCTTCAATAGATATCTTTGTTGCTGGAACAAATGTTGTAGTCCTTCTTTTGTAGGTGATGGTATACGATCTTTCCTACAAAACAGGTTAAATTGCATGGTTAGAAACTTCTCATAGTTTTCAAAACAAATTTTTACACATAAATAAATATGTCATATAGTCATGCAATTATTTTAGCCAATGCTTCAATACAAAATTCATCCATATCCTGTAACTTTATAGATTCCTTCGAATCTCTACCAGAACATTGTTCAAAGATTTGCACTACTCTCAACATGTCAGCAAAGAGGTTTCATTCTAGATAAGTAGCAATGGAATGTTGTACAGTTCCATAGGCCACTTACCCATTATATGCATATTAGTAGTATGCTGTTCATTAATGCAATTATTCTAATATGCCAAAATACACAGCCTAATTATAGGAACATCAGTATATACATCATTGAACAGTATTATTTAAACAATCAAATATGCAAGAAATGATAATTCAAATACTTATATTTGTTTGTTTGTTGGGTTGACTCCCTCTCAGTCTTTGCTTCCTTTCTACAACTCCATTCTGATGTGGATTGTGAGAAGCAGTCGACTCCCTCTAAATGTCTTCATCCTTGCATAAACTACTGGAGTGTGCTCCCTCTTGATCTTTGCTTCCTGGATTACCTGTCCTTGAACTTATATCCATCTTCGATCACTATGCATGCTTATTAGTATCATCATTGTGTTACCATTGAGATCTCATACATAATCAGACATTCATTAGTATAATCTCAATACTATCAAAACACAATAATCTTAAACATGTATAGTCATGATCATTTCAAACACAGGTAATAAGCATTAGCATTCAACATTTTAGGGAAGACTTTTCTTACTCATGCATATTCATATTTGACCAAAGGACTTTTCTGGTTAGTAATATCATCAATCAAGGTAAGAGACATAATATGCATAAACCCTTGATTACTTACATTTCTAACTTCATGAATAATCATTATCAACAATACAACAATATAAGATCCTAACACAAGGTAGGATTCTAACTTGATATAGGAAAAACATACATGGATTAATATGTTAGTTGGTTATGTCTAACATACCCACATGATGTCTTCTTGTTCTCTTAAATGACTTGTGCTAGTAACCTGCATATCTCATAGGTTAATCATTATAGAACCAAATTTTACATACCTCATAAGTAGATCTTCTATGTGATCCATGAAAATGGATGAATATTTGTCTTCATGTCACCATGGTCATATGTTCTTGAACTAGAACATGATTTGTCTTTCTTGATGTAGCTTTCATGTTAGTGGACAACATCAACCGCATACAACACCACAATGCATTAGTACAACCATAAGTGTCAAAACCCTAATCAATGAATATCTTTTATCGTGCATTCATAATTTTATTAAGGTGATATGACAAGTGTAAAGTTAATCAAGATTGTACTAACCTTAATGAAGACAAACATACCATAAACTTAATCATGAACGAATCTCAAAACATACCTGGATAAGTCATACCTATTGAGATTTCTTGTAATATTCCTATGTAAGGCCTTAGCCTTATCTCCCTCTGAAACTGGAACTTCTTCACTTATGCAGGTGACCAATCCATTCTCTTCTAGGATTAACCCAATCCACTTGACTTGCAGAAACTAGATCTAGAGCTCGATTAGGGTTTGTCAGAGAAACCCTAAAAATTTAAACTTTGAATTTCAAACTTCTGAAATGATAGAAAGATGCGCCTTGATGAGCTGATCAAGCTGGTATACTTAGAATTTGAAAACTGCAAAGTTTCACCCCTCAAAATTGCCTTTGAAACTTTCGGATCTTCTCGACAGGATCCCAAACTAGGGTTTGATAAAGCCCACCCTTCTTCCCAACCAAAAGGTTCGATCCAAAGCTCTAAACTTTGATTTTTCTGAGTAGATTCCAGTCGTTGTCACAGACTTAAAAAATTCCAACATTTGCAGAAGCCCTAATTTTCCACTTTTCCGATCAAAGTCCCGAACTAGGGTTTGATCAAGCCCGGCCTTATACCCAACCAAAAAATTTGATCTTGGTCTCTAAATTTCGATTTTGATGATTACCATTTAGCCATGGTCTCCGTTTACAAAAATACGAACTTTCTCCGAAACCCTAATTCCTGGAGCCATGAATAAAGGTGCTCAAAATCCAATTCTATTTTGACATAAATATGCACCTGATTGTTTCTGGTGTAATTCCAAAATTACTAATCTACAAGATCTGAAACTTCTACCTATGGTAGCCCATCCTGTCATCTTTACAACCACATAGGTCTTCCCTCAATTGGATTCTCTGAGAGAGAGTTATTCCAAGTGTAGCAACGTGACCTATTTATGGGATAAAATAGGAGAGCGAACTTGTACGGAGTGCCACGTGTTACTAGTTCACTTTCGGCCTCTAAACCTTTGACCTGTGAAAGTAAGGTCCGTGCCCTACCTATCATAGTTTATGAAATTTCATTTGGAGCTTCCTAGCCCTAATTATGACCTTTTTTCCTAGGTCACCTATTTATGACTCAGATCTAGAAGAGGCAGAAACCCTATATTATACAGATCATAAAACACAAAGTACAATGAATTAGAAGTTGTGCTTCGGACACAAGGCACATGGGGATTGTATCTTCAACCTTTAAGAGTTTTAGATCCTGAAACCTCTTCAAAATGTATTTATAGTGAAAGTTCTATGATGGCGGGTTTTTGCTATATCAAGCCCTAGCATCGCAAGTGCAACAAGTGTCATACATGCCATACCATGCTTTCTTTCAGGATAGCTCTGACTCCATGTTAGTTTTTCAGAAATTTCAATCCGATCTAGGATCTAAACTGAGAGAATAACATGTACAGCATATCTACATCATATCTACAGCATATCGATCATGGACACAATAATGCAAGCACACAAGAGACACGAAGTTTCACCGGGGAAAACCAAGAAGGTGAAAAAACCCACAACTTCCTCAGAGATAGATCGAGCAATGATACAACCAAAGTACAACCAAGGTATAAGAGATAGTCTTCTCCTAGCAGCAGATCCTCCTCCTCACATGTGTGCCACTTTCCGAGAGAGATAGAAGTGAGTAATAAGTGATCAAATAGAGATCTTCCAATCTCTATTTATACTTGTCCTGTCCTGCCCAATAAGCCAGTGGGGCCGACTTGTCTAGCTTAGCCTAATAACCCATGGTTAACTTAATCCGGGCCGACCCCACACTTGGTGGTCTAATAACCCATTTACCCACATGACTCATACAGGGCCGACCCCATCAAGGTGGTCTAATAACCCATCAAGTATAAGTTACAACACTTACAATATAAATGACGATACTTCCGTATAGAGGAATAATAACATCTCTATAGGAATACAAACACTTCCGTATAGAGGAATAATAAAATCTATATAGGAATACAATATACATGGGTAAAATACATTCTGAAGTTACATATACACCAACATTGACTAGTTATGAAAATACATTTGATGGGAATGTTAGAAAAACAAGATCGTAGAGAAATAACAATAAACATACATGCAAATATAATCACACAAATACATTACAAGAGATATACCAATATATCGTGGTTCACCTAAGATGGGCTACGTCCACACTGAAATTGCTAGTCCTTATTATTATATCGTCTAGCAAAGTGAAGGGATACAACCTACAGCACAACTGCTGCACTTCCTCTTCACTGTCTCACAGTCTCTCTTCTTGATCTCATATATCTTTACAATGCATAATACCTAATACATCAACCCTAGTCATGTTACAATGTCTTTCTTTTATAGGGAAAATACCACGGGTTACCCAAAACCATGGGCTCGTAAATTGTTGGAAAAAACAGCCCCAAAAGGTTGGGGAACAAGTGTATAGTCCTCTGGGGTGCACGACTGAGACAATATCATCTATGAGACTGGAAGATCTAGCTCCACAACCAACAGAGAAGATGCTCAAATTATAATGTTTTAGTATTTTGGTTACCTTAATTTAGAAATGTTGCAGAAGCATTCTTCTAATAATTATTTCATTTTCATATATATATATATAGTTAAATTAGAATTTATTATTGTATATTAAGCTAACCATTATTATTAAGAATTACATTAAAGCTATAATAATTGTTAAGGGATATAACATATGCATAAACTAATGTTTTACTATGCATGTTCTACCTAGAGTAAACTTTATGATCTTATGTATATTGGGAAAGATCAATCACACACTTACACTATATGTAATGTGCAACTAAATACTTTTATAAGAAGGATACAATATTTGTTTAGTAGGATTTCAGACATGAATATAATAAGTATAATTTGAAGATGTGATACTTATTGAATGGATGAGGTAATTGTATTTAATCTTCATGTATGTAGGCTATGATGCTTATGATGCTTTATATTAAATGGCATATGACAAACACATTGATGAGTTTTGATGTTATCTTATCTTAAACCTAATAGTGAATGGAAGTTATCTTCACATATGCTAATTAATGATGTTAAGATATATTGATAAGTCCATATTTTAAAATGGTGTTAATTATTATGATTGAAAACCTGCTCAAGGAGTTTTAAAGGATGAATACCTTTTGTATAAATTAGTTGCCTTAGAAGTAATTGTATGATGTTAGATAAGTGTTAATGAGTTACCATACTTCTAATGTCAATTGGGTAACCAAAAATATTAGACAAAGATTGTATCTTTCAATAATAATAAAGATTCAGTAATCATTGTAGCTAACTTATTAGTTTGTTGGATGATGATTAAGGAAATTTTTTATGCCCCATTTCCTCAAAATTTCATAGAGGTTTTTGGGTACATTGCAATGATGAAGTGGTGGGACAAGGAGGGGTGGGGGTGGAGAGGGTGGAGGGAATTGAATGTGCATAAAGAGGTTTGATGATGAAGAGGTGAAAAAGGGGGAAGGGATTAGTATTGATGTTGTGGGTGGGAGGAAAGGATGGGTAGGGGAGGAGGGGAGCGAAGTGGGCATTTTTTGCACTAGAAATTGTATTTGAGGTTGAAATGTGATCAAGGGGAGAAACAAGGGGCTTAAGCACTAAATGGACACCTTTTAGAGCTCTAGCACCATGGTTAGGGGAAGAAAACACATGAGTCTTAGGACCTAAATGTTGCTTCTCAAGCTCAATTTCCATGAACAACAACACAGGCCCTCTTTAGAGGGTCTTTGGCATCAAGGTTGGATGTGGATGGCATTAAGAGATTTTACACAAGGGTGGGTCACACGGACATGAATATGCTTGAGGAAGGAAAACATGTGCCTTAGTATATGGTTAAATCTTCTTGGGATTAAGAGGCTTGAATGAGTCCTTGTACCAACACATTAGTCCTTTGTAAGGGTTTAATGCATACCTTTGAATGGGATACAATTTTTGTTGGACTGTGGTACATGGTCCATGCAGTAAACAAGGGATTTAAGCCCTAATTGAACCTTCTTGAACACAAGTGCCATGAACAAACCCTAGAGACAACTACATGAACCCTATGAGATACATGTGGATACCCTTAAAGCATTCCACACACAGTGGATGGGTATTAAGACCTTAACCATAGTTGTGATATGGAAACAACATCTTGACATTGCACTAGTACATTGAATAAATTCTATAAACAAATAAAAAAACAATATTTATGAGCTTGATTCATAATGATCTACAAGTAAATTTGGTAAATAAAGTAATATAAAAACAATGACCACTATATATGACTTATAAAGTAATGATAATTATATTTTTAACGGAATGCTAATATCATTCTCACTAATTTCATCATTTCATCATTTGCTTAGTTAGTGTGACTGTTTTGATGATCATGGTGACGATGATGTCCATCCACTCGTAAGAATGTCCTTGTATAAAAATCACCAAAAAATGATTTCATCAATTGCTTAGTTAGTGTCACTGTTTTGATGATCATGGTGATGATGATGATCATCCACTCATAACAATGTCCATGTATCAAAATCACCAAAAAAATGAGAAAGAATTAATTGATGTTGTTTATCATTTTGTCTTCTTAATAAAAAAAGATTGGAAAAATACTTTGTTAATCCTCTTTAATTTTCAAAAGTTAACAAGTTATAAAAATTGATAGCTTTTTAAATATTGAGAATTCTATATATAAGGAATGTATTCTAAGAAAAAATGTTTTCCATTCTCTACTTTTTAAAATTAATATTAAAAAATTTCAAATTTTATTTTCTCATTTTATAATTAATATTAAAAAGAATCAAATTTTATTTTCCCATCATTTAAATTTTCATTTGTCAATCTCCTTTTTTTTGAAAATAAAAAGAAACCTAATACATATTATTTTTTAGCTTACATTTGTATTTGTAATATTTAAATTTTCGTTTATCAATCTCTTTTTTTTTTAAATAAAAAGAAACCTAATACATATTATTTTTTAGCTTACATTTGAATTTGAATTTGTAATATTTTTTAGCGAGGAAGTTCTGCAACTCATCAAACATATCAAACATATACGGCAGATTTGAGGCAAAATCAAATCACCTTTTCTAGCACTATCAGTGCGTATACATTCTGAGATTTGTGTTGAATTTAATGACGTCGCTGCGAGGAGTTCCCTTGCACACATGGATTTTGCAGAAAGCTCTTTAACTCCTCAAACAGATGCTGCAGATTCGAAGCAAAACCAAATCACTTTTTCTAGCTTTCTCAGTGCCTCTACATTCTGAGATGTAGGCTGAATTTAATGCCACTGTGGGCAGTTCCCTTGCGCATCACAGATTTGGCAAGGAAACCCTACAGCTCATCAAACAGATGCGGCATATCTGAAGCCAAATCAAATCACTTTTTCTATCAATCTCAGTGCCTGTCCATTCTGAGATTTCGATTGAATTTAATGTCAGATTCCCTTTCCCACATGGATTTGGCAGAAAGTCCTGCGGTTCATCAAACAGATGCGGTATATTTGAAGCCAAAACAAACAACTTTTTCTAGCATTGTCAGTGCCTGTGCATTCTGAGATATGGGTTGACTTTAATGTCATTGTGGGGAATTCCCTTGCTCACATGGTTTTGTCAAGAAAGTCCTGCAATTCATCAAACAGATGCGGCAGATTTGAAGCCAAATAAAATCACTTTTTCTAGCAGTCTGAGTGCCTGTACATTCTGAGATGTGAGTTGAATTTTATGTCATTGTGGGAAGCTACCTTGCCCACATGGCCTTGGCAAGGAAGCTCTGCAACTCATCAAACATATGCGACAGATTTGAAGCCAAAACAAATCATTGTGGGGAATTCCCTTGCTCACATGGTTTTGTCAAGAAAGTCCTGCAATATGGGTTGACTTTAATGTCATTGTGGGGAATTCCCTTGCTCACATGGTTTTGTCAAGAAAGTCCTGCAATTCATCAAACAGATGCGGCAGATTTGAAGCCAAACAAAATCACTTTTTCTAGCAGTCTGAGTGCCTGTACATTCTGAGATGTGAGTTGAATATTATGTCATTGTGGGAAGCTACCTTGCCCACATGGCCTTGGCAAGGAAGCTCTGCAACTCATCAAACATATGCGACAGATTTGAAGCCAAAACAAATCACTTTTTCCAGCATTCTCAAGGGACTCGACATTCCGAAAAGCGGCTTGGATTTAATGCCATTGCGGGGAGTTTTTTATTTGGTGCTTCTCTTGATGAGGAAGCCTTTGTAATATTTTTATGAATGCAATTGGGAGGGATCAGACTAGATGATTTCAGGTTCATCGATATTCTAACATGGCTATCTCATGTTGGGATTGCTTACCAGTTATGTGTGTTAAGAATTGTAATTTCGCGAGTGATAAGTCCATTAATTAGTTGAGTTGATAGTTGGTTATATTATGACCAGGACACTTTGATGTCTCATAATATTCTTTGTTCCATAATATTGGAGAGTAGTATTAGTGTGATGTAATCCTATATAAGCTTATGGTTAATAATCACAAGGCAATGAATATGCCCACTTGTGTTCCATTTTTTTCTGTCTTCATATTTTAACATGGTATTAGAGCGTATGGCCTCATCCATACTTGTATTTGGGGTAATCATTTTCACATAGTGGAAAGGATGGGAACACGTCAGTGTAGAGAAGGATCTTCACAGCTTTGGGGCCGCATCAATTTTTTTTCCATTGGAAGCACCGACTGTCCCTTTCAGAAACTGTGCCACTCTCTGACTTACGCACCTATTGCACAGAGGAAGCGCGTCGCTGACGCACTCTATGCACAGACGAAGCACATCGATAATGCACTTATTGTTAAGGGAAAGTGCAACGAATACTGTTCACTGTGACATATTTTGCCCGATGCGCTGTGCTTGGAAGACAAGTTGCAGCACCGTGCTAACGGACCGGATAGTTGATCAAATTTCAAGGAAGAAAGAAGAGAAAGTATTGCTGACGCTAAGCCAAAATATTGGACAAAGTTCCATCATTGTTGAGATCAAATTGACGAAGATTGGGTCTTGAAGAGATCGATCGAAGAAGATCATGTGTAGAAAATGGCAGAGAAGATCTAAAGTTTCCTTCATATTTTCTATCAAGTTTCCAAGGATTTGAAGTTTGAAGGACCGATGATATCGAAGAAGAAATGACCAAGAAGATCAAATCTTGAAGATAGTGGTAGAAGCGCTACCAAAAGAAATCGAAGAGGTAAGAAATATGTTAACTTCAATAAGGTCATGGCAGACCTTTGATGGAACCAATTATGATCAATGAACATTAAAAATAAGGAATTTTTTAAGGTCACAAGATTTATGGCATTTTGTTGTTGAAGATGATCATATTGATATAGCAAAATTTGAGAATTTGACTGAATTTCAATTTCAGAAAGAAAGAAGACAAGTTGTTTCCTTAAGTCTCATACAAAATAGTATAGATTATTCCATATTTCATAACATTGCATAATTTTATACTCCAAAAGAAGCATGGGATATATTGAAGGCTGATTTTAGTGAAGAGGAACTAGTTGTAGAAGAAGATGACTTTGCAAGCCACGCAAAGCACCAGGAATCCGACAGTGAAGTGGAAGACAACCAAGAAGACTGTGTTTATGAGGAAGCCAATGATCAAGTAAGCTCAACAAAGCTTGTTGATCTAGCTTTGTTTTCTCATGACAATGAAAACACACCTGTCAATGTAACAGTCCCGAGTGACGTGAGTGATAGTCTCTCAGAGAAAGAGACAGTTGATAGCAGCATAGAAGTTGCACTAGCAGCCAGTTCATCACAGAACCAGAAAACTAGAAGTTTGAGGGAGCTATATGAACAGACTCATATTATTGATGAGCAACTACAGTATGCTCTATTTCTTTGTCAACCCACATGTTTTGAGGAAGTAGTAAAGGATGCACAATGGGTTAATGACAATGAGGAAGTAGGATTCATTGAAATAAGAGAAGAAGAAGATGTGAATGGTCTCCAAGAAGAGATGAAAACCATTGAAATAAGAGAAGAGGAAGATGAGGAACACAAACATGTGACTTCTCTCCAAGAAGAGCTGAAAAATATTTATGCTTTTAACAATTCTGACAAAAAATTTCAGTGTGCAGGTAAATTGAATAGCAACATAAAATATGTTGAAATAGAAGAAGAAGAAGACTTGAACTATGTTCTACTACCAATGAAAATAAATAAAACTGTTTATTGTGTAGAAGCTAAAGAAGACGTTGAAGAACACCTACTTAGCATCAAGTTCAAGAAGACAAAGAAGAAGCAATCCAAGTACACACCAATGACAAAAGTAAAGCTTAATTTTTTTGAATGAAATGTAAGCCTAGCTGATGCATAGACCAACTGGCCTCCTTTTGCAGTGAGAGTGTTGAATATTGTCCCGGTTGAGATTAAGGGGGTGTGTTAAGAATTGTAATCTCACCGGTCCACTACCCGTCATAAGTGCATTAATTAGTTGAGTTGTTAGTTGGTTATAGTATGACTATGACACTTTGGTGTCCCATTGTATTGTTTGTTTTATAGTATTGAACAATAGTATTGGTGTGATGTAATCCTATATAAACTTATGGTTATTAATCACAAGGCAATGAATATGCCCACTTGTATTCCATTCTTTTATGTCTTCATATTTTAACAATATATGCAAGAAAGCATATACTCATACATTTAATTATGAGTATGCCCTTTTCATTTTCTTTCCATTCTTTTATAAATATTAGTATTATAATATACAAATTACCTTAAAATGGACTATGATGGAAAGATTAAGTAAGTTAACTAGTAAATAATGTTTTGGTCTTCTACACGGTGTAGAAAGATTAAGTTAACTAGTAGATAATGTCTTGGTCTTCTGCATGGTGTGGATTATATAAAATATGTAAGCATTATAATAATGGCTCTCCCTAATATATGTATACAAAGGATTCCAAGGAGTTTAGAGTGTCTTTCCATCCACACATATTGAGTCAAATTATCTTCACTTATTACACTAAAATATTCACTTATTACACTAAAGAGAGATACTAGAGACTCTTGTGGATGTTTATTTCTTTCATTGTTGTCTTTGTGAAAAACTTATAGCTCAGATGGTATGTTGATAATGGAGGAGATCTCATTGATTTTCTGGAAACCACCATGTAAGGTTAAGATTATGTTTGATATTCATAGGCCAAACATGGATAACATTAGTTGAGAGTTTGGAACTTTGGATAAGCTCTTACTCCATAATATCTTAACTTGGAATTTATAAATTGACATAGATTCTCACTAATTAAAGAGTGTTTTTTTCCATTTATCCTATAAAATGAGGCATTATTACCAACATACATAGTTTTCTTTTCCTTTACTTAAGTGTGTGTTATGCCAAAAAAAAATTGGGCTTTGTAATGAACAAGAAATTTAAAAGATGTTTATCTATAAGAAAAATAATGCAACCAAATTATGACAACTCCCACATAAATTAATGACCAACAAAATATATATCCATCATTAACTTTGTAATGTACTTATATATGTAAAAGTCTTTGAAGATCCCCACTTAAGGTATTGAGCAAATAATATCTCTTATACAATTATCTTCAATGAAACTTTTAACGCCCATCATAGTTCTCATTGGAACCTCAAAAATTATACACATTACAATGCATTTAGTTTCCATTTGGTACACTAATCTAGAAACTCGGTAGTCACTATGACATGAGATAAAATGAAAGCTCTAGTTTATATTTACATTTAGTCCTTTGAGATTGGGTTTTAAATTAGGTTAGAATCATATATGCATTGAGTTAGGAAGAAGTTGTGTTGATATGTAAAAGGTGTCACTTATCGAAATGACATGCAAAGTATATAAAAGTAATATCATCCTTATTAACTCATAATCTCACATACATCCCTATTAGTGGAATATTTTCTAAATAGTGGAATATTTTCTAAATAAGACTAAAAAAAACTCATGTCAAATGTTTGAAATCATAACTTAGGGATAATGTATAGAGTAAGAATCCAATTGCACTGAGTGAGGTTCAAGTGAGGCACTCTCAAATAAGGATCAACATATAATCCCCTCTAGGCTTGAGCACTTTCATGTAGCATGCTTGCAAGACTTAATGGTGCACTTGCTCCACACGGAAGAGAATCCAGGTTGTTGACACCAGATCTGAAGGAACCTAGAGTTTTTTGCTAAAATGACCTAAAAGAGAAGAAATCATCACAAAAGGGTTGAAATAAAGATTTTTATATAAAAAATATATTATAAAAACCCATATTTATAAAGTCTGCCAGCAAATTTATGGAAAGGTTAAACTCCAGCCGGGTTCCGACGGCGGAGATATTATGGATCAAGATCTGCGGCTAATATCAATCCCGCGTCGCCAAAGTAATCGTCAGCAAACGGTGGAAGGTGGTAGCGGACATAATACCACCAAGGCACGTGTCCAATATCTATTCATCCGCGCATGTGATAGAGTGGTATTGGAAACCACTATAGCGCCGCGCGGAACCACCCATTACGGAAATATGGAAGGATACCTTACGTGGCAAGGTGGGTCCTAGCACGTGGCGAACAGGGATAGCTTGGTAGAGCCATGGCGCGTGGCGTTTTACTTTATAATGATCGGAAGGCTGATACACATCTCAATCAAATCGACGGCCAATATTTCATCCGCTACCAGGAACATGCACACGGGATATAAAGGAAAGCGGTCGCGGTAAATAAACCGCCTTAACAGGTGTCAACATGTGATTAATCCGCGCGGGGAGCAAACCGGAAAAGGAAACCGCCTTTTCGATCGCGGATACTGCCGGTGGAATAAAGAGGGACACGATCTGACGGTTCAAAATAATGGTTCAAAGATCAATGGTGGGAGATGACCCGCGTTCATAAAAGAGCAAGGAGGTTATTCTAAAAAGGCTTATATAAAAAGAAAGGGCTCCACATAACGGCATTTTGTATGTGTCGTTATCCTGGAGAGCTCCGAAGACTGGTGGAAGCCGGCGATTGCGACAGAAGGCGAAAAGCAAGCACTTACAGGTAGGATCTGGTGACCTGTCACACTCTTTAAACTGAATTTTGTTTAAAAGAAGCATTTAAATGGAGACTGTGCAAGATATAGACGTTTTTAGGTCAAAAGATGCCCTAGAAGACAGAGATGAAGATGTTTTCGATACCCTTATTAGGTTCCCGGTCTCCGATGTAAAAATTAAGTTGTCTGAGCTATTAAAAGAGGGTATAGACCCGCATAGAGTTCACCAGTCATCTCTGATAGCTTTTTTCCCTGACCAATTTCCTGTTTTCCCAGAATTCGTCTCCTGGTGTGCCGAAAACTATTCACGGGAAGAAAGAGTTGTTTTAAACAGTCAGAAAACTAGAGCCATTTGCAAAATCGAGCCCGCCGAAGTGATTAGAGCCCTGGAAATAGATTTGCCCCAAACCCTGGACCCTGAGGTTTTTTCTGAGGTTTCGATTAATGAAAATTTTCACCACGCTTCTCAGAGTGATAGGGAAGTGTTTTTGTCGACGTGTCTCACACCAGAGACTAGCATTTCTGAACTCCCTTACCCTTTAGATATCTTGACACTGTTGGTCGTAGTTTTAGGGTTAGATACGGATTTGTATATAACTGAGTTTCAATTGAGTTTATTGTACAGAATAAGTATAGTGCAGTCGGAAATTGACGAAAGTCAAATTCCCCGACTAAATTTTGAAGCCTTCATAGCCGAAAGGATGCATGACCAGATGGTCAACTTTTCCACGCACAGACATTTCAGGTTTCAGGCCTTTTTAATGAGAATGATTATGGTATCCAGCCATGAAGAATTACAGTTCCCAGAGAATGCTACAGGAGACTGGTTTTTATCAAAAGATAGTACAGTGGTCAGATTGTATGGATTCAAGCATAAACCTTATGTGCTACCAGCATTCCTCACCCTGAGGATTTTTGCCTTGGAGTTTTTAAGACAGAAATTGATTGTAGAAGATAACAATTTTTTAGTCCACAGACAAGCAACGGACATTAAATACCCTTTCACATTAGGTCCGTTTACAATAAAGAATAAGAACGCTGCTGTATATATAGAGAAGTTGTTAAAAGACATGAATTTTGAGACAGATGGAGCTATGGAATATGATCCATTGAATATCATATCCAAACGAAGAATTGAGCGTCGTATCAAGGCTCTGAATCATCAAATTGTTGAAGGAATGGCAGACAGAGCCAACTGGCTCGAATACAAAGAAGAAAATATTCCAGACACATCAGACAAAGAAATATCATTGGAAGAAACAACGACAGGAGCAGAAAGCGAAATAAATACTGTATTAGTGGGGTCCAAAAGACCTATACAGGATATTATGATCATTGATGATGAGGAGACAGAAAAAGGAAAAAGATTGAAAACTGATGAGTCACAAGAATTGACAACAATTTTAGAAGAAGCTGAAGCGACAGAAGATGAAATACCAGAAGTTACAGTGAAGGAATACAACATTGAAGAAACCCCTGTAGGGGGTGATGTAAATAGACCCAGGAATATCATGGACATATTTGATGAACATAGTAAAAATAAGCAAGAATCCGCGAAGCAAACAAGTCAATTGTTTCCGAAGGTCAGGAATATATCAAATAATGAAGTGAGCTTATTTACCAGCAGGAACATCAGAGAAAATTCTTTGAAATTCTCAGTTGTAACAAAAAACAAGATCTCAGAGATGAAGATAGGCCTGTCAAAAGTGAATGCCCCTGATAAAATTTTGTTACATAGACAAACTGGAGAGGTCATATACTCAGACTATTTGGGAGCCACATTGAGAGCAGACAAACTTAAGAATTCAGTAGATAAATTAAATAATCAGTTGAGACAGGAAAAGGCGGAGAATAAGTCTCGACAACAGCAAATTAAGAAATTGCAAATGGATTTGATTAATAAAGATGGAGACGCAGCCACTAAATTGCTCCAGGAGAAGGAAGAGGTGATTTTAACATTGAGACGAAAGTTAAAAATCCCAGATGCTGTACTCATTCAAGGTGCAGAATTGACAGTATTAGAAAAAGAGAAAGAAGAGTTATCTAACGAAGTCAATGATGTCACAGCTAAAATGTTAAAGCTTTCTGACGAAAAGGACTATTGGGAAAAAGAAAGGTTCCTTTTGGAAGAACAGTTGGCAACAGCGAGAAAACAATTAGCGGAAAATAGTCAGCAGCAAGTACAGACAGGCTCGGAAGAAGAGAAGACCAGTGTAGATGGAATTTCACAAGCAATGTCACAAATAAGTTTAAAGGATAATGAAATCAAGTTATTAAAGGCAGAAGTACAGAAATTGAAAGAAGAAAATGAAGTAAAAGAAAAAGAAATAAAAACTTTACAGGCAAATAATCAGGAATTGAGCAATAATAATAAAGGATTAGCAGCTCATGCAACAGGACAAGCTGCTATGCAGGGATGTAAACATATGGTGTGGGACCAGATCATTAAAGAGGTCGAAAAACTTAGGCCATATCTGGATTATATAAGAGTTAAAGAAAAGGTAGCCAAAGATGCCTTCAACAGTTGCCAGGCAGTCAGGGAAAGCCTAAACAGAAAGCCGAAAGAAATAGCCCAGAAAGCAATAACATTTTTAAACAGTTTATCCGAGGCAGACTTGACAGCCATGAGTATAACAAATAGAATCTCTGTCATCACTTGGGCCAGAAGGATCTTGGGCAAATACTCACACATCGAAAATATCGAGGCCAAAGCAGGAGAAATAAGGAAAGAAGTAATCCAGTTCAAAAAGCAATTTGACAAGTTAGTGAATAAAGGATTCCCAGCTTTCTGGGACGAAAATAGTGAACTAATTCCTCCAAATGATTATAAAAGATTACTGTTTGATATCAGGATGGATCACCGAAAATTCCAGCAGCTAGATCACATGCTCACAGGAAAAATTTTAATGGAGAAAATGTCAGGAGAATTTGAAATTTTAAATATGCTAACTTCAACTAGTGCAAACCTTCTTCCTATTTCTTATGCAGGTCATATCGAGATGCGAGTATTGGTGAAGGAAATGACCAGTTATGACCTACCCACGGTTGACCAATGGAATTATGTGGAGAAGTACGGAAAGACCAGATATTCTGTTCATACCTAGATGCATTTGAAACTCTTGCCATGTGGCAAAAAGATGATATCCAAAAAAGTTTTTCCAAGTGGCAAAAAGACATTTTTATTTTTAAATTTGTAATATTATTTGAAAGACAGTTATGGGTCACTCGAAGACAGTTATCTTTTAGTTAAACATTTTTAATCATTAGTTAGAAGAAGCGGTTATGTGGAGCTTCTTTTAAAAATTTTGTATAAAAACAATGAGTGTCATTGTTGAAGGGGTTGGAAATTTTTTGAGAAACAAGTATGTTTTGAAGTTTATTTTTGAAATAAAGGCAGTACAGTGATGATACCTATCTTTTGATACCAGAGATTCATGAGTTAATCAGTCTTGCAGTCTGTTATTCTCCTTATCTTTATATGTGCATGTTTACCTTCTTCGTTATATTTCCCATGGTGTTTTTCTTCTATATTTAAATGAACATTTGAAATAACTTGAGATTCATACTGGTTATGCCTCATTTTATCTGCATTTGAATATCCATTTTATTCTCCAAAGTTGACAATAGATTTATCCTGGATAGATACCTGTTGTTGATGGAATGTCTTTACTTCTTTCTATGTCGCCTGAAAAATCAAATTGACTGTAACTTGATTACTATCTTGCCTCTACGTAAATTTATATGGTAAAAATCTCTTGCTGGTTTATTATATATCTTGAAAGCCTTGACTCCATGCCCAATGTTTCTTGTTTACCTTTTCGACCAGAAAATATTTTTTGAGAAATTTTAAAGGAACCTTTGTATATTTTAGCCTTCACGTACATATCAAAGAGAGAGCCCTCTCTGGTAGAGAAAATGGCTAGTTCTTCTACCTAAAGCTTGGTTTGAAATAGGTTACCTTAGGTCTTATTTTCTTACAACCGGAATAAAATCTAAGTGCTAACACAGGTTATATATATATATATATATATATATATATATATATATATATATTCCTCTATTAAATCTAAGCTCCAAATAATTACATAAATAATGTGGTTGAGTATGAAAAAAAAAAAAACTTGTATTGATAGATGCCTATTATCACTTTTGAAGAAAAGAAAAGCATTGTCACAAGTAAGAAATGACAAAAGGATGAGACCTATGACTTTCTATCCTACCAATAATAACTTGTATCATAATATCCTAGAATAGGATTTAAGGTGGATAAATTTAATACCATAAATATATGGTAATTCTACCTAAGCTCTTTGGTAGGATGCATGTTGAGTGCTCTCCTTCCAATTAATTATACCTTTTGGTAGGATGCATAATTAATTATACCTTTTGGTAGGATGCATGTTGAGTGCTCTCCTTCCAATTAATTGTACCCATTAGACAATTGTCAAGGGATAATGCATACATGAGCCTCGATTTTATCGTCCCTCGAATCTATTTTCCAAGTATTAATTCATTATTTGTGAAACCAAAATGTTATGTTTTGAACACAATGGTCATTATTTTCAATAAATTTCAATGCTCTATTCTATAACCCATGTAAACAAGGAACTGTAACATGGAACTAGCTTACTAAATCGATGTTATTTGAATTCCCAAGGGAAAGGACATATTCATTAGCAATACAAATTCATTTTAGGAAATCAAGGGATAGGGTAACCAATAAAACACATCCACAAATTCATAGAAATATTACCATAGAGATCGAATTATAGAAACATGTGATTCAAAGACATTATTAGCTTTCATTAATTCCCTTAGGATAAACCCTATAAAGTCAAACTATGCATTTTGTAGCTGACATGAATAACGTAATTACTAAATTATGCATCTACTATCTATTGTGGTTTGCAAAGAAATGAAGAAAATCTTTCACACTTGATTATAGATTATGTTTTTTCAAGATTGAGATATGTATTGTTCTTCATATAAATGGTCATTGTGGACCAGAGAATATGGATTCTTCTCTGCATTTATGGTACATTTTTGTTATTTGGTTTCTATAGAAAGCTTGTAACACTTTAATATTTGAAGATAAAAGGAGTCATTACATGCAGATCATTTACAAATCAATTGGAATGAACAATTCTTACAAGAGTGTGATTCTAACCACAGGTCGATCTTGGAAACTAAAGGGGATAGTTGATTCTTGTACTGCCACAGTCTATTTTGATGGTGTAGTTGCTAAGGGCATTTATGTAGCAGGAATTTAAGTCTGATCTTAAACAAGAATCATTTTTTAAAATTCAAATAAAATTGTGGTTTGGGCACAAATTCTAAAGCTGAAATTCTAGCCTTGTGCTGCTTACTGAAAATTTATGCTTCCTTTGGGATTGACACTTTGCGGATTCTTGGGGATTCATTGATGATTATCAACTGGGCCAAGAAAATCCATAAAATAAAAGTTATGCCTCTCTCTCCAGTCCTAGTGTCATAGAACTGACTCTATTCTTTGCTCTTTTCACAATTGGACTATTGACCATATTTATCGGGAACTGAACGATGTTACATATGCTTTCTCCAAGGAAGCCTTCAATTCTAAAGATGGTCTTCTCTTATGGGAAGAATGGATTGATAATATCCTTTATTTCAAAGGATGCTTTCCTTTTTTTGAAGATTAGGATTTCCTCTTCCCTCTGGAAGTTGTTTATCTAGTTTTTATTACTTTTTGGACCTGTTTAGAAAGACTGTTTTAATTTTTTTTTGGCTGGGATAATTATTTTTTGGATAGCCATGCATTTATAAATGCTCTAGATGAATGATCAGGTTTTTTTAATTAGAAGATATGGATGTAAGGAGAAGTACTTTTTTATTTTCAATAATATCAAAAGTACAATTTTTCTTCTTAAAATTTTTTTTATATTGGCTTTCCAAAACATTTTAATTACTAGATAGTGCATTAAACATGGACATGATGGGGTTAATGTAGCTTTACAAAATGACGTGCTTCTATTCTATCATTGTATTATTTCTTCTTTTTCATCTTATGATTCGATTATGATAAGGTTTGTAATTTGATTTTGTTATTGTTGAATTTGATTTATTATTGTTGTTTGTAGGTTAATGGAACTTGGGGAATTCACAATAACATTAAATTTCTTCCTTAATCATACAAAGGAGTCCCTTGATACATGTTTTGTTCAATTTATTTATGGGATTCCTACTGTTATTAGTCATATTGGCACTTCTCCGTCCATGACCACACTGCATTGTTGGTCACACAAAAGGACCTTATGGATGGAAGAGCCCCATTAACTATAGATGCATTTGATATGAACATTACAAGATCATCTCCAGTTCAACTATTTTTGTGAAGTATTTTAAGACCTAACCGTGACTCTCAAAACTGTCAACTTGTGGGTCACCCGCTGGAGATCCATTGACCACCCGTTGTTTTTTCCAAAAAGTTGCACCCGCTAGTTGTCTGAAACAAAAATCGCGAGTCACTCGCTTGTTGTCAAGTGATATATCCACTGGTATCTCTTAAAATAATGAAAAATATATTAAAAAATTGAATTAGGGATATTTATGGTGGTTACCCTGACCACCATAACTTCCCCAACCATTTACCTTTTGAGTCTATCCTCTCAGACCTTGCTATAAATACAAGGAGAGAGCCTTGAGAAAGGGGATAACCATTGTTTTATAAGCAAATGTTGTAGAAATATCCATGGAAGGAAGAGGAGCAAGGAGCCCAGGATCAAGTTTCAACAATGTAGAGTACAGATCAGGTATAACTTGTCACCATTGATGATAATAATGCAAAAGATTCTCTTTCCCATAATATAATTTGTCTATTTTGCGAATCTTTGAATAAAGTCATATTTTTTTTATATATGAGTTTCAAACTAGGTTATTCATGTTTATATAGTCAAAAGCTTTGAGGAAGGTGTCTAGTTTTTGCAGGTTTCTCATATGGGATTGTGGATCAGAGACAAAAGCTAAAAGATTGGATCAAACTTCAGTTATCCAAGGTAATTTATTTTGGCTTATAACCCTAGATTTTTTTATTAAAGAAATACATTATGCTATACTTGTTTATCTATTATATTATGTACCTTCTTAAAAGTGTGTTGATGATCTCTTTGAACTTCCCAATCATAGGTTTGATTTACTGAACAACAGAACTGGAGACTCCACTGGGAAGTTCTTTCTATTCTTTAGGAGTCCTAAGGTACTTTTTCTTCAGTTAGATTAATCCTTTAGTTCTCTCAAAGAATTTACAAGGTGTTTTGACCCTTGTTTAAGACTCAGGTATGATGTTTCTATGATATTTTCTTTATTTTTTTAAAGCAGACTTGCGAGCTGTATTTAGTTACAGTCGTGAGTTTCCCTAATACCGATGAGTTTCATGTGTTGCACCCGCGAGTCACACACACATTGTTGTACTTACCGTCGTGGGTTTTTTCGTAGGATTTGATTTCCTCCTAGGGTTTAAAGTTTGGGTCTCTGCTTTGATTTTGGAAGATTTTCTATGCTTTTGGTTGGATCATTAGGACCTGTTGGTAGGTTTTGATTGAGTCTTTTTTCGCTTTTAAGAGATCTTGTTTGGTTTTCATTTGCTTGTTGAGGGTGTTCCTAGGTCTTTCGAGTTAAAAGTGTGCTTGGTTTTCACTTGGAATGTTTCCTTATGATTGTTGACCTATTAGAGAGAAGTTGGATGTCTTGAATGAATCTTTGTAAATTCTTCTTTATGTTAGTTGGTCTCATAGTGTCTTTATGCCAAAGTTAGTTACTTATTTACTTTGATTGAAGAAACTTCTAGAACTTGTTATTTTCGGACTTTATCGAGGTTATATTTCCAACTTTTATAGGTTTAGGTACAACTATCTTACACTTGCATTCTAAAGTGTGTTTTTCTTATTCATACTTAGTTGTTATTTACTTTATTTTAAAGAAAATTTTGAAAGAACAAGTACTTTTTCCTTAGCAAGAGCATCGTTTTTCAAAGTAAATTTTAGTTGCATGTACTAATTCTTTGGAAAAAGAAAAGAAATTTTAAGTTTATTTTAGGTTTACTTTGCAAATTTGTTTATTTTGAAAGATATAAGTGAGAAAGAAAAGAAGTGAAAGGAACTTGCATTTTTATTATACACTTTACTTTTCAATCATAACCACCCTACAAACACACTCACTCCTTTTGAGCAAACAAAATCCCTAAAAAAAACATTAAGGTTGAAATTGAACAGTAACTTTTTCTTAGGGAAACATACACCAACTAGCTTAGGATCGGGTTTTGGACTAGGTTGTTTAACTATCCAAAGCCATTTAAACTCAAATCGTAGTGTACCATCACTAGGTAAATCCACCTTTGTGGAAGTTGCACCGAGAAGCTCCACTCACACCGGAGTTAAGCACGAGGTCATGTGAGATTGATTAGTTGGAGATACCCCTCCACTTTTTAATCAAGCATCTACTGGAATCAATACGCGCATGAGGATCCACTAGTACCTTATGGTACTTTTGGATTTCGGGCTCAGTTTCCCTACCCATGGGTGTTGGTTTGATCCACAACTGTCCCCCGGAACTCTTTCTACATTTTTGGTATCCTTAGTATCTTGACCATTAGGGATCTACATGGGTGATAGTGAAAGGACATTTTAACTTCACCTATGACAGATTCAAGAGGAAATCCTCTACATCTCTTTGGGAAGGTGGTTGGGTGATTCCAACACTTGGCGCCATCATGACTATATCGTGGACCCCTGATAACTATTCTTCATCACTTCACTTGTCTTTTATTGGCCCTCATCATCCCAGACTTTCGTTTGGAAGATCATTCGCTTGCCTAGTTTGGATTACTATAGGATTTTGTAGTAGTGTGTTGTGTGTTTACTTTTGTTCTAGTTGGACCTAAGTTAATTACATAGAATATTTTTATTTTAGTTGTGGAGGACCAACCTCCTCGTAGGTCAAGAAGGTTGATAAACCTTCCTCCACTCATTTTGGATCCTCCACCGCAACCTCAGCGGCACAAAACAAATTCAAGCGGTTCTTTTGAACCAACTGGTATGACTGAACCACCTAGGGAGCCTCAACTTATTTCTCAAACTTCATCAATCCCATAGACCATCGAGGTTGAATATTTTCCAACATAATACTTTGCAAGACACTTCAACCCTCCTTTAATAGGACCTGACGATCTGTTGTTAGAAAGAGTTGTTTCCTTAGGATTACCCGAGTTAAGTGTATATAGGTTTACAATATGGACTTAACTTGGATAATATAGGAGATGGATTGGGATTTCCACACACTCCCACATTGTCTATCATAGAGGGAGGTTTTTCTCCCCCACATATAAACATTCTGATACCAAGTTCATTGCAGATTCCTTCTGCTCCGAGCACGTCATTGAGATTCAATACAGGATCCTTAGGATCGTATAACACTCAGATTGCATCAAATTTTATACCTTTTGGATCATTTATTGGTTAATATAATGTCCCTTTTACCAGGATACCTACGGTCTCATTTACTTCTTCCATGTTCCTTCGACAGTTTCAGGTTAACCCTAGTTAAGCTCATTTTACTGAAGGATTCTCTTGGCATGGAGGGCACATCACTCCTTCAACACCATTTATAGGCTCGATTCCTATCCCTTCTATTGCAAAGTTTCTGAGCTCTAATCCCTTAACAAGATTTAATTTACAATCCTCAAATGTTCAAACTTATCATATGCTTGTGGGGAGTACTCCTTTCTCACTTTTTGGTGGAGGAGGAAGTAACACTTATACTCATACTCTGTTTGGAAGTACTTATACTCAATCGTAATGGAATGGGCCACAAGGGAGAAATACACTAGCTTATGGATGTAGAAATTTCCAAAATTCATTTTCATCACAACCAATGACTGGGGGAAACCCTAACCAAACTTATGGGGCTCATGATTCAGGTGCTTCTCCTTACCATATTGCTCAAACTCACATGCCATCGACAAGGCCTTGCTTACCCTTTTTGGCAACGTTGAATTTGCTTGATATTTCAAAGTTAATGAATGACGAGTGCATCACAACCTTGCTTGGCCTCCGGTCCTAACCAAACTTCCTTCGGACATTCCTCATTTTGAAGGAAAAACTAGTGAAGACCTAGGAGACCATGTTACAACATTTCATCTATGATGTTCCTCTAACTCACTGAACGATGACTCGATTAGGTTTAGGCTCTTTCAAAGAAACATTACTAGTGTTGAGGCCAAATGGTATATCAAGTTACTAGCTGTGGATTATCACAACTTTTGTGATTTAGCGATAGTTTTTCTGAACCATTTTCAACTTCATGTCTGGTATGATGTTGACACGGACCTTCTATCTACATTTAGAAAGAATAAAGCCACTCATACATTTGATCACATTTAGGAGTGTAGAAGACGGAAGCGACTCATTAAAGCTGAGATTCCCCCGGAGTTTCTATTGGAATGGTTTTCGAAATCATTATTACCCTGCATATCCAAAGATGTCTCGACTTCTAGGGTCACCTCTGAAGAGGAACCCATTTTAAGGAGCTAACAACTTGACTTGATTTATGCTTAGTCCGGGATCCTTTATGAAATCATTCCAGACACGTCGAGGTCAAACATCGATCTTGGTAAACCTAAACCTGGACCACATGTAGATGTCATTGTAGTTTTAGTTCACTCGTCTTCCTTAGAAGATTTGACTAAACAAGTCCATTCACTTTCTATAAAGCATTCTACAGTGGAAGCAACTACTGTTGCGTCCTCCCCTTCGAAAACAGAAAGTGTACACAATGTGTAGTCAAATAAAAAGGGTCCTCAGCAACCAAATGGTAAGAAAAAGGGAAAGAAGGGGAAATGAAACCAACACAAGCCCAAAACCACAGAGAATGCCGAGGATGGAAAGATAGAAAAGAAGTAGGTGAATTTTCCTTACAAAAATTGTAAAGAATAACACATAAATCATCAATGTCCTCTAATAGATGAATCCCGTAAGCTGTTAAACCAAAAGAAACCAGTTATCCTGAAGGATCCTTTTTCCAAAGGACAAAACCCAGATTCTGGTAGCTCTAATATTGGGGGCACCGATCGTGCCACATAGGCTGATCAATCCTATATAATTATGGTTAACTCACATACTTTACTGCAAACGATATCCAGGAAATATACCCCAAATTTGCCACCGAAATACAAAGAAATCTCTAAGTCATCTTCTCCTCTTCATTTTGAGAGACCTATAGATCCCATGCCTAACATACTGAAAGGTGTCTATAAATGGGAAACACACAAACCTAATGCACAGGATGCTCCCAACTACTCCGTTTTAGAGGATCTATCCCAAACGTTGTGTGCCATGTCCGCTCTAGAACTTTTTCGAAGCTTACCATTGTAGTGAGATGCACTTTTAGAGACAATAGGGAATATGGATTCATCAAGTATATTGGCTAGAATTGATTATTTTAATATCAAACCCCGGTTTCCATATCACGTGGCCTTCCAAATTCAAGTAGTCCATGGCTCAAAAACCATTGGACAAACAATGGTGGATGAAGGCACGTCAGCATGCATAATGTCTATCTATTGTTGGAAAGCCTTAGACTCTCCATAGTTAGCCCCTTCAGTTACATTACTTACTGCTTTTCATGGGAGATATTTCCATCCACATGGAATCTTACCCTCTTTTGAGATCCAACTAGCAGGAAAAGTAGTGTCAGTAGAGGTGGAAGTTGTATATGCTTCTCTCGATTACAACTTGTTGTTGGGAAGAAGTTGGGGGTATGCATTGAAATCCATTCCTTCGTTCTTTTTTCGGTTAATACAAGTTTTGAATAATTTATAAAAAAAATCTATTTGCAAATAATAGCTTCCCATGAAGGAAAGATCATCACAATTTACCAAATCTCTTTTTCCCGGAAAAATAATACAACCCCTCCGGATTCTAATATCCTGTGGATTGATCAGGCTCGTCCGCCTAGTGAGAGTATAGGAGTAGGCATGTACTCATCGTTGATGGGCACCTTTTATTTATCTTCCCCCGTGAATTATATTGGTTCAACGAGAAACTCTAGTATGCCATCTAAGGAGGTCTTCACATTTGTTCAAACAATTGATCCTTGGATTCTTCCTACTCAAGATGAACCAATTGCGCCCTTATCCATTGCAGAAGTGACTTATTAGGCATCACAAAAATATTCAATAGATTATATCTCGACTCCTTCAGTCTCCATGGAGTCAAATATCAATTATGCACCTGCATGGGCAATAGACTCTACCCATTCCTTCGACTTTTTAGACACTGTTTTACCATTAGATTAAGCTATTATGGAAGCTATAATAGGTCTTGATCAACCTTCGGAACACATGCATCACATATCCTATTTCCTTCCAGATCTAAATAAAATCGAGAATGGAGAGTTCTCTGTGAGACTCGGTGGAAATGTCGACTTTTCCATTAACCATTTAATGAAACATGGGATTTTCGTTGAAGGTAATATGGCTAACATTTCAACAACTATCCCGATCAATATTTCCACAAAACGAGACGTCGTGGAAAACATTTTCATTGGCACAATTTTTTCTCCACAAGAGATCATTTTGTACACCAACTTATTCAAATAATTTCATGATGTTTTCTCCTGCTCATATGAGGAGATGTCAGGCATCGACCCTTCCATCATCAAACACATCATCATGACATATCCAAATCTGAAACCAGTTCGGCAGAAACTTCGTCCAGTTAAACCTAGAAAAGATGCAACCATCAAGGTTGAGGTTCAAACCCTTCTTAAAGCCGGATTCATTTACCCTATCGACATGACGAAATGGGTTTCTAACCCAGTCTCGGTTGATAAAAATCAAGGTACCATATGTGTCTGCAAATATTTCAGAGACCTTAATAAAGCTTGTCGAAAAGATAATTATCCCATGCCATTTATTGATCATATCATATATGCATGTGTTGGTCATGTAATATTTTCTTTCATGGACGGATTTTCGAGATATAACCAAATTCAAATCAAACTCGAAGACTAGCATAAGACAACTTTCATTTGTCCCTAGGGTAACTTTTCCTATAGGAAAATGTCGTTCGGATTGAAGAATGCTATAGCCACTTTCCAGCGATCTATGAACTTTTCTTTTCATGATATCAAACACATGGTCGAACCTTACCTAGATGATCTACCTATGCGATCTCGAAAGAGAAGAGATCATCCAAAACAATTATGGCTGGTGTTTGAACAATGAAGACACTACAAGATTCGGTTAAACTCCAATAAATCTGTGTTCTGTGTCAAGTTGGGATTACTATTAGGTTTCATTGTGTCAAATCGAGGTATCATGGTCGATCTATTGAAAGTAGAGGCCATTGTCAAATTTCCTCCTCCTCACAATATCAGACAACTTCAAAGTTTACAAGGAATGTCCAATTTTCTTAGACATTTCATCATTAACTATGAAAAAATAACCAAATCTTTGATGTTCCTACTTAAACAAGATACCCAATTCTTCTAGGATGAGGCTGCACAAGACTATTTTGAGGCTTTGAAAAAGCACTATTGTCAGCCCCCTTATCGAGCTCGCCAGATTACACCTAGGATTTTATTTTATATCTAGCTGCATTTGATTCCACAGTTGTTATAGTTTTGGTTCAGGAAGATGAAAAACTCCAAGAGCATGTCATTTATCCTCTCTAGCGCACTTGTAACACCTACACTAAAGTACTCACTGTTAAGTTTCAATATGCTAAGACAGAAAATATCAACATTACATTCCATTTCACAACAATAGCATATACAGGATCACTGAAAGAACAACAAGCACGGCATAAACACAAGAGACATAGATTTATCCTTGGAAACCCTCATGCGGTAGAAAACCCAGCAAAGCTTCCTCAATATAGATGACCATCAAATACAAAGATGTAAACCCTATACATGAGTTCCTCCTCCTCCATAGCAGATCTCTCCCTCACCTATGCACCAATCACAAGTGAGTGTAATGTGTGTTAAATGAGGAACACACCTCCTCTATTTATACACAACTCCGACTTGTCTTTTACATTAACTAGGTCAGCCCCAACTTAAATACTTAGCATAATGTGACAGGGTCGACCCCACTATGGTGGTCTAATAACCCTTTAACCCACATGAATCATATAGGACCGAACCCCACTAGGGAATTCTAACAACCTAAGTTACCACATTCTCCACGGAGGAATAAAACATCTTCGGATATACAATAAGGTCTTCACGGAGGAATGAAACATCTCTGGAATAATAAAGTACAAATATAATATTCTTAGAAGTTACAATTTTTCAACACTCCCCCTTAACGAGAAGGATATTATAATAGCAAATGCAGGAGCAAGGAGTCATCAACTACATGATACATGCACGGGGGGTTCACCCAGTGAACTTGTTAGATAGCATGATCGTTCGCATGATATTAAAGAATATCCCTAATTTCACCAAATATTGGAAAATTCATCCTAAAATTGTATTGTTGAACCCCCCTCCCAATATGCCTTTCCAATTAAGAAAACCCCTAGTTTCACCAGATATTGTAGGTATCCATTTTTATCAACCCATTTTTAACACCCCCTTTATATCATATTATCAAGTTGTAACAAACATGAGCCCTAATACATCTTTGTATAAGCAAACAAGATGCTAAATAAAATAAGAGTATAATGCTAATAATGATACCATGGGATTGTAGGGGTGACTCATCAATTTGTAGCATTGGATAGTAGAAGACCCAATGAAATAATCCCAGGGAAGGAAAATTGTCTAAAATGAAGCCTAGTTAAGATATCAACATAACAAAGAATGTAAAAGACTGATAGTCTAAGAGTTAGTGCAATGCTTAAAAAAGAAGAGAATTGTAGATGTTTCATACTACATCCTGCCAATATACCAATTTTATATCATGTAAATACAAGTATAGCCATGGAGAGCTCATGTTTTCTATAAGCTTAATAAATTAAACTCCATAGAATGCAAAATTGAAACCCTTTCATGGATGGACTCCCCTACCTTCCTATCAAAACAAACATCATTGATGCTTGAATCCAATGAATATAGAAAAAATACTCTTACTTTTCAATAACACCATATGATCATGTGCATAGCTTGGATTTGGGTCATTCACAAGATCCAATAAATTGCCTCTACTTCCTCTACGTTTATTCTTGCAATCAAGGGGATTAACAACATTTAGTTACATTTTCTTCAGTTATATCTAGTTTTTTTTTAATCTTTACAGGAGATGGAAAAATATGTATTTTTAGGTTTCAAGCATGCAATAGTTATAAAGATACACAGGTGGTGAAACTTATATGATACCATTTCATGGTAACGACAATGCATGTGGTATGTAAATAAGGATTTATATTTTCACCTATGTTTATGTCAGTTCCAATACAATATTAAGATAGATGTCTTGCATATAAGAATTGAAATTACAATTATGAATGAGCCAAATATAACTCAATCTAACAACTATTCCCAACTGGTAATATGAATATATTAAAGAAGAATACAAAAAGTTGAAATAAATAATTAATCCATAAACATTGATCTAACTTTTCTTAGTTCCAGTGAGCCAATAAAGATTGATCTCGCTTTTCTTGGATGTCGTGGAGAAAGGTTTAATTCAATCTCAATACCCACCTAAACTCCATCCTAAAAAATGAAGAGTTATATCTTTTACTTGAATGTCTACAAAAAATACAATACAATTGTTCAAGTCCTAATTAGCTACATCTCTTAACTTAAAGATGAAAAACAATATATAACATCAATTCAAACCAATCCTCAATAAGATATTAAATGAGGATTGCTCAAGGAAACAATCCAAAGAGACTTCCATCGATAATGTCATTGGTACACTATTATCATATTTATCCAAAACTTATGATCATAAGCAATATCAAATAAAAATGGAGGGTCCTTAAGTTTTAGGTGGGTATGAGTTCAACCCATTATTAGAAGGTATGAATCCATCCCATGATTTGGAGGTTATTCCTCAAAACAACCAAATAAAATAACCCCCAATATTTATATTACTATGTCAATTTAAAAACCCCCCTTGACCCCTTAATATAGGGCAATATATTTTTGAGGTTTTTAAGGGTATTCAAACCCTCAATATGAATGGACGTGATATGATATTGCCTCACTAGTGAACCCCCCGTGGATACATGATACATCTATAAATCATTGTAATCTTTCTCAACATCATCAGTAACTCAACCAGTTACTAGAATATCTTCAGGTCTTCAATACTGGAACATCAACATCTTTAGTACTGAGTCTTCATCTTCTGCAGCACTCAAATAGCTATAGTAACATCATCATCTGGATCACTCAATCAATAGCCTCATCGTCTAGATCAACCGATCAACATCATCATCTAGGTCTATCGATCAACAACCTCATTGTCTGGATCTACTGATCATCATCATAATTAGAATCAACTGGATCCTCTTGATCAACAACATCACATCATCAACTGAATCCTCTCGATCAACAGCATCATCTGGATCATCTCGATCTACAACATATGGATCATCTCTAACTACATCATCTGCATCATCTCGATCTACAGCATCTGGATCATCTCGATCTACAGCATCTGTATCATCTCGATCTACAGCATCAAGATCATCTCGATCTACAACATCTGGATCACCTCGATCTACAACATAATCTCCAATACACATGATCTAGTTACAGGATGATCAATCCTTATCAATTTTAGACAAGTCTCATGTCTATGGATGATGCAATCCAGATCTACTTCCAGGATGATCAATCCTTATCAATTTTAGACAAGTCTCATGTCTATGGATGATGCAATCCAGATCTACTTCCAGGATGATCAATCCTTATCAATTTTAGACAAGTCTCATGTTTATGGACGATGCAATCTAGATCTACTTCCAGGATGATAAATCCTTATAAATTTTAGACAAGTCTCATGTCTATGGATGATGCAATCTAGATCTACTTCCAAGATTATCAATCCTTATCAATTTTAGACAAGTCTCATGTCTATGGATGATGCAATCCAAATCTACTTCCAAGATGATCAATCCTTATCAATTTTAGAAAATTCTCATGTCTATGGACGATGCAATCCAGATCTACTTCCAGGATGATCAATCCTTATCAATTTTGGAGAAGTCTCATTTCTATGCATGATGCAATCCATAATCCTTGTAAGACAAGTCTCATGACTAGGGACAATACAATCCTATCACGTACATTTTGAACCAAATGTCCAGGGAAAATGCAGTCCTATCACGTACATTTTGAACCAAGGGTTTAAAGACGATGCAGTCCTATCACGTACCTTTTGAACCAAGGGTTCAAGGACGATGCAGTCTTATCATGTACCTTTGGAACCAAGGGTTCAGGGATGATGTGGTCCTATCACGTACATTTTTAACCAAGGGTTTAGGGACGATGCAGTCCTATCACGTACCTTTTGAAGCAAGGGTTCAGGGACAATGTAGTCCTATAAGGTACCTTTTGAACCAAGGGTTAAGGGACAATGTAGTCCTATCACGTACCTTTTGAACCAAGTGTCCAGGGACGATGTAGTCCTATCACGTACATTTTGAACCAAGGGTTCAGGGACGATGTAGTCCTATCACGTACCTTTTGAACCAAGGGTTCCAGGATGATGCAGTCCTATCACGTACCTTTTGAACCAAGGGTTCAGGGACAATGTAGTCCTATCACGTACCTTTTGAACCAAGGGTTCAGGTATGATGCAGTCCCATCACATACATTTTGAACCAAGGGTTCAGGGATGATGCAGTCCTATCACGTACCTTTTGAACCAAGGGTTCAGGGACGATGCAGTCCTATCACGTACCTTTTGAACCAAATGTCCAGGGACGATGCAATCCTATCACGTACATTTTGAACTAAGGGTTCAGGGATGATGCAGTCCTATCACGTACCTTTCGAACCAAGGGTTCAGGGACGATACAGTCATATCACGTACCTTTTGAACCAAGGGTTCAGGGACGATGCATTCCTATCACATACATTTTGAACCAAGGGTTTAGGGATGATGCAGTACTATCACGTACCTTTTGAACCAAGGGTTCAGGGACGATGCAGTCCTATCACGTACATTTTGAACCAAGGGTTCAGGGACAATGCAGTCCTATCACGTCCACAAGGGACTACTTTCTAGGAGACATATGTCTACGGATCTCTTTTAGAACATGTGTTCAAGGATGATACAATCCACTTGTCAACTTAGATGAAGTCTAAGGACCACTTCATCGACCTCATTGTTGGTATCACCAATATAGGTATCCACATCATCAGCACAAGTATCCACATCATCAATACAAGTATCCTCGTCATCGACCTTACCATCGATATAGACAATCTCATCATCGATACAAGTATCACCAACTATGCCAATATCCAAATAACATCATTGACCATATCACTCCCCCTTTCAAGGAGGTTCCTTCTAAACTACACCAAGCTTGTCTCAGAAATACTCAAACTTTACTTGAGACAGAGGTATGGTCAACACATCAGCAACTTGTTCGTCAGTGCTCACATACTCGATCTTGATAGCTCCTTTCTGCACCATATCCTGTATATAGAAATATCGGATCTCTATGTGCTTTTACTTATCATGGAACACTGGATTCTCTATCATCTTGATACAACTCTAGTTGTATCTCTAAGTCAAATAGTCCTGACAACAGTTTTCGAAGCCAAACTGCTTCACAACTAGCAGAGTAAGCATCTATATATTCCGCTTGAGCTGTATTGAGAGCCACAATAGACTGCTTTCTCCTAAACCACGAGATCAAGACAGATCCCAAACAATAACATCCTCCCGATGTGCTATTCCTGTCTAATACACTTCCTGCCCAATCAACATATGTGTAGCCATACAATATGAAGTCATGATATCTAAGATAACATAGATCAAATTCTATTGTACCCTTTAGGTACCTCATCACATTCTTTGCAGTTATCAGGTGAACATGCCTAGGTTCCACTAGATACTGTCTCAAGGTGTTTCACAACAAAGCATATATCCGGCCTTGTATTCGTCAGATACATCAATGACCCAATAATTTGTTTGTACAGAGTCACATCCACTAACTCTGATGAGTCATCCGCTAACAGCTTCAAGTTGGAATCCATGGGAGTGGCCATGGTTGTACATTCCAACATATCAAATCTTTTCAGGATTTCCACAACATACTTTCCCTGGTTAAGAAAGATTCCTTCTGAGCCTTTCCATACTTCCAGACTTAGGAAGTAATGCATCAATCTGAGATCTTTCATCTCAAATTTTGTAGCGTCTTCTTTCTTTCCATGATCTGTTCCTCATTCCCTTTTAGAAAGAGATCATCCACATACAGTAATAGTATGACAAGTTCATCATCTATAACCTTAAGGTATAGGTTAGGATCAGCTTTAATTTTGGTTAATCCCAAGCTTGTCAAGAAGCTGTCAGCTCTCCTTCTGTGACTGAACATCATCCACACTCTACAGTGAGTGTTCTTCTGCATATCTATCCATGCCATCTCTCATCATATGGGTCTACTGATATGAGCCTAAAGATCATTTGAACTCTGTGGTGAGTTCCTTCTCGCATCCATCTAAGAGAAGAATGTCATCTGTATGTAGACACCATATTCAACCTTGTAGCAAAGGTTGAAATCCGCATCGCCCATGGTGATCATTAAGCTCATCAAATGACTATTGATCCTGGGTATCCATACAAAGCTTTCTTCAATTACACCATTAAGAGACTGGCCTTATCTATCCACTTAGAGTAAACATCTCGTCATGATCCTCTTCCTCTTTCTAAGAGAATCTTCTAGTCACGAGCCTTCTATAGTATGTTTGATTTGTAAGTCTTCTTGTTGAACATCCATCACTTGTTCGGTGTTCATCATTATTCATGATCTTACCTACAAATCAAAGTTAATTATATGATTAGTAATACTTCATAATCATCAAATCATGTTGACATGATAACCTGATATGCATACAGATATGATTTATAGAGTTATACAACTATCTTGACCAATACTTTGGCACAACACTTTTCCATATCCTGTATGCATACAGTGGCTATCTAGATGTCTTCCATCTCTACTAGAACATACTATCGAGAGCATGCATAGCTCTCAACATGTCAGCAAAGAGGTTTCATTAAAGACAAGAAACAATGGAATGTTTGTCCAACTTACCAATCATATGCATATTAGTAGCATACTGTTTAATGCTATATGAATTTTTACACTCAACATGATATACTCTAGGAATACAAATATGCATACAACTATTACAAGCAATATCATTTACTATTTCAGAGATTCAAATAACAACTCAAATACTTATGTTTTATGTTTGTGTGGTTGCCTCCTGCTCGATCTCTTATTCATTCTGTACCACTATGCATGCTCAAGTGTGCACTAGTGTCATCCCAATGATCTCATACACAAACATGCATTCATTATTATAATCTCAATATTATCAAAACATTATAATTCTAAATAATCTTAAGTATGTATGGTCATGATTATTTCATACACAGGTATACTTACCTAAGATCCTAACAAAGTAGGATGCTAACATGATATAGGAAAACATACCTGGATTATCAAGCTTGGTTATGTCTTAACATACCCAAACAGTATCTTCTTTGTTCTCTTCAATGATTTAGAGACCTTCTGCTAGAACCTGCATAGCTCATAGGTTAAGCATAGTAGAATAAATTCATACATACCTCGTAAGTAGAGCTTCTATGTGATCAAAGATTATGGATGAGTCTTTCTCTTCATGTCATCATGGTCATAGAACTTGATTTGTCTTTCTTGATGTACCTGTATCTTGTTGGCAGACAACATCATCATCATACAACACCACACGTGAATTAGTACAATCATAAGTGTCATAAATCTAATCAATGAATGTCTTCTATTATTCACATGCATTCATTATCAAACAATCATAATTGTACTAACCTCAATAATATGAAGACAATCATATCATGAACTTAATCAAGAATCAAATTTCAAAACATACCTATATTTCCTGAAGTCATACTTGTTAGGATTGCTTTTAACCCAATCCACTTTGATTTACTGAAACTGGATCTGGAGCTAGATTAGGGTTTGCTAGAGAAACCCTAAAAATTCAAACTTCTCAATGGATGGAAATATGCACCTTGCTGAGTTGATCAAGCTAGCATACTTCAATTTTGAAATCTCCAAAATTTGACCCCTCAAAATTGCCTTTGAAACTTCTGGATCTTCCAGACAGGATCCCGAACTAGGGTTTGATGAATCCCACCTTTCTACCCAATCAAAAGGTTCGATCCAAAGCTCTAAACTTTGATTTTTACGAAGAGATTCTAGCCGTGGTCACAGATTTCAAAAATCCCAACTTTTGTAGAAGCCCTAATTTTCCACCTTTCCGATCAAAATCCTGAAATAGGGTTTGATCAAGCCCGGCCTTCTGCCCAACCAAAAAATTCGATCTTGGTCTCTAAATTTCGATTTTTATGGGGATAATTCAGCCGTGGACTCCGGTTCCAAAAATTCCAACTTTCTCCAAAACCCTAAATTCCCACAGCAATGATAAGCCAAGAATGAAGGTGCTTAAAAAACAATTATGTTTTGACATAAATATGTACCTGATTGTTTCTGGCGCATCTTAAAAATTACGAATTCATAGGGTCTAAAAGTTCAGCCCTTGGTATCCTGACCTATCATCTTTCCAACCCCATAGTTCTGACCTCAATTGGATTCATTGAGAGAGAATTATTCCAAGTGTCACAACGTGACCTGTTTATGGGATAAAACAGGAGAGCAAACTTGTACGGCGTGCCACGTGTTACTGGTTCAACTTCGGCCTCTGAAAAACTTACCTACGAAACCAAAGTCTGTACTCTACCTGTCACTTTTTATGAAATTTCATTTGGAGCTTCCTAGCCCAAGTTGTGACCTTTTTTCCTAGGTCACCTGTTTACGACTGAGATTTGGAAGAGGCAGAAACCCTAATTTGTACTAATCATAAATCACAAAGTACAACGAATTAGAGGATGTCCTTTGGATACAAGGTACATACGGATGTTTTATACGATCTATAAAGGTTTCAGATCCTGAAACTTCTCCAAAATGGATTTATAGTGAATGTTCCACGATGACTGGTTTTTTCTATATAAAACCCTAACCTTCAAATTGTCACAAGTGAAGCAAGTGTCATAAGTGCCATACATTGCCTTCCTTTATGCTAGCTCTGATACGATGTTAAGTTTCAATATGCTATGACATAAAATATCAACATTACATTCCATTTCACAACAATAGCATATACAGGATCACTGAAAGAACAACAAGCACGACATAAACACAAGAGAGATAGATTTATCCTAGGAAACCCTCATGGGGTAGAAAACCCAGCAAAGCTTCCTCAATATACATGACCAGAAAATACAAAGATGTAAACCCTATACATGAGCTCCTTCTCCTCCATAGTAGATCTCTCCCTCACCTATGCGCCAATCACAAGTGAGTGTAATGTGTGTTAAATGAGGAACACACCTCCTCTATTTATACACAACTCTGACTTGTCTTTTACATTAACTAGGTCGGCCCCAACTTAACTACTTAACATAATGTGACAAGGCAATCCCCACTAGGGTGGTCTAATAACCCTTTAACCCACATGACTCATATAGGGCCAATCCCCACTGGGGAAGTCTAATAACCCAAGTTACCACATTCTCCATGGAGGAATAAAACATCTCCGGATATACAATAAGGTGTTCACGGAGGAATGAAACATCTTCGGAAAAATAAAGTACAAATATAATATTCTTAGAAGTTACAATATTTAAACATTCACATGTCGATAAATTGGAACTAGCCGTCGTGTATGTTGTTCAGAGGTTACATCACTATATTTTGCTACAAACTACCACAACAATTGCGGATGTCAATCCTTTCCAATATGTTTTAACCTGACGGATCATTGAGGTTACATTAAACAAATGGATTGTCATTCTTCAAGAGTTTGACCTACCTTTCAATCTGCAAAGTCAAAAAAATCTTTAGTGTTCGCAGAACTGATATCTAAATTTCCTAGTGATGTAGAGTTCAATGAAGAAGATCCCTCATTCCCTGATGAACATATCTTCCTCATTGCAACCTATGATCCATGGTATGGATACATTTTAATATATCTCCAGACTTTGAGGTGTCCGTCGGCTTTTTCTAGAGAAGAAAAATGAAAAGTCACGCATCATTCCAAGAACTACCTTATTATTTCTTATACACTATAAAGACGAGGGGTAGATTCAATATTATGTTGTTGTTTGAATCTGGCCGAAGCTGAGTTAGTTTTGAATGATTACCACAATGGAGCATGTGGGGGTCATCTTTCTGGATTGGAAACAACCCAGAAAATACTTTGTGCTGGTTATTTTTGGCCCACCATCTTTAAAGATTGCATGGAAGCTGTGAAACATTGTCATGCTTGTCATCTTTTTACAAAGAAAATGAGAGCACACCCTGCTCCGCTTCACCCAGTGATCATAGCAGGTCCATTCACCAAGTGGGGGTTAAATATTATATGACTTGCAACCCAGTCTCTATTGGGGGGAATCAATACATCATCGTTGTCGTCGACTACTTTACTAACTGGACGGAAGAAAGTTTGACTGTGAAGGAAGATGGTGAAAATGCATCCTATTTCATATTCAATCAAGTCATTGCTAGGTTTGGCATTCCCAAAGAGATCATCATCGATCATGGTAGACATTTTCCGAACCATGTGATGACAGAGTTGACCACTATGCTAGGTTTTATACATGAACACTCGTCTCCTTTCTATATGCATGATAATGCACAGGTTGAAGCCATTAACAAGACTTTAAAAACCATTGTTCAGTGCACCGTCAATGCTAGTAGGTCAAACTAGCACATTATGTTGTATCCATCTCTTTGGTAATATATTTCTAATGTCAAGACTCCTACCGATTTCTCACCATTCCAACTTGCCCATGGGTTGGAGGAAATCATGCCTATCGAATGAAAAATCCCATCATTAAAGTTGGCTATCCAACTATTACCAGATACTTCTACTTTAGAAGAGTGATTGCTTCATATGGAACATTTGGATGAAAAGTGCAGAGATGCGCTTCTTGCAAATGAAGCTCATAAGAAATGAGTCAAAAAATCAATACGATAAGTCTGTCAATCCTAGGTTTTTCTTCGAAGGAGATCTCGTTTTGGTCTATGATCAAGATAAGGATCCCATGGGGGTAGGCAAGTTGAATTCTATGTGGTTTCATCCCTATATTGTTTCTAGAGTTTTGAAGAAAGGATCATACAAATTGATTGATTATGATGGAGTTAAGCTGCCTGAGCCTAGAAATGGGCTCTACTTGAAAAAATATTATGCTTAACATGTATGCTTTTTATTGTATTATTTATATACATTGTTGTAGAGTTATTATTTTTAGTTTTTCTTATGTGTCCTCTGGATTGTGTTTCAGATGGAAACCAAGTGTTTTTTAGGATTCGCCAATGACACTAGTTGCCACACTGGAAATTTGGCTCAACTTCCTCGGTAACCTATGCACCCACAGGCCAACTGTTTTGATGAGGAGGTGCTTGTTTAGGACCTGCGACAAACAATATAGCTAAGTATAGTGTTTTTATTGAGCTACTTTGAGATGCTCTTCACCACAACATTTCACGTTTGAAAGTAAGGCTCGATTCACAATTAGTTGTACTCCATCTTACGGGTAAGTATCGAGTTAGAGATCCTTCATTGTTGCGTTAGTTTTTGAGAGTTAACTTACTTGAAAGACAATTTGATTACATTTTTTATCAAAACATCTCAAAGAACCAGAACACATTAGCTGATGAATATGCCAATTATGTACTCTATTGGTATTTGTATCATACACAGTAAAAAATAAACCATCACACACATTAAGAAACATGTATATAACCAATAGTGTGTATATATAAGTACAAAAGAATATAATAATCGGTGATTCTAAGTCAATCTATGTCAAAATATAACATATACAAAATGGGATTAACAACCTCAAAATAGTGTCAGTCTCCCTAAGGGGAGGCAGGTGCCTCAACTTACTCAGCTATGGCCTCTCTATAACATATCACTAGCCTATCTACTTTCCCAAGTATCCCGATCCATGAAGGGGGCCCGCCCACTACATGTTCCTACATATCCAGGGGCATGCTCTCTATGTGATATGTAGGGATGTCATGTGTCAGCTAGCTCATCTTCCCCTCAATACTTTGTAGCATGGAATCAGTACCACCTAGTTTTCTTGGTCACACATACACCCTTGGGTGTCCAGTCGACCTCACTGGCCCAATGTCTACACAAAATGTATGTTTTTAGCACTCAAACTCACTAAAAAACACATGTATATTTTAACACAAAATCATAAAAATTAAATAACTTTCAAAACAAATTTTGGTACCTATATCTCCTAGGTAGCTCCTAGAGACAACATGAGCTCCGGCTCACCCTGAAATTCCATACCAGCATATGGAAACTGTTCAAATGTTGGAACCTAGAAGCTCCACCATCCGATAAAATCCTCGTCATCATATGAAGTGCTTGTATCACCTCCTCCCATGCGTAGGAAAATATGACCCCGTCGGGTCATCATAGGCTCACGGGGGTTAATACGTGGGAGATCCACTCCTAGACTCAAGGAAGGGAATCTCTCTCTCAAAGGTACACAGTATGCTTCCATAACCAAAGTTCTTCTTCTTCCCCGTTATGCACTACGTAAGTTGGTGTTTCATGTTCACCAACAAACTCGAACACCAATCAAATATCACGTTGCGTAGACATTCCACACCAATCTATGCAGTAGGTTTTGATATAATATTGCACTAGTAAGGCTCCAACACCTCTAAATGTTCCCTTGAGGTTCATGACCTCTCCTCATTGGGATAGTTAAGTAATGAAGTAGATATCATCCACCATGATATCAATCGTCTCCCCTTGGAGATTAAACGTTCCCTAATCAGGATCCGATAATTGCACTAACATTTGGAGTAAATGGGATTGCCCTCATATTTGTCGTGCAGAAAATTTTTAGAAGTCCATGTCGTCTTAATGCAGTTAGAGTCAATGGGTACCCCATTGTTGCTCTATGCATGGACTCATGCTCTCTTTCTCTCCAAGTGAGCACCATACCTGCATTTCATCCATCATTTTGCATTAGTTTGAAGTTTTTTAAACCATTTTACGCCACCCATGGGTCTTTATTTAACACAGTCACATGTACCCATGAGTTGAGTTCACTCCAACTTGTGGTTATTTCGCGTACCCGTAAATTCAATAGAGCCTACCCGCTGGTATGTAGAACTAAACTTTAAAAAAAATAAAGCTTTAAAACATCATTAAAAACCTTACAAAAACTATTAAATATGCAAAGCAAAGGGATATTTGTTACCTCCAAGAGACGGATTCCTAAATAGTCCTCTTGATTGATGTTATGCAATGTACAAAAGTTGTAGGTTTCTCCTCTTCTCCAATGATAAAATTGGTAAATATGGGTCATTTTTTGTTTTGTTACTGTTTATAAAAAATATTTTTGATTTTTTACCTACTTTATATAGTTTCAAACCCCTCTTTGTTATTTTTCTTAATATAAAATGACTAATGAAGTTATTTTGAATAGGTAAAGTTACAAGAAGGCGGTTTTTCACAATGTTGTCCACATTGGTGTTCTATAAAAGGTTTATATTCCTATGGAGCGTTGATTATATCATTGCATTGCATCTATACGTCATCATTTTTATGCCCTATGACCTCCTTTTTCACAATGGATTGCAATTTTTAACCCCCGTTTTTACCCTCCATTTTTCGTTGTTCTTCCATGGTTAGGACCTTCCTTAACAAGGGTCACCCTAGATTGGAAACTATGTCATACTAGTGCCCATGCCATCGCTTTCCACTTTGGGGAATTGGTCACTTATCATACATATTTTTGTTAAATATTTATATCAAGTTCCCATCCCTATATGGAGTTTCTTCATGCTCTTGTTAGACTCCTTAAAATTGACAATATTGCTGAGTATACTTGTCTTATTCAGACTTGTTAAAGGACTTGAATAGAAATCAAGTTAGGTATAAGTTTATCCCTTTTCTGGACCTTAGTGGATTATTTACGAAAAAGGCATACTCTAGTTCTTTTGACTAGAAGAGTCCTCTCTCGTGTACTTTTACACTTTGTTGGGCGAGGAGGGTAACTTTACAAAAAAGTACACTATGGAGTTCTTGTTTAAGTTTTCTAGACTCCTTAAAATATGAAAACACCGGCGAGCACATACCAACTCGTGCTGATATTAAAATCTAGGAGTAGGTGTATGGAGTTCTTATTTAAGTTTTTCAGAATCCTTAAATATGAAAACATCGGTGAGCACAAACAGATCCGGGATCGATATTAAAATCCATGGATCAGTAACATATCAAGTACTAGTCTATCTATTCTTCAAACTTGTTAAAAAATGAAGAAAGTATTGAGTTTCCCTCCCATGGACTCGCTAAATTACACATGGTTGGACCTATATCAAGCATTTTTCTTTCTCTTCTTCGAGCTTGTTCAAAATGAAGAAGGTCTTTTGATTTTACTTTCTTGGACTCATTAAAAGTTAACAAGAGAGATATATCAAGATTCCTTTTCAATCTTCTCATGCTTGTCAAATCCTTCATCATTTATTCATCATTTGGCAGCAAGTCGAATCCTTCCTTGAACATAGAACTTTTGTTAAAGTCAATGGGTCTTATTTTTTGGCTTTAGGATTTAACTTGATTCCAGAGTTATGTAATCCTCTAATTGGTTACTCTTCCAATCATTTGTAGAGTTTGTTATGTCTCCTACATGGAAAACTTATATCATGTTTCATTTCTGTCCAAGCTTCCTAAGTCACTTTCCTCTGGTGCTCAAATGTTCAAGGATTATCCCTGTGTCGGCCACTCTGTTGTTCATCTTGAGCTCTCATGTTGGCCATCCCTTATATCAGTCTTGTTTCAACTCAATCTCTCAGTGTTATTCGTGTGATACGATGAAGGATACCTTAATACCTTCCTTCTCACGAGTGTCTTCTTATCGACATCAACAGATTTTTCTCTAGGAATTAGACTTAGAGTTCCAAGTTAGTACCTTTATATTTGCAGTCATTAGTGGTAGATCATCTCACTATTGAGTTATGGGGATACATCAATGTCCCTTACTCGACAAATTCTTCAAGTTTTCGACTTCAAGACCCCTTATTCACACTTGTAAGAATGTACTAGGTACCTTGGACCCCATTTTCATTATTGGTGGGTGTCCTCGCATTTGTTAACATTTTTCATCATTGACCGATAATCAAAACAAATCCTCCATGTTCGACTTCAACTCCTTTATTCACATGGTTTAGGGTTTTTACTTTTATTGATGGTTGGTTCAAAGACCTTGGGCCTATGATACAATTCCTTTTTTTATCTCCCAAGTTGCACAAGACCGAGCCTTACTTATATTAGATCTTCATGAGACATAGATCTAGTTCGTTGTTATGCCTATGATCTCCTTTTGACATGGATCCGCGCTTGTATTTCAGTGTCCATTCTATATACATATTTTCTACATATGTATTGAAGATCATGTTCTATCATTCCTAACATATCCTTATATCAAGATTGTAATTGCTCGATGACTTTGTTTTGTTTTAGGTATTGTTTGAGTCTTTGTTCCTGTGGCTCTCATGCTGCTCCACTTCTTGGTTCTTAATTCATTTTGGCCATCATTACCCATATTACCACATGCATTAGGGGGCATCTGTTATTAGTCAGTTTGGCACTTCTTTGTCCGTGACCACACTGCATTGTCGGTCACACAAAAGGACCTTATGGATGGAAGAGCCTCATTGACTATAGACGCATTTGATCTGAACCTTACAATATCATCTCTAGTTCATCTATTTTTGTGAAGTATTTTAAGACTTAACCTTGACTCTCACAACTATCAACTTCTGGATCACTTACTGGAGATCCATTGACCACCCGCGGTTTTTCCCAAAACACTGCACCCGCTAGTTTTTTGACACAAAACTCGTGAGTCACTCTATTGTTTTCAAGTGATATATCTATAGTTATCTCTTAACATCAAGAAAAATATATTAAAAAATTGAATTAGGGATAGTTATGGTAGTTACCCTAACCACCATAACTTCCCCAACCATTTACCTTTCAAGTCTATCCTTTGATACCTTGCTATAAATATAAGGAGAGGGCCTTGAGAAAGGGGAGAACCATTTTTGTATAAGGAAATGTTGGAGAAATATCCATGGAAGGAAGAGGAGCAAGGATTCGAGGACCAAGTTTCAACAGTGCAGGTTATAGATCAGGTATAGCTTATCACCATTGATGATAATAATGCAAAATATTCTTTTTCCCATAAGATAATTTGTCTATTTTGGAAATCTTTGAATCAAGTCATATTCTTTTTATATCTGAGTTTCAAACTAGGTTATTCATGTTTATATAGTCAAAATATTTGCGGAAGGTGTCTGGTTTTTGTAGGTTTCTCATATGGGATTGTGGATCAAAGACAAAAGCTGAAAGCTTGGATCAAAATTCAGTTATCCAAGGTACATTATTTTGGATTATAACCCTAGCTTTCTTGATTAAAGAAATACTTTATGCTATACTTGTTTATTTATCAGATTATGTACCTTGTTACCAGTATGTTGATGATCTCTTTGAACATCCCAATCATAGGTTTGATTTACGGAACAAAACCTGGATTTGAGTCTTCAATGGTGTTTCCACCTTGACATACATTGGTTTATTATGTCTAACACACACATCTCATCAACAATTTGCACCCACCACAAGGACATGTCCATCTACAGATTCAACACTATTTAATGTCGAAAGAAGAACTAAGGATTTGGAAACATGATAGTAGTGCACTCACCTTTAGAGGATTATTATACAAGCATTGCTCATAATAACTTCTTATTTTTAGTGCCAAGGATGATCCAAGTAATTTCGGTGATACCTTGCTGCAAAATTTTACTGCAAATACCTTAGGATTGAGAATGCCAACATAGATGATTATATATGAATTGCTTCTAATAACATGATTTGAAAAGCCAATCACTCTCCAAGTAATCTTGGAAATGATTTGTTTGTAACCTTTAATGAGAAGTCCTTAGGATTGAGAATGCCTTCAACAAAACTAGGATTTTTTTATTTGATTTGTCCATATTCTCTTTCTTAGATATCATGCATTGACATTTTAATTTCATGTGTTAAATGTTAAGGGAAATTTGGCAATAGATGCAATATCTCTAGAGGCTATTTTTTTTGTCTATTGTCATAGAAAAGATATATATGTGCACCATATTCTTCTACTTTACACAGAATATTTTTTTCCATTGGGTCCTTCCAGACAAGCATATTTATAGAAGATTGAGCCATTAGAGTAGTAGATTGAAACCCCTTAATGTCCTTTGTGTATTAACATTTTCCATTTTTGTGAGTAGTTTTAAATTTCCCAACTATAATATTTCTATTATACTATCGAACACTCCAAAGACTTCCAACTGGATGAAGTTGATATTCTTGAAGACCTCTATCACATCAATTCCAACTCCTCCATTTCAACCACATATTAAACCATACTCTAAACATTTAGGCCTAATCTTGTTAGCAGATAAAAAACTCGGTGTTTATAAAGCTCAAAATCTTTGTATGTCTAAAGAATTTATTAGAAATAGGTTCTTTTAGATATTTGTAATGGATTAAAGGTAATAATTTTTTAATATATTGAAAGGGAAAGAATTTATTAGAAATAGGTTCTTTTAGATATTTATAATTGATCAAAGGCAATAATTGTTTTTGTTTAATATATTGAAAGGGAAACAAATTTACAATGTAATTTTTCTTAGGTGAATCAATGTAACTATGGTACCATGGTAGATGAAAATTAGTCTAAGCTAAGATTTTTGCAAGGACGTTCCTCTTTATAAAACACACCACTAATGGGTTTTGAAGTAATTATTGCACAACCATTGCTACAAAGGTCTCACCAGCAATACAGCGTGGTAAATTTTCTAACAAAGTGATATTATAGTTAACCGACATCTTCCAAAGGGTATCTATAGTAAGATGGAAAGAACAAAATTAGACTTATTTCCAATTATTGTAAGGAAAGTTGTCCTTGCATTACGCATTTTAAGTGAGTTTTGAGTCAATTGTTGCAACTACAATTGATATAGAGACCTCATTTAAAACAAAGGATGGTAAATTGTAACATAAATGTTGTTAATGATATTGTTGTTAATCCCAATTTTCTAAAGAGTAGCCGCATGGTAAGAAATTGGAAGAAAATTAATCTTAATCAAGTTTATCACAAGAAAATTACCTTTTAGGAAACATACCACAAATTGTTTCAGAATCAATTAATGCAACTAAAATTGATAAATGGACATTACTAGCAACAACATTTGGTAAAGGGTATTCCATGAATGTTAGTGATATTGTTGTTAATATGCATATTTGAAAAGGTAACTATGGTAAGATGGTAGAAGGAACTCAATCTAATTTACAATTATTGCAAGGAAAGTCCACTCAACATGACATATGTCAAATAGATCACAAAGCCTTCAAAGGATGATTCAAAAGGAGACATGAGGGACGATAAGGATGATAACGGTGTCTCTAACATGGGTTGTAGTTTGCAATAGGATAATAAAATGAAACATGTGTCTTGGCCTTTAACATTAGAACATTTACCAACCCCAAGATGGAAATTTGATTTGTGTTTTAGTTTGCAGGAGGAGAGTGAAATGGATCCTATGTGTAACATAAGAACATTTTCCATTCCCAATATCAAAGAAAATAGATAAGGTATGTGTATGGTTAGGAATTGCTACAACCATTGCTTTCATTTTAGTGCACATTGAAAAATAGAATGGGGTTTCTTGTCAAGTTTCTAAGACAAGTACACAAGATGATGAGTTATACGATAATGTTAGAAATATAAATTATTATTTTCTTATCTAGTTGTATATGAAAAATGAAATAATCCATATATATTAGCTTGTGAAAGTTAAGAAGTCCTTTCCAACAAGACAAGGAGAAACTAAAAAGGTATATGAATATTGCCTCATTTATGAAACCTCTACTATTAAGAAGTGATTCGATCTAGTTCAAAATAAAGTACATGATAAAGCTTGCAACAAAATTTTCTATGGAAGTATAAATACCTAGAGTGGTTATTCCAGGATCAAATTCATATTTTTTTATTTCTTTCAATGTGACTAGTAACTTGAAATTCAAATCTAGAATTTAATTTAATCATAAAGAGACGTTTTCCTACCAATTCTTGAAATTTTTATACAAATTAACTATATAATACCTCATGTACACTTAGTCACGGGGGGTTCACTAGTGAGGCAATATTATATCACGTCCATTCATATTAGGGGTTTGAATACTCTTAAAAACCTCAAAAATATATTGGCTCGTATTAAGGGGTCAAGGGGGGTTTTTAATTTGACATAGTACTATAAATATTGGGGTTATTTTATCTGGGTGGGCTGAGAAATAACCTCCAAATCGTGGGATGGATTCACACCTCCAAATCATGGGCTCAATTCATACCCACCTAAAACTTAAGGACCCTCCATTTTTATTTGATATTTCTTATGATCCTAAGTTTTGCATAAATCTGATAATATTGTACCAATGATAATATTGATGGAAGTCTCTTCGGATTACTGGCCTTGATCCATACTCATTTAATAGCTTATTTAGGATTGGTTTGAATTGATACATTATATTGTTTTTCATCTTTAAGTTAAGAGATGTAGCTAATTGGGAGTTTCAGAGTTAAGCAATTGTATTTTATTTTTTGTAGGCATTCGAGTAAAAGATCTAACTCTTCATTTTTTAGGTTGGGGATTAGGTGGGTATTGAGATTCAATCAAACCTTGCTCCATAAAAACCAAGAAAAGTGAGATCAATCTTTCTTGGCTCACTCAAACAAAGAAACCAATTATTTCTTTTAACTTTTTGTATTCTTCTTTAACATTTTCACATTGCCAGTTAGGAATAGATGTTTGATTGAGTTATATTTGGAACATTCATAATTATAATTTCAATTCGTATAATATGAAAGGCATCCGTCTTAATATTGTATTGGAGCTAACGTGGTGAAAATATAAATCCTTATTTACATACCCTATGTGTTATCGTTACCATGAAATGGTATCATATAAGTTTCTCCATCTGTGTATCTGTATAACTATTACATGCTTGAAACCTAACAATGGATATTTTTCCCTCTACTGTAAAAAAAAAAAATAGATATAACCCAAGAAAATGTAACTAAATGTTGTTAATTCCCATGATGGAAAGAATAAATGTAGAGTAAGTGGAGGAAAATCATTGCATCTTGTGAATGATCCAAATCCAAGCTATGCACATGATCATATGGTGTTATTGCAAAGTAGGGGCAATTTTGCTATGTTCATTTGGGTTCAAACATCAATGATGTTTTTTATTATAGGAAGGTAGGAGAGTCCATCCACGAAAGGGTTTCAATTTTGAATTTTTATGGAGTTTAATTTATTAAGATTATAGAAAATATGAGCTCTTTATGTCTATACTTATATTTACATGGTATAAAATTGGTAGATTGACAGACTATGGTGTGAAACATTTGCAATTCTTCTCTTTTCTAAGCATTGCACTAACTATTGGACTATCAACCTTTTACATTCTTTGTTACATTGATCTCTTCACTGGGTTTCCTTTTGCGCATTTTCCTTCCCAATACTATTTCGTTGGGTTTTCCACTATCCAACGCTACAAATTGATCACTCACCCCTGCAATCCTAGTTGGATCATTATTAGCATTATACTATTATTTTATTTAGCATCATGTTTGCTTATACTAAGATGTGTTAGGGATCCTATTTGTTACAACTTGATAATATGATATAAAGGGGCTATTAAAAATGGGTTGATAAAAATGGATACATACAATATCTAGTGAAACTAGGGGTTTTCTTAATTGGAAAGGCATATTGGGAGGGGGGTTCAACAATACAATTTTAGGAGGAATTTTCCAATATTTAGTGAAATTAGGGATATTCTTTAATATCATGCGAACGATCGTGCTATGTAACAAGTTCACTAAGTGAACCCCCCGTGACACTTAGTACTCCATATATAATTTCAAGTTTCCCTTCCCATGTCGTAGCTTCAATCAAAGAATAGTAATCTTAAGATAAAAATAATCCTACATTACTTAATATGTAATTGTCTCATCTTTGTATGTCAAAACCACAAATGAAGTCCAAGATCAAAGGTGTTAGTGAATAAGTTCAAAATATTTAATGGGATAAGCCCTTTGGTTACTTTTGTAGCTAGAACGAATCTCATCTTGTTAAGATAAGATGGGATCGCCTATCAAAATTTTGTTTTGATGCATTAAGTCTACTTTTTCATGAAAGCATTTTGTTGGTTTGTTTAATTTTGTTTAATGCTTTCTTAATGACATTTCATAATAAAATATGAAACAAATTGAGCCTTCCACACTTCTCAATTCACTTAATTAGGTTAAAGAAATAGTTGAGTCGGAAGTTGGAAGTCAAGAAAATCATATGTTTGTAACAACGATTCCAACTTCTTTTATTTGCGTATATTGGAAGTCAAAAGTCGGCACCATGTTTCTTAAAACTAATTTAAGTTTGTTGACTTCCCGAATCTGCTTCTTTTTTTTTAAATCAACAGTTGGAAGTCGAGGAAGCTATCAATTTAATTTTGATTTCACTCCCGACCTTCGATTCCCGACTTTTCTGAACTTATGACCAATCGCGGAAGTCGGAAGTCGGGAGATTATCAACCCATGTATTAAGTTTAGCCACTACTCCCAAATTTTTCCAACTTATGATAATTTGCGGAAGTCGGAAGTCGCGACATTCGCATCTTTTGTATCAATTTCATCCCTGACTCCAGACTACCGACATTTTCTAATGATGAACCACTATGGAAGTCTGAAGTCAAAATGTTCTTTACCATCATATTCATTTTCTTCCTGACTCCCGAATACCTACTTTTCGGAGTCTGACACCGGCATTTGCATTTTGCAATCAAAATTTATGTTTTCCCATGTGCCAAAAATATTTTGAAAGATGAGCCTAATTAATGAAATCATTCAACAATTAAACTCTAACCGTTGATTTTGGGACAATTTTCTTGCAATTAAGGCATGATTGACATGGTCCCAATCTATGGTTTACTTAATCGAGGTTTGAATTGCTTCGCCATTACAACACAATGAACTGGAAATTTATAATACCAGATTCTCCCATTTTTGCAAGTGAATTTTATCGATTTGGTTCAGTTGCATTTGGATTTTTGCAGGTATTATGTCATTCTGATCAAGCTTTTTACAGATTGTTTATGTTTTTAATTTTAATTGAATTTTTTGTCATTCACGGCACCATCCCTCTTCTGTCATGGCTAAATGGGCCAAGTTCAAAGCTGTTGTAGAGGAGTTGAAGGCCAAGGACCCTAATTTTGGCCTCTACTCAGACACTGATCCACAGGTCGCCTACATGCTTTTCCTGGACTAGTCTAGAATTTACAACATTTTTGATGGGGATTATTTTCAGAGTTCAAGGAGGAGGGACCAATCTATCAAAACATAAGAAACTCCCAACAATGTTATTTTTGTGCACCTTGTCATCATGCCATACACTGACTTGGTGAAATGGATGATAGATTATGTATACATCCCGACCAGTGCATTCAGGGATACAAACCAGGTTGTTTATGCCTCTTTTCAGGTCAACACTTTTTCCAAAATTTACACATTAAAGGCCCCGCAGCAGCTCCTTACGTAGGATTTCATAAGGGATTTCGAGAGCAAGTATGAATGTGATGTCCTCCTCAAAACCTAGACGTCTGACCCTGATACTTTCATTTTGAATCCAAACAGGCAATATCCATTGTCTTCCTCAGAGAGCCATATAAACTGCTTGTTTCCATGTTACGTCGATTCTATGGTGCAAACACCTGTCAATATTTTCAATTGGAATGGGTTCATCTAGCCCATTACATATCTACTACAGGTAAAATATTCAACTGGGCCCAAATATCTTATGTTACTTTCATATATGTTATTTCCCAGGTACATAAGACCCCTGCCATCAGGAAACCTAAGTTCTACTTGTCTGCATACCTAATGGATATTGTATGTGCCGCTTTCTCTTATCCTGCTTTGAATTGGCACTAGACTAGGGAAAATCTTCCTATACACATTTACTGCTCAATACCATGAGAGGATAATTATGCTCCCTACATTTATGATACATGTGATAAATTCATCAGTGTTGTTTACTTTTCCATCTTCAAGAAGAATGCACCTAGGGTTTCAGACAATGCCATCTCCTTAATTTCCACCATGGGAGATTGGTATATTGGGGAATATTCGACTAATATTAGAATTTGGGGTAGCAAATCAGTCCACCTGATGCTAAGGATTGTCCCTAATAGAATGACCCTGTCTATGGTAGCTTTCCATACACTCTATGATGGAGTTAATGGTTAGTGCCATTCTTCAAAGAGGAGGTCTTGGCCTAAGTTCCATTTGTACATTGGGAATTTGACTATTCAAAATGCAACTCATGGCATCACTCTTAATAAGGAATTTGACCAGTTAAAGATGGATTTCGCAGATAAGAGAATGAATGACCCTAAAGGCCTTCTAGAGGACCATTTCATACAGGAACATTTAAAAAATACTTATGTGCAACAACTACATCCTAATGATTCATTGTGCCAAAATGCACATAGATTTGAGGAAGTGCTTAGAAAATTAACCGATGCATACCAGATAATTCTTGTGCATGAGGCACACTAGCAACAAAAGCTCAGAGTGATGGAAGAAAGAAGTAGAATCTTCCAGTAGTAGCAAGATGTTGCTAGGGAAGCCATGGAGGATGCAAATAAAGCCATAGTTTTAATCCCGAACTCATCTCATCCCAGTACAAAACATGAATTGGATAAGAAGCATGAGGCACACTAGCAACAAAATATCAAAGTGATGTAAGAAAGAAATATAATTTTCCAACAGTAGCAAGATGTTTCTATGTAAGCCGTGGAGGATGCAAATAAAGCCATAGTTTTAAGCCCACATTCACCTCATCCCACTACATAACAGGAATTGGATAAGAAGCAAGGAAAAAATCCTATGACAGATGTGCACTCTACCTTCTCCCATCTAGAATCCGAACATCCTCATACAACATACTCGAGCTCTTTAAAGTAAGTCAACTGAACCTTTACAATTATCTTCTCTAGACTCCACTCAAGTTATTAATCGTAATATTCATCATCCATGTCCTGATAGTGTCCTATCAAAAGTACCTATTGTTGATGACCCTATTCAACAGTCCACTTCAAACTCACCTCATAGTATATCTTCTACCCCCATGCCTTCTGATATATCTACTCGATATTCTTATCCACCCACTCCAACTGCATTAAATACTTTAATGGACCTTATTACTTCACAGCAACCCGCAACTTCTCAATTGGAACCTCCATTAGTTCAAAATGTTACTCATTTACAATCCGAAACTAATGTCCCTCCTGTTCAAGCCATTTCAGTTCCTTCTACAATTCTGCCTACAAATTCTTTTTCCCAAGTGGACCTACCATCATCACAAAACCTTCCTCAGTCAACAAGTACCATTACAAGTCAATCATTGCATATCATTCACTCCACAAAATTGTTAGCTTCTACAGTTGAAGACTCAACAAATTTTGGTGAGAATGTTGTAGTGGTACTGGGATATTATGGTTTCAACAAGAGGAGAAAGGAAATATTGGAAAAAGTTCCCAAAGGGGATATCCAAGGTGAAGTCCAAGTTGGGCTAGTTTCAAACCAGGTCGTATGGAAGCACGAAACTAATGATGCTCAAAAGGAAGCAATAGAAGTTGCTACAACAATGGGAGCCTTTGCTGGAGCTAACTTTGATTCTGTGTATACTTTGAATCGAGCATTGGATTGGGAAAAAAACAAGAATTTTACTTTCCAAGATGAGAAAGACTCCATCCATTAGAGATGTACCAAATAGGCAGAATACCTCACAACTGAGCATGATTCAGTTTTCCAAAACCTGCAATACCATATTAAACAACTATCACAACAAAAGGAAATTTCATAGGATAAAGTAATTGAGCAGGCTACTAGCCTTGGTGATCTTAAATGCAGATTGAAAAATTGAAGGAATACAATGCCTTTTATTTATTTATTTAAGTTAACTATGCAAGAATTTAAGGATGAAGCTAGTTCTTGTAATGACAAGTCGAGACAGACTCTGACTTTATATTTTCAAGGTCTTAATGATATCCAATATGACTTCAACTCCTTTGAATGTCTGTCAAACATTATTGCTAATCATATTAACAGGAAGAAAAGGGCACATTCATCTTAGGAGCAGTTGTGTGAATGGAAAGCTCATTTGAAAAATGATCCTCAAACTTTTCCTCATTTGGACTGAGTCAAATTAATCAGAACTTGAATTTCAATTAACTCTTGGGGACCTGTTTGTGATGAGGTGGCTTATATTATTAAGAATGGCCAAAAAATATGTGCTAGGAAATGGATCTTGACATACAACCATATGGAAATCATGGGTATGCCATTTTTTTCGAGTTGGCAGAGTCAATGCCAACAAAGTTAAGGATTGTTGAGGTGGATGAACATAGAAGCCAAATTGCAGGATTGATTCAGGATGCTACTCAACTTGACATCTCATTGTTTAGGTCCTTTATTTTGACACCTAACAAGTTGGTAGCCATGTTGTAAGGATTCCTCGATTCTTGGTCCAATATCCAAGATACATTGTTTATGTAAATCTCAATTATAGCTTGAACACGCTAGCTATCATGATGTCACTGAAATGTGGAATATTTACTTTGAATGGAAAGATTATGCAACCAATCCAAATCAGGGTAGTTAGTGTTTTCTTGCTTAGATCTAGGAAATTGGTCGTTCCTTTTAGGATCTATATTTTTCATCTAGGTGTATTTATTTGGACCTCCAGAGGGAAAAGTGGGGAACTATTGATGTAATTTTTTGTATCAGTCTTCGTAGAATGCTTTGTCTCTCGAAGACGAGTATGTAATTTTTTGCAGACTTGTTAATGATAGATGGGATGCTTCTTGGATTTGGTTCCAACACATGATCATGTAAAGTTTACTTGTTTTGACTGTGTTCTCTTTTATGTTATTAGGTGTTTAATATATCTCAGATGTTAGTAATTGCAAGAGATGATTAATCACTTGGAATGTTTTCTTTGGATGATATGTGATGACATGGTAATTTGAATGTCTTCATAATGATTTCTTCTCATGTGACATTTTGTTTTTGAAATATTAGCACTCTGAGATACTAACCATTTGGTTTGATTAATTAGTAGGTTTTATTACTTTAAATGTTTTGTTTCTACAATCTTAAACTGATATAAGTTAATTGATGTTTCATGTTAACTTATGTCAGAGAATGTTCAATAGATAAACATGAAGATGTTTCTTTTTTATTTCTTTTGTTATATTCTATTTTTTAAAAATCACAACCTAATAAACAAACTTTAACTTATCTCAGGTTGGTGTCCCTTCCTAAGCTGTGAACCTAAGAATTCACTAGTTTTTCATTAGATTTTTCACAACTAGTCACATGTTCCTTGCAACCAATAAGTCTCCTTTGGCATCAAAACCAAAAGGATAACGAATGCTTAAATCCGCCGGAATCAATCTTCCCAAATGACGAGGAAATAGGAAAATTCTTGTGGGGAGTTTCTTGAAGTTCTTGGATCAGATTGCTATCCTTCCATTGACCCCTAGACCTTTTCCAACCAAACCTGGGCATTATAAGATACCAATTACAAGTTGTAGAAATTCTCAATTAATTGTCATGTCTTTCTAATTACTCTAATATCCTTAAAAATTCCTTCTACCAAGGAATATTTTATCTAAAAACTTGTTATGAGATTATCATGACCTAGATTAGTTATTGAATTTAAATAATTATGAAGGAAATTTTTATCTAGAAACTAGTTATGAGGTCATCATCAACTAGATTAACTAGATTAGGTACTGAATTTAAATATTTAAGATTAGTGAATTTTTTTTCCAAAAAATACTTGGGTTTTATTTTTCTTATACTTATAAATACAATTACAAGAAGAAGGACTCATAGTAAACCACAAGTAATGTTTAAATGAAAAATTAGTATTTAGAAAGAATTTTTATATGAGCAATTAGCTTAATTCTACATTTATTTAGAATGTTTTGAAACCTATACTAATAAATGACAATCCAAATATTTCCATATTCTAAGCACATTTTTTAACACAACCACCTTCTGAATCGAATATTGTCATATTTTCAACACATTTTTTTGACACAACCACCATCATTTATCTTAGGGAAATGAGAATGGTAACAATGATGCCTCTTGTCCAAAGAATTAAGAACGTCTAGTCAATCCCATTAATGCATAGAATATCCAAATGGATTAATATCAATGACATGCATGAGAATCCTCCATACATTTTAGAGTGCCTTAAAATTGTGCTCTTTGTATTGTAAAATCATTATATGTGATTAAACTTATTAGTGGATAGAAAATGGAGACCTTTGAATTTGAGGCCCACTTGGAAAGGAATTAGGAAGTCCACTTCACATAAGATTTGTTTTATGATCTTTAACTATATATAAATATTATATGAACTGAGACTTAAAATTTGCATTGTAATCAATAATGATGCCGTAGAGGAAGGTTTTTAAACCACCTTTGAACTATATCTTCTTGAGAAAATATAAATGTGAATGGTTATTTCTCAAAATGAATGATTGAGCACTTCAATATGACACATGTTTCTTTAAATAGATTTGTTTTTCTCTCACGCCATGCTCTTTCCAAACCAAATTATTTTCAAGTGATATTAGTTTTAACATATAACTCATGTCATCTCAAGGTATACAGTATATGTAGAATAGTAATTTTCATGATTATAATAATGAGAATATTTTATAGTTATGAATGAATAAAAAGGAGTGATGTATTTTTCATATCTTAATGGAATGTATTGAATCAGATTATTTAAATGATTAAACTATGTTAGTATGGATTCATAGTGTAGAGATCAAGGCCAAGGATTTACTAGTGAATGACTAGGCATGTGTAATGTAAATATTTGTATATGGGCTATGTGGTTGGCTTGTCATGAAAAATCAAAATCTGTATAAATATTAGTTGGAAAATAATAAAATGATCCAAGATGGTTGTGTAAAAAGTAGTAGACAGGAAGAGGAAATGGGGGCCATGGGAGATTAAATCCTCTTTTTCCAAGTGTCATCCTCAGAACTCATCCATTTGATGGCATGTGCCTTAAATGATCAAATTAATTCATTTTGAATTATTAAATCCAATGATTGAATGCATATGTAAGGTTGGTGCTAAAATTATTCTCATGTAGTTATGGAAGCATGGGATGAATATACTCCGATGACAATTGTAATATTCCTTCCTTTTATGGTTAGAAGTTACATCAATTGTATTTTCACCAACCCTTTCATATCTAGTGGAGTCTATCACTCATTTTCCATCCAAATTTTGTAGTATGTAGTTTCCATGTTGTTTTTCTCCATTACCAATTTCCAAACATTAAAATTAACCAAAAAATAGTATTGTGGAGAAGAAATTGCAAACATAGAGGGAATAAAATGGATATAGATGAGCATATAGGTTGGGAAATATAGGAAAATTTACCCATTGTGTATTTTATACTCCAAGGTACTTGAGAAGCCATGAATTGATGTTATAGGAAGTTCTCTAAAAGCATATAGTAGGTTGGACTCTTTCTACACACACTAAAGAGCATTATAAGGGTTGGGTACTCTGAGGTACTATTGAGCAAAGAAAGCGTAGGCCATCCTTTTGTTGTGTGGGGTAGTGGAAGAGAGTTCCATGGCTAGGATAGATGAGTGAGATGCTTTTAGTTCTCAGTGGTGAGACGATTGCATAAACAAGAGAGAAAATGGGCCCTAGGTTGAGAGAGATAAGATTATAGGTGTTTCATTCACCATGGTAGCCTCATATCCCAAATCGGGGTTGGTATATGTAGTTGATACCTACAATTGGGTGGGAAAATGATTTTACAAAACCAACTGCTTGGATCCTCTTCTATTAAAAGAAAAATATTCTCTCTAACCATGAATGCAAAATGATTATATTTAATTCCTATTATAAATATGTTTGTTTATGCATGATGTGTGTGTGGATAGAGTTGTAATTATGTTGTTAGAATTCTACATTCATGCACTTGCACATGCATTTCTTAGTTTGTGTTTCCCTTAGGGTGAAATTTATAAACATGAAATTGGTAACTACCCAATTCTACCCCCTTCGATGGTCAGAATGATGGAAGGGAATGCCATAGCAATCCAAGAATGTGTAAATTTAAATAACTAAAATTTTTGTATAAACAATTACATTTAAAAATATTACCAATGTTTTTTTCATTTTACATCTTATTTTATTTGGTTCTTTTTAAAAATATTTTAAAAATATAACTAGTGTGTAATATGATCAAATTAGATTAGAAATTGAACTTTTAGGATGAACAAAATTCATTAAAAACATTAGTCACACATATTTTTCTCCAAACATAGCATTTTTAGCAACAACATTAGTTGCAATAAAGATAAAACTTTTGTGATTAACAAAAATTATTAAAATCATTAGCCATGTGTTAAAGTATTTTTTCACTAGTCATAATAATTTCAATGACAACATTACTCGTAATACACATAAGTCATAATTCCAAGTAAAACAACCAAAGCAAAGTGCACTTGCAACTAAATGACCAATGGTCAGATATTAAAAATTAATCATTCATTATATTGTTTTAGTAACTCCTTTAGTTAAAAAACACACTTGATGTGCTAGTGTTGGTTTTCAGAGGGCAACATTATCCTTAGTACCTAAACATAGCTTCTCATGACCTAGTGCAACTAATGAGCCCTCAAACCTCCACATATGACCTTCATTGGTTAAAAACCACCTCCAAGGTTTCTATGTTTTCAATAAATAGGTTTGCTGTCCATTGAGAATGTGTCTAGAGGTCTAGCCAATGTTGGAAGAGGATAAGAATGGGCCTTGTTACCTAAATTTAAATTCTAGGACTCAATATACATGAAAAACATCTACAAACCACAACACAAACCCTCTCTCAGGGGTCTTTGGCACCAATCTTGTATATGGATTCCATTAAGAAATTTTGCATAGTGAGGATGGGTCATAGGGCCTCGAACATGGGCAAGGGAGGAAAACACATGCCTTAGAGATATTGTTGAATCATTTCATACTCAATAGCATTCAATGAGTCCTTGTACAACCATGTTATTCCTCTGTAGGGATTCTTTGTAAGTCCTCAAGTAGGTTTTTTGAATTGGAAATAGGTTTTGACTATGCTACGTGGTCAATGGGGTAAGCAATGGATTTAATCCCTAATTAAAGATTCCCGAAATCAAGTGCCATGAAAAAACCTAGACACAACAACACGATCCCTCAATAGGGGGTGTTTGTATTATGATCTAGATATATGTTCCATTAAAATGTTTCATGTGTAGTGGAAGGATATTGAGGCCTTAAATATATCTATGGTAGGGAAACAACATCATCAAGCCCTTAAAATTGCTTGTGGGAGAGAAAGATTATCCTCAAGCCCAAAACAAGGATTATTAGGCTCAAGCACCATTGGTGAGCCCTCAAACATTGACTTATGAACTCTGTCGGTCAACAATCACCTCCAAGGGTGCTATGTGTGCCATCAATATGTTTGTGGTGCACCAAGATGTGCCTAGATTTCTATCTAATGTGACAAGAGGAGAATAAGGATCCTTATGCCCTAAATTGTACTTATCAAGTTCAATAACCATGAAAAACATCTACGAACCACAACATCAGCCCTATGTTTGATTAATTTGGAAACAAGGTTGGATATGTATGCCATTAAGAGCTTTTGCACACTAAGGATGCGTAATAAAGCCTTAAAAATGATCGAGGAAGAACAAAAAGAACCCCATGGATATTGTTGAATTTTATTGGACTCAAGCCATGAATGATTCCTCATGGCATCACATTATTCCCTTGAAAGTGTTCTATGCAATCTTTCAAGTGGCATACAAGTGTCGTGGGTAGGTTTTGTGCACTAGAAATAGGTTTATACCATGCTACATGGTCAATGGTGTAAAAATGATTTTAATCCCTAATGGAACCTTCTCAAGCTCAAGTGTCATGAACAAACTCTAGACATAAAAACAACAATCCTCAATAAGGGGTCAGTTCTCTATGATCTAGATATGGATTCCATTAAGATCTCTCATGCATAGAGGATAGGTATTGAGGACTTAACTATATTGATGGTAGGGAAATAACATTGTAAATCCCTTCACATTGGTATTTGGAGGGATGTATTATCCTTAATCCCTAAACAAATACCCTTAGTCTCAAGACCATTGAAGAGCCCTAAAACATCCACATATGAACTCTATTGGTTAACAATGGCGTCTAAGGGTGTTATTCATGCCATCAATATGTTATTTGTGCATGAGAAATGTGTCTAGATGTATATATCCAATGTAATTAGAGGATAATAATGGGAATTGTTACCTAAATTTCACATCCCATGCTCAATCATCATAAACAACATCTAAAAATCACAACACAAACCCTATCTTGGGGGTCTTTAGCATCAAGATTGGATATTGATTTCATTAAGGGATTTTTCATATGACGATGGACCCTAGGGCCTTAAACATAGTCAAGGAAGAAAAATAAATACCTCGAAGGTATTGTTGAATCTTCTTGGGCCTAGGAGCCTTGAATGAGTTGGAACATACCCACACATGAGTCTTTTGTATTGGTTCTTTGGAATCCTTTGAGTGGGATACATGTGCAGTGGGTAGTTTTTGTGCTTTGGAAATGGCATGGACCATGTTGCATGGTCAAGGGTGTAAACAAGGGATTTAATACCTTATTTACTTCAAGTGCCATGAACAAACCTTAGACACAATGAATGATCCCTCACTATTGGGTGTTTACCTTAGGAGCTCAATATGAGTGCCATTAAGATATTTCATGCATTGTGGATGAGTCTTGAGGCATTAACCATAGTCATGTTAGGGAGATACTATCATAAGGCCATTGATATTGGTTGGGAAACATCCTCAAGGATCTCTGAACAAGGGCCTTCAATCCCAAGTATGGCATGAACACATGTTATAAGAGAACCTAATAGGAGTCCAGATGGTTTGTGGAGCCTTGACCATCATAAAGATTGAAAGCAATTATCTTCGGATATTCTTGAAACTTATTGAATTTGGGAAACAATTTTATGACAATGAAGTGAAAAAAAACTAGTGCGCGTGGAAGATCACGCGAAACAAATTCAACCTCAAACTCTAGGCCAAGAGTTTAAAAAAATCTAGGCCGAGAGTTTGTGAGAGTTCAAACTCTTGGCCAAGAGTTTGAACCAATCACCGCGCTGTATTTTTAAAAAAACTCTCGGATGAGAGTTTGAACTAAACTCTCTGCCGAGAGTTCATGGTTAACAAAACCTACGAAAATATCTAGCATCTTTTTGGAACCCGCAACTTCAGCAAGCCCAAAAACCCCTGCAAATTTTAAATATTATTTGTCGTACTTGGTAGCAATGGATTCATCTCCGAATCTAGTTTCCAATGATATAATAATTCTTTCATTTCGATTTAAATTTCTATTGATTAATATTTTTTTTCCAAACCTTATTCCTTCAGAATTTTATTACTTTGAAAATCACCCGAAATGAAAATTCAATATCATAACAAAGACAACACAAAAAATTTGAAATCTTGACAGAGATATTCCTTGCCCCATCCTCTTCAAAAGTGTACTTTTATTTTTTTCAATAAGAGTCGCACTAAAACGAAAATTGAAGCTTACCAACATGTGTCGATAAGGCACTAGTTTTTGAACGTATGCTATTTTGATAAATAATAAAAAATTGTTCTCGAGTCCGAAAAACCTCACAATATGGTCCATGCACAAGTGCAGTGTGTGTAGATTATGATCATACATTGTTTTACCTAAAATGAATAACCGTCTCTCAAAAAACTAATGCTCATGCTCGTCACTCATTATCCATACCTAAAATTTTCAAGTATATGTTGTTGGTGAGAACCAAATTTGTCCCACGATATGTCTATAAAAAAAATTAAAAAAAATACGAGTAGAAAGCTAATTCAATTCTATAAAACATTTGTGTTTACTTCAAGTTGAAATTCCTAAGGGAGATATGGGTTTGAAGAGGTCAAAGATGAAAAACATAAAATTTAGCAGTTTTGTTTGTCAAAAACAAGCCAAAAGTGTTACCCAACTTCACGTTTTCACTTATAAGAATATGGAATATGAATGTTTGTGCATTCTTAGTGCATGCACGCTTTTTTAAATTAAGAAAAAAATGTTGGACAATCTCTTTTCATCTATGTGTTCGATAAGTTGCCTACTTTTTTTTTAGATTCAAAATGACAAACCATTACATAAACAAAACAAATACATTTTCCCAAATCGCTATTCCTAAGGTCATTTTCAACCATGCTTTTAGATATGAACCACATATTTATTTTTTTAGGGTTAACCTTGACTCGAGAATGAGTCAAAGGTGGTTAGGTCTAGCACATGGTTTCTTGTATCCCATGGCATTATCCCAAGGTATTTCATGTAATGAAGCCTATAAAGGGCTTGGCATACTCCATTGTAATGTGGCCTGGAGGTGAGTGGGTGAGATCACTTGGGCCAATTGAACGGTTTTGGCCATGTAATGAAGATCTTCAATGGTGTTGGTTTTTCCCCACATGGGTTTTCCGAGGGTAAATTGTGTTGTGCCTATTATTCTAATGTTGTTATGACTGTGATTATTATTGTGTTGCTCATTATATTCTCTTTAAATCTTAATAATTGCTACCATTGTTGGTTTTTGGAGCTTGATTATCTTCTATAATCATAGATCTTGTTGTTCAGTTGTGTTTGTACCCCAACTTTATCTGTTGTGCAGGTGGACTGTACACTTGTCCCAGTGGGGGGGACAATCACCTCTAGCTAGGGGGTTTGGTGGCTAGCGGGGGTTCGAAGGCGAAGCCCCTGAAAGAAATTTTATTGCCTTGTAAAATGTTGTAATTTCATAGTCAATTTGAACCATTAATTAGATCTTAGATTTGACGGTAGAAGTTATGTTAGGGATTTTAGCCATAGAAGGCAACCCTCTTTATGTAGAGATAAATGTATTTTGGATTTAGAGTATTTGTAAAAAGGATCTCCGCAATAGGGAGAAGAGGAAGTTGCATTGGTTGTGTTATAGATTGTATCCCTTCATTTTGTTTGAAGGTATAATAAAAGGACTGGCAATTTCTCCGTGGACGTAGCCCATATTGGGTGAACCATGTATATTGGTGTCTCTCTCGTATTGTGTTTATGTGTTTTACTTATGCATATTGTTTTATGTTATTGTTCTACGATCCTATTTTTCTAACAATTGGTATCAGATCCAAAGGCCTATTTGGAACATAAACTTGCAGGAAAGAAGGGCTCTTGGTTCGAGTGGAAGAAATGGCAGAAGAAGGAAAGTTTAGGGTCGAGAAATTTAATGGCCAAAACTACCAGTTATGGAAGATCGAAAATGGAGACTATATGTATCAGAAGGATCTATTCCTACCATTGGGTGGAAAAGTAAGTTAGTTGACATTTATGAAGGACAAGGAATTGGAGGATCTTGACAGAAAGGTGTTAATGTAATTGTAACTTTGGAATATATTCAGTTGTATATTTTATGTTGTATTTGTATTTTATTATTGTACCTTCGATGGAGATGTTTATTCCTCCGGTCGGGAGAGTCATTATTGTACTTGAGTCATGTAATGTCATTGAGGTTAACCCTCCATTATATGTCGGGGCTTTAGACCCCAGAGTTGAGTGATCATTGGGTTATTAGAATCTCCTAGAGAAGTCGACCCAGTCAGTTACACCTAGGGGCCGACCTGTTTGGGGTTAAGGTCAAGTGAAAGTAAAGTATAAATAGAGAGGGTGATCCTCTCTATTTCATCATTCACACTCATCAAGTTCGCATTAGTGAGGAGAAGGAAAAGTTCACACAACTGGAGAAGAGAGAAGTTGCTGAAGACTATTTCTACTTTTGGGGTTTATATTTCTGCTATTGTATTGTTGCTAGTTCTATCTGTGAGGAAGTTGCGGGGTTTTATTCTTTATGGTTTCCCCGAGGAAAAACTTTGTGTCTCTTGTCTCTTGCATTTAAATGTTTTGCTTGTTATTCTCTCAGATAAGATCCTAGATAACCTTGAATTAAATTGTGAAAATCTAGAACATGGTATTAGAGCTAACTTGAGAACAAGACACTTTGCAGCTACAAAATCTAGGGCTTCTTAATTTTGTGGATTCTCTCCACATATCATCAGCAAAAGAAGGCTAGGATAAATCACCTAAGTAAGGCGCATCTTTCTATCGAAACAGAAATTGATTTTGAGCATTTTCAATTTTTGGCCTGTCACTGCTGCGGGAAATTAGGGCTTTTCACAGAAGTGGAATTTTGGAGTGAAATCAGAACATGAATGAGCTCCTCAGCAAGATTGAAATTTAGAGACCAATATCAAACTTTTTGGTTGGGTGAAACTCTGGGAAAGTCAAATCCTAATTTTACTTTGGACCAAAAAAACCATAAAACCAGAAAACCAGAAAAAGCTAGAAATTGCACATCATAATTTCGCAAGTCATTTTTTAGGGGTCAATTTTTGGAATTTCCAAAATCCAAGTGCACCAACTTTTTCTCCTCAGTTGAGCGTATATTTCTATCTAGACAGAAGTTTCAAATTCCAATTTTGAATGTTTAGGGTTTCTCTGTCAAACCCTACCCATCTCCAGATCTAGTTTCAACATATCAAGTGGTAAGACCTAAAGCTTTTCTATTTCCATTTGAGTTTCTCATTAAAGATGTCTCACCACACCAAGCTTGAGGATAAGCTTGAAGGGGATGATAACTTACGAGCATGGAAGTATAGGATTGGGATTGTACTAGAAGAGAATGAATTGGACACCTATGTGAATGAAGAGGTTCCAATTCTAGAGGGAGATGAGGCTAAAGCCTTACACAAGAAGAACCCAATTAAGGCTAAGAGAATCATTGTAGATTCGATCAAGGACCATCTCATACCACATCTGTTATCCTTGAAGACACCTAAAGAGATGTTTGATGCCTTGACCACCTTATTTGAAGGGAGGAATATAAATAGGAAGATGACATTGAGGAACCAATTGAAGAATGTCAAAATAAAAAATGCAGAGGCTATACAAGGGTCTCTTAGATAAAATAACAACTTGAAGCTGTGGGAGAAAATATAGAGAATGGAGAAATAATGATGACCACATCGAATGGTATTCCTAGGTCATGGGATTCCTTCATTCAAGGAATATGTGCAAGAAGAAATTTGATCACCTTCAGTAGGCTGTGGGAGGAGTGCTCATAGGAAGAAGCTCGAATTGTAGCTCAAGAAGAAAAGATGTGTAATGAAGACCAAGATCTCACAGCAAACACCAGGAAGAACAAAAACAAGAGGGAGCATCCTCATCACAAGAAGGGTAAACACCATCACCAGAATTAGAGGGAGAACCTTGGAAGATCTAGGAGAGATATTTCTCACATTTGATGTTATACTTCTGATGAGAAGGGACACTACTCCAGAGATTGTCCCAGGAACAAAGGTAGCTCCCTCAAGAAGAAGAACAACAAGAAAAGACATCATGCTCAAAATATAGAGGATGATGAACCTCCAAGAAAGAGAACCAGAGAAGACAGTGAGGATTCTTCAAGTGATGAATAATATGTCCTAATTTCATCTCTCATAGGCACTACCACACAAGGAAGCAATGATTGGATGATGGATAGTGGGGCTTCCAAGCATATGACAGGATTGAAGGAATCCTTTATGAACTTATCTGAACATGAGTCACCTCAAAAGGTGAAACTTGGGGATGACTACCAATATACAATAAATGGAAGTGGTGAATCCTCCTTTAAACTAGACTCTGGAAATTCTATGAAGATGAAAGATGTCATGTATGTAATAGGACTAAAGAAGAATCTTCTCTCCATATCAGTTTTAGATTCCAAAGGTATGAGGGTGGCATTTGTAGATGTCCAAGTTCTTATGTGGCCAAAGGGAAATACCATAGAGGATGCTATGGTGATTGGAGAGCAAGAGGGAGGTTTATACAAACTAAGGGGCCAACCTGAACAAGCCCTAATCCATGACTTAGTAGAGCCAAGTAAACTATGGCATAGAAGGCTTGCACATGTGGACTATTACTTGCAAGCAAAGCAGTTGAAGGCCTTCTAGAAATATAGGAAAAGCATGAAGGAATTTACAAAGGATGTGTGAAAGGAATGAACATAAAAAAGTCATGTCCAAGGAGCAAAAGCAAGGAAAAATGAATCTTGGAAATCATCCATTTAGATGTATGCGGTCCAATGCCATCCAATTCATTGAATGGGTATGTATATTATGTTTCTTTCATTGATGATTTTTCTAGGAAAACATGGATATATTTCTTGAAGAATAAGGATGAGGTATTTAGTAAGTGCAAGCAATTCAAGGCCTTGATAGAAAACCACACAAAGAAGAAAATCAAGACTTTTCGGCTAGACAATGGCGGAGAGTTCACATCAGAAGACTTCAAGAAATTATGCAGAGATTCATGGATTAAGAGGGAGTTGACCACTACATATAATCCATAGTAGAATGGAGTTGCAAACAGGAAGAATAGAACAATCATGGAAGCAACAAGAGAAATGCTTCATGACTGGGATCTTCTAATGCATCTACGGGAAGAAGCTGCGGGAACAACTGTGTATGTATAGAATCGTACTCCACATAGAGTACTTAACAAAAAGACACTAGAAGAAAATTTCTCTAGTGAGAAATCAGAGGTCAGCCATCTCAGGATATTTGGTTTCCTGATATACATACATATCCCGAAGGAGAAAAGGACGAAGTTAGATCCTTCAGGAAAGAAGGGCATATTCATGGGATATAGTCAAAGCTCGAAGGATTACAAAATATATTTTCTAGAATTCAAGAAGGTCAACATCAACAGGGATGTAACATTTGATGAAGACTCAGCTTATAAAAAATCTAGAAAGCTACCTATTGAAGACATTGAAGAACCAAAAGCACCCAGGATCCGAGATACAACAATGAATGAATCAAATCCAGAAGATCATGAAGACCACGAGATAGAAGATCCACAATAACCTATAGATCCACCTCGTGAGAAGAATTCTCACAAAAGGAAACTAGCATGGGTACAAGAAGCAATTCAAGATGTAGAGAGATATGGTGCTCCAGAACGAATTCATAGAGAAAGAAAGAGATCGAGTACATACTCCATTTATGTATCCCTGCTGTGCGACATCATTGACAAGGAACCTGCCAAGTATGAAGAAATGACAGAGAGGAAGGAATGGAAGGCTTCCATGATCGAGGAGTAGCATTCGATCATGAAGAATGATGTCTGGATTGTGGTCCTGAGACCAATAGATAATTCTGTTGTGACTTCCAAGTGGATCTACAAGATCAAGCATGCTGCAGATGGATGCATGGAGAAACACAAGGCGAGATTTGTGGCATGTGGCTTCTCCTAGAAGGAAGGGATAGACAATGAGGAGACATTTGCACCTGTATCCAGATACACTTCCATCATATCAGTACTTGCTTAGGTTGCAGTGATGAAGTGGAAAGTACACAAGATGGATGTCAAGACAGTGTTCTTGAATGGTGTAGTAGAGGAGGAAGTGTATGTGGAGGAACCACTTGTATTTGAGACACATGACAGGGAGACTCATGTGTGCAAATTGAAGATGGCCTTGTATGGATTGAAAGAGGCACCCAGGACCTGGTATGACAAGATAGACAACTTCCTGACTAGTTTGGGCTTTAGCAAGAGTAAAGTGGATTCCAACCTTTACTACAAGGTTGAAGAAGGGAACCCAGTGATGCTTCTACTTTATGTAGATAACCTGTTTGTGATAGGTGAGGATGGGTTGATTGCTGACACGAAGAGGAAGCTTGCTTCCGAGTTCGAGATGAAGGACTTGGGTATGACGCACTACTTTCTAGGTATGGAGGTGTGGAAGAATGTGGATGGAATCTTCCTTGGACAAGGGAAGTATGTAGTAGAGATCCTGAAAAGGTTCAGGATGATGGACTGCAAGGATATGGCCACACCTATGGAATCGAACCTGAAGCTATTCAGTGATGATTCATCATATTTGGTTGATGCCACGATGTATCGTCAAATGATTGGATCTTTCATGTACTTGACGAATACGAGAACAAATATTTTCTTTTCTGTGAACACATTGAGCTAGTTCCTGACGGATCCGAGACATGTTCACTTGATTGCTGCAAAGCATATTTTGAGGTACCTAAAGGGTATGGTGGATTATGGGCTCAAGTATTATGCGAATCAGAAGATTAAACTAGATTTTTATGTTGATTCAGATTGGGCAGGCAGTGCCACTGATAGGAAGAGCACTTCGAGGTGCTTCTTTAGTATGGGATCAGGTGTGATCTATTAGTTTAGCAAGAAGCAGTCCTGCATAGCACTGAGTACATCCAAAGCAGAGTATGTCGTAGCTTGTTCAGCTAGTTTTGAGGCAGTATGGATGAGGAAGCTATTGTCTGACTTGTTTGATCTCTAGTTGGATGCGACTTGTATATATTGCGACAAACAGAGTTGTGTGAAGTTGTCTGAGAACCCGATGTTCGATGACAAGTTGAATCATATCGAGATCAAGTATCACTATATCAGGGATATGGTGTAGAGAGGAGCAGTGAAGCTCTAGTATGTTGCGACAGATGAGCATCTAGCTGATGTGTTGACCAAGCCGCTAGCCATAGTGAAGTTCGAGTACTTCAGAGAGAAGATCTGTGTACTCCATATCAAGGTTCCTTCCAAGGGGAAGTGATGAATCCGGAAGATGCAGATGCACATGGGCTATTCTCGCATAGTGGTAGAAAATTCCTCCTATGTTGTTAGATGTAAGGGACGAGCCATTCTCACATAGTAGTCGGAAAGTCCTCCTATGGTGTAGATGTAAGAGCTAAGCCATTCTCACATGGTGGTAGGAAAGTCTTCCCATGGTGTAGATGTAAGGGTTGGGCCATTCCGGCATGGTGGCAGGAAGGTCCTCCCATGGCCATTGATATAAGTGTTGTGCCTTTCGTGAATGGTGGTAGGAAATTCCTCACATGTCGGTTGATGTAACTGCTGAGCCTTTCCCGAATGTTGGTAGGAAATTCCTCCCATGTCATTTGATGTAAGTGTTGTGTCTCACATGCTTGTAGGAAATTCCTCGCATGTTGGTAGACATGTTATGTGCATCTTGGCTATGCTAGGATGACGATGAGATGATCTGGACGTGATGAGGTGATAGTAGAGTACACAGGTTTTGTAGAGGCATTGTAATCAGTCCTGAGATGTACATAGGTTTTGCAAAGGCATTGTAATCAGTCTTGAGATGTACACAGGTTTTGAAAAGGCATTGTAATCAGTCCTGAGATGTACCTACTTGATGGCTAGATGGTATAGATGATGAATACCTACATGGAGGATAGGCCTACATCCAACATGAAAAAGGGATGGTTCTTTATAACTTCCTATGACAAGTAGAGTGGAGATTGATGGTCGAGATAGCAGCAACAGTGACAATGATGATCCATTTTTGATGATGATCCAGTGACGAAGACTTGTGCGGATGACTTTTTCAAGAAAATACCTTCCTAGTTAAGAGGGAGTGTTAATGTAATTGTAACTTCATAAGATATTCACTTGTATATTTTATGTTGTATTTGTATTTTATTATTGTACCTCCGACGGAGATGTTTATTCCCCCAGTCTGGAGAGTCATTATTGTAATTGAGTCATGTAAAGTCATTGAGGTTAACCCTCAATTGTATGTCAGGGATTTAGACCCCAGAGTTGAGTCGTCATTGGGTTATTAGACTCTTCTAGAGAAGTCATCCCAGTCAGTTACATCAAGGGGCCGACCTGTTTGGGGTTAAGGTCATGTAAACGTAAAAGTATAAACAGAGAGGGTGCTCCTCTCTATTTTATCATTCACTCACTCATCAAGTTCGCATTAGTGAGGAGAAGGACAAGTTCACACAAGTGGAGAAGAGAGAAGTTGTTGAAGACTATTTCTACTTTTTGAGTTTATATTCCTGCTATTGTATTGTTGCTCATTCTATCTTTGAGGAAGTTACGAGGTTTTCTCCTTTATGGTTTCCTCGAGGAAAAACTTTGTGTCTCTTGTCTCTTGTGTTTAAATGTTGTGCTTGTTATTCTCTTAGATAAGATCCTAGATAATCTTGAATTAAGTTGTGAAAATCTAACAAAAGGCACTAGGAACAATGCAGTTGTTCCGAGCTTTGTCTGTAGCTTTCAATATTTTCAAAAAAAGACAACAGAGAATCTTATGAATGCATTGGATAAACTATATGAAAAACCCTCATCCTCCATCAAGGGATTTCTAATGAAGCATTTATTTAATATGAAGATGTCAGAAGGTGGTTCTGTTCCTGGCCATTTAAAAGAATTTAATACAATTAATCAGCTACGTTCTGTAGGAGTGAACTTTGATGACTAGGTTAGGGATATTCTAATCTTTTGCTCATTGCCAGAAATCTAGAACGGATTGGTCATGGCTGTAAGTAACTCTATCTCTACCTCAAACACTCTGAAATTTGATGATGTTGTTTGTGTTATTCTTAGCGACGAAATGCAAAGGAAAAGCACAAGTGAGACATTAGGTAATGCATTAACCATGGAGAGCAGGGGAAGACAAAGGGAGAGATGAAAGAACCCAGGCAATCGTGGGAAGTCTAGGAAGGGTAGATCCAAGTCCACATTGGGAAAGATAGAGTGCTATAACTATGGGAAGAAAGGAATTTTGAAGAAACATTACATATATCTAAAGAAGAAAGGAGATGGAGAGCAGGAGACTATTCATGAAGCAAATGACGTAGCAGGTGATGTGTTACAAGATGCTTTGGTTCTTGCATTAGATAATACTAGTGATTAATGGGCAGTAGATTCAATGGATTCATGTTATGTTACACCCAATACAAAATTTCTTTGTGATTATGTTAAAGGTGATTTTGGACATGTTTTATTGGGTGATGATGAACCATGTAAAATTGTTGGAATGGGTAAGGTACATATAAATTTAAAGAAGGGAATTGGATGGTTTCTAAAGGAACATTCTTGCTATGGAAAGATATATAATCTCAACAGGGAAGTTGGGAGATGATAGCTTTTTATCTACGTTTGGAGAAACATGGTGCAATATCACTAAAGGATCACTGGTGATAGCAAAAGGAGACATGATAGGTACGTTGTATTTATGACCTCATAATACTAATTGGTCTATATCTTTAGCTTACAAAGGAACATATAAAACATTGTGGCATCATAGGATTCACCACAGAAGTGAGAAGGGGATGTATATTTTCCATTCAAGGAAGTACCTTCCATATTTGAAGCAGGTTAGTTTGGAATTTTTTGAGAACTATGTTTATGAAAAACAAAAGAGAGTTAGATTTCTCAGGGTTGGGAAGCAAAAAGAAGAGTGAAAAGTTACATCTTGTGCATACAAATTTATGGGGACCGGATCAGGTACAATATTTTTGTGGATCTCAGTATTAAGTTACTTTTATTAATGATACAACTAGAAAAACTTGGGTTTTTTTCCTACGACAAAAATATGATGTCTTTTCAACTTTTAAGAAATGGAAATCCTTAGTTTAAAATGAGACAAGAAAAATGTTGAACTGTCTCATATATGATAATGGAGGTGAATAGTGCGGAAATGAGTTTGATAGTTATTGTTCATACCATGGGTTTCATAGAGAAAAGATAGTTCCAGGAACACCACAAGAAAATGGTGTGTCAGAAAGGATGAATAGGACAATCATGGAGTGTGCAAGGTGTATGGGAATACATGCAGGGCTTCCCTTACAGTTTTTGGCAGATGCTATAGATATTGTTGTTTATTTAATAAACAAAGGTCCTTAAAGCTCCTTGGATGGTGGAATTCTAGTGGAGGCATGGAAAGGTAAAAAGGTAAACTACTCATTTCTATGAACTTTTGGCTATGAAGCATTTTTCCATATTGATAAAGAAAATAGAACAATGCTTGAGGCTAAATCTAGGAAGAGTACCTTTATTGGATACGGGGTTGATGATTTTGGTTATCGCTTATGGCATTACGAAAATAATAAAATCATTAGGAGTAGAGATGTAGTATTCAATGAAAAGGTCATGTACAAAGATCAGTTGCACGGACATAAATGGGAGATGAAAAAAAAATACATAATGCTTGATGAAATAAACAAAAATGAAACTCCAAAGGTGCCAGAAAATAAAGAACAGTAGTGGGTACCTCAAACTCCTGCAAGTGTTAGAAAATATACTAGGTTAAGTAGACTCCTTGAATGATACTCTCCTTCACTGTATTATTTATTGATGACTGATTATGTTGAACCATAATGTTGTGAAGAAGCAATTCAGGTGGAATCTTAAAGGAAGTGGGAGCAAGGCATGAATGAGGAGATGGATTCCTTCATAAGAAACTAGACATGGAATTTGGTTCAGTGTCCAACATGTTAAAGAGCATTGTAGAATAAATGGGTTTATAGATTGAAGGAAGAATATGGAGGAAAGAAGAGGTACAAGGCTAGACTTGTTGTAAAGGGGTTTACAAAAAAGAAAGGTATATATTTTGATGAAATATTTTCTACTATTGTTAAAATGACTTCAATTAGAGCTATTTTAAGTCTAGTGGCGATAGAATATTTGCATATTGAACAAGTAGATGTAAAAACAGCCTTCTCCATGGGGATTTAGAGGAATATATTTATATGTAACAGCCACAGGGGTATGAGGTGAAAGGGAAGGATAATTTAGTATACAAGTTGAAGAAGATCTTGTATGGCCTAAATCAAGCTCCAAGGCAATGGTGTTTGAAATTTGATAGGTTTCTGACAGAAAAATGTTATAATAGATGCTATTCTGACCACTGTGTTTATTTCAAGAGGCTAGATAATGGAAGATATATTATCTTGTTATTGTATGTGGATGAAATGCTTGTTGCAAGGTCTAACATGCGGGATATAAATGTGCTCAAAAGGAAATTATCTACTTCATTTGCGATGAAGGATTTAGGTGTTGCAAAGCAAATACTTGGTATGAGAATAACAATAGACAGGAAAAATTGCAAATTGACTTGGGCTTAGGGTGAGTACATAGAAAAGGTGTTGGAGAGGTTTAGAATGTAGGATGCAAAACCAATTATTACACGTTTGGCCAGCCATTTCAAACTAAGTAAGGAGATATGTCTCAAGACACATGAGGAAATAGAATACATGTCCAAGGTTCCCTATTCATCAACAATTGGAAGCTTCATGTATTACATGGTGTGCACAATACCAAATATTGCATATGAAATGGGAGTTGTGAGTATGTATATGAAAAGTCCAGGTAAAGAACATTGGAAGGCAGTAAAGTGGATTCTTAGGTATTTGAGAGGTACCACTACTCACGCATTATGTTTTGGAGGTTCAAACACTATTATACAGGGATATGTTAATGCAGATATGGAAGGTGATAAAGATAGCAGGAGGAGCACTACAAGGTATGATTCTATTGTAGGTGGAACAATAGTAAGTTGGATTTCAAAACTACAAAATGCTATTGCACTTTAAACAATGGAAGTAGAGTATGTTGTTTGTACAGAGGAAAGTAAAGAGATGAACTGGCTATAGAGGTTCATGGAGAAATTGGGTAAGAAGTAGGAGAATAGAAGGTTGTACAATGACAACCAAACTGCAATTCATCTTAAAAAGAACTCAAGTTGGAAAATATACATACTAGACAGAATCCTGTAAACATGTTGACAAAGGTAGTAACCAGAGAGAAACTGAGTTCTTGATCAGTTTCAGTTCGCCTTCACGTGTGAATATCAATAGCATAAATTTTATAGGTCAAATATTTGGAGCATAGTCCAGTACATGTAGCAGCGGTGGAGTTGTTATGATATGTCTCAAAGTGGGAAATGGTTGGTTGTGGAGCCTCATTATCTTCTTGATTCAAAGATCTTGTTGTTCAATCATGTTTGTACCCTATTTTTGTATGTTGTGTAGGTGGATTGTATACACGTCCCATCGGGGGGGAACACCCCCCATCGTTGGGGGCTCCAAGGGCCAGCATGCCCTTGGTAGGGGTTATGGGGCAGGGTCCCAAAATAATTTTTTCTTGCCTTGTAAATCTTGAAATTTCGTAGTCAATCTAAACCGTTCATTAGATCTCATATCTGACGGTAGAAGTTATGTTAGTGATTTTACCCCTAGAAGGAAACCATATTTATGTATGAGAGAAATGTATTGTAGCTATAGATTATTTGTGAAAAGGTTCTTTGTGATTGTTTGAGAGAGACTATGAGAAAGAGAAGAGGAAGTTGTAGTGGATGTGATGTAGTTTGTATCCCTTCATTTTGATGGACAATATAATAAAAGTACTAGAAATCTCTTAGTGGACATAGCCCATATTGGGTGAACCACGCATATTGGTGTATCTCATGTATTATGTTTATGTGTTTTATTTTTTCATCTTTTTTATGTTATTGTTCTGCAATCCTTTTTTTCTAACATATTGTTTATGAAAGTACACACACTTTTAGAAAATTCTTGTTGAGATATTGTAACTTCTAAGAATATTATATTTGTACTTTATTATTTCGGAGATGTTTCATTCCTCCGTGAAGACCTTATTGTATATCCGGAGATGTTTTATTCCTCCGTGGAGAATGTGGTAACTTGGGTTATTAGACTTCCCTAGTGGGGCTCGGCCCTGTATGAGTCATGTGGGTTAAAGGTTTATTAGACCACCCTAGTGGGGTTGGCCCTGTCACATTATGTTAATTGGTTAAGTTGGGGCCGACCTAGTTAATGTAGAAGACAATTCGGAGTAGTGTATAAATAGAGGAGGTGTGTTCCTCATTTATCACACTCACTCATTATTCACTCACTTGTGAATGGCGCATAGGTGAGAGAGAGAGATCTGCTATGGAGGAGAAGGAGCTGATGTTTAGGATATAAATCTCTGTATTGTTGATCATCTATATTGAGGAAGCTTTGCTGGGTTTTCTACCCATGAGGGTTTCCCAGGATAAATTTGTGTCTCTTGTGTTTATGTTGTGCTTGTTGTTCTTTCAGTGATCTTGTATATGCTATTATTGTGAAATGAAATGCAATGCTGATATTTTCTATCTTAGCATATTAAATCTTAACATGGTATCAGAGTTATCCTGAAGGAACACAATGTATGGAAATTACGACACTTGCTTCACTTGCAACAATTTGAAGGCTAGGGTTTTATATAGCAAAAACCAGCCATCGTGGAACTTTCGCTATGATTTCCTTTTGGCGAAGGTTCAGGATATGAAACCTTTACAGGTCATATATAACATCCTTATGTACCATGTGTCCAAAGGAAAGCCTCTAATTCATTGTACTTTGTGATTTATGATCATTACAAGTTAGGTTTCTGCCTCTTCCAGATCTCAGTCATAAATAGGTGACCTAGGAAAAAAGGTCACAACATGGGGTAGGAAGCTCCAAATGAAATTTCTTAAAAAGTGACAGGTAGAGCACGGAATTTAGTTTCTCAGGTAAGTTTTTTAGAGGTTGACATTGAGCCAGTGACACGTGGCACGCCGTAGAAGTTCACTCTCCTATTTTATCCCATAAACAGGTCACATTGCAACACTTGGCACATAACTCTCTCTCAGAGAATCCAATTGAGGTCATACCTGTGGGGTTGGAAAGATGACGGGTCAGGATACAACAGGCCAAATGTTCAAACCATATGGATTCGTAATTTCAGAGATGCACAAAAATCAAGTAGGTGCATATTTCTGTCAAAACAGAATTGGATTCTGAGCACCTTCATTCTTGGCTTATCACTGCTGCGGGAATTTAAGGCTTCGAAGAAAGTTAGAATTTCTGGAATCGAAGCCCATGGCTGAATGATCCTTAGAAAAATCAAAATTTAGAGACCAAGATCGAAATTTTTGGTTGGTCAAAGGCTGGACTTGATCAAATCCTAGTTCGGGGTTTTGATCGGAAAGGTGGAAAATTAGGGCTTCTGCAAAAGTTGGAATTTTTGAAGTCAGTGACCACGGCTGGAAGCTCCTTAGAAAAATCGAAGTTTAGAGCTTTGGATCGAACCTTTTGATTGGGCATAAGGGTGGGATTTATCAAACCCTAGTTCGGGGTCCTGTCCAGTGAATCCATAAGTTTCAAAGGCAATTTTGAAGGGTCAAATTTTACAGTTTTCAAAATTGAATTATACCAGCTTGATCGGCTCAGAAAGCCACCTCCTTCCATCCATTCAGAAGTTTGAAATTCAAAGTTTGAATTTTTAGGGTTTCTCTGATAGTCCCTAATCTAGCTCTAGATCCAGTTTCAACAAATCAAAGTGGATTGGGTTAAAAGCAATCCTGACAGGTTTGACTTGAGGAGATACAGGTATGTGTTGAAATCTATTTATGATATGTTTATCTTCATGTTATTGAGGTTAGTACAATTATGATTGTTTGATAATGAATGCATGTGAATGATAGAAGGCATTCATTGATTAGGGTTATGACACTTATGATTGTACTAATGCACTTGTGGCGTTGTATGAAAATGATGTTGTATGCTAACAAGATACAGGTACATCAAGAAAGACAAATCAAGTTCTATGACCATGATGACATGAAGACAAAGACTCATCCATAATATTTGATCACATAGAAGCTCTACTTACGAGGTATGTATGACTTTGTTCTACTATGCTTAACCTATGAGATATGTAGGTTCTGGCACAAGATCTCTATATCATTGAAGAGAACAAAGAAGATATTTTCTGGGTATGATAAGACATAACCAGGCTTGATAATCCAGGTATGTATTCCTATATCAAGTTAGAATCCTACTTTGTTAGGATCTTAGGTAGGTATACCTATGTATGAAATGATCATTAGCATACATACTTAAGATTATATAGAATCATAATGTTTTAATAGTATTGATATTATACTAATGAATGTATGATTATGTATGAGATCATGAGGATGACACTAGTGCACACTTAAGCATGCTTAGTGGTACAGAATGAATAGAAGTTCAAAGACATATAGAGATCAAGCGGGAGGAAACCACACAACATAAACGATAAGTATTTGGGTTGAATCTCTGAATAATTAATGATATTGCTCGTAGTAGCTGTATGCATTCCTAGAATATATCATGTTGAGTGTAAACATTCATATAGCATTGAACAGTATACTACTAATATGCATACGATTGGTAAGTTGGACAAACATTCCATTGTTGCTTGTCTAGAATGAAACCTCTTTGCTGACATGCTGAGAGCTGTGCACGCTCTCGATAGTATGTTCTGGTAGAGATGGAAGCCATCTAGATAGCCACTGTATGCATACAGGATATGGAAAAGTGTTGTGTCAAAGTACTGGTCAAGATAGTTGCATAACTATGTGAATCATATCTGTATGCATAATAGATTATCATGTCAAAACATGATTATGAAGTATTACTAATCATGTAATTAACTTTGATTTGTAGGAAAGATCATGAAGGATGATGAACACTGAACAAGTGATGGATGTTCAACAAGAATACTTACAAATCAAACATACTATAGAAAGCTCATGGCTAGAAGATTTTCTTAGAAAGTGGAAGAGGATCATGACGAGATGTTTGCTCCAAGACCATTCTCTTAATGGTGTAATTGAAGAAGAAGTACGAATTGAGAAAAATCCCAGGACTCAATTGAAGAAAGATTTGTATGGATACCCAGGATCGATAGTCATTTGATGAGCTTAATGATCACCATGGGTGATGCAGATTTCAACCTTTGCTACAAAGTTGAAGATGGTGTCTATATATAGATGAAATTCTTCTCTTAGGTGGATGCAACAAGGAACTCACCACAGAGTTTGAATGATCTTGAAGCTCATATCAGTAGACCCAACTGACAAGAGATGGCATGGATAGATATACATAAGTTCACTCAATGCAGAGTGTGAATGATGTTCAGTCATAGAGGGAGAATTGATAGCTTCTTGACAAGCTTAGGCTTTACCAAAAGTAAAGATGATCCTAACCTTTATCTTAAGGTTATGGATGATGAACCTGTCATACTATTACTATTTGTGGATGATCTCTTTCTGACAGGGAATGGGAATCAGATCATGGAAAGCAAAAAGAAGTCTCTGCAGAATTTGAGATGAAAGATCTTGGATTGATGCGTTACTTCCTAGGTCTGGAAGTATGGAAAGGCCCAGAAGGAGTCTTTCTCAACCAGGGAAAGTATTTGATATGTTGGAATGTACAACCATGGCTCATGGGTTCCGACTTGAATCTGTTAGCTGATGACTCATCAGAGTTAGTGGATGTAACTCTATACAGACAAATTATTGGGTCATTGATGTATTGGACAAACACTAGGTCAGATATATGCGTTGCTGTGAACACCTTGAGTCAGTATGTAGTGGAACCTAGACGTGTTAACTTAATAGATGCAAAGCATGTGATGAGGTACCTAAAGGGTACGATAGACTTTGGTCTATATTATCTTGGAGATCATGACTTTAAATTGTATGGCTACACAAATGTTGATTGGGCAGGAAATGTATCAGACAGGAAAAGCACATCGGGCAGATGTTATTGTATGGGATCTACCATGATCTCATGGTTTAGCAAGAAGTAGTCAAGTGTGGCTCTCATCACAACTGAAGCAGAATATATATAGCTGCTTGCTCTGCTAGTTGTGAAGTGGTATGGCTTCGAAAGTTGTTATCAGGATTGTTTGAGTTAGAGATGGACCCCACTGTGATCCTGTGTCACAACCAGAGTTGTATAAAGATGGCAGAGAATCCAGTGTTCTATGATAAGTCAAAGCACATAGAGATCCAATATTTCTATATACAGGATATGGTGCTGAAAGGAGCTATAAAGCTCGAGTATGTGAGCATTGACGAAAAAGTTGTTGATATATTGACCAAACCTCTGTGTTGAGTAAAGTTTGATTATTTTTGAGACAAGCTTGGTGTAGTTCAGAAGGACCCTCCTCGAAAGAGGGAGTGATATGGTCGCTGATGATGATATTTCCTACATCAACGGTAAGGTCGATGATGTGGATACTTGTATCAATGATGAGGACACTTGTGTTGATGATGAGGTTACCTGTTTCGACGATGAGGTCGATGATGAGGTTACTGGTTCCGATGATGAGGTCAATGATGAGGTTACCGATTTCGACGATGAGGTCGATATATGGTCCTTAGACTTTTCCTAAGTGGACGAGGAGGGATTGTATCATCCCTGGACTTTGGTCCCTAAATTGATCCGTAGACATATGTCTCTGAGAAATGGTCCCTAGCAGATGGGAGGGATTGTATCATCCCTGGACACATGTCCTAAAAGTGATCCATAGACTTATGTCTCCGAGAAAGTGGTCCCTAGTGGGCGTGATAGGACTGCATCGTCCCTGAACATTTAGTTCAAAATGTACATGATACGATTGCATTATCCCTAAACGTTTAGTTCAAAATGTATGTGATAGGACTGCATCGTCCCTGATCACTTGGTTCAAAATGTACGTGATAGGACTGCATCATACTTGAATGCTTGGTTCAAAATGTACGTGATAGGACTGCATCGTCCCTGAACGTTTGGTTCAAAATGTACGTGATAGGACTGCATCGTCCTTGAACGCTTGGTTCAAAATGTACGTTATGGGGATTGCATCATCCCAGAACCACTAGTTCAAAATGTACGTGATAGGGATTGCATCATCCCGGAACCACTAGTGCAAAATGTACGTGACGGGGATTGCATCATCCTGGAACCACTAGTTCAAAATGTACGTGATGGGGATTGCATCATCCCGGAACCACTAGTTCAAAATTTACATGATGGGGATTGCATCATCTCGAAACCACTAGTTCAAAATGTACGTGATAGGGATTGCATCATCCCTGTAACATCCCGAAAAACCCAAAATTTAAATTTTTTTATAATAGAACTAATTATCAAAATCAGTAATGCGCAATAAATAACTAATTAAATCTTGTATCTAGAATAGTCGAACATGGTGACATGTCGAAATTAATACATATAAAACATAACACTAAATGAATTGCTAATGCAGAATTTAAGTAGATATTAATCTTTGATCGCAAGATATTTTATAATTGTAACATCATTAAATGCAGTCTTCACCTGTCTGAGTTCTAAAAGTACTTCTATGCTATACATATGCTTATATTAATATGATGTAATTGATGGCGTACTGACATTTTTCTTGTATGATTATGAAGGGGTCCTACGAGGTACCCCGAAGTTTACATAACTATGATTAGTTAAGGCATTTGAAATAATTTCCATGTGCAAACAACAGGTAAGAATTCTACGGCAACAAAGTTAGAATATCTTTCAATTCATCGTCAAGTAGAATTAAATGCTAAGTACATCCTTATGAAACAAGTTGCTGGAGGTATGAATAATTTGGTTTCCAAACAAGTCAACGTGCTGAAATACAAACTCTTCAATGCTATTGAAAACATGTCGTCAATTGATTGATATAATGCTATTTAAATTTTATCGTAAAACTCTTGTCTTTATCGTGAACACCTTTGAATTTATCATTAAACTTTGCATCTACAAAAATTAGATTATTCTAAGTCCTGAATTCATTATTTGATTATCAATGATCTTCAATGTATTTGAATGGTCTAGTGATTAATGTTATGAACTCTGCATTATAATGTATAATGCCTTTTTTTAAAATTATGCCCTTGGAATCATGCTTATCGATGTACCTATATGGCTAGTTCTTATTAGTTACTATACATTTATGAAATTTCAATGCTATGTAATTCAAATATTATAGTGCCTAATCCTTGAATTATATGAACTATGCACATAAATTATAATACTATGAATTTCAAATTGCAATGATATGTTTATCACTATATGATGTAATTCTATCTATTTATATACTTAAGCAATAATTGAACCAATGATATAGTGTCTCCAACCTTTGAAAACTGAGACTATAGCAATGAATGGAACTATGCTATTATACCTAGCTCTTACCCTAAGTATTGACAACGTATCAAACTAATTCATAAAGGAGTGATGAGTTTGATGGTGATTAAATGCTACCTATAGGTTGACAGTGTCCCGATCGGTAATAAATATGCTAAGCAAACTCCATAGTGGAAAATATGGGTGTCCATCCACGTAATTCGTTCACGTGAGATTTGGTTGGTTTTACAACTAGGAATCCTAGCTAGCAAGGTTGTCATGATGCTTCTCCTCCGAGTTGTACACGGTAATATCTCTTGGCAGGTAGTGTTGGCACAGTTGTGGTTGAAGTAATTAATGGGATATTAATGCAATGTTGCTTGGCTTTCAATGTAGCATCGTTGGCATCTCCAGGCTCATTGATCTCATCAAATCTCAATTGTTGATGTTGTTACCTTAATCCTCGTTGTATGTAATGTTTTGCAAACTTCCCGGTCTTCATTGTTATGCTAGGGTGAGGCCGACAGGCTACCAAAATGTGGGGTTTGGCAAGAGTGTCTCTCAGGGTTTCGATCTTATGACCTGTGAGTGGTAGTTTTCTAAATAGTTACAGGCATTGGACCTTCTGCATTTAAGCTACGATACCAAATAGTGACAGGGTGTTCTTCTTCCAATGTAGCGGAAGTGTTTCAGATAGGGTTTGATTCTCTTACAGTTGAGATTGGTCTACTGTGATAGATTTAGGGTTTTTGTCGGAACCAACTTGCTTCGTCGTTTGATGGTGTAATGGATTGATATTTCAAAATGCCAATTTTAAAGGTAAATATTCGAGAACAATAACATAATACTGTAATACTTGATTTGGTCCTGCCTAATCGTGTTTTAACATTTCACTGCATGTTTTGGCAGGTACTAGCTCGAATGAGGTTGTTGTGTGAAGAATAGGAAACTGGATAATGCTACGGTTTTCCTGGTAAGCTCCGGTGGTTCACAAGAAACCTCATAGGTGCCTTGGATGGTGTTTGTTGTATGCCGAGAGTTGGAAACATTCATCTTATTTTAGTGATGGCCAACTGCGTAGTTTCTAGTTTGACTTGCTTTGATGTCAAGATGTAAGAGGTTGATCCTGCGTCCTTTTTAATACTTGGCTTAGTAGGTTTTTACTGAAGCATTGGAACCAACTTCGAGTTGGTCTTTACACCTTTGGTTGTTTGAGGGAAGAGACCTTTCGTGTTTTTGGAAAATTTTAAATGGAAAGTAATACAACCTCTGTCATGTTTTAACTATGCTGTTGGGAAATCTTTAATGGAGTTGTGTTTTATTTTCACTTGCGTTTGAGCTATTGGTTTTGATAAAAGTATAAGATTGTTTTGAATACTGTTGATTCAAGTCCGAAAATGAAATTATCTCAGGTCTAGTGTAGATGATTGCTTTCTATTCTTCGTCAATGATGTCGATAGTGAATTTTTTAAAAGATTGTGAAATGAGTTCGAATATCAAGAAATTCTGCAAAAGATAGTGCACAAGGTCTAAATTTGAAATGTAAAAGTGTTCTACCTATACCTTTTTGGTTTCTATCTGACTTGCATTTAAGCTGTGGTTCCAAAGGCTTAACCTGTGTATAAACGATTTCGATAGGGTAACTATTTTCAATTGTTGAGATGTGTTCTACTAGGGTTATGAGTCTTTAATAAACAATGATATGGATTCGTGCTTTCTATTGTGTGAAATTTATGTCTTGAAAAGGTTTTGAAATGTTAACTAGGGTTTGAGAAAGAAATGTTAAGGATTCGCCATGAAAGGCTTGAGCAGAACAATGAAGGATTGTGTAAATAATTCTAGGGTTTGGAATTAAAATAGGGTTTGATACTATTTTGAGATATTCAATATTGAAAACAAAAGTATAAGTAATGTAAAAATAAAATATGAATATTTGTACTAGATTTATACATAACTAACGATTGAAAATATAGTTGTATTGAAATAATCTATGACAAATGTGAGGAGAATGAAAAGTATTTGCTCATAACAAAAATTATATGGAAATAAATTGCAGCTGCTATATTTTGTAAAATTTGAATGACTCGAAAAACAATAAATTCAAAATGTTTGAAATGCAAAATAATGCTATCTGAAAGGAATAGAGTTAGAGAAAAAAATATAGAAATGTGTAGAAGCATACTATGCTTTTCTTTCAGTATCATTTAAATAAATTCTATGCTGCAATTGATATTATACTGTAGTGTTTTACTATGTTTAAGCATAGGACAGAATTTTAACCAGAACACTACTGCAATCATTTATCCAATCACTGACAATCTGCCTACCTCTCATCTATCATTAATTTGCTTCTCTATACTAGAGTACTATGCAGAGAATAGCATGGGGAAAAATATAGATGGTCATCTAATCAAATAATTCACAAGCTTTATCATTAAGAATCAAACATAGATCAGAAAATAACATAAATTTTTTTACATAACAGAGTTTGAATAAGTAGAAGCATTAAGCTATAAACAAAGTAGGAACAATGAAACCTGATTAACTGTAGGGAAACAAACAGCCCAAGGAACCTATTCCACCCAACCAATTCCTGAAGACAACCAAGTTACTTGCCTTAGGACCCTTGAGCCTGTTCACTAAACCACGAGGAGGAAGAAACTTACAAGCTTAGGACCTAAACTTGCAGTAGCAATAGTTATCCAGTCTTAAAGACTTAGCAGTCAAGGGGACCTACACTAGCACCTCTGGTTCTCCTTCTCAGAATAATTTGTAGACTTACAGTTGCCCTCTCACATAGCCTCCCTATTCGAATCTCTCAATGATCACCTGATGCACTTGAGGAATATTTCTGCAGAAAATATTGTAAGAGCTGCCTGCTCAATTCGAATTGGCCTTATGTAGGCTGCCTAGGCCTTTTAGTGGTTAACTAGTCATTTAATGAGCTACCTGCTCACTCCCACCACCTGGGGGATAATGCCACATTTTTAGGGGTAGTTGTCCCATAACCAACAGCTAGTGGTGAAGTGCAATTGCTACCATCTGTCCCATTCCTTCTAACAACTAACATTCCTCCTAGTGGGTTAGTGAACACTCATTTAACAGCTCCCTTGGGTGTTTGTCTCCTACTTTAATTTATTAAATAATAATAATCAGTAATTACATTCATCCTTGACCAAACTTGGTCATAATTACAAAACATTGTAATTAAAATTTAACATAAAGTATTTTGCCAATAAAATAATATTTTTCAGAATTTGGGTAGGTGACAAACCCAGAACCCTTGGTTTAAACTGCACGTGGTAGGATTGTATCGTCCTTGGACTTATGTCCTAAATTGAAAGGGATTGACCATCCCGTAATTGGATCATGTGTGTTGCAGGGTATGCTGCTATGATGCTATTGATCAAGAGGATCCAGTTGATGATGTGATGCTGCTGATCATGATGATCTAGATGATGATGCTGTTGATCGTGATAATCTAGATGACGATGTTGTTGATCATGATGGTCTAGATGATGATGCTGTTGATCGTGATGGTATATATGATGATGTTGTTGATCATGATGGTCTAGATGATGATGCTGCTGATCATGATGGTTTAGATGACGATGCTGCTGATCGTGATGGTCTAGATGACGATGTTGTTGATCGTGATGGTCTAGATGACGGTGCTGCTAATCGATTGATCCAGATGATGAGGTTGTTGATCGGGTGATCCAGATGATGATGATGCTGTAGCTGATCGAGTGTTGCCAAAGATGAAGACTCAATACTGATGATGCTAATGTTCCAGTATTGATTATGTTCCAATAACTGAATGAGTTACTGATGATGATGTATAAAGAAAGCTTCCAATGATTTATAGATGTATCATGTAGTTGATGACTCCTTGCTCGTGCAAATGTTGTTATAATATCCTTCTCGTTAAGGTGGAGTGTTGAGATATTGTAAATTCTAAGAATATTATATTTGTACTTTATTATTCCGGAGATGTTTCATTCCTCCGTGAAGACCTTATTGTATATCCGAAGATGTTTTATTCCTCCATGGAGAATGTGGTAACTTGGGTTAATAGACTTCCCTAATGGGGGTCGGCCCTGTATGAGTCATGTGGGTTAAAGGGTTATTAGACCACCCTAGTGGGGTCGGCCCTGTCACACTATGTTAAGTGGTTAAGTTGGGGCCGACCTAGTTAATGTAAAAGACAAGACGAAGTAGTGTATAAATAGAGAAGGTGTGTTCCTCATTTATCACACTCACTCATTATTCACTCACTTGTGAATGGCGCATAGGTGATAAAGAGAGATCTGCTATGGAGGAGAAGGGGCTCATGTTTAGGATATATATCTCTGTATTGTTGATCATCTATATTGAGGAAGCTTTGCTGGGTTTTCTACCCCATGAGGGTTTCCCGGGATAAATCTGTGTCTCTTGTGTTTATGCTATGCTTGTTGTTCTTTCAGTGATCTTGTAAATGGAATTATTGTGAAATAAAATGCAATGCTGATATTTTCTGTCTTAGCATATTAAATCTTAACAATTCTATGAATATTTAAATATATTATTATTTATTATTTTTATTTACACATATATCATATTTTCAAAATACATAGGTCTTTTATTTATGGTTTAGCGTTTTATTTATTTTCCCATTTAGAAACAAATTGTATGGTGCATAAGTATAAATGGAGACCTACATACTTAAAAGAAACATAGATTGATTGTAATACACCGGTTGTTAAGCCTTGGACATATGTTATTATTTTTTGTATGATTGACCACTAGGTGTCAACACTACGGACTTTGGACATTATTATTATTATTTAATTAAATAACTAGCTTTAATATAGACTAACAAGAATGGGGGGGCATGGATTCCACTTGTGAATGGGTTACGGACTCGGATTTGTTGCTCTCCCTAACATTACTTGTTGGTTCCTATTTTTGATAATTTTGGGATATGGAAAAACTATTGAGTCCTTATGATGATTGGTGGGCCTACTTGACTAGTGCACCCTCCTTATCCTCTTGTCACTTGTGATTCTCTTCATCCACTCATGCACCCCCATTGGCTATTTTTAGCCCGCACTCTTTGTAAAAAATGTAACTCCCTCCTTTTTTCACCTTTTGTTATTCTAGGAAGAAATCTCATGAATGAGTAACTCCTCTCTCTCATCAATTCAATTTGGCCTCTAAATTTTTGATTTACCTCTCTTGGAATTGGAGTCAACAACATGGGGAATTCGAATGGCTATTTGTGTATGGGAATGAGTTTTCTCTCATTCTCTCTTTGTTTTTTCTCTTGATATCTCCAGTGCAGTGGAATTCTCTCTTGTCTAGAAAAATAAATGCTCTTTAGTAGGAGATGCATTGTATTGTTGAAGATTGAAGGCCTTGCAATGAGGTTTGAAGACCCTATAATGAGGATTGAATACTGACTGTGGATAACACAATATGAGTCCTTATCCCATTGTTTGTCCCTTTGGAATTTATTACGCGAATCCTGATAGTGGATGGTGATGTCCTGAGGGACTTGAATAGTGAAGGGAATCCCATTGCACCAGGTAGTGTAGATGGAAGGGAAATTTTATATGGAGAAAGGTGTAGTTGTGGTTTCTAATAGTGTGAAAAGGGCACAACCATATGTTTTTATTCACCTAATTTGATAATTTTATGGTTTTGAGACCAGTTCAATGGCATCTAGACCGAAGTTTCCATGTTCTCGGCATTGAGATGAGCGTACCATTCCTGTTGTTTTGAGAGTACCTCTACTTTGACTCTATTTCCTCAGATCGGGGGTGAATGTCATGTTAAAATATTCATGAGTAAGGAATGTCTATGGCAGGGTGGAACATTGTGTTGTTGAAGTTAGTTTCCCATGATTAAGATGAGTATTTTATTATATGATTATTTACTGCAAATTCAGAAATATATGTGCTTATGGATCCGATTTGCTTATGATCTATATGGATGTGGGTCACATCAATGATATCTAATTTCATATGGTTGTATATGACATATTTCATATTTGAATTTTTTTATGATGATATGGCTATTGTGGGTAGCAAGTGATGAGTATTTTAATATATGTTTATTTATTGTATTTCTAATGTATATGTTCTCGTGGACCCAATTTGCTTATGGTTTGTATGATTGTAGGTGACAGCCATGATATCTGATGTTATTATCATTTATATGGATATAGATGGAAGCCTTCATATCTCATTTTGTGTAGGTTAATATGGTTGCAGCTGGTTGTGAGTGGCTCTAATTTTTAATACTGTTATTGTGGCTGTAGATGGTAGGCTCTAAATTAATTATGTTTGTTATATTGTTTAAGTTAGCTTGCAAATCTATTTTTTTTTAATAGTTATATGGCTATAGTAGATTTTATTATTTGATTTTTGATTACATGTTAAGAGCTTGCTCCTATCTATTTACATTCATGCTTTCATTTAACTTGCATAGCATGTGCATATGAAAAATGATATGCATCACAAGTTTGCATTTTCATTAAAAAGGATGATTGTTTTATTTAGTTGGCTTGTTGGCATGATGGCCTAGCCTCAGATAACCTTATTTAATTGTGTATTTACCTTGATTCATCATTCCCTTGGGTTTCCTGGTCACCGTAGTGATGCAGGGGCATCAGGACCTATGTAGATCAGTCGAAGTTGATCGACCGAAGGAAACCGACTAGCGGGAGTGCCAATGACCACTGGTGCGGGGAGCAGGTTGACTTGTTGAAGTCAGCGAGTCGAGCAGAAGTAGTCGGGGTGTGGTCGACTGAAGGACCAGCGGATGTCGCGAGAGGTCGAGGATCGATAGGAAATGGTCGACAGATGATGAGCGATGTAAGAGGTCGGGTAGTCGACAAGTGGTCGAGATACGACATGACAGGGTTTGGAGAAGCCAAATATATTGGGAAAGGAGCAAACCGACAGGGCAGTCGAGATGGGACTGTATTGATGTTGCAGGGTCGAAAGGATAGAAAGTCAATGAACTGTACTTAGTAGCTGTTCAGGGTTGCTGAGGAAGTTATGAAAGTTATGGTGAGTTGGTGAAGGACGTGACAGAGGACCTCATGTACAAAGGCTGTACAACACATCTAGAAGCTGACGTGCAGATTTGAAGGATTTGGACAGGATAGGTGAATGGAGGGAACGCATGTCGCGGGATTGTAATAATATTGGAAACAACACCCGCATAGTAGAAGAGTAGAAAAGACCTTCATTCTGAAAAAAATGGCAATGAGAGAGAGAGACAAGAGCAGAGGAAGTAGAGCAAGTGTAGAGCTAAGAGAGTTGTGAAGTGTCACATTGGCTGAGTGAAAAGTGTTAAGATCGAACCATAGCTCGGAGTTCCGTGGTGAACCAGGAGAGGGTGAGGTCGACACACAGGGAGAACACACCATAGTTACTTCTAAGTTGTAACGGCTGAGGGTGATTGTAGTTAGTTATTTACTTACAGTTATTTTATATTATAACCGATTTCAGAGAAGTAATATAAGGCAATCCAGGCATCTCATTCTACACCTTGTTTGTGCATTGTGGTTTGTGTCGTGTGTATTGTTAAGCAAGAACCTTATTTCCGTAGGGCGACTTGCTTCAGTTGGTATCAGAGCCTGGAGGCGAGTCCGGTTGGAGAAGAGAAGATCATACCAACCCGACTTGGGTCAGTGTTGAAGGTGTGAGGATTTTCAGCGAAAGTTGAAGATGGCTCATAGAGGTGTTAATGTCCGAGGATGAAGAGCGCGTGGCGCAACAGCCATCATAGTGGATCATGAGATGTTCGACGAATGCGTCCGAACGATGCGAACTTTGAAAAATGAAGTGACAACGATCAAAGAAAACCAAAGGCATGGTTGCATTCCTGAAGCGCTAGACCACAACGACGAGGAAGTTGAGGAAGTGGAAGCTCGGGAAGCCGCAGCAGAAGAACCAGAGGAAAAACTCATCAAGCTTCTGACAGAGATGAGAGGTTGGGCGAAAATAGATGTGCGTACATATTTGGGAAGCCTGGACCAAGAAGACTTGATCGACTGGTTTAGAGAGATGGAGAAATACTTCGATGTAGAGCAGATCGAGGATCCTAAATGGGTTAATACTGCGTGTCTAAGGTTGAAGGGTCATGCCTCGTTGTGATGGGACAATGTACAGGCTGACAGACTCAAGAAAGGCAAGGAGAAAATCAAATCTTGGGACAGGATGGTTGCCATGTTGAAGGGAAGTTCTTGCCAAGCGACTATGCAATTTCCTTATTCCAGAAGTTACAAAACTTTCGACAAAAAGAGATGACCGTGAAAGAGTACATGGAGGAGTTCTACCGATTATCAATTCGGTCAGGACAGAATGATGAAGGAGAAGAAGCTATTGCCAGGTATGTAAAATGCCTGAAGTATGTTGTTCAGGATGAACTCAGCATGTCGAGATTCAGAGCAGTCGGCGAAGCCTAACAACCAGCTCTGAAGGTGGAAGAGAAACTGTCAACAAAGTCTGCAGTGACCAGAGGCAGGATGACTAGTCGGGGTGGAAAGACTGTCTCCATGAAAGGTCAAGGTAGCGGCTACAAGAAAGAAGGTGTCGAAGATAGTAAATGCACGGAAAGGACATCGACGAATGAAAGAGCATAAGAGAACCGATGTGATGGTCGTGAGAACCGCGATCGAGGCACGTATGGTTGAAGTGGTCCATTCGACAAGAAACAGACCAGCTATAATCTGTTACAAATGTCGAGGAACGGGCCACAAGGAATATGAATGCCCAGAAAACCTACATGCTACTGAAGAGTCGAAACCCAGACGTCGAAAGGATGAGCAAGTCGATGAGAGGGAAGAATCAGCATCAGATAGCAGTGGAGGTAAGAAAAGGAAGAACCAGAATCTGACGGTCCAGAGAGCTTTGATCCAGGAAGATCAATGCGGTCCGGTGGAGCCAGCACAATGGAAGGTGATCTTTCGAACAAATGTGCGGATCGGAGAATGGCGTTGCAAGACCATAGTTGATGGTGGAAGCATAGAGAATCTTGTGTCGACAGAAGTCATCAACAAGATTGGGTTAAAGTGTCGAGAACACCCACACCTTTACAAGATCTCATGGTTGCAGAAAGGACACCATATTAAGGTGACCAAACAGTGCCTGATTAACTTCAGAGTTGAAGGATTGGAGGACAGCGTACTGTGTGATGTAGTTCCCATGGATGCATGCCATCTGTTATTGGGGAGACCATGGAAATATGATCGAAAGATGATCTATGATGGTCGAGCTAACATAGTTACAGTGTGGAAGAATGGCGTGAAAAGGACTCTTAAGCCGAGGCAAGGAGAGCCAGCCGATAGTAAGGACGGCGAGAGCAATCTTTGGGAAAAGCGTGTGTTGATGAGCACTGCCAAGGAATTCCTCACAGAGGAGGAAAAGCAGTCAGGATGTTATGCAATCATTCCAAAAGGAACATATGTCGAAGGAATGACCGACATGGAGAGAATTTCGGTCGAAGTCGAGGAGTTGCTTGAAGAGTTTCAGGACATAATGGCTGAAGAGAAACTGACAGGATTGCCACCGACAAGGAGCATATCCCATCAAATCAACTTGATTCCAGGTTCGAGTCTTCCAAACAAAGCACCATATAGGATGAGTTCAACAAAGGGACAAGAGCTCAACCGACAGGTCCAAGAGTTGTTGGACAGGGGATTGATCCGAGAAAGTTTGAGCCCGTGTGCAGTACCAGCAGTATTGACACCAAAGAAAGGCGGAGAATGGAGGATGTGTACTACCTACAGAGCCATAAACAGGATCATGATCAAGTATAGATTTCCATTTCCAAGGATGGATGACTTGATGGACTTCCTAAGTGGAGCGACATACTTCATGAAGTTAGACCTGAAGAGTGGATATCACAATATCAGAGTTAGAGAAGGAGATGAATGGAAGACAGAATTCAAAACAAGAGAAGGGTTATATGAGTGGTTAGTCATGCCATTCAGATTGACTAATGCACCCAGTACATTCATGTGATTTATGAATGAGGTACTGAAACCATTCTTGGGAAAGTTTGTCGTACTCTATCTAGACGACATTCTGATTTTCAGTCGAACCAAGTCAGAACACTTAGAGCACGTTCGACAAGTATTGCAGAAATTGCAGGAAGAGAAGATGATGATTAACCTGCAAAAGTGTTTCTTCATGAAGAAGGAATTAGTGTACTTGGGATTTGTAATTTCAGGTAAGGGGTTGGAGATGGACCCAGAGAAGGTGAAGGAAATAGTAGATTGGCCAGAACTGACAAGTACGACTGGCATGAGAAGTTTCTATGGATTTGCTAGTTTCTACCAAAAGTTCATTCGGGGATTCAGTCGGATTTGTGCACCATTGACAGAATGCATGAGAAAGGGTGAGTTCAAGTGGACGGATAAGGCCCAGGAAGCTTTCGACAAATTGAAGGAAAAGGTCACTGAGAGCCCAGTGTTGGCGCTCCCATACTTTGACAAAGTTTTCCAGGTTGATTGTGATGTGAGTGGAACAACAATTGGGGTAGTGTTGAGCCAGGAAGGCTGACCAATTGCATACTTCAGTGAAAAACGTAGTGGAGCAAAGCGGAAGTATTTGGTCTATGACCAGGAATTCTATGCCATCATACAAGCATTGAAGAAATGGAGGCATTATTTGTTTCCACAAGAATTTATGTTATACACTGATCATCAAGCGTTGAGGTACCTGAATACTCAGTCGAAGTTGGATCAGAGACACATGAAGTGGGTGGAGTTACTCCAGAGATATACATTCGTGTTGCAACATAGATTGGGAAAGTCGAACAAAGTTGCTGACACGTTGAGCAGGAGAGTTGCGTTGTTGAGCACGATAACTGTTCAGGCATCAGGAATAGAGTCGATAAAGACGGAGTATGAAGCCGACGAAGATTTTACGAAGGCATGGAAGGCGTGTCGTGAGCCTTGGAGCACTGACATAATTCCATATTTGAGTTATCTCATTCAAGAAGTTTACCTATTCAGAGGATGTCAATTGTGTATTCCCAGAGGATCAGTGAGAGAGAACCTAATCCGAGAATTTCATAATGGAGGGTTAGCAGGACACTTTGGAATCGACAAGACCAAAGCATTGATTGATGAAAAGTATTTTTTGCCAAGGATATCAACAAATGTCAGAAAATGGGTTCGACAATGTCAAGTTTTCCAGTTGGCAAAAGGAAGGAGCCAGAACACAGGGTTGTATACACCATTGCCGGTACCAGAAAACCCGTGGGCACATCTTAGTTGGATTTTGTGTTAGGATTGTCAAGGATGAAGCAGGGGAACGACTCAATATTTGTTGTAGTGGACATATTTTTGAAGATGGCACATTTCATACCATGTAAGAAGACAAGTGATGCCACAGGAATCGATGTACTATTATTTAAGGAAATAGTCAGGTTGCATGGGTTTCCAAAGAGTATCACGTTGGATAGGGATACGAAATTCATGGGGCATTTCTGGAGGACCCTATGGAAGAAACTCGACACAAAGTTAGAGTTTAGTTCGGCATATCATCCGCAGACAGACGGACAGACTGAGGTTGTAAACATAAGTTTGGGAAACCTTCTGAGATGTTTAGCAGCCGACAGACCCAAGCAGTGGGAAAATGTGTTGGCAGAGGTAGAGTTTGCATATAACAATTCTATTAATCAGTCGACAGGACTGAGCCCATTCCATATTGTTCAAGGGAGTAGTCCTCATGTAGTGGCATATTTGGTTGAATTGCCAACAGAAACCGGGAAGAGTGCGGATGCAGAATCATTCGTAGAGAATATGCATGAAGTTCATGAAAATGTGCAAAGGCGCATTGAGAAGAGTAACACGGCCTACAAGTTGAGAGTCGACTGAAGGAAGAGACTACTATCATTCCAAGAAGGGGAATTATTCTATGCATATTTGCGGAAGGAACGATTTCCGATAGGAACATACAACAAGTTGAAGCTGAAGAAGATAGGACCATGCAGAATTTTGAAGAATATCTCAGACAATTCCTATGTGTTAGAGTTGCCGGAAGACTTGAACATTTCAGCAACGTTCAATGTCTCAGACCTGTATAAATTTGAAGAAGGGTCGAGCAGCAGTAAGGATGAAGAAACAAGTATCGACTGGACAGAACAGATTCCAGACCGACATAAAGAAGGGATCGCAGAAGTAATCGATGAGTGCGAAGTGGGGCATACTCATCGATCGCGCATGAAGGAATAATTGGTGTGATGGACAAATGATGAGTTGCAGGAGGTGACGTGGATTTCTGAAGAAGAGTTCAGGAGACTGACGGAGCAGTCGAATTCTTTTTCACCCGGGGAGACTGATGCAGGGGCATCGGGACTTAGGAAGATCAGTCGAAGTTGATTGACCGAAGGAAACCGACCAGCAGAAGTGCCGATGACCACTGGTGTGGGGAGTAGGCTGACTTGTCGAAGTCAATGAGTGGAGCAGAAGCAGTCGGGGCGTGGTCAACTGAACGACCAGTGGATGTCGCGAGAGGTCGAGGATCGACAGGAAATGGTCAATAGATGATGAGTGATGTAAGAGGTCGGGTAGTTGACAAGTGGTCGAGCTATGACATGACAGGGTTTGGAGAAGCCAAATATATTTGGAAAGGAACAAATCGACAGGGCAGTCGAGATGGGACTGTATTGCTGTTATAGGGTTGTAAGGACAGAAAGTCAATGAACTGTACTTAGTAGCTGTTCGGGGTTGTTGAGGAAGTTATGACAGTTATGGCGAGTTGGTGAAGGATGTGACAGAGGACATCATGGACAGAGGCTGTACAACACATCTAGAAGCTGACAGTGCAGATTCGCAGGATTTGGACAGGATCAGCGAACGGAGGGAATGCGCGTCTCGAGATTTTAATAATCTTGGAAATAGAACCCGCAGAGTAGAAGAGGAGAAAAGACCTTCATTCTGAAAAAAACGGCAAGGAGAGAGAGCCAAGAGCAGAGGAAGCAGAGAAAGTGTAGAGCCGAGAGAGTTCTGAAGAGTCACACTGGCCAAGTGCAAAGTGTTGAGATCGAACCATAGCTCAGAGTTCCGTGGCGAACTAGGAGAGGGTGAGGTCGACATATGGGGAGAAAACACCACAGTTACTTCTAAGTTGTAACGCCTGAGGCCGATTATAGTTAGTTATTTGCTTACAGTTATTTTATATTGTAATCGATTTCAGAGAAGTAACATAAGCCAATCCAGGTATCTCATTCTACACCTTCTTTGTGTGAGCATTGCGGTTTGTGTTGTGTGTATTGTTAGGAAAGAACCTTATTTCTGTAGGGAGACTTGTGTCACGTAGTCTTGGTTTTTGGGTCATGGACATCACAGAGTGGTATCAGATCCTGGGTTTCAGTTCTGCGGATGTTGGGCCCACTACCCATTAATAAATTTGTTTTTGGAGTGTGTTATGAAAGAATTTTGACTTCCCTTATGTAAATGGAAGAATTGGTTTTATGCATTATGTCTTAAATGGAAAAAAATTATTTGTGCTAATAGTAGTTGACAATTAACACATTTCAGTTTCTAGTTATGCCAATTGATGAATGAACATGTAGTGTGACTATTGAAAAAAAAATTAACCCCTAATCGAACCAATGCAAACTAAAGACCCAGAAGTGTGGTGAAGAGGAAGCTACAGCAACAAATATCATAGATTATATTTCAACAACAGAGATCAAAGATGTATTCCAAAGAAGGACAGATGCCATATAGCCATGAAGAGAAGTATATTGGAAGAAGAGAAGTAATATCAAATGCACATAAGAGAAGCAGTAAATCCTTAAGTTTGGAAGATTTAGTAAGAAAATATGGAGAGGATAATTAAAGGATCATTCACATTCAAAAATAAGTCATGCGTGACCTGAAACAATTGAAGGGAACCCAAAGATAAGCTCCAAGAAACCATCGGGAAGTCACAAGACGTGAACCAAGAATAGATTATGAAATATCTAGATCATCCTCAAGAAGACCTCAGAACAAAACCTCTAAAGGGAAGAAGAAAAATTATTCATCAAGTACCTCAGAAAGTGGCCCTGAAAGATCCCCAGTAAGATATAAGAAGACAAGGTTTCCATAGAATGAACTGGTGGGAGAACTAAGAAGAATCAAAATACCAACCTTTGATGGAGAAGATGATGAATCTTAGTTTTTGAGACTTATAAGTTTTTTCCCGTTGCATCAGTACACATCAAACATGAAAGAAAGGGTATCCATCTACCACTTGCAAGGTAAAGCATCCATTTGGTGGGATCATCTAGTCAAGATGAAACATATTGATGAAGATAGAATCTCTTGGATAAAGTTCAAAAAATACTTCTAGAAAGAATATCTCTTAGAGCACTACTATGACAAGAAGATGGAGGAGTTCTTTGAACTCAATTTGGGAAGCATGACCATGTAATCTAATGATAAAAGGTTCCTATAACTCTTGAAGTTTGCAAATTTCATAAAGGATGAGAAAGTGAAGATTCAAAGGTTCCTGAGTGGTCTACCAGATTCATATAAACACAAGATTCAGTATGAGAAGCCAAACACTCTTAAACATGCCATTTGGAAAGCAAAGAACCTATATGATCAGAATAAGAACAAATATCCATATCAGAAGGACTGGAAGGATACGAAAAGAGACAAGCAAGAACAAAGAAAGAAAGGATTCAAGCCTCCACCATTCAAAAACAATAATAATTCCTATCAGCAAGAGCAAAGAAAAACCAAAGGGGAATAACATTCATATAGAAATATAAGAACACTTGTTGAATGTTGTACATGTAAAGGGAATCACTATGCCAACAAGTGTCCACTTAAAGAATGTATCCTTATCAACATTCAATAAGCCTAAACTATTGGTGGTGTTGGAAGAAGTATTCCAAGAATCTATGCATCCTTTGATGGTACACAAGTTGATCATCTGTATCGGATGATTGAGGTAGCAGGTAAGATTGCTAATATACCTATAGCTATTTTGATTTATTTTGGAGCTAGCCATAATTACATTACACCGAACATAGTTGAGAGATGTTATTTAAAGAAAAATAAGCTTGAGACAACAATTCTAGTACAATTGGCTACATGTACCAAGAGGAAGGTCAAAGAAACAATAAGGAAGTGTCCTTTGGAAATGAATGGTTTGAAGACCTTTTTAGACTTGAACCATCATACCTTTGGGTTCATATGATGTGTTGATTGGCATGGATTGGTTAAATGCACATCATGCCATGATTGAATGTCACAATAAAATTTATTCTTTCCTAGATGAAGCATGAAATCAAGTGACAACGAGAGGTATACCTAGACCCATATCTATGAGACATATCAAAACTCTGCAGTTCAAAAAGTGCTTCAGAAAAGGTTACCACCTTTATGCATCCCATGTGGAGGAGCCAAAAGAAGGAAATGAACTAGAGTTACAAGACTACCTAGTGCTACAAGAATTTGCCTATGTATTTCAAGAATTGCAAAGAATGTCACCTAAGAGAGATATTGATTTCACTAATGATTTGGTGCCAAGAGAAGTTCGCAGCTTACAAGATGAATACTCCAAAATTGAAAGAGTTGTTGATGCAATTAGAAGTGATTTTGAGGAAAGGTTACATAAGGCCTAGTGTGTCACCTTGGGGATCTCCTGCATTGTTTCTAAATAAGAAGGATGGAACTCTAAGAATATGTATAGATTACAAATAGTTGATCAAAGAAACACTAAAAAACAAGTATCCCTTGCTAAGGATTGATGACTTCTTTGACCAGTTGAGAGGAGCCAAAGTATCTCAAATTAAGATCCAAGTTCAAGATATCACCAATTCAGAATCAAGGATGAATATATCAGTAAGAAAACATTCAGGACCATGTATGGTCATTATGAATTCATAGTGGTACCTTTTGTATTGAAAAATGCACCGAAAACATTCATTTGTTTGATGAATGGAGTTTTCATATAATATTTGGATAAGTTTGTAATTGTATTCTTAGGTGACATCCTTATCTATTCCAAGTAAAAAGAAGAGCACAAGGAACATCTAAGATTGGAAATGCAAGTACTCAGGGAGCATCAGTTGTATGCCATGATCGGTAAGGGTTCATTCTATCATAGTAGAATTCAATACTTGGGACACATCATATTGGAATAAGGCATCTCAGTGGATCCTGAAAAGATAAGAGCTATTATGGAATGGATGACAAGAAGGAATATATCAGAAGTGAGATATTTTTTGGGGTTAGTAGGATACTACCGGAGATTCATTGAAGGATTCTCAAAGTTAGATCATCCTATTACATCCTTGTAGAGGAAGGGTGTGAAGTTCGAATGGAATTCTAAGTGTGAAGATAGTTTTCAATGACTCAAGGAAATACATACCAATGCACCCGTTCTGAAGATTGTATATCCTGATGAAACCTTTGTAGTATGCACCAATGCATGTAAGCAAGGAATTGGAGAGTTGTCTCAAAATGGCCATGTAATCAGTTATGAATCCAAAAAGTTGAAAGAACATGAAAAAAACTATGCCACCCATGATCTGGAGCTTGGAACCATTATTCATGTCTTGAAGATGTGGAGGCACTACTAGATGGGTAAGAAGTTTGAATTAAGGACTGATCATGATGGTTTGAAGTATTTGTTTGAGCATACTACTTTGAATGAAAGATAGAGAAGGTGGATGGAATTGATATGTGAGTATGACTTTGATATCAAGCAAATTAAAGGAAAGGAAAATAAGGTAGTTGATGCACTCAGTAGGAAGATGCATGTGATGTATGTAGAAGCTATCAGTACTGGTACATCAAATTTGACAGATAAGATCACTGAATCCAATGATACATATGAACATTACTAGTAGGTAAGAGATGGATTGCAGCAACAAAATGGAATCCTCATGTATAAGGATAGAGTTTATGTGCAAAATTATGGAGATATAAGGAAGGTGGTTCTGATAGAGATGCATAATGTACTTTATGTTGGAAATTCGGGTTATGAGAAGATAGTAGAAGTAACGAGAAAGTAGTACTATTGGCCATGAATGAAGAATGATGTTGTGAAGTACATAGCTAGATGTATGTAATGTCAGAAATTTAAAGTGGAGCATCGACATCTAGCTATTTTGTTGCAGTCATTACCAATACCTGAATGGAAATGGGATGTAGTCATGATAGATTTCATCACAAAGTTTCCTAAGGTAAGACTACAAAATGATGCCATCATGGTAGTGGTGGATAAGTTGACTAGAGCTTCACACTTTATTCCACTAAAGACAACTCATAAGATAGCTAACATTGCAGACATCTATATGAAAGAGGCTCCTAGACTGCATGAAACTTCGAAGGCCATAGTGTCAGACAGAGATGCAAAGTTGACTTCTAACTTTTGGAAAGGATTGTTTGAAGGATTTGGCACAAATATGAACATGAGTACAACATACCATCCCCATATAGATGGTCAGACAGAAAAATTTAATCAGGTGATTAAGGACATGTTGAGAATGTATGTGATGGATCATCCATCAAGGTGGGAATATTCTTTACATTTAGAAGAGTTTTCTTATAATAATGGATATCATGCCTCTCTGAAGATGAGTCCTTTTGAGGCATAGTATGGGAGAAAGTGAAATACTCCTATCATTTTGGATAATCCAATAGATATAATCATTATTGGACCGAAATCATACTAAAGGGCATGGAAGATCAGATGGTTAGAATCATCCAGAATTTGAAAGCAGCGCAGAACAAATAGAAAAGTTATGCATATCATAATATAATTTGTAGATAGTTTAAAGTTGGAGATCATGTCACTTTTAGAGTTAGACCCAAGAAGAGCTCCTTGAAGTTGGGGAACTTTTCCAAGCTAGATACTAGATAGTATGGACCCTTTGAGTGCTTAGATAGGATAGGTCCCCTTGCATATGAGCTTGCATTAAAGTGGATAATGTCTTTCATGCATCTTTGTTGAAAAAGTATATATTTCATGCTAATCATGTGATTGATTGGAATGTGATCCTAGTGGAACCAGAAGGGGATTTCTAATACAACTAGTTTCCATGTTGGGAATAAAATTCAAGCTACTTAGGAACCGAGAAATCCGGGAGGTAAAGGTCCAATGGACCCATTACAGTCCTAAACATGCTACTTGGGAGATGGAAGATGTTGTGAGGGAAGCATACCCTGATCTTTTTTTAAATTTTGTGTTGCGACATGTATGTAATAAGAATGCATTGAGGAGGATGCATTGTTTTAAGTGGGAGGGGGATGTAATACCCGAGTTGTTAAGCCCCAGACATATGTTATTATTTTATTTATCATCGAGAACTAGGTGTCAGGACTATGGAATTTGGACATTATTATTATTATTGTTACTGTTTAATTAAATAACTAACTTCAATATGAACATCTAATGAGAATGGGGGGCCATGGATTCCACTTGTGAGGGGGTTGGGGAATAGGAGTTCTTCCTCTCCCTAACATTACTTTTTGGGCCCTATTTTGATTATTTTGGATTATGGAGAATCTATTGAGTCCTCTTTGATGATTGGTGGTCCTAATTAGCTAGTGCGCCCTCCTTAGCCTCTTGTTGTGCTCTTCAACCACTCATGCACCCTCACTAACTATTTTTATCCTGCACTCTTTGGAAAATGTCTAACGCCCTCCTTACTCTCCCTTTTTCTATTCTGGGAAGGAATATCGTGAATGAGTAACTCCTCGCTCTCATCAATTCGATTTGGCCTCTAATATTTGGAGTTACCTCCTTTGGAATTAGAGTCACTTACTTGGGGATTTCGAGTGTCTATTTGTGTACGGGAAGGAAATTTATCTCATTTTCTCTTTGGTATTTCTCTTGATCTCTCTAGTGCAATGGAATGCTCTCTTGTCTAGAAAAATACATTCTCCAAAGTAGGATATGCATTGTATTAATGAAGATTGAAGGCCTTGTCATGAGGTTTGCAGACCCTGTAATGGGGATTGAAGATTGAATTTGCAGAACACAATATGAATCCTTATCCCATTGATTAACCCTGTCCAAATCTAGCATGTGAATCTTGATGGTGGACAGTGATGTCTCGAGGGGCTTGAGTAGTGAAGGGAATCCCATTACACCAGGTAGTGTAGATGAAAGGGAAATTTTAGATGGAGAAAGGTGTAGTTGTTATTTTTGACAGTGTGAAAAGGGAGGAACCATATGTTTTGATTCACCTAACTATGATTATTTTGGGGTTGTGAGACCTATTCCATTGCGTCTGGAGCACCATTTTCATGTTCCTGGTGTTGAGATAAGTGCACCATGCCTATTGGTTTGAGAGTACCTCTCTTATGGATCTATGGCCTCAACTCTAGGGTGACTATCATGTTGAAAGATGCATGAGAATGGAATTCCTATGGCAGGTTGGAACATTGTCCTATTGAAGCTATTTTCCCATGATTAAGAGGAGTATTTTATTATATGATTATTTACTGCAATTTTGGAAATATATGCGCTTATGGATCTAATTTGATTATGATCTGTATGGTTGTCAGTGACATCCATGAGATCTAATGTTATATGGCTGTAGATGACATCTTTCATATCTGAATTTGTTTATGTTGATATCGATATGGTTGGTATTCAGTGATGAGTATTCTAATATATGTTTATTTATTGTATGTCTGACGTATATGTGCTCTTGGACCTGCTTTGCTTATGGTTTGTTTGTATGTAGATGACAGCCATGAGATCTGATGTTATTACCAGCATAATTGCATCTTAAACTCGTATTTATCAAGCACCGAGAGGGATCCAATTTCTTGAGGTGTATTTCTTTTTTTAAATTTAAAGTCAAGAAATTTGATCTCTCTTTATTGATAGATCCGAGTTTAAGTTTTAAGTTTTTATTTTATAAATGAACATCTATTTTTTAATTACTTTTCATAATATTTTATTTTATCAACCAACATGGATTTTGTTTTTTAATACTTTCCATAATTTTTTATTTTATGAGCCAACATGAATTTTTTTAATTATTTTGTTACAAACGTTACATCACATTACAACATCTCCCCCATACTTTTTTTTAAATACTTTCCATAATTTTTTATTTTATGAGCCGACATGTATTTTTTTAATTATTTTGTTACAAACGTTATTTTGTTACAAAAGTTACATCACATTACAACATCTCCAGCATACTCTTTTTTAAATACTTTTAATAATTTTTTTATTTTATGAGCCGACATGAATTTTTTTAATTATTTTGTTACGAATGTTATTTTGTTACAAACGTTCCATCACGTTACAACATCTCCCCCCTACTTTTTAAAAATATTTTCCATAATTTTTTATTTTATGAGCCGACATGAATTTTTTTAATTATTTTGTTACAACCGTTACATCACATTACAACATCTCCCCCATATTCTTTTTTAAATACTTTCCATAATTTTTTATTTTATGATCCCACATGAATTTTTTTAATTATTTTGTTACAAACGTTGTTTTGCTACAAACGTTACATCACATTACATCACTTTACAACATCTCCCCCATACTGGGCTGTAGAGCACCTCGTTTCACTCGGTGCAATTATTTTGTTACAAACATTATATCACGTTACAACATCTCCCCCATACTCTTTTTTAAATACTTTCCATAAATTTTTATTTTATGAGCCCACATGAAGTTTTTTAATTATTTTGTTACAAACGTTACATCACGTTACAACATCTCCCCCATACTGGGTTGTCGAGCACCTTGTTTCACTCGGTGCAATTATTTATATGGTTGTAGATGGTATCCTTCGTATCTGGTTTTGTTTATGTTAATATGGCTATAGGTGGTGGTCCGTAGATCTAATTTTTAATACTGTTATTGTGGCTCTAAATGGTGTCTTGTAAATCTATTTATTATATCGTTTAAGTTAGATTGCAAATATGATTTTGTAATGGTTATAGGGTTGTAGTAGATACTATTATTTGATGTTTGATTACATGTTAATAGCTTGCTCAGATATGTTTACATTCATACTTGCATAACATGTGCATATGAAAAATGATATGTGTCCAAGCTTGCAGTGTCTTTAAAATGAATGATTGTTTTATTCAATTGGCTTGTTGGCATGCTGGCCTAGCCTTAGATAACCTTATTCGACCATTGATTTACCTTAATTCATCCTTCACTTGGGTTTCTTCGTGACCTTGGCCTTGGTTTCGGGGTTGGGCACATTACATTGATTATTTTAAGACCCTTAGACATTGTCTTAGCCTTCACTGACATTATTCATTTTTTAAATATATAAAATTAACATTAAAAAATATGGAAAAAATTGTGGCACACAAGTACTGGTATTATGTATATGTGTACAATTTAAAAAAAAAAACTCCATTATTTGATACGAAATAGATATCTTAATGCAAACATATATACTATGCTTTAAAGAAAAAACAACATAACGATGTTAGAAAATAATGATTTTTTTTTTATTTATATTGATTTTCCATAAATAAAAGTTATATATTTTGAATCTTATTGAATCTCCTATGTTTTATAATTTTACAATATACTATAATATTGTGGGCATGTACTTCTAATAATTCTTCCTCATCAATATATTGTTGCTTTCATTATAAATAATGTGTCATTATAAATAATGTGTCATGAAAATGAAGCATTACCTTGCACTAGGCCTTATCTCTAATCGAATTTTAAAATACAACTCTACTTCATTTAAGTTAATCCCAAATAATAGATCTCTCATCCTCTATGTATGAGAACTAGATACTTAGATCATTCTATAAAATGTCTTTAGGATATAGAAATGAAAAAAAACCACTAAAAGTAGTACCGGCCTTGATTTTACTGCCATTAATGTTGATGATTCCTTCTAGACTTACACTTTTATGTGATCACTACGTATTACGCCTCAATACTTCGATTTATCTAAACATTTATAGATGGCCGATTTCATTTCACCCTACCAGAGTTGTCTCAATCACATCCTCTCTCCCATTATTCGACTTTGTTTCTTAGCCATTGTGATTTTACTTTGATTTATGCCAAATTTCAATTCACCCTACTACACTTGTCTCAATCACATTCTCTCTTCCCATGCATCGACTTTGTTTCTTAGACCATTGTGATTTCTTTGTGAAGCATCTTGTGTAACATCTTTTATTTTAACTAGTTGTTTTCCTCGAAAGAAAGCTAATAATATAGTTTTAATAATTTAAAATTATATAAATATACTTTTTTTAAGATTAAATTAAATTTTAAATTTTTTAAATAAATATTTTAACTAATGTAAAAGAAGAAATGTGTATACTAAAATAAATATTGAAAATTTTATAGTGAAATAAAATGTTGGGAAATTTCTTAAAGGTCATAAATTAAAATAATTTGCCTTTTTAAGACCAAAAAAAACTTAAAGATGAAAAACATCTTTACTTAGGATATATGGACATATATATTATAATATTAATTTTCTTAAAATTATATAAATATTTTTTTTAAGATTAAATTTAATTTTAAACTTTTATAATAAATATTTTAACTAATGTAAAAGAAGAAATTTGTATACTAAAATAAATATTGAAAGTTTTATAGTGAAATAAAATGTTGGGAAATTTCTTAAAGATTATAAATTAAAATAATTTGCTTTCTTAAGACAAAAAAAACTTAAAATAAAAAACATTTTTACTTAGGATATATGGACATATATATTAGAATATTAATTTTTTTAAGCTTTTAACTCATTTTATAATTTGCTTTTTTATGACAAAAAACTTAAAGATGAAAAACATATTTATTTAGGATATATGGACATATATATTATAATATTAATGTTCTTAAACTTTTAACTCATCTCATATAAAAAAATTTAACACAAAAAACCAATAATTAAATTAAACCAAATAATTCAATTCAATTGGAAGATGCTTACCTAAAAAATTAATCATTAATATCATTATCTATTATCTCTATATATATTATTGACTAAAATATAAATATCATTTGACTTTGAAATTTTTAATTTGATCAAGGTATCTTTCATGAAGTGGAGTTGAAATTGATGAACCAAACTTTGGTGAAACATCTAAATACTGTTTCAAATAATAACTTCTGAATTATAGCCCTACATAGTGTTCCACGAACATTATATATCCATGTTCCTATGGATTTGGACCTTTTGGGCATAGTTGTTTTCAATTGTTTTATGATTTGACTATCTCTACGTCCGATAGAGGAAGTGGTATATTCAATATAGATGCACGTTTTCGAAAATCTCTTCGAGAGTCAATTTTGCACGCTTCTGTTTGGAAAAACTGTGGTGAAAACTTTCCAACATTAAAATACTTGGCCCAACTCACTACAATAAATATTTAACATTGTGTTGGGTGGAATTCTAGAATTTTCAATTTTTAGGGCAATAATGATTAATGAATACTAAGATTTCAATGATCCTCGAATATTTTTAGTCGAGTTAATGAATATAAAAAGCTTAGCCGAGTTAAATTTTTTAATATCCTAAGAATATCTTATTACAATATGAAAATAATAGCACTTACACATAACTGTAAAACTAAATTGACACTTACACGAGGAGTTTCAGCAACGAAACAACAATTCTGTAGGAGTTTCAACAAGTTGCAAGCTACATGTATCATGTTTCAACAAATTGTATTTTACAAAAAATGAGTTTCAGCAATGACTTTAATATAAATTACCAACTCTCATGCATTCATAAAACTTAGACTATCTCAACACACTCTGTTTCAACAAACACTAATATTGCTACAACAAAACTAAACATTCCACTATGAGTTTACAACCCATAAAACATAGCATCATAAAAATACAAATTAAAAACTATGCTTCAAAAGTTAGGTTAATTTAACACTTCTACTGTCAATCATACATACTAAAAAATTATCATGCTACAACAAAATTAAAGGTTAAATATTCAACCATGAGTTTCGAAACTCATAAAGACAGATAGGAAAAGAGCAGCAAAATTACGGAGGTGAAACTTTGTTTTTTATTCATCTTAGAATTCGTACTCTTCACCATGCTTCAAAATCATAATTACATAGGTGTATATACACCATGAGATTAGTCAATCTCATTAATTGGATTGAACTTTCACAAAATTGACTGTTGGGAATTTAATGAATGCTCAGCCTCTTCAAACTTTGACAAGCTATAGGAATGGTGGACATCCCTTTAGCTATCTAATGAAATACACGTTGCCCCTTTGAACATTCGATAAGATGAAATAGGTTGGGTTAGTGGAGGCCTCTTCAAAAACCAATGTAATACTCTGCCCCAATAATCATTTTATGAGCTAAGACAAAGGATCTAACTGCTTCTTCAAAACTCGATGTGGTGTGCCACCCCTTTGAAACTTTGACATCATGACAAAATCAAAATGATTTGGTGATGGTTGAATTTTTAGGAATAAAATAAGTTATAAATCAGGGCGGTGTTGCACTTTCAGTTTTTTGGTGGTGAAGTAATTAACCGCTTCCAACATTCTCCCCCTTAATTACTTCACCCAAAATACATCTTACACTAGATTGTTTACATTAGATATCATCAGGAAAAAAATGAAGGCAAAATCTGAGCATTTCCTGGATCATAGAAAGGGCTCAGATATTGTATTTCCATGGGTTGTAGGCCCATTCGTTATCAAAAGTAACACACAAACAAAAACAACTATAGCTTTACAAGCATAACAAAAAATCATTGCAACTATAATTCCAGCTGGTCTAAGTCTCAACAAGGTATAAATTAGTATAAAATAAACTCAAAAATTTGTTTCACATTCTTTCTTGCAACATTCTCATGTAGCTTATCATCAACTCTTACATTTTTTTTCTTTTTCTTTCGACTCTAAACTTTGAAACATGTAAACTTTATTTTTTGCTTTATCTTCATATTTACCTTGATCTTCTCGAGCTCTTGCTTTACCGATGGCTTCAACCATCTCTTCATCTTGACTCCTTTTGCTCAGTATTTCCATGATACTTGTTCTCCTCATCTTCAATTGGTTGTTTATAAATAACAAAATTTGCATACACACAAACATTTAAAAGATGATTACAAATATTACATTCTTGTTGGTTCTTTTCATTTTTCTCTACTTTGAGAGCACCATCACCATCACATAATGCATTATATTTTCCATTCTTTGCTTCAACATCAAGACTATTGCTTTCAATCTTCTTGGACTTTGGAAGCCAATCATGATTCATAATTTCAATTACATTATTCTCACGTTCAGCTTTATCATTACTTGGCATAGACAACTTCATCATTAATTGGCATAGAACACCAAAATTTATACCAATAATACATTTGATTCTTCATCTTCATTTTCTTCTTTTCTTTCAGTGTTTTTTTTTATTCCTCAAATCTATTATGATCAACTTCAGCCGCAAAAATTTCTTCTGTTTGCCTACCATCATTCAAATTTTCAATGTCCTTTTTGCCAAGGACTATAATCCAAATCTTTTTCTCTAAATACTATATTGTGGGCATACAAAGATTCCACACACTATATTTGACTTCAACAAGAATAATATGTTCAATGTCATTATGTAACATTAACTGATAATAATTCCCGATTTCTTTGGGACTTCATGACATGAAGATATTTTCAATTGATTCTTCAACCAGTTCATCTTTGGTGCAATTTTCTTCATTCAAATCAAACTCATCACCATCTTCAATGGATTCTTCTTCATCTTGGATTGGTTTCTCATCTCCACAATCAAACATTTTGTCAAAATTATAATGATCATCATAATGTGAACCATATTGGTTCTTTCCATTTTTTTCTTCTCTCAGAGCTGTCACTATCTCTTCATTCAAATCTACCTTTGCTTCTGCAACAAGACAATCAATATTCTCCATCTCTGCTTCGGCAACAAGAATTACATCTTTATCATCATATCTTGGCTTTTCAAGCCATTGTTCCAATAATTTTAACTATTCATCAAGGACATCATTCTCTACTTTAGTTTCTCTACCTCAAGCAAAACATACAACTTCTTGAGTGTTGTCATCATGCAAGTCTTTTTATATCACTCCTTCTGCAATCACCAAATCATACAATTTTTTATTTTTAGCATCATTATAGATTCCTTCTGCTTGTAGTTTATCTCTTTCATTCACTACAACTATTGTGCATTCTTCAATAATATTATCAAGTTCTTCAACAAAATTAAAATGATCAATATTTTGAAAACACTCACAAACCGATATCTTATGCACACGTTCAAGCACTTCAACATAGTGCACTTTGTCTTTCACAGCTTCCGATATTGTTTCAAATATTTTTTGATCTGGCAGTTTCTACTCCATTATGATGATCATCTTCAACCATTACTTATTCATGGGAAATTTCACCAATATTGATTGCTTCGTTAGCACCTTCGTCATAGTTCTCGTGAGCAATTGACCTCACTGAAGTATTGAAAGGACAAACTACTACACTGGCAGTTATTTCACCTTCAATATTTGACTTACAAGCCAATAATTCATAAGTATTCTTCCTTTGTACATGCACATTCACTGACAAACAAATTATTAGAAAAAATATTATTCTATTTTATGTACTTATCTGCACCATTCAATATCATTGCAGATCCTTCTTCAAAAATATCGCCATCGTAATCAGATACACCATTTCCATGAATGTATTTTTCACAAGCAGCTTTGTCATCACTACTTTCTTCCTCATGTGCAACAAGTGGATGAGTGCAACATTCTTCATTTTCTCCAATATATCTACTGTAGTTTATTTCAAGCCCATCTTTGTCTTCGACTTCTTCAACACCTGCAGGGTTGTCTTCTAGATTCATTGTACCTACATGTCCACAAACATCAAAATTTTCAATGCATGATTTAAATGCCTTCATGCACATGTCCATTGATGACTCTTCTTGCACAAATTCTTCTTTGTTGTCCTCACACTTGAGGAATTTATCATCTTTATCAACATTTTGCATGTTGACCATTCCATCATATTCACAATTCACATCAATGGCATCTAATTTCAAAAATACATCAACATTTTTATCAATAGCAATTTCAACTTCTTCAAATTGTGTTGTTGCTTTAGGAGATACAGCAGTCTCATCATCTTCTTTAGTTTCAACAACATTTTCATCCTTTAATATATCAACACAACAATTGAATTTGCCAATAATTTGACTATCTTTTGCTGCTTCTACAAGCTTGTTTGGTGAAATGTAAACAGGATGTGACTCAGCCATATATCTCCCCTTTACACCAAAATTTCTCTTCAAGCTTTCCCAGGCTTCTCTAGATATATCTGCTTCAGTAATTACATAAAAAAAATTATCATCTAGACCTTGTTCAATGTAGTACAAGGAAAATGCATCATTTTCCTCATCCTGGGGTTTTTTAACTCCATCCTTAACAAAATCCCATAAACCTCTAGACTGCAAGATATTTTTCATATTAACTAACCAAAATTCATAAGTTATACCTAAGAAATATGGCAGTGGATAGTAGATGTTTCTCCATGCAACCTCTATATTCTCTTGAACTTCGTTGGCTTCATTATCCTCTTCCTTCTCTTGAACTTCCTCTTCTCTAGTAGGTTCCTTGGTGGCTTCACCTAAAATATTTGTTATGGAAAAACCAACTTATTTTGCATTAGCAACATTATTCTTCAATTGTTTAAGTCTTTTACTTTTCCCCGTGTATCTATCTTAATTTACCAAACTCTATTTTTAAATAAATACTTGCACATACTTAAAATTTCACTTGGATATGGCCTTCCGGTCCACTTTCATAGATACAGGGATTCAACACAAATGCATAGATGTCTGCACAAACCAAGCGAACTTTCCAAACAATGGGAGTAAAACTGCTCTACCAGTAAACTATATGGGAACTCTCAGTCAAGAAGAATGTCTTTCTTTCAACTGCTCAACCTCTATCCAAGGGAACAAAAACAAAAAATCAACTTCTTCCATAGGATACAACCGTCTCTTCTCTTTACACAAACCACAACTCAAACTATAACAAGGAAGCGTAGGAGCTCTCACCAATATAAACTTCGACTGAACTTAATTATGCTCTTTCTTCATAGCAAAAGGGGGTTATTGGAGTAGTACTCAACAAAAATATCTCCAAACAAAATACATATGATTCAATCATACAACCACATGACTCATTCATATGATGAAAGGAACATAAAACCAAAAGACAAGAATAAAAAAGGCTCAGCTCTAATACCAATTAAAGTAGATTTAGGCACAATGGAAGTAATGTTCAGCTCATACAAACACACAGATATGAAGAACTACAACTCTATCACACTTCACAAACAAGTTGATACTATTGTGGGAAGGCAGGGGAGTGTTGCACAAAGTAGAAACAACACTTACACATCACTGCAAAACCAAATTGACACAGGTATAGGAGGAGTTTCAGGAAGAAAATAACAATTATACAGGAGTTTAACAAACTGCAAGCTCTTTCAGCACACTCTATTTTCAACAAACTCTCATATCTAACTTGCTAAATCAAAAGTAAACATTCTAATGTGAGTTTACAATTCATAAAATAGAGCATCACAAAAATACAAAGTAAAAACTCTGTTTCAACAATTGGGTTAATTTAACACTTCTACTGTCAATCATACACACTGAGAAAATTGTCATGCTACAACAAAATTAAAACTTAAATATTCAACCATGAGTTCACAAACTCATAATGTCATGGAGGAACATAGTAGCAAAATTACAGATATGAAACTTTATTTTCTATTCAACTTAGAATTCGTACTCCTCGCCACGCATCCAAATCATAATTACGTAGGTATATATACACCGTGAGATTAGTTGGTCTCATTAATTAGATTGACCTTTCACAAAATTGACTATTCAGAATTTAATGAATACTCGACCTCTCCAATTTTTGACAAGCTACAAGAACGGTGGACAACCCTTCATCTATATACTAAAATAAATGTTGCCCCTTTGAACATTTGATAAGTTGGAACATGTGAGTGGATTCCTATTCAAAAACCATTGTAATATTGTGCCCAAATAAGCATTCGATGAGCTAAGACAGAGGTTGTAACTACTTCTTCAAAAATCGATGTGGTGCGTTGCCCCTTTGAAACTTTGAAAGCATGACAAAATCAAAACGGAGTCGGGGTGGTTGACTTTTCAAGAATAAAATAAATTATAAATTAGGGCAGTGTTTCCCTTTCAGTTTTGGGGTGGCGAAGTAATTAACCGCTTTCAAGAGAGAAGTGCTAGTCAATAATGTATGGGCCATGCCCCTATATCCTTTGTTCATAATCCTATTCAAAGGTTTTGTACCCTATTCAATTTTTCTTGGTTCTACCATTGTGTTCTTCCTAGTTTCTATATAAAATAAGCCGAGTTTTAAAGCTCTAATTGGAAAAAACTCTGGCAAAAGTGACTTATGGGTATGGTCTATATTTTACAATTTATGGTTGATCAAGAAGTGTCTAATTTTTTTAGAAATTTTTTTATTATCAAAAATATATAAAATAATTGACATATATTGTCAAGATTTATGGATAACTGAAATGTATGGATAACACTCACAACACTTAAATTGTGGCCTGTCAATATTTACCAAATTAAGTAACTGCGCTAAAAATAAACCATCCTAGATCCAAATCCTAGCCTCTATCAATCACCGAGAGGGATCAAATCTCCCGAGTTGCAAACCTCTCTTCGAAAAGATCCTTGAGTGCAATACCTGAGAAGAGGTTTGCACCTCAGGAGATTTGATCACGCTCGGCACTTGATAGAGCCTAGGATTTGGATCTAGGCTGGTTTCAGCTGTGGGTGGTGACACAAAACTAGAGTTTGATCAGCATTGTAAGGAACAGGTTATGTTGAAAACACAGATACATTTATGAGGATTATCATAATGTAAGTAATAAGTATTAACGATTGAGTAAATTGTTAAACTTGAAAATAGAGACAATTCACCTAATTTTTTTTTCGATTCTCTTTTTGTTGATCTGCCTTTTGTTTTGTTTGTTCTTCTCCTTCTTCTGCTGTCATTTCGTCATTTTGTACATTTTGATTTATTTGTTGTTCTCCAAACTGATTTTTTTGTTCTTCCAATTGCTTCAACTTTCTCTCTCGATATGCTCTTTCCTGATCAATGTTTCGTTTTCTTTGTTCTTCTCGTTCTTCTGCTATCAATTCGCCTAACTTTTTTTTTCGATTTTATTTTTGTTGACATGCGTTTTGTTTTGTTCATTTTTCTTCTTCTTCTGCAGTCATTTCGTACATTTTGATTTATTTGTTGTTCTCCAACTTGATTTCTTTGTTCTTCCAACTGCTCCAACTTTCTCTCTCGATACACTGTTTGTCGATCAACGTTTCCTTTTCTTTGTTCCTCTCATTCTTCTGCTGGCAATTCTTCTAACTTTCTTTCTCGATATTCTTTTTGTCGATCTACATTTCATTTTCTTCTTTCTTTTCGTTCTTCTGCTGTCATTTCATCTAACTTCCTTTTTCAAAATTCTTTTTCTTTCTTATGCTTTTCTTTTCAAGTCTTCTTCTCGTTCTTTTGTTGTCATTTCGTAAGATTTTCTTCCTTGAGTTGTTTTACGACGTTCAGCGTTCTATATTTTTGGTTCTTCGCCAGTTTGTGTCATAGCATCTTTTGCATGCATATCTTCCATTTCTAGTTTAGACTCTATATAAAATATTCAAACATTAACATATACACTGAAATTTATGCATCAATGAAATTGACACTAAAAACTATGCATCGAGGAAATCTACACTAAAATCAATGCATCCATGGTATAACAGCTACACTGAAAAATATGCAATTAAAAAACTCCATACACTGAAATCTATGTGTCCATACATTGAAATCAATGCATCCACAGAATACCATCTACACAGAAAATATGCAATAGAAAAACCCCATACATTGAAATCTATGCGTCCACAGAATAACATCTACATTGAAAAATATGCAATAAAAAAAACCCATACATTGAAATCTATGCATCCATACATTGAAATCAATGCGTCCACAAAATAACATATACAGTGAAAAATATGCAATAAAAAGACCCCATACACCGAAATCTATGCAAGTATAGAATTCACTTTACATGATAATGAAATTCAATATATTTACGAAATTCTATATTTTAAATAAAGAAGTAGATGATCTAGGAGGATTGAACCTTGGACCTCATGCCCATTATCCTAACACCCTTACCACTATACCACATGTAGTTCTTATTATATATAGTAAAGAACTTATATACTTATATGTAAATATTAATATATATTTAAATTTAAATTAAATGTTAATTTAAATTTAAATATAATTTCATGCAGTTTAAAGAATAAAATAATTAACTTTCGAGGAAAGGTGTTTTTCAGGTTGTTTTATTTTATTAATGGTCGACATAATATATATTAAGTTTATTATTACATTTTATTACTTTGGCCAAACGTTACATGTTACATGCGTTACAAGATCTACTAAAAGAACTCCCTCATACTATTACTTTTATTAATGGCCGACATAATATATATTAAGTTTATTATTACATTTTATTACTTTTGTCAAACGTTACATGTTACATGCGTTACAAGATCTCTCTCATACTATTACTTTTTAAATTTTATTACTTTCTACGTTACATTTTACATCCATTACAAGATCTCCCTCATACTATTATTACTTTTATTAATGGCCGACATAATATATATTAAGTTTATTACCAACCTAGATCCAAATCCAAGGCTCTATCAAGCACCGGGAGGGATCAAATCTCCTGAGGTGCAAACCTCTCCTCGAAAAGCTCCTTGAGTGCAATACCTGAGAAGAGGTTTGCACCTCAGGATATTTGATCCTGCTCAGTGCTTGATAGAGCCTAGGATTTGGATCTAGGATGGTTTCAGTTGTGGGCGGTGACACAAAACTAGAGTTTGATCAGCATTGTAAGGAACAGGTTAAGCTGAAAACACAGATACATTTACGAGGATTATCATAATGTAAGTAATAAGTATTAAGGATTGAGTAAATTGTTAAAATGGAAAATAGAGAGAATTCACCTATTTTTTTTTTTCGATTATCTTTTTGTTGATCTGCATTTTGTTTTGTTTGCTCTTCTTCTTCTTCTGCTGTCATTTCGTCTTTCGTACATTTTGATGTATTTGTTGTTCTGCAAACTGGCTTTTTGTTTTTCCAATTGCTTCAACTTTCTATCTCGATATGCTCTTTGTCGATCAACGTTTCGTTTTCTTTATTCTTCTCGTTCTTCTGCTGTCAATTCGCTTAGCTTTTTTTTCGATTTTCTTTTTGTTGACATGCATTCTGTTTTGTTTGTTCTTCTCCTTCTTCTACTGTCATTTCATACATTTTGATTTATTTGTTGTTCTGCAACTTGATTTCTTTGTTCTTCCAACTACTTCAACTTTATCTCTCGATACACTCTTTGTCGATCAACCTTCCGTTTTCATTGTTCCTCTCATTCTTCTACTCGCAATTCGTTTAATTTTCTTTTTCGATATTCTTTTTGTCGATTTGCATTTCATTTTCTTCGTTCTTCTTGTTCTTCTACTGTCATTTCGTCTAACTTCCTTTTTCGAAATTATTTTTGTTGTTATGTTTTTCGTTTCAAGTCTTATTCTCGTTCTTTTGTTGTCATTTCTTAATATTTTCTTCCTTGAATGTTTTACAACATTCGGTGTTCTTCGCCAGTTTGTGTCATAGCATCTTTGGCATGTAGATCTTCCATTTCTAGTTTAGACTCTATATCAATAAATTCAAACATTAACATATACACTGAAATTCATGCATTGATGAAATCGACACTAAAATTTATGCATCTAGGAAATCTACACTAAAATCAATGCGTCCATGGTATAACAGCTACACTGAAAAATATGCAATAAAAAACCCTATACACTGAAATCTATGTGTCCATACACTGAAATCAAGGCGTCCACATAATAATATCTACATTGAAAAATATGCAATAAAAAAATCCCATACACTAAAATCTTTGTGTCCATATACTAAAATCAATGTGTCCACAGAATAACATCTACACTGAAAAATATGCAATGAAAAGACCCAATACATTGAAATCTATGCAAGTATAAAACTCACTTTACATGATAATGAAATTCAATATATTTACGAAATTCTACAGCCCAATATGGGAGAGATCTTGTAACGCATGTAACATGTAAGGTTTGTCGAAAGTAATAAAATGTAAAAAGTAATAGTATGAGGGAGATCTTGTAAGAGATGTAACATGTAACATTTGTAGAAAGTAATAAAATGTAAAAAGTAATACTATGAGGGCGATCTTGTAATGCATGTAACATGCATGTAACGTTTGTCGAAAGTAATAAATAAAATGTAAAAAGTAATAGTATGAGGGAGATTTTGTAACCGATGTAACATGTAAGTTTTCGTAAAAAGTAAGGTTTGTTCAAAGTAATAAAATGTAAAAAGTAATACCATGAGAAAGATATTGTAAGGCATGTAACATGTAACGTTTGACTAAAGTAATCAAATGTAATAATAAACTTAATATACTGAGCTAAAAATAATTTTTAAATGGGTTGTCCACCTAACTTTCTAAACCTTTGATGGCAGTGTGATAAAACTTCTGTTTCTGTTTCTAGATACACTGTCGTTAAAAGCATTGGTTTCTAACCATGGTTATAATGGAGCCGCCTTTCGTAATATTTTTTCTTTGGAGATGGCTAGGTCTAAATCTGCCGCTAAAAATTATTTTAAAGGACCATAAACAACCGCTTGAAAAGTTTACACTGCAGTAGTAATGTTCTTCTACAAATGCTTTATCCGCCTTTAATAGTTAAAATGTAGGAGTGATTCTGACGACCAAAATCAGTTGTCTATTAAATTTTAAACCATTTACGCACACAATTATCCCCGAAGTAGAGGTGCATAGTACATCTAAACAATTAGGCGCACAATTCCCAATTCTCTACTGAATGAATAAGCTAGATAGAATTGGCAAACACCAAACTTTTAAATACTTCTGCCAGTTAAACGCCAGCTCGGAATTGAAAATAAGAAATAAGATTAAGAAATAAGATTATTCGTGAGATGTTCAATAGTTGGTTGCGATGGTTAAGACATCCTTAAAGGGAGTAGAATACTTGGTGCTGAATGATGATTAAGATATCTTTAAACTGAATTTTTATTAGAATAAGAAATATGATCCCAAAAATGTACATAATTTTTTATTAACACATTTAATATAGAAAAAAATCTCACATAATCACTGCAATACAGGAAGCAGTGAATGTAAAGAAAGAGGGATGGTTGATGCATTCGGCCACAAAAATGAAATAATTAGAACCAGCGTTCAAGAACATAATCGTTAAATTTCAAAATAAGATACCTGCATTTCCAAAGATTCATAGGTAAATAAATAACACAATATGACTGTGTTCCATAATTTGTTGGACAATCCATCCATCTCCTTAACCTCGAAAACCTGAGGAGAAAATATTCTAAATTTTAGCCATTGCATTTTGAAGTTAATTTATATATTGCAAGATCAAATCGTAGCCATCCCTTTTATCGCATAATTGTACATCAAGTAAATATTAGCCTTTGGTACCAGCCAAAGAAAAATGTTGTTCTTAGTATTTCAACACAAACAGAAGAGGTCACATCTCTCCACCAAAAGAAAATCACGTTTTTCAACTTACCAGTAAGAGAATATATGTGCAATGGTCGATGAAATAAACTCCAATATTCATTGTAGATCATATACACAAGCAAATTCTAAATAACCCATAACTGGCCTCCGGCGACCATATTGATTCAGATTGACAATGTGTACATCACATCAGAATCATTTTGTAAGAAATGAAAGTATGAAATTCCATAAATGAAGTATAAATATACAGATAACATGAAGGCGTTCTTGTAGGATAAATGGGATAGGGTAAATGTTACAATAAAATCTGTTCATTGTCAATAATGGTAATTACATACACATTTATATTTTCATAGAATAGGTGTTTATATTTTAGAATTCATAGAATAGGTGTTTATATTTTAGAATTTGGGGTGAAGTAGAGGTATGTTTTTCCTAGGAGTATGTGGATGAGATAGCTCATAGTAGATGCATGGATAAAGAACAGTGCAGAAAACCAGTTTAACTAAGACAGTAGCTAAGTTATAAATACAAGGTGACTATAAGTACACAAAAAAACAATTAACAATTAACTAGTTCATGACCAATAACTGGTAATAGAAGTAAGCTCAACTCAGTATGTAAACTACTCTCATAATGTAGTATCTAGTAACTAGCAAACCCAAGTACATTTATTGAAATACAGCAAACTGGAGCTGTATCAGTAAGAGGAATCTGCTAGTAAGTTTAATCTTTTTCAAGACTTGAGTGACAGTCAGTCGAAGCCGGAAACCTTTATTTGAATTTCGAGATGAATGAAGTTGGCTACTGTTACTGCAGATTATATGGGCTAGGTCAAGAAAGCGTCTTGCAAGCTCAAGAAAACGTCTTGCAAGGTCAAGAAAAGCATGATATTGAGGCAGGCGGAAACGGAAAACGAGGATGAGAAACAACCACAAGAAACAGGGACCGGGATGGGGATAATATTACTCTATATACCAATATTGCCGCAGATCGAGTATGTAAAACAGACATTAGTGAATGAGGTGACTTGAGGAGAGTGACAGGGAGTTTACGTTAAAGAAAGCTCAGAGGGGATAGCGCCAAACTTTGATATTGTTATGGTCTCCATTAAAATTAATGGCTATGACCGGTGAACAACCTTCAGTGTTCTGATCATCCATTGTCTTGCGCTTTTTTGCACGGAGAGAGCAACCACGTGTTCTACAGCCTGTGTTTCTTCGCATATATCCAGCCACCATTGTTTGCAGATGAAATATAAAAGGACTAAATAGCAATTATGATGAACTATAATCAAATACAGGAAAACAAATCAACGTATGACAGCAGACAAGCCTGTAATTTCTTTTGTTCCAATCCTCTCTAGTTTCACTTGAAGTGACCACCGCCGTGCTGATCGACTACAAACTCGTTCAGTATCTACAGAGCACGAACTACTCCATTCATATAACGGCGGTTTGCAGAGGTCCGCCATTTTTAAATAGCCATTCATGGCCCGGCAGGCTAGGTTATCGCTTGTTTGTATAGGTTAGCCAGTTGTATCTTCAGTTCTGATGTCCTCTTAGAGTAAAGTATGATGTTAACAGGCAAGGAAAACGATTATAGCATTAAAAGAGACAGAGTGGAGGTCAGAATTATGAGATTTTAGTGAGGACAATTTATAGGCACAATTAATGAATACCTGAGATGTGGGACGGAGTGTTAAAGCACCTACAGCTTCACGAGCACATGTGAGGCTGTGACCCTCATATCCCGCCGAGACATAAGCCAGAGCTGCTGAGATTTGCAGCTGGGTCATGTGCTTATCTCCATCAACTTGGTACGGCCCTCATTCATATTGTCCCAACACAATAAGAAAAAATGCATAGTTACAATTTTGAGGTGTTAACCTAGTGGAAATAGCACCATTTATATTTTGTGGTGTTAACTAGATGACATGGCGGAAATAGTACCACTTATATTTTGTGGTGTTAACTTGGTGGAAATAGCACTACTTATATTTTGTACCGTTAAGGTGATGAAAATGGAGCTTTTAGTCAACAATATTATGTTAGCAAGTACCATAAACTGGTGCTAAGCCCTTATTTATTACAATGGAAATATCATCACTTATATTTTGTACTATTAAGGTGATGAAAATGGAGCTTTTAGTCATCAATATTATGTTGGCCACTACCATTAAACGGTGCTAAGCCCTTATTTATTACAAGGACGTGTATAAATATAATTTAATTATGAAGATTTATACCATAAACTCACCAACTTAACAAATAATTTCTCTTTTGGAGAGTTATGAACTCTATTTCTTCTTAAAAAAAAGTAACAAATAATTATTTTGTAAATAACTTAATTCAATTATTTAATATTTGTTTTATTTATTCAAATAAATGCTCAAGATTAATTTATGAAGCTTTGCACCAAATATCAACAAATCTAAATTATTTGTTTTATACTATTTAAATAAATAACTTCAAAAAAATTAATTTATGAGGCTTTGCACCAAATATCAACCAATCTAAATTATTTGTTTTATACTCTTTAAATAAATAAGTTCTCATGATTAATTAAAGATCATTTTTAATTTATTACTATTATGAAGTAGTAATACAGATTATTTGAATTGAATTTTGATTATCTAATTGAGAATATTTTTATTGATCTTATGAAATATATTGAGGAATATTATGTTTTGATCCCAAGGCATGGGTCTTAGATCTATGGACATGGTCAAGGGAGAAAACCTCTACCTTGGGGCTTAAAAGAAGGTTCTAGGAATCTAGGACTAGGAAAGAAACCTCAAAGGACACCACACATGTCTTCTTAAGAATCTCTATAGCCTCTATGTGTGAGCATGGACACTATTATAGTATTTTGATCACTATGGATCTAGGTGTAGTCGCCGTGGACTTGGATGAGAGAAGAATCCTAATCCTTAGTGTAAAGGAAGCTTCTAGGCATCTAGGTCCAAGAATGATGTATTGAAGTGACACAAATGACATTTTGAGAGCATCGTTGGCATTATAATAGGGGTAAAGGGGGATCTGGGAGGAAATCAACAAGGTATGAGTTTTGAGGGCATAAACATGATTAATGGAGGAAACATAGGCCTTGGGCCTTAAAGGAAATTTTTAGGCATATAGGATTAAAAAGTATGCCTCGAACCACCACATAGAACCCCTTAAGGGTATCTTTGGACTAATATTGAGCGCATTAGTATCATTAAGACATTTTGAAAACTATATATGGGTCCCAAGGCCCTTGACATGTTTGAGGGAGGAAACCTAGGCACTAGCCCCTAATAAAATATTTTGGGCATCCAAGGCAAAAGACAACACCTCACACAACTACCAATGACTTATTAGAGGTATTCTTGACACTTAAGTGAGGACATCAATGCCATTATGAGGTTTTGGATAGTATGTATGGGTATTAAGGATTTGTATAATGTCACAGAAGGAAACCTGGGACTTATTCCCTAAAGGAATATTTTGAACACACGCATCACCTCCTAGCAATATCCTTGACATTTGAGTGTTGATATAATTGACACTAGGTATGGGTCTTACACCTTTGCACATATTCGTGGAAGGACTCACAAGACTTATTCCCTAAAGGAAGGTTCTTGGCATTTGGGGCTAATAATGAAGACTCAAATAATCACATATGACTTTTCGAGGGTACCCTTGTCTTCCAAATGGGGATAGGCATCCCATCTGAATATTTTGAGCACTAGGTGGCCCTGAAAATGGTTGGGTAAAGAAACATAGTGATTGGATGAAAAAGGAATATACTAGGCATCCATGGACATGAATAACACCTTGAACCACCACACCGAGCCTCTTGATCAAGTTGTTGTTACCTATGCTTATGAAAATGGATGACATTATGAGTTTTTTTATACTACATATGACTCTCCAGCCTGAGACATGGTTGGGGTTGAAACGAGACATTATTCCCTAAAGAATATTTTAAGCATCCACATTTAGTAATGATGCCTTAATCCACTACACATGACCTCTTCACCATATATTTGGCCTCTGAGTGGGTATATTGGAAGTACTATGATGTTTAAGTGGTAGGCGTGGGTATGTTGGACCTATACGTGGTTAGGGTGAAAACCTATGCCTTAGCCCCTACATGAATATTAAAAGAATCCATGCCCAATAACGAAGCCTTGAACCAAGTCACATAACTCTCAACATGATATTTGGCCTCCAAGTATGGGTAACGAGTTTTAAATCATAGCGTATGTGTAATAGGGCCCTCAAAATGATCAAGGGAGGATAGGCCTTAGTCCCTAAAGGAATATTTCATGTATCCAAGTCCAAAAATGGCACCTCAAACTAACACTCATGAAGTCCCAATGAAGTCCTCTAACTCTAAGTTCGCATATTGGCACCATTTGAGTTTTTTGGAACTAGGTAATGGATTTGATGCCTTGAACATGGTAAAAAAATAAAATTTAGAAATATTGTCAAATTAATTGGCACCCAAGGCTTTTTCATCATTATGCTTCCACCATATCATTTCTTTTCCTTCCTCAATAATAATAATAATAATAATAATAATAATGCTTCTAAAATAAAAAAAGAATTTGAGCACATGTGAGTGATCATGTCCTTTTTTCATCGAAATCTAGATGAAGCTACATTTAATAAATGGTCCTTTCTAAATCGGGAAAAAAAAGGGTGTCATTCAACTTCTTGTTATCACTCAAGACTCTCGTGGGTTGCAACAGAAGGGATAATGACTTAACTATTTCAAACCAAGCTTTGATGGATGAAAACTAGAATTTACAACCATAGAGAGGGCTCTCTCTTTCACAATTCACTCAACACTTAGGATATTATTTGCAAAAGCTAGTTATAGGTAAAAGTGGTGGCTAGACCTTGAGATAATGACTTATAAGGATTTTTCAACTAGTTGGGGTTAAGGACAAGAGCACGATTGGGCATGGAGTCAAACTTTAGTGGATTTATAGTCACAAATGACCGATTCAGACCACAATTTAAGAGGCAGAGGCAAGGTAGATGAGGTTTTTTCAAGTCAAAGATATCAGCAGATGAAGGTAGAAAAGGAAACAAATTCCATCATAGAGCTAGAGAATTTATAAATGAATTCTAACCTGCAACTTCAAGAAGAAAGGGTGGAATACCTAGTCATATGCATCTGAAGCATAAATTTCAGATCATGTAGTCTTGATCTAGATATCGCAGAAGCAAACAATCAATGGAAATACAAATGAACAACACATGCACAAGAAATAACATACATGAAAACATTCATCACATGAATCTCTGCTCCAGAATCGAGTCTTCTCATGAATTGAAAGGTCGAGCTTGATACATAAGCAGATATTTTAATCTTCTGGAATCCAGAAACATCCAACCCTTTGGTTTAATTCAAAATATGCCTTTATAGGCTTATACCATATCAAACAACTTCTAACTAACTAACAATAGTATAGAACTGGAAACGATGAGGTCGTTCAAGACGAACTGCTCGAACCAACTACCTCTAAGACTATTAGACGCGCCTGTGGGATACTCTGTGCATTTTAAGCGTGCATCTAGACCCTGCAAACCACCTGTTTGTCTTTCGGATTGGGTCGTTTTAGGTTGATCTAGACAACTAACCAGGCTATGCTTCTCTTTGGCTTCCAAATCGACTCCCAATCGTGCAACTTCCCTGTGAAATTCTTCATTTACCATGACTGAAATTTATCTTGTTCTAATAGAAAATATTCGATCTGTAATGCCCAATCTCCAATGCGGGTTTCGGAAAGTCAGAAAATTGTTGTATAATTCTGCAGCAATTTGACTTTCGCAATCCACAATCCGCAATGAGGGACTCGGAACTCGGAAATTCAAACCTGCTTTCGACAAATCGTGCCTCCACAATACGCATTCCGCAATGCAGGTTTGTGAAAGAGTTCCACTGTCTTTTTTTTCCCATTTTTCTCATTACGGCTCGATCATTTGGCTTGATTCTTAGCCATTTTTGGGTTTTTTGACGCTTTATTTGGTGTAAGAGGTCGATGGGCATGCTTGGGGTTTTGGTATGGGGGTGCCCTTTCTTCCTTTGGAGGGAACATTGATAGAGGTGATAAAAAAAACTCCAACCGGGGATGCTATCCTCCCTGTGAGGTAGCAATAATAGTAGACCAGCTGCCTCTTTTTCCTTTTTCCTTTTTTTTTTAAAATAAAACTAAAAATGGTTAATTGAAACTCAACAAAAATGAATTTGTACAGTGCGGGTGGGTCAACCGGCTTGATTTTCACTGGAGATAGCTCTTCAAGAACCACCCATTGATGGGTTTGTTTCCCATTAGTTCTCCATCCTCATCCTGTAAGAAGAAAGCATTGTTTCCATGGTGATCGATGACTGTATAGGGCCACTGGCAGAGGTTATCATACTTTTGGGCTTGGTCTTATCTTCTAGCATCCCATGTCAACACTAGATCTCCCACTTGGAAATCATCAGCCTTGGTATTTATGTCAAAGGTCTTCTTAACCCTCTCTTGAGCTAGCATAGCTTCAGCATGTACTATGTCCCTGACCTCTTGTATCTCCACCAATTGGTTTGTTCTCCTTAACTCAGGGTTTGGATCTTCTTCCTACTCCTGTAGTATCCTCATTGCAAGACCTTTGAGGGAATCAAGAAATATCACCTCTGTTCCATATACCAATTTAAAAGGTGAAGTTCCAATGGACCTCTTGGAAGTGATCCTATCAACCCACATAGCAAAGGTCAGCTTGGTGTGCCAAGCCATTTTGTTTTCTTGCAACAACTTCTTGATGATCCTAACCAGAATTTTGTTTGATGAATCAACTAGTCCATTTCGCTGGGGGTAGTAAGCAATATAATGGCCCAATTTTATGTGGAATTTGTCATAGGATTTTACCATTTTATTGGATTTGAGGGCCTGAGCATTGTCAATGATTATTTTAACAAGGAAACCAAACATGGACATGATATTCTCTTCTATAAATTTGATGGTGACTATGTCTGTGGCTTTACTGGTTGGTATTGCCTCAATCCATTTAGTGAAATAATTAGTGGAAGTCAATATACACATGTGTTGTCCACAGGAGTTGGGGAAAATTTCACGAATGAAGTCAAGGCCCCACTGCTAGAAAGGGGATTCTACTGAGATTGGTTTCAAAGGAAAGGATACGAGCTTCCTCTTCCCTTCAAAGACTTTGAATTCATGGCAAGTAGCTATTTCCTTATATGCATCTTTGAACATGGCGGGCCAATAAAAACCTGCCCTGAGAATTTTGTTGATAGTGGCCTTCTAATAATGATGCCCCCGCAAACAGCTTTGTGAAATTCTTTCAAGGTCATTTTGGATTCATCCTCCACTATACACTTAGCACTTCCACCCTTTGGATCAGGTTGTGTCAATATATCCTTTACAACAACATTAGGAACATAAGAAACAACATGGGAGTGCATAACATAACCTCTGAAATCTTTCAAAGTTTTAATCATGGCATATGATTTCTTCTACATGATATTGTACTTGCGTTCAACATCTCTAAGAGCTCTACTAAAGAAATCTATGGGATGCTCATCTCCTTCCTGATTTTTCTGTAAAAGCACATCATCTATGGAATGCTTAAATGCAAAGGAAAACAAAAGAAACTATTTGTCAAATTTGGGACTGATTAGTATAGGTGCTTCAACAATTGCCCTTTTTATTTCTCCAAACGCTTGTTTGGCTTCAGTAGTTCACCTGATCTGAGTGTCCTTCTTAAGCATGTTTGTGATTGACCTCATGATCTCTGCAAAATTGGGGATGAACCTCCTCAATAAATTCATTGTTCATAGAAAGGATTGAACCTGTTTTTTACTTCCGGGGAGTTCAATTTTTTGTATTGTATCAACTATGTTTGGGTCAATTTTGATCCCATCTTTAGATATTATGTGACGTAGCATATTTCCTTCTTGCATGGAAAAGTTAGACCTTTTGGGGATCAAAGAGATTCCAAATTTTCTACACTTGGAAAACACCTAATGCAAATGTTTCAAATGCTCTGTATCAGACTTACAATACACAGTGATGTCATCCATGTATATGACAACAAATGTGTCTTTCTCTTCTGCAAAATCTATGTCCATAGCTCTTTGGAAGGTAATTCCTGCATTCAATAGACCAAAATGCATCTTTGCATACATGAAGGTACCCAAGGTGTGGTAAAGGTTGTCTTGTCTTGGTCTTATGGTTGTACCTTAATCTGATTGTACCATGAATATCCATCCAGCATGGACATTCTTGCTGCCCCTACAACCTTCTGTAAAATGTGGTCCATTTTGGGCAGGAGGTAGTTGTCCTTTAGGGACACTTTATTCATATTTCTAAAGTCAATACACAATCTAATTTCACCATTCTTCTTCCTCACTGGGACTATGTTGGATACCCACTTTGAAAACCTTAAGGAGACAATGATTTTGGCTTCATACAGTCTCTTCACCTCTTTTTCTATCAGTGGGAGCATCATAGAATTCATCCTTCTCAGTTTCATCCTGAATGGTTTCCCCTTGTCTTGACTAGTATGGTATGCTCGATGATGGTAGTGTCATATTATTTTAAGTCTTCATAGCACCATGCAAACACATTAGAAAAATTTCTCATTAAATCCACATAGTCATCTTTAGTTCACGGGGTTAAAGAATTTGACAATTTGACAATTTTGGGCTCTTCATCATTCCCAATGTTACAGTATTCCACTTCACTATGGTTTGGAGAAACCTTGTGATTTTTTGCCACATCATTTTCATCAATTTTTTTTTCCAATTGCACCAATCCTTTTGGTATATAATTGCTCTTTAGCTCTAGTATCTCTTTGTATCCCAAAGTGGTTAGGAGCTCTGGTGGGTCAAGTTCTCATTCATCACATGAATAGTTCTCTTGATCAATCTGGGTGTTGGAAAATTCCTCTATCATATCTAGGAATTTCTTGATTTGCTGATCATCTTCAAATATTTTCCAATGTTTGGTATTGTCTTGAATAGAGGGTCTATGCCTTATCTTGATAATGTAAGATTTGGTAGGATAAGTAGGGAGTTGAAATCTGCTAGCAGAGCTGGCCAAAATGTTTGCTATTGTATTCTTCTCTCTAGGGATGAAAGAAATATCATGCTCTCGGAAGAAATTTTCAAACATATCCCAAACAACGTTTTTGTAAGCTCTCATTTTGGGATTTTTCGTCTCATAATTTCCATTTACCTGTTGGATTATTAGCTCTGCATATCCATAAAATTTGATCTTTTTAGCTCTTATATCTTTCTGTGCATTCATACCCAACAATAGGGCTTCATATGCTGCCACGTTATTTGAACAGTCAAACATCAGTTTGAAGGTATGCAATCTGGTGCATTCACTTCATTCATCTAGAGGGATGATCCATACTCCTACCCCAGCTCCTTTATTCACAACTCCATCAAATATCATAACCCAGTGGTATTATTTTTGGTATGTGGCTGTAGCTTCCATTTCTAATTCTATTTTTTCATCACTGCCTTTCTCCATTTGCTAACCAATGCCTTTTTCCATTGGTTGACCACTGCCTTCTAGGTTTGTTGAGCTGTCAATGTAATGCATCACTTTCTCATTACTGGACCTATCATTTGTTTCAGGCAGATCAGTAATTTTCTCCATTTGCTGACCAATGTCTTTATCCATTGGCTGACCACTACCTTCTAGGTTTGTTGAACTATCAATGCATTATATCTCTTGCTCATTACTGGACCTATCATTTGTTTTGGGTAGATCAGTAATTTTCCCACCTTTTTCTTTTCTACCAAGGTCATAACAGAAAATTGAGGTACCTATATCAGTGTCTACAACAAAAATGGGGTTATTATTAGGCTTACGCTTACTGCTTACCATACAGGATAGTTTATGCTCCTTATATAGTACTCTGTTTTCCCCAAAAACAAGGATGGTAGCATAAGACATGTCCATTTGTAGAGTTCCCTTTAACTTTATTGCCCAAGACCTATATAATATCATTCCAAATTTAGGTGGAACGTCAGCCGTTACCACATCCATGATTACATTCTTCTGATTTATTTGAGTTAGTGAGACTACCATGTCTTTAATCAGCCCTGAACATTGGACTCTTCTAGAATCAAAGGAGAATATATATTTATAGGGCCTTGTGATTTCTAACCCCGGACTTTCCACTACTGAACTTGGCATGAGGTTATGTGAAGCTCCAGAATCTAACATAGCATTTTGTAAAATATGAGCATGTATGTTTAGACTAATATAGAAGGGAGGAACATCATCCTCTAGAGCAATTTCAACATGGGGAACAAACATAAGAGTGGGTTTGTCATCATGAAAATTGAGAGTATCAGGTTGCTTTCCTTCTTCTCCATTCACTACTTTCAAAATATGATCTTTGTACTCTGATTTTTTGACCAACTCATTTAAAGGAATTGAGATTTTAATCTTAGATATTTCATTCTCTAAACTGAAAGCATAATGGATATTTTCTATGGTCTTTATATTGCCTTCATCTCTCCCTTCTGGGCCCTTTTTAGGAGATTCTTCCCCCTTCTCAGGTTCGTTGTCAGATGTTACATTTTTTTGGGTCACCCTTCCTATAAGTTTCTTTTCTTTGTGGATGGGAAGAAGATGGCTCAGCAATATCCTTTCCCTTCTCTACTATTACCTTCCTACCTCTCAAATTATGCTACCTCTTAAATTCATAGATTCATTTTGGAAGCCTCTTTGGTATTGATAAGATTGTGATTCTTCTTAGCTACTATCTAACTGCAGGGAGGATTGGTCATGTTCCTCTTTAGTTAAATAGAACTGGGGTTGTAGTTCATCCAAGAGGTGTATTTGATCATCAGGGACAATAGGAGGAGTAACCCGGACTTGGGTATTTTTGCTAGCAGCTTTAGTGAAAAGAAATAAATCACTACTTTCTTCTTTAGCTTGTAAATTTTCCCACAAACCACTCAAACAATGTATTTGGAATTTTCTTTGTTCAAATGGGATCTTCTTTAGATTTGATTCATATTTAGACCTAAATGAGGACTCTTCAGTTTTTAAATCCCAAGAGACAATCTCTATGTCCTGTGCCTCTTCTTTAGGTAGAGAAAAAGACCTAGTTAATGGGGAAATACCTATTTGTTCTTTCTTTTCTTTCCTGACAATCTTCTCAGAATATGATACAAACTTTGCTAGTTCCGGATCTGGTTGACTTCTCGTAGGTATTATTTTGGAAGCCAGAATTATTCTAAGAAATTCGACAATCTAAAAGTTGGAGTCGCCAGGGAAAATGTTACAACCTTGAAATTTCGGATCCTTTGTTTTCCCCTAGGGATCTGATTTGTTGCTTTGAAATTCTTGTTTATGGGAAAGAAATACTTTGAATTCCCTAGTATGGTCACCAGAATGTTATCACTCAAGATTCTCTTGGGTTGCAGCAGCAGGGATTATTAGGTAAATGTTTCAAACCAAGCTTTGATGGATGGAAACTAGCCTTTCCAACCACAGAGAGGGATCTCTCTTTCACAATTCACTCAACACTTAGTATATTCTTTGCACAAGCTGCTTATAGGTAAAAGTGGTGGCTAGACCTTCAAATAATCAATTATAGGGATTTTTCAGCTGGTTGGGGTTAAGGACAAGAGAACCATTGGGAATGGAGTCAAACTTCAGTGGATTTATAGCCACAAATGACTGATTTAGACCACAATTTAAGAGGCGGAGGCAAGGTAGATGAGGCTTTTTCAAGTCAAATATATCAGTAGATGAAGGAAGAAAAGGAAACAAATTCCATCATAGAGATAGAGCATTTATAAATTAATTATAACCTTCAACTTCAAGAAGGAAGGGTGGAATACCTATTCATATGCATATGAAGCATAAAATATGAATTTAAGACCATGTAGTCTTGATCTAGATACTGCATAAGCAAAAAATCAATGGAAATATAGATGAAGAACACATGCACAAGAATTAACAGACATCAAAACACTCATCATAGGAATCTCTACTCCAGAATTGGGTCTTCTCATGAATTGAAAGGTCGATCTTGATACATACTCAGAGATTTTAATCTATTGGAATACAGAAACATCCAACGCTTTGGTTTAATTTAGAATCCTCCTTTATAGGCTTACAACATATCAAAAAACTTCTAACTAACTGAAAACACTCTAGAACTGGAAATGATGAATCCATTCTGGCCGAACTACTCGAACCAACTTCCTCTAATTCTATTAGACGCGCCTGTGGGAAACTCTATACACTGTCAGTGCGCATTTAGACCCTGGAAACCACCTGTTTTTCCTTCGGATTGGGTCGTTTTAGGTTGATTTGGACAACTAACCAGGATATGATTCTCTTTGGCTTCCAAATCAGCTCCCAATTGTTCCATTTTGCCTATGAAATTCTTCATTTCCTGTGGCCAAAATTTACCATGTTGTGCTAAACAATATTCGATATGCAATTCCCAATCCGCAATCCACAATCAACAATGCGGGTTTCAGAAAGTCAGAAAACTGTCGTATAATTCTGCAACAATTTGACTTTCGCAATCTGTAATGCGGGACTCGGGGCTCGGAAAGTCGAAACTGCTTCTTTGGAGAAATCGCACCTCCGCAATCCGTATTCCGCAATGCATGCTTCGGGACTCAGAACGTCATCACACAACCTCGCATAAATCACCTCCACAATCGGAATTTCGCAATGTGGGTTGCGGAAATCATAAACTTGAATCCGCGCCCTAGAAAATTTATGCCTCCGCAATCCGCATTGCACAATACAAGTTTTGGAAATCAGAAACTTGAATCTGTGCCCTCGAAAACATTATGACTCCGCAATTTGTATTCCACAATGCGGGTTGCGGAAATCGAAAACCCAACACTACACTCTTAAAAAAATACCATTCTGACTTCCGCAATCCACATTGTGAGTGTGGAAATTTGGGAAAGCAGAAAAGCAGGAAATAGCTTGATCGGACGCATTTCAGATCATGCCCAAGCCGTTGATCTGACCCTTCTCTTTCAATATTAAGCATTCGACCTCTGTAGATTGCAGAAGAGTTCCACTGTATTGTTTTTCCCATTTTTCTCATTGCAGCTTGATCATTTGGCTTGATACTTAGCCATTTCTGGGTTTTCTGACTCTTTCTTTGGTGTAAGAGGTCGATGGGCATGCTTGGGGTTTTAGTAGGGATTTTCCCATTCTTCCTTGAGTGGGGGCATTGATAAAGGTGATAACACTCCTATTAGGGATTAATGTTTAAATATGTTTTTCTATGCTCAATTTGAAAGCTTCAATAAGACAGGTATTGCAATGTGGTTCATGGAACATTACTTGTTCTCTAGATTATGTTAAATCATGGAGGGAATATTTTAATCCAAAATATTGAGAATAGGCCCACCACCCTTTTTCATTAAAGGTCTTGTCTCTTTCAGTGGACCTACCTCCTTTGTAGATTTGTTTTCCAATAGGTTTGGAAAAGTGTTGATCCCAAATAGTCCATGCTATTTATTCTAAGATAGTCGTAGGTTGTGTGTAGAAGTTGGTAAGAAGAACACATTACATCCTTTCATTTTACTTATGATGATGGATGGGGTTTTTCAACAGAAAGTGAACTACCTAAATTTTCCCAAATCTTGTTTTAGTGATCAATCTCGGGACAACCTTATCCATTACTCCCCACACCAAAACCACCCTTGACAGTTTCACAAGGTATATATGATACAAAATGAACCACCTAAGCAAAAAAGGATGGGGTGTCAACTAGCTCAAGCCATTTGACCAATGTGACTCATACATAGACCCAAGATGGTGAATGTGTTTCTCGTTCATCACAGGGATTGGGAAGCAATACTAATATGGGGGTATCTTAGGATCCTTCCAAGAGTAGTAGGTTTCTTGTTTCATATCCAATTCAGGATTATGACATAGGGCCAATTAATAGCGCGTGGGGTAAGAGCACTCTATCAGGTTAGGTCGTAGGTGTCAATTTCTAGGACTATGTTACATATACCAATGAAGGTTGGTATGTCAAGTATAACAAGAGGAAGGGGGATTCATATCCAACTCCCATGGGAAATATTAGTAGAGAGACCAGTCCAACCACTCAAGTAAAATTGTTCAAAGAATATGTGTCCCTTTTCCTACAAAAAGGGAATATCCTCCTTGGGTAAGGTAGCATTGAGCAATATAATAAATACTCTCACAAACCATCTACTATTTGAATGAAGATTTATCTTCTTTCTTGAAATGTGGCAAGGATGACAATCTTAGGAAGGAAGCAACTTGTATAGGGAGTTTTACAAAAGGCTAATCCTGATGTGGTATTTCTCCAGTAGGTGAAGTTTGATGATTTTGAGATTCAAAATAGTATGAGCAATGTGTGGAACGGTCCCTTTTGGACCTTAATTAACATTCAAAAGGTGGGGGGGGAATTGTGATTTTTCTATCCCTTCCATATATAATTTTTTTACATCGTATGGTTGTGATCAGATAACCAATGCATATGTGTTTATCTTCTCATATAGGAGAGAGTGCTTAGAATTTGTTTGGTTTATGTTCCCAACATCATTTTTTTTACAACCTAGCATTGGGTTTGAATGTATTCCTATTTTCCATGTGCAAAATGGATAGTGGGTGGTGACTTTAACAAGGTGGAATGGGTTTGCGATCACGGAAGCATCTCAAGTTCAATGTGGTGTGGTGCATGGAAGCATGCATTTCTGAGTTGTAAGTCTATCCTTCAACTCTTTGATCATAATTGGAAAGGAAAAATGCTGGACTATAGAGGCTAGTTCACTTGGTGTAATTTTCATTAATGGAAGGAGAAGGTTCACGTGAGACTTAATAGGGTATATGGACATATGTAGGATATTTCAATTTTTGGAAGGCTATGAGTTGTTGATGTGTTGATGGAGACAACTATTTCATATCATCTATCAATTAAAACTTCCATTTGAGTGGCTCGTGTGATTGACTCAAAGGCTTCTTCCATGTTCAAACTAATTTTTTCTCATTTGGATTCCCCTAATTTCCTTGATCTGATTGATTATGCATGGAACCTTGTTCCTCATCTTATTGGAGATAGGGGAAGGATGTTTCCATTTTGAGGATTTCCAAATTCATGTGCGACTAGGGTTTTATTATTTCTTGAAAGCATAGCGAAAAGATTTAAGACGATAGGGAGAAGTCAGAATAGGTTCATAGCCTCCTTAAGCAGGACCTACAAATTTTTTTCTTTTAGCGGGATGGAATGCACATGGAATTTGTGGTGAATAAGGAGGAGGAGTATATAGCTAGAGGTGCAAGGGTCCATGCCAAGTTAATTGGATTCAGGATGGAGATGAGGGATGGAAGTTATTCTTCAAATTTCTAATGAAAAAAATTGTTGTTGAAAAAGTACTTATCCTTGAAACTGAGCATGTTTCACTTGAGGAAGATCCCTCTAAGATCCAAGGTATGTTTGGTGATCATTTTCAGAACATTGTTTCTCCTTATCTAGTGATAGAGGCCATGGTTTCTACTAGGAATTCTTGTCATAGGGTGGTTCCAAACAAGGTATATATTGTATCAAATAACATATTACCCAATAGATTGATTGCATCATAGGGAGTGGTAGGTGATACATTTCCCTAGATATCCTTGCTTGTAATGGAGGTAGTGGTCTAAGATCATGTGGATGGAAGAGTGAAGAGTTGCTTGATACTAAAACTATACAGAGAAAATAATACACAACCCTTTATCTTCTTCTCAATTTTGTATATATATAAAACGCCAATTCATCGTAGTTGCTTGAAAAATAGGAAATAAAGTTCATTAACCCAAAATCTCAACAAGCAAACTACTCATGATCTCCTCTTTTACTTTTAGAATGGTTTATACCAGATTGTTTGGATTTTCTGATGTTTTAGAATACTTTTCTTATTTCCTTTTAACAACAACAAATTTATATCTATTAACCTTTGTTTGCATGCAAGGACAATATTCCAAAGTTAAAATAAAACTTTTAGTATTTTAGCAAACCATGGAAAATGCTAGGTATACCTAATAGGTACAACTAGGTTTGGAGGGGTAAAATTTAGCATATGGAATCAAGGTTTAGAAATTAAAGCTTGGTAAGAATGATCACTAAACCAAGCAATTTGAATTAGGGTTTTCGAAAACAATTGTAGGGTTTGGGAATGAGGCAATTTTACAACCTCATGCATATGGAAACTTCCAGCAATATGCCACATGTCACACTAGGATAACCGACCACTTTCTTGTTACTTCTCTTGATTCATCACTCTTTTACAACCAAGACCTTGAAGTACACCATCACTTCTTTCTGAGAACCATACCATTCAACTTATACCTACCACACATAGAAATTGCTAATTATAGATGTTCCCAAAAAACAATCTTCTTGAAAAAGTAAAAAAGTAGGAAAGACTAATTTTGAAGGAAGGAACATCAATCTATCTTCTTGCAAAAAAGAATAAAAAAATAGAAAAAGTGAAAATGGTCTCACTGGAATAAGTCTTTTAGAATAAACATGAATGTACGAATATCAATGTCACATGGGTGCCCCGTAGATCTTAGCTTCCAAGAAATGAAACAAGTACAAACGGTAGTTTTAGACATTTTTTTTTCTTTGGAAAGAATTTTGATCAATGTGTATATCGGGACCAACATACAATGTAACTAGCCGTATGGAACCTCACTATACATTAACCCTTCATTATTGCAAATACAACTAGGGGTAAACATGACTTAACATGGTTGACAAAGGAACCAAATCATCAACTCGTAAAGAAATATTCTAGGAATCTATGTCCAAACATGACACCTAAACCATCACACATGATATCTTGAAGTTATTATTCACCTACAAGTAGGGATATTTGTGCCATTATAACGGCTTATAATTAGGTATGGGTCTGTTATGGTAGGAAAATCAGGGAATCCAAGGCTATAAATGATGACTCAAAGCACCAAACATGATCTATCAATAGTATCCATGATCTTTGATTGGGGATATCGAAGCTATTAAAAAGTTGTCATAACTAGGTATGGGTCTCGAGGATATGCACATGGTTTAGGGAGGACTCTTATAGTTGTAATAATTTCATGGGATCATAAAAAAAGGAAAATAAAATACCATAAAATACAAGTAGATATTCTTTACATTTTCCTCGCAGATAACATTGCAGGAAATGTAACAACGAACAACTGAAAATTTTTAGTCTAAGATGATATTTGCAATAGAAATCTCCATCTACATCCCTTAGGGTGTAGACCAGTTGGCGATAGGGTGCATGGTTAAGGCACTCCTTGTGATATCACGGGCTCAAACCTTGAATAACCTATGTACCCATGTAGAGGTAGTGTGGGTGCACCTGGGAGTATAGTGGTAGTGGACAGAAATCGACCCATGTCAAATGAGTTTGAGCACTGCACCAATTGTTGATTCCTCAATAAACCAATATATATATATATAAATCTCCATCCACACTCTTAAGGATATGTTATAAGGGAGTTCTATTAGAAAACCTCAATAGTATAGTAATTTGATGACTAACATTCAAAATGGAAAATGAATAAATTTAAGGTAAGGTCATCACAGAGTCTATAGAGAAATGGAATAATGTTTTTTTGTTCATAGTGGTTGTAGAGGAGGAGTAAACATAAACCATAGGTATCACCATTCCTTGAACACAAGTTATCGTAGCTAGATAGTCCATGTAAATCCTTTAATTACAAACTAAAAAAGAGGGGACTCTCATTATTTGATTTTAGTGACACATCATTAATAAATCCATGGTGAATTCCATGGAGGTCTTCCATTTTATTATATTTACAAGTACATTGAATCAATTCTAAATGATGATACTTGTATGAAATGCTCATGAGACCATCGAGATGCATATTTAGGCAACACACTTTACCCGATATTGTTATCTTACATAAGCATGTTAGGAATGCACGCTTCAATTGACCAATGACCCATTTTCATGCTTACAACTTTACGATAAGAGTACAATGAACAACTCTTTTAGGATTTAAGGGCGGGCACACAAACATGCTCCCCAAATCCATTGCAACGGGGCCATGTTAGCGGGGATAAAACATATGCACCCACGTAGCTAAGGAAGCGCACATGCACCATTAGGTTCGGTACCAAACCAAGGCGTGTGCGCGTTTTTAGAGCGCACGTGCACGTGTTAAGGAAAAAATAGGGCAGAATGCGTTCTATTTCCTTCCAATCAGTCGAGCCTCACTCACCCAATGCGTATGCGGATCAAGAGACCACTACACTCACCTATTTCACTCAAAAAATCCCTCAATCCATCCTCCAAGTGATCATCAATTGCATTGGATAGGTAAGATCATTGTTTTTTGTCATTTTATTGATTTTTCTTTTATTTATTAAATTTTTAATAATTCCCAAATTAGTAGAATAATAGAGAATTTTTCAATCGCAGAGTCCAAACCCATACAATGAATGAAAAAAATGTTAACATGGAGTCCGGTGGAACACAAGAAAACAAAAATCTTGGAACCAATGAAAACCCTCAACAAAATCAAAATGCCCAAGAAAATCAAAACCCCCAACAAAATTTCAACCAAGACAACTTGAACTATTACGTAAATGAAATGAGTGTGCACACTTGAGAAATAAGAAAAACAGGGGAATTGTGTCGAGTTTCCCTTTCCACCTCAATCGAGAGCTCAGTTCACTCCCTCATCCATGCACATCTCCAATTGACTGACATGACCGAATATAGAGCTAGGATGCAGGAGTATTATTCCACAAGAATTCCGAACGAGGCAATAGAAGCATTGAATATTACAAAGGTCCAATTATAGAGTATGTTCACCGATCCGAGAAGACAAAAACCATTGGACAGTATAAATCCATGTGTCTGCATCGATTGGTGTCATATCCAAACATGGAGGGACAATTGGATGCATAGGTGGTTCATGGTTTAGGATAAACCTCCCTGCAATAATAGGTAGGTTCCACAGTACTTCCTTCGACAATTGTGGGATGATTTTGCACTTGGTTTACATGTCAAATATTTTGACATAACCAAGTTTCAGGGTGTTGGGATTGGCTCTACCCAAGATCGACCTGTTGCCACGAGTAACCCACTAAGAGGGCCACCAACTGCTAGGCACGAGCCCAAACACTCTTCCCAACCACCTCAGTTACCCCATAAACTTGATCAGATCGAGGGGGTAATGAGGAGTGTTTCACGTGGACTCCTTAGACACACCGCCTTTGTAGCAGCAACTATAGTGGAGAGACAGGTTGACCCTAATAGAGACTCAGGTGAAGAGCTTTCACGGCAGAGTCATGATAGACCTGTGACTGGTGGTAGCCATTTTGGGCCTTCTAGTTTGATGGGGACAGTGCCACATATTTGTCCCCATTGTGAGCACACTTTCCTTGGCCTGATCGAGGGCTGCTATATGGAATAGGTTAGCATTTTTTTAATGTGTTTTCGATCATCACTTGATAATTTGTATAGTAATTTTAAAGTATTTTTTTTAATTAAACTATTATTTCAATGTACAGATATTTAGAGATGAGACATCGTCATGGGAGAATGTAGGATCTCCCAACCTAGATGCATCAATGGCAGCTACAACTGAAATTGCGGCACCTCACACAGAGGTATTTTCAGTAGCTGACACAATATTGGTATTACTTATGGCATTTCTATTATTTATATGTGTTCATATTTATGACATACACGATGATAGTTCGTACAATATTTTTGAATATTTTGATTACCTAAATAATTAATTGTTTAATATGTTCATAATGTGCATGCATTTTGGTGTCCATAGGTATTCCCAGACTATGATGACTAGCCATCTCTGCCAGGGATCGACAGGTCACCATATACATGGGTACAATGTGTAGTTAAAAGTACGCTTTTAATTTGAATTTTTATGACTTACTATGGTTTAATTTGATTTTTTTTCTACTAAAATATGATATTACAAATGTATATGCAAGTGCCACCAACAGCTACAGGTGACACTATTCCAAGTCTCCACTTTAGTTCCATGTTTCCACCCTCTCCCATGAGTTGCCTCCATCACTTCCATCCAGACCCTTCCCTCCGTCCACCTCCTCCCTTCCATCCATCCTCCCCTCTCTGTCCATACCCCCCCCTCCGTCCATCTTCCCCCCTCCATCCATCCTTCCCCATTCATCCATGCCTTCCCATCTATACATCCTCCCCCATTTATCCACGCACCCCCATCTATCAATCCTCCCACATTCGTCCACGCCCTCCCTTCCATTCAGCTTCCCCCCTTCGTCCACAAACTTCCTTGTATCCATCCTCCTCTCTCTATCTAGGAATTCCCTCCCATTCACCATCCCTCAACATCCCCCCTATCCCTTTTGGGTCGATACCCCCGATCGCAAAAATGGTATGGGTTCATCGTCCACAATGTCCTCCTACACCCCATACCACCATGTCCTCTTCCACCATGTCTTCTTCAGTTCCTGCCACTATTGTGGAAATTACTCTTCCAAGATCCGTCGATGTATCGACAGTGGTTGCACCAGTAGTTTCTACACCTACATCTGCGCCCCCCACCCCCATGAATGCATTGGAGCAGGTTATCGAGCCAAATGCTCCACCTGCTATCATTGAATCCCAGTCATGTCCATTGTCGGAGGTGTCCACGGTGAGAATCAAGTTTATTTATGAAAATATTTTGATGCATGAATGAAAATTAATTTAAGCAATTATTATTTTTCAGTGAAATGATTGTCGTAAATGTTGTAAGTTGGAATTGCTGAGATTCTTAGTAGATCTAGGACACTTGCCTCACGTCTCCCACTTGCATCAGCAGTGAGCTATTTAAGATTTGAATTCTATATTCATTTTATAAATGTGGTAAATGTTACAAATTCTTGAAAAATGATGGTATCTTATATCATTTGTTTCATATCCTGGAGAGACGGTTTACTCCTAGACGGAAGAAGGCGTGAGATACTAGTAGCTCCAAGAAGAGGACAATCGATTTCAGAGATGCACCTTGGAGTGACGGGGGTGGGCACAATGCTTGACATGCCATGTTATATACATTAGCCACGATGTGGCACTTTTGTGCACCAGTTGCCTTGTACTTGGTATCTACGACACGAGTTGCCATGTATTTTGGATCTACGGTACGAGTTGTTGGATTTTGTATAAGGAACGAGTTGCCATCATATGTACATTGGGAACCATGTTCCACTATTTTCCATAAAATTTAAATGTTTGGACGCGTTTTGTAGTCTTGATGTACATGGATTTCTAGCTATGTGATTTATATCCATGTTGTCTATATTTGTATCTTGTTGTCTCATGTTGTGTGTAGTTTCCTAATAAACAACATCATTCTTTAAAACAAATGGTTGAGTTTGAATGGCTTTTGATATGATTTCCTTCGTTTAGGTTTAAGTGTGAATTTAGATTTAGAATTGACACAATGAATATTATTTCAATTGGTTTATATTATGAAATGTATTTTGATCATAAAATGTCATTTTAATAAGATCCAAGTAGTTTGTATACATCACAATGTGTAATGTCCCTCAAAATACACCCTAATTTTTTTTTTCCTTAAGGGTATTCATATTGTTGTAAACTCACGAGTTGACTTAAATTAATTCAATCCGTGCAAAGTTGTGATGTCTCTTCTTGTTTTCATTCTGGTAATTTGTTTTACATCAAAAGGCTACCATTTAGTCATCATGCTAAGGCTTACCTTTAGATTCCTTACTACAGGTTTCTTATTTATCACGTAGCCAATTTGCCGAAGGACTGTTGTTACCCATCTTAAGTATATAACCTCACAATCTAATTTAGTCTTTATGTAGAGATCATAATTAAAGTCTTAGCACATGATTTGTCATTTCTTATTTACTACCATTCTAAGTTTAAGGACTTCCATTTACCACCTATGAATTAGAATATCCTATTCAATTCATTTTTATCCAACAATATATAATGTTTATATGTATTTTCTTTCCAACATTAATGACTACCTCTAATCATCTATATATATAATTTTCATACACCAAGAAAAAACAACTGCCTTTCTTCTTTGGGAATCATCTTTATACCTTGAAAAATATTAACATCTAATTATGTCCCTAATTACCTATCTTCACAATTACCATAAATGAATACCTTTGATTTGTAAATTCATATATATATATATATATTCATAAAATACCAACACTATTTAAACATACTAAATTTCTTTTGTTCAAAAGTCCTAAATCATTTCAATTTCACAACGTAGATATTAATTAATTAAATAAATTAATATGTTTAAATCTAATTCTTTTTGAAGTAATAAAGTACATCCATTCTAGGTTTATTCTTACCCGTCTTTACAAACTTAATTTTACTTTAAATTACTATACACAAAAGGAAAACTAACCCGTCTCTACAAACCTAATTTTACTTTAAATTATTATACAGAAAAGTGAGACTAACCGGTCTTTACAAACTTAATTTTACTTTAAATTACTATACACAAAACTGAGACTTAATTACTTGCATATATATAAGCCTTAACCTTAAACTACCGTATAAAATATTCCATTTATATTCACAAGGATGTTTTAACTATTTATAAATCTCCAATCCTCAAGACCTAAACTATTCCCAAAACACTATTTTTATTCAAATATTTATATCACTTTAATAATATACCTCATGTAATTATCATACGACTTTAGCAACTGTTATTTCATACCAACCCCACCCAATATATCTATATAAGTATTCTGATGCTACACTCAAAGCGTAACACATAATCCATTCAAACTAGGCGTTTATCAAAATTTATTATATATATCTGTTTGTATCATAGATATCTACATATGCTCTACGAAGAGAAACTATGAGGCAGCTCCACTTTTCAGCTCAATAAAGAATGACTCGACTTAGCCTAATTTTAGCATTGGCTGCGTGTTAAGGTAGTAGTTGCTGCGTATAACAAACAGTCAGCAAGCTGACTCGTATCCAACCGATCACCCACGCGCAGATAAAGTGGGGGTTTTGTGGAGACCACTCCGGGTTACGTTTATCTCTATTAATAGGTAAGGGCCATATATGCTCAATACCCTGATACCAAAATGATATATAAATGGTCTCCTTTCTAACGTAATTACTATATCAAGGTTTTGTAACTCTACAGGATGCTTTATATATATATATATATTCCATGAACCCAAGAAAAGAAAAGGGCAAAATTAAATATACTCCATTGTCCCTAAATTGAAACGTTCAACTAAATTAATTTAGAAATGTATAATTATGTTTGCAAAATATAAGTTTATAGTCGTAACCCGACTATATTTTCTGCTCGTAAGGAACTTCATCCCGGAACACTACTGTGATAAAATTTGAGGGTAGTTATTAATCTACTGCCAACGTAGAGATGGCTGTCTAAGGAAGAAAAAAATGGAGAAATGAATCTGGACCGGATTTTAAGACATAAATAGTGCACTTAAACCAAGTTGAAGTCATTAGATGAATTAACTAGCATATTTATCAGGTTAAAACGTTGATACAATGGTTTGATTCAAGATTAGCGACAGAGATCAATTTAAACATTTTAAGTGCAGTTTCAAAAGCTGATGGTCTGTGATTCTGGGTACGCTCACGCCCTCTATAAACATTCTATAACTATAAATTACCCAATCCACGAGCCTGGTTGTGCCCTCAATGGATCCAAACGAAAAATCCTCATATAAATTAAATAAAATTGGGAGAGTGACTTTCTCATAAGCAGACCGTATAAGACATGCATGATTACTAAATAAAGACAAACCTGAAAGATCCGTTCTCCAGAGGTTGCTGTTCGCATTTAGATTTATGTTGCCTTTAGTGGAGAAGCACGCGCCCTTCCCTAACCATTCCCATGAACGGTCTTGGGTCTGTCTTTCGAGAGGTCGTCCTATTTGAACTCTGCCCAAGAAAATCAATAAAAACTTCTTTGCACTTAAAACCCTGCTGCTCAGGTTACAAAATCGATCCCTCTCTTGTATCCAGTAAGTAACACGGGATGGCCATTCCTGGTCAGTTAAGGCAGTTATACACGACGCAATAAAAACATACAGCCATCAATAGGATCTTGAGATGAGGTTGCTAGGTTGGACCGACTGAATAAGCCTGGAAAGAACACATACATTACCCGAATTCATTCCCATGAATAAAAATGGAACACGGTTCGATGTGGATGCAAAGGGCATCATCACAGTCTAAAACAATAGGACAGAAAAAGATCTGAATGCCCAGAACGTCATCACATGAAACTATAGGGGCAACGATCGATCTGAATACTCAGCAGAAAATGAATAATCTAAGAATTGATTTTTGGGTGGAACACATTCATTATCAATCAATTCTTGAAACGATACAGAGTTGGAAAACTTATGATTTAAAACTCCAATTAATACAACTCGAAGATTTAGGATAATACACATATACTTTATTCATTCCTTTAAAACAGAAACCTAAATACTTTTCTTTAGACATCCCATAACTCTAATGTAAACTAAACATTATTTGCATAATAAAACCACAATATTCTGCTCAAAATTAAATAACAAGATGCACTTATCTTCTTATTAACTTTTCTCTCTTCCTTGCCTTCGAAAACGAAGGAGAAGAAGACCAGTCCCCCCTACGAACACAATAGTGTCCTCTTTATTACCCATTTTAGATTTTGGACTAACATGATAAGTTCTTGTTAGAACTCCACTTAATTAACTTTAATTAATTTTAACCGATCCATTTACTCAATAAATCTTTAGTTTAATCAGTTAACTCATAGACCACTGAGTTGATCTTTAACTTGACTCGTTTAGCTAATTAACTAAGAGTTAATATTTATCTAACTAGTTATCTTAACTTTAACTTTAACTTAATCACTTAAGTAAAAGTTAATATTTATTTAACTTAGTTAACTTAGATTTAACTATAACTTTAACTCATCCACAATAACATTTTAAACCATTCTTTATAAATACTGTATGTTTTCTTGGTATACTAAATCATTTTATCTTTTATTTCTAATTTATAATTAGAAAAATATTAGTCATTTTCTACTTAGGAATTTTAACAAAACCATTTGTCGAGGACAATGTACTAATGTCATTTAGGCTAACTTCTTGTTTTTACTTAATGGTACTCAGTATGTTTTAGCTTTATGTAAATAGTTATGCCAAGGTAGATTATTACTACCTTCGAGTGATTAGAAGTTTCCCCGATGGCCTTATCTAGGACTAATTATTAACATACTTTTAAACTTAAGTGTTTGCTTGGTGGACATTACAGTTCATTTTTAAGTGTTCACGACATTACGATGACCAGTGTCATCAAAATTCATGGTTATCAAGCCATTCACCCTCTCCCCCAAGTGGATTCCATGCCCCATCTGTTTCGTTGCGTCAAGCCTTCAGTCTCCTAAGTCTACAAATTCACTTAACACCTAGGAAAACATAATCATACTTACAAAGTTTTACCTACGAAGCTCTTGCCATGAGGTCCTTGCCGTTTGTGGGTACATTTTGTGTTAGAAACCCTAAGGGAGAAAAAGAGGGATGGTACACAATGCAAGGATGAAAGTTCGATGGTAAAATTAAACACATTGATTAGTTATTGTAGAAATGTTATGGGGCCCTTGATACAGTTTCCTGCAAAAAAAATTATTTACATCAATTTGTGGCATCTTTAAACCGACCCCTTGGAATGCTAAGTGATGAAAATAGTTAACATGTTTCCCCAAAACGAATTCTAGATAGATTTACCTCAAGAAGAATATTGATATTTCTCTAGTGTTATGAGGTGGCACATTGAAATGCATTCATTCCATAACTTTGTTGTCTTGAATTTGCTATTTTACTAGGCATACAATAATGCAATATTTTGTAAAAGGATATAAACTATGGGACGTCTTGAATGTAAAAATAAATGGATTGAGAGAATGTACTACAGTTTTATCTCATGGATTTGGAAACATGGTAGAATTTACATGTTGGCCTAAGATTTATTAATGTTATGGTCATATTAGGTTTTACATCCATTGAGAAGGTTGTCACAAGTGTACATATCCAAAATATAAAAAATTTCATGCTACAATCAATTTCAAACCATTCAAGGGATCAACATACACCATGCACCCTAAATCTCATGAGGTACCCCAAACATGTTGTAAACACTTTGAGAATAACCAAAAAGTCTACACTTCCCTATACAAGGAAATTTTTTACACCAACACTTATCAAATCCGTTTACAACTCGACCAAATCAATTATCTGCAATAAATAATAGTTATGGTCCTAGAATCAACCATGATCATTTTCAACAAAATTGTCAACCATGCCATAACAACATTTCAATTATCTAATAATTAATTAGGTTTCTAAATCACGTTTCTGGTGCTAGGTACAATGTTTTTCTAGTTGTATGCATCCTTACTATATAGATGAGAAACTATGCATATATGTGTAAAATGATTTGGATTCAAATGTATGCACATGAATATATATGTACAATGAAAATGATTTATTTTTTATATGTATTATAATTTAGGAAAGGGATTAGGATACGTAATAGGGTTTCATTGTGATTAAAATACAAACAAGGGTTTACGCTACCAACTATGGTTTTTAGTCTAGTCTCTCGTGTTTCTAGGCTAGGCTCCAAGCTCTAGGGTTACGAGCTTAATGTTGAACTCCACTATCATGACATCATTTTCACCAACACCATGCCCACTACCACAATCACCATCAAGCCTTGTCATCCTCTTGCTTTTGGTTCCACCATCCTCGTCCCCATCAATCCTCCATCATCCACCATCAACCTAATGCACTTTGTCTCATTGTACCGTCACCATCCCTATTCTCATGCCCATTATCACCATCATCATCATTGTTCTCGTTGTCACCATTTTCGCCATCATGCTCATTGGATTCTAGGCCATTTATCCTCTTCGTTTATGTATTTTGGGTCAGATATGGATTGCACCCTTGCTATATACATGTCAACAACTTTGCATATAAGTGTATAATTATTTCGATTCAAAACTAGGGTTTTTAGGCTAGGCTCTGGGGTTTCTAGGCTAGGCTCTAGGCTCTAGGTTTACCGAATTAATGTTGAACTCCTTTATAATGACCATAACAAAAATGTAACCCTCACTTAAACAAAACCACTTATTGGGCATGGGAATCTTTTTATACCTTAGTTTAACACTTGCATTAGGAAGTTTCATCAAATATTAGGGCATTGACTAATGTCCTTGGAGGAACACCTTCGAGATTCATGATAGAGGCAGGGGATAAATCCTAGAGGAGGGGGCACATAGTGCTATTTATAAATAGGATCCTAATATAGGAAAGGATTTTGATATGTAATTATTTGTTGTAGCTTGAAATTTTCTAGACTCTATAGGACATTTAGGTCATTTTCACCATAACGCAATCCCCATGTTCATAGTCACCATCCCCATTCTTATTGCGCCATGACCATCATTATTCATCAACACCATGCCTATTTCCAACATCAATGTCACAACCATCCTTGTCATGCCCATGTTGTCACCATCAACATGTAACATACCCTTTTTGCTAAGAAACATTTTATCTTGGAAATATTATATTAACTTTTATTGTAAAGTTTTATATTGGACAAATGTCCAAGGATGACTGTAATTGCACAATATTTTATTATTTAATAAATTAAATAGGAGACAAACACCTAAGGGGACTGTTGAAAGAGAGTTTACTAACCCACTAGGTGGAATGGAATCTGGGGTAGAAGGCAATGCACAAGTGGCAGCATCATGATGCAACTAACTAGCTCTTGGTATGGGACAACTCCCTTGAAATGTGGTCATAGTGCCCTAGAAGGTGGGACTGGAGCTTGAGGTTCATTTATTCAAAAATGACCACTAAAGACCTAGCCAATCTATATAAGAGCCATCGAATTATGAACTGAGGTTCATCACTTTTCGTGACAAGGAAATTTACCTTGGGGTTTTGCTGTGCTTGCACCCAAGAGATTCGATGAGGGAATATGCTGAGTTTTTTATCATGGTGTAAGTCTTCCCATTATACTACTGAGTGCAGAAGTTATATTGCTGAGTGTAAAAGGCATATTTGAGTGCAGATGTTACACTGCTGAGTGCAGAAGTTATATTACTAAGTGCCTTGCTTCTACACAGATTCCATCTACTTAGTGGTTCAGTAAGCAAGCTCGGGGGTCCAAAGGAAGCAAGTAGTAGTGGTTGCTTCTTCTGGAAAAGGTTGGGAGGAACAGGCCTCCTTGGGTGTTTGGCAGCCCTATCTCCATTTACAGGTTCTACTTGTCTTTTCTATTTCTAAGTAGTTTAAATTTCTATCTGCAATTATTGAGTTACTGTTGTCAAGGGTATTATTAAAAAAATATAATTATTTTAGTTTCTGATCTAATCAGGATTCTGTATAGCAATGATTATGTAAGATGAAATGAATAAAATATTTCTCTGCATTTTCCCCCATGCTAATGGAGCTGCATAGTACTCTCGTGCAGAGAAGAAATTAAGGTAGATAAATTGATAGACATATTGCAAAATGAATGAGAAGGTTAATACTATTGTATTCCATTAATTTTTCTTACCATTAATATTTTGTATTAAATAATATAATTCTATGTCTTTCTCTTATCATTCCTTTCATAAGTAAGTGTTTAAAGTTCACTGTACTTCTTTCATCAGTCTGTATTGAAAAATAACAGCTGCAAAAATATTATTTCCTAAGTACGCAGTACAGTTATCCATTACTGCTAGCAAGGATTTACATTTTTGAAATAAAGATCTCTTTTCAAAAATATGAACTAATATAAGGTTATTTAGTATTAATCTTTATACATAGCATTCATTTCTTTTATATTATTTTATTATTTAAATTACAGCTAATCCCATTTATATTTATCATAGATAGAAACCCTAGCACTTTACTTCAACTTTTAGTATCCATTTTTAACTTCTAGCAAAATAATTAATCTATCTAGAACAGAGATCGAAACCATCGAAAGACGTATTGCCAAGCATGTTTTAGTTTCAAATCAAAGGTTACAGAATCGATCTCCTTCATCAAAATAGTTAAGCGTTACATTCTTTAGTTCTTGCATATCCTTTTAAACAGTAAAACGATCATTCTTAGAGAACAAGTTTAGGGTACTAACCTAGCTTTGAGACATTTATCCTATCAGAAGTATCAAATTTAGTTAATGGCATCAAAGACTGAATCCACCTAATTATTACAAACAATAGTATATGGAATCAATTTCAGTATGAAACTCGGATCCTCAAACATAGATTTGATCTGTTCTCAATAGACTATTTTCAACGATACCCTAAATATTTTATTATGTATTTTCAATCTTTATCAAGCACTACTTAAAACAGAGAATGACCATTTTCTTTTTAAGACATCTAATCCATGACATAGGAGGTACAAAACCCGTATTATTTATTTAATACAGTGTGTAAACATTGCAAACCCTATTGAAGGAAACACATCAAATTTACTAATCCTTATAGGATTTAGCTGCGGGTATTAAACCCTTGTAAAACAACACAATAATAGAGACGTGACTACAACAAACTCAAATAATCAAAATTCTTTCATACATCACATAGCCAAGAGTCGATACTATCAACCGTTAACATTTTCATTTGAAATTGAGCCATAGCTGAACTCACAGAAATAGAAAGCCATAATTTCTTTTACAGTCACATTATTGGGTCGAAGCCCCATTGCATCCTTTAGTTTCAATTTAAAACTTAAAAATGTTTCATAAAAACGACGAAGGCATAAACCCTGTAGGAGAGATACATTATGATAGTATGAACAGTATGACAGTTTGAAACCGTGTATCTAAAGCTTATCATTTCATAAAACATATGAGGGTTTAACCCTTCCAAAGAAATTTCTTTCAATTAATAAACCCTGCATCGAAACGCTGGGAGGACTACCATCAAGTAGGCTGCAGATTTTTCTACATTGCTGCTACCACGAAACTTAGTAATTATGGCCATACTCCCATCCCAAAACCAATTTTTTTTCTAAACATCAACTACCACCAATAGTGGCTAAGAGGGTGAACCATCGAGTCTTACCATTGTAACGCAGTAACCCCCTTCAACTTCGACAAGAAGACACGTAGAGGAATAATACCTGCCCAAAAGATGAAAGACACCTGCCAGAAGAGCAACGTTGGTTAAATAACACACTTTGGATGGGAGAAGGCAGTTATGTGCAAATAATAGAAATGAGATTCGAAACATTACCTTCGGAGTTTCCCATTTATTGCAGAGTTGTTGTAGCTATCAAAAGAAGCAACCGGGACCATCACTTCCTAAAACAAATGCAGCAAGACCATGTGCATTTCTAAGATCTACCTCATATACAGAAGAAAGAACCAACCGTCGGTACAAAACCACTTCTATGATCACTGAAACCCATTTCAACCTTTTAACTATTATAGTCAGGTTCGGCTATGAGGCTTAGTTGCTCAACCACCAGGTCCTGATATCGATTCCTGGACACATCCTCAACTTACCAGACACCCTACAAGCTTGCAGCCTGTCGGCCTGCCTCAAAACCCCACTCTTGCACATTGAATGAAAATTGCAATGAAGAACTTACCAAAGGAGCGTTAGGGTATCAACAACCTCGAGGAAGCTAGCATGTGAGAATCGCCACATTGATGCCATGTAGAATTTCCACCAACCCTTCTTAAATGCACTTTTTGAATACAGGATTATCACAGTACTGAGAATCCCTGCTACAAGATCATACATCGGGATTTACATATCTATATTACCCTAAATTTCCCTTTGTTCAAAACTTGAAGTATTAACACGTTTAACCTGTCATCACGAAGGGCTTAGAGTTAGGTCCTATATTATATCACCATGAATTTATCATTGTAATGTTTTATGATATGCTTGGTTTCCAAACTTTGTGGTATCGTAATTTATTTATTAACCACTCTTCGTTTCATCACTATAAGTTATATAGCGGGACATATATATATACATAAGACTAAAGTATTACGCTATACAATATGTGAAATCACATTTAACGAACCCTAAGCATGGTGTAAGGATTTCTTCGATTCATTATAAAGTTGAATGCATTATTACTCTATACATCATTTCTATCCATAGTTTAGACTTTAGCCCAAATACCTTGAATTGTTAGTTTGTATCAAAATGACTACTATGCAATCCGTTATATTTCATAGAACTAAAAGACCACGTATAGAGATGCTTTAAAACACCTTAAAACGAGGCATTGTTCCTTTCATCTTGAAAATTACAGGAAGCATCTTAATCCCGTAACTAAATCTTGATATTGAATTATGAAGTACATACTTCATGTCTATTGAATTCTGGAAATGTAGACTCGCAAGAATAACATATTGAATATATAAGTGAAGAGCGACAATTTTAGATCTCACCCTGGGTTTCCTTTTGGTGATCTTTTTCTATTTCATAACTGGAAAAATTTAATTGATGACGTTTAAATTATGCACTTTTAAAATGTCCTTACCTGTGATCTGTGAGAAGAACGTTTCTAATGCTTTAGCATAAATGCTAAGTAAGCCTCGGGGTGCCATAGGGCCCCTTCATCATCAAAAATAAAAGTAACAGTTAGCAATGCAATCTATAGGGAATATCATCATCATCATTTCGGAATTTAAAAACAATTCATATGCAAAGTCACTTCCACATTTTATTTTCTTTATGTCCCTTGATTACTTAAATCAACATTTATTTTATCTTCTACTTAGTAAGTACAACATTAAAAGCTACCTTTAAAAACTTTAATTTTTGCAAATTTTCGGGATGTTACATGTGGTATCAGAGAATAAGTTCAAACTCTAGGCCTGAAAGAGACTCACCTGCGCAAAACAGAAGATGAAAATAAGAAATTTTATGTTACTAATTTTTATTTTTATTTGATTTTTGTAGAGAACGATTTGATATTAATTTGCAGGTATGGACATACCGTAGGAATCAGCAGAGGACAGATCTCCTCGTAATGAGCACAATAACAATAATAATAATGAAGGAATTTATGTTGAATTAAATAACCAATCTTTAGAACTTCTTCGCACTGTAAAAGCTTTAAAATATGAGATAAGAACTGTTAAAGAAGAAAATGAACGCATTATGAATGCACAGAAAGAGTTAAATCAAATTCTAATGGAGAAATACCATCACGAAGAAAGAGGAAGGAAATCAGAAGTAAATTCTGATTCTTGTACAATGTCTCACAAACATACGAGTAAGAAAGTTAAAAACGGTAAAAATATTAGTTACTCTTCATCTAAATCTGAACAAAGTAATGATAAATATGACTATGACAACAGTGACAGTGATTGCTATTCCAAGAAGAGGAAGTATAAGCATCATGAACAAATTACTAGAGAGTTTAAAAAGATTAAGCCACCAACATTCAATGGCGAAACTGAAAAGGGTGAAAAAGCTGAAGCATGGCTATCTGAAATGAAGATGTAGTTTAATATTTACGATTACTCTTCTTAGTTAAAAGACAAGATGGCTATTTACAATATGATAGGAAAAGTAGATATCTAGTGGCAGGATCTTAAAAGAATTAAAAGCATAAAGGAAAGAGACGTAACCTGGAATATGTTTAAAAAGTTATTTAAGAAAAAGTTCTTGTTGGAACAGTACTATGAAGATAAATCAAAAGAGTTTTATGATCTAAAATTGGGTACTATGAACATGAAGGAGTTATGCAGCAAGTTCCTTAGCTTGCTGAGGTATGTACCTTACATGGTGATTGAAGAGAAGCCTAAGGTGCAAAGATTTCTAAGTTGTCTACCTTTCAACATAAAAGACAGGATTGAGTATGATAACCCTTCCACTCTGGAAGAGGCTATGAGGAAAGCAAATTTCTGTTTTGACCAAAACAGAAAAAGAGAAGGAACAACTGGCTGGAAAAGTAATAAGTCTAATCAATTTGAGCATAAAATAAGAGCTTTAATCATAATTCTAGAAGTTTTAAGAAATTTTTTAATAATAGAAATATTCCAAGTAATCATAACTACAGAAATAATACACCACAGAATTTTACTACTGCAAGAAATGTACCTAATAACAATAACAACACTAGGTATGATGAACAGAAAGGATCTTTGAAGTGTTTTGATTGCAGTCGACCACATAAGAAAGTAGGTTTCCAATGGAACAAAAGGACAGTCAACAACATTCATAGCATACAAGCGCAGCCAACAGTTGGTGATGTGGAAAGAGAAATGCCAACGATAAACGCAGTGCTAGAAAATCGGCAAGCAGACCATCAAACGTCCATGGTCGAAATCGAAGGTATGCTACAAAACCAATCTATTTCTGTTTTGATAGATCCAGGTGCAAGTTTGAGATACATTTCACCTGAATTAGTGAAAAATTGCAATTTAAGAATAGAAAAGTTTGATAATTGTTGGTTAGTTAAGCTAGAAACAAGCACTAAATGAAAGGTTATAGACTTTGTTAGAAATTGTGATGTATTTTTGAATCGGCTGAAAACCCAAGTTAATCTGAATGTTTTACCCTTAGGGTCATATGACTTGTTGATTGGCATGGATTGGCTTGAAAAGCATAGATTAGTGCTTAATTGTTATGAGAAATCGTTTACTTGTATGAATAATGAAAGTAAAACTAAAACAGTAAAAGAAATTCATAGGAATATTTCAGTAAGACAAATTTATGCGTTACAAGTTAAGAGAGCTACTAGAAAGGGCTATAAAATGTTTGTTGTTAATTTTATTAGTGACGAGTGTTCATCTAAAGAAGACAAGTTAAAAATGGAGGATATTCCCATCCCCAGGGAATTTTCTGACGTATTCCTGGAAGAAATTCCAGGATTACCTTAGAAAAGGGAACTTGATTTCACCATTGAGTTAGTACCAGGTGTGGTACCAAACTCAAAGGATCCCTACAGGATGAATATTCTCAAGTTAAATGAGTTAAAATCTCAGCCGAAGGAATTAATAGATAAAAACTACATAAGGACAAGTGTGTCTCCTTGGGGAGCACCAATAATTTTCGTTAAAAAGAAGGACGGTACCATGTGATTGTGCATCGATTACCGTCAGCTTAATAAAATGACAATTAAGAACCGATATCCCTTACCCTGCATAGATGATCTATTTTATCAATTATGCGGAGTAGAGATATTCACTAAAATTGACTTAAGGTCCGGGTATCATCAGGTTAGAATAAAAGACGAAGACATATTCAAAACATGATATGGACACTATGAGTTCATAATTATGCCTTTTGGGCTAACCAACGTAGCGACAGTGTTCATGTGTTTAATGAACAACGTTCTGCATAAATATTTGGATAAGTTTGTAGGTTGTGTTCATTGATGATATTCTGATTTACTCAAAAACTAAAGAAGAGCATGACGAACATTTAAGAATAATTCTGCAAGTTTTAATAGAACATCAGCTTTACGCTAAGTTCAGTAAATGTGATTTTTATAAATATAAAATACAGTACTTAGGTCACATAATTTCTAAAGATGAAATTTCTGTCAACCTTGATAAGATAAAAGCAATTAGCGAGTGTCTTGTCCCTAAAGATGTAACTGACGTTCGGTCATTTATGGGGATAATAGGTTACTATTGAAAGTTTATCGAAGGGTTTTCAAGAATTGCGAACCCCATTACTTCTTTGCATAAGAAGGGGAAGAAATTCGTATGGGATCAAAAGTGTCAAGAAAGATTTAATAAGTTAAAAGAATTATTAACCATTGCACCAATTTTAAAAAAATTTTATCCTAACAAAGACTTCGTTGTATGTGCTGATGCATGCAACGATGGACTTGGTGGGGTCTTAACTCAAGAAGGTCATGCTATTGCTTTTGAGTTTAAAAAGTTAAAAATCCATGAAAAGAATTATGCAACTTACAATCTTGAGTTGGCAACCGTAATACATGTATTAAAAATGTGGCGCCATCACTTGATTGGAAGAAAATTTACATTAATGACAGATAATAAGGGTTTAAAGTATTTGTAGGATCAAACAAATCTTAATACAAGGCAAGCTAGATGGCTAGCTTTCCTTAACGAGTATGATTTCGAGATTCAACACATTAGGGGAAAATAAAACAAAGTTGTTGATGCATTAAGAAGGAATCCTAGATTAAGCTTTATGGCAGCAATCCGCATGTTTAAGACAGATTTGGAAAATCAAATTGAAGAAGGAATTAAACAAGATGAAAATGATCAAAAATTGCTTTGTAAAGTTGCTAAAAACGTATCTGAAAATTTAATAACAAATTTTAGCATTGATAAAAAGGGCTTGATTACTTATAAAAAAAGAATTTATGTACCAAATGTGTCAAAGGTTAAGCTGTTAATTTTGGATGAAGTTCATAAGAGTCTTTATTCAGGACATCCAGGTTATCAAAAAATGATAACTATGTTAAGGAAGGATTTTTTTTGCCCAACATGAAGAATGAAGTGGTTGAATACATAGCTAGATGTTTTGAATGTCAGACCATTAAGACTGAACATCAACATCTAGCTAGACTATTGTAGCCATTGCCAATTCCAGAATGGAAATGGGAGATTATAAGTATTGATTTTATTACAGGTTTGCTTAAAAACCTGAAACAAAATGACTCCAAAATGGTGGTTGTGGACAAGTTAAGTAAGGCTTCTCATTTTATTCCTGTTAAAACCACTTTTAAAGCTTCTAACATTGCAGATGTATTTATGAAGAAAATCTTTCGCTTACACAGAATTCCAAAGGTAATTATTTCTGATCGGGACTCTAAGTTCAGTGGAAATTTTTGGATAGCACTGTTTAAAGGCTTAAATACTAAACTAAATTTTAGCACTTCTTTCCACCCACAAACTGATGGTCAAACAGAAAGGGTAAACCAGATTTTAGAAGACATGCTAAGGATGTATGTCAAAGATCAACTATCTAAGTGGGAAGATTATCTACATTTAGCAGAATTTGCATACAATAATCATTATCAAACATCTGCTAAGTTAAGTCCATTTGAGATTGTGTATGGAAGAAAATGTTGTACTCCTATTTCTTGGGATAACCCTGTAGACATATTAATGCTAGCACAAGATTTATTGAAAGAAATGGAGCTAACCATGAAACAGGCTCAATGTAACTTAAAGGTTGACCAAGATCTGTAAAAACGTTATGCATATTTGAAACGCACTAAAAGAGAATTTCAGGTTGGGGACCATGTTTTTATAAAGGTAAAACCCAATAAAAGTTCTTTGAAGCTTGGGAGTTGTGCTAAACTAGCACCAAGGTGCTGTGGACCATTCGAAATCCTATCAAGGATTGGAGCTATTGCATATCAATTGGCCTTGCCATCTAATTTAAAAATCCACAATGTTTTTCACATTTTTGTTTTAAAGAAGTATGTGCACGATGATACCTATGTGCTGAATTCGAATGACATACAGGTGGATCCTGAAGGAGATTTTCAGGTGGAACTAGATTGTATTCTGGACGAGAGGGAAATTATCCTTCCGAATCGTACCATAGGGCAGGCAAAGGTGCAATGGAAGAACCTTAGCCTTGATGAAGCTACCTGGGAATTGGAAAGTAAAATGCGGGAAGCATATTCAGTTCTGTTTTAGGAAGGATCGAATGATGAATAAGCAACATCGAGGACAATGTTGAGCTTAAGTGGGGTTGTTTGTAACATACCCTTTTTGCTGAAAAACATTTTATGTTGGAAACATTATGTTAACTTTTATTATAAAGTTTTATATTGGACAAGTGTCCAAGGATGACTGTAACTGCACAATATTTTATTATTTAATAAATTAAATAGGAGACAAACACCTAAGGGGACTGTTCAAAGAGAGTTTACTGACCCACTAGGTGGAATGGAATCTGGGGTAGAAGGCAATGGACAAGTGGCAGCATTATGATGCAACTAACTAGCTATTGGTATGGGACAACTCCCTTGAAATGTTGTCATAGTGCCCTAGAAGGTGGGACTGGAGCTTGAGGCTCATTTATTCAAAACTGACCACTAAAGACCTAGGCAGTCTATATAAGAGCCATCGAATTATGAACTGAGGTTCATCACTTTTCCTGACGAGGAAATTTACCTCGGGGTTTTGCTGTGCTGGCACCCAAGAGATTCGATGAGGGGATATGCTAAGTATTTTATCGTGGTGTAAGTCTTCCCATTATACTACTGAGTGCAGAAGTTATATTTCTGAGTGAAGAAGGCATATTTGAGTGCAGAAGTTACATTGTTGAGTGCAGAAGTTATATTACTAAGTGCCTTGCTTCTACACAGATTCCATCTACTTAGTGGTTCAGTAAGCAAGCTCGGGGGTCCAAAGGAAGCAAGTAGTTTTGGATGCTTCTTCTGGAAAAGGTTGGGAGGAACAGGCCTCATTGGGTGTTTGTCGGCCCTATCTCCATTTACAGGTTCTACTTGTCTTTTCTAATTCTAAGTAGTTTAAATTTCTATCTGCAATTATTGAGTTACTGTTTTCAAGGGTATTATTAAACAAATATAATTATTTTAGTTTCTGAACTAATCAAGATTATGTATAGCAATGATTATGTAAGATGAAATGAATAAAATATTTCTCTGCATTTTTTCCCATGCTAATGGAACTACATCGTACTCTAGTACAGAGAAGAAATTAAGGTAGATAAATTGATAGGCAGATTGCCAAATGAATGAGAAGGTTAATACTACTGTATTCCATTAATTTTTCTTACTATTAATATTTTGTATTAAATAATATAATTCTATGTCTTTCTCTTATCATTCCTTTCATGAGTAAGTGTTTAAAGTTCACTGTGTTTCTTTCACCAGTCTGTATTGAAAAATAACAGCTGCAAAAATATTATTTCCTAAGTACACAGTACAGTTATCCATTACTGCTAGCAAGGATTTACATTTTTGAAATAATGATCTTTTTTCAAAAATATGAACTACTGTAAGGTTATTTAGTATTAATCTTTATACACATCATTCATTTCTTTTATATTATTTTATTATTTAAATTACAACTAATCCCATTTATATTTATCATAGATAGAAACCCTAGCACTTTACTTCAACTTTTAGTATCCATTATTAACTTCTAGCAAAACAATTAATCTATCTAGAAAAGAGATCAAAACCCTTGAAAGACATATTGCCAAGCATGTTTTAGTTTCAAATCAAAGGTTACAAGATCGAGTTCCTTCAACAAAATAGTTAAGTGTTACATTCTTTAGTTCTTGCATATCCTTTTAAATAGTAAAACGATCATTCTTACAGAACATGTTTAGGGTACTAACCCAGCTTTAAGACATTTATCCTATTAGAAGTATCAAATTTAGTTAATGGCATCCAAGACTGAATCCACCTATTTGTTACAAACAGTAGTATATGGAATCAATTTCAGTATAAAACTTGGATCCTCAAACATAGATCTGATCTGTTCTCAACAGATTATTTTCAACCACACCCTAAATATTGTATTATGTATTTTCAATCTTGATCAAGCACTACTTAAAACAGAGAATGACCATTTTATTTTTAAGACATCTAATCCATGACATAGGAGGTACAAAACCCTTATTATTTATTTAATACAGTGTGTAAACATTGCAAACCCTATTCAAGGAAAAACATCAAATTTACTCATCCTTACAGGATTTAGCCGCGAGTATTAAACCCTTCAAAAACAACACAATAATAGAGACATGACTGCATCAAACTCAAATAATCAAAATTCTTTCATACATCACATAGCCAAGAGTCGATACTATCAACCTTTAATGTTTTCATTTGAAATTGAGCCATAGCTGACCTCACAGAAATAGAAAGCCATAATTTCTTTTACAATCACATTATTGGGTCGAAGCCCCATTGCATCCTTTAGTTTCAATTTAAAACTTAAAAACGTTTCATAAAAATGACAAAGGCATAAACCCTATAGGAGAGATACATTACGATAGTATGAACAGTAGGACAGTTTCAAACCTTGTATCTAAAGCTTCTCATTTCATAAAACATATGAGGGTTTAACCCTTCCAAATAAATTTCTTTCAATTAAGAAACCCTGCAGCGAAACGCTGGGATGACTATCCTCAAGTAGGCCACAAATTTTTCTACACTGCTGCTACCACGAAACTTAGTAATGACAGCCATACTCTTAGCCCAGAACCAAAATTTTTGCTAAACATCAACTATCCCCAACAGTGGCTAAGAGGGTGAACCACCGAGTCTTACCGTTGTAACGCAATAACCCCCTTCAACTTCAACAAGAAGACACGCAGAGGAATAATACCTGCCCGAAAGATGAAACACACCTTCCAGAAGAGCAACGTTGGTTAAATAACACACTTTGGATGGGAGAAGGAAGTTATGTGCAAAGAATAGAAATGAGATTCGAAACATTACCTTCAGATTTTCCCATTTATTGCAGAGTTGTCGTAGCTATCAAAAGAAGAAACCAGGACCATCACTTCCTAAAACAAACACAGCAAGACCATGTGCATTTATAAGATCTACCTCATATACAGAAGAAAGAACCAACTGTCAGTTCAAAACCACTTCTGTGATCACTGAAACCCATTTCAACCTTTTAACTATTACAGTCAGGTTCGGCTCTGAGGCTTAGTTGCTCAACCACCAAGTCCTGATATCGATTCTTGGAGGCATCCTCAACTTACCAAAATCTCTACAAGCCCGTAGCCTGTCGGCCTGCCTCAAAACCCCACTCTTGCACATTGAATGAAAATTGCAATGATGAACTTACCAAAGGAGTGTTAGGGTATCATCAACCTCGAGGAAGCTAGCACGTGAGAATCGCCACGTTGATGCCATGTAGACTTTCCATCAACCCTTCTTGAATGCACTTTATGAATCCAGGATTATCACAGTACTAAGAATCCCTGCCACGGGATCATGCATCGGGATTTACATATCTATATTACCCTAAGTTTCCCTTTGTTCAAACCTTGAAGTATTAACACGTTTAACCTGTCATCACGAAGGACTTAGAGTTAGGTTTGATATTATATCACCACGAATTTATCATTGTAATGTTTTATGATATGCTTGGTTTCCAAACTTTGTGGTATCATACTTTATTTATTAACCACTCTTCGTTTCACCACTATAAGTTATATAGCGGGACATATATATATACATAAGACTAAAGTATTACACTATACAATATGTGAAATCACTTTTAACGAACCCTAAGCATGGTGTAAGGATTTCTTCGATTCATTATAAAGTTGAATGCATTATTACTCTATACATCATTTCTATCCATAGTTTATACTTTAGCACAAATACCTTGAATTGTTAGTTTGTATCAAAATGACTACTATGCTATCCGTTATATTTCATAGAACTAAAAGACCAAGTATAGAGATACTTTAAAACACCTTAAAACGAGGCATTGTTCCTTTCACCTTGAAAATTATAGGAAGCATCTTAATTCCGTAACTAATACTTGATATTGAATTATGAGGTACATACTTCGTAACTAGTGAATTCTGGAAATGTAGACTCGCAAGAATAACATATTGAATATATAAGTGAAGAGCGACAATTTTAGATCTCAACCTACGTTTCCTTTTGGCGATCTTTTTCTATTTCATAACTCGAAAAATTTAATTGATGACGTTTAAATTCTGCACTTTTCAAATGTCCTTACCTGCGATCTGCGAGAAAAACGATTCTAATGCTGTAGCATAAATGCTAAGTAAGCCTTCGGGGTCCATATGGCCCCTTCATCATCAAAAAGAAAAATAACAGTTAGCATATGCAATATATAGCAAATATCATCATCATAATTTTGGAATTTAAAAACAATTCACATGTAAAGTCGCTTCTGCATTTTATTTTCTTTATGTCCTTTGATTACTTAAATCAGCGTTTATTTTATCTTCTACTTAGTAAGTACAACACTAAAAGCTACCTTATTTTTAATTTTTGCAAATTTTCGGGATGTTACACAACACCATGCCCATTGCTACCATCAATATAACCTGCATCCTCATCATGTCCATGTTGTCACCATCACCATTGATAGGCATTGGAATTTTTGCATAAAGAAATGCAATTTCATAATATTGGATATTCTTGGAGAGATTGCTCTTGTGTGATGCTATGGACTGCACCATCCAGATAGGTTTTCTTTTGGATGATCCTTCAAGAGTCTATATATTGGCATGTGACATGCATAATATGCTTAGATATGTGCTCATATATGACAAAATGCAATAACCTATTTGAAGAAATAAACTTTTCCAATTCCCATTTTCTTCTCATTGAATTTTGCAATGTTCATTCTATTTTTTATAATAAAACAGAGTTAGATCAAAGAACACTTAGTAGCAATCTTTTCAAAAATTCTTCCACTTACATGTGAAAATTTTAAGACCAAATATTGAATGTCACATTTAATTCCACAAATATGTATTTCAAGTAGTTTTTCACTCGGTGGCTCTAGAAGACAAGTGTAAGAAGCAATTCAAAATACGCAATGATAGAGGTGCATCACTTTGGTACAATTGAGCTCTATTAGCTGTATTGAGACCAACATTAGTGGATAATCAAGGTAATTATAATTATTGTTAGGGTGAGGCATATACAAACTTATAAATGAAATTGTGAAAAAAATGGATGTGAGGACAAAGGAAACTGTAGCAATAGTTGCATACATGTTCTTCTTCTTGAAGGTAATATAGTTGCATACATGTTCTCCTAATGAAGTATGTATCACCACTTGGGAGCCAAAGAAACCTAAGACATGTCCTATATGGTAGTTTGAAATCTCCTTTATTTCCCTTGATCGCTAAGTTTGTGCATTTAGGGAATAACTCCTAGGTCTCTAAATTACCTTCATTCCTAGTTGTTAACCTAATCCTGTTATATTCCCACATAGAGAAAAAATGCACCTAGTAGATGCAAGTGTTATGGTCCAAGACCTTGCACATGGTCTTCAAGCCCTAGAAGCTCCAATACAAATTTTCTAATGTTTTTTACAATTGTCTATTCATGTTTTGTTGAGTTCTTATTGCATTTTCTCCTTCTAAATATGGGTAATTGAAGCAATCAATCAAAAAATTTTGACTGCGTCAATTTGTACATAAACAATATGCACATATACAAATATCTAAACATGCATACACAAATAAGATCATTCACATACACAGTAAATAAACCCCTAGCTTGCAGAAGGCCATGCCAATCTTGCTCAAGGGGGTCATTTATGATACGAAGGCTTTTAGGAGAGCTTGGACATCCTGAACACATCCACAATGGCCATATGCACATGTGGGGGCTGAAAGAACCCCGTTCCACTCACCGGTTTGGCTTCTGTGTCCCCAGAGAAAATCCTCAAAGTGCCCGTGAATGGACACACGTGCCTGGAAAAAAAATGACCGTAGCACCAAAACCGTAAATCTGATCATGAATCCATCGATGAAGAAAGATTTGGAACGCTTGGTTTGATCTAGGGGACTCCCTAGACCATGCCTCGAAGGCTTGGAAATAGTGTTATTGTGCCAGCTCAGGAACTAGGGTTTTGCTTAGTAAAGGTCATGCCAATATTGCTTAAGGGGGTCATTTATGATGTGAAGGCTCCCAAACGAGCGTGGCCATCGTGAATACATCCACAATGGCCATATACATGTCTAGGATGTGATGGAACCCAAGTGCAATCATCAGTTTGGGTTTCGTGCCACGAGAGCAAATCCTCAAAATGTCCCTGGATGGCCATAGGGTGCCTGGAAAAAATGCCCATAGCACCAAAATCGTGACTCCAATCATGAATCTGTTGATTCCAATGGATTAGGGACCCCGTTTTTCAACTAAGGGACCCACCACACCAGATGTGAACTCATATAATTATTTTAGTTTCTGAACTAATCAAGATTATGTATAGCAATGATTATGTAAGATGAAATGAATAAAATATTTCTCTGCATTTTTTCCCATGCTAATGGAACTACATCGTACTCTAGTACAGAGAAGAAATTAAGGTAGATAAATTGATAGGCAGATTGCCAAATGAATGAGAAGGTTAATACTACTGTATTCCATTAATTTTTCTTACTATTAATATTTTGTATTAAATAATATAATTCTATGTCTTTCTCTTATCATTCCTTTCATGAGTAAGTGTTTAAAGTTCACTGTGTTTCTTTCACCAGTCTGTATTGAAAAATAACAGCTGCAAAAATATTATTTCCTAAGTACACAGTACAGTTATCCATTACTGCTAGCAAGGATTTACATTTTTGAAATAATGATCTTTTTTCAAAAATATGAACTACTGTAAGGTTATTTAGTATTAATCTTTATACACATCATTCATTTCTTTTATATTATTTTATTATTTAAATTACAACTAATCCCATTTATATTTATCATAGATAGAAACCCTAGCACTTTACTTCAACTTTTAGTATCCATTATTAACTTCTAGCAAAACAATTAATCTATCTAGAACAGAGATCAAAACCCTTGAAAGACATATTGCCAAGCATGTTTTAGTTTCAAATCAAAGGTTACAAGATCGAGTTCCTTCAACAAAATAGTTAAGTGTTACATTCTTTAGTTCTTGCATATCCTTTTAAATAGTAAAACGATCATTCTTACAGAACATGTTTAGGGTACTAACCCAGCTTTAAGACATTTATCCTATTAGAAGTATCAAATTTAGTTAATGGCATCCAATACTGAATCCACCTATTTGTTACAAACAGTAGTATATGGAATCAATTTCAGTATAAAACTTGGATCCTCAAACATAGATCTGATCTGTTCTCAACAGATTATTTTCAACCACACCCTAAATATTGTATTATGTATTTTCAATCTTGATCAAGCACTACTTAAAACAGAGAATGACCATTTTATTTTTAAGACATCTAATCCATGACATAGGAGGTACAAAACCCTTATTATTTATTTAATACAGTGTGTAAACATTGCAAACCCTATTCAAGGAAAAACATCAAATTTACTCATCCTTACAGGATTTAGCCGCGAGTATTAAACCCTTCAAAAACAACACAATAATAGAGACATGACTGCATCAAACTCAAATAATCAAAATTCTTTCATACATCACATAGCCAAGAGTCGATACTATCAACCTTTAATGTTTTCATTTGAAATTGAGCCATAGCTGACCTCACAGAAATAGAAAGCCATAATTTCTTTTACAATCACATTATTGGGTCGAAGCCCCATTGCATCCTTTAGTTTCAATTTAAAACTTAAAAACGTTTCATAAAAATGACAAAGGCATAAACCCTATAGGAGAGATACATTACGATAGTATGAACAGTAGGACAGTTTCAAACCTTGTATCTAAAGCTTCTCATTTCATAAAACATATGAGGGTTTAACCCTTCCAAATAAATTTCTTTCAATTAAGAAACCCTGCAGCGAAACGCTGGGATGACTATCCTCAAGTAGGCCACAAATTTTTCTACACTGCTGCTACCACGAAACTTAGTAATGACAGCCATACTCTTAGCCCAGAACCAAAATTTTTGCTAAACATCAACTATCCCCAACAGTGGCTAAGAGGGTGAACCACCGAGTCTTACCGTTGTAACGCAATAACCCCCTTCAACTTCAACAAGAAGACACGCAGAGGAATAATACCTGCCCGAAAGATGAAACACACCTTCCAGAAGAGCAACGTTGGTTAAATAACACACTTTGGATGGGAGAAGGAAGTTATGTGCAAAGAATAGAAATGAGATTCGAAACATTACCTTCAGATTTTCCCATTTATTGCAGAGTTGTCGTAGCTATCAAAAGAAGAAACCAGGACCATCACTTCCTAAAACAAACACAGCAAGACCATGTGCATTTATAAGATCTACCTCATATACAGAAGAAAGAACCAACTGTCAGTTCAAAACCACTTCTTTGATCACTGAAACCCATTTCAACCTTTTAACTATTACAGTCAGGTTCGGCTCTGAGGCTTAGTTGCTCAACCACCAAGTCCTGATATCGATTCTTGGAGGCATCCTCAACTTACCAAAATCTCTACAAGCCCGTAGCCTGTCGGCCTGCCTCAAAACCCCACTCTTGCACATTGAATGAAAATTGCAATGATGAACTTACCAAAGGAGTGTTAGGGTATCATCAACCTCGAGGAAGCTAGCACGTGAGAATCGCCACGTTGATGCCATGTAGACTTTCCATCAACCCTTCTTGAATGCACTTTATGAATCCAGGATTATCACAGTACTAAGAATCCCTGCCACGGGATCATGCATCGGGATTTACATATCTATATTACCCTAAGTTTCCCTTTGTTCAAACCTTGAAGTATTAACACGTTTAACCTGTCATCACGAAGGACTTAGAGTTAGGTTTGATATTATATCACCACGAATTTATCATTGTAATGTTTTATGATATGCTTGGTTTCCAAACTTTGTGGTATCATACTTTATTTATTAACCACTCTTCGTTTCACCACTATAAGTTATATAGCGGGACATATATATATACATAAGACTAAAGTATTACACTATACAATATGTGAAATCACTTTTAACGAACCCTAAGCATGGTGTAAGGATTTCTTCGATTCATTATAAAGTTGAATGCATTATTACTCTATACATCATTTCTATCCATAGTTTATACTTTAGCACAAATACCTTGAATTGTTAGTTTGTATCAAAATGACTACTATGCTATCCGTTATATTTCATAGAACTAAAAGACCAAGTATAGAGATACTTTAAAACACCTTAAAACGAGGCATTGTTCCTTTCACCTTGAAAATTATAGGAAGCATCTTAATTCCGTAACTAATACTTGATATTGAATTATGAGGTACATACTTCGTAACTAGTGAATTCTGGAAATGTAGACTCGCAAGAATAACATATTGAATATATAAGTGAAGAGCGACAATTTTAGATCTCAACCTACGTTTCCTTTTGGCGATCTTTTTCTATTTCATAACTCGAAAAATTTAATTGATGACGTTTAAATTCTGCACTTTTCAAATGTCCTTACCTGCGATCTGCGAGAAAAACGATTCTAATGCTGTAGCATAAATGCTAAGTAAGCCTTCGGGGTCCATATGGCCCCTTCATCATCAAAAAGAAAAATAACAGTTAGCATATGCAATATATAGCAAATATCATCATCATAATTTTGGAATTTAAAAACAATTCACATGTAAAGTCGCTTCTGCATTTTATTTTCTTTATGTCCTTTGATTACTTAAATCAGCGTTTATTTTATCTTCTACTTAGTAAGTACAACACTAAAAGCTACCTTATTTTTAATTTTTGCAAATTTTCGGGATGTTACACAACACCATGCCCATTGCTACCATCAATATAACCTGCATCCTCATCATGTCCATGTTGTCACCATCACCATTGATAGGCATTGGAATTTTTGCATAAAGAAATGCAATTTCATAATATTGGATATTCTTGGAGAGATTGCTCTTGTGTGATGCTATGGACTGCACCATCCAGATAGGTTTTCTTTTGGATGATCCTTCAAGAGTCTATATATTGGCATGTGACATGCATAATATGCTTAGATATGTGCTCATATATGACAAAATGCAATAACCTATTTGAAGAAATAAACTTTTCCAATTCCCATTTTCTTCTCATTGAATTTTGCAATGTTCATTCTATTTTTTATAATAAAACAGAGTTAGATCAAAGAACACTTAGTAGCAATCTTTTCAAAAATTCTTCCACTTACATGTGAAAATTTTAAGACCAAATATTGAATGTCACATTTAATTCCACAAATATGTATTTCAAGTAGTTTTTCACTCGGTGGCTCTAGAAGACAAGTGTAAGAAGCAATTCAAAATACGCAATGATAGAGGTGCATCACTTTGGTACAATTGAGCTCTATTAGCTGTATTGAGACCAACATTAGTGGATAATCAAGGTAATTATAATTATTGTTAGGGTGAGGCATATACAAACTTATAAATGAAATTGTGAAAAAAATGGATGTGAGGACAAAGGAAACTGTAGCAATAGTTGCATACATGTTCTTCTTCTTGAAGGTAATATAGTTGCATACATGTTCTCCTAATGAAGTATGTATCACCACTTGGGAGCCAAAGAAACCTAAGACATGTCCTATATGGTAGTTTGAAATCTCCTTTATTTCCCTTGATCGCTAAGTTTGTGCATTTAGGGAATAACTCCTAGGTCTCTAAATTACCTTCATTCCTAGTTGTTAACCTAATCCTGTTATATTCCCACATAGAGAAAAAATGCACCTAGTAGATGCAAGTGTTATGGTCCAAGACCTTGCACATGGTCTTCAAGCCCTAGAAGCTCCAATACAAATTTTCTAATGTTTTTTACAATTGTCTATTCATGTTTTGTTGAGTTCTTATTGCATTTTCTCCTTCTAAATATGGGTAATTGAAGCAATCAATCAAAAAATTTTGACTGCGTCAATTTGTACATAAACAATATGCACATATACAAATATCTAAACATGCATACACAAATAAGATCATTCACATACACAGTAAATAAACCCCTAGCTTGCAGAAGGCCATGCCAATCTTGCTCAAGGGGGTCATTTATGATACGAAGGCTTTTAGGAGAGCTTGGACATCCTGAACACATCCACAATGGCCATATGCACATGTGGGGGCTGAAAGAACCCCGTTCCACTCACCGGTTTGGCTTCTGTGTCCCCAGAGAAAATCCTCAAAGTGCCCGTGAATGGACACACTTGCCTGGAAAAAAAATGACCGTAGCACCAAAACCGTAAATCTGATCATGAATCCATCGATGAAGAAAGATTTGGAACGCTTGGTTTGATCTAGGGGACTCCCTAGACCATGCCTCGAAGGCTTGGAAATAGTGTTATTGTGCCAGCTCAGGAACTAGGGTTTTGCTTAGTAAAGGTCATGCCAATATTGCTTAAGGGGGTCATTTATGATGTGAAGGCTCCCAAACGAGCGTGGCCATCGTGAATACATCCACAATGGCCATATACATGTCTAGGATGTGATGGAACCCAAGTGCAATCATCAGTTTGGGTTTCGTGCCACGAGAGCAAATCCTCAAAATGTCCCTGGATGGCCATAGGGTGCCTGGAAAAAATGCCCATAGCACCAAAATCGTGACTCCAATCATGAATCTGTTGATTCCAATGGATTAGGGACCCCGTTTTTCAACTAAGGGACCCACCACACCATGCCTCAAGTGCTCGAAAATAATTCTATTGTGCCATCTCAGGAACTAGGGTTTTTCTCAGTGAAGGACATGCCAATCTTGCTGAAGAGGGTCATTTATGATCTGAAGGATCGTAGGAGAGCGTGACCATCCTGAACACCTCCAAAATGGCCATATTCACATGTGGGATCTAATGAAATCCAAGTCCGCTTGCTGGTTTGGGTTCCATTCCCCCGGAGAAAATCCTCAAAGTGTCCATCAATGGCCACACGGTGCCTGAAAAAAATGACCATAGCACCAAAACCGTGAGTCCGATCATGAAGCCATCGATTCCGTTGGATTTGGGACGCCAGGTTTCAGTTGGGAGATCCCCCACATCATGCCTCCAATGCCCGAAAATGGTGCTATTGTGCCATCTCCGAAACTAGGTTTTTGTTTAGTGAAGGCCATTCCATTTTTTCTAAACGGGGTCAATTCTCATCCTAAGGTTCCCGGACATGCATGGACATCGTGAACACATCCACAATGGCCATGTGCACATGTGGGTGAGGATGGAACCTAGCTATGCTCCCCGGTTTGGGTTATGTTCCCACATAGTAAATCCTCAGAGTGTCCCTGAATGGCCCTGGGGTACCTGACCAAAATGCCGGTAGCACCAAAACCATGACTCTGATCGTGAAGCCATCGATTCCGGTGGATTCGGGATGCCGAGTTTCAGCTGCAGGATGTCACTCAACTCAATTATGCTTCTCGGTTCAAATTTTATGCCTCCGATAGCGATTTTCCATGTGACCCTGAAAGCTTATGGGAGGTGAGTTTAGATGGGCCATAAAATAATCACCGTGGATTGGATTTATGAACCAACAACTCTGTTAGAATCAAGATATCAGATTAATGCTATGAGTTCCTATCTCCTCTAAGCCTATTGCCAGAATCTAGTCTTGCTTGACAATTTTAAAACTAGGGTTTCCCTTAGTAAGAGACATTGAATTTTTTGCACAAAGTAATTTCTTGCATAATTTTTGCAGATTGATGATGATGGCGGTGGTGTTTGTGGTGGTGGTGTAAATGGTGATGATGATGGAAACAATGATGATGATGATGATGACACTAGTTTCCAAAATGGTAGTGATGATGATGGTAATGTAGACAACAATGGGCACCGTGAAGATGACAAACAAACATTAAACTTTTTTTTCCAAGATATGAACATCATTATGATGTTTTGTACACAACATATGGGTCTTAAGACCTTGATCATAGTTGATGAGGAGCACCTACATATCAAGGCACAAATGATGTTGTCATGTATCCTAGGACATGTGTAGGATATTAATTCAGCACACAGTCCCTATAAAGGAAATATTTGACTCATAAATCTAATATGGGAAACATTATGAGTTTTATCATACCAAGGACATGTGTCATTTCCAATACCATGTTTTGGTGATGAAAAAAATGCCTCAAGTCCCAAAACATTCTTTTCGGGTTCATGAGCCATGCACATGGTTTATAAAGGGAATATTTGGATGATCAATGTAATATTGACATCATTATGAGGATTTAGTCACCATATATGGGTATTGGGGCCACCTATATTGGGAAAGGTGGAACACCAACATCTTAAGTCCCTAAAATATTATTTTATGGTTCATGAACCATGCATTGGGTCGCAAAACACCATGCATACCCTATATATGGAATCTATGTTCCATGGGTGTAATATTGGTGTCAATACAAGGTTTTTCCAATAATTTATGGGTCTCAGGGACCACTAGTGTTATGGTGTCTAAAGCATGTTGTTGTTAGGAAAATTAATCTTAAAGTAGGGGAAAGACTACCAACGTACTAGGGTTATCAGATAGACATATAAAGCTTTGCAGACATTGTTATTAAGAAAATAGGATTGTGGTCAAGAGAGTATGTACCTTATTTCGAAGGTCGATCCAAGCTTTTCTCCCTTTGTTATGCAATAGCCTGCAAAACAAAGAAAGGACCTTTTGTCAAACCAGCTTGACCACAAATAAGATATTGATATTAATAAGACAACATAACATCAGCATGTAATCAAATTGCAATAGACATAAGAAAATCTCTTGGAAAGGGAAGAATGTCCAAATCTTTATTGACAAATGCATAGGATACATAAAGCTATACTTGTCCTGCACTGGCACCATCATAACTAGACCCTGGGCTCCTACTCCTCTCTCTTATCTATGAATTCTCCAACATAACTTTCTCCAATGATCATAAGGTCCCTTTCTCAAGCCCCTCCCCTTGTATTTATGGAAAGGCAAGGAGTGCAGGTTTAGAAGGTGGTTGAGTTGGGAAGTTCGGGTAGTTTGGATACCTGCCTCAACTAATCCCAATTCATGTTTTTAATTATTTTTTCAACTATTTCTTAATACACCTGTGACTATGATATAGGACAACTAGCGAGTGACTTGCGAGTGTCCTAATTGCATCTAGCAGTGTAGTGTAACATCGCTAAAAATAGTAAAAATAAAAAAATCTCTCTACAATTGTAATTCACTAAAAGAACGGATGATATGCAAATTAACTTCAGCACTGATAACATCTTTACTAAACTGGAATTAAAATGTGACAGTTAAGGATTGAGTCCTTGAATTATAACTTCCTACTGTTTGTGAAAGTGAAGTCAAGGAATAATGGTGAAGCTTTAATGCAGCATTACAAATACTTGAATGTTACTATTTGATTCCCTTCCATTTGCTTCAATAGTTTGTGAATGCAATTAAGAACAATTTAATCTCATGCTTCAGGTATGGTGGACCCATGTTGGTGACTGTTAAGGTCTAAGATGAGATGCTTGGTTTCTTGAGGGAAAGGGATTTCCCTAGCAGAGCTACCGAGAGGTACGATGAAAGAAATGGGAAATATGGATTTACTTAGCATTGTCACTAATGCACTTTAGTACGTTGTGGTTTGCAGGTATATCTACCAGACATTTGTTGAAATGTCTACTCTAATTCCTTCAATGACATTTAAGTCTTGGGTTAACGCACTCTCAAGAGTGTCACCCTTTTTGCGGATACGCCTTGGTGGAAGTTTGAGAGGGATGTGATAATTGCACTTCTTATTTACCCCTGTAATTATGTGTTGACCCTAAGTGGGGTTCATAGTCTTTGTAATAATTAAAAAGGGGAAAGTTCCCAAAATTTACAATCTCCCTAAACTATGGTGCGAGGGTTTAGCAAAGGAATGTATGTGGTAGGTAATGGAATTTAATGCACCTCTACAAAATACGTATGTCTAGCTTGCCACCAGTGGCAAGGGTTTTACTATTGGTTCTTTCACCAATGATTACAAAATTGTGGTTCATTCTTCTGGTTTGTGGTAAGCGTAAGGAGGGTTTTGTTGATGCTCAGTCCGAGGCTCATGGAGGCAAATCTACATGGGGAAAACGATGGCGACTGTCATCCCTGCAGGTAAAAACTTCTTAGTTTGGTTTACTTACTACTGCAATTGCCATGTATGCATTTTGTTACAGTTGAAATCTAAAGTCTATCTTGGATTATCGTGGTTGGTTGCAGGTAGTGACCAATCCTTCTTCCCTGCGTGGCCAGTGTTCCTTGGTGGTGAAATCGAAACTTGGTGAGTCGAGTTGCTACCATCTCTGCATTCTTCCTCTGGTCTCTGTGGGGGTTTTACTGTTGGCATTTAAAATTTTAAAGGACTTGGTGCCCACTTGGGCTTCCTGCTATGAGTTGTTGGTCATTTGGGTCACCATTGGCCTGACCCTTGTGTGAGTGTAACTATTGGTTGTTTTGCTACTGGAGGTTTTGGCCAACATCTGATGTGTTTTTTTGGTAGAGACTGTACTAACTCTCTAGACAGAGTAATGTAATGGCTTGAGTAACAGACGCGATAATGTATAGTTTATGGTTATTGCATAAGGCTTGGCCCCTGCGTTTTATTTAGGGAACTCGTGGTTTGTTGATACTGCTGTAGACTCTTCACAGGATGTGAGGATTTTGGAACCTGTAATAATAATCCTTGATTTGAAGCATAGTTTTTCTTCTAGAAATGGTTATGTATCATGATTCCTCTATCTCTGAGTTAATTTCTAATGGCGTTGAAATGTTGTATGGTGGGTAGTTTTCCTCTTGGTTCTCACGGCTATGGTGGATCCGTAAGTACTAGGGTTTGAATCTTTTAAAAGAAATTGTTCTATGTGGCCTCTATGTTTTTTCTTTCTGGTAGGCTATAAGTATGTGCAAAGGGAGGGATTTGATCCCTAGTTTGTTGGTCTATAGGTAGCAATACACTTGGGTATTGATAGTGAAGGTTCCTATAGCTTATCATTTTAATGTACGGATGCGACCTCTAAGTGGTTTGAGCCTGTGCCCAAATCTTGTGGAAATAGAATGGTAATGGAAAAAAACAAACTAGCGCATTGTTTTAGTTACAAAGCTTGATATGGGTAGAAGACTTTTAAGTTTCATTTCTGTTTTAATGTCTAGCTATCTGGAAATGCAATCGTGGTTTTCTCTTTATGTTGAGTAGGAAACGTGCTTGTTTTGATTTGATGAATATTTTAACCATCTATCTGCAAACGTGGGTAAAGGTTGATGATCTTGTTTTCTATGTAACGTTTGAATGTCAAGAATTAAGAAGAGTTTATGATGGTTTATTTCTGGAAAAAAATACTACTATTTAACATTCTAATGGGTACTTCCTATACATGATAAAGAATTTGAGTTTGAGTAAGAAATAATCATACTATAATGACAACGATTCACCCTGATATTTAAACTAAATTTAAAAGGAAGGAAATAATTTACAAATATCCAACATAGAAACTAGACTCAGGTTCTCTAGCAAAGACTAGCTTCAACTAGGCCTGCTAGATCTTTCCCTCGTTCTTGAGCAGAATTTGAATATAATATATGAGGAAAATAATGGCTAACTTTCCCATACTAGAAAATTGGAAATATTTAAATGGTTCGTACCTGTAGCTTGAATACTTTGCCCCTCCTTATAGCAAAACCTAGCTTCTTGGCACTTGATTCCTTCTTGTTTTCAACTGCACACTCAATAACTATTAATACGAAACCTATGAGGATGAATTCCCTTGACTGGATAACTTTGGGATTACCAAGTTCCTCCCAACCATGATCCTACAACCGTTTCTGGTTCTGTACGGCTCCCCCCGAGCTGGATTCCAACATGCAAAATGAGGTAGAGGTCCTTAAGCTACAACTTGTTTGGACTTGAATATTTTTGGTCTAGATTACTTCAGTTTCTTGGAGCAGAAAAACTCCCTTTGATTACCATAAGAGAATGATAATGAAAAAGATAGGATCCTCAAAACTTGGGATCTGCCTTCTTAAGTAGGGAATTCTTGAATTAGGCTGTTGAAGTAATTAGTTTCTTGAAATTAAATAATTAAATAATTTAAAAGATATAGTTTTACTTTAATGTTTAGTCCTCTTGAGTTAGGACTCTTTCCAACTGTTTGACCAAAATGTAAAATTTATTTATGCTCTTAAACCATAATGATAATAATAATTATTCTTATATTAAAGTCTCTTTAGCTTTTTAATTCATTAAATATCTATTTTCTTTACAATATAATTAATAATGCAACATTAGATATTCTAATTATATTCCATAAAAATAATAACACCATTTATTACTTAAAGCTCTTAACAAAATGATAATAATTATAATAATAATACTAATAACTTGGAGGCTTTTAAATTAGGTTAGTCATGGAAGACTACCGGTAATATCTTTTATGAGATTAAGAATCTTATCAGTGATACTCATTTTTTTAATTGATTAGGGACAAGTCCAAAACTTAGGACGGTCTTGGTAAGCTTAGCTAGGTACCTTTAGTCTCCCTCTTTGCATGTTGGATTCCCTCGTTCAACCCAGTAATTCCCATAGTACTTGATGGATAGAAAGATGAATCATTTAGTCAATTAAAAATAAATGTGATGAAGGTGCTCTTCAGAGTCTTCTCAACTCAACACTTGGAAATTTCCGTAACCTTGAGTGCTCTTCAGAGCTATTTAAATCAAGACTTCCACATGGGCGTTACTCTAGTGCAATTCCAGAGTCTCTGCTCAACACTAGTGCTAGAATGTGGTTGTGAGGCACATCTATGATCTTTCAGTTGCCTAGGATCTGGTATTTGTTTTATCAAGCTTGGAGTGCTCCAGGGTTTATGCCCAACACTCAATGTATGTTAGGGCTTACTCCCAGTACATTATATTTCCTCTAGGTACCTCGGGGCTTTGGCCTAGTACATAGGTAATCAGTGTGTTTCTGAGTCCATGCTCAACACACTATATAAATAAATTATGTCATTCACATCACTGCACAGTATGTAAGAAAATGGGGTCATTCCAGTATATTTGGGCTTTGTGCCTGTATTAAAACATAATCAGAAATATTGGGGCTTTCTTGCCCAACATATAAACAATAAAGAAATCTTGTCAGGATCCATGTCCGATATGTCAGTCTACTAAAGAATAAGTCATATGTACCAAGGCTTATAACCAATAATCAGAATAAATCACATGTGCTGAGGCTTTGCCCAATATAACATCATAACATAGTCTGTCCAAAAGTTGGGATATTACATCCCTCCCCGCTTAGAATAACATCGTCCCAGTTTTTCTAGGGACTAGAAATGGGGTCATGAAACAAGGTGGGTATGCCTCTTTCATGGTAGCCTCATTTTCCCAAGTAGCCTCATCTGCTCCAAAGTGCCTCCATTGCACTTTCAGCTGAGTAATGGTCCTTCTCCTAAGATGGACCTCTCTCTTGTCTAGAATGTGGAGTGGTTCTGGTGTGAACTCCCCTTCGGGCTCCACCTGTAATAAGGACCAATCAATAACGTGTTTAGTATCGTATACATATTTCTTTAATAATGAAGCATGAAAAACATTATGAACTTTTATATACGCTGGTTAGGATAACTCATAAGCTACTGGTCCTTCTTAGCCAGTATTTCAAAAGGCCTATAAAACCTTGGGGCTAGTTTACCGCAATGTCCCAAGCTCAACGAGCTTCATTTCACCTTTATTTTAAGAAACACATGTTCGCTGACTTTGTAGTCTTTGTCCTTTCTTTTCTTGTCTGCATAACTCTTTTGGCGGTCTTGTGCTTCTTTTAAGTTTAGTTGCACCTTGGAGACTAATTGTTCCAAGTCCTTTAGTAGATCTGGTCCTAACATAAGCCTATCCACCTGACTATCCCAAGTCACGGGGGTCCGACACTTTCGTCTGTAGAACACCTCGAAAGGGCTCATTTTGGCCGAGGTTTGGTAACCGTTGTTGTACGCAAATTTTGCGAGGTGTAAATAGTCTTCCCACTTAGTGGGATTGTTCATGACATACATTCTCAGCATGTCCTCAAGAATTTGGTTTATTCATTCTGTATGCCCGTTGGTTAGGGGGTGGTATGCAGTACTGAATTGTAACTGGGTCTCCAAACCGAAGAACAATGCTCTCTAGAAGTTGCTAGTGAACTTTGTGTCTTGATCGGAAATGATTGCTTTGGGTATTCCGTGCAAACGAAATATTTCCTTCAACAATATTTCTGCCATGTGAACTGCTTTGTAGGTGGATTTTACTGGTATAAAGTGTACTGCTTTCAACAGCTTGTCTACCACCACAAAGATGGAGTCGTTCAGTTTCTCACTCTTGGGTAAGCCTATAATGAAGTCCATACTTATTACCTCCCATTTCCATTCTGGAATGGGTAAAGGTTGAAGTAATCCGGAGGGGTGTTGATGTTCTGCTTTGACCAATTAACATTCTTGACATTTTGCAATGAACATGGTGATATCAACCTTCAACTTAGGCCAAAAGTAATGTTTCTTTACTACCGATATCATCTTTTGATATCCGGGGTGCCCTGAATAGGGTTTCTGGTGAAATTTGGTGAGGATGTTTGATATAATGTCTCCACTCTCGAGGACGTAAAGTTGGTCTTTAGACCACAGTAGTCCCGACTCATCTATCTTATACTCTTTCTGTTGTTGAAAGAGTCGGTCTTTTTGAATTTTTGCAACAATTTCCGTATAATAACGGTCGCTCTTACATGCCGTTCGAATTCTATCATGTAAGTCTGAATCGGTTTGGCTTACCGTGAATTCGTAAAGCATATGTGCTCGACGGCTTAAGGCATCCACAATTTTTTTTTCCTTGCCTTTTATATGTTTCAGTTCGAAATGGTACTCACTAAGGAAGGCCAACCACCTGACATGCCTGGCATTTAAGTCGGGCTGATCGAAAAGGTACTTTAAGCTCATGTTATCAGTCATCAATAAGAATTTTTTCCCCGTGAGATAATGATGCCACATATTCAGAGTGTGGATGATGGTGGTTAGTTCAAGGTCATGAGTAGGGTAGTTCTGCTCATGCTCTTTTAGTTTCCTTGATTCGTACCATATGGAAAAATTATCTTGCATAAGGACTCCACCAAGTCCTTCCTTGCTTGCATCCGTGCAAACGACGAAATCCCCATTGGGATCCGCGATAAGCAGAATCGGTGCACTAATCAGTAGCCGCTTCAGCTTTTGAAAGCTTTCTTCACACTTAGCCGTCCAAATAAACTTGTTTTCCTTCCTTTGTAAGGCGGTCATGGGACATGCGATACTTGAGAAGTTCTCAATGAACTTCCGATAGTAACTGGCCAGACCTAAGAATGATCTTATGTAAAAAACACACGTAGGTGTTGGCCATTCCTCGATAGATTTGATCTTTTCGGGGTTGATGGCTATTCCCTTCTTGGAAATGATGTGTCTTAAGTATTGAATCTAGATTTTGTAGAAATCGCACTTACTAAACATGGCGTAAAGTTGGTGTTCTCGTAATATACGTAACAAAATACAGAGGTGTTCTTCATGTTCTACTTCATTCTTGGAGTAGATCAGAATGTCGTCGATAAAGACTAAGACGAACTTATCGAGATAGTTACTAAAGATACTGTTCATCATGCACATAAAGTTATCCGGTGCATTTGTCAACCCAAAGGGCATCACTACGAACTGATATTGGCCATAATGGGTTTGAAACACGGTCTTCTTGATGTCCTCTTGATGGATCCTTACCTAGTGGTATCCGTATCGTAAGTCAATCTTTGAGAAGATCTTTGCTCCTCCTACTTGGTCAAACAAGTGGTTGATTCTAGGGAGTGGATAGAGGTTCTTAATGGTCATCTTCTTGAGTTGGCGGTAATCGATGCAAATTCACATCGTTTCGTCTTTCTTCTTGACGAAGAGTATCAGTGCGCCCCAAGGGGACACACTTGGTCGAATGTATCCTTTATCTTTTACCTCTTGTAACTAAATCTTGAGCTCCACCAATTCTGGCGTGCTCATGCAGTACAGGGCTTTGGAAGCTGGTACTGACCCGGGTGTTAGATCGATGGAGAAATCTAAGTCTTGCTTGGGTGGTAATCCCGGTATTTCTTCGAGAAATACATCCTTGAATTCTATAAGGCCTGGGAAGTCTTCAATCCTTTGTTCGCTTTCAGTTTCTAAGTTTCGGATGTTAACAAAAAAGAGCTTACAGCCCTTCCTGATGCACTTCTTTGCTTGTAAGGTAGATATCTATCTTATGGACACTTTCCTAGGGATACCCTGAATCGTCTCTTGATTCCCTTGGTCATATCTGCAGAGTAGAGTCTTGTTTGCGCAGTCCAGTAAGACATGGTGTTTTTCTAACCAATCCATGCCTATAAGTACATCGTACGATCCTAGGGGTAGAAAATTTAGTTCTATCCTAGTTGGAAAACCGTTCAAGTCTATCTCACAAGTTTTAACTAACTTGCAGACCCTTCGTTTAGTACCAGTGGCTAGTTGTACCAGCCACGATTTCTAATGATGCTCTCGGTTCAACCTATAGGTGTCCACTATCGTAGGGGATATATAACTTCAGTAAGCGCCGGGGTCTATTAGAACTGAAACGGTAGTGTTAGATATCTTACCCTCAATTTCCACCATGTTGGCTTGATGATCTGCCTGCCGGCCATCAAGAGCGGCATAAATCATAGGTGTCTTTGCCATCTCCCCCATGGTAGGATCTGTTTGGATGTTGTGTAAAACCCCATCTATTTTGTTGGGATAGTCTCTGTAGTAATGTGGCCCTTGGCATTTCCAACACGAAACAGTTGGTGGGACTATTTTTGTCCCTTTGTTGAAGGCTGGCCTGTTGGCTAGTGGTGGGGGTGCACTTGGTCAAGCTTGGGGTTGGTTGAAACCTTTGTTGGGTGGAAAACTGTTGTTATGTTTTTGAAAAGTTGGGGGTCTAAAACCTGGTCTGTGGTTGTCTGAGAATGTTCTAAATCTGTCTCTATTTCTGTTGATGTTGTCATTCCTTGGCTGCCCGTGCTCATTGCAAAACCTGGCTTTACGTAGGGTTATATAAAGGGTTTTGGGCATGTCAAATTCTATCTTCTCTCTAAAGTTTGGTGGCAGCCCACCCAAGAACTACTGAATTTTCACCTTCTCGTCCTTAATGTAAGGCACATAGTGCAGCAAGTCTAAGAACCGGTTTATGAATGCTTCCATATTCAGGGAGCCCATTTTTAACTCATGGAATTCTTTTATTTTCTTGTCAAAGAATCTTTCAGACATATACTTGTCCTGGAATATTCTGCTGAAAGTATCCCAAGTTATGTCTCTCAGTTCTTATCCCTTAGTGTGTTTCAAGTCCTGCCAACATCTAGCAGCTTTACCATTTAGGTTGTATATGGCTAGTTGGACTTGCATCTCACTGGAGTAATTATGAACTTTAAAGTATTTATTCATCCCTAACAACCATTCTTCAGCCTTTTCCCCTTAGTTTATTTCCCCATAATAAGTTGGGGCTTTTATCTTTCTGAACTCTCCTTACAAACTATCATCATGATTCCTCCTTCTCTTGCAAGGAGGTGGGGAGCCATTGTCATTAGAAGAGCTCTTACAGTCCTCTTCCAATGGTTCTGATTTGTGTCCTTCCTGCTCTCCTATCTTGTAAATGGCTGCTTTCCTTGTGTTAAGAGTGTTGACGGAAAGAGTAGGATGTTCATGGGGTTTTTTCCCTGTTAGGATTTGGAGTAAGGCTTCATTTATAGCCCGATGTTCTCTTATTTCTAGCATATTCTCGTCTCTGAAACTCTGGAACTCTCCCTGTAGATGCTGCATGGATTTCATTAAATCCGAGTTGAGTTCCACCACAATTTATTGCTCTCATGCTGGGGAGTTTAGATTTCCCTATATACTAATACCTTGTTCAGCATTCATTTCTCAGACGGCGATTGTTCCTGAAATGTTATATAAGCATAGAGAACATAAATTTATGTTAGTTTATTCATAAAACAAAATCGAATGTAAATGTATGTTTCTTCCTGTTGCGTATCTGCAGCGGATGTTTGTAGCGAGCCCAATAGGTCACTTAGTTTTTGTAACTGGGCTATGATACCACTTGTAACGTCCCCAAAAATAGTAAAAATAAAAAAAATCTCTCTACAGTTGTAATTCACTAAAAGAATGGATGATAAGCAAATTAACTTCAACATTGATAACATCTTTACTAAACTGTAATTAAAATGTGACAGTCAAGGCTTGAGTCCTGGAATTATAAATTCCTACTTTTTGCAAAAGTGAAGTTAAGGAATAATGGTGAAGCTTTAATGCAGCATTATAAATCCTTGAATGTTACTATTTGATTCCCTTCCATTTGCTTCAATAGTTTGTGAATGCAATTATGAACAATTTAATCTGATGCTTCAGGTATGGTGGACCCATGTTGGTGACTGTTAAGGTCTAAGATGAGATGCTTGGTTTCTTGAGGGAAAGGGATTTCCCTGGCAGAGCTACCGAGAGGTAGGATGAAAGAAATGGGAAATCTGGATTTACTTAGCATTGTCCCTAATGCACTTGAGTACTTTGTGGTTTGCAGGTATATCTACCGGACATTTGTTGAAATGTCTACTCTAACTCCTTCAACGACATTTAAGTCTTGGGTTAATCCACTCTGAAGAGTGTCACACTTATTGTGGATACACCTTGGTGGAAGTTTGAGAGGGATGTGATAATTGCACTTCTTATTCACCCCTGTAATTATGTGCTGACCCTAAGTGGGGTTCATAGTCTTTGTAATAATTAAAAAGAAGAAAGTTCCCAAACTTTACAATGGCCTTAAACTATGGTGCAAGGGTTTAACAAAGGAATGTATGTGGTAGGTAGTGGAATTTAATGCACCTCCACGAAATACGTATGTCCAGCTTGCCAGCAGTGGCAAGGGTTTTACTATTGGTTCTTTCACCAACGATTACAAAATCGTGGTTCATTCTTCTGGTTTGTGGTAACACTGAGGAGGGTTTCCTTGATGCTCAGTCCGAGGCTCATGGAGGCAAATCTACATGGGGAAAACGATGGTGACTGTCATCCTTGCAAGTAAAAACTTCATAGTTTGGTTTACTTACTACTACAATTGATATGTATGCGTTTTGTTATAGTTGAAATCTAAAGTCTATCTTGGATTATCGTGGTTGGTTGCAGGTAGTGACAAGTCCTTCTTCCCTACATGGCCAGTGTTCCATGATGGAGAAATCAAAACTTGGTAAGTCCAGTTGCTACCATCTATGCATTCTTCCTCTCGTCTCTGTGGGGGTTTTACTGTTTGCATTTAAAGTTTTGAAGGACTTGGTGCCCACTTGGGTTTCCTGCTATGAGTTGTTGGTCTTTTGGGTCGCCATTGGCTGGACCCCTGCATGAGTGTAACTATTGGGTTTTTCTACTGGAGGTTTTGGCCAACATCTGATGTGTTGTTTTGGTAGAGACTGTACTAACTCTCTGGACAGAGTAATGTAATGGCTTGAGTAATAGACGTGATAATGTATAGTTTATGGTTATTGCATAAGGCTTGGCCCTTGCGTTTTATTTAGGGCACTCGTGGTTTGTTGATACTTCTATAGACTCTTCACGGGATGTGAGGATTTTTGAACCTGTAATAATAATCCTTGATTTGAAACACAATTTTGCTTGTGGAAATGGTTATGTATCGTGATTCCTCTGTCTCTGCGTTAATTTCTAATAGCGTTGAAATGCTATATGGTGGGTAGTTTTATTTTTGGTTCTCATGGCTATTGTGGATCCGTAAGTACTAGGGTTTGAATATTTTAAAAGAAATCGTTCTATGTGGCGTCTGCGTTTTTGTTTCTAGTAGGCTGTAAGTATGTGGAAAGGGAAGGATTCGATCCCTGGTTTGCTGGTCTATAGGTAGCAATATGCCTGGGTATTGATAGTGAAGGTTCCTATAGCTTATCATTTTAATGTATGGATGCGACCTCTAAGTGATTTGAGCCTGTGCCCAAATCTTGTGGAAATAGAATGGTAATGGAAAAAAATAAACTAGTGCACTGTTTTAGTTACAAAGCTTGATATGGGTAGAAGACTTTTAAGTTTCGTTTTTGTTTTAATGTCTAGCTATCTGGAAAAGCAATCGTGGTTTTCTCTTTATGTTGAGTAGGAAATGTGCTTGTTTTGATTTGATGAATATTCTAACCATCTATCTGCAAATGTGGGTAAAGGTTGATGATCTTGTTTTCTATGTAACGTTTGAATGTCAAGAATTAAGAAGAGTTTATGATGGTTTCTTTCTAGAAAAGAATACTACTGTTTAACATTCTAATGGGTACTTCCTATACATGATAAATAATTTGAATTTGAGTAAGAAATAATCATACTATAATGACAACGATTCACCTTGATATTTAAACTAAATTTAAAAGGAAGGGAATAATTTACAAATATCCAACATAGAAACTAGAGGCAGGTTCTCTAGCAAAGACTAGCTTCAGCTAGGCCTGCTAGATCTTTCCCTGGTTCTTGAGCAGAATTTGAATATAATATATGAGGAAAATAATGGCTGACTTTCCTATACTAGAAAATTGGAAATATTTAAATGGCTCGTACCTGTAGCTTGAATACTTTTCCCTTCCCTGTAGCAGAACCTAACTTCTTGGCACTTGATTCCTTCTTGTTTTCACCTGCACACTCAATAACTATTAATACAAAACCTGTGAGGATGAACGCCCTTGACTGGATAGCTTTGGGATTACCGAGCTCCTCCCAACCATGATCCTACAACCATTTCTGGTTCTGTACGGATCACCCCGAGCTGGATTCCAACATGAAAAATGAGGCAGAGGTCCTTAAGCTACAACTTGTTTATTCTGGAATATTTTTGGGCCAGATTACTTTAGTTTCTTGGAGCAGGAAAACTCCCTTTGATTACCATAGGACAATGATAATGAAAAAGATAGGAACCTCAAAACTTGGGATCTACCTTCTTATGTAGGGAATTCTTGAATTGGGTTGTTGAAGTAATTAGTTTCTTGAAATTAAATAATTTAATAATTTAAAATATATTATTTTACTTTAATGTTTAGTCCTCTTGAGTTAGGACTCTTTTCAACTGTTTGACCAAAATGTCAAATTTATTTATGCTCTTAAACCATAATGATAATAATAATTATTCTTATATTAAATTATCTTTAACTTTTTAATTCATTAAATATATGTTTTCTTTACAATATAATTAATAATGCAACATTAGATATTCTAATTATATTCCATAAAAATAATAACACCATTTATTACTTAAAGCTCTTAATAAAATCATAAAAATTATAATAATAATACTAATAACTTGGAGGCTTTTAAATTAGGTTAGTCATGGAAGACTACTGGTAATATATTTTATGAGATTAAGAATCTTATCAGTGATACTCTTTTTTTTTAATTGATTAGGGACAAGTCCAAAACTTAGGACGGTCTTGGTAAGCTTAGCTAGGTACCTATAGTCTCGCTCTTTGCATGTCGGATTCCCTCGTTCAACCCGGTAATTCCTGCAGTACTTGATGGATAGAAAGATGAATCATTTAGTCAATTAAAAATAAGTGTGATGAAGGTGCTCTTCATAGTCTTCTTGACTCAACACTTGGAAATTTTTGTAACCCTGAGTGCTCTTCAGAGCTATTTAACTCAACACTCCCACATGGGCGTTACTTTAGTGCAATTCCAGAGTCTCTGCTCAACACTAGTGCTAGAATGTGGTTGTGAGGCACATCTTGGCTCTTTCAGTTGCCTCGGATCTGGTATTTGTTTTATCAAGCTCTGAGTGCTCCAGGGTTTATGCCCAACACTCAATGTACATTAGAGCTTACTCCCGGTACATTATATTTCCTTTAGGTACCTCGGGGCTTTGGCCCAATACATAGGTAATCGTTGTGTTTCTGAGTCGACGCTCAACACACTATATAAATCTATTATGTCATTCACATCACTGCACAGTATGTAAGAAAAAGGGGTCATTCCAATATATTAGCGCTTTGTGCCTGTATTAAAACATAATCAGAAAAATTGGGGCTTTCTTGCCCAGTGTATAAACAATAAAGAAATATAGTCAGGATCCATGTCCAATATGTCAGTCTACTAAAGAATAAATCATATGTACCAGGGCTTATGCCCAATAATCAGAATAAATCACATGTGCTGGGGCCGTGGCCCAATATAACATCATAACATAGTTAGTACAAAAGTTGGGATATTACATGAAACTTTTAATTGACACCCGCGGGTTTTCAGTAGAGAAACTAGTGGATGACCCACTGGTTGGAAAGTATGAGGGTCTCAGTTATGTATTAAAAAAGGCAAAGAAATATGCTTATGAGGAAATGATTGCAAGGTTCAGCTCTATGTCATCTAAGGTCAACGTAAGCTCTTCCATCCATAGTGTCCTTTTTTGTCACCAACAAAGCAATGTGTGTTAGAAAAACATGATCGCAGAGCAATAATAGGAAACAAAAATGCAAATATAATCACACAGACACATTACAAGAGAGACACCAATATATCATGGTTCACCCAAGATGGGCTATGTCCACACTGAAATTGTCAGTCTTTAGTATATTACCATCCAACAAATGAAGCGATACAACCTGCAACACATCCGTTGCACTTCCTCTTCACTGTCTTAGAGTCTCTCACGATCTCTGAGATCTTTACAATGCATAATACCTAATACATCTTACCCTAGCCATATTACAATGTCTTTCTTTTATAGGGGAAATACAATGGGAAAATACCACGGGATACCCAAAACCATGCATTAGAGGAAAATTGAGGTCTAAAATGGGCCTCCTAAGGAAAATAGTAAAATAATAGTTAAAATAATAAAATAATATTTATTAATTTTGGAGGAAGAAAGAAAAAAACTACTTTTTTTATTTGTATGTTGAACATATCTCCCTTCGTGTTTACTCAAATTTCAAGCGGGAGCACTCGTTGGATGCGGAATTAAATTCCACATCCAATGAGTACCCACACTGCATACTTTTGATGGACCCCGCTGCCCCAAAAACAGGAAAATGTCATCATCACGTTTTTAAGGTATTTCACATTTTTGGGACAGCGGGGTCTGTCAAAAGTATCCAGTGTGGGTACTCGTTGTATGCAGAATTTAATTATACATCCAACGAGTGCTCCTGCTCAAAATTTGGGTAAAAACCCAGGGAGATATGTTGAAAATACGAACAAAAAAAGTAGTTTTTTTATGACAAATATCTCAAGTCAACCACTATGGTGACTCATTTTATTGAAATTCTATTGGTTCTTCAATTCCAACTTATCAATAAATTATGGTTGGCTCGTTTTCTTATAAGACCCATTTTAGACCCCAAATTTCCTCTAATGGGTCCGTAAAACTGTTAGCCAACAAATGTTAGTTTTTCAAAATTTCACTCTGATCTAGGATCTTAACTGAGAGAATAACATGTACAACATATCTACAGCATATCAATCATGGACACAATAATGCAAGCACACAAGAGACACAGAGTTTCACTGGGGGAAACCAAGAAGGTGAAAAACCCCACAACTTCCTCAGAGATAGAAAGAGCAATGATACAACCAAAGTACAAGAGATATACTTCTCCTAGCAGTTGATCCTCCTCCTCACATGTGTGCCACTTTTCGAGTGATGGAAGATTGAGTAATGAGATGATCAAATAGAGATCTCTCGATCTCTATTTATACTTGTCCTGTCCTGCCAAATAGACCAGTGGGGCCAGCTTGTCTAACTTAGCCTAATAACCCATGGTTACATTAATTCGAGCTGACCCCACATGTGGTGGTCTAATAACCCATTTACCCACATGACTCATACAGGGCCGACCCCATCAAGGTGGTCTAATAACCCATCGGCAAGTTACAACACTTGCGACAGTTGTCAATATAAATGATGACACTTCTGTATAGAGGAATAATAACATCTCTATAGGAGTACAATATACATAGATGAAATACATAGGTGAAATACATTTCGAAGTTACATATACATCAATGCTCCCTCTTAACTAGGAAGGTATTTCTCGACACATATATGCTAGCACAAGTCTTCTTCTTTGGATCATCACCATCAAATCATTGTCCTCGAATCATCATCATCGTCATCGTCATCTCTGCTGCTATCTCAATCAATCTCTGAATCTACTCATCATAGGAAGTTCTACAGAGCCAATCCTTTTTCATACTGGTTGTAGGCCCACCACCTGCATGTCTTCATCATCACTGGCCATACTGTGGAATTTTGAGGACTTATTACATGCGTCACAAAACCTCGCAAGAGCATCCAGGCTGTTACGAGCACATGGCTCTACCTGTCGGATCTCCTAGGGCTGTATTATATGTGACTATCACAAAACCTTAAAAGAGTGTCTTGAAACGCAAGATCTCTAAAGAGCATCTGAGGCCTTTTTCATCCTGTCCAGATCTATAGGACTTATTACATGTGACCCCTACCACAAAACCTTTAAGAGTGTCTTGACTAGAAAGAACTCTAAAGAGCATCTAAGGCCTTTTTCATCATGTCCAGATCTCTAGGGTGTATTACATGTGGTCATGGCAAAACCTTGAAAGAGCATCCCATGACTGATTATGAGCACACAGCTCAACCTATTGGATCTCCCAGGGCCGGATTATATGCCATAGGACAAAACCTCGAAAGAGCATTTTCCAGATATCCCAGGACCAAATTACATGCCATAGGAAAGACCTCAAAAGACTATCTACAAATCTCCCAAGGCCGGATTATATGTCCTCTCAAAGAAAAACCTCGAAAGAGCATTTTCCAGATATCCTAGGGCCACATTACATGTCATAGGAAAAACCTTGAAAGACTATCTGCAAACCTCCAAGGGATGGATTATATGCTTATCTTCACAACTTGTTCCACAGCCACAGAGTATCAACATGATACTCACCATACATCATCTTGATGTACACATGATCATCCTGATCATGATCACTGCATCATCCTGATGCATGTCATCTGGAGCAACATCTTGAAGCTCATCATCCATGATCATACTGATCATATAATGCATCCACCTTATGCATACCTGAAACATATCATTTGGAGCAACATCCTAAAGCTCATCATCCATGATCATCCTGATCATATAATGCATCCACCTGGTGCATACCTGATACATATCATCATCCATGATCTACCTGATCACAACAAGCATCCAACATGATGCATATACATATACATGATCCAACTGATCGTAACAAGCATCCAACATGATGCATATACATATACATGATCCAACTAATCATAACAAGAATCCGACATGATGCATATATAGAGCAATAACTGGAGCATCGTCCTGATGCTCATCATCCAACGCTTACATCCATAGCCATGGGAAGGATCCTCCTCTCACCATGCTTGGAATGGCTTCCAGCAAATGTGTCCATCACTTCTTCCTCGATGTGTCATCAATCTGAAGAACACCAAGCCTCTCTCTGAAGTACTCAAACTTCACTCTGGCTAGTAGCTTCCTCAGCAAATCTGCAATCTACTCATCCATTGTAACATACAAGAGCTTCACTGCTCGTCTTTGCACCATATCCCTGATATAGTGATATTTGATCTTTATGTGTTTTGACCTGTCATGGAACACTGAGTTCTCAGATAGCTTCACACAACTTTGGTTGTCACAAAAGATATGAGTAGCCTCCAATAGGAGATCAAATAACTCAGACAGTAGCTTCCTCATCCATATTGCCTCACAACTAGCCGAACAAGCTACAACATACTCTACTTCGTCTGTACTCAATGCTACGCAGGACTGCTTCCTGCTAAACCATGAGATCACACCTGATCCCATACTGAGGCAACACCCATATGTGCTCTTCCTATCTGCAGCACTGCCTGCCCAATCTGAATCAACATAACCCTACAGGTTAAACTTTTGATTCACATCATACTTGTTCTCATAATCAAATGTACCCTTCAGGTACCTCAGAATATGCTTTACAGCAACCAGGTGAACACTCCTCCGATCTGTCAAGAACTGGCTCAATGTGTTCACCACAAATCAAATATCTGGTCTCATGTTTGTTAGGTACATCAAGGACCCAATCATCTGATGATACATGGTGACATCAACCAGATCAGATGAAGGATCACACCAAAGTTTTAGGTTCGATGCCATAGGTGTGGCCATGGCCTTACAGTCCATCATCCCGAACCTCTTCAGGATCTCTACTGCATACTTCCCTTGTCCAAGGAAGATTCTATCTGCACTCTGCCACACCTCCATGCCTAGAAAGTAGTGCATCATCCCCAAGTCCTTCATCTTGAACTCGACAGCAAGCTTCCTCTTGGTATCAGCAATCAATCTATCCTCACCTGTAACAAACAGGTCATCCGCATACAAAAGTAGTATCACTGATTTCCTTCCTCAACCTTGTAGTAAAGGTTGGAATATGCTTTACTCTTGATAAATCCCAAACTGGATAGAAAACTGTCCATCCTACCATACCAAGTCCTGGGAGCTTGCTTCAAGCCTTACAAGGCTTTATTCAACTTGCACACATATGACTCTCTGTCATGTGTCTCAAAACCAAGTGGCTACACCACATACATTTCCTCCTTGACTACACCGTTCAAGAAAGTTGTCTTGATATCCATCTGATGTATCTTCTATTTCATCACTATAGCCAGAGCAAGTACTTATCTAATGTAAGTGTATTTGGCTACATGAGAAAAAATCTCTTCATAGTCTATCCCCTCTTTCGGAGAGAAGCCATGAGCTACAATCCTCGCTTTGTATTTTTCTATGCTACCATCTGCAGCATGCTTGATCTTATAGATCCACTTGGAAGTCACAATAGACTTCCCTTCAGGTCTTCGGACTACATCCCAAACATCATTCTTCATGATCGACTGGTACTCCTCGATCATGGCATTCTTCCTGAATCCTAGGAACTTCATTATCTTCAATATGTTCAATAGATAACTTTGTTGCTGAACAAATGTTGTAGTCCTTCTTTTGTAGGTGATGGTATACAATTTTTCCTACAAAACAAGTTAAATTGCATGATTAGAAACATATCATAGTTTTCAGAACAAATTTTTACACATAAATAAATATGTCATACAGTTATACAATTATCTTAGCCAATGCTTCAATACAACATTTATCCATATCCTGTAACTTTATAGATGCCTTCCAATCTCTACCAGAACATTGTTAAGAGTGTGCACAACTCCAAACATGTCAGCAAAGAGGTTTCATTCTAGATAAGTAGCAATGGAATGTTGTACAGTGCCATAGGCCACTTACCCATCACATGCATATTAGTAGTGTACTGTTCATTAATCCAATTATTCTAATATGCATAATACACACCCTTAGTCTAGGAACATAAGCATATACATCATTGAACAATATTATTTAAACAAACAAATATGCAAGAAATGACAATTCAAATACTTATCTTTGTTTGGTTTGTAGGGTGGACTCCCTCTCAATATTTGCTTCCTTGCAGGAACTATTGGAGTGTGCTCCCTCTTGATCTTTGCTTCTGTCCTTGAACTTTTATCCATCCTCGATCACTTATGCATACTTAGTAGTATCATCATTTTGTTATCCTTGAGGTCTCATACATGCATTCATTAGTATAATATCAATACTATCAAAACACAATAATCTTAAACATGTATAGTCATAATCATTTCAAACACACAAATAATAAGCATTAGCATTCAATGTTTTTAGGGAAGACTTCTCTTTCTCATGTATATTCATATTTGACCATAGAACTCTCCTGGTTAGTCATATCATCAATCAAGGTAAGAGACATAATATGCATAAACCCTAGTTTACTTAAATTTCTAACTTCATAAATAATCATTATCAATCATGCCATGTATACTTATATAAGAGATCCTAACACAAGGTAGGATTCTAACTTGATATAGGAAAAACATACCTAGATTAGCATGCTAGCTAGTTATGTCTAACATACTCGCATAATGTCTTCTTGTTCTCTTCAATGACTTGTGCTAGTAACATGCATATCTCATAGGTTAGCCATTATAGAACCAAGTTATATTTACCTAGTAAGTAGATCTTCTGTGTGATCCATGACAATGGATGAATATTTGTCTTCATATCATCATGGTCATATGTTCTTGAACTAGAACATGATTTGTCTGTGTTGATGTACCTTTCATGTTAGCGGACAACATCAACCTCATACAACACCACAATGCATTAGTACAATCATAAGTGTCAAAACCCTAATTAATGAATATCTGCATTTATAATTGTATTAATTTGATACAACAAGTCTAAAGTTAATCAAGATTGTACTAACGTTAAAGAAGACAAACATACCATAAACTTAATCATGAACAGATCTTGAAACATACCTGGATAATTCATACCTGTCGAGATTGCTTGTAATCTTCTTATGTAAGGCCTTAGCCTCATCTCCTTCTGAAACAGGAACTTCTTCACTTATGCAAGTGACCAAACCATTCTCTTCTAGGATTAACCCAATCCACTTGAATTGCAGAAACTAGATCTGGAGCTAGATTAGGGTTTGTCAGGAAAACCCTAAAAATTCAAACTTTGAATTTCAAACTTCTGAAAGGATAGAAAGATGTGCCTTGATGAGCTGATCAACCTAGCATACTCAGAATTTGAAAACTGCAAACTTTCACCCCTCAAATTTGTTTTTCAATCTTCCCGATTCACTAGGGAGGACCCTGAATTAGTGTTTGAGTTTCCCGGAGCTTCACCCAACCAAATAGTTTGATCCAAATCTCTAAACTTCAATTTTTCCAAGGAGCTTCTAGTTATGGTCATAGATTTTAAAAATTCTCATTTTTGCAGAAGCCCTAAGTTTTCACCTTTCCGATCAAAGTCCCGAACAAGGGTTTGATCAAGCCCGGCCTTTTTCCCGGCCAAAAAACTTGATCTTGGTCTCTAAATTTCAATTTTGATGAGGATCATCCATCTATGGTCTCCGATACAAAAAATTTCAACATTATCCGAAACCCTAAATTCCTGAAGCCATGAATGAAGGTGCTCAAAATCCAATTCTGTTTTGACAGAAATATGCACCTGATTGTTTTTGGTGTAACTCCGAGATTTTAGATCTACAGGGTCTGAAACATTTTCTTGTTGTAGCCCGACCTATTATGTTTCCAACCCCATAGCTCTGACCTCAAATGGATTCTCTGAGAGAGAGTTAGGCCAAGTGTCGCAACGTGACCTATTTATGGGATAAAACAGGAGAGCAAACTTGTATGGCGTGCCATGTGTCACTGGTTCAGTTTCTGCCTCCGAAAAACTTACCTGAGAAAGTATAGTCTGTGCCCTACCTATCACGTTTTACAAAATTTCATTTGGATCTTCCTAGCCCAAATTGTGACCTTTTTTCCTAGGTCACCTGTTTATGACTCAAATCTGGAAGAGGCAGAAACCCTAGATTGTATAGATCATACAACACAAAGTACAATGAATTAGAAGTTGTGATTCTGATACAAGGTACATTGGGATCTTATCCTCAAACTATAAAGTTTTCAGATCTTGAAACCTTGCAGAAATGTATTTATAGTGAAAGTTCTATAATGACTGGTTTTTGCTATATCAAGCCCTAGCATCGCAAGTGCAACAAGTGTCATAAATGCCATACCATGCTTTCTTTCAGGCTAGCTCTGATACCATGTTAGTTTTTCAGAATTTCAATTTGATATAGGATCTTAACTGAGAGAATAACATGTATAGCATATCTACAACATATCAATCATGGACACAATAATGAAAGCACACAAGAGACAAAGAGTTTCACCGGGGAAAACCAAGAAGGTGAAAAACCCTGCAACTTCCTCAGAGATAGAAAGAGCAATGATACAACCAAAGTATAAGAGATAGAATTCTCCTAGCAGCTGATCCTCCTCCTCACATGTGCGCCACATTTCGAGTGATCAAAGAGTGAGTAATGAGATGATCAAATAGAGATCTCCCGATCTCTATTTATACTTGTCCTGTCTTGCCCAATAACCCAGTGGGGCTGACTTGTCTAACTTAGCCTAGTAACCCATGGTTACATTAATCCAGGCTGACCCCACACTTGGTGGTCCAATAACCCATTTACCCACATGACTCATATAGGACTGACCCCATCAAGGTGGTCTAATAACCCATCGGCAAGTTACAACACTTGCGACACTTGTCAATACAAATGATGACACTTCCATATAGAGGAATAATAACATCTCTATAGGAGTACAATATACATAGATGAAATACATAGGTGAAATACATTCCCAAGTTACATATACATCAACAAAAAACATCCCCAAAAACATTCTGGGTAGGAACGAGTGTACAGTCCTTTTACATATCATATAAAGCTAGGGTACATGGCTGAGACAATATCATCTATGAGATTGGAAGATCTGGCTCCACAACCAATAATCTCCCACTTGGAGACTGATCACAACAACTCCACCGCTGCTGTACTTGTTGGATCTTAGACTTCAAAAATTTCTCATCTTCACCTTCATGCTAGAAGGGCAATTGAAACCGAGCAGAAACTCAGTTTCTCTCTGGTCACTACCTTTGTCAACATGTCTGCAAGATTCTGGCTAGTATGTATCTTTTCAAGCTTCAACAATTCATATTCAAGAACATAGCGTATGAAATGGTACTTGAGTTGTATATGTTTAGTCCTGGAATGGAAGGTTGAGTTCTTTGCAAGTTGAATGGCACTCTAGATGTCGCTATACAACTTGCTATCCTTCTTCTTCTTACCCAATTCCTCCATAAAACTCTGCAACCAAATCATCTCTTTACTAGCCTCTGTAACATCAACATACTCTGCTTTTGTTGTTGAACGTGCAACAACCTTTTGCAGTTTCAAAATCCAACTCACTGTTGTTTCACCTACAGTAAACACATACCCTGTGGTGCTCCTCCTACTATCCTTATCACTTGCCATATCTGCATCAACATATCTGTGTAGAACAGTGTATGATCCTCCAAAACATAATGCCCGAGTGGTAGTACCTCTCAAATACCTGAGAATCCATTGTACTACCTTCCAATGTTATTTACTTGGATTTTTCATATATTTGCTCACAACTCCCACTACATATGCAATATCAGATCTTGTGCACACCATGGCATACATCAAGCTTCGAACTACTGATGAATAGGCAATCTTGGACATGTAATCTGTCTCTTCCTGTGTCTTGGGACACATTTCCTTACTTAGATTGGAATGGTTGGCCAAAGGTGTACTAACTAGTTTTGCATTCTGCATTCTGAACCTCTCCAACACCTTTTGTATGTGCTCACCCTGAGACAATGTCAATTTGTGATTTTTCCTGTCTCTTGTTATTCTCATACCAATGATTTTGTTTGCAGCACCCAAATCCTTCATCGCAAATGAATTTGCTAACTTCCTTTTGAGCACATTTATTTCATGCATGTTAGACCCTACAACAAGCATGTCATCCACATACAATAACAAGATAATATAACTTCCATTATCTATCCTTTTGAAAGAAACACAATGGTCAGAATGACATCTACTATAACCTTGTTTTGTCATAAACCTCTCAAATTTTAAATACCACTACCTTGGAGCTTTCTTCAAACCATACAAGCTCTTCTTCAACCTGCACACCAAATTTTCATTCCCTTTGACATCATACCCTTGTGGTTGCTGCATATATATCTCTTCCTCCAAATCCCCATGGAGAAAGGTTGTTTTTACATCTAACTGCTCAAGATGCAAATCTTCTACCACCACTAGACTTAAGATAGTCCTAATTGAAGTCATCTTAACAACAGGATAAAATATTTCATCAAAATATATAGCTTTCTTCTGTGTAAACCCCTTTAAAACAAGTCTGGCCTTGTACTGCTTCTTTCCTCCTTCTTCGTTCAACCTGTAAATCCATTTATTCTGCAATGCTCTTTTATCAGCAGGAAACTGAACCAAATCCCAAGTCTGGTTTCCTACCAATGAGTCCATCTCCTCATTCATGCCTTGCTCCCACTTCTTTCTAGTTTCCACCTGCATTGCTTCTTCATAACATTCTGGTTCACCAACATCAGTCATCAAGAAATAATATATTGAATGAGAGTATCGTTCAGGGAGTCTACTTAACCTGGTAGATCTTCTTACACTTGCAGGAGTTTCAGGTACTTGCTGCTATTCTTGATTTTCTAGCACCTTTGGAACTTCATTTTCTTTAATTTCATCAAGTACTATGTACTCTGTGTTTTCCTTTTCCTGTTTCTTTCTCTGCAACTGATCTTTATACATCACATTTTCATTGACCATCACGTCTCTACTCCTAATGATTTTGTTATTTTCATAATCCCATAAGCGATAACCAAAATCATCAACCCCATATCCAATAAAGGTACATTTCTTGGATTTAGCTTCAAGATTTGTTCTATTTTCTTTATTAATATGGACAAATGCTTCACAACCAAACGTTCTAAAAAATGAGTAGTTTACCTTTTAACATGTCCATGCCTCCTCTGGAATACCACCATCCAAAGCACTTGAAAGCCATCTGTTTATTAAATAAACAGCAGTATTTACAGCATCTGCCCAAAACTGTAACGGCAACCCTACATGCAATCTCATACACCTTGCACGCTCCATGAAGTTCTATTCATCCTTTATGACACACCATTTTCTTGTGGTGTTCCTGGGATTGTCTTCTCTCTATGAATCCCATGGTATGAATAGTAACTATCAAACTCCTTGCTGTAGTACTCACCTCCATTATCAGATCTGAGACACTTCAACCTTTTTCCTATCTCATTCTCAACCAAAGATTTCCACTTCTTAAAAGTAGAAAGCACATCAGATTTATCTCTAATCCAATAAACCTAAGTTTTTCTAGTTGCATCATCAATATATGTAACATAATAATGAGAGCCTCCAAGAGATTGTACCTTAGTTGGTCCCCATACATTTGTATGCACAAGCTCTAACTTTTCATTCTTCTTCTATTTTCCAACCCTGAGAAACCTGGATCTCTTCTGTTTTCCATAAACACGGTTCTCACAGAATTCCAAACTTACCTGCTTCAAATCTGGCAGCAACTTCCTTGAGTGAAAAATTTGCATCCCCTTCTCACTCATGTGGCCAATCCTATGATGCCACAATGTTGTATCTATTCCTGTGTAGTGCCCCTCCTTTAGGGGCCTTCATGCTTAACCTGAAACTCAACCACTTGATACACAAGAGATTACAAAGCACAATGACTAGAGAAATAAACTAAATAACTGAATAACTTAGCAAATTAAAACAAACCATAACCTGTCTTTGATACCATCTTGTCCACTGTCGTCTGCGTCTTCCGTAGGATCCCTCCAACAAAGCTCGTTTAACCATAGGCAAAGCAACCGTTAGCTTCGCCACCCAACCTTAGGCTCATGCTTTCAGTCGCATGGCCTCCCCTGAGCTTTGGGTCGTAGAGCTCACACAAGTATTTCAGAAATTCAGCTTGGGCTTCCCTTCCCACCAATATTTCTAAGCCAAACCCTTAGATAGCAGCAAGTCTTTGAGGCATTCAAAAATTACGACAATCGTCCAAATTATGGGCCCCTTACCCATTCCTTAAGCCTTCCTTATAAAGGGAAATCTCCTGCGACACATGTCGCTTCATGCATAATTAAATATTTTTAATTATTTATTTAATTAAAACACTCACCCATCCAAGTGTCAGTTTCTCTAGGAAGTGCACCTACATCCCTAAGTTTACTCTAGTTTGTCCCCCAGATATTTTAATCAACTCCTAGCTTTTAGTTGACTAGGTGTCTAATCTATTTTGCTCCTAAATAATAATTTCTATTATTTTAAATGCTCAACAAAATAACTATTCATGTGCAAATGTCTAAGATATTATTATGCATTTGCTAAGTAATAATCTAGAGTTATTCTCCTAAGTTTTTATGCAGTTTAATTTAACAATCAAACTCACTAGGATCACGGTGCCGCATCGTTGGGCTCCTGGTTCCTTAATTTTTTAATCCCCTGACATGGCACCAGTCTGTCGGGTCCAATCATCCATGGTTTCCATTCCTTGGCATGGTACCACCTCGTTGGGTCCTTGCGTCCATTCTTTTCTTTCTCGACAGGGTACCGCATCATTGGGCCCTTCTACCACCATCTTTCCGTTTTGACTTGTAGGAACTCTTGTAGGGATTTTAGGAATCGTTACCATCCATCCTCCGTATACATGCTATCTAGGGACTAATGGCACTGAGGAGTGAGTCCGTTCTCACTACGCGCCCCTCAACTCGTACGTGACTAGCTCTGTCGTGGCCCACCTCGTACGCCCTCATGCATTCCTCTTGAGCAAGCGGATCAATGCTTATCTACTCATGCGTGGTATTCTTGTCGAAAGTCGACATCGTCGTTGCTTCCCCTGTGTGTGATTTACCCGTACTCTACGACCCTCCATGTTCCTTTGTGTGTCCGTTGGTGAACCATCTCACTTGTTTCTACACACACTTCTCACAACACATTATTAGTAGCACTGTTCTCAACAATCATCATATAGTTTCTAACTCTAGCATTTGTTAAACATTTATGATTTATTCAAACTGCTCATTCATCTTATCAAATATACATTTCGTCACCAAATACATAATCACCATACAGCTAGTCGTTAAGCATTATCCATCAACATAATTTTCCATAGTCATAGCTAATCGTTTAACATATGCAATTATTCATTTACCTCAACAGTTCAGATACACATACTAAAAAAATAAGGTCAAAAGGTTATTTAATTAATGTTTCAATCAGCCGGGTCACTCAGCAGGTGCCCTCAATGTCTACACAAGTCTAGGGGCCCTACATACACCCCTACTTATTTAGAACTTCGTCCCAAAGTTCAGAATAAAAATGGAAAACTACGACGCATCTCAGTTGCGTCCTCCCAATTCGCAGAGCTAGGACTGTAACTGTCCTATTGCACTTTGACTTGATAATCAGGGCTAATCATTAAGCATGATGTAATCAATCAATTATACCACTCCACACATATAAAACAAGGCTCAAGAGACCACTATATCGAAGTTGTTCAGTCAGGTTCCTTGACAGGTTCCCTTAAGGTCCACAGTCATTCTAGGGGCATTACATCCTGTGGAAGCTAAAGAGATAGAATGGCCAGTAATATGAGGACATAAATACAACATACCTACCCTGTCTCCGTTTGCTATCACCATTGATCCTTTGGTGATTTTCCACCACGTTTCTCCAAACATAGATAAGCATTTGCCATCTCTCAACTTCCCTATTGAGCTCAGATTTATTTTCATAGCAGGAATATGTCTAACATCGTTTAGCAGCCATTCAGTTCCATTCTTAAATTTTATCCATACCTTACCCATTCCAACAATTTTACATGGCTCATCATCACCCAATAAGACATGTCCAAAATCACCTAGAAAATAATCATGAAAATATTTCCTATGGGGTGTAGCATGACATGAAGCCCCTGAATCTACTACCCAACAATCACTAGTATTATCTAATGCAAGAATCAAAGCATCTTGTAACACATCACCTACTACATTTGCTTCCTGGGTAGTTTCCTGTTATCCATCTCCTTTCTTCTTTAGAGATCTGTAGTCTTTCTTCAGATGTCCTTTCTTTCCATAGTTCCAGCACTCTATTTTTCCCAGTCTGGACTTGGATCTTCCCATTTTAGACTTGCTATGATTACCTTGTCTCTTTCCTTTATTCCTTTGTCTCTCCCTGCTCTCCATGGTAAACACATTACCGAGTGTCTAACCTGTGCTTTTTCTTTGCATTTCATCGCTAATAATAACACTAACAACATCATCAAATATCAAGGTGTTTGAACTAGAGACAGAGTTACTTACAGCCATGACCAAGCCATTCCATCTTTTTGGCAATGAACAAAAGATTAGAAGAGCCCTAACCTCACCATCTAAGTTCACACTTACAAAAATTAGTTGATTTGTAACCATATTAAATTCATTTAAATGATCAGCAATAGATCCACCTTCAGACATCTTCATATTAAATAAACACTTCATTAGAAATACCTTGTTGGAGGGCGAGGGTTTTTCATATAGCTTACCTAATGCACTCATCAAACCCTCCATTGTCTTTTCTTTTGAGATTTTGAAAGCCACCAAGGAATCCAGGGACAGCCATATTGTTCCCAATGTCTTTATGTCAAGAACCTCCCATTCTTCTTCTTTCATAGTCGCTAGCTGCTTTGCTCTTGCTCGCAATGGTAGGAATAGATCCTTCTAGTACAGATAGTCCTCCATTTGCATCTTCCATAAATGGTAGTTTTGGCCATTAAATTTGTCGACCTTAAACTCTCCTTCTTCCACCATTTCTCCCACTCGAACTAGAAACCCTAGTTTCCTGCGGGTTTATCTGCCAAATAGACCTTTGGCTCTGATACCAATTTTTAGAAAAACAAGATCGCGGAGCAATAACAATAAACAAAAATGAAAATATAATCACATAGACACATTACAAAAGAGACACCAATATATCGTGGTTCACCTAAGATGGGATACATCCACACTGAAATTGCGAGTCCTTATTATTATACCATCCAGCAAATGAAGGGATACAACCTGTAGCACATCCACTACACTTCCTCTTCACTATCTCATAGTATCTTTTCACTATCTCTGAGATCTTTACAATGCATAATACCTAATACATATTACCCTAACCGTATTACAATGTCTTTATTTTATCGGCGAAATACAATGGGAAAATACCACAGGATACCCAAAACCATGGGTCCGCAAAACTATTGGCCAACAAACATCCCCAAAAAAAATTCTCAGGAGGAACGAGTGTATAGTCCTTTTGCATATCATATAAAGCTGGGTTACACGGCTGAGACAATATCATCTATGAGACTGGAAGATCTAGCTCCACAACCAACAATGTGGTCACAGACGAAGAAGTGTTAATTTGACTGATAACAGATGTCCCCTAATGTGTGATGTCAAAGGGAAGCGATGGCCGAAATACATTACAATCCAAGCAGAGGAGGAGCAAAGAGGTCGCAGTATGAGGTCACAAACAATACCTGAAATAGAAACAAAGTCAACAAGCAAATTACAATCTTGAGATTAGGAGATGTTCAGAACGGTAGAAGATAATGTGCAATACATAACTAAAAAATGTATATAGCATGGCCACTGAAATACAAGCGTGGATCCATGTCAAATTGGATATCACAGCCATAACAAAAAACTCGATCTATGTCTCATCAATAGAAAAAAATGGGTGTGGCTCAGTCTTGCGCAACTTGGGAAATAACAAAATGTGATGATGCTATTATAGGCCCAAGGTCTTAATCCAAAATGTCTCAAAGTACACATCCTAACCATGCGAATAAATGAGCTAAGGTTGAACATGGAGGATACCGTTTGATTACCGGCCAACGATGTAGACCATTAACAAATGCGAGGTACCTAGTACATTCTAACAAGTGTGAATAAGAGGTCTTGAAGTCGAACACTTGAAGAATCTATCGAGTAGGGGAAATTGATGTATTCCCACTATTCAATGGTGAGGGAAATTGTCACTGATGATTACAATCCCCAAGGTACTACCCAAAACTTTAAACTTCATTCGCAGAGCAAGATGAGTTGAATTCGATGGGAAGAAGTCCGCTGGAAGGGAGGATTCAAGGCATCCTCCATCATCCAACAAGAGATATAATAAAAAGGTTGATTTGATCTGGAATAGGATTGAGTATATGATGAAACATACTGGCACCAAGGAATGGCCGACACATGAGGTCAAGGTAACTGTGGAATGGCCGACACAAGGGGTATCTTTGAACAATGAGCATGACACAAGAGTGACTTAGGAAGATTTTGAAGACAAAGGGGACCATGATATAAATATGTAATGTAGGAGACATTAACAAATTCTCCATATGACTAGAAGAGTAACCAATCAAAGGAGTAGAAACTATGAGATTAGGCTCATCTTAAGGCCAAAACTAAAAACCAACTTGTTTGAAAAAGACTCAAAAAGGTGTTGTGTTCAAGGACATAATTTGCTTGCTTCCTTTATACTGAAATATACTTGACATTATTCCCTTCCCTTTTCTCTTTTGTTAAAAAATGTGCTTTTTGTTAATTTTAATGAGTCCAAGAAAGCAAACTCAATAGTCTTTGTTCATTTTTTAAACAAGCTCGAAGAAAGAGGGAGAAGACTACTTAATATAAGTCCACCATGTGTAATTTAACGAGTCAATGGGAGGGAAACTCAAGACCTTCTTCATGTTTTAACGAGTTTGAAGAAGAGATAGACTAATACTCGATAACAATGATTCATGGATTTTAATATCGAGCCTGGATCTGTTCATGCTCGTCGGTGTTTTCAATTTTAAGGAGTCTGAAAAACTTAAACAATAACTCCATAAACCTACTCATGGATTTTAATATCGAGCATGAGTTGGTATATGCTCACCGGTGTTTTAATACTTAAGGAGTCTTAAAACCCTAAAGAAGACTCCTAAAGGTCCTTTTTCATAGAATTGGTCTCCTCAACCAAAAAAGTGTAAAACCATGAGAGAATAACTCTTCTATCGATGCGTGACTAGAGTATACCTTTTTCGTGATTAATCCACAAAGGTCCAGAAAAGGGGTAAACTCATACCTAAGTGGATGACTATTCACGTCCTTTAACGAATCTGAACAAGACAAGTATTCTCAACAATCTTGTTATATTTAAAAAGTCTGACAAGAGCATGAAAGAACTCTATAAAAATCTTTTCCGTAAAGGTTTAACAAGCCCAAAAAAGTAAACTCGTGACCTCCTTGTTGTTTTTAATGAGCTGAAAGGAGAGATGGAAGAATGCTCGTAGCCTCCTTACTGTTTTTAACGAGCTCGAAGTAAAGGTGGAAGAAATTCTCGTAGCCTCCTTATTATTTTTAATGAGATTGAAGCAAAGGTGGAAGAAATGTTCGTAGTCTCCATACTTTTTTTAATGAACTCCAAGAAAAGATTAAAGAATGTTCGTTGCTGGATCAATGTCCAGAATGAATGGCATACTAAATTATAGACTCTAGGGAAACTTCATCAGAAGGAAGTATATCATCATAGATAGAACACATATATTAAAATTCAAATCGAGATATCGCCTGGTCAACTGCTAGGACCCAGTCCCAAGAAGGTAAGCATAAATTCAAAGGCTTCCTCTTAGTATAAATTGGGCTCACGAAACAATATCCCACATAATTATGTTGTGGCATGGTAGTGCCTATTGACGAGGGGTATACTAGGTCTACAATTGGATAATAAGGAGGATCAACAAATGCAAGCTGATCAATAGTGATAATGCTTTCGTTATGAGTAAAATGCATCATATGAAAGAGCGTAGACACAACAACATGGATAGCATATACGTAATCATGCCCGAGGATCATATCAAAATCCATAGGGTCCTTTAAAACCATAAAATCAACTAAGACTGTCTTTCCACCCAAAGTAACACGTACTTAAGGGAGGAATCCCAACGATTCACTAGGTCTTTATCGAAATTCAACGGCCAATTAACATCTAGAATAAGGTTAGGAAAACCTAAATCTCTCCAAGCATAAGGGGATAAGATACTAACAGAGGATCCTTCATCTACAATACATCGATGAACCACATGGTTCCCGATATAAACCCTTATCTAGAAAGGTGTAGACGAAGGAAGGCGAGGCCCAGTTAGATTATTCCAATCAAAGGAAATTATCCTAGATCTTGGTAGGGGTTCACTCGGCAAAGATGAAGTTCCCCCTTTTTCAGAAACGTCTGAACGGGTAATGCAGAAGACATTAGGAACAAGTGTATTAGTCTCTGAAGGACTAATGGGATTGGTCAAAGATTGCATCGATTCGATCACTTCACTCTCTAAAGGAAGAGTGGGGTTGACCAAAGAATTCTTTGGTTCAACCACTTTATCAACCAAAGGTTGGCTAGGATGTTGGGAATCTATAGAAAATTCAGGATTAAGAGATCCTTCAGACATGGACCACACTCCCCACACCTCTGGAATAGTAGGGCACCAGTGATTAAGTCGATCTCCCTTACACAAATTACAAGGGAACTTTGGCTTGCATCCTATAAGCTTAGAATCCTTTACAACATCAATACTCTCAGCATAACTAGCATTGGCTTAGAGCTTTCCCCCAACATGACTAGCAGTGGCTGGTTGCTCAGAAGCAGAAGACGTTTGAACTACAAACCACACATTTTTCACTTCTGGAAGTACAGGGCACAAATAGGTCAGGTGGTTTCCCTCGCAAAACTTACAAGGGAACTTGAGCTTCTATTTATTAGGTTTGTTGACAATGTTAACTTTCTCAGCATGACCTATAGTGGTTGATTTAGTGTCTCCAATATGACTCACAGTAACTGGTGACTTGTCATTAATATGACCAGCAATGATCAATGATGCGTCCTCAACATGACCAACAGTGGTTGAAGATATTCTTTCTATATGATTTGCAGTGTTAAATTTTCAGAATTTACTTCAATCTGATCTAGGATCTTAACTGAGAGAACAACATGTACAACAAATCTACAACATATCAATCATGGACACAATAATGTAAACACAGAAGAGACAAAGAGTTTACTTGGGGAAAACCATAAAGGTGAAAAACCCCAATAACTTCCTCAGAGATAGATAGAGCAATGATACAACCAGAATATAAGAGATAGTCTTCTCCTAGTAGCAGAGCCTCCTCCTCCACAAGTCCACCACTCTCCTAAGTGTGAGTGAGAATAGAATGTGTAAAATGAGAGAAACACACTCTCTATTTATACACTAACTTGACTTGAACTTTACTCAACTAGGTCGGCCTCAACTTATCCACTTAACATAATGTTGACTGGGCCGACCCCCACTAGGGTGGTCTAATAACCCTTTGACCCACATGGCCGACCCCCAATAGGGTGGTCTAATAACCCTTTGACCCACATGACTTATACAGGGCCGACCCCAACAAGGTGGTCTAATAGCCCATCAAGTATAAGTTACGACACTTACAACATAAATGATGACACTTCCGTATAGAGGAATAATAACATCTCTATAGGAATACAACCACTTCCTTATAGAGGAATAATAACATATCTATAGGAATACAATATACATATATGTGAAATATAGTATGAAGTTACATATACATCAACACTCCCTCTTAACTAGGAAGGTATTTATCGACACAGGTCTTCTAGCACAAGTCATCTTCTCTGGATCATCATCACTGGATAATCATCATCGCGTCATCATCATCGTCACTACTGCTGCTATCTCAATCAATCTTTGAATCTACTCATCATAGGAAGTTCTACAGAGCCAGTCCTTTTTCATACTGGATGTAGGCCCACGACCTACAGGTCTTCATCATCTGTGTGAACAATCTGATAGAGGTGGCCTCTCAGGACTAATTTTATGTGCGGATGCAATACCGGAAAGAGTATCCCAGGAACATTTATGTGCCTAAGCACGACCGAAAATATCTCCCAGGACTGATTACATGCATCTCCTCCACAATACCTTGAAAGAGCATCCCAGGAACATTTATGTGCTGCAGCACGACCGACAAGATCTCTAAAGAGCAGCCCAGGACTTATTACGAGCACACAGCTCAACCTCTCGGATCTCCAGGACTGATTACATGTGGATAGACAAAACCTTTAAACAGCATCCCAGGAACATTTATGTGCCGTAGCATGACCGGCAAGATCTCTAAAGAGCATCCCAGGACTAATTACGAGCACACAGCTCAACCTCTCGGATCTCCAGGATTGATTACATGTCTTCGTAGTAATACCTCATCCCAAGACTGATTACGAGCACACAACTCAACCTATCAGATATCTTAGGACTAATTACATACTACATAGAAATACCGGAAAGAGTATCCCAGGAACATTTATGTGCTACAGCACGACCGGCAAGATCTCCCAGGACTGATTACATGCTATTTGCACAACCTGCCACATATCATCTCTGACCTCCAAGTATCAACCTGATACTCATGATCCAATGGATCATCATCACACAAAGCATCATCTTGATGCTCATGATCACACTGATCATCATCACTGTATCATCTTGATACATATCATATGGAGCAACACCCTGAAGCTCGTCATCATGATCATCCCGATCATACAATGTATACACCTTATGCATACCAAGTATCTACCTGATACATATCATCATACATGATCCACCTGATCATACAGTGTATCCACATGATACAAATACAAATACATGATACATATCAACATACATGATCTACCTGATCATACAATGTATCCACCTGATACATATACAGATACATGGTCCAAGCATCCGACATGATGCATATACAAAATACATACAAATGATCCAACCGATCATATCCAGCATCCAACATGATGTGTACATACATATACATATAAATGATCTAGCTGATCATACAAAGCAGAAACTAGAACATCATCCCGATGCTCATCATCCAGCACTTACATCCATAGCCATGTGAAGGATCCTCCTTCCAACATGCTCGGAATGGCTTCAGTAAATGTGTCCATCACTTCTTCCTTGAAGTGTCGTCGATCTGAAGAACACCAAGCCTCTCTCTGAAGTACTCGAACTTCACTCTGGCTAGTGGCTTCGTCAACACATCTGCAATCTGCTCATCCGTCGCAACATATAGGAGCATCACCGCTCCTCTTTGTACCATATATTTGATATAGTGATATTTAATCTCTATGTGTTTTGACCTGTCGTGGAACACTGGGTTCTCGAACAGCTTCACACAACTCCGGTTGTCACAAAAGATACCAGTATCCTCCAGTAGGAGATCAAATAACTCATACGGTAGCTTCCATAGCCATACTGCCTCACAACTAGCTGAACAAGCTGCAACATAGTCTACCTCAGCTGTACTCAGTGCTACGCAGGACTGCTTCCTGCTAAACCAAGAGATCACACTTGATCCCATACTGAAGCAGCACCCAGATGTGCTCTTCTTATCTATAGCACTGCCTGCCCAATCTGAATCAACATAACCCTGCAGGTTAAACTTTTGATTCGCATCATACTTGAGCCCATAATCAACTATACCCTTAAGGTACCTCAGAATATGCTTTACAGCAACCAGGTGAACATCTCTCAGATCCGTCAGGAACTGGCTCAATGTGTTCATCGCAAAGCAAATATCTGTTCTCGTGTTCGTCAGGTACATAGAGGACCCAATCATCTGACGATACATCGTGACATCGACCGGATCAGATGAAGCATCACAAAGAAGCTTTAGGTTCGATGCCATATATGTGGCCATAGCCTTGTATTCCATCATCCCAAACCTCTTTAGGATCTCTACAGCATACTTCCCTTGTCCAAGGAAGATTCCATCTGCACTCTGCCACACCTCCATGCCAAAAAAAAATAGTACATCATCCTTAAGTTCTTCATCTTGAAATTGGTAGCAAGCTTCCGTTGCGTGTTGGCAATCAATCTATCCTCACCTATTACAAACAGGTCATCCACATACAATAGTAGTATCAATGGATTGCCTTCCTCAACCTTGTAGTAAAGGTTGCAATCCGCTTTACTCTTGGTAAAGCCCAAACTGGATAGAAATCTATCTATCCTACCATACCAAGTTCTTTACATATATGACTCCCTGTCATGTGTCTCAGAACCAATTGGCTTCTCCACATACACTTCTTCTTCAACTACACCATTCAAGAAGGCTGTCTTGAAATCCATCTGGTGTATCTTCCACTTCATCACTTTTATATTTCTCTATGCTGCATCTGCAGCATTATTGATCTTGATAGATCCATATGGAAGTCATAACAAACTTCCCTTCAGGTCTTGGGACCACATCCCAAGCATCACTCTTCATGATCGACGAATCATGGCATTCTTCCCATATCCTGGGAAGTTCAATATCTTCAATAGATAATTTTGTTGTTGAACAAATGTTGTAGTTCTTCTTTTGTAGGTGATGGTATACGATCTTTCCCACACAACAATTTAAATTGCATGATTAGAAAACATCTCATAGTTTTAAGAACAAATTCTTACACATAAAGAAATATGTCATACAGTGATGCAATTATCTTAGACAATACAACATTTATCCATATTTCGTAACTTTCTAGATGCCTTCCAATCTCTACCAGAACATTGTTAAGAGTGTGCACAACTCTTAACATGTCAGCAAAGAGGTTTCATTCTAGATAAGTAGCAATGGAATGTTGTATAGTTCCATAGGCCACTTACCCATGTATATTAGTAGTATACTGTTCATCAATGCAACTATTCTAATATGCATAATACACAACCTAATTCTTAGGAACATAAGCATATACATCATTGAATAACACTATTTAAGAAATGACAATTCTGTTCGGATATCCACATCATCTATTTTGGGATACATCATCTATTTCAGGATCTTGCATGATCTATTTCAGGATATGATCTATTTCAGGATCTTGCATGCACAGGCATGCATCCCAGTCACCAGTTTGATGCCTCCAGCACCTTATCCACCTTCTTCTAGCACTCGGGAGCCACTTACCACAGAGTTTTAGCCCTCCTAAGCTGAAAGGCGCCCTCTTCTCACCTACTGCCAGAGAAGGGCGCACTTGTTCACCTACCACTGCAGATTCACTTCAGTTACATTCAGTTAGCTCCGATTCTCCCTGATTTGAGGCTAGTTTCACTCCCGACTGACTGTATCACTTCCGTTTGACCTCCAGTTTGATTAGGTGACTTGTTCTGACTTCAGTTAGCCTCCCATGCGCCCCCACTGAGCCTCCAGATCCTATATCAGTGCTACACACTTCAGTTACATTTATTATACTCAGTTAGACTCAGATTGACACCTGGATGACTGGTTGTTGTGATTGATGAGCACCACCGATGATTTATGAGGACTCCTAGATAGAGTCAAGCTACTCCATTCTATGATTCGAATGACCTTCTTAGGCAATTCGAATTGCTCAGTCATTGTGACTGTTTGTATTGTAATCTATTGTAATTCATTCACCCTTTCTGGGATAGAGAGCACTGCTACATGTTTTGCACAGTTTTGCACCATATTTTCTATGTTCATCTGTTGTGATTGATTTACTTGTTCATTAGATCTGCTGTGACTAATTTTACAAATTCAAATACTTATCTTTGTTTGGTTGCTGGGTGGACTCCCTCTGAATCTTTGCAACTCCATTCTGATGTGGATTGTGAGAAGTGGTCAACTCCCTCTGAATATCTGCATCCTTGCAGAAACTACTGAAGTGTGCTCCTTTGCTATCTTGCAGGAACAACTGGAGTGTGCTCCCTCTTGAACTTTGCTTCTTGGATTACCTGTCCTTGAACTTACATCCATCCTTAATCACTATGCATGCTTATTAGTATCATCATTGTGTTATCCTTGAGGTCTCATACATAACCACACATTTATTAGTATAATCTTAATACTATCAAAACATAATAATCTCAAGCATGTATAGTAAGGATCATTTCAAACACAGATAATAAACATTAGTATTCAAGGTTTCAGGAAAGTCTTCTTTTACTCATACATATTCTTATTTGATCATAGGACTCTTCTGGTTAGTTGAATCATCAATCAAGATAAGAGATATAATATGCATAAAACCTGTGATTATTCAAACCTATACCTTCATGATTCTTCTGGTTAGTCGTATCATCAATTATGGTAAGAAACATAATATGCATACAACCATGACTATTCAAACGTATGACTTCATGAATAATCATTATCAACAACACAACAGTATAAGATCCTAACACAAGGTAGGATTCTAGCTTGATATAGGAAAAACATACCTGGATTAGCATGCTAGCTAGTTATGTCTAACATACCCGAATAATGTCTTCTGGTTCTCTTCAGTGACTTGTGCTAGTAACCTACATGTCTCATAAGTTAACCATTGTAGAACCAAGTTATACATACCTTGTAAGTAGATCTTCTATGTGATCCATGACAATGGATGAATCTTTGTCTTCATGTCACCATGATCATATGTTCTTGAAGTAGAACATGATATGTCTTTCTTGGTGTACCTTTTATGTTAGCAAACAACATAAACCTCATACAACACCATAATGCATTAGTACAATCATAAGTGTCAACACCCTAATTTTGTTAAGGTGATACGACAAATCTAAAATCAAGATTGTACTAACCGTAATAACATAAAGACAAACATACCATAAACTTAATCATGAACAAATCTCGAAACATACCTCGATGAGTCATACCTATTGAGATCGCTTGTAATCTTCTTATGTAAGTCGTTAGCCTCATCTCCCTCTAAAACATGAACTTCTTCCCTTATGCAGGTGACCAATCCATCTTCTTCTAGGATTAACCCAATCCACTTGATTTGAAAGAACTGGACCTAGAGCTGGATTAGGGTATGTCAGAGAACCCCAAAAATTCAAACTTTGAATTTGAAACTTCCAAAAGGATAGAAATATGCGCCTTGATGAGCTAAACAAGCTCGTATATTCAGAATTTGAAAACTGCAAAGTTTCACCCCTCGAAATTGCCTTTTAGATTTCTGGATTCACTAAGGAGGACCCTGAATTAGGGTTTGAGTTTCCTGGAGCTTCACCCAACCAAAATATTTGATTCAAAACTCTAAGCTTCGAATTTTCTTATGAGCTTCCAGCCGTGGTCACAGATTTCTAAAATTCCAATTTTTGCAGAAGCCCTAATTTTCCATCTTTTCAATCAAAGTCCCGAACTGGGGTTTGATCAAGCCCGACCTTCTTCCCAACCAAAAATTCTGATCTTGGTCTCTAAATTTCGATTTTGATGAGTAGCATCCAGCCGTGGTCTCCGATTACAAAAATTCCAACTTTCTCCGAAGCTCTAAATTCCGGAAGCCATGAATGAAGGTGCTCAAAAATAATTATGCTTTGATAGAAATATGTACCTGATTGTTTCTGGTGTAACTCCAAATTTTTTGATCCATAGGGTCTGAAAACCTTTCTTGAGATAGCCTGACTTGTTATCTTTCCATCCCGACAGGTCTAACCTCAATTGGATTCTTTGAGAGAGAGTTATGCCAAGTGTCGCACCGTGACCTGTTTATGGGATAATACAGGAGAGCGAACTTGTACAGCATGCCACATGTCACTGGTTCAACTTAGGCCTCTGAAAATTTTTCCTGCCCTAGCCTGACCTATTATCTTTCCATCTCGACAGGTCTGACCTCAATTGGATTCTCTGAGAGGGAGTTATGCCAAGTGTCGCAATGTGACCTGTTTATGGGATAATACAGGAGAGCAAACTTGTACGGCATGCCACGTGTCACTGGTACAACTTCAGCCTCTGAAAAATTTTCATGAGATAGTAAAGTCTATGTACTACCTGTCACTATTTACTAAATTTCCTTTGGATCTTCCTAGCCCAAGTTATGACCTTTTTCCCAAGGTCACCTAATTTTGACTCAGATCTGGAAGAAGCATAAATGCTATATTGTACAGATCATAAATCACAATGCACAATGAATTAGAGGTTTTCCTTTTGACACAAGCTACATGGGGATCTTATCTTCGACCTATAAAAGTTTCAGATCCGAAAACTTCGCCAAAATGGATTTATAGCGAAAGTGCTATGATGACTGGTTTTTTCTATATCAAGCCCTAGCATCGTAAGTGCAACAAGTGTCATACATGCCATATCATGCCTTCTTTCAGGCTAGCTATAATACCATGTTAAATTTTCAGAATTTACTTCAATCTGATCTAGGATATTAACTGAGAGAACAACATGTACAGCAAATCTATAGCATATCAATCATGGACACAATAATGCAAGCACACAAGAGACATAGAGTTTACTTGGGAAAAACCATAAAGGTGAAAAACCCCAATAACTTCCTCAGTGATAGATAGAGCAATGATACAACCAGAATACAAGAGATAGTCTTCTCCCAGCAGCAGAGCCTCCTCCTCCACAAGTGCGCCACTCTCCCAAGTGTGAGTGAGAATAGAATGTGTAAAATGAGAGAGACACACTCTCTATTTATACACTAACTTGACTTGACCTTTACTCAACTAGGTCGGCCTCAACTTAACCACTTAACATAATGCTGACTAGGCCAACCCCCACTAGGGTGGTCTAATAACCCTTTGACCCACATGGCCAACCTCCAATAGGGTGGTCTAATAACCCTTTGACCCACATGACTTATATAGGGCCGACCCCAACAAGGTGGTCTAATAACCCATCAAGTATAAGTTACGACACTTACAATATAAATGATGACACTTCCGTATAGAGGAATAATAACATCTCTATAGGAATACAACCACTTCCGTATAGAGGAATAATAACATCTCTATAGGAATACAATATACATATATGTGAAATATATTCCGAAGTTACATATACATCAACATGCAGTGACTAAAAATTTTCTACCGGCATGACCTCTAGAGGCTCGGTAGGTGCCCCTAGCATGACCTCTAGATGCTAGTTGCATAGGTTCAGTATCATCTATAGTGACTGAATGAGTTCCCCAACATGACCACCATAGGTTGGGTAGGTTCCCCTAGCATGACCTCCAAAGGCTGGGTGGATTCCTCCTTGCTTTGGCATATTTTCCCTATTCTTCCTTCGTCTATTCCTTTTAGACTACGCGTTACTAGTATTACTACTTTCACCACATGAGGTAGAAGGAGGAGGGGAAGATATTATTGGCAAAGAAGGCATAGGGTTCTGACACTCTTGATGTGAAGTGCTTACTTGAGAAGCATCAGAAGCATGCAAGGAGTTCGGAGTGGAAAACAACCAAACCAGTATCCTTATAGTGAATCCTAGAAGATTCAAGGTAGCCATTAAGGTAGTACCAACGTTTCGAATGAATGGAAAATCACAAGGAGCCCCTTGAACAGGGGTCCCTTGATTGGTTCTCATTGGAATGCTATCCATAGTTTCCGACTCAAAGAGACAGAAATCTCTAAAGCCAAATAAGAAAAAGTGGCACAAAGAGCACACCACTACAAAGGTCCTAGGTAATCTAGACCAGGAAAACAAAGATGAAACTCTCAAAGGAAATTATAGGATGATTAGGGCCCATACCAAACCAGTAGAGTTCCGAAGGACAGTTACCTGGGGTCCACAATACATTATCTCTTGGTGCAAGCATTTGAACCCACAACCACCATCCCAAACACCTATAAGGAATTTCCTCCCATGTCTGCCCTAGGTACAATGGAAATAGCCTTCCACCGTCACTTGTGTATGAATCCTAAATTCTTGATACTAAGGCTACCAAAATTGCAGAAAGAGCCTGGGGGGACAGTCATAGGTCCAGCCAAGACGCATGGGAAGGGTTACTAATCCCAAAATCCAAGAGTACAGAAGGCACTAATGGATCCTCGTACGTGAATCGGCTCTAGTGTATGCTCAAATGAAAAGTGGGGGAGTATCCCCAATAGTCCAATCTCACATGACCTCATACTTAAATCTAATTTGAGAAGACATTCCCAAACACCTCCAGAACAATAGCTTTTAATTTTTGTAATATTATCTCTTCTAAATTTTAATTCATAGTCTTTAAGATATTGCAATTCATGTATTGTAAATATATATATATATATATTACAATGTAAATATATTTGCATTTTGTACATTTTGTGTTTTTTTCCATTAATGAAACATTGTGTGGTTGAACATATGTGAGAAATGGATTTTGAGCATAGGAACATTTAGGATAAACTTTTAGTTCATTTTTTCCTTCCTGTATTTGTTTTCTTTAGTTTAGTTGAATTTCCATTCTTGCACTATATTTCTATTCTGGTAGTGGTTCTGCACTAGTTTTAATTTTTGTGCTAGATTCTTATTTGTTTTAAATTGTGTATCGGCTTTAGTTTTGGCTATATTAGGTGAGTTCAAGCTTCAATCATACACATACATTGTGAGTACCTCGAAGCTTATGAGTCCCGGTTGACAATTTAGCTGTCGAATTAATTAGCTGATATTTTTACTGACACGTTCTATATAGAATTGTCTATATATGTGGTCAGGGTTTAACCTTAGTTCTGTGATAGTTGATTTGTATGAGCGATTCTATTTAAATGACTTTCGTGCTACACGTAGCATATAATTCCCTTGTCTATAGGAATTCGTTAGAGTTTAACATTTGATTTGTATGATATGTGGATTATGGTTGAAGTGATACCTTTTACTTTTAAAGGTGTTCATTTCAATGTTTTGATATAAAAAAATGTTTTAAATATACACATATTTTATATTTATTACTTTAAAACTTTGCTAAGTATAACGTATATTATTTAACCTATCTAGGGTTTAGGGAATTAGTCCTGGGATCCTAGTTTCGGATCCTCTCCCTAATTAGGATTAAAGAGAGATTTATTTCTAGGCTAAGAAGCCTATGATATAAGTTTATATTTAATTAAAAGAATTCTACTAGTTGTTTGGGTTACATATTTACAAGTTTTAATGCGAAATAACAATAATACTAATAAATATGTCAATTATATAAAATATGCAAACTGTTATAAAAACCCAAGTGCCATGAACTAAGGATAGTTCTACCATAAAACATAATCATATTTACACAATTATTACACCCTATATATTTAAGATTTATGTCACTATGGAAATATATATGATAAGGTTTCAACCTTTATTTAAATTATAAATAAGTATATTTAAATGAACATAATAGTCTATATAAATAGATTCTATATCAATTTGAAACATGCACGAAGAGAACTATAAATCCATATTTTAATTTCAATATGCGTAAATGGAACTAAACATCCTATGTTTTAATCTCCATATGCATGAACATATTAGAAGTAAATCTTTACAGAAAACCTAAACAATTGATAGAATAATCCACAAGATAAATCGTGCAATATAAAACAATATAAAAATACCTATTGGTCATTTCTGCTTTCCAACTGATTTGAGAAATGCCACGTTCCACCCAACTATAGACCTCGAACCATTCTTGGTCCCTTCAACAGGTCACCCCGATCTCAACCGAGCATGCCAACAAACTAGAAGGCCTAGGGAAATTTGCTATCTTCTTTTCTGCTTTAGCAGAATAGTCACAAGGTCCGTTTATGAGCCCTTTTGTAGATATTGTAAATAACTTCCCCTATGTTCCCACAATCCTTCTTGGATTCACCAAAATATCAATTTGGTAATATGAGCGCTCAAAGACCTACGACTGGACCCTCCAGTGAACTTGGAACCATTGCCCCTTGCAAGGTCATCTCTCTACTATTTATAAATTTTCTTGAGGAGAAGGATTCTAGGATTTAGGTTTAAATCACTCAATTCAGTTACTAGCACACTCACTATTTTTTTATCTTTAATTAATAATTTGATTTCCTTTTAAACTCTCACAGTTTATTTTATATTTAATTAATTAATATAAGATTTTTATGCATCTTAACATATAGTTGGTCTTAGTTATCAACTACTCAACCATTCTAATTTCTAATTTCTCGCATGCTTGATCCCTCTTCCAGTGGCAGTCCTAGTCAATTTAGAAAGAGTAAATGGAGATTAACAATAATCTTGTTTATTAATAGTTAATGGATTATCGATGCTCTAGAGCTTCTATCTCAACATCATTTAACCACGATGAGTCTAATTGCTCCAGAGCTTTATTGCTCAACACTCACTCAGCAATAGTTCCAGTGCTCCGAAGCTTACTGCTCAACACCACTTAATTGAAATAGTCTTGGTTCTCAAGAGCTTATGCTCAACACCAATTAAACAATATTAAAATATTCTAGGTGCTCTAGAGCTCACTTTCTCAACATGTAATAAAACAATATCAAAAATCATCTAGGTTCTCCAAAGCTTACTGCTCAACACCTAGTTAAAATAGTCCAGGTTCTCTAGAGCTTACTGCTCAACACCTAATTAAACAAATTAATAGAAAAATAAATAGTCTTGTCTTGGGATATTACAAAATATGTTGGTCAAATGTGTTATGTTGGATTGTGACATTCATCTTCTTGAGCTTATGTCAAATTATAAAAGGTTATGTTGTATTGATGTTAACAATAATATTAACGTAATTAATGCCAATTAATATTAATGATATTAATGCTTCCTACTACTATTATTATTATTATTAATGTTGTAGAATATTGATGATATTGTTATTTTTAATGATGCTCAAAATAAAGTTATTAATGTTAATAGCACGGTATTTTTTAAGGATTCTAATATTAAAGTTAAGTATAGTATTCTAAGCAATTATTTCGGGTTAGACAAAAACATATATATAGATAGGTAGGCGAATATCAAATATGAAACATACAATTTACTACTGAAATTTATAAAATTTGTCGAAAATTATGATAAAAAAACATATTTGTTGTATATATAGACGATATTAGAGACTAAAAATGACCAAATAGTGATTTTATTTTTTGAAAACAAAGCCCAAAAAATAGCCAATTGGCGAAATTTCGCCCCTAAAAATTACTATGGTTAATAGTAATGTTAAGATATGAAAGATTATGATGCATTATGGTAATCATATTGTTCAATTTTTTAATTTGTTTTTGTCATATTACAAAGTTTATAAGGTTTATGTTAAATGCTGATAAATTCATAAGTTTCATTTTATAAGTTATGCTTAATGTTACTATGTTGTTAATAAATATTTTTAATATTGTTAATTAATATTTTTAAATGATATTGACATTATTTTTAATAAATATTAATATTCTATATTTTTTATTTTAAAATTCTTATTTTAATATTTATTTACTTTTAAAATGATATTAATTTTATATGATGAATTTATCATATCATTATTTCATTATTAATATAAATTTTTATTTCTAAATTTATATTAAATTTATGAAATTTTTAATTAACATGTTTTGTTTCAAAACATTTTAGTTAATTTCACTTTTAAAATACATATGTGAAAATTATTAAAAATTTATCTAAATTTTAAAATAAGATGTTTTTGAATTAATATATAAAAAAATTATTAACTTGACAAGTTATTAATTTGATAAATTATTAACTTGATAAATTAATTTAATTATGTACAATACATTAATAATAAAGAATGAATGCAAATTTTAAATTATTAAAATATCTCTCTCTTTGTGTGCATGTTTTATATGGGGGTTATTATCATTTTTTCTTTAATTTCACAAGATCGCCAACAACATGATTTCTTTTCATTAGGTTGTAAGCTTAGATATTCATAGTGCGTGGGAATCCTCATGGATATGAGTGTTGGTCTTGTTAACTGTAAGTTTGAATGTCTGGCTCGTCTTCATGGTGATGTACTTTTACTTTCTAAGGGGTTTGGACTACATGGAAGGAAGAGGGTTTAACAATTCCGTTTCTCTGCACAAGTAAACGCTTTCTCTCAACAAGATCTCTACTATTGGTGCAAGTCAATTTATTTGTTTATCCTTGTCTTGTTTCAATATATGGATTTCTTACACCATTTATATACTATGCAGGGGTTCGCTCGAGGGTGTAAACCTTGGATTTTCATCCGTGGCCTGGGCATGGGAGGATGATACATGTAAGTTAAATGTATAACTATATGCTCGAGTTAGTTGCTCTAGATGAGATTTCATATTTTATTTTACAAAGCCCTTTCGATATTATGGGTTTTTATTTATATTAAAACTCTATATAGTTTACGGGTCGTAATGAGTAGTTATATAGATTATTTTCATTTATCAATGTATATATTCATGTTGGTCTCATTTTAAACAGTTATCTTATTTTTTAATAGTAAATATTTGTATACCATACTTTTTAATTAACATGGTAAGGGTTGGCTTGGTTGGTTGAGATTTTACTGGAGTATTTATGTTATTCGTCTAAGAATAAATACTATATTATTGTTTGTGGAGAATTGCATATCCTTGTTCAATTATTTAATCCTTTATTTATTAGTTAGTTATTGGTACAAGTATTTCATCACTAGATTAATAGTTTGATTTGTAATAATTCTTGAAATGTTTTATTTATTTATTAAGGACATAATTTATTATATCAATATTATGCGGTTGTTTACCATATTTCCATTTAAAAACTTACTACTATTTAATGAAAATTGTGCACTCTATATTTACATTCACACTCATTTTCATTGAGTTTACTACCATTTTCAATGAGATATTAAGTTTCTATACTTTTCTAAAATTATGGTTTGCTCAGTTTCATAATGGTTTAAAATTGTGCGCTACTATATTCACATTCACACTCATTTTCATTGAGTTTACTACCATTTTCAATGAGATATTAAGTTTCTATACTTTTCTTAAATTATGGTTTGCTTAGTTTCGTAATGAATCTATTATGAACATAAGAAATATTAGAAAATATTGAATAAAAACAAACTATTTTCCTTTACATAGTTAGTGGTTTTTTAAATATTGATTTTATTAGAATTATAAATCTTGTGTTAACTATTTCATTTATACATATGTAAAGGGTTTATAGTTTATCTTCTAACCATCCTTAGTTGTTTGTATTGTTTTCTTATTTATAATTGGATAAACCTTAGTAAATAATTATTTTCATTTAATTATATTTATAGAGAAAAATATGATAAAAATCTTTTTTGCAAAAGTATTGATTCCATGTGTTAGTTACATCACTAATTTGGTATTTAATCTTAATGTAGTGCCGGTATCAAATTGGGTTGAAGCAATGTTCCCCTAAGTTTCCGGGACACGGGGATGTGGGGGCGGGGAAACGCAGAAACAACATATGTAGAAGTACCCCCCCAAATTTTAGGAAACGTTGACGAGTACGTCAGGGTCTTCTATGTAGGGAACCCCACCAGGAATACTACAAAATTTTTAGTAGAATACATAAAATTGAAAGTTAGAGCATAAGTCATTAAAGTCTTTAATTTTATAATCTAAATATTAATACAGGTTTACAACATACATCAAGTGAAATAAAATGAAATACAACCATACATAAGCTATACCTAATAAAACAAATTCAGAAATACAACCATATCGAACAGTGAAATGAAATTGAGGCTACTGCGAAGGAAAATGGTGGACAGTGTGGCCCTTTTGTCATTTAATTTTTTATTTTTTTGCAAAAAAATGTCAAAGGAAATGTGGGGACACCATTTTTAGGAGGGAAACTTTTCCATTTTGTGTTTCCTTGGGTTTACTTCAAATGAGGACGTGGGGGAGACGTTTCCAATGGAATTTCCAAGTTTCCGAAACGTGTGGGGGCATGGAAGCGTGTCTCCTACCCTTGGGGATGTGTACCCATGTAACACTGGGTTGAAGTATGGATTTGACAAAGGACACCTCACATAAGGCCTTATTCTGAACCAATTTTTTTTTGTGTAGACAAGTGTGTGCATTGCCTTAGAAAATTATATTTTTAATATTACTCCTATTTTCCAAGCCGAGTTTCAGAGGTATGGAAACCTGTGTGCATTATATTGATTTTTCAATATACTTTTTTCCAAATCCCTCATAATTATGTTCTTCCGATTACTCTAGCCCATTTTCAAAGGTGTGTATGAATTTGTGAGTGTTTTGATTTCTTACACTTTTTAATATTGTAAATTGTATAGAAAAATAAATTAATGTCTACTTTTCTACTTTCTTTACTGTATTGATTTTCTTGTTATAAAAACTAAACTATGAAAATGACTCTCTGACTTTGCACCTTCATTGAATTTGAAATATTTTGTGCATTCATTATGAAATACACCAAACATTAGTTTCTCTATTTGGTCAAGTTCTTTGAACTAATTGTTGGAAAAATGCCTGAAGTCATTTTCTTCATGGAAATGCCATTAAACTGTCATTCATTATTCAACTGAGAGGAGCCATCATAGATAGTTGCATGGTTTGCTAATCGAAGATTGTCAAAGAGAGGAAGTGCAACACTGTTCAAAATGTTCATGGTGTTTCTTGTTATGTCTTTTATGCATGCATAGATCATGATTAAACTAATACAGAAAATGGTTCCATATTATTATATATAGGAAGATCAATCAGCATTAAAATTTGAACAGCTCAAGAATGATGAGCTTAAGAGTGTACTAAAATATTTATGCATTACGTGATGACCTTGATTGATTAGTATGCAACAATTGGGTCAATGTACTTGCAAATATTTATTTGCGAAGCTGTAGGTGGGGACTTGCTGCCCTAGCAACTCCACTTGTTTATTTTGCTATCACTAAATACTTGTGATACAAGGAACCCTCATACATCCCTGTGTTGTGGAGTCTTGATGCACCTGTAAGCATAGTAGCATATTTGGGTTGTATTGACATTTCCCATATGGAAATTCGGAGCAATTAGAATTTGTCGAATATTCAGTATAGTTATGATACGAATATAGATTCTTACTAATGAAAAAGTAAAATTTAAAAACCAAATTTTAATTATTTAATAACTATAAAATATAAATAACATTCAATTTATTATATACATTTAATATATATAATGTTTTTTTAATGCACGTAATGGTTTTTAATGTATATTTATGCTAATTTGGTTTATATATTTGATTAAAAGTATTATATATAAGTCTACTTCCGTATTTTATCCATATTGGATTTTCTTATTACGTATTTTTTCCATATCGAATCGTATCCGTATCCGTATTCATACTTGAATTATGCTACTCTGTCTATAAGCACACTATTAAGTAGACTACAACATAAAATTATAAAAGAAAATCCTTTTGGTCTTCTCTACACTGAGGTGCACTTGCATGTAATTATTTTATAACACTATTATGTGGCATCATAAGCAATGTGGACTAACATAAATTGTCATCGCCTCTAACTCAAAAGATACAAAAACGCATCTAGGGAGGGTGCAGAAAAGAGGATAAAATATGTGCAATACAGTTTTTGCAAATCATTTATAAAAAAATTAAATTCATTGGAGAAATTAACATAGGGGTTGAACTTATAAGATCAACTGATTAATATTGTGTAGACAAAAATTGTGTTTTCACAATTCACAGAACTATCATTAAAATCTAATTCTTGCCTAACAATATCAGCAGAAAAATCATTCTGGCTTACAAAAATATCCCTGAAAAACAATTCCGGCTTACAAAAATATCCCTACACACCAATTTCAATGCCATAAAAACAATTCCTGCCTACCAATATAAATACAGAAAAACAAAACTAATTATCCTTAGTCTGCAACCTTTTATCCTTCGGCAACTACCACTGAAATGCCCCCTCCAAAAGGCTCTTACAACATCATTCGTGTAGCCAAGAATGTTGGCATCTCCTCGCCTCGCATGATCACACTCACTTTCTTGACCATTTTCAAGGGAAAAGCACACCACGCAGTCTGAAAGCTTGAACTACGCAGTAAATAGATATTTTTCATTTTCTTCGCTTTAGGACTTCGATTCTCCTAACATATACATTGCGAAGTAAAATTCTAATTTTTCGAACACTTTAATTCACAGATTACCCGTGCGGAGATTAACTGCACATTTCAACTTTTTACTAGACAGTTGAACTTCGCATAGATGCGCAGTTAACTTCGCGAAGTACTTTACTTTGCCGACTTCTCAATTACTTCACGAAGATTAACTTTGCACAAGTTAACTTCGCATACTTCTTTAACTTCGCATAACCCAATCTTAAACAAGTTTTATCTGTAAACATTTCTTCTTAGGACATAAGAACCAAAACATTTAGGCAAAGTTACTCTTTTTTAAAATAGAACTTTCACCACAGTGAACTATTTGGAAATCTTGATTTCTTTTACAGAGCATAAATGTAAACAACATTCACACAGGTAAATATGAAGGACTTATATATTACCGTAGTAAAACAATCAACTTTGCCACATTACAGAGAGATGAGATTTTACTTGATATTTTCACTTCTTACAGAGCTTGAGCTCTTCATACACTTCACGGCTCTTCACTTCTTCACTTCTTCCCTCACACATCTCTACCTAATACTATGTGAGTGATTTTCATTTATACACAAACTTGGTTTACCTTCACCTGGAAGCTACTAAGATCCATTAAATATTGTAATTAATTTCTACCTAAGAAATTTGACTTGCGGAATACAAATGCGGCTGAATAAATACTAGGAAGAGTGCACGAAGCCTTCTGACAGAATGGCTCACTGTATGACATCTTTGCGGTTCCGCGGACTAACAAAATGATTGACAGGGTGATTGGAAGAGTTGACGCAGTTAGATACGCAATCATCTCATAAATACATTTTTCCAACACTCCCCCTTAATTATGAGGAGATGGGGATCTTTAAACAAAAAATAAAATATTACAAAATATTTCAGAGTTGAAACTTGCTCTGTGCATGACGAAGTTCACTGTGTAGAACTTGTCACTCTCAAACAACTTCGCAGATATTGAAATGTGTCCCTTTCCAATGGTTTTGTAAAAATGTCTGCTACCTTATCTTCAGACCTGCAAAATTCTAAACAGATTTCTTTGTTGTTTATCAATTCTCTAATAAAATGATACGTTGTGTTGATGTGCTTGGTTCTCTTGTGGAACACATGATTCTTTGACAGTGCGATAGCTGAATTGTTGTCGTAGTAAATGACTGTGGGTTCTTGCTACTTCTACAAAAGATAACATTCTCTGCATCCAAACGACTTGACATGCTGTGCTTGTAGCTACAACATACTCCGCTTCTGCTGAAGAAAGAGTTATAATGAGTTGTTTCTTTGAAGACCATGATACAACACCTGTTCCTAAATGAAATGTATTCCCAAATGTGCTTTTTCTATCATCTATGATGGCTCCATTGTCACTGTGAGCGTATCCAATGAGTTTAAAATTTTCTGAGGTTGAATATAAAATACCAAAGTCTTTTGTTCCGCTTACATACCTCATAATTCTTTTACCTGCTTTCCAATGAGATTCTTTTGGTGACTCCAAGAATCTTGGGATTAAACTAACTCCATACATAATATATGGCCTTGTCGTTGTAAGATACATAAGGCTTCCAACAAGCCTTTTAAATAGCATAGGTTCTACATTGGATCCATCATCATCCTTGCTCAATTTCAAGCATGTTATCACTGGTGTTGGAGATGTCTTGCAATTTAACATCTTAAATCTATTTAAGACATCACTTGCATACTTCGACTGAGATATAAATATCCCATTTTCAGACTATTGGACTTCAATGCCTAGAAAATACTTCATAAGCCCCAAATTAGTCATTTCAAATTCACTTTCCATGACTGATCTAAATTCTTCTATGCCAAAATCACTAGTAAATATTAAATCATCTACATACAGGATGACAATTATCTTATTACCATGCTTGTTGATTTTTTTGTATAGTGTTGGCTCACATTCACTTATGTGAAATCCATTCTAAATGAGGTAAGAGTCAATGCGACTGTACCAAGCTCTAGGACCTTGCATCAAACCATAAAGTGCCTTTTTCAACTCGTAAAATTTGTGTCCTTGTCCTGGAGCTTCGTAGCCTTATGGTTTCTCCACATATACTTCTTCCTCCAAATAACCATTTAAAAATGCTTTCTTAACATCCATTTGGTAAACAGGCCATGTCTTATGTGCTGTGATGGCCAAAACTATTCCAATAGTGTCCATTCGTGCTATAGGTGCAAAATTTTCATTGAAGTCTATGCCAGGATGCTGTGTGAATCCTCTTGCTACCAATCTTTCCTTGTGCTTCTGCACATTTCCATCAACATCTTTCTTGGTCTTGTGAATCCATTTCACGCTTATCACATCCTTGTCCTTAGGAACATCAACTAGTTCCCATGTTTGATTCTTTTCAATGCATTCTATTTCTTCATCCATGGCTTGTACCCAAAATTTATCTTCTACAGCTTATTCAAATGTTAGAGGATCATTAAATTGAGAAAATAATGCAAAATCTGAGAATGAATTGGGTGCACCAGTCTCATATATCTCAGACATTTTGTATTTATCAGAGTTGTTGGTGTTGAACTGCGCGATCTGCTTGATGGAGTTTGCTGTGCACTTGGTGTGCTTAATGGAGTAGCTTGAACTGCGACTTGTGTTGGAGTTCCTTGTGCTGAAACATGATGCGCAGTCCTAGGAGTAGGAGGAGCTGCGAAGTTATGATTCACATGCGGATTCTCAACCACATCTTCTGCGATGTCTTCATGTTCAACATGTAAAACTATTTTAACATTCTTCTCTATGGTTCCATCTCATACTTCATTCTCTACAAATTGAACATCTAAATTGATAATAAATTTTCTTGCAAAAGGATCATACAACTTGTATGATTTTATGTCTTCAGAATACCCAGTGAAAATGCATTTCTATCCTTTATTGTATAATTTCCTTCTTAGCTGATCTGGAACATGTGCGTATGCTACACAACAACAAAAAAATTAAATGCGAAACACTATGTTTCATACCTATCCAAGCTTCCTGCGGAACTTTGTTCTTCACACTCTTTGTCGGACATCGATTCATGATGTATACAGCAGTTGCCACTGCTTCAGCCCAGTATTCATTTGACAGATGCATGGCTACCAACATAATGAGCACCATCTTCATAATGGTTATGTTTTTCCTCTCTACGATACCATTCTGCTACGGTGTATACCGCATAGTGAATTGCTTCTGTATGCCATGATTTTTGCAAAAGTTTAAGAAATCATTTGAAACATGCTCACCATCTCTATATGTTCTTAAGGTCTTGATGCTGTAACCACTTTGCTTCTCTACAAGTGCCTTGAACTGTTGAAAACAACACATCATATTTGTGTTTTAGAAAATATGCCCACGTTTTTCTTATGAAATCATCAATAAATGTGAGAAGGTAAGTGCATCCTCCCATGGAAGGTGTTTTCATCGGTCCACATATATCCGAGTGCACAATTTCAAGCAGTGTGCGAGCTTTGTATGACTTTCCAACTAGAAAAGTCTCTTTGTGATGTTTTCCAAAAATACGGCCTTCACAAATTCTCTCTGCCTTTTCAATCAATGGAAATCCTTTCAACATGTCCTTCATGTGCAGTATATTTACCCCACCAAAATTCAGATGTCCAAATCCGAAGTGCCACAACCAGTATTCATCCTCTATTTCTGTTTGAAATGCTGCTTGCATTTCTTTGCTGTCTTTTTCTTCCTTCTCGCAGTGAATTTTTGCTTCTTTACTTTCTGCTTTGAATGCAACTCGAGACTTTTCATTCTAACTTCCATGAACAACTTGAGTTGTTTTTTCTTCTATAACTGGTCTTATCCTCAAAGGAAACAAGTGATTTCTTGTCATCTTCACTTCGCCTATTAAGCGATTGCTTGGATATATGTCTTTGATCAGACAATGCTTTCCTATCATATGAACTCTATAACCTTTTTCCATCAGTTGTCCAGTGCTCATCAAATTATGCTTCAAACCTTGAAAATAAAAAACATCAGGCATAAATTTTTGCTCCCCATGCTTGGTTAGAATATCAACAGTACCCTTACCCAAAACAATGAATTGAATATTATTTCCAAGTGTGACATCTGTTTGAACTGATTTATATAGATTATAAAATAGATTTAAATTACCAGTCATGTGATTGCTATAGCCTGAATCTAAATACCATATGTCATTTGGAATTTCTTGGACAGCATTGCCTTCAAGTGGATATGCACACTCTAAGAACAATGAGTTGTTGTGATTGTTGTTGTTGCTTGACTGTGTTTGGCCTTGCTCTCCTTGGTCATACTGCGAAGTGTCCAAACTTCTTATAGTAATGAGATTGAATTTTTGGTTTATCATACCTTTGTCCACTTGGCTCATCGAACATCTGATTCTAACCGCTTCTAGTGACATGTGCAGGACTACTGTTGCAACCTCCTCTAAAAGCACTTCTTCCTCTGCCTCTAGAGTTTGATCTTCCCCTGCCTCTTCCATGACTTATGGATGACTGTGCTACGAATGCACCTTCCAGTGATGTATCTGAACTTCTGATTTTATGTTCATGATTGACTAATGAGGCTTGCAATTCATCAATAGTAAATTGGGATAGATCTTTGTTTTACTCCAGGGTCTCAACTAAAGATTCAAATTTATTTGGAAGAACTCTAAGAACTTTTTCAACAACTCTTTGGTCACTTAGATTTTCTCCATGAGACTTTATTTGATTAACTAGACCAATAACACGAGTATAAAATGATTCTACTGACTCAGTATCTTTCATTGTCAGAGATTCAAAATCTCTTCTAAGAATTTGTAATTTCACAGTCTTTACCTTGTTTAAGCATTGATAGGAAGTTTCAAGTGTGTCCCATGCTTCCTTAGCTGACGTCGCTGCTGATACTCTTGGGAGTATGGATTCATGTGTCGCTTGATGTATGTGGAACAACACCTTTCCATCTTTCTTCCTCTATTCCCTCAAGACATCCTTCTCATCTTGTGTGAGATTGTTGTATGCTGTCAGATCTGCTGGTTCTGCATAGCCATTATGGACTATTTCCCATACATCTTGACCTCTAAACAAAGCTTTCATAGTTAGAGACCAATATTCATAATTTTTTCCCAAAAAGATTGGAGTTTGCAAATTACCAGAAGTGGAAGCCATTGCTTTTCCCCTTTTTGTAAATACAATTTCTACTTTCCGTAAACCTCGCTCTAATACTAGATCAAGGGAAAAGCACACCGCGTAGTCAAAAGCTTGAACTATGCAGTAAATAGATATTTTTCTTTTTCTTCGCTTTGGGACTTCACTTCTCCTAACATATACATTTCGAAGTAAAATTCTAATTTTTTGAACACTTTACTTCACAGATTAACTACGCGGAGATTAATTGCACATTTCAACTTTTTACTGTGCAGTTGAACTTCGCATAGATGTGTAGTTAACTTCGCAAAATAATTTACTTCGTCGACTTCTCAATTACTTCACAAAGATTAACTTTGCACAAGTTAACTTCGCATACTTCTTTAACTTTGCATAACCCAATCTTAAACAAGCTTTATCTTAAAACATTTCTTGTTAGGAGATAAGAACCAAAACATTTGTGTGAAGTTACTCTTTGTTAAAATAGAACTTTCACCACGGTGAACTATTTGGAAATCTTGATTTCTTTTACAGAGCGTAAATGTAAACAACATTCACACAGGTAAATATGAAGAAGCTGCGTGGCATGCAATAATAACCATTCGTGAGAATAAACAAAAATGGCTTATAGACTTATATATTATCGCAGTAAAACAAACAACTTTGACGCACTACAGAGAGATGAGATTTTACTTGATCTTTTCACTTCTTACATAGCTTGGGCTCTTCATACACTTCAAGACTCTTCACTTCTTCTCTTATTCCCTCACACATCTCTACCTAATACTCTGTGAGTGATTTTCATTTATACAAAAACTTGGTTTACTTTCACGTCGAAGCTATTGAAATCCATTAAATACTGTAATTAATTTCTACCTAAGAAATTTGACTTGCAGTATACAAACACAGATGAATAAATACTGGGAAGAGTGCACAAAGCCTTTTGACAGATTGGCTGACTATCTGACATCTCTGCAAATCTGCGGACTGAAAAAATGACTGACAGGGTAACTGACAGAGCCAGCGCAGTTAGATACGGAATCAGCTCATAAATACATTTTTCCAACACATTTCTTCATCACCCGAGCACGAAACTCCCATCCCACCATTCTTTTCTGCATATGCAATCGATTGGCCAAACATGTGTGCATGGAAAATGTTAGATTTCTTCCAATAGTACATACGTAGAATTATCATAGTAGTGGCCACCAACAGTATGAACACCAAACAACACCCAACAAATATGGAATTGGTGATTTCCATACTAAATCTACACCATTACTTCCAATATTGTTATCCATCACTATAGCTGAACTCTAACTCTCACGTTGATTCTGCACTTTTATTGTAGGCATTCATGATAAAGCAGTGTTTCCCTATACATAGATGTGCATATAGATAGAAACGGAGTTGATTCTGTATTCGACTGGTGGTCATCGCATATAAGCCCAACCGACCACTGTACTCAAAGACCTACACTTTTCTAAGCATGCTCTCCCTAATGATATCCATCATCAATGAGGTAGCTTGTAGACTGGATTTGATCAAATCCAATATCAAAATATCAGAAAACATATGCTCCCTCGTGAAGTTACAGGCCACCAAAGAGAGGAATGATATTACTATTAACAATTTCATTGAATAACGATTGATTAACCTATTAATAGTTCCACCATGTGGCAAGGTAATCCGATTAATTTGAATCAATTTCATTGGATCCCCACCACCCATGGTTGATGAAGGATTAGAAGAGCACCATCAGAATGAGGGTGCAATATTCATTGAAGTTGCCTATTGATGAACTACTAATTTAATCAAAAATAAAATAAATGAACTATTACATAAAATAGTTAAAGACTTGTTGGAATCATCACTTTTTTATATTATTATAACAAAATTTTAGTGAAAATTTATGGTTTTGTAATCTACTGGAAACCCCCCAAAAAAACTCGAATCACTGAATCAATGGGGAAAAAAACTTGAATCACTGAATCAATGAGAATTTTAATATTTTTTTTCCAAATTCCTATTGTTGTACCAGCAATATGTTTTTTATTTAGACAATACCATTAGTATATAACATAAATATCTTCATGAATGAAGAAACTCCAACAAGCATCTTGGTATGAATCTAAGTAAGGTTTTGGATGCAATGAAGGAAGTAAAGCAATTACTAACCATGAGTCAGCAGTTAACAGATTGTAATTTTACTCTTAATCTATGTTTTTCAAATACATTATAGGTAGATTTTGAAGGATATTTAGGCACAACAGAAGTGAGCTTCAGTTCATACAAACACTCGTGTACAAAGATACAACTCTATCACACTTCACAAACATGCTGATACTACTGTGGGTAGACAAGGGAGTGTTGTACATAGTAACAACAACACATACCAATCATTACAAAACTATATTGACACCTACATGACATGCTTCAGCAAGAAAATAATATTTCTGCAATTGTTTCAACAAACTACATTCTACAAGAAATGAGTCTCTACAATGACTTTAACTCATATTTATAACTCAACTGCATTCATAAATAATGACTCATACTTTGTTCAGCAATCAAATTAATTTCACACTTCCACAGTCAATCACATACCCTCATAAAATTATCATGCTATAGAAAAATCTTAAACTTAAATATTCAACAATGAGTTTTCAAATTCATAAAGAGAGAGAGGAACAAAGTAGCAAGATTACGGAGCTAAAAATCTGTTTCATATTCAACTCAGAATTTGTATTCCTCACCATTCGTCTAAATCTGAATTACATACGTATATATACACCATGAGATTATCAGTCTCATTAATTAGATTTTCCTTTTAGAAATTGACTCTTCAAAATGTAATGAATACTCTACCCTTTCATGAGCCGCAACAAGAACGATGGACGCCCTTTCAACAATCTACAGAAACATGTTGTTCCTTTTAACATCTGATCAGCTGGAATATGTCAGTAGATGACTCTTCAAAAGATGGCTCTTCAAAAAACAATGTAATACTTAACCCGAGTAATCAATCAATGTGATGTGTTTCCCCTTTGAAACTTTGACAGCATGACAAACTCAAAATGGTGTGGTGGTGGTTAACTCTTCATAGTTTTGGCGGCCTCTCATAGAGGCAGTGATTGAATTTTCATACTTTGGAAATATATAAATTATCATAATGTGAACCATAATGGTTCTTTTCATTTTTTTCTTATCTGAGAGTTATTATTATCTCTTCATTCAAATCTACCTCTACTACTACAACAAGGAAATCATCTTTTTTCATTTTAGCTTCTACAACAAGACTATCATCTTTATCATCATATCTTGGCTTTTCAATCCATTCTTCAAAAAATTTCAATTATTCATCAAGGACATCATTCCTTATTTCAGTTTCTCTTTCTGCAACAAAACATACATTGACATATTGAGTGCTATCATTATGCAACTCTTTTTCTATCGCTACAACTTCTGTGCATTCTTCAACAATCTTATCAAATTCTTCAACAAAATTAAAATCATCAATATTTTAAAAAAACTCACAAACTCGTTCAAGCACTTCAACACAATGCACTTTATCTTTCTTAGCTTTTGATGTTTCCTCAAATACTATTGATATGACAGTCTTCATTCCATCATCATGATCATCATTGACCATTACTTCTCCATGGGCAATTTCACAGATATTGGTTGCTTCATTGGCACATTCTTCATAGTTGTCATTAGCAACATACATCATTGGAATATTCAAAGAACAAACTGCTACACTGGCAGTTACTTTACCTTCAATATTTGACTTACAAGCCAAGACTCATCATTCTCTTCGTTTGTGCCTACACAAACACTAACAAACAAATTATTAGAAAAAATCTCATTCTCTTTTCTGTCCTTATCTACACCATTTAATATCGCTGTAGATTCTTCTTCAAAAATATCACAAGCACTTTTTCCATCAGCAGATACACCATTTTCATGAATGTATTTTTCACACGAAGCTTTATCATCTTCCTTATGCGCACCAAATGGATGAGTACAACACTCTTCATTTTCTACAACATAACTATTGTAGTTTATTTCAAGCAACATAACATAGTTTTCTTCTAGATTCATTGTACCTACATGTCCGCAAACTTCAAATTCAATGCATGATTTAAATGTCTTCATGGGTGTGTCCATCAAGGACTCTTCTTGTGCAAATACTTCTATGTTGTCCTCGCACTTGAGGAACTTATCATCTTTATTAACATTCTGCATTTTAACCATTCCATCAATTTCACAATTCACTTCAGTGACATCTAAATTTGAAACTACATCAACATCTTTATAAATAGCAATTTCAACTTCTTCAAATTCTGCTGCCGCTATACAAGATACAACAACCTCATTTTCACCTTTAGTTTTGACATCATTTTCATCATTTGATGTATCAGCACAACTGTGAGATTCACAAATAATTTGACTATCTTCTGTTGCTTCTGCAAATTTGTCTTCTACAATATTAACTGGTTGTGACTCAGCCATATATCTCCCCCTTAAATTAAAATTTCTCTTCAAACTTTCTCAGGCTTCTCTAGCTCTGTTTGCTTCAAAAATTACTTAAAAAATCTTATAATCCAGATCTTGTTGGATGTAGTACAAGGAAAATGCATATTTTGCCTCATCCTGGGGTTTCTTAACTCCATCCTTAACAAAATATTATAAACCTATAGCATGCAAGAAATTTTCCATATTAACTTACCAACATTCATAAGTTATACCTGATAAATATGGTGGTGGATAATAGATGTTGCTCCATGCATCCTCAACCTTTTCTTGAACTTCATCCACTTTAGTATCCTCTTCATTCTCTTGAAATTCCTCTGCTTCAACAAGTTCCTTGATGGCTTCTCCTAATATATCTACTATGGAAAAACCAACTTATTTTTCATTAACAACATTCTTCTTCATTCGTTTAAGCCTTCTTCTTTTCCCCATCTCTATGTCTTCATATAAATACTTGCACGAACTTTTAAAAAAATTACTTGGATACGGCCTCCTTGTCCTCTTTCATGCATAAGTGCTTCAACTCAAACCAAACAAACTTCCAAAACAATGGAAGTTAAACTATTGTACCATTAAACTATATGGGAGCTCTCAATCAGGAATAATGTCTTCCTTTCCACTGATCAACCTCTATCTAGGGGAACAAAAACACAAAATCAACTTCATCCATGGGCTAGAACCCTTTCTTCTCTTTACACAAGCCACAACCAGGCTTGAAAATTTTAACCAACAGACAAATAACACAAGAAACACTTGATTCAAACTTCAGCTACTAAATGATGACTCAACCTTTATTTGAGGGAGCACAAGAGCTCTTACTGTTGAAATATTGTAACTTCTAATAATATTATATTTGTACTTTATTATTCTGGAGATGTTTCATTCCTCCATGAAGACCCTATTGTATATCCAGAGATGTTTATTCCTCCGAGAGGATGTGGTAACTAGGGTTATTAGATCTCCCATGTGGGTTCGGACTTGAGTTAGTTGTTTAGGGGTTATTAGACTCTCTTAGGAGAAGTCGGCCCAGATAGGGTGAAAAGTTAGTTAGGAGATGAGTATAAATAACGGAGGTGTGTTCCTCATTTATCACTCATTCACTCACTTGTGATTGGTGCATATGAGAGAGAGAGAGATCTGCATAGGAGGAGAAGGAGCTCTTGTTTGGGGACTACATCTTTGTATTCGTTGATTATCTATATTGAGGAACGCTTTGTTGGGTTTTCTACCCCATGAGGGTTTCCCAAGGTAAATATTTGTCTATTTTGTGATTGTGTTTATTTCAGTGATCTTTCTTGTGAAATTAGGCTAAACATAATATGGTATCAGAGCTAGCCTAAATAGGACATCTTTCATAAGGTGAAAATACCTCTCTCTCCTCCTCCAGTGAAAATTAGGGTTTCTGCAAAACTTGGAATTTTTGGATTCTGAGAGCATGGCTGGATTCTCCTCCTAAAAATTGAAATTCTGAGTCTAGATCAAAATTTTTGAGTGGGTAGAACCCCGGTATTTTTCAAACCCTAGTTTGACTTATGGACCAGAAAACCAGTAAACCAGAAAAACTGCGCACCTGTGCACTAGTAAACCAGAAAAAGTGTGAACCAGAAAACCAAAAATTATGTTGCAGATCCAAAAGTTGTTGATCAGATTTGAAGGGAGAAAAGTTGAAGTTTCCAGAAGCTGAGTACACCAGTCATCTCAATACAATCAAGCACATCTCCTGGTAAGTGTTATTCTATCTTTTGATAAACTTCAATTTCTATGACCTCCTGGATAAGATGGCTCCAAGCACTAAGCTTGAAGACAAACTAGAGGGTATAGAGAATTTCTCGGCATGAAAATATAGGATTGGTCTCATTCTTAAAGAGAATGATCTTGCCCAATATATTAAAGATGAGGTTGCAGAACCCGAGGAAGATGAAGCCAAAGATAAGTATAGGAAGGACTTGATTAGGGCAAAGAGAATCATTGCTGATTCTATCAAGGAACACTTGATTCCCCAAGTGGCATCCAAGAAGACCCCAAAGGAAATGTATGATGCCCTACGAAGAATGTATGAAGGGAGGAACATCAACAGAAAGATGAATTTGAGAACTCAATTGAAGAATACCAAAATGAATAAAGGAAAATCTATTGAAGATTATTTCACAAGGGTCTCCCAGTTCAAGGAACAACTAGAAGCCATTGGAGACACCCTTGATGAAGATGAACTAGTCATGACTACTCTCAATGGTCTCACTAGACATTGGGATTCATTCGTCCAAACCATGTGTGCAAGAAAATAAAGTATGAAGTTTTATGTAATGTCCCCATTTTGACCCCCTTTGTATTAAATCGTAAATGATGTGAATATTGTAATTTAATCATGGTGAGGAGCTCAAGGCCAAGGCCCCACCGTTGATTTAGCGTTTCATGTATCGGCAATTAAAAATAGATGCCTATGGTTCTTGTGCTAGATAGGCACAATGTATATAAGACATCATGAAATTACGAATTTTTAATGAAAAACCCACAACCAGCTATGCAATGCAACAAAAGAGATGGGGCATGACTCTACAAGGAAAAGGGAGGGAAATTATTCAAACCCTTGAGCCAATGGTATTAATCCATGTGTCAATGAGGAAACCCATAAACCACCAACTACCCTTTTTGTCTCATGCACCCAATCATTTAATTCTTCCAAGAAATTGGTTAAGGCAGTTAATGCCTTGGAAATGGAGAAGTATGGTAGCCAATTTCGTGCATGGGCAAGCCATCAACCTGGAAATTCGTGTTTTGTCTCCTTGGGCAAGAAAACACCCACGAAATGGTGCGCAAATCCATTCTGAATAGTCAGTCTTCACTCATTCACGTAGTTGGAGCTAGCTGGGTCTTTCCCTACACGTTTTTCATCCAAATCTTGCATTTTTCCATGCCTGGGAGTTCGTTTTTGCATATACAGTAGCTTGGGAGAGAAGAGCCACGTTTTGGGGACTGTATGGAGGTCGTTTTTTCCCCCGAACATCCAAGGACGTTTTTCTAAAAACGGATTGGATTCCCAGGGTTGTTCCCCATCTTCCCATTTCGTTTTTGGGTGTTCCCATGTTTTTCTGAGTGAGTTGCAACTCCATCTCATGCATCCCACTGTGGAAAACATTTTCCTCATGCCCAGCAAGTGTGGTTCTATGGTGATGTGCATCCTTGTTTCGTTTTGACCCTGTGAGCAAGAAACTGGAATGGTAGTGGACAGAATGGGCTTGATAAACCTAGTGTAGGGGGTAACCTCTCAAGAAGATCAAGAGGGCTCGCTACTTTTCTATGCACACCCTGAGAGCACTAGAAAGGAAGGTATGGCTTGAGGGACTGTGTGGCAGTGAAGAGAATACTTCCTTGTGTTGGGTGTGTAGGCATTGTGAGTGCCAAGCTGAATAGATCTGGGAGGGGTACCCATAGCTCTGTGGTTGAGCTCACTAGCTTAGCAATTCTTCCCTTCCATGTCCTAGCAGCCTGATAAACCCAATTGCAGATTGGCTTGGCTCATCTTGGTGTATGCTTGGCTATGTGTGAGTCTGTTGTTCCCTGGTTCCTTGTAGAGATCATGCCCAGCTCGGGGGTGGCAGTGGTGCTGAGAGATTGAGGAGCACACTGGCCTATGGTTGGGTGGAACGTTGCAGTTGCATAGCCAGTTGCTTGGGACTACCTTATTGAGATAAGTATTCTCTTGTGTTAAAATTGCAATTATCATTTGATGAGTATTATGAATGTATGTGGATGTGTTAAATGAATTTACTTCCGATGTGTTTTTAAAAGTTTATGCATTTCCATGTGATCTTGTATAATTCTGCAAAGGTCTCTATTCAATGGCTTCCACAGAATAGCTTGAAGGTATATTAGATATCAACAGGATTAATTTAATTTCCGTTGAGTTCTATAGCATGCACATATACATGTCTGGTATTAATTCACTGAAAGAATGGATATGGGGCTAATTGCCCGGATTGAGCACCACGTCCTCTCTATCATGCTGTATGGTAGGAAGGGGACACTACATTTTATGTAGTATGGGAGGATTGCATTCAAGAAGAGGCTAGGGTAGCCAATAAGAAGCCTTGCTCAAAGAATATGACCAAGCTTTGGCCACTCACACCAGAAAAAGAAGGAGTCATTTCAACTCCAAGAAGAATGGCCTTAAAAGGTATCATCCTCCACATAGATTTCAAAAGAAAGAAGGAGTAAGTTCAGAAAGAGACCTATTCTTAGTTCAATGCTACAATTGTCTCAAACTAGGTCACTTTCCTAGAAATTGTACTTCAAAGAAGAAGAAGAATATTCACAAAAGACATCATGCACATCTAGCAGAAGATGATAGTGAATAATAAGAGGAGGAAAGGCCTTGAAAGAAAAGAGCTAAAGTAGAAGAAGAAGATGTTGAAGAGTATGTTCTATTCTCTGCACTCTCTGGGTCATTAACACCTGGAGAAGACGCATGGCTCATTGATAGTGGTGCTTCAAAGCACATGACAGGACAAAAGAAGACTCTTTCAAAACTAGAAGAAAAGACCTCTCCCCGGAAGGTATCTTTGGGAGATGACTATCAATATCCCATCAAGGTAATTGGTGAAGCAAGCTACAGGCTTGATTATGGAACTCCATTGAAGATGAAGGAAATCTTATATGTACCAGGTTTGAAGAAGAACTCACTTTCTATCTCATAATTAGATAAGAAAGGTTATAGAGTTGCATTCATAGATGGACAAGTACTCATGTGGTCCAAAGGGAAATCAATTGAGGATGCAATTGTTATTTGTGAAGAGGAAGAAGGGATATACAAACTCAAGGGTCATCCTGAAGCTGCCCTTGTTCATGAAGCCACTATCCCAAGTGAGCTATGGCATAGGAGGCTTTCTTACATTAACTAAAAAGGACTACCTCCTGTGAGCAAGGTAGTTATAGGACTACCGGACTTAAAGATTGATCATGATGGCACATGCAAAGGATTTGCAAAAGGGAAGAATATCAAGAACCCATTTCCAAAGAGTGAAACAAAGACTAAGAGTACATTGTAATTGATTCATTCAGATGTATGTGGACTAATTCCATCCACATCCTTGAGTGGGTATGAATATTACCTTACATTTATTGATGACTACTCAAGGAAGACTTGGATATATTTCCTAAATGGAAAAGATGAAGTCTTTGGAAAGTTCAAGGAATTCAAAGCCTTGATAGAAAATCATTCAGAAAAGAAGATCAAGATACTTAGGATAGATAATGGTGGAGAATATACTTCAAAGAATTTTGAATTCTTTTGTAAAGAAGTTGGAATCAAGAGGGAGCTAACCACTCCCTACAATCCTCAACAAAATGGTGTTGCATAAAGAAAGAATAGAACCATTATGGAAGCAGTAAAAACAATGATACATAATCAAGACCTACCTATGTATCTATGTGCTAAAGTAGCCAGAATAGCAGTCTATGTGCATAATAGACTATCTCATAGTGCTCTTGAATTCAAGACCCCAAAAGAAGTGTTCACAGGGAAGAAGCCTAAGGTAAGCCACCTCAAGATATTTGGATGCCTAGTATATATTCACATACCAAAGAAAAGATATCTAAGCAGGATCCTTCTGGGAAGAAGGGAATATTTGTTGGATATTGTGAAACATCCAAAGAATTCAGAATTTACATCCCAGGATTCCATCATATGGAAATTCGTAGAGATGTGACATTGTATGAAGAGGCAGGTTGGCCCTCGCACGAAGTTGGTTCCACTTTTTAATGCCACTTTAGAAATCAGAAATGCACATCCGAAATAGAAATCAATAATGCATATGCGTTATTGTGGCTAGGTTAGTACAAACTCGAGCCCACAACCAAGGCTAAGCTTAGTTAGCTTATATCGCATATGCGATATATCGCACTTGCGTTTTGTAAGAGTTACAAATCGCAATTGCGATATATCGCAGTTGCGATATATCTCAAGTGCGATTTGTAATACCAAAACTATGTTACAACATCTACAAGTTGTTTCATCAGAAGACTTAGTTTCAGTTAGAGTGCACTATAAAGGAATTCCTTGCCACTTAGAAGGTTGAAGCAGTGACTAAACTTATGTGTTGCAAGTGTTTTAGCTTGGGCCTTCATGGAGTTTATAGTGGTAGTGGAATGGAACCTATGTCATTTGAGTATGAGCAAGACCAAGTTGTTGATTGAGCCAAATTAAAAAAGAAATTATAACATTTATGTGATATTTTTTAGGTTATTTTAACTACTAAGTTCATTTTTATTATGGAAAGAAAGGCCTTTTTTAATTTAATTAGAGGATGTGGATGGAGATATCTCCATTTGACACCGAATTGTGATCTACATTTTTTTTTAATTTAGTTAGTGCACAACAACTCAAAGCTCTAGGTTGATGTAAGAATTTTTATTTCTGATGAGTAGTACATTCTCCCAAATAGGGAAACTCAAATTAGGAAAAAGGTATTACAGAATCATTCCTATCTTAATAATATAAAGAAATGCATAGTATAAAGTAACATAGAAAAAGTGAAAATGATTTTAAGAAATAAAATAAATAATAATTTCTTAAAATGAAATGTTAGATTTTATATTAAATATAATATGTTACAACATATGTTTCATTATATGCATGGGACACATCATGAAGGGATTGATGTGTTGTTTCCCAACTGTAACCATGATCAAGACCATGCGACCTTTCCACAAGGCATTAAAATTTTTTAATGGTATCAATATCCAAACCTTATGTCAAAGACACCCTAGTGGGGGCTTGCAATGCTATAGAGAATCCTGTACATTTTAGCTATTATTCATGGTTCTTGAGCTCAAGAATCCGCCATTAAGGTTTAACCCCCTTTATTTCCCGGTGACCATAGTTTTTCCTTAAGGTCCATTTCCATTTCTCAAAACCTACACATGGCCTTTGTATCCTACTAGGATGAAGAAAAGTGGTTGTCACCTAGAGAATCATTCTCGATCTTCTTCTCATACCTACTCATTTTAGAGATCAAGACCTAGTCCAATCAGACCCCTCGACCATAAAGTGTTTGAGAAATTCTCACATGTTTTCTTAATGTTTTTGTTGATAGTTTGGGTCACTTTGTAAACTGTTGTAACAAGGATGTGGTGCACATTAATAATGAGCATGCATTTTTTGTTAAATGTAACTGAAAATTCAAGAAGCATAATCTTATTTCTTACATTTATATGAGAGATTAAATGGCGTGTTCTATGATTTCACTTTATTTTATTCCTCTATTATATTGATTTTTATTTTGTTTAATATATTTCTCGACATATTATCATCCTAAATGTGAGTCGACATTGTCCAAATACTAACTATTGGCATGGATAAGGTGGGTGTAATACCAAAATCATTTGTTTGTTATGGAAACATGGTTCAAAAACTATTTGTATGGATTTCTTAGTGGTAGGAGTTTGTGGGAAAGGCACACTATTTTATCAATGCAGTGTCAATGAAAGCATGTGAAAGATACACGGACTAAGAAAACAAACATATAAATAATCACCAAACATAATAATTTCAAGGAGAAAACATAGCACAAGTTACATGAATATGTAAACCACCGGAATCCCTTGATGAAAAAGAAGACATATTGATGACTCTCATATGGAACCAGGCCTTCAAACTATGTAATAGATCTATAATTCCTATAATGCCCAACATTGGTATGATAGGTTATTTAGGTTATTTTTAAGTTAACGACATAAATAAAATATCACAAGTGCTATATCGCATGTGCGATATATCGCACTTGCGTTTATTAAGAGTTACAAATCGCAAGTGCAATATATCACACTTGCGATTTGTAATACCAAAAAAAAATAAAACAGAGGCCTGCGACCTCATTTTCTCATGCACACAATCGAGGTCGGCATTATCGGGAAGGAGAAAAAATGCATTGTCGATTTGAGTTTGAGACAAGGAGGAGACGAATTTGGAAGAGCCAATTCACAATTCAGATACAATGGAAGGTAGATGGCCCTTTCCTTCCAAATTCCTTTCAATTTTCGTTCAAGTGTTTGTTAATTTAATATTTTTTGTTTTTTTTAAACCAATTTAATCAAATTTGTTACATGTATATTAAAGCAAACAACGAAATTTATTAATTAAATTTTGAATTTGTTGTTTTAATCTTAATAGAGAACACAAACCCAAACACAAACCCAAACCCGAACCCAAACCCAAACCCAAACCCAAACCCAAACACAAACACAAACACAAACCCAAACCCAAACCAAAATCTAGACACAAACCCAAACACCGAGGAGGAACATGACCGGAATTCATAGATTCTGGCTCGTTTGGGTGCATTGAGGTGCCTTAAGTCATTGTTTAGAGGGGGGGACCGCTTAAGAAAATCATTAGCCGAGGCACTAGACTCCATAACAAACAAAATTTCCAATGCCCATGGAGCACTATACAACATTAGCTCGTACAGAGATTCTGAGAGGCAATACTATTCCACTCGGTTGAGCTATAGAGATGTGAAAAAACTAAAGATAACCAAAGACCAATTGTTTTCACTATTCCAGGACCCTAGCATTGGATTGGTTCAACCCACCAGTCGACCACACATTTCCATAGACTGGTGCATGGAACCAAATGTGAAAGCCAATTGGATGGATCGATGGTACATGGTCTTCGATGAAGACCCTCACGGGAATAGAGACATCCCATTATATTTCTTGAGGAAGTTGTATGCAGAATTTATCCCGAGGAAACATGCCAACTATTTTGATATTGTAGAGTTCTAGGGTGTAGGTCATGGGATGCCCCAAGATAGGGAAGGGGATAGGACCAATTCTAACTGTGTGTGATTCCCTCCACGCACACCAAACCCCCCTCGTATATATCCACATGCCGGTCTGGTTATTGAAGATACATAGGAGGCCTTATCTGATTTGGATGATACATTTCTTTGACATGGGACTACCGTCGAAGGAAATGTAGGCCAAGGGTTTGGCACTTCTGAGGCTGGCCCATCTGGGGTTGGACCATCTCACAGTGAGGATCCACTTACTAGGTCCCCAGACCAAACCAGAGCTACACATCACACCGGTGACGCAGAGTCTTCAGAGGCTGGCCCATCTGGGGTTGGACCATCTCACAGTGAGGATCCACTTACTAGGTCCCCAGACCAAACCAAAGCTACACATCGCACCGGTGATGCAGAGCATCAGGTTATTACACACCCTTTCACATCGTGTCGAAGCATATGCTATGGGCCTGCTTTAGAGTTTCAGGGCGATGGATTACTTTGATATGTAAGTAAAATTCATTCTTTACATAGTATATATTTTCTTTTATATCATAGTTTTCAATTGTTTCGTAATTTATTTGTATTTAACTAATTATCTGACAATTTACGTGAACAAATATACAGCTGGTGTCCAATGACACCCCATATTCACATAATCCAGCCATTGATGCTGATGTCATTGATGCAGCGGTCAATGTTGCATATGATTTCGGTGCTTCACCATTAGTTGTAAGAACTTTACTTTTTAATTTCTCATCGAGTGATTTACATATTTATAATTTAGAGATTGCAACATGAAATACATCTTAAACTCGATACATTTTTTTTTATGCAGGGTGGGCACAACGAGTTTGTGGAATCCCAAGTTGGTCCCTCCCATGTAGAGGAAGATTCCCAAACTCAGGTATTCTTTTAATGATTTGAAACATGTATGCATTTAATTATTAGAAATTTTCTACTTTTATCTTTATGTTTTGTTACGTAGCATGGTTACCAGGCTATGTTTGATCGTCTATTTAGGCCACTGTCATTTATTCCACCCACCGGTGACCCTCTTCCCCCCCCAGGTACATGTACATGTCTTGCTTTCTTTGAAAAAGTCATTGTCCATCCATGTAGTATATATACAGTCTTGTTCGCTTTGTATTTGTTGACATTGACATATATGTTACTTTATGCAGACATCTAGTGATGCAGTGGTGCATGAAGAGCACCCAATCGATGTTGTTGGTGACCCACCTCTCACCCCCCCAGGTATGTGTATGTCTCGCTTTCTTTGAAAAAGTCATTGTACGTCCATGTAGTATATACAGTCTTATTTTCTTTGTATTTGCTGACATTGGTCCATATGTTACTTTATGCAGGCATCTGGCGATGCAGTGGTGCTTGAAGAGCACCAAATCAACGTTGTTGGAGACCCACCTCTCTCCCACCAGGTACGTGTATGTCTCTCTTTCTTTGCAAAGGTCATTGTACATCCATGTAGTAAATACAGTCTCATTTTCTTTGTATTTGCTGACATTGGTCCATATGTTACTTTATGCAGGCATCTAGTGATGCAATGGTGCTTGAAGAGCACCAAATCGACGTTGTTGGTGACACACCTCTCCCCCCCCCCCAGGTACGTGTATGTCTCTCTTTCTTTGAAAAGGTCATTCTACGTCCATGTAGTATATGCAGTCTCATTTTCTTTGTATTTGCTGACATTGGTCCATATGTTACTTTATGCAGGCATCTAGTGATGCAATGGTGGTTGAAGAGGACCAAATCGATGTTGTTGGTGACCCACCTCTCCCCCCCCCAGGTAGATGTATGTCTCTCTTTCTTTAAAAAGGTCATTGTACGTCCATGTAGTATATACAATCTCATTTTCTTTGTATTTGCTGACATTGGTCGATATGTTACTTTATGCAGACATCTAGTGATGCATTGGTGCTTGAAGAGCACCAAATCGACATTGTGGGTGACCCACCTCCCACCCCCACCCAGGTACGTGTATGTCTCTCTTTCTTTGAAAAGGTCATTGTATGTCCATGTAGTATATGCAGTCTCATTTTCTTTGTATTTGTTGACATTGGTCCAAATGTTACTTTATGCAGGCATCTAGTGATGCAATGGTGGTTGAAGAGCACCAAATCGACGTTGTTGGTGACCCACCTCTGCCCCCCAAGTACATGTATGTCTCTCTTTCTTTGAAAAGGTCATTGTACATCCATGTAGTATATACAATCTCATTTTCTTTGTATTTGCTGACATTGGTCCATATGTTACTTTATGCAGACATCTAGTGATGCATTGGTGCTTGAAGAGCACCAAATTGACGATGTTGGTGACCCACCTCCCACCCCCGCCCAGGTACGTGTTTGTCTCTCTTTCTTTGAAAAGGTCATTGTACGTCCATGTAGTATATACAATCTCATTTTCTTTGTATTTGCTGACATTGGTCCAAATGTTACTTTATGTAGGCATCTAGTGATGCAATGGTACTTGAAGAGCACCCAATTGGGGCCACTGATGACCCTCCACGCCCCCCCCCCAGGTACATGTAGTTACACGGCCGAGTACCTGTACTTACACACGCATGGTAAGTAAAAACGTTATATTTGCTTGGAATTTGAACAAATGTACATAGATTTGTTTTTATTTTTATAGCTTGGTAAGCTAACTTACAAATTTTGGTTTGTGTGTACAGTCTCTAGAAATGAGAATCAATCCTCTCATTCAACATTGGGGAACGCCATCCAGCAGCCGAAAAAGAAAGATTGACTTCTCAAAAGCCACTGACATTGAAAGTGAAAAGGGAGATAAATAGAAATCATGTATAGGGGGGGGGGGGTAAATAGAATCCTTGTGTAGGGGGGATACATACATGTACTGTTTTGTTTGTATACACATAGATGTACAGTATGACCCACTATATTGTATTATGGCCATGGCATGCCATTTTTGAAAACATTATATCATGTACATATAATATAAAGCAATGTTCAGATTTATATATATGGTTGACTTGACATGGTTTTGACTCGATACATATATATGGTTGACTTATCATCCTGCCAACTATGTGATTTTAATGTGATTTTGTATCATCCTGCCAAGACTTATGACTTAGGATAGATATCATATTTCAATAACAAAATGTGATGTACCACTTGACATCTTATATATCATTTTTATTTTTTATATTTATGTCACAATTTGTTTGTTTGATGTTGTTGTTGCATTAGATGTTTAAAATATTGAAAAAAACTCGTCCCAAGAAAGCCTTGAAAATTAAAGGAGATGGTTGAAACAAGTCTGACACAATCGTTCAAACAAACTCAACGAACATCTTCACGAGCAACACCAAAATCTGACACACTGTCATCATCATCATCTGTGACCCTAGTTCATCAAATCAACATCACATTTGTCTTCACAATTATCACATCATATGTGACCCTAGCACTAGCATCTCAGCATCAAACATTATGACATCAGCAACACCATTATACTACTCATCATCACTGATCATTGCCTTAGTCTTTCTATGCATCATCTAACTGTCCATGTTATCTTCAGTACTCTGTCCACCAAATCAATACATCCTATTCATAGTCAACATAAACATCTATTCATCATTCTCATCAACATTCATACTCTTGGCATCATGTTACCAATCACATGCTGTCCAAAAAAATTTCCATACTTGGTTGTATAATTGTTAAAGAATACTTTTAAGATCTCATTAAATAGGCAATTTTTTTGGCAAAATGCTGTGCACATAAAATAAACTTGTTTGCAATTATTATCAAAATCAACCCTTTTAGGATATTTAAGACCAACAAGTAACTTCACACTAAACACATATACCAATGGTCTACAACAACTCTGATCTAATTGCATTAACTCCCAAAAGACCACTTAACTTTGAAGGAAAGTGACAATAGTTTTTATGTTCCTGTAACAACTCACTTAAATACACTCATAATGATATATAATGATTCCTATACACCTATAGGAATGCCACTTTTTTTTACTGTCCAGAACCCATTATTGAAGCCCTACTTCACATCATTTCACTCCCTAACATTCCTATACTAACTTCCCTAAAGTCTTCAACAACTTGGCCATCCCAAACATGCTACAAGAACATTCTAAGGACTGTCAAACAACAATTCTACCTTTATTCCCATCTCGAGTTAGCATAAAAAATCCTCCTTTCTTAACACTTTTCTAAAATCCTTAAGAAATGCAACAAGAATTTAAATCTTTACAGAAAAACTGAAAGTAAACTATGTGTAAATATTGAGTTACAAGGAATTGGTATAACCAATAAATTATGAAATGGTTAGTTACAAGGAAATAGTGTAACCGATAAATTATTAAAATAAACTCATAACCAATAAATCAAGTGAGAACCATGAATGTAATTTAGCATTTTCGAGATTATGTACATTGAATGTGCACAATGAAAATTTATAGATTATGTACCTTGCACATGTAATTTCCATAATTAACCAAGAGTGTGTAAAACACTTGGTTAGGGTGAATATGCTTTATTAAAACAAGATATTAATGCCCAAGTGTCCCTGAATGGCATTTTCATGCGACTTGCAACTCGACATAACTCGGCAACCGGAGGTCGGATCGATGAACCGTCAACTCCATTGGTCTCCTAGCGTGCGATTACCTCTAGGGAGCCCTCTCCCTCGTTTTCCCATGGGCTAGTGACTTCATTGTGAATTTATCTCGTAAACTAGGGTTTTGCTCAGTTTCCTTCAATGCAACTCTCGCATTGGTGGGTCAACTCTGCAAAACCCTCCACCAAGCTACTGTTGGTAGTGTGCCCATGTCATCATTGACCATACACACTTGTAGGATCCAATGGCATGCAATCTTGCTTCTCCATTTTCTTTTTCGCTCCCGGACCGAAAGTCACCAAGTGTCCCTGAACGACATTTTCATGCGACTTGCAACTCGACATAACTCGACAACCAGAGGTCGGATCGATGAACCATCGACTCTGTTGGTCTCCTACCATGCGATTACCTCTAGGGGGGCCTCTCCCTCATTTTCCCATGGGCCAATGACTTCATTGTGCATTCATTTCGTAAACTAGGGTTTTGCTCAGTTTCCTTCAATGCAACTCTCGCATTGGTGGGTCAACTCTGCAAAAACCTACACCGAGCTAGTGTTGGTAGTGTGCCCATGTCGACATTTCCCATACACACTTGCAGGAGCCAATGACACACAGTATTGTTGCTCCATTTGCGTTTTCGCTCCCGGACCGAAAGTCACCAAGTGTCCCTAAACAACATTTTCATGCAACTTGTAACTTGACATAACTCGGCAACCAGAGTTAAGATCGACGAACCATTGACTCCCATTGGTCTCCTGGTGTGCGATTACCTCTAGGGAGGCCTCTCCCTCATTTTCCCATGGGCAAGTGAATTCATTGTGCATTCATTTCATAAGCTAGGGTTTTGCTCAGTTTCCTTCAATTCAACTCTCACATTGGTTGTTTCAACAACTGCACATGGGTCTTCTTCAAGTGACTTAATCATTTGTCACTATATCAAATTCTACATATGGTACATTTGAACATGTTGCGGCATTAAGAAAACACTATGTGTCTAGAGATCACGGGCTATATTATTCTTGTACTAAAGTATAAGCCAACAACCATATGCCTAAGATACACTTACAAATTACAAACCAACTAGGGTTTCATGAACTAGACACCGCATAATAAAACTAGGGTTCACAAATTGAGACATGGAACTACAAACTAGGGTTTTATGAACTATTATGGTTTAGATCATTAGATTGGTTAGTATAATTTAAGTAGAAATCAAAAGGCCATATACGTAGGATATGCACATACATGAAACAAAATGAATAAGGTTGAACATGGATCACAAGTGGAAGTTCACATGCATGCATGACTTAGAAGTAGAAACACATGTACACATAAATTACAAGCAAAACCAACTATGGTTTAATGAATTATAAGAAATCCACGAGTACAGAGATCAGAGGCTATGTTATTTTCATTAAAGTAGAAGCCAATATCCCATATACCTAGGATACACTTACAAATTGAAAACCAACTAGGGTTTGATGACCTACAAATTGCATACTATAACTAGGGTTCACAAGTTTAGAGATGGAACTACAAACTAGGGTTTTATGAACAAATTACGTTTATATCATAAGATTGGTTATTCTCATTCATGTAAAAACCAATAGACCATATACATATGCTATGTACTTAAATTCAACAAACCGACTAGGGATGAACATGGATCATAGGTTGAAGTTCACGTAGTTGCATGACTTAAAAGTAGAAACACATACATACATGAATTACAAGAAAAACTAACTAGGGATTCATGAATTACAAAAATACATGATTCTAGATCAATATAACATTGTCCTAAAGGAAAGATTCCAGCCAACCAAATATGAAGTCTCAGAAGTGTAAGTATCAGAAAAATATTTTAATTCAAGCTTTCAAGGACGTAAAGATTTGCAATGTCTTTGTTTTGATAATTTATCTTCTATATCTCTGTCAAACTTATAAATGTTTCCATCCAAGTAACAAAACGTTATATGCAATCCAAATATATTCCCAATCGATGCCAAGTGATAATAAAAGTCACATATGTATGGAAAACAAGGTATGGAGGCAAAACCAAGTTTCTTTTACAATTTCCAAAGTCAAATTTTACTTGCATACCACTGTAAAAATCAACATCATTATAGCTGGAAATTACTTATGTTTGACAGTCCTTAAAATGTTCTTGTAGCATGTTTTGGATGGCCAAGTTGTTGAATACTTTAGGGAAGTTAGGATAAGGATGTTAGGGAGTGAAATTATGTGAAGGAGGGCTGTAATAAAGGGTTAGGACAGTCCAAAAAAGTGGTAGTCCTGTAGGTGTATAGGCAGTAAAAGATGGCAATAAATACTTTGCTTTGAGAGTCTAGGAAGCCTAGATGAAGGGGTATGTCCTAGGATTAGTTTAGGGTGTCAAAATAGGAACTTAGGGCTACCCAAAAAGGAATTTATAGTTAGTAAAAGAGGTAGTCCTGTAGGTTGTTCAGACACAAAAGAAATACCCTAACTAGTGCCTTACGTTGAAGGATTATGATACTAGAGATGTAAGTCTAGGTATCTAGGATATGTTAGAAGCCTAAGGAGTGGGAAATAAAGGTTAGTTAGGGATGAAAAATAGTTGAGGTCTGCGTTTATTTTAGGAGCAGCAGTAGGTTAGTTTCTAGGGGGAGTTAAGGTTTATTGATCATTCATAATGTTAGGGTTTATTGGTCTTATGTAAAAATTGGCATATTCATAAACTTGCCATACAAGAGAAATTTTGGCATATGAAGATGATGATGATGGAGATCTTGATGAGGAACCTATATATGATAATGATGATGATAAAAAAAATTAAATTGCAACAACTCGAGGGCATGTTATTTTCCGATTTCTATTTGTTGGTGTCTAAAGACACCGGTTGTTCTTGGCGCCTCGAATGTGCCCTATATAGTGTTTGTATCCTAGGCACACGAAAGGCTAAACATTAGTACTCTCATAAGAAAATAAAAAGAACCCAATGAAAATGTGCAAACATTATTTATAGATAACTCAGCTGAGGTTGTAGGAACGTGTTTATAGTGTCTAGTATCCTCTTAATAGTAAATTATGTCTGTGAATGGTATCTGTCAATCACGGGTTAGTACATTGGGAATAAACTAAAGGCTAAATAATTGAAATTGTGCTTCAACACGCACTTTAAGGATTAAATAACGCACCTGACAATCTAGCCACACTGGACAATCTAGTAACACCTGACAATGCACTCGCTCGAGTAGGCCATCTAGATCATCTTTGCTGTCGATGGTGTCGATCGATCTCTCATGCTATAAATGAGGTAGCAAGTATGGTACATGTGACCTATTTTTTTCGAAATTGTGCACAGCTTGATGTTTATACCAATTACCAGGTTGGTGAAGTTGTATATAGTAGCTCCTAGTATATAATCCTGATATACATACCCACCCTTCCTTTTCTATTGTGCTGCTAGTGTCAAGTACTCCCCTTTTATAACCATTGAACCAGTTGGGAATTCAATATTTTCATCATTTGTAACAAGTTCGAGAATGGTTTGTTTCCCCTCTAAGCAACATGCCAACCAATAGTCTGAACCCCATTCATTATTTTTTGGGGCAACCACTACATATATCTGACCTATGAAAGGAAATCGAAAAAGGTTAAAAAAACATTTATTAAAAAAGGTCTTGCATGTAACATATAAATAAAATTTCTTTCAATGTAAAGGCTTGTAGTGATTTAGGTACTACTAATTTACTTTTTTGTACCTGCTTGTATGAGATTCGATATGTGATCATAGTCTATAGAAATATATGTCTGATCATCTTTCAAATGGTCTATTTCATTAACCCCCTTGAAATCGGTGCCAAGTGTCACTCGATCCCATGTATCAACTGTATTTGTATACTCACAATCATCCCATTCATCGATGCTATAGGAACTGCAAAAGTAAGCCTTCAATCTTGTCCAAATTTGTAGGGCCAAGTTGGCTAAGCTTCTAATTGAATGAAACTATCGAGTTCCATGCACTGTGTTCACCCGATGTGTTTGGGATAGGTCCACATCTGTCACCTTCCATAATATTCTCCACACTAGGTGTTTCCTTGTTGCTTGTTCTCCCATCACGGATGCACACCATTTAACTATAGATGAAGCATCTCGAAGGTGAGCACCTATAAACTTCATCTCTTCCCTTCAGAGGGAAGTTTTTATGCATGCACCAACACCATCGTGCGCTCCTTTGCCATGACCTGTTTCAAAGTATTTCCATGTATGTGGCACCTATTATTTTATGTGCAACAAACACAACCATTGAAATACACATGCATTCTTGAACTGTACAACAAATCCATATGACCAGATCAAATGATGATAAAATGGTATATCCATAGCTATCACATGATCATAGAACAATTAAAAGCAATGTTGCACATAATGGATGTCATGGGTCTAGTTGTCACTTATGTAAAAGTGACTTTCTTTCAATATCACACGTTTCTCTTCATTGCTATTTGGCCCATGTCGATAAGTGATATGGACCATTATGCTCACCTGCTCTGAGTGGTAGTATTGACTTTGTATTTCATTTTGTGGTTGTAGGGTGTAATTTTCCGCAAATTCAACCATTGATAGTATTGTTCCTAGAGGGAAGGTGTCCCGGCATATTCTGAATTGCTCTTCTTGCCATCGTGCCATATGGACATGCTAAATGTACTGTTGGATCTTTCCACAGAACTTTGAAATAAAATCACATACTTGCGCTTGGTGGAAAAAAATAAACAATGTTATAAAACAACATAAAAAGATTTACTTGAATATTAATATGTTAATATTTAACAATGTTATAAAACGACATAAACAATGTACACTCAGTTAAATGAACATGTTATTCGTGTATATTGTCACCTATGAAGTCACAAATTTAATCTTCTTGCTTTCTTTCCCATCACGTAGCTGATATGTCTCATACTGATAGTTCTGCTTGATATTCACTCTCATGGATGCAATTGGACCATAATGATAGCCCACCACAACTGTTGCAAGAACCCTCTACACATTGTTTTAAGTAATGTGTCTTCCCATCTTGACTCGGACACATTATGCTATGGATGAAATCTCGAGATGACATTGGCGGTACTGTACTTGAGCATTCCTGCACATGGTTAGGATGCAAAAAACGGCGTATATGTGCAAATGTATGGTAATATAGATCAAACTCTATGTGGTATCTACAACAATAAGTGTTCCGGATGGTATTGATTCTAACATACCAAGGCTTGCATTTTTCAAAATATCTTTGCTCGAGCCTTAGCTCTACGTGGGAAACTTTAAACATCTCGAACAATTGAGTTTGTGTCATGTCAAGATAATGTTTAACATGAGTTTCATTGTTCATAGAACCTCTACATCGTTTAACCACATCCTTTGTGTTAGAAGAAGGCCTAGTGTTATCGTGCCAAAAAGTGTGGACTAGTCCCTTCACTGCTTTGACCAACTTCATGTCTTTGCGGGGTAACCTACCGCTAAATGGCCATCATGTTTCCATTTGTCCCTCTACATCAAGGTTGTCTCTTCTTACTGAATATTTTTTAAGTGTCTTTGGATGTAAAGGCACAATTTGTGATGTGCATTTAAGTAAACGACGTTGTCTTGTGGATCTACATACAATTGATTCAGCCAATACATGGCGAGCCACATTACAGTCTTTTGAACAATGTTTTTTACCAATCGAATTGAATGCAGCAGCAAGAGATTTAAAAATGTGATTACTTGATTCGGTATTCTTCAATGTTCTTATGCCTAACTTTTTTCTAACAGTTGCCATACTTCTATATTTAATCAAAGCTAAAAATAATTGGCATTTACTGGCTTCATATTTTGGTTCAAAATGTTGTTTCATTATTTGAGAACAATGATGAAGGATAGTGCGTTTAGCCACCTTACCTTCCATGGAAGTCAGTTCGCTCTCGTCCACTTGTATGCGTTTAGGAGTTCTCTTTCTTTTTGATGCAAGATTTCTTGTCGTTTTAAATGCTGGAGTGACTTTTACATCCACTACAGGCTGACAACTTCGATTAGGATATTGAAGCACCTGGCATGGTTGTTGCGGAGTCTCGTCAGAAACATAATGACTGAACTCTTCACGGGGCTGTCATCTTAATAATGGACCAAGATTTTCATCTTGGCTATAACCAGCTTGCATTTAAGTTGCAATATCTTCCTCAACCTCTACGTCAGGTATGTGTTGAGTGGGAATGGGAAGTATTTTCTTATCCAATGAATGCCAACGATTTCTTGAATGTTCCCTCTTCTTTCCTTTCTTATTTTCAGCTTCTTTGGGTGTAAGCATCTTCCTCGCTGACTTCCGACCTCTATTACGTACATTCCCCATTGAAATCCACCCAAACATGTACAAAACCTATGGATCTGTGTAATAAATGATTAAATTACAGGTTGAACAGTACGCTCTGCATGGGTTCAGAAGATTTCTATCTTTAGCTACAGTAAAACTGGCCCACGGCCCGCAACCCAAGATTATTTATTCAACACATATCGCATCTGCGATATAATGCATGTCCGTTTTAACGCATACACGATATGAATTCTATGCTTTTTACTAACGGACAATGTGTATAACATGATCACTAAATCGCATATGCTCTATATCGCACATGCAATTTAGGGCATATCAAATATTGAAACCTCATTTAACCTTATAATGGAACCCATGCCCATGGTTAAGACCTCGAGACCTATCCTCAATGCACATAACCCCATAATGGAACCCATAGCCAACCTATAGGCCAAATATCCCATCTAGAAGGCATGTGTGGTGATTAAAGGACTCATTTATAGCTCATGAGCCATAAAAGATTCATTTAGGTCCTATGACCCTACTTTTTCTTCCATGACCATGATCAAAGTCCCAACCTTATAATGACACCCTTATCCCATTTAGACTCCATTTATAGGGCTTGTCATAGTCTGGGACCTTTTCATTTGTCCATGAACCATAAAAACATTATTTAATCCCTAGAAGATTGGATTTATCCTTGGACCATGGTAGTGTCTTCACAAATATGTCTTTTTTGGAAATATTCATAATGGTTCCTATATGACCATGGTCAACACCTCGAGAACAATCTTCAATGTATAAAATAGTCTAATGGCACATATATCCCTATTAAGGCTAAATATCCCCTTTAAACGACATGTGTAGTGGTTTAAGACTTATTTCTGTTACACTTTTGTCCCATTACCATGGTTAATACCCTAAGACCCATCCTTAGTGCATAAAACCACATAATGACACCCATATCCCACTAAAGGCCAAATATTCCATCTATAGTGCATGTGTGTTGATTTAGAGACTCATTGTCTTTTCTTCCATGACTATGGTCGATGTCCAGAGACCCATCCCTCCCATCCAAAACCCTATAATGGCACCCTTATCCCCTTATAATACAATTTAGACTCCCAAGATTCCATCAAGACGATCTATGGGGTGGCTCATGGCACAACATTACATTGATTAAGCTAAAAGAGGGGTAGGGGGAGTCAAAGGAGGGAGAGGAAGGTGTAGATTGAATCATGGGAGGGAGGGATGGGAAGGGGAGAGAAATGGAGGGCATTAAGGGAGGATAAATATAATGGCAAGGGAGGGATGGGTCTCTAGACATTGATATGAGGGGGGACTGAAGGGAGGAGAAATAGAAAGGGAAGGAGAGGGATGGATGGAGTGGTGGTATAGAGAGAGGTATAGAGTGAGTGAGTAAGAGAGACAAATAAGGGGGTGGTTAAAGAGTGAGAGGGGGAGAGTCAAGAGAGAGAGAGAGAGAGAGAGAGAGAGAGAGAGAGAGAGAGAGAGTCAAAGAGAGAGATAGAGAGAGAGAGGGAGAGGAAATGATGGATGGAGGGAGGGTTAGAGTGTGAGAGAGTGGGATAAAAACAATGAGGGATTAGGGATTTAGGGAAATGAAGGATGGTCAAGGGTGGTTACACCGAGGGATAGAGATGAGGGATTGTGTGTGTGTGTGTGTGTGTGAGAGAGAGAGAGAGAGAGAGATGGATATTAAGGAATGGAGAGAAAGATGGAGAGAAAAAGGAGGGATGAAGGCTTGAAGGTGGAGAGAGGAGGTAGGGGGAGAAAGTGAGGGATGGAGTGAGTGATAGGGTGGAACACATGGAGGTAGAAGGAGAGGGAGGTAGAAGGAGAGGAAGGGAGAGAGGGTTTTGAAGGAAGGGAGGGAGGAAGGAAGGGAGGGAGGGAGGGGGGAAAAGAGAAATGGTTTTGGAGGGAGGGAGGGGCAACAAAGGAATTGTTTTAGAGGGTGTGTGGATGTGTGTGAGAGAGAGAAAGGGTTTTGGTGGGAGAGAGGGGGAAGAGAGAAAGGATTTTGGCGAGAGGGAGGGCCAACAAAGGAATTGTTTTAGAGGGTGTGTAGATGTGTGGATGTGTGTGAGAGATAGAAAGGGGGAAGATTGGTTATAGAGGGAGATGGGCTGTGGTGTTCCAAGACCAAGAGGTGTGTAAGTTTGTTTGAGGGGGGAGTGGTGAGATTATGAAGGAGGGGGGATTTAGGAAGAGAGGGGGAGAGAGAGAGAGAGGAAGGAAAAGGGGAGAGAGAGAGGGTTGAGGTATGGTTATAGAGGCAGAGAGATAGTGATGGAGAGAGGGTGTGTGGATGTGTGTGAGAGTGAAAAAGGGTGGAAGGTTGGTTATACGGGGAGAGGGGGTGTGGTTTTTCAAGACCAAGAGGTGTGTAAGTTTGTTCGAGGGGGAGTGGCCAGATAAGGAAAGAGGGGGGATTTAGACAGAGAGGGGGAGAGAGGAAGAGAGAGAAGGAATTATGGGGGGAGAGATAAGGGGGTGGAGAGAAGAGGTAGGGGGATAAAGTGAGATATGGAGTGAGTAAGAGGATGGAACACATGGAGGTAGAAGGAGAGGGAGGGAGGGGAGAAGCGAGAAGGAAGAGAGAGGGAAGGGAGAGAGAGGGAAGGGGGAGAGAGAGAGGGCTAAGGGATGGTTATAGAGGTAGAGGGGTGGTGAAGGAGGGAAATAAAAGTGTATAGATAAATAGGGATGGAGAGAGGGTATGTTGATGTGTTATATAGACAAAAGGGGGGAGGTTGGGTATAGAGGGAGAAAGTGTATGGTGTTCCAAGACCAATGTATATGTAGTTTTTTTTTAAATTGACATGTAACCATATACAGAGCCTACAGTTGTTCTTTACCCTGCTCCTCCAATTGAGGTTGATCGTGCAAAGGCAACAAGAAAGGCATCCTAACTTGGTAACCTCATCATCCTAATACCTCCTTTGGACTAGCCCTTGAACCTCCAATAATCTGACCTCATTATGCACAACCATTCACAAAGTTTAGGCTAAGCGTACTCCTTTTGCCACACTTACACTAAACAACTTTGGAGGGGCCAATAATTACCATGATCTTTTTCTTTTAGATGGGGTTTCTCCCAAAGCCTATCCACTAACTTGGTAAACTCCTTTTACTCTCCTACCAAGCTACTAAAGATAAAACGCATATGCATTATATCGCCTGTGCGATATGAATTTTATATGAGAAATGAATCACATATGCGTTATAACTCATATGCGATATGAACAAGGATATAACGCATATGCGTTTTTTTAAAATTTAAAACTCAGCGGTAATAAGGCTTGGCATGATGTTCGGAAATAGCTTCAGATGATCGAACGTATTGGCTAGAACAAATCAACCAGGGCTATTGCCTGTATTTTAGAACTCTATCAATATGCTCAGTTTCAATGGCGTGTTTTGCTATGAAAAACACAATATTTTTTTATGAAAATATAGAATATTGTTGAGTACGATCTAACAATTCTGAATATGTAATTTTTTCATGAAAATGTATGTTTTATTTATTTATTATTATTTTTCTAAATGACACACGTCAGTTTTTGAAAATACATACATCGATTGGTTTTTATATAACTTTTGATTGCCTTCACCATTCCCCAAGAAAACTATATGGTGCACTAGAGGAGACTGAGCTCTACAATATTATATATATAAATCAAGGATTTCACTAAATTTTGCCCCTAAAGTGTTGCACCCGCACATAACGTTTTCATTTCAAGGTTTTCTGACTTCAATAATTAATAATAAAAAAAATAATTCATGAAATTTTTTGAAAAAATAGTGTTGCACTAGGCCCATATGTCCTTTATATGTCTGCACAATTTTGTCCAAAATGGACATCATTTACCTCAATAAGTGTTGCACCCGCACAAACATATATGTTATGATGTGCTAAAAAATTGAAAACCCAATTTAACAGAAACTAATTTAGACAGAGGGGGAGAGAGGAAGAGAGAGAAGGAATTATGGGGGGAGAGATAAGGGGGTGGAGAGAAGAGGTAGGGGGATAAAGTGAGCTATGGAGTGAGTAAGAGGATGGAACACATGGAGGTAGAAGGAGAGGGAGGGAGGGGAGAAGCGAGAAGGAAGAGAGAGGGAAGGGAGAGAGAGGGAAGAGGGAGAGAGAGAGGGCTAAGGGATAGTTATAGAGGTAGAGGGGTGGTGAAGGAGGGAAATAAAAATGTATAGATAAATAGGGATGGAGAGAGGGTATGTTGATGTGTTATATAGATAAAAGGGGGGAGGTTGGGTATAGAGGGAGAAAGTGTATGGTGTTCCAAGAACAATGTATATGTAATTTTTTTTTAAATTGACATGTAACCATATACAGAGCCTACAGTTGCACTTTACCCTGCTCCTCCCATTGAGGTTGATCGTGCAGAGGCAACAAGAAAGGCATCCTAACTTGGTAACCTCATCATCCTAATACCTCCTTTGGACTAGCCCTTGAACCTCCAATAATCTGACCTCATTATGCATAACCATTCACAAAGTTTAGGCTAAGTGTACTCCTTTTGCCACACTTACACTAAACAGCTTTGGAGGGGCCAATAATTACCATGATATTTTTCTTTTAGATGGGGTTTTTCCCAAAGCCTATCCACTAACTTGGTAAACTCCTTTTACTCTCCTACCAAGCTACTAAAGATAAAACGCATATGCGTTATATTGCTTGTGCGATATGAATTTTATATGAGAAATGAATCACATATGCGATATGAACAAGGATATAACGCATATGCCATTTTTTAAAATTTAAAACTCAGCGGTAATAAGGCTTCGCATGATGTTTGGAAATAGCTTCGGACGATCGAACCTATTGGCTAAAACAAATCAACCAGGGATATTGCTTGTATTTTAGAACTCTATCAATATGCCCAGTTTCAATGGCCTGTTTTGCTATGAAAAACACAATATTTTTTTATGAAAATATAGAATATTGTTGAGTACGATCTAACAATTCTGAATATGTAATTTTTTCATGAAAATGTATGTTTTATTTATTTATTATTATTTTTCTAAATGACACACGTTAGTTTTTGAAAATCCATACATTGATTGGTTTTTATATAACTTTTGATTGCCTTCACCATTTCCCAAGAAAATTATATGCTGCACTAGAGGAGACTGAGCTCTACAATATTATATATATAAATCAAGGATTTCACTAAATTTTGCCCCTAAAGTGTTGCACCCGCACATAACGTTTTCATTTCAAAGTTTTCTGACTTCAATAATTAATAATAAAAAAAATAATTCATGAAATTTTTTGAAAAAATAGTGTTGCACTAGGCCCATATGTCCTTTATATGTCTGCACAATTTTGTCCAAAATGGACATCATTTACCTCAATAAGTGTTGCACCCGCACAAACATATATGTTATGATGTGCTGAAAAATTGAAAACCCAATTTAACGGAAACTAATTTTATAATCATTTACAAAAAAAAATTATAGATAAATGTTATATATTATGAAATCTGATTCAATTACCTATCTTTTGACATTTTACTGCATCTTCAAATCCATTAAATAATTACCCCTAATTGTCACCTAAAGTCAAAGGTTCTACGTTTTTTCAGTATTATGTGGCATCTAAAGTGTCTTTAAAGGAGTCCATGATTGTGCATCAACCCAACTCTCAAGAGATCTTGGAAGTGCCAGTATGAAGAAGTATATGAGGAAGATACACCTCCCAGAACTTCAGAGGCTATACCCATCCCTGAAGATGTAACAACTGAATACCATGACATGATAGAACCACAAGAACCCCATACCATAAACATATCAAGAAAGAGAAATCCAGCATGGACAAGAGACATTATACTAGGAGAAGAAAAGTATGGAGCTGCTGAAGGCTCCACCAAAGTAAGCAAGAAACCAAAGTCATTTTCTAGCTATATGGATTTGATGTGTGATCTTGTAGATCAAGAACCCACTAGTTATGAAGAGGCATCTCATAAGAAAGAGTGGGTAGAGGCAATGACAGAGGAGTACCAGTCAATAATGAAGAATGATGTTTGGGATATAGTTCCCAAACCAAAGGACAAGAGTGTGGTATCCTCCAAATGGATATACAAGATAAAGCATGTTGCGTATGGCAGCATTGAAAAGTATAAGGCAAGGTTTGTGGGCAGAGGATTCTCTCAGAAAGAGGGAATTGACTATGAAGAGACATTTGCACCAGTTGCAAGGTACACCTCCATTAGAACCATCATGGTACTTGCATCCATGATGAAGTGGGAATTACACCAGATGGATGTGAAAACAACTTTCCTAAATGGTGTGATTGAGGAAGAAGTGTATATAGAACAACCACAAGGATTTGAGGTTGAATATAGAAGAACCCATGTATGCAAACTAAAGAAGGCCTTGTATGGATTGAAGCAAGCTCCCAGAGCTTGGTATAGAAGAATTGATAGCTTCTTGACAAGCTTGGGATTTAGAAAAAGTAAAGATGATCCTAACCTTTACCTTAAGGTTATGGATGATGAACCTGTTATACTATTGTTGTATGTGGATGATCTCTTTCTGACAGGAAATGAGAAACAGATCATGGCAAGCACGAAGAAGCTAGCTGCAGAATTTGAGATGAAAGATCTTAGATTGATGCATTAATTCTTAGGTCTGGAAGTATGGAAAGGCCCAGAATGAATCTTTCTCAACTAGGGAAAGTATGGTGTAGAAATATTGAAAATATTTGATCTGTTGGAATGCAAAGCCATGGCCACTCCCATGGATTCCAACTTGAAACTGTTAGCTGGTGACTCACCAGAGTTAGTGGATGTGACTCTATACAGACAGATTATTGGGTCATTGGCGTATCTGACAAATACCAGGCCAGATATATGCTTTGTTGTGAACACCTTGAGTCAATATCTAGTGGAACCTAGACGTGTTCACCTGATAGCTGCAAAGCATGTGATGAGGTACCTAAAGGGTATGATAGACTTCGGTGTATGTTATCTTGGAGATCATGACTTCAGAGTGTATGGCTACATAGATGTTGATTGCGCAGGAAGTGTATCGAACAGGACAAGCACATTGGGAGGATGTTATTGTCTCGGATCTGCCATGATCTCATGGTTTAGCAGGAAGCAATCTAGTGTGGCTCTCAGCACAGCTGAAGTGGAATATATTGCTGCTTGCTCTGGTAGTTGTGAAGCAATATGGCTTCGGAAGTTGTCATCGGGATTATTTGACTTAGAGATGGACCCCACTGTGATCCTGTGTGACAACCAGAGTTGTATCAAGATGACAGAAAATCGAGTGTTCCATGATAAGTCAAAGCACATAGAGATCCGATATTTTTATATACGGGATATGGTGTAGAAAGGAGCTATCAAGCTCGAATATGTGAGCACTGACGAACAAGTTGATCGAGATGATCCAGATGATCGATATGATGATACTGTTGATCGAGATGATCCAGATGATGATGTTGATCGAGATGATCTAGATGATCGATATGATGATACTGTTGATCGAGATGATCCAGATGATGATGTTGATCGAGATGATCCAGATGATGTCGTTGATCGAGAAGATCTAGATGATGATAGTGTTGTAGTTGTTCAGATGATGCAGAAGATGAAGACTTGGTACTTAAGATGTTATTCCAGTGTTGGATATTTGAAAAAGGTTCTAGTAACTGGTTGAGTTACTGAAGAAAGCTTCCAATGATTTATAGATGTATCATGTATCATGTAGTTGATGACTCCTTGCTCATGTAGATGTTGTTATAATATCCTTCTCGTTAAGGGGGAGTGTTGAAATATTGTAATTTCTAAGAATATTATATTTGTACTTTATTATTCCGGAGATGTTTCATTTCTCCATGAAGACCCTATTGTATATCTCGAGATGTTTATTCCTCTAAGAGGATGTGGTAATTAGGGTTATTAGATCTCCCATGTGGGGTCGACCCTGAGTTAGTTGTTTAGGGTTTTTGCGCCGAGAGGCGCTCTACAGCCCAGTATGGTGGAGATCCTATAATGGATGTCACATGTAACATTTGTTGAACATAATAAAATGTAAAAAGTAATATTATGAGGGAGATCTTGTAACAGATGTCACATGTAACGTTTGTCGAACATAATAAAATGTAAAAAGTAATAGTATGAGGGAGATATTGTAACGGATGTAACATGTAACGTTTGTCGAACAGAATAAAATGTAAAAAGTAATAGTATGAGGGGAATGTAAAAAGTAATAGTATGAGGGAGATCTTCTAACGGATGTAACATGTAACATTTTCGAAAGTAATAAAATGTAAAAAGTAATTGCATCGAGTGAAATAAAAAAAAAATAGAGAGTAAAAAGTAATAAATTATATTATGTCGGCCATTAATAAATTCATGTCGGGTGATAAAATAAAAAATTAATGAAAGTATTTTAAAAAAATCCATGTTGGCTCATAAAATAAAATATTATGAAAATTAATTAAAAAATCGATGTTCGTTTATAAAATAAAAACTTAAAACTCAAACCCCGGTCTATCAATCAAGAGATATCAAATTTCTTGAGATTAAATTTAAAAAAGGAAATACACCTCAAAAAATTGGATCCCTCTCGGTGCTTGATAGATACGGGTTTAAGATGGTTCTATGTTGGTTAGACTCTCTTAGGAGAAGTCAGCCGAGTTAGGGTGAAAAGTGAGTTAGGATATGAGTATAAATAGAGGAGGTGTGTTCCTCAGTTATCACTCATTCACTCACTTGTGATTGGTGCATAAGAGAGAGAGAAATCTGCATAGGAGGAGAAGGAGCTCTTGTTTGGGGACTACATCTTTCTATTGGTTGATTATCTATATTCATGAAAGCTTTGCTGGGTTTTCTACCCCATGAGGGTTTCCCAGGGTAAATCTTTGTCTATCTTGTGATTGTGTTTCTTTCTATCATCTTGCTTGTGAAATTAGGCTAAACTTAACACTTACCAACACAGAGCTGAACATGCAAACTGAACTTACTTCTTCTCTTTCTACCTAGCAGGAAGGGGGTGTTTTACTAAAACTCAACAGCAAGATCTCCAAAAAAAATACAAAAGGTTCAACATGCAATCAAACGACTCAATCATATGATGAAAGAAACACAAAACCAACAAAAGAAAATTAGAAACACTTAGCTCTCATACCAATTGATACCAATTGAAGGAGATTTAGCTACAGTGAAAGTGAGATACACTTCACAAACATGATGATACTTCTATGGGTAGACAGGGGAGCGACTCCACATAGTAACAATAACACGTACAAATAACTACAAAACTATATTGACACCTACATGACAACTTTCACCAAGAAAATAATATTTCTGCAACTGTTTCAGCAAACTGCAAGCTACAGGAAATTGTTTCAACAATTCTGTAGCTGTTTCTGCAAACTGCATTCTATAGTAAATGAGTCTCAACAATGACTTTAAATCAAATTTATAAATTCCCTGCATTCATAAATAATGACTAATACTTTGTTCAGCAATCAAGTTAATTTCACACTTCCATAGTCAATCATATATGCTCAGAAAATTATCATGCTACAACAAAATCTTAAACTTAAATATTCAACAATGAGTTTTCAAACTGATAAAGGGAGAGAGGAACAGAGTAGCAAGATTACAGAGCTAAAACTTTGTTTCATATTCAACTCAGAATTTGTATTCCTCACCATGCTTCTAAATCAGAATTACGTAGGTATATATACACCATGACATTATCGGTCTCATTAATTAGATTGTCCTTTAACAAATTGACTCTTCAAAATGTAATGAATACCGTGCCCTTTTATGAGCTGCAAGAGGAACGATGGATGCCCCTTCAACAATCTGCAGAAACACGCTGCCCCTTTTAACATCTAATGAGCTCGAACATGTCAGTGGATGATTCTTCAAAAAATGGCTCTTCAAAACACAATGTAATACTCAGCCCCAATAATCACTCAATGTGATGCTTTTCCCCTTTGAAACTTTGACAGCATGACATACTCAAAACGGTATGGCGGTGGTTAACTCTCGAGAGTGATTAACTTTTCAGACTTTGTGCCAACATATTTGACTACACGTACTAAGAAACTGGAGATAACGTGAAATTAAGACACTCGAGATAATGTGAAATTTGGAGATACTAAGACACTGGAGATAACAATGAAATTTGTGTCCTTTACAGTGAAATTTGTGTGACCCATGTCCTTTACATTGACTCTGCTTTTTTGCTTTGCTTCTTAGAGTTTTTGAAAGCAAAACAAAAAGCTATTTTCGATTACAACTTGATATAGTTTTTGAAAAACAATTTATGATATCGTTTATTTTTAGTTGTAGTTTTCCTCCATGTATAATTAGAAAATTTATTGTGTAATTTATTTTTTGGGTGGAAGAACAAGAAAGGCTACTGTAATAGAGAATTTGGATGTGGAGCTTTGTATATACAAATACAAATAGCAATTTAAGAAGAAAAAAAAAATTGACCACTTAGTCCTTAATTTGTGATATTTATTGTCATTTTCATGGGAAAGTAATAGAGATGTGTTAATATTATGATAAATTATTTAATATTAATATCATATTATGGTAAATTAATTAATATCATTATTAGTATTAATATTGATATCAACATTAATTTTAATTTTAATATTAATCTCAATTTTAAAATTAATGTTAATATTACTATCATAATCATATTTTTAAAAGTTGTTACCTTATATCAACTATGGTCAGACAATTAAAAGTGATTGAAATAGATCATAAACTATTAATTTATATCCACCACTTTTAAAAATATGATTGTGCTAGTCATAAAAACATTACACTAAAGATTTTAATAAAAAATCCCTATTAGAAATTTTGGTAGAGTCCATCACACATTTTTACTGGCGGAAAATATGCTATGCCGATAAGACCTGTAAACAAATGTTGTAGATTTGATAACGAAGCCACTAGCATCTCTATTCTATCCTAAAATTGGGGCTATTATTTGGAACAAAGAAGATTTATTTTTAACTGTTAAATCACCTGTATAAAAATGAAAATGAAAATAATAATAAAAATGAGAATGGTCATCGTTTTTGAAGAATGTACAGATTAAGATGTGGGGAATTCGAAGAATTTGGATGGTTCCTTGACTGAACCAGTAATGAGTCATGCCAGAAATTAGTATACATATAAAAATGAAAATCAAATAACCATGAAATTAAAAAAACAGTAGATATGAAAATAAAAACTAAATCAGTTGGCCAAACATAGATTTTACTGGACGCAGGAGACACAGTTTAAGTTGTATGTTTGCTTAAGGCAAACCAACACCCAACTAACCCAAATGAAAATTGGGACACACAAGCTAAAACCCCCGGTTCTGAGTAGTTGGTGTATGTTACTATATCGAGTAAAAAAAGTGGTTTTCCTAAAACCCTAGTCCCAAGAAACCATTGGGACTGTGTTGTAAAAACTGTCCGCCAAGGTGACTAATGAGTATGGTTAAAACCACCGGATTGGGACCGTCATGGAAAAACTGTTCCCCACAAGTGACCAAAGTGACTACTGAGTATGGCTAAAACTACATAAGTTACTTTTCCAACTGTTAACAAACAAACCACTCAGTTGCAAACTTTTCAACGCAGTATGAACAAGCATTTCAGTCGTTTTAACATACAGTTGCTACACTGTCGTGATAGTTTTTATTTTCAGCTGGCTATGTCCAAAAGCCGCTTTAATTAAGAATACCAATCAGACCAGAATCAGTCGCCTTTAATCACATCTGAAAATTTATTTTGAAGGCCAAAATCGGCCGTTATCAAACCTCAATGGCAGCAGTGAAACCTAAAATGGCGTGCACTATTGATTATTTCCTCTAAAAACCCTAAAATAAATTAGTACAGTATTGATTTTTCGTCTAAAAGCCTAAAATGCACTACTGAATCTCCGAGTGAAGTGCGGCTTTTCCTTGGTATTGCTTGAAGTGCATTTTCCCTTTAGCATTTCATTTAAAAATAAACAAAAACCCCGAATGCCATCAAGAGACATGGCTTATTCATGGTGTGGCTATAACCACAACTTACATGTTTGTGGTTATAAGTACCTCTGATCCTTGGATTTGTGAAATATGTAGAGATATTTTAAACATTTACACACACAATATCCCATTTCCTGCGTAATCAATGAGCCTGTTTGGAACTGTAAGGCAGTGCACTTAAATTCTTCTTGACAGTATTTCCGAATTTAAGATCAGCGCTAGAATTATGTAGATGTGCGTAATTATAGAGCCGTAAGTCGTTTTGAAATAAGAAGATGATCGGAGAAACACAAATAATTCTTTGTCGACATATTGTCTAAAAAAAGTTGTATATTCTCATCAATATAAGAAGCAATGAAAACAAAGAAAGGAGCATTGTTGTTGTATTTCATAACAAAAATCAAATAACTATAATCAACATTTTTTTGACATAAAATTTAAAGTTAAAAATAAGATACCTCATTTTCCAAGATATTTGGTGAATATTTAAGGGGAATAACATTCACCCTCATTTTAAAAATTTTGATTTCTTTTACAAATAGTAAATGTAAATAACATTCACCTAAGTAAATCTGGTGAAGATGTGCCACATGCAACATTCAACATTCTTGAGAATGAATACATAAAACTATGAACTTATATATATTAAGGTAGTAAAACTAAGCAACTTGACTGCAATACATAGAGATGAGATTTTACTATTCAATCTTTCACTTCTTAGCTTAAGCTCTTCATACATTTCACTGGATGATCACTCTTCTTACACATCTCTCTTTGATTTTCAATTATATTCTTCTATATATAGGAATTGCACAACCACCCACTTAGAATGCTTAGAAGCTACTGAGTTATATTAAAGATTGCAATTAATTTCTACTTAAGAATTCTTGACATGCTGAATACAAACGCCCTTACATAAAGAGTGCAAACTTACTGACTAACTGAAATTGCAGACGGACAAAAACACTGAGTTAGTGAGTGAAAGAACCCACACAGACTAAATATGGTAATTACATTTTTCCAACAAATATCCATAAGCTACAGAAAGGAATTGCTCTTCATCTATGTCTCAGCTACCATACTCCTTATTCATGTCTAGCCTTTCACTTATCATGTTTCACCTACCATACTCTTTATCCATGTCTGGCCTACCCGTTATCACATATAAAGAGGTGTAAAACTGAAAAACTCAGAATGAAAAATTCCTAGAGATTATATTTTGAATATAATTTATAAATTGCAAAAAGCCACCCCTTTTTACGGTGAAAACCTTGAATGTAAATATCCGCTCTGTGAGCGTTGGCGCTAAGCAATGAAGAATGTTGTTCTCAGTATTTCAATGCAAGAACAAAGATAACGTTACAGCTCTACAGCTGGGAAACAAATGCATCTCTTTCAAATTACCTGTAAAATTATATATGTACAAGTTCAGATCATGAAACCATCTCCAACACTTCATTTCACATCATAGAGACAAGCAGATTCTAAATACCCCATAAATGGCGTCTGGAGAACACTTCCATTCAGTTTCACATTGTGCATATCACATAACAATCATCAATTGTGTGAAACAAATGCAAGAATTTCCAAAAATGAAGTAGATGTATAGTTTTGCAGATAACACGAGACTGTTGTGGAAATGACATGGATTAAAACAAATACTAAATATGATAAAATGTTTTTCTGGAACACCCGAGCCAAATTGGTCCATTGTCTACAACCTTAACTACGTATTTGTTTTTAGCTAATACGTAAGCTACTCAAATGATAAACTAGGATCTAGCAAACCCAAGCTTAGTTATGAAATATTGTAAACTGAAGCACCATACGTAAGAGGAATATGCTAGAGAGTTAAACTTCTCTAAGAGCTCAGTGACCGTCACTCGAAGCTGTTAACCTATATTTGAATTTCGAAACGAATGGAGATGGCTGCGCTGAGTGTTGATTATATGGTTAGTCTTACAAGGTCAAGAAAACGTCTTGCAAGGTCAAGAAATGCATGATATAAGGCCAGGCGGAAACAGAAAGCAGGTCGGAGTAACAGCCACAAGGAACTTTGACCAGGATGGGGATAAAATTAGTCTATGTATCAATATTCTGGGAGACCAGGCATGTAAAATGGACAAGACTGAATGAGACGGCTTCAAGAGTGTGTTAGGGTTTGTAGGTTTAAGAAAGCTCGGAGGGGATAGCGCCAAACATTGATATTGTTATCGCCATTCACAGCAATGGCTGATGAACAATCTTCGGTATTTTCATCATCCATTGGCTTGTGCGTCCTTGTGCATGGACACAAGTCACGTGCTGTAAATACTGGGTCTATTCACATATATGCAGCAGCCATGGCTTGCCCCTGGAATATAAAAGACTATATATCAAACATGTTCACTATGCAATCAAATGCAGGGAAAAACTAGCAGCGTACACGAATGTGGCAGCGGACAAACCTGTAATTTCTTCTTGTTCGAGCCCTCTCCGTTTCCAACTTGAAGTGAGCATACCCGTGCTAGACTTCAAACTCGTTTGGGTATTTGAAAACAAAGACGTCCGCAGAAAACCAGAGAGATTGTTTTCGTCAAACGGAGGTTTTCCGAAGTTCGCTATTTAGGAGAAAACCATGTTTAAATAGTAAATCAGTGATGGCCCGGTAGGCTAGGCTATCACTTGTGCAAACAATGGCCAGGAATCGGAGAGAATATAGTTTTGTCAGTTGCATGGACAGCTCTGACATCAACTGAGGGTAAAATATGATGATAAAGGGAAGGAGATGATCCGACTACGATTTCTGCATTAAAACAGAAAGAGTTAACGACAGATCTATGCAATTTGAGTGACTGTGATTTGAAGGGACAATGAATGAATACCTGAAATGTGAAACAAAGTGTTGATTGCAGCTGTAGCTTCGCGAGCATGACCTGTGACCCTTATATCCTGCCGAGACAGTCTTTCATTATTTCAATTGACATATGAAACGAAGTCACAGGTTTACACCGGTTAAACAAATTCATGTTTTATGAATGTCTTCCACCCGTGAGATAAAATACGATATTTTGGTTTTGTTTTATAACATACGCGAGCAATTAATTGGCATCAGCTAACTTCAACTTTTTATGGTATATTTTTTCAATTTTTTTGGAATAAGAGTATTTGCTATTCTGTGATTATGAATATTGTGATTATGAATATTGAAGATGAAAAACACTTCCTCTTAAACCAGCATAGATCCATCCAAAACCCGGATCTAACAAGGGTCCAGAGAGATCCAATTTCTTGAGGTGTATTTCTTTTTTAATTTATTTAATTTATAAATCTGGGTTTGAGTTTTAAATTTTTATTTTATAAACAAATATCAATTTTGTTATTACTTTTCATAATTTTTTTATTTTATGAGTCAACATGGATTTTATTTTTTTATTTTTATTAATGGCCGATGTTACAATATTTTATTTTTATTATTTGGTTATTATTTTGTTACTTGACAAACACTCGAATCACAAGATCTCCCTCATACTCGCTGTAGAGCACCTCTCGGCGTAAAGATCCATCATAAACCGGGATCTATCAAGCAGAGGGATCCAATTTCTTGAGGTGGATATTTTTTTTTAATTTATTTAATTTATACATCTCAGTTTAAGTTTTAATTTTTATTTTATAAACAAGGATCCATTTTGTTATTACTTTTCATCACTTTTTTTATTTTATGAGTCAATATGGATTTTATTTTTTTATTTTTATTAATGGTCGACATTACAATATTTTATTTTTATTATTTGGTTATTATTTTGTTACTCGACAAACACTCAACTCAAGATCTCCCTCATACTGGGTTGTAGAGTGCCTCTTGGCGCAATTATTTTAATTAAAATTTTAGAATTTAAATTTCAAAAAATTTGTTACAATACCAATTTTTTTAACTTTTTATCTTATGAAAATTATAATAATTTGTTTAACTATCATCATCAAAAATTCATCATTTAAATTTTATAATCTCAACTTAAATTGTTTCATGTAACTAATATGAAGAACAAATAACTTATTTGTAGCATTTCACTTGTGACCTATCCATCAACCACAAATTAAATGGCTCTACTATTATAATATCAACTTAAGTATTATCTTCAATGAAATGGCCAAATCTTTTCACCACATAAGAATGATTCTTTATGTAAAATTAATGTAAACCTTTCATAAATGATGTTTCATAAGGGGATATAGTAGTATTTTCAATTTTTTTCATTCATATATCATTGATATCAACATTTAATGTTATTGCTGTTTAGTTATAAATCTTTATAAAATTATTCTAAATTTAATGGTTTATAAATATGCACTAGTTAGCAATGCTACCGAGCTAATAATGGTTTTGAAGTTATTGAGTTATAAATAATTATAAAGTTATATTAAATTTATTTAATTATATTTAAATAAAAAACTACATTAAATATATTAAATATAGTGCTGCTACTAGGTACATATTATAACTGTACGTTATATGATCAGCTCTGATGTCATGATAGTACAATATGACGATGTATGACGATGAGAGGGAAGGAGACGTTGTAAATGATTACAACATCAAAAGAATGACAATTGAAGGGCGGAGTTATGAGCTGCATTGAACGAATAGCTGAGATGTCTGGTGGGACAAAGTGTTGAAAGTGGCTGCAGTTTCACTAGCGCCTTTGATCTACATATTGTAGCTACTGAGATTTGCTGTTGGGTCATCTGCTTGTCTAGTCCAGCCTGATAGTGCTCATACTAATCAATACTAATCAATTTCTTCTCTCCACATCGTCAGTCCAACCTTTTCGTACAGTTGATTTATTTGCATTAACATTGACATTGGGAATTTCACCGTTGACTTATAAAACCATTAAACTTTTGAAAATATTTGTATTTAAATTAGTTATTTTATATTCAAAACAAATAATTAAAAAAAGTGAAAATAATAGATATCTATACATCAATAATTGATATATGATTCATCAATAACTTTGTAATAAATGCATGGATATAAATAATAGACAATTCCTATAATTACATATGAAAAATAAATAACTTGTTTGTGATATTTAACTTGTGATTTATCGATAGTCAACCCTGAAACCCCGTCAGTCAACCGTGTCAGACTGTTTGTGTGAGCCCGATGTCCGCAGCATCAGTCTGTCAGTCAGTTCTCATCCAATCCGATGCACGTTAAGTTTTCATTAATGCAACCGCGTTAATAATTTGCAAGTCAAGAAACCTTAGGTTAGAATTTATTTCAGTCTTTAATGCAATCGTGTAGCTTCCATAAGAAGCGTTCCTAAGTCGGTTGGTTAAAATTCTATAAATAGAAGCTCTTAGTTAAAACTGAGGGTGAGAGATGTGTAAGAAGAGAAAAATGAGAAGAAGCTCCCGGGAATTGTATCAAAAGCCCAAGCTCTTTGAATGTAAAAGATCGCACTGAAACTCACTTCCATGAATTGAGGAGCTGTGCAGTTTACCTTGGTAAATATATAAGTCTATGTTTTATGTTTCATTCTCAAGAATGTTGTATTTTGCAAGTCACACATCATCTCCCATTTATCTGGTATCAGAGCCTGGTTTACGGAAGGAAGGAATCCAACTCATAAGGGAAAAATGATTAAAGATGGCTTCCACTTCGGGTAATTTGCAAACCCCAATATTTACTGGTAAAAATTATGAATATTGGTCTTTAAGTATGAAGGCTTTGTTTAGAGGTCAAGATGTATGGGACATAGTCCAGACTGGTTATGCAGAACCAGTAGATGCAGCAGCATACAACAATCTCACACACACTGAGAAGGATGTTCTGAGAGAACAAAGGAAGAGAGATGGAAAGGCTTTGTTCCGCATACATCAATTGACACATGAATCAATACTCCCAAGAGTAGCAGCAGCGCAGTCAGCAAAGGAAGCATGGGACATGCTGGAAACAACATATCAAGGTTTCAACAAAGTAAAGACTGTCAAACTTCAAATTCTTAGAAGAGAATTTGAATCTCTGTCAATGAAAAATACAGAGTGAGTAGACTCATTCTATACTCGTGTAATAGGTCTAGTTAATCAAATAAAGTCTCATGGAGAAACACTAACTGACCAAAGAGTTGTTGAAAAAGTTCTTAGAGTTCTGCCAAAGAAATTTGAATTTTTGGTTGTGACCCTAGAGGAAAACAAAGATCTGTCCATATTTACTATTGATGAGTTGCAAGCCTCATTACTCAATCATGAACATAGAATCAGCGGTTCAAACACATCGATAGAAGGTGTGTTCGCAGCACAATCATCAATAATCCACGGTAGAGGGAGAGGTAGATCAAACTCTAGAGGCAGAGGACGAAGTTCGTTCAGAGGAGGTCGCAGCAGCAGTCCTGCACATGTCGCAGAAAGAGGTTAGGAACATACCCCCAATTAGCCAAGTGGAAAAGGGTATGATAAATCAAAGATTCAATGTCATTACTGTAAGAGGTATGAACACTTCGCATATGAATGCAGGAAGAAGCAGTATGACCAAGGAAAGCAAGGCGACGGACAATCAAGTAGCAACAGCACTGCGAACAGTTCACTCTTCTTGGCATGCGCATCATCGTTGGAATGCAATGCCATCCAAGAAAGTCCAAATGACATATGGTATTTAGACTCAGGCTATAGCAATCATATGACTGGTAAATTAAGATTATTTTCCATTCTAGATAAATTAGTTCAAACTGATGTCACACTTGGAAACAATATCCAAGTCACTATTTTGGGTAAGGGTACTCTTGATATTCTAACAAAACAGGGGGAGCATAAATTTATGCCTAATGTGTATTATGTTCAAGGTTTGAAGCATAATCTGATTAACATTGGGCAGATGATGGAAAAAGGTTACAGAGTTCATATGATAGGGAAGCATTGTGTGATCAAATATGTATACCCAAGCAATCAGTTAATAGTTGAAGTGCAGATGATAAGCAATCACTTGTTTCCTTTGAGGATAACAACAATCATCAAAGGTAAAAATACTCATGTTGTTCATGAAAGTCAGAAAAAAAATTCTGAAGCTACGTTCAAGACAGAAAGCAAATGAGTAGAAGTTCGTAGCAACGAGGAAGAAAAAGGCAGCGCAATGCAAGCTGCATTTCAAACAGAAATGAAGGATGAATCCTGGTTATGGCACTTCAGATTTGGACATCTGAACTTTGGTGGGATGAAGCTATTGCACATGAAGGATATGGTGAAAGGATTGCCATTGATTGAAAAGCCAGAAAGAATTTGTGAAGGATGTATCTTTGGAAAGCAGCATAGAGAGATTTTTCCAGTCGGAAAGTCATCCAGAGCTCGGGCACCACTTCAAATTGTGCACTCTGATATCTGTGGACCGATGCAAACACCATCCATGGGAGGATGAACATATCTTCTCACATTCATTGATGATTTCACAAGAAAAACCTGGTTCTATTTTCTAAAGCATAAATCTGATGCATTTGACTGTTTTCAGCAGTTAAAGGCACTTCTGGAGAAGCAGAGTGGTGACAGCATCAAGATATTAAGAACAGACAGAGGTGGTGAGTATGTCTCAAATGATTTCTTAAATTTATGCAATAATCAAGGCATACAGAAACAATTCACTACGCGGTACACACTGCAGCAGAATGGCATCGCCGAAAGAAAGAACATAACCATCATGCAGATGGCGTGCAGTATGTTGGCAGCCGCGCATCTGTCAAATGAATACTGGGTTGAAGCAGTGGCAACTGCAGTATACATCATGAATCGATGTCCAATGAAGAGTGTGAAGAACAAGGTTCCGCAGGAAGCATGGACACGTATGAAACATAGTGTTTTGCATTCAAAAGTTTTTAGTTGTGTAGCATATGCACACGTTCCAGAAAAGCTGAGAAGAAAATTGGACAATAAAGGACAGAAATGCATTTTTATTGGATATTCTGAAGACACAAAAGCATACAAGTTGTATAATCCTGTCGCAAGAAAAGTTATTATCAACCGTGATGTTCCGTTTATGAAAAATGAAGCATGGGATGGAGCTGTTGAGAAGAATGTGAAAATCGTGTCACATCTTAAACATGATGACATTGCAGAAGACGTGGTTCAGACTCCGCATGTGAATCAGAACTTCGCAACACCTCCTACTCCAATGACTGCGCAGCATGGTTCAACACAAGAAACTTTGACACAAGTCGCAGCAACCTTCGACAATCACTCCAAGTGCGCAACAAACTCCATCAAGCAGTTCGCGCAGTTCGACACCAACAACTCCGCCAAGGACAAGAAGTCTGCGTGAGATATATGAGACTGGTACACCTAATTCATTATTTTGTTTTGCATTATTTTCTCAAGTTAATGATCCTTTAACATATGAAGAAGCAGTTAAAGATGAATTCTGGGCACAAGCCATGAATGAAGAAATAGAATGCATAGAGAAGAATCATACATGGGAATTAGTTGATGTTCCTAAGGACAAGGATGTAATAAGCGTGAAATGGATTTATAAGACCAAGCAAAATGCTGAAGGAAATGTGCAGAAGCATAAGGCGAGATTGGTAGTAAGAGGGTTCACTCAGCAACCTGCTATAGACTTCAATGAAACTTTTGCACCTATAGCTCGCATGGACACTATCAGAACAGTTTTGGCCATTGCGGCACTAAAGAAATGGCCTGTTTATCAAATGGATGTTAAGTCCGCGTTTCTAAATGGATATTTAGAAGAAGAAGTATATGTGGAACAACCACAAGGCTATGAAGTTCCAAGACAAGGACATAGAGTATATAGACTGAAGAAGGCACTCTATGGTTTGAAGCAAGCTCCTAGAGCTTGGTACAGTCAGATTGACTCATACCTCATTCAGAATGGATTTCACAGAAGTGAATGTGAGCCAACGTTGTACACAAAAATCAACCAGCAACGTAATAAACTAATTGTCTGCATGTATGTAGATGATTTAATATTTACTGGTGATTTTGGCATAAAAGAATTTAGAACAGTCATGGAAAGTGAATTTGAAATGACTAATTTGGGGCTTATGAATTATTTTCTGGGCATTGAAGTTGAACAATCTGAAAATGAGATATTTATATCTCAGTCAAAGTATGCAAGTGATGTATTGAACAGGTTTAAAATGTTAAATAGCAAAACAACTCCAACACCAGTGATAACAGGTTTGAAATCAAGCAAGGATGATGATGGATCCAATGTAGATCCTACGCTGTTTAAAAGGCTCGTTGGCAGCCTTATGTATCTTATAGCGACAAGGCCAGACATCATGTATGGAGTCAGCTTAATCTTAAGATTCATGGAGTCACCAAAAGAATCGCATTGGCAAGGAGGTAAAAGAATTCTGAGGTATGTAAGTGGAACAAGAGACTTTGGTATTCTGTATTCCACCTCAGAAAATTTGAAACTCATTGGATACACTGACAGTGACAATGGAGGCAACATAGGTGACATAAAAAGCACATCTCGGAATACATTTCATGTAGGAACAGGCGTTGTATCATGGGCTTCAAAAAAACAGCCCATAGTAACTCTTTATTCAGCAGAAGTAGAGTATGTTGCAGCTACAAGTGCTGCATGTCAAGCCGTTTGGATGCGGAGAATGTTAAGTGATCTATTGTATCATCAGCAAGAATCTACAGTCATTTACTATGACAACAATTCCGCTATCTCAATGTCAAAGAATCATGTCTACCACAAAAGAACCAAGCACATCGACACAATGTATCACTTCATCAGAGAATTGATAAACAACAAAGAAATTTGTTTAGAATTTTGAAGGTCTGAAGATCAGTAGCAGACATCTTCACCAAACCATTGGCAAAAGACCCATTTCAGTATCTGCGAAGTTGTTTGGGAATGACAAGTTCTGCGCAGTGAAGTATATCATGAACAGAGCATGTTCTTGCTTTGAAATATATTGTAATATTTTAATTTTGGTTTGATAATCCCCATCTGCTCATAATTAAGGGGGAGTGTTGGAAATATCTAATTAATTGAGCTGATCGTGTAGTTACTGTGCCGGCTCTGTCAGAAACCCCGTCAGTCAACCCTGTCAGACTATTTGTGTCAGCGCGATGTCCGCAGCATCAGTCTGTTATTTAGTTCTCATCCAATCCGGTGCACGTTATGTTTTCATTAATGCAACTGCATTAATAATTTGCAAGTCAAGAAACCTTAGGTTAGAATTTATTTCAGTCTTTAATGCAATCATGTAGCTTCCATAAGAAGCGTTCCTAAGTAGGTTGGTTAAAATTCTATAAATAGAAGCTCTTAGTTAAAACTCAGGGTGAGAGATGTGTAAGAAGAGAAAAAGGATAAGAAGCTCCCGTGAATTGTATCAAGAGCCCTCTGTGAATGTAAAAGACCGCAGTGAAACTCACTTCCATGAATTGAGGAGCTGGTAAATATATAAGTCTATGTTTTATGTTTCATTCTCAAGAATGTTGTATTTTGCAAGTCGCACATCATCTCCGGTTTTACTTGTGTGAATGTTGTTTACATTTACCCGTAGTAAAAGAAATCAAGATTCATAAATAGTTCACTGCAGTGAAAGTTCTAAATTAACATGAAGTAACTTCGAGTTAGATGTTTTAAGTTGTTATGTCTTAAAGAAATATTTTACATGAAAAGTTTGGTTAAGTGGACCGCTAAGTATTTGAGAATACCACGAAGTAGGTCGAAATCGCGCAGTTACTTGCTGCGAAGTGAATGCCGCATAGTTACTTGCCGCGAGGTGAATGCTGCGAAGTAAAATGGTCCGCGAAGTCCAAATAAAAGAAAGAAGGTACTCATCCACTGCACAGCTAAATCTTCTTTACTGCGCAGTGTGTTTTTACCTTCATAAATTATTATAACTACTTAAAATTAAATTGCTATTGAATCATTTGCTTATAACATTGACCTAATAGTGCTTTGACTGTGATCTGATATTATCAGCAGCCTGCCCTCCTATCTAGTATTTTCTATAATTAAGTGATTGTCTTCACAAACTCAATCTAACCTGTTGTACAGCAGATTTTATTCGCATTTGTATGCAAATTTCACCCGTAGGCGTAGAAAACTATGTAATTTGGGCAAACTATTAAAATGATGAACTAGAGGCAATCGCCGATCAAATTAAACTAACGCTAATTGGATCTTGTGAATCAAAATAGGATGACACAAAATTGCGGTGTATGCTTTCCTTTGGATAAACACAATACTACATCAATGTTTCTCCTTTCGAGAGACTCAATACGATGTTAAAAGGCATATATTACTGTTAAAAGTTTTTTTTTTTAATGTTTTTTAATTATAAATTAAGGTGTAGTTTAAATATTTCATTTTTTCAACTTTTTTTAAGTATATTTTTTTGTCTAATTTTATATTTATATTGGAAATATTTAAAAAATCTTACAATTACAATTTGTATATTTTGGGTCTTATAAAGGTATTTGAGGATGTTGAATCTATTTACATATTCAAAAATAATGTTTAAAAAAATAGAAATTTAGATTTTACTCAAAAAAATTACCTAATTTCAACTAAAACTCACTATAAAATAAAAAACTAAAAATAAATAAACTACTCTATAAATTAATATTTTCATAAAATAAAAATTTAATAACTAATTTTAAAAAATAATATAATATAATTAAATACATTTTTTTTTTTTTTTCAAAAGGTGGTTCGCCGTTTGTTAGAGGGCTAGTCCACCTGGGAAATGGTCCGAATTACAATCATTACAATATGGGCTTAACAAGAACAATATGTCACTTACAACAATTGAACTTGGGTGGGGAGGATAACAACATTCCTCCCAACCACCCACGCTACAACCAATGGACAATTAAATACATTTTATATAAAATATATCAACATAATTAATACTAAAAATATTATTATAAAATTAAGACATGAATGTTATAATTATTATAATTTTCTTCAACATCCACAAAATTCCATAAAATCGAGCAAAGGATGATTCATGACACAATAATGTCACTATATAAATCATTTTGCTCATAAAAGGGTTGCTTTGGACAAGGGGATCCCTATAAAAAATGGGGGTTAATCATTTAGATTGTGGCTCTCCTAAAATATTTGGAATGTCACGCAAAGTCTTGTGTGAGTTAGATTAAGCATAGATTATGAATTCATGGTTTACAATTAGAAAGTCTTCGACTACCTTGGTACAAGTAGACACACATGAATCATACTTTTTATTAGTGTTATGAAATTATGTTCTCCAATGTGTTTGATATACTAATTTCTCACTTACTTAATGTAAAAGTGATATATATTTGGGTTTATATACAGTGAGCGTACTTTTTATTAGTGTTATAAAATTAATTTTTTTTATGTGTTTTATATACTATTTTTTCACTTATTTAATATAAAAGTGAAATTTATTTAGGTTTATATAAAAAGAGTATATATACATCTATACATACTTTAGTATTATATATGATTTCTTATTTCAGAAACCAGAAAATCTCATACAATAAATTGGTATCTAACTTGGCTCTAACCTTATTATTATTATTATTAAACAACTTTAAATTACATTATTTAAATATAATATAAATTAAAATTAAATAATATTTATTTTAGATAAATAATTACACACAGTAATTATGATAGTGCTTGATCTCTTATCTCACAAACAAGAAAATCTCATACAACAAATTAGTATCTAACTTAGCTCTAACCTTATTATTATTATTATTAAACAACTTTAAATTACATTATTTAAATATAATATAAATTAAAATTAATTAATATTTATTTTAGATAAATAATTGCACAGTAATTACGATAGGGCTTTTAAAAATTCATTGTCCTTGAGTTAAATTCATTGTACTTGATATAATGACTAATCAATTTGAAAACATAATGTAAATTTAAAGGAAATAAATATGATATTATTTTTCAATTATATATATATATATATATATATAAATAATATAATACTTCATAAATGAAGAATTTTATTGTAATTTTGAGTTGATAATTATATGACGATTTTTATTTGAATGTTTGTAAAAATCAACACAAAAATGACTAGAAATTCTTCTCAAAATCATGTTATGCTTCTTTTGTCAATGATATGTTTGTAGACACTAGAATAAACTTCATCTCTAAATTTTAAATTAAAAAAAAATCTATAAATTTGAAATTGAAAAAAAAACCAAAAAGGTGTTTTTTAAATAACAAGTTAAAAATTAATGTGACATAATAAGAAAACATTATTTAAAAGAATATTATAATGAAATAAAATAAAATATATTAATTTTTATATTTAAATGTGAAATTTGGAAAAATACGTACTCTTTAGAAAATGTGATCCATGTGATTATGATAATTATCAAGTTTAATCAACTCGGGTATATTGAATTTAAAAATGGAAAGGAGTTACTTAAAAAAAAAAATTATGTGTAAATAGCTTGAAGAGAAATATTCATAAATCGTCATAGTTATGATGAATTAAAAAGGTTAGTCAGGTCACTATTGTAGAAAATGTTTTCAGATTGCAATATAATGTGGGTGTATGCACAACATTTTATGAGAAAGTGATTTTCACCTTCAGCCCTCTTTATGTAACAAAGATGACATATTCTTTCATCTCATGACATTTTATCAATTGTCCAATGTAGTGTTGTGTTGCACTATGGAGCTCGTGAAAAATTGTTATTATTTTAGCAATGTTTATTTTCTTCTTTACACTAGTTAAAATAAAAAGATACTTTTGATCTTCTAGATTAGGATTTATCACCTCCTTATAATATATTGATTTTATCTTATCCTCTAAATTTTATCATGCCACATCTTTTCCTTAAATTTAGATGTAATAATACTTTTATGGTGTAGCCATGATTTGGCCTCTTTATGCAAACTTTGCTTAATTCACATGTAACTTTGACTAGAGTATGAAGCAATCCTAGGAAGCATCTTGTCTTCATTGTTGTTTATCTTATTCTTGTACATTAGGTACCTAGTCATAGCCATGTTCTCAATTAGGGAGAGACTTTCTTTTATGAGGAGAATAGGATAGGGTGTATTGCCTTTAATTTTCACATTATATGTTGTGAATTGATTTTATATTTATGTATCCTTCTCCAACATTCTCTAGAGATGATGTATCCCCAAAATTCACAACTACAAGATAACAGGAGTGATGAGAGTCACAAAGAGGAGTTTCTTCCAATCCCAAATTTGATGGTATGTAGATTTACAGCTATTCTCAAGTCCATAATAAGCTTTCCATCCTCCACTAAACCTTTCCTCAATGCTAAAGTTCCAGTTAACCTTATGATGAAGAACGATTTGCATATATTTATATGAATTCACTTCCTCCAAGTTTTTTTTGTTATACTTGAAATTATCATAACTTGTCTTTTGGGATTTGATTATCATAACATTTGTTTTTTCAATGTAAAAGAATTCATATCCATACTACAGAAAAATACTTCATAATTTTTAGTTTCGTGTGGTGATTATAGGGGCTCCTCGCCATAAGAACAATATCATCAACATAGAGAATAAGGATGATGATTATACCAACCACAATTGTGTTGGCACAAACCACCTCTTCCAAACAACCCTCTAGATCATCAATGTAAAGACCAAAAAGGGTAGGGGATAGGGGACAACCTTGCTTGAATCCTATATGAAAATAAATTTCTTCTGACTAGCCCTTAGAGTTCCTAACATTGGAAATAACCTTCTTATACAACCTTATCACAACATCTCTCAACTTGAAAGGGTCTTTTATCTCTTCTAATCTAGATTCTAATGGCTACTTCATGGAATTGTATCAAATGATTTTCTAAAGTCAACAAAGAAGATTAGTTTTATTATTATGGAACTCCTCAATAATGGTCCTAATTGTAACAAGGTGGTCCACAGTTGAATAATAGCCTTGGAATTCTACCTGGCCTTTAGCTCATTTTTCATGCCTTTCTATCCATTTTTCGATGTTCTTATCCATAATAATTCCACATGTAGTTTAGCTAAAATAGGGAGAATAATGATAGTCCTCTAATTAGATGGGTTGTTGTTATCTTCACTTTTAAAAGTAGGAACAATGAGGTGTTTTGTTCGGTGTTTACGGAAACCCTACTTGATTGTTAAAATGAAGAGCTTGTGGACGTGAGGGATGAGGATAGGCCCACCAATTTTTAAGATTTCTACTTGGTATCCTCTAATGTTTCCCTTTTGGGAGTCGGTTAACCCAAAACTATATGTCTTTTAAAGAGAAAGCTTTTTCCATTGTAGAAAATGTTTAAATGGTGTCCATGACATCAGGAAGTTCGTAAAGTTTTTTAAGATAGAAATTCCAATCCCTTAAGGGAATCATATTTTTTTCATTAGTTTTACATCTCAGAATTAGTCTCTAGAATTTGTTAGGATCTACCATAGAGAGGTGCAAAATGTTCTCTAAGGACTCGTTGGAAACATCCCTAATGGATTTTCTAGAACACTTACACTCTTGATCATACAAATGGGTGGTTCTATTCTCCATTTTACATGACACCATGATAGAGAACGCATTAATGATAGAGAGGGTTATGGTAAAACAAGCAAAATCAAATAAATTTTGGTGGCTGAACACATACATCTTATAAAATATTCTCCTTCAATATTATGAAGAAAAATTAATTCTGGTTCAAATAAACATCAATTCACATATTAGAAAACCAAACCACTTATTACTTCAAAATATACATTTTCATTACTGTGAAAGAGAAAATCCTCTTCTCTTCTTCAATATATGAACCTTTAATAATGTTTAGATACTAAGAATAATTTCTATTTACAATTTTTTAAAGTATTTAAATTTCTAACATAAAGAATGATTCAGGATGAACGACATAATTAACATGTTGTACAGCCGAAGAGTTTGTCAAGATACTTAGACCTTAGAAGAACAACTTCCATATTGATGGTAAAATCAAGTGGTAAGTTGTTTAATACATTGCTTTATATTTAAGAATTAAGGGAATTTAAATAAAATATTGAATTGGATTTAAATTATTTCAAATAAATTAAAAAATACTAAAATCACATTATTTTGTGTACTTTGTTGTTTTGTTCCAAAGTGTCAAAGATTACAAAGTACAAAGAAACCTTGTTGTGGGTAACTCCATGCACACTACCAAACTTGCTTGACTTCAGCTTATATGGCCACTACAGGATTTGAGGTTTCTCATTCGATTGATATGCTTGATATGCAAAAGAGCTAGTAAAGACATAGGCTAAGGAATTTTCTGATAAAGTTTGCAATACACAGAACATAAATAGCAGAAACACAAAAGCCATATTGATTGCCTTCTCATTATAAAGCTCACATATTTATAGTTTCACATGACACCAAAACCACTGGCTAATACTATGGGCCAGTGTAAACCATGTGTCAAAAAATGACCTAATTCAACTAACTTAGGACCATTGACTCAACTAACTAACCAACTTAGGACCAGTGAGATTACAACTCTTAACACACCCCCTTAATCTCAAGTGGGATGGTTTGGTTAGCACTATCAATATTTAAGTGTTGTGCCTGTTGGTCTATGTATCAGCTAGGCATACATTTAATTCACATAAACTTAAGCTTTACTTTCTTCCTTGATGTGTATTTGGTCTACTTCTTCTTTCTCTTCTTGAACTTGATGCTAAGTAGGTGTTCTTCAGCATCTTCTTTGTCCTTTGCACAATAAACAGTGTTATTGCTTTTCATTGGTCCTAGAACATAGTGCAAGTCTTCTTCTTCTTCTTCTGTTTCTATTTCAACATATTGTATGTTGTTGTCCATGTTACCTGCACACTCAAAAATTTTGTCAAAAAAAAGATTCATATATTTCAGCTCTTCTTGGAGAGATTTCACTTTTGCATCTTCTCGTGTTTCACTGAGTTTCACATCTTCCTCTTCTCTTGTTTCAAAGGCAGCTACATCATCATTAATTGTTTCAGCTTGTGCACAATGTGCATCTTTCACTGATTCCTCAAAAACTCTGGGCTTACAGGGAAACATAGCATACTCATACTACTCATCAATAATGGGAGTCTTCTCATATAGCTCCCTCAGACTTCTGGTTTTCTGGTTCTGTGATGAACTACCTGCTGTAACTTCTATGCTGCTATCAACTGTCTCTTTCTCTGAGAGACTTTCACTGTGGCTATCAAATGTCTCTTTCTCTGAGAGACTATCACTCACATCATTGGGGACGACTACATTGATAGGTTTGATTTCACTATCACCAACAAACAGAGCTAGATCAACAAGCTTTGCTGAGCTTACTGCATCATAAACACAATCTTCTTGGTTGTCTTTCACTTCATTGTGGGATTCCTGGTGCTTTGCATGGCTTGCAAAGTCAATTGGTTCCTCTTCACTGAACTCTGCTTCATGTTCTTCAGGTTCCATTTCAGAGAACTCTGCCTCGTCTTCTTCAGGTTCCTCTTCAATGAACTCTGCTTCATCTTCTTCAGGTTCCTCTCCAAATAACTTTTCTTCATCTTCTTCTACATCAGGTTCTTCTTCACTGAACTCGGCTTGCAATATATCCCAAGATTCTTTGGGATTAGAAGCGTCTGAAATGTTATGAAAGATGGAATAATCTATACCATTTTGTATGATACTTAAGGAAACAACTTGCCTTCTTTCCTTTTGATAATCTGTCAAATTCTCAAATGCAGCTAGATCTATAGGATCATTCTCAGCTACAAAATTCCACAGATCTTGTGACCTTAACAGATCCCTAATTTTCAATGACCATAAATCATAATTATCTCCATCAAAGGTTTCCCATGAACCTATTGAAGTTAACATATTTCTTACCTCTTCGATTTCTTCTGGTAGCTCTTCTAGCACCATCTTCGATCTTTGTGGTTTGCTTCAGACTTCAAATCTGCTCAGTTATTTTTTTCACAGGGTCTTCTTGGATTGATCTCTGCAAGACTCAATCTTCTTCAAGCTGGAATGTTGTCCAATGTTTTGGCTCAGCGTCAACAATATTTCTCTTCAAAAACTAGATCTACTCCGAGATCTGGCCGTTCAGCATTGGATCTGAGATTGGCTTCCTGTTCATGCTTGCCATGGATTATGACAACAGTTAAATTGATCGTCGCAGTCTACTAACTGACACAGTGCATTGATGGGGTGTGTGACAGACAAAATCCTATAAGTCCAAGGCTTGTCGTCACACTTTTCCTCCAAGAAAGCTTGCGACAGTTGTCGTAGGTTGTCTTTAGGCAAGGTGCAACACCGTTGCAGTTTTCCTTCAGGTAGGGTGCAACAGCCTTGCTTCAGAACTGAATTTGTTTTTTTTCTTCGCCCCAAAAAAAAGAAAAAACATTTCAATTTTTTTTTTTTTTAGATGTGGCCTGAGTGTTCCATCTCCGTCCCGTGCTGCAACTTCCAGCCATGTGTGTGTGCTCTCCAACTTCTGAAAAGGCTTACCCAAAAAAAAAGATTGAAGGATCAGGCCGTTAGCTCTTATACCATGAACAGAGCTGATCTATGTGTGTGTGATTTCCACTATGTGAAAAGGCTTACCCAACAACAAAAAGTATGGATCAGGCCATATGCTCTGATACCATGACAAAGTTTGCAATACACATAACATAAATAGCAAAAATACAAAGGGCATATTGATTGCCTTCTCATTATTAAGCTCACATATTTATAGTTTCACATAACACCAAGACCACTGGCTAATACTATGGGCTAGTGTAAACCATGGGTCAACAAATGACCTAAATCAACTAGCTTAGGACCATTGACTTAACTAACTAACCAACTTAGGACCATTGAGATTACAACTCTTAACATTTTCTTGGCTTCTTTAGAAAGAAATGCATGGAGGGTAGCCTCACTAACTCCCAAGTGGTTAGAGGATGACTCATTGAAAACTTGACTTATAGACCAGTAGTTATGTTGTTTAACATCAAAAAATTTGTAGGTCAACCATGATTTTATTAAACAACATCAAAATATTTGTAGGTCAACCATGATTTTATAGGGAGAATCTGTCCATGCATTTGTCAACGATGACTACTAACCTCTACTTGAAAATGTAGTATCCACGTGAGAAGATATCAATATAGAGCTCAAATCCTTAGGAAATGATCATGACCAGTGGAAACATGAAAACTAAAATAGCAATGAAACCAAACTACTTATCACTTCAAAATACATAAGACATAAACCTATGGAATTAAAGAGACAAAAAGAGCTCAACTGATGTCATCACGCACTACAATTGCACAACTTCCAATTGAAATTGTTTGTTGGATGGAAGTGTATGGTCAATCTTGATTACTGGAACTGCCATAGGTTGTGGCATCATATTCTCCTCTATTGAAACTGTCAAGTATAACTTTTTTTCTACTACAAACTAGAATGCATGGAATCCTTTACTAGAACTTTCCTTGAAATAATCCCAATGACTTTCGTTGTCAAAATGGGAAGACACATAGAGAATCCATGTGTAAAATATTTATTACAGCTATTCAAACAACATTTAAGTTGGTAGAAATTTGTAAAATCACCATAAACCTATGATTACGGCTTCACGCGGCTTTGGGGATTATCGAGCCTTATGAAATTAATGTTAACACTCGCCCTTAATTTCACTAGACACTACTATAGAAATAGTTTTAAAAAAATAAGTTAAACCACTTTCCTTCCTTGTTTAAGTCTCGGCTAGGATTACATATGAAGCTTTACAGACTCCCAAACTATTTCTCTAAACCTCAACCTATTCTTTCACTAATGGTTTTGTAAATACATCAACAATTTGATCATTTGACTTACAAAATTCAATATTTATTACATTTTCATCTACCAACTCCTTAATAAAGTGAAATATAGTATCTACATGTGCTTGTTTCTTTTATGAAAAACATGATTCTTTCACAATGCAATTGTTTTTTTTTGTTACAAAAAATATGAGTTGGCTCTTCTTGATCTTGCGGTAGATCTGAAATAATTCTTCACATCCAAACTGATTGACATGCTACTAAAGTTGTTGCAACATATTTTAATTCTAATGATGATATCATCACTACTGGATGTTTCTTTGATGACCACGCTACATCACCTGAACCAAGATTAAATACATATCCTAATGTGCTTTTTTTATGATCAAGATTCCATGCAAGATCATTGCTGGTGAAACCACATAATTTGAATTTTGAATTTGATGAATACTTGATTATTGATCTATTGTCCCAATGACATAACCCATAATTATTTTTCCAACCTGCTAATGTTGACTCTTTGGTCTTTCCATATACCTGGAAATCAAACTTACAACATACATAATGTCTGGTCTTATTGATGTTAAATACAATAGGATTCCAACCAATCTTTTAAACATTGTAATTGGATCTACATTTGACCCTTCATCATTTTTACTTAGTTTAGTTCCTGTTCAAACTAGCATTGTTGCTAATTTATTATTCAACATTCTGAATCTTCTCAAGATATCATTGGCATATTTAGATTGGGAAATGAAAATACCATTTTTAGACTATTTAACTTTTATTCCAACAAATTACTTCATTAATCCTAAATCTATAACTTCAAATTTTGTCTTCATTGTTGTTTTAAACTCCTTTATGGACATATTTCCAGTAAATATCAAATCATCTACATACACACAAAGAATAGGAGTTTAACCTTGGTGATTTACCTTCATGTACAATGTCAGTATACTTGCATTTTAGTTGAAATGATTATTTATTAGATATGCATGAATTCTTTTGTACTAAACTCTCGGTGCTTGCTTCAATACGTCCAATGCCTTCTTTAATTTGTACACCTTGTTTTCGTGACCTTTAACCTCATAACTAGGTGGTTGTTTTACATACACTTCTTCTTCCAAATATCCATTCAAGAATGCAGATTTTACGAACGCAGTATACTATAAACCAAGAACGCTAGCCATAAAAATTTATACTTTTGCATAAAAATCACCAAAAAAAAACCCAAAATGAAAAGGGGTGATTCTCATAATCGTGGTGCCCATTGGGCACACAAGGGAGTGGCAATGCCATCCCTCATGCACCCAAAGGGTTGGCCAGGGGACAGGTAGAGACGGGGGGATAGGGAGGGGGAGCGTGGGGAGGTGAAGGGAATGGGTGAGGGGGAGAAAGGAGAGGGGGAGGGAATGGGGAAACGGAGAGGGAGGGGGGTGGGCGATAGAAGGTAGGGTGGGGAAAGGAGAGGGGGTGGGGGATAGAAGGTAGGGCGGGGAAAGGAGAGGGGGTGGGGTATAGAAGGTAGGGCGGGGAAAGGAGAGGGGGTGGGGGATAGAAGGTAGGGTTTGCTTTTTTCTTCAAATTTTAAAATCATTTATAATTTTTTTATTTTTTTAAGTTTTGTATGTGTTTTTTTCCAATTTTTTTTAACTTTTAGTTTTTTTAATTTTTTTTAAAATTAAACATGTATCTTAAAATTTTAAAAAATAAAGTTTTTTTATTTTTTACATTTTTTCTATTTTGTTCATTTGAATTGTTTTTTAACAATTTGCTTTACTTTTGTATTTTGTATTTTTTTTCCATTTTTTTTAAATTTCCAGTTATAATTTTTTGTACTAAGAGTAGCTACGTGCTTACAACCCAATATGGGGGGGAAGTGATGTGATGTGATGTAACGTGACATATTTTAATAATAAAAAAAATAAAAATTAAAAAAACATCTCGTGTAGAAAAATTTTACATATGTTTTAATGAAATTAAATATATATTATGCTAATCTAATCAACGTTACTATTCTTTAAATTTTTTACACATCAAGAAAAAAATGCACCTTAAGAAATTGTTTCCCTTTCGGTGCTTAATAAATCTGGGTTTAAGAAGAATCTATGCTCGTATATTGTTGCAATTTTTTTTAAAGATTTTTTTAATTTGCTTTTATTGAATTTTTCTTTCTATATTTTGAATTTTTAAAGTATTTTTTTTTAAGTGTTTGTGTGTGTTTTTTTAAATTTTGTTTTCTTTGGAGTTGTTTTAATTCTTTTTTTGTGTTTTTAGTTTTCTAAAAAAAAAAAAATTCCAAGCAAACGTACCCGAAAAAGGAAAGGGGTGCTAGTGGCGGCACCTATTTTTGAGTCGTAGGTTTATTATAGCATTTTCGTCACAATGATCATTGCAATGACGTCAACTGTTAAGACGATAACATCAACCAAGTTTTAATTTTAAATCCCCGATTGGGAGTTGTTTGCTACTGGTTCAATTCGAGGGTCAATTTAGGGTTTTAATTGCAAGGGTAGGTCTTGACTAGGTTTCAATAAAGTTTTAAATTTAGCTCTTGAAAAAAAGGGGTGCTAGCAGTAGCACCACTTTTGAAAATGGAGGTAAAATAATTTACTAAAAGTGACCTCCGAAAAAATGAGAAATTGTATGGGTTCTCACTTTATAGTATAATGCGTGTACGTCCATTTGGTACACTTCCCAATTGTTTTGTGTTATAGTGGACAACGCAAGTGTAACTTTGTCAAGCTTTGCTATAGGTGCAAAAGTCTTATTATAATCAATTTCAGGTTGTTGACTAAACCCTTGAGCAACTAGCCTTTCCTTGTGCTTTACAACTTCTCCATCAACATTTAGCTTTATCTTATTGATCTGGATTTATGTGAGAACGAAATGAAAGAGAATATATACATATTCACATACACAGATATATGGAAAGAAACACATTGATGTACAGTAAAATTCGATTATATTAAATGAATGAAATAGAACAAAATGTAAAATAAAAGCCGTTAGAATGGTGGTATCTATATCTCTGAGAAGAGATGTGGCAGCTACGCTCATTCATGACAAGAATAATATAAAAAGAGGCCGAAGGGGCCTATATATCATAAGTATGAGGGAAAGGACACTAAACATAAAAAAGCCTAACCGTAGAAGATGAACCATCATAAAGTTTGCGGCCCCAAGGTGGTTACACTACAAGAAAAAAGGTCATTGGTTAGGGTCCAAAAATGTCACCATAAGCTCATTTGGTGATGGTCAAGAGGGGTCCCGTCACCAAAGGCACCATCACCTTAAGTGGGGGTATGTGGTGACATTCAAGGCCCGTCACCAATAATTATGATTATTCCAGGTTGTGACTGTCACCAATCATTACGAAGTATTGGTGATGGACCTACTTTGACCCTCACCATTTGATGCGTATATGGTGACGACCAATGACCAATCATTGGTGAAAGTTGAGACATGTCACCATAATCTCATCGGTGATGGTGAAAAAGGAGGGCATCACCAAAATGTGAATGTCACCAATGGCTGTCTCCCCAAAAGTAGAGGTGGTGTGGTGACATTCAATGTTCGACACTAATAAGGATTATTAGAGACAAATAATTACCCTCACCAATTTATATGAAGTTTTGGTGATGGACCTAAGGGCCTCCATCACCAAAAAAATTGAACGTCGCCAATGACATATGATGAGGGCCTTGCATTGACCCTCACTATTAAGGATATTTCCATTAACATATCAATGGTGACAACCGCTATGAGATTGTCACCACTTTTCATTTTGAAAATCTTTTAATGACGCAACATAAAGGACCGTTTCCATTTCAATTAAAATTGTAAAAAAAATAATTATAATTATAAATTGTCACAAGCAGAATGTAACCCTAGTAGATGGTGATGACCAATAGCCTGCTGGAATAAATTGAACATTTGGTTATTATTATTATAAGATTTTAATTTGAAAAAGCAAAAATATCACATTGTTATAAGTAAAGTAAATAGAAATGATTCACTAACATGTTTACACGATAACTAAAATAGATATATAATATTTTTTAAGCATATGGAAACAAGATACCAAAAGATGATATAAAATGTTGTAACAACAGTTTAATAACGTATATCTACAGGCTTGGCCCAAGCCTGTAAGATGAGTTGTTTTTTACACTTTCAGATGCACAAATGGAAATCAGACATGTGGGCCTTCTTTGGAATCATGTCACCTATCTCATCCTCTTGTTTGTTCCTCCAAGTTCGTTCTAATGTTAACCGAGGAGCGGATTTATTGCAGACTGGTCACAAAGCAAAGGAAGCATAGTTTATGCTTTCGTTGTGATGAAATGTTATGAAGGTTAACGGAAACTAAACAAGCACTATAAATCAACACCATTGAAAACAACATAAGCACAAGAAACTATTCAAAAAGCTATTCAGCAACTTTTTTGAACTTCAACGAAAAACATGAACCATACCTCAGTCATTATTTATGCCAGCTGCTTGACAGTGACCTCATTATTAGGATTGCCAACATTGAAAATGAGACTATTTTCCCTAGAAAGAATTTCCTGAAAAATGAAATAGGTAAGTACTATAAATATATAATCACTATGCAACAAATAACATTATGGTCCTCAACAGTCATTATTTCTCATTATTTCTCTCTTTTGCTTCATATTGAATCATCAAATTTTTATGGTCCTCAAAAGTCCTGCTCTGTGCAACAATAACATTAACATTGGATATCATTCTCAAAGCTCTTATTTAAAAGAATACTTGACCTCATAATTTTTTTAAGTGTGGTTCTGAAACTTGCACGATATAATTCAAATCCAATCTGCCACAATATAATATGCAGAGGAATTCAACAAACCACATGGAACTCAACTTTGAGCCCAAGTGCATCGGTTAAAATCTAGAGATAGACTATCCAAGGTGTTTTTCAAAGCTTTGGCTACTAAACATGTACATCAAAGGATAGTGGATAGCGGTTGTGAGATGAGTGGGAGGTCTCATCATGAAAATAAGAGACTGAAGAGGAAATTGTGGCTCATGATAGGATTTTCTTCCAATCTCAAGCTTAGATTGATGATAGGAAGGTGTCCTCATAATTGGTCTCCCACAACACCGCAGCTATAAGCATAGGGATTATATTATGTCCCCCTTTTTGTTAACTTGTTCTAGATTTGAAGAATCACAAAAGGTGTTTTGGGTTGTCTGGCATACTATTCAATCTCTTCTTGCACAAAAGTTTAGATGGCATACAAGTATATGATAATTGATTCATGCAAGCAAAAGCATCTAGACTCTTTCTATCATTATCCAAATTTGCAATCCCTACAATTTAATGGGCTAGACAATATTATCAAACAAAAAGAATTCAGGGTGGATGTTTTGGAATTTGGTCAGAAATACTCTCTTTATAAATGAAAAGGAACAAGTGGTGCCTTGCTTATGAGATATTGTTTAGTTGCTTCCTGTATTATGCCATTCACTTCAGGTTCTCTTTTCTTTGATTTTCTTTTCTCCAGTCTATTATGTCCTTTCCTAGTTGACCTAAATTTGGGGGGCTGAAATCACATTCTCCCAAATTTGCTGAACTCCCATCACCCTCTGCCACTGAGCTTGTGTAAGTAGGACCTTCACCTAGATTCATCCCATCAATTTCTGGACTGTATTCAGCCGCACAAATCCCTAAAACATTTTTTTAGAATAACCATCTGCTTGACTGCATGGATCCCCTTGAGCAGAAGGATCATTTATTATTACATCATAAGAAACACTCACAGGGACACCGTCTTTCCCTGCAGATCCCATTCTCATTTGATGGTCCCCCTGGTTGGATGGTTGACCACTGTCTATATCATTTAAACTAGACAGAACCTCAGTCTGCTGACATTCAGTTTCATTCTCACACTGGGTGCTGCATCTTACCTTCTCATAATCTCCATTACATGTTCCTCTCTCACTTGTGGTCACATCTTTTGTTTTTCTTGTATTCTGCAGTATTTGATGATGGCAGAATTTTATCACAAAGGTGACAACTGGAAGAAGTGTCCCCTATGCTCTGTTATGATCTCGTGTAAGGATCTTCATACTGTTTGCATTCACAATGTAAAGTAGTATGATGTTTGGGAACACATTGAATTCATACTTCTAACTCGGGCAAAAAAATTTGTCATTCCTTTTGAGAAGAATCAACATTCTTTGGGTGCTTTTCCTCACAGTATAGATGGTTAGTGTAATGCCTTTTCAAGGTTTACTCTGACATATGATCCAAAGTTATCTGCAAGCAAGGCAGCACTTGAGCTTACTAGTTGGACTGACAAGGTACAGTCTGAGGGGGTTGAATATTTTTTGTTACTTCCGTATGCATATGCAACTAGAGATCAATTAAAAGAAAGAAAAAATGCATGGACTGAACGTCGTTCCTCAGAATATTTGAGTGGTAGTCCACCATTGAAACAACAGTTTTTAGCTGAGGCTAAAGCAGGGCTTGGTAAACTGAAGATTGACAGTTCTAATTCAGGATGTCTCACAGAACCTGTGAAATTAAAATCTGGGGATGACATTGCTTTCTCTAATCATGAATCAAGTCATCAAGTAACAAAGAGGTCAGGAAGTTATCTTAGTTGAGTTGTTTTTTACACTTACAGATGCACAAATGGCAATCAGACATATGGGCCTTCTTTCGAATCATGCCACCTATCTCATCCTCCTGTTTGTTCCTCCAAGTTCATTCTAATGTTAACTGAGGATCGGATTTATTGCAAACTGGTCATAGAACAAAGGAAGCATAGTTTATGCTTCCGTTGCGATGAAATGTTAATGAAGGTCAATGGAAACTAAACAAGCACTATAAATCAACATATTGACAACAACAAAAGCACAAGATATTATTCAAAAAGCTATTCAAACAACTTTTTTGAACTCTAGCGAAAAGCATGAACCATACCTTAGTCATTATTCTGCCAGCTACTTGACAGTGACCTCATTATTAGGATTGCCAACATTGAAAATGTGACAGTTTTCCCTGGAAGGAATTTCCTGAAAAATGAAATAGGTAAGTACTATAAATATATAAGCACCATACAAGATCAGTATAAATCCACAAAGGATTGTTGTTACTTACCATCATCAAGAGAACAGGCCAGCTAGCATATTGTGCCCCATGTGTTTAAAGACTGTTTATACAATTCCAAGCATGCAAAACCAACACATAACACACTAATTTTTTCCTTAAAGAAATCTATTGTGGAATAACTCCAAGTTAATGATTTAAAAATAAAAAAACAAATGCAAAACACAACAAAAAATACACCACTATAAAATGATATAATTCCATACCCAAGTTAACACATCTAGAAAGTCAATATGAAGCAATTACAACCACATAGCAGTCCACTTACTTTCCAAGAGCATAATCAAACATAAACGACGAGCTGTAAATAATCCACTGGATAGTCCAACAACATCTTAATTCAGTCCAAGACAAAAGATCAAAACTAGCATTTATCAAGAACATCATTCATTCAATGTAAATACAAACCATTAGTGACCTAATATGCAAAGTTTGCAAATGTATAAACCATGTAAAGGTGAATATAGCAGAATCGATATGTTTTATTGTTTAATATTCAACCATATTCCTTCACAATCTGAATGGAAATAATCCACATTCACGTCAACATTGAAATCGACTATATCTTCTTCATTTACACATTTTGCTTCTTGAAAGTCTGTAACCCCTGACAAATCTGCATACTCGGGTTCATATGATGTACTATTTCTCAATCCTTTTGGAGAACATGTTAACACTACATACCAATCAGTCTCAACTAGATCTTGTACATAGAATACCTGTTTAGCTTGCGATGCCAGAATAAATGGATCATCTTGCCAATGATTCTGACTTAAGCATTTCTTCATATTCACCATTGTAAAACCCAAATCATCAGTTTTAATCCCTCTCTTATTGTATACATCGACCCAATTACATTTGAACAACGTGTACTCCATACAAAAATAGTCCAATGTAATTATTTCTTCTATTACTCCATAAAATGTTGTTTTCTGAAGTATAGGTTTTGGATCTTTGGAACTTGACCTCATCATTGTTTCGGCTTCCAAACACACACCACTATTTTGTGTGGTTCTCTCATTATCTATTATTTTTGTATGGAATCTATAACCATTGGTTAGGTATACCTTGTATTTAAGTGTATTAGACACATCTCCATCTCCTTCCACCTACATATTTTCATTTTTTTTAATGTAGTTAGAACACATACATCCAACCTATGACAAAATATTTAAATTTGTATATGACAATATTCAACATGTAATGATTTGTAAGTACTTATAATATAAATAGTATAAAGTGACCTGTTTTTTTAGCCAACTAGAAAACTGTTGGGTGTGGAGTCTCTGCAATAGAGCTTCATCTTTTTTGGTTTGGGTAAATGAGTTGAGAATCTCCATTTTGTGCATCCTAATTTGACAATTATGGACAGTAAAATTGGTTGTTAATGTGTTTTGATAAAATATGAATAAAAATAATTTGAAATGTCAAATACATTATTCCATCCATGGATCTGTGTTTTGTTAAACCACAAACAAACAAAATTTTGAAGGTCAAACATGTTACTTACTCTATCCATGGATCAACTTCATTTGCGTGAAATAGAACCCACCTATGGGCTTGTTCCCAACTAATGTTATCCATTTATGATGGAATTGAAGCAAATAATGGCTTTCCATCAACAATTACTTCTTCAACTTCATCATCCCACACTTCATTTCGACCATGTGTGGCTCCAATAGCTTCCATACCTTTCAAGTCTCCTCCACAAAAATTTATTGATTCCTCCACATTGTAGCTTTCAGCGATGCATCCTTCAGCCCTATTTTTGTTCTTAACATAACTCTTGTATACTTTCATACACCTACAAAAGAGCATATTTTTTAAGTAATGTCAAAAGCTTTGAATAAATTATTCTTTTTGTGGTTCTTGATAGCAAGTAAAGTTCCATGTACCTCTCAAAGGGGTGCATCCATCTATATGAAACTGGGCCACAATATCAAATCTCACGTATCAAATGCACATTCAAATGCATCATTATATCGAAAAATGAAGGAGGGAAGTACTTTTCAAGCGAGCACATTGTCTCCACGATATCATTTTCCAACTTGTCAAGGCTCTCTATTGAAACCGATTTTGCACAAATCTACCTATAAAAGTAACAAAGCTTACAAAGTGGCTTTTGAACAGCAATTGGTAGCACATGGCGTAGAGCTACTGGGATAAGTTGTTGCATTAGAACATGGCAATCATGTGCTTTCATTCCACGGAACTTAAGCTCTTCCATAGATATATGATTTTTTGTATTAGATCTATAACCATCTGGCACTTTTAATGTGAAAAGAACGTGACATAGGGTCTCTTTCTCTTTCTTTCAAGAGTATGCAGTGCAGGTGGAAGGAATATGTTTTTTCCTTTAACTTCTGGCCATAGTAATTTTCTCAAACCCTTTTTTTGCAAGTCATCTCGTGATTTATTTCCATCTTTGGACTTCCCTTTTATATCCAAGAGAGTTCTAAAAATGCTTTCACACACATTCTTCTCCACATGCATTACATCTAAATTGTGACATTGTAGGTGTTTCTGCATTCCAACACATTGAGAATATTGGAAAATTATTTAATATGGAGGAAATCATAAACAATGAATTCAATGAAGACATCTAAGCACAATGACGTCATATAAGCATGCAATGTATAATAATTAGGAATGGTTGATGTCTCTAAATACCTCCCAATATGGAAGATTGAATAGGATTGATTGTTTCTTCCACACCACATCATTAGTTTTTTCACCTTTTTCCTTATTTATTTTCCTTTTCTTTGATTCACTCTTCCCCCAAACTATTTCGTTTCCCCTTGTTTCCTTAAAAATATCTAACACTCTTACAACTGGAGGGGCATAACGAAGCTCCTCCTTCCCATTAAATGGTCCCTTCTGTGAGCGAAACTTATGATTTTGAGGAAGAAATCTCCTATGTCCCATGTACACACATTTCTTGCTACAATTGAGGTACTATGATTCTGTGTTCTTTCCACATATGGGGCATGCATTATAGCCTTTTGTTGTGCAACCAACCATATTCCCATAAGTTGGAAAGTCATGAATCACCCACATAAGAATCGCCTTCATGTTAAAGCATGTGTTATTGTAATCATCATATGTCCATACTCCTTGGTCCCATAATTACTTTAGTTCATCTACCAAGGGTTCCAAATACACATCAATGTCATTACCTAGTTGCTTGGGACCAGGTATTAACAATGTTAACAGACAAAAATTCCTTTTTGTGCACAACCATGGTGGGAGGTTGTATGTAACCAACACTACAGGCCAAACACTGTATGTACTACTCAAGTCTCCAAATGGATTAAATCGATCTACTTCCATTGCAAGTCATACATTGCGGGGTTCACCTAAAAAACCATGCCATCTTTCATCAATAGTTTTCCAGGCTAGGCTATCAACAGGGTGGCGCATATGACCATCACTGCTTGCATTCTCATGATGCCACCTCATTTTTTGTGACATGTCCGCAGAGCTAGAACAACAAAGAAAATCTTTCATTTATATATAATATTATCATATAATGACACTATGAGAAATGGTAAAGATAATACAAGAAGGTGAAAACTTGAATACAATTATGGTGTTGAAAATCATACCTATACATTCTCCTTAGCCTCGGTCTTATGGGGAAATATCTTAACACCTTTGCAGGAACACCTTGACGCACCTTTTGAGATTGAGCATCCACCTTCCATCGATATTTTCCACATGTTGGGCATTCGTCTTTACTTTCGTTACTTCCTCGATATAAAATGCAATCATTGGGACATGCATGTATCATATCATAGTTTAATCCCAATGATTTTATCAACTTTTTTGCAGCATATGCAGAATCTGGAAGTGTGTTATCTCTAGGAAGTGTATTTTTATGCAATTTTAACATTTGGCCAAAACTTCTATCAGACCATCCACTATTCACTTTGAGATTGTAATATTCTACAATTGTCGATAGTTTTGTGAAATCAACACAACCAGGGTACAATGGCATCTTTGCATCTTCGATTAAGTTCCTATATTCATTAACTTCATTTAGTACATTTGTTGATGCCAAACCCACATTATCACAACCTTCGTTTAGGTTTTGGTCAAGACATGGATAAGCATCATTCACCATATGAAGCACTTGATCACCAACAATGGTTGTATCATCATCCTTTTTGAGTGGATCATTACCATTCTGAAACGATGTTACAAGCTCATCAACCTGATTATCGTAATGGTATTCTACATGTCCATAACCCTATTAATAAGAAAATTAAAATTCATGTTAGTGATTTTATGGTTTTTATGAAAATTAGAATGAATAGGTATTGGTCAAATAGGGGCCTTTACCAATGCAAATTAGCTTACCAGTTGAGATGATATATGCTCTATAACTTCATGTGGCTCATTTTCAGAGCATTGAACACCTATTTCATTAAATCTAGAAAAATTCTATTACAAGGACTTCTATGACATTGAATTTTTTTGTAAACATTTTATTTATTTCATTTAATCTGTAAAAATTATGCATTAAAGAAATATTCCATTAAAATTGGAAAAACTAATCCTAGAAAGAATGTTTTTATTGATCACAAATTTTATTTACTCCAAGTGTTTTTAATATACAATCATAAAAAATGAAATGTTGTATCATTTATAACTAGTTCGGTATGCCATAAATTAGGAGGAGTATATGAAAATCTGTAATTTGTTGAATCGTGAGAAAAAATATTCATGAAGATATAAAATGTAGGATTAATGAAGTTAAGTTGCACACATAATTGCATGTTTTATTACAAGAAGATCTCTATCTATATTTGAAGTGAACAAAGTATAATATTAAATATTTTTATTGTTAAATAACATATTATAATATAGCATGATTGGAAGGAAATCACAATATTAAATTAAAATAAAATAAATTATAAGAAATGTATTGATGTCGAACCAAATAATAACTATAAATTCGTCAAAATTGGGATAGTTGTTAGGTACAACATTATACATACACAATGAAAGTGTGAAGAAATCGAATTAAGAAATCATGGCCGAGAATTACTTTCACCAAAAGGAAAAGAAAATGATAAGATTTTTAAATGTCGAAGAAATAGATGTTGAAACACATTTTTCAAATCTTTTAGTTGAACTTGATATATGACCCCATGTTCTTTTGAATTTATTTATGGCACATATCGAATGAGTCTAAATAGTCCACTTAGTACTCATTATCAATTAAGTATATGGTTTTACATTGTATTTTATTCCAAATTTTACATACCACATTTATACATTCATTTAATGCATATAAGAAGATAAAAGATAGAACATATCGCGTGCTTTGCTGGCCTGTAAGAGATTATTTCAGTTAATCATAATTGAGTTAGTAATACAAACTTACAAAAAAATGAATTGAGAAATCAAATTTCTTATAGTTCAATGTCACTCACTTATGACCAATCACGTACTACCCTTAATACCACTTAGCACTCATTAGCAATAAAAATTACATACTGCATTCATAAACTCCTCTTATTAATGAATATACGCAAATAAAAGTCAATAATTTATTTCATGCCTTGTTGGCTTATATGAGATTATTGCAATTATAAACTATTAACTTAAGAATACACATTTACAAAACTTTGTGCGTGCCTTGTTGGCTTTTATGAGATGATTTTAATTACAAATATTTGATTTAAGAATGCAAATTAAAAAAATATTTTGAATGGGGAAATCAAGTGGTGTATGATGCAAAAAAATGTCAAACTAAAGGCAATCATAAGTAATATTAATAATTGTATTTAAATATTATTGTTAATTCTCATCTATCTATAAAAGTTTTAAAAACATACAAATTAATTCATCAAAAAATGTGTCCAACTTGTATTGAAATATTGCAATGTACGCGTTAACAAATTTCTAAAAATTAATATCTTCACCTACTATAAAGAACTCAATGTTCTATTGAACATTCGAATGTAGTTGCGTTTCTCTTTGATACGATGAAGTGTCTTAAAAAGGGGGAATAGAATTTGGACAAGCCAAGTATCAGGTTCATGTCCTATATAAGCCTTTGTTAAGATACAATTTGACCGGTATCCGGGGAATTGAGAAGTAAGCTTTGATGTATCTATTAGCAATATATTTGATTTTTCGTACATATTTCCATATTTGGACCACACATCACTTAACATTTTCTCATAAAATTGTATCACACTACATTATTTGAATTTTGCTTCCAAGTGACAATGAGACCTATCCCATATGAATTCAAAGTCACTTGTATCAGTATTTGATTTTTCAACTACTTGTGGAATGTTTTTACATTGTATTTTATTCCAAAAAATACATATCACATTTATACATTCATTTAATGCATACAAGAAGATAAAATATAGAGCGTATCTCATGCTTTGTTGGCTATTATGAGATTATTTCAATTAATCATAATTGAGTTAATAATACAAACTTACAAAAAAATGAATTGAGAAATCAAATTTCTTATAGTTCAATGTCACTCACTTATGACCAATCTCGTACTACCCTTAATACCACTTAGCACTCATTAGCAATAAAAATTACATACTCCATTGATAAACTCCTCTTATTAATGAGTATACGCAAATAAAAGTCAATAATTTATTTCATGCCTTGTTGGCTTATATGAGATTATTGCAATTATAAACTATTAACTTAAGAATACACATTTACAAAACTTTGTGCGTGCCTTGTTGGCTTTTATGAGATGATTTAAATTACAAATAGTTGATTTAAGAGCACAAATTTAGAAAACATTTTGAATGGGGAAATCAATTGTTGTATGATGCAAAAACTTGTCAATCTAAAAGCAATCATAAATAATACTAATAATCGTATTTATATATCATTTTCAATTATCATCTATCTATAAAAGTTATAAAATCATACAAATTAATTCACCAAAAAATGTGTCCAACTTGTATTGAAATATTGCAATGTAATCGTCAACAACTTTCCATAAAATAATATCTTCACTTAATACAAAGAACTCATTTGTGTTTTAAAAGAATTGCAACTTCAATTATATGGGGTTTTATTTCAAAAATTACATATTGCATTGATAAACTCCTCATATTAATGAATATAGGCTAATAAGAGTCAAAAATTTATTTCATGTCTTGTTGGCTTATATGAGATTATTGCAATTATAAACTATTAACTTAAGAATACACATTTACAATAAGTTATAGATTGGGAAATCAAATGCCTATACCTTTCAAAATCATTCATCTATGACTCATCATGCTTTAATCTAAATTCTAGTACACTTAGCACTCATTATCATTGAAGTAATATTTTTTGTAAGAAATGTGCTTTTATATAGATGGAGGTTTAATTCAAAATTTGTGTGTCACTTGTATTAATGCATATAGATCAATAAAACTAAAGAGAATTTCATTCCTTGTTGGCTTTTGTGAGATGATTTAAATTACAAATAATTGATTTAAGAGTATGTAATTTAAAAAATATTTTGAATAGAGAAATCAAGTGTTGTAATGCACTTGTATTAATACATATAGATAAATAAAACTAAAGAGAGTTTCTTGCATGCCTTGTTGGCCTTTATGAGATGATTTAAATTACAAATAGTTGATTTAAGAGCACAAATTTAGAAAATATTTTGAATGGGGAAATCAAGTGTTGTATGATGCAAAAACTTGTCAATCTAAAAGCAATCATAAATAATACTAATAATTGTATTTATATATCATTGTCAATTATCATCTATCTATAAAAGTTATAAAATCATACAAATTAATTCACTAAAAAATGTGTCCAACTTGTATTGAAATATTGCAATGTAATCGTCAACAAATTTCCATAAAATAATATCTTCACTTAATACAAAGAACTCAATGTTCTATTGAACATTCGAATGTAGTTGCGCTTCTGTTTGATGCGATGAAGTGTCTTTAAAAAGGGGAATAGAACTTGCACAAGCCAAGTATCGTGTTCATGTCCTATATAAGCCTTTATTAAGATACAGTTTGACCGATATCCGAGGAATTGAGAAGTAGGCTTTGATGTATCTATTAGCAATACATTTGATTCTGTGTACTTATTTCCATATTGGGACCACACGTCGCTTAGCCTTTTCTCATAAAACTGTATCATACTACATGATTTGAATTTTGTTTGCAAGTGACAATGGGACCTATCCCATATGAATTCAAAGTCACTTGTATCAATATTTGATTTTTCAGGTACTTGTCGAATGTACTTGTTAGTAACATTTGATGTCCATATCGCAACATCATAATGTTTTAGGCAGTATTTTAATACTTCTAATTGAAAAGGCCTACAAAAGTAGGATCTATCACCAAGCTCCCAATCTGGTTTTCTTTGAATTTGACAACTCGTATCATCTTTGGAATACGACGAGAAGAATACTCCTTCCATTTCAAAGATCAACAAGATCTTCCGATTGATATTAACTCCCATCTGCATTGCTGCCACATATATAACATTAACATATTTTCACTTCAAAACTTCATTGCTTAATGGCATCAAAACATATCCAATTTATTTCCACTCCCAAACAAACAACTTAATGAAAAAAATAAAAGTAATTTCCGTGGAATAGTTTTTTTATACAAACACATTCAACTACTACTCAAAACACTAATTTTTAAGAATTGTAATGAGATAAACTACAATTTAAAAATATAATTACAATAGTCGAATTCATTTGAACTAATTATATGTTAATATCTACATACTACCTAAATTTACAGTTTTTAAGTTTAAATCAAGCAAACTATTTATATGTTCATTTTTACATACAACCTCATATGATATTTTAATTTTCAAGAAATTATAAGAAAAATTCATATAAGCACATTGCAATGAAATTCAAATCACAATTTAAAAATATAGTTACAATGGTCCAATTCAAACCAATTATATGTTAATTTATACACACCACCTAGATTTACAATTTTTTAAATTTCAATTAAACAAGCTAATTATAGGTAATTTTTGCATACAACCTGATATGATTTTCCATTTTTTTAATTTCTAAGAAATAAGAAAATTTCATATGATAACATTGAACTAACATTCAAATCACTGATTTGTAAGAGTTATAATGATCAATTATGACGCAATTGATAAATATACTGCAATTGCTCAAACATAGTAATTGTACGTTAATTTATGCATACAACCTAATACAATTATTTAATTAATATGGAATACTATATTTTTACGCAAACACATAATACTATTATTCAAATCACTAACTTTTTATAACTCAATATCTCAATATAAATAAACAAAATAATAATATGTTAATTTATAATAATGACACAACAACAATCCTTATATGAGTATTATGAAATAATATTGACATTAAATTGATAATAAAGTAAAACACAATAATAACACATCACATGTAGAATTAAGTCATCAAATGTACAATGACCAAGAACCAAGAATTTATATTATAAACTTTCAAGATTTTGTTTATAGAGGAAATGAATAACAGTCATCTTAATGTACTATTAAAAGTCATTGAAGATTCTTCAAAATATCTCGAACATCGGGTGCCTTGTAGAATTTATTCAATAAGCTCCACAGATCAGCGATCAACCATTTATCCTCATTCTTTCCATCAAACGAAGGGACAATAATCACATTTTCTTCGGGATTTTCTTTCTTTGTCTCCATTGAACAATCCACTAGAATAATGTTAGTAGCATCATATTGAGAATACATTCTCCACACTTTTTTCAGATGTTTTTTGTATATAACTTGTGTTGAATTATCAATGTCATTTTTTCCTTTTTGTTGTTTGCAATCTGAAGCAGTCCATGTAAACAAAAATTTAGCTTGTAATGTTTCTGAAACCAGCTTTTTCATAACTCTTGTTGTGTTTTGTTTCAAAGATGTCGTCCAAATTGCAATGTCAAGAGATTCTTTTCTGGAACACATTTCAAGAAATGTTTTTGCATGTGGACGAAACCAAAATGATTTTTTCTCTATCGTGTAATCTGCGGCCCTTCCCATTTTCTCGATAAATTCTTTTTGTGATGCATCACCATCAATGCTCTGATAGAAAATGTTATTCAATTCAAAAATAACTAATTTCTTTTGACTTATAATAGCTGCAAAACAACAATGGATATCATAGTAAATTCATTTTATTCATGCTACATAAATTATTATTAAAAAAAATTGTTGAAGAAATACACTCACTTTGAGTATTTTTTGTACTAGTTATTGATAAGCCACACTTCTCTTGTATTGTCTTCATAGAACCTAGAGCCAAAATAACAAACCTTTAATCAAATACCAATAATACTTCTTTAAATCAATTTTTTTTTATAAGACATATTTTATGTTTAATTGAAAATAAGAGACATGTGAAGTACCTGATATGATATCATGTTCTTGACTATGGCTTTCTGTCACATTCCCTTGATCAGTGTCTTTTTTCTCCTCATTTGCCACTGTAATAAACATATGAAATGTTATAAAATGTATCAACGAATGAAATTCATTAAATAAATAGGCATAGAATCCAAAGAATCACTAGAGAAAGAACAAAACAAGTACAATACAACAAGAGAAACAAAATAAATTATGTACCTGGTATGGTATTTTCTTCGTTTTGTATTTGCATCTCGAAAACTTCTTCGACATTGTGCACACTATGTTGATCATTGCTTTGTTGCAAAGTGTGGTCGTTGTTTTCTTTACAATTTCCGCCATTAGTAGTTATTGTAAACATCTTGTTAATCAAGATTTATAAATAGCATAGAATCCAAAGAATCACTAGAAAAAGAACAAAACAAGTACAATACCTGGATATTCCAACATCAATATATTAGACATTGGTTTTTGCAATTGGAAGGATTCTTGATTAGTCAGCATGGTAGTCCTTTGTAACTCGTTTTCTACGACACATGCCATTCTCCTTCCATATGTACAGCAAGCCTGCTGTAAATGTTTCCCCGCATAAAGAGAAATAATCAAATTTAGATCACTATGTTGTTGATGCATTTGCAATAATTCTTCCCAGAATTCAAAATCTCTCTCATTTTCATCAGATATGTCTCTAAAACTGTGAGAGTATATTGAGGCCTCTAAACTTTTTGACTCTTCACTATAGAAATGTATAGTTAAAACTATATCATAACTATAGTTATTTTGTTCTTTATATTCATAAAGACCGGTAGCCATTTTATAGTTGACATTTGAGTCCTTGACAACAATCTCGAGAGCTTGGCGTACATCCTTACAAGACAAAATTTCTACTAAGATAATCATAGTAAAATCTTTCAACCCATTTTTTTCGATTAAAAATCGAAACAATTCAATATAGTGATCCTTAAGGAATGATTCATCTTTCAAAGCCAATGTATCCAAAACAACAAAGTCAGTGTATAACATTGGTTGAAACTGACAAGGAAAAGAGTGCAAAAGTGTTGACAAGAGGCTAGGACCCCCATAATGACAACCGAATTCAAAACTGTTCTCAATTTCCTATATATCTGTCGATGCATCAATTATTCTATCAAGGACCACACAGGATTGTGGAGAAAGGGACTCTATTTTTGTATTTCGTGATCCTTTTACATATTGACACCCTTCCATTGTCTTACAGAAGTTGGAAAATATGATATCAGTAATTCCATAATGCTCAAGAATATTGGATATTGTAAGAATCTTATCATTCAGATTCTTATCATGACTTTTGCAATATGTTACCATTGCCTCCAAAATTGTTCTTTTGGTTTTCAATTGTGAACAATAATATTTCATTTTTATGGCATTGGTTGGATGGTTCACTGGAATAGAAAACCAGACAGTTCCATCCAATAGTTTATCTGCTACAGAACACATTTCTTCAGCGGTTAGTCCCTGAAGGGGACGGAAAGAACTTGATACCAAACTGTTCAGACTATTTGTCTTATAGTTTGGATCCTTAGGTTGGTTTGGAGAACACATTAATGTCCCTAGTTTGTAACAATTAAAAACAACTTCCCATTTATCTCAAGAAGTATCATCAAGATATAACAAGACTTTTTTTTCAGCAAAGTTTGTTAGTGGACAATCGAAGAAAGAGCACAACATTTCATCATCAACCTGTTAAAAAATAACAAATATAAATTAGTAAGAATGTGATATCAAAAATAAAATAGCCATGAATTTAGTTATAACAATATAAACTAAGTGCAAAAAAAAAAAATTGCATACCTTGTCTTCAACCGTCTTAGAATTCCCACATTTTTGTTTCTTTAATTTATTTGTGGCAATTAGGAATTGTCTTGCAGATCGCACAGAATCAATGAATGGAGTTTTGAAGAACATTGTGTTTGCAGAATTTAACTGGCAGCAAATACGAATCACCACTTTGGGAGCAACTAATGGATCTAAGAATCGAGCATTACGTTCTTTGTACTTCTGTTTTGCCTCCCCAGGTAGACTGAATTTAGGATTTGTTAATATTTCTTTTGCTGCTTGAATGGTGTGTTGCCCATCAACTATCCAAAAATTGATGTTCTTGGCATTTATATCCATTTCATTCATGATTTTCACAGGGTTTCCAATCGGATCAGACTCTTTTGTGTCAAATGGAATCAGAAGAGCATCAGGCAATGATGCTTGAAATTTCTGTAGGAATGATTTTACTAATACTCGAACATTTAAATCATCCCGTGATCTCAATTTATATAACTTGGGTGCTTCTACACATCTTCGAACATCCACCTTCACGGTAAAAGAGCTTGAAAATAAATAACTGTCCTTAAAATTTTCATGGATTTCATCGCATTGGCCAGCAAGCTTCTCCATCTTAGAGTCTTCTTTTTGGGATTTTACAAACTCTGTAGTAGGCATGAACTCACTTTCTTTAATGCTCTGTTCTATCTCAGCTAAATATACCCTTCTCAAAGCAAGCATTTGAGCATCGAGTTTATCATCTGGTATTTTATCAAGTAGTTTACCTCTTTGTTGCAAATAAAGAAACACGGATGATGTTTTCTTACATCTCACATAGCGATATTTCATAACGTTGGTAATACGTTGTACAAGATCATCACAACTCTTTAGACCAGATTCATTGAAGCTCTCAAAATTGTCCAACTTAAACTGTGACTTTTTTATTGACTCTGGAAATTCTGTATTAGTATCAATCAAATCTGGTCTAAATTTTGTGTAATCAACTTGGCAGGAAAATAATTTCACTTCATTTTCTTCAATTACCTCCATTTGAAAATAGATCTGACTATGATTGAGAGCATAGCAACTAACAATTATCCCTAGCCTTTGTATATCATTTCCATCCATGGATCCAAATAGATACATATCTGGAAACATAGTCATGGGACTTTCAATCTCAACATACCAATCTTCGACATACTCATATGCAGCAGATGTTTTGAACTTTTTAATCATCTCAAAATTAGAACCCATTGTTGAATTTATAATCTGAGTTGAATGACGCTTTTGTTTTTTGAATGCTGATTGTGGCATGTTACTTGCTTTGGAGACAACAGCTTCTAAAAACAATAATAAGCAATTATTACTATAAATAAAATGAAATCAAAATCACAAATATTACCATATAGTCTTCTAGTCTAACCATTTAGAAATGAGAGAATAATATTTAAAACCACCATACCACATGGGGGAGACGTTGTTTGTGTGTCACTTGCAATTCGTTTTTTCTTCAAATTATTCCTTGGAATTGTCATTGCACCAGAGTCCATAGCTTCTAAAAACAATAATAAATAGTTGACTATAAGTTTAAATTGTTTTAAAAATACATGAAATAATGAGCATTATCAAACAATATTCCATTACATGTCTTTTATTCACATGCACAAGAATAATAAGGGTCATGTGTTATGGAAACATATTAAATACTTAGAGATAAATAAAAATCCATTGCATCTAGCACAAGTAGGGACTCATTAAAAAGAAAATTTTTCTTTCTCAAAAATGCTAGAAGGAAATGCTTATGCTAGAAAGAAAGCTAGCAGTCGCTAGCTTTCAATGATATTTTGCCATGTGCTTATTTCAAAATAGAGCACATGGCACAAGCTTGAGGTATAAGCTAGCAACCACCAATCACCATGGACAGGATTTTTCTATTGGAAAGCTAGCGACTGCTAGCTTTCTTTCTAGCATAGGTATGTGTTATTATCCTATAAGTAAATGCTTATGCTAAAAGGAAAGCTAGCAGTCGCTAGCTTTCCTTGATCTTATGCCATGTGCTTATTTGAAAATAGAGTACATGGCACAAGTTCAAGGATTTCCTTACCCAACTAATTTATGTTTTGTGACCTCATGTGATGTTTTGTGACCTCATGTGAAGCTTGGAGGCTACACCAAGAATATAATTTTTGAGATAATTTATATTGCTAATAACAAGTAAATTATACAAAGACACTACCTCTAGTTTTGTATTGATAATAACAATTAAATGTTACACATAGATTACCTCTAATGCGAAAATAGACATAAACATAGTAAAATATACATAAAGAAGACCTCCTTCATTATAGCTTTTATACCAAATTAAGTTTATTGGTTTACTTAAAGACCTGTGAACAAAAAAATAAATAAATTGAACCCATATAAATGATAGACTATAAATCATCATATATATTTTTTGAACAGAAACTAAAAGGAGTATATTATAAAGGGGCTGTGCACAGCCATTCAGTACATAGCAAAAAGAGAGGAAGGATAGTCCTGCAGAGCAGAGATAGAGCATTGTAGACTAAGCCTGCAAAGGGTCGAAAAAACTATATACAGAGTTCTTCCATGATGACTAACAGAACGGGCAGTATATACCCTTATATATTGCTTACATAATAAAAGAAAAAAAAACATATGTCCATAAAAACCAGATTACAGGTGGCCCCTGAAGTGGACTGGCTGCACCACTGATTCTTCCTCCATCTAACGCTCCCCTTCAACAGTAACGGCATTATTGCTGCTGCCCTGGTTCATGGAAATGAGTCACACAAGGTCCTCCTGGATCATATCCACCTTCGCCATCATCTCGCGCAAGGAGCTTTCATTATCATCGATCCTGGAGTCATGGTTGCTGATTTGAAGGGAAGTGTAGCTCACAGTGTCCTCCATCTTTTTTATAATGCAGGATATCTCCCTGCTATCCATAATTCCTATGGAGACTATCTCATATAGCCGCCCCAAACTTTTCTTGATGTCTTGGATGCCGGTATTGTCCCCTGGCTGAGCCATTCTGCCAAAATCAGAGGAAATAACAAGATAGTCAAACTGCCTGAGCAAAGAATCAACAGTTATATTACTACACGAACCCTCACGCGCTGAGCAATTAAGGATGCAACTGAGCACTAACAGTTCCTGATGGAGCACCGAACCCCCTTGTCCGTCAGAAAAGACCTTTAAATCATCATATTTTTATGTCATTAACCAAGTAGTTCTTTTATCATTACATTTTGTTAACTCATTAAACAACATAAGGGTCATGTGTCCTGGAAACATATTGAATACTTAAAGATAAATAAAAATCCATTGCATCTAGCACAAGTAGAGACTCATTAAAAAGAAAAGTTTTTCTTCTCAAAAATGCTAGAAGGAAATGCTTATGCTAGAAAGAAAGCTAGCAGTCGCTAGCTTTCCTTGATCTTTTGCCATGTGCTTATTTCAAAATAGAGCACATGGCACAAACTCAAGGTATAAGCTAGCAACCACCAATCACCATGGACAGGAATTTTCTATTGGAAAGCTAGCAGTCGCTAGCTTTCTTTCTAGCATAGTATGTGTTATTATCCTATAAGTAAATGCTTATGCTGGAAGGAAAGATAACAGCCGCTAGCTTTTCTTGATCTTGTGCCATGTGCTTATTTTAAAATAGAGTACATGGAACAAGTTCAAAGTATAAGCTAGCAACGACCAATCACCATGCCTAGGGTTTTTCTATTGGAAAGCCAGCGACTGCTAGCTTAGTGCCCACCGTTGCTTTCGCTCAGTCGTATGGATCACGTCCTTGCAGCCATTCTTCTTCAAAATCGTCTGAATCATATGCATGATGACCAAACAATACATCTTCGTCCACGTGTTCATATGGCACAGGAGAAGGAGGCGGATATAGGAACTAAGAGAAACATCTTTCAATATCGGAGCCTTTACACAAAGGATTCGGCTCTCACAGGAATTCACCTCTGAAATGTGATTCTACTTTATAGTCCAGTGAAATCTCTCTGGTTGTAACTCTGGACTCTATGTGTTCTCCAACAATAGATCTTCAGATAAATTTTTGCTGGGCATAAATTCTGTGCTCAAGTGGTTGATAGGTTCCACCTTTGTGGATTAGTTTAAACTTAAACCACTGGAAGTTCTGATGAGCCACTTCAAGATCGGCTTTAAGGTGCAGAATGAAATTTGCACGCCGATTCTCCCAATCTGTTCTTGGACAGAAGGTATCCAAGAAGACATCTATCCATCCAGACCATGTCTGATTATATGCAAGGTCGGCTGGATCTGCACAGATGATGTATAATAAGGGTCATGTGTTATGCTAGAAGGAGAGCTAACATTCGTTCAAAATAGAGCACATGGCACAAGCTGAAGGTATAAGCTAGCAACCATCAATCACCATGGATAGGGTTTTTCTAATTGAAATCTAGCCACTGTTAGCTTTCTTTCTAGTATAAGCATGTGTGTTTATTTTAGAAGAAAATGCTTATGCTAGAAGGAAAGCTAGAAGTCGCTAGCTTTCCTTGATCTTTTGCCATGTGCTTATTTCAAAATAGAGCAAATGGCACAAGCTCAAGGTATAAGCTAGCAACCACCAATCACTATGGACATGATTTTTCTATTGGAAAGCTAGCGACTGCTAGCTTTCCTTCTAGCATAAGTATGTGTTCTTATCCTAGAAGGAAATGCTTATGCTAGAAGGAAAGCTATCAGTCGCTAGCTTTCCTTGATCTTGTGCCATGTGCTTATTTGAAAATAGAGTGCATGGCACAAGCTCAAGGTATAAGCTAACAACCACCAATCACCATGCCCAAGGTTTTTCTATTGGAAAGCTAGCGACTGCTATCTTTCCTTCTAATATAAGCATGTGTGTTATGCTAGAAGGAAATCTATCATTCGTTCAAAATAGAGCACATGGCACAAGCTCAAGGTATAAGCTGGCAACCACCAATCACCATGGACAGGGTTTTTTATTGGAAAGCTAGTGAATGTTAGCTTTCCTTCTAGCATAAGCATGTGTGTTTATACTAGAAGGAAATGCTTATGCTAGAAGGAAAGCTAGCCTGCTAGCTTTCCTTGATCTTTTGCCATGTGCTTATTTCAAAATACATCACATGGAACAAACTCAAGGTATAAGCTAGCAACCACCAATCACCATGGACATGATTTTTCTATTGGAAAGCTAGCGACTGCTAGCTTTTCTTCTAGCATAAGCATGTGTGTTATGCTAGAAGGAAATGCTTATGCTAGAAGGAGAGCTAGCATTCGTTTAAAATAGAGCACATGGCACAAGCTGAAGGTATAAGATAGCAACCATCAATCACCATGGACAGGTTTTTTCTAATTGAAAGCTAGCGAGTGTTAGCTTTCCTTCTAGTATAAGCATGTGTGTTTATTTTAGAAGGAAATGCTTATGCTAGAAGTAAAGCTAGCAGTCGCTATCTTTCCTTGATCTTTTGCCATGTGCTTATTTCAAAATAGAGCAAATGGCACAGGCTCAAGGTATAAGCTAGCAACCACCAATCACTATGGACATGATTTTTCTATTGGAAAGCTAGCGACTGCTAGCTTTCCTTCTAGCATAAATATGTGTTCTTATCCTAGAAGAAAATGCTTATGCTAGAAGGAAATCTAGCAGTCACCAGCTTTCCTTGATCTTGTGCCATGTGCTTATTTGAAAATAGAGTGCATGGCACAAGCTCAAGGTACAAGCTAGCAACCACCAATCACCATGCCCAAGGTTTTTCTATTGGAAAGCTAGCGACTGCTAGCTTTCCTTCTAACATAAGCATGTGTGTTATGCTAGAAAGAAAGCTAGCATTCATTCAAAATAGAGCACATGGCACAAGCTCAAGGTATAAGCTAGCAACCACCAATCACCATGGACATGGTTTTTTATTGGAAAGCTAGCAACTCTTAGCTTTCCTTCTAGCATAAGCATGTGTGTTTATACTAGAAGGAAATGCTTATGCTAGAAGGAAAGCTAGTAGTCGCTAGCTTTCCTTGATCTTTTGCCATGTGCTTATTTCAAAATACATCACATGGAACAAGCTCAATGTATAAGTTAGCAACCACCAATCACCATGGACATGATTTTTCTATTGGAAAGCTACTGACTGTTAGCTTTTCTTCTAGCATAAGTATGTGTTCTTATCCTAGAAGGAAATGCTTATGCTAGAAGGAAATCTAGCAGTCGCTAGCTTTCCTTGATCTTGTGACGTGTGCTTTCCTTGATCTTGTGACAAAATCTGTCTCAGGTACTGTCGGCTTCCATGAAAGTCACCTATAAGGAATGACATCCTAAGTTGGTCACTAAGTACCTTCGTCAAGTGGAGAAAGAGCAGTTATCCCTCGAACGGTATTGGGTCGTCTCCTTTTCAACAAGTGGTGGTAAGCCCACTTGAGAGAACATACACCTACAACCTTAGGTTTGACCTCCTATGGTGCGGCGCCGCTCTTTCACTTGCTCCGTGCGGCTATACACGACCACTTGATTTAAAAGGATTTATAAAGCACCCTAAGGACAACAACTATGTTTTTGGATGCCTAGCCCCAAAATCCTACCTAAACCACAAGATTCTTTTGTGCCCTCCTATGGAGGTATTAAGTGAGTAGATTTAAGCTATTTTTGAACTTAGTGAGTGACGAGAGAGTTTCTTGTGTGTGTGTGTGTGCATCAAAGAAAGTGACGATTTTGAGCGCACATGAGATATTGCATATAAATGAAAAGGCTTTTCTTTTAAAATGAAAATAATGCAACTCAACCTAATAGAAAAACAATTAAATAAACCATGTAAAAAAAACTAAATAAAATAAATTGTAAAAATAAAATAAAAGAATCTATAAACAAAATTGTAAAAGTAAAAAAAAATCTATAAACTTACCAAGATTTTCAACCTCTTTTTAATCCAGTCTTCTTCTTTACTTTTTGTTTGGCTAAGACTAAAGCTAATGCCAATGCCAATGCCATTTTTTCCCATAACTTCATCTTCATCTTAGTTGGTCTTGCTTCTTTGATAGACAATAATCTAGAAGCTATGAAGCCAAGAATACTTGAATGGAAACTGTACAATATATTGAAACTATCTGTAAGTTACAAACTTATATCAAATAATTAAATATAAAAAACACTAGCTATTTAGCTATTTTTATATACAAGTAAAGCTATATATTACATCTTATATACATTCATAGAGTTGATAACTATTTTTATGTACAAGTAATGCCATATACTTATATACATTCATAGAGTTGATAGCTATTTTTATGTACAAGTAATGCCATATATTACATCCTACATACATTCATAGAGTTGATTATACCATGGAGGTTTACAAAATGAAATTTAGAAATACAACATTCAAATAAATGATTGGCAGTTATTTAAAATAGTTATTTAGGTCACCAGTATTACCGGTTCAGTACTTGGGGAAAACCGGAAAACTTAGAATGGGTCACCAATGTGTTAAAACATGCCCTCCTCTATCCCATAGGAAATATATATCACAAAAAAGAGGTAGTTATATATTTATAAAAAGGTTGTTGACAAACCAAATAACATAAAAAGTACAAAAAATTCAAAAAACATTATAGTATTCTTGTATAAATATTTTCAACAAATATGTTAATTGGTCATGATGCTTTTTCTTTCTTACAATACCTACCTTATGAATTTCAAATTTAGTGCTATACTGCTTTACATAATTACTAATAAAGAAGACAAGTAAAATGCATATATGAGAAGTTTAAGAGCCAAGATAATTTCCATTGAGGCCTTCTTCCATTTGTTGTCCTGCTTTAATTTTCCCTTGATCTTTTTGATTCATGTTGTTCTCATTGAGTGCTAAAGTTGTTTGTTGGAATGTCTTCATAAATAATATGCCCCTTCGTTGAAGCAATTGAAACACTAGGAAATCATGTATCTGGTCGAGAACCTCTTGCAAAACCCAATATGATATTGTAATGCATCTATGAGTTTGACGCAATTTTATCATAATCAATATTTAGTTCTTGGAATTTAGATTTCATCTTTTCCTTCTTGGATTCATGTTTTTCGATGTGAATACTTAAGTATTCTATGCATGTTTCATGCCCACAAGCTAGAAGGTGATTTGTCTGAGGATCTTCTTAATTTCATTGACACTATCATTGGCCATTTTAGTGAGATGGGGAATGTCAAAAATACAAATCAAAGGCTCAATGTGATACATGCATCTAGTAGCAGAGCAAGTATATTATAAATTCATGAGGTTTCTTAAATGAAGACTACAAATAAAGTTTAAAGAAAAATTCCAACACAAGACCAGACATAAAATCATAACCCAGACTCCTTCTTACAATAATGGACAGAATGATTCCAAAAATTTAAAGCTTACCCGATATATGTTCACTGCATCAATTGTATTCTATTTCAGGGTCAAGCTCAATACCTGCTTCTTGTGTTATCCGCAGTCCCCTGTTCCATACCTACAAAAAAGATAACCTATAAACCAATTATCCAAATGTGATTTGTGTCGAATTCAATTTTGGGATTAAGTTGAGTCCACCATCATGGTGGGCAATATTGAGGAGAAGATCCTGTAGACAAGGAATTTAAATGCATGTCTATGAAATGTCTTGTATTAGTACATATGTTTACGCTTGAGGAACGATTAACATGCATTGACAGTGTTGGATTCTTTCCTTGGCGTACAACTCAATTCATGATATCTATGGTAACAAAACCACTTTAGGGGTGTCCCCATTTTCCACTAGTTTCCCCTTTGGTAACCATGCAACCTTATTTGCAAACATGTTTTCTCAACTATTGTTTCTCCATCAAGTATGAAACAATTGGAAAAATTCAAAGGAATCAATCATACTCTAGATTCTCATTTTCATACGCTCAAGAACTACATCTTTGAGTTGAGGATTTCTTCTTATTAGTCCTATAATTAAAGATGAATATTTAATGATAGTAGCAATCGTATTTAAGGGTAAACAAGGGAGTCTCATACACCAACAAGATAGCTAACCGACATATATGAGGTAACTTGTATCCTTTTAAACCTAAATTTAAACCCACCCAATTCCTTGGATTAAAAAAGGATCTGATATATGACCTGACATGTAACGTCTTTAAAAAAAATTAACCCCAGCAGATTATCTATAAATACTGTTTAAGTTTATTGGTTTCAAACACGTTGAGACACGTTGAACTTCTTCCTACTTATCAAGATTTAACAATGATATAAGTTATCATGGATAAGTCAATTAAGTGTTTAGTGGATGACTTAATTAGTAAAAGATGATCAAGTTCTCATGTGTAAAATAAATGTCATTAATTGTAAGTATCCTCAAGTAAAGGTGTCTTCAAGGTGAAGTATAAAAGTTAAACATTAATAATAGAGGAGTGTGCTATATAATTGTTGATCATGATTAATTAAATCATTAATTATATTTCATTGTTTATACACAGAGGTACTATGTTGACACTTATCCATTAACCAAATAAATATTTTAAATTACTATTCACAATTTAAATTAATTACTATTATTATTAATTGTTATTGTTATTATTATTATATTATTAATATTATTTAATTAATAATAATCCCTTTTATAAAGTATAGTGGGTTGAATAATAATGAATTTATTAAATAAATTATTAATTTAATTAACGGACGGAATCATCCCAAGTAAATTAAAAGGATATGTTTGAATAAATTATTGAATAATTCCATTACCAGAGAGAAATTGGGATGATATAAAATAATATATGATTACCATGGAAAGTGGCTGTCGGGATTATTGGTCTGTGGGCTCGGGGGCTAGGAAATCCGTTGATTCCCTAGGGTCAGCACGATAATAGCTGATCGGCAGGGTGGACACATCATTTTGGGGTTGTTAAGGTAACTTACAGAATCCATTCTAGAAATCTTCTTATCTTACTGCAATCGACGATTTCAGGTATTTTTCTGAACGAGCTTAATTAGAATGTATTTTCTTTTATTTCCAAGCTATGCATGTCAAACGAACAGAATTAAATGGAAAGTTTTAGGATTATGTTTATTTAACTGCAGAGACATGTAAACATATAGAAAACAGATAGTTAAACATTTACAGAAACAGAAATATAGATGGTTGAATCTCTTGTTTTTTTCTAACAATAATTAAGGGAAAAACTAGGTATAACCTAATAACCTGGAATAGACCCAGTGCCTAGATAGGGCACTACAGTTGGTATCAGAGCGCAAGGCTCAGACACTGAGACCTTAGGGCCTAACTACACCTGGAACTTTAGTGAAATTTACTAGAAAATAACAAACCAATATGATGGCTGCAAAAAGATAATTTGAAGAGCCTTTTCCCATTTATTCGTAAGGCGTAACAGAAACAAGATTTGAATGATATATATATATAACTGCTTATTTAGGGCTCAGTCTAGACCCCATTAAACAAACCTTTCCAGAAAAACAACAACATTTCTATATACACTCTTTTAATATTCAAACCCTAATATTAATCCAATGCTAAAGCATTTGGGATAAACAATGTTTTTAAACAAATAAATAAATACATATAAACCAAGTTACAACACTATATATATTACCGTTATAATATTTAGATCTAAAATTTAATACTAACAAAAAAAAAACACTTCATTGCATTTATAGAAAGAAATTGTATTCATAATAAATACGAAACAATGAGTCTCACACAGGATTTACAGAGGGTTCTCCAAATTTCAGACCTGCAGCCAAAGTGATCAGTTTTCATTTCCTATTATTTTAATGCAGATCTTCCTTCTTGCCTGTAACATTTTGTTTTAAACATTCATTTCAATAAATGTGGCATAAAACAAATATTCAAATAATATTGTTGCCTGCAATATTGTTTATAATACAAGCATCGCAGCAATTTCGACGCAGAAATCGTTTCATTTGAGCTCGATATGATCCATTTTGACCAATAACTAAGAAGATTTACAAGCATGGCAAATGCATGAAATGATTTCCATACTGCTCTCCATTCTTACTGCTTGTTTTGTCCGAATCGAATTTCATACAAAATGTTGCTTCCATTGAAACCCTAGCGCTCAAGCCAGGTGTACCAAGCGCCCGGAACCCAACGCCACATCAATTGTCCTCCAAGCGTTTTTCTTCTTTCCTTTGTGCCCAGCCCGAACTCAACAACTAGAGCCAATTGGCCCACGCACTTAACACATCAATGCCCACCATCGAATCCCATGCACTGAGTTCACATAAGAGGACGGGAATATATAAAAGATGTGTTGTGCTCAATGCCAAGGACTCATCAGGGAACCGAATGCCAAGCCAGGAGGGTCCCATGGATATCATATCTCCCATCGTCCATGAGATTACCCACATATCTGCCCAGCACCGAGGCTGTTACATGAAACCAAGAGCCAAGTCGAAGCAGCCCTACAATGCCAAATAAAACCTTATTTCCTCCTTAAATAGGCATACTTTTGACAGAACGTGAGACGGTTTCCGCGTTGCCCATGAGCGGTTTACTATACCGCTTTATTGGAATGCGGACGAGTAAGGAATGAACACGTGGGATAGTGGTTTCCTTTCCGCGACCACCAACCACCGCTACCATGCGTGCATGTTGCCGACGCGGAATAAGGAGAGCCGTCGATCCTTGGCGTCAATCCCCATGCGAAAAAGAAAAGGTTTTTTTTTGCGTTTTATATTGTTTTAATTTTTTTTATTATTATTTTAAATTAATGTTTTTTAAATATTAATTTAATTTTATTAATTTAATGTAGTGTCTCTCAACCATGCCCCTTTTTAAAGCTATAATGAATTAATTTCACCTAATACACTGCTTTGCAATCTTTGGTTCTCACATCATATCTGTCCATCGTACAGATAATAAATTTTGAATGAACACCATAATTAATGTGTAATTGCCAATGCCATTTCCCGGCTTCTTCCATCGTGATTCATGGCATTGGGCACACATTTTCCAGTTGCAGATTAAAATTTTGGCAAACTTTATCTCCAGGGTATTGAGCTATCCAATAAGCTATGGCAGTCATATTATTATCCTTATGGTTTGGCATGCAGCATGTCAGAGCCAACATCATTTGCACTGAAACAACCATGCCCCGAGGGACCAGATCTTCTGGAACAAAATTGGACCATCAAGGGTTTCGGATCAGGTACTCCGGCTGATCGCACTTTATGCTTAAGGGAGACTCTCGCTACAGCCCATAGGCATCCGCATCAAGTTCCAATAAATCGCTGCGAATGCAAGGGTTCGGGCTCTTGGTGCAAACATCCTTCTCAGAGGTAGGTACCGTATTGTGAACCATGAAACTTCAACCCCCTTGCTGGTACCAATTTTGCAAAATAGTAACATTACAAATGTACATTAGCTAAAGCTATAATTATAAGATTCCATTGGCGAAGAAAACCATAGACACTTTTGCAGTTTAGATGCAATTTTCTTTTTACAAAATTTATCCATTTTTTAGATATAGATTTCCAAAAAATTAGTTTAATTTGAGGGCTTGATTAATTCCCCATACTAACTACACTAAATGTGTTAAATGAGAGACTAAAAAACCAGTCAAATAGATAAACCTATGCTGATGAAAAATGACAATAGAAATGAAAAATTTACCTTGGGAAAATATATCCATAGCCTCAGCTCTGAATCTATTAAAATGATTTACTTCAACAAACAAAGGGAAAGTGGTGGCGGTTGGATTAATGGTAGAACCAACGCATGCAAAGTTTGATCCATGTTTAAAGTTAGATCCCACCAATTTCAAATACTAGCTCAGTAATGTTGGATTCATTGCCTCGTCTGTAATTCATTCATTAACAAACAGTGAGTCTAGACTTTCAAATCTTTACATCAAGAAATTACCCAACAAGATATAAAACGTCCAGGTACATAAAAAAAAAATCGATAACCAAGCTCTCCCCAGATTCATAGTATCTCCAAGTGTGTTTTTCCTTGCTGGGAAGGAGAGAATGCAGCCTCACGCCTGCCACAAGGCCGCCTATGTCATAATTCGAGTGTCCAAAGTTGAAAATTGCAGTGAAATTATAAGCCCCAGCCCTCGGGTCTTGAATCTGCCACAATAAATATTGGTGAAGCTCCAAATATTCAATCGAAACTTTGCAAGAATAAGTAGAGACACCACCACTGAAAACGTTTTTGATGTTGCTGCTGTAAATATGCTATAATTTGCTTCATACTTTGCTTTTTAAAAAATGTATATACAATATTAGGAATAATAGAAGGGTAAAAATATTTATTAAACGTTATATGAAACCCTACAATGCCAAGTCGAAGCAGCCCTACAATGCCAAATAAAACATTATTTCCTCCTTAAATAGGCATACTTTTGACGGCACGTGAGACGGTTTCCGCGTTGCCCATGAGCGGTTTACTATACCGCTTTATTGGAATGCGGACGAGTAAGGAATGAACACGTGGGATGGTGGTTTCCTTTCCACGACCACCAACCACCCTTACCATGCGTGCATGTTGCCGACACGGAATAAGGAGAGCCATCGATCCTGCCTTGGCATCAATCCCCATGCGAAAAAGAAAAGTTTTTTTTTTGCGTTTTATATTGTTTTAATGTTTTTTATTATTATTTTAAATTAATGTTTTTTAAATATTAATTTAATGTAGTGTCTCTTAACATTCATTTAATTTAATTCGTTTAATTTAATTTAATTAATTTAATTTAATGACTTTTAATTTAATTTGATTTAATTAATTTAATTTAATGTCATTTAATTAATTAATTTAATTTAATTAATTCAATTTAATTTTTTTTTAATTAATTCAATTTTATTTAATTTTATTTATTTAATTTTATTAATTATTATTTAATTTAATTTAATTTAGTTGTTGATAAGAATTAAAAAAAAAAAATACCATGTAAAAGAAAAGGTTTTTTTTTGCGTTTTATATTGTTTTAATTTTTTTATTATTATTTTAAATTAATTTTTTTTAAATATTAATTTAATTTTATTGATTTAATGTAGTGTCTCTTAACATTCATTTAATTTAAACCGTTTAATTTAATTTAATTAATTTAATTTAATGACTTTTAATTTAATTTGATTTAATTAATTTAATTTAATGTCATTTAATTAATTAATTTAATTTAATTAATTCAATTTTTTTTTTAAAATTAATTCAACTTAATTTAATTTATTTTATTTTATTTTATTAATTATTATTTAATTTAATTTAATTTAGTTGTTGATAAGAATAAAAAAAAAAAAAAATACCATGTCAAAATAAAAGGGGTTTCGGCAAAATTTCTTATATAATTATATAATGATAGTGTTATTTTATTTATATTTAATTAAATTTCGTATATATTTTTATTTAAATTTCGGGTATAATTATATAGCGCTAGTATTATTTTATTTAAATTTAATTAGATTCCATATAATGTTATAACCTAGGTTTCTTAAAAAATTAAAAGTTAATATTTAAAAATATAAAGCTACTCACGAACTTTCAATTTAAAAGTTCTTCATAGATTTAAAGTTTTAAGGTCAATTATAGTAAGGTTGAAGTGGTTGGTGAAGTTATATTTAAATTAGCATAGATAAAATTTATATTTAAGGGAGAAATTTAAAATATTTAAATTTAATATATATAAATATTTAAAATTTTGGAAAATAAATAAATAAATAAATATATATAAATAAATAATAAAGAGTGGTTTAAGTGGTTTGGTGAAGATCTAGGGTTTTATAAATCCATGTATTTAATCAAATTGTCTTAGTATTTATTATATTTAACATCCTACATAAAATTAAATTCAAAAAATATGTAGGTGTATTTATATAATGATAAAAAAAAATTACAATTGCAATTTTTGGATGGTCACATTACAATTTCTCATAAAAAAATTACAATATCTTTAATTTTTCAATTCTTGGTTCATTGCATTTCATGATCGTTGAAATTGCATTTTCATTTTACAGAATGTGAGTTATTCTCAATTATACTTGTTGAAATTCTAAAACTTGTAATTATCAAAATGTCGAAATTGCATTTTCCTACATAATAATTCTAAAGTTGAAATTGCAATTTTAATAATTCTTTACCTCTCTTATTAACCATGTTATGGCCTAGATGCCCATATTTAATTGAAAGTTAATTAGGTGAATTGAAAGTTGAATGGCTTGTGTTAAACAATACCAAGATGAAATAACAAATAGCAAATTATATTGAAGATGAAAAGAAGTTCATCAGCATGGAATTTTGGGTTTTTCAAAGATGGGGTAATATGAACTATTGGATGCTTCATTTCATGTTTTGAATGTAAGTAAATTAGAAAAAGGTTTACTACTCTATTAAGCTTAATAAATGTAAACTCAATTTTATTGAAAAAAACATTCATTACTTATGGATTTATTATTATTTTTTAAATATATCCAATTGAAAATTTTAAATCAATTTTAACTAATGGTATACTTTTAAAATCAATATTTCGAAAATAGAAAAACACCTAATGGCTCTATTTGAACAATGTAAACTATTTCCTAGAAATTTATCTATATTTTAAAGAAAATTAAGGATTCCAAAACCTCAAGAATAAGAGAGGGTTCCAAGACCAAACACTCGTGGATTGTTATTAAATCCTTTTACAATTTTTTTTATTAAATCACTCAACTATTCCATTTGCTTATGGATGACAAGGGGAACACTTCCTATTTCTATCGTAAATTTAGACGTAATAATATTTATACACTCATAATAACATGTTCTATGTTAGCCCTTCATTTTTAAGTAAGTGTTATGGAAAGTAGAAAGTCAAAAAAATCCTTGGGATGAGTAGAAAATATGTGGCAAGAAGATGAAGGAGATGTGGTACAAGTCATATGCCAATAATTGAGATGATTAATGCAATCAATGCATTGATCAAGGGTAGTGGAAAAACAAAATCATTAAATGATGTAATGTAATTCAAGTCAACAAAATCATTAAATGTTTTTTCAAAAACATAATCATAAAATATTTTGATAATTCTAATGACAAATATTTATTTTTTAAACAATCTCGTAAAATAAACAATCCAAACCAAAATCATAAAATGTTTTGATAATTTAGATAATTTTTTTTTAATTAAGATAAACATCAATGATAATGTGATAATGTGAATGGTTTAAAAGTAATTAACATAAATATTAAATTGCATTAAAATATCATTAATAATTTAAAAAATACTAAAAAAATCCAAACAATAGACACTTTCATATGGAGTTACAAACTTTTACAATTCAGCCTAGTCATATGGAGTTACAAACTTTTACAATTCAACCCAGTCATATGCCGTTAGTTTGGAACACAAGAATAAGTATATATTTCTTTTACAAATCAGCCTACTCATATGAAGTTACAAACTTTTACAATTCAATCAACTCATATAAAGTTAGTTTGGAGCACAACAATAAGTATATATTTCAATTGAGAAGAGGTTATGCTTAATATAGATCCATTATATTAAGAAAACCTAATAACGGCCTATATTAAATGCAATTGTGAAATTACTATCATGTTATCATGTCAGTGCCATTTGTCAAAAACCCAGATTCATGGTATTATAAAATTGAAGTTTTCACAATTTATAACATCTACATTTTTTAAATTTGATAAATAAAAAATAAATTATCTAAAAATAAAATACATTTTTATTTTTGACATTAAAAGTTTCCAACCATGTTAATGTTTTCCAACCATGTTAATGTCAAAACGAAGAGTTGTAACCAAAACTTGCATTGAGTTGGCAGAATAATCAAATAAGTCTATAGTTCTACACCTAAGTGAACCCTTAATATATTTTTACGGAAGAACACTACACTAGTACCATTTTACTCCCATTTACAAAACCTGTAAAGGTTGGCGGTAAAGATTCATCATGCTGGAAAATTGAGTCGGATGGTAACTACCTAAATTTGCATAGTCACGACAGCAGAGTGAGAGAGGTGTAAATGCAAATCGTAATGACAGTGGTGTAAAATGCAAATAGTAATATCAGTGTCATTATTTAGACATGAAGTAGGGAGAAATCCCCCGCAAAATTCTCCACAAAGAGAATTATATAACCTCTTACTCTCAATTTGGGCTTCTCATCATCATTTGAGGAGGCGGATTTTCATAAGATAGTAAGCAGCTCATCCATACAAATAGGCTTTTATAGGCTTTAGGTCAGCCATGGCTGTGAATTAAACTCCAGGCCAGTGACAAAAAAATATCGTGTGCTCCTATCTATGAATATGTTTGAACTCAAACGAGGGCGGGAAGCGGCAATGTCACTTGTATCTGGTAGTAAGCAGAACAAAAAATTTCAAAATTCAAAATTCAAATGGGCGATACAGGAAAACGGTTTCATGGAAAATGACGTTAATATAGACATCTGTAGATAGATTTAGGCCCATCTCCCTCTACAACGTTTAATACAAGATCCTCAAATAGATAATTGCAATCAAGTTATGGAAAATCATCCCTTCCATCGTCTCGATTAACCAAGGATGATTTGTCTTTTATTTTTTTGGAACCTTGAATTACCTTTAATTCTTTAGGTTTCGATATCAGAGATTGCTACTGCAAAAAAGGTTTTTATATTTGAGATGGTGAATTTATTTAACAAAGAACCAGGTGCACTGGACTTGTGCCTTAAAGCTGTATTTCATTCAACTAGCATTTTGAAGTTAGGGTATGCTTTGCACTCTGACCTGAAGTGTCTTTCTGATTCCTATGGAGAGCTGGAGTGTTTTCGCTACTGTGAAGCACCTAAATTAGACCTTCAAAAGGTTTTTCCATCTGTTCCAGGGGGGCTTTCCGACCTTGCAGAGACTATGCTGGGAAGTGCTTTAAACAAAAGTACTAGGATGAGTGACTGGAGGGAGCGTCCCTTGAGGAATAGTCACGTACACTAAATATAAATCCATGCTACGGTATAAGTTGCACTACAAAGTATAAGAACCAGTACAAACCTCTAAAAGATGATAAGAACATACAAACTACAAATTTAAACGTTGCTACGAAATTTATATGGGAATGTTCAGATGAAGATTTTCAAGCATACAACAGACTCGCAGATATCTCCAGTAACTGAAATATGCAACCTCTTATAACTTGAAGAAGGCACAAAAATACCCATACCCCATGGGCCTTGTACAAAATCCAGATACTAAACTAAATGGACGAGAATGATAGGAATTTGTAGGACGAGGAGTACCTGAAGTTCTAATTTACAGAAGGACGATTCAGCCGCTCCAGCTGCTCGGAATAGGATTCAGGTTCTAATTTGCAGAGGACAAGAACAATGTTTCAGCAGCTCCAGCTATAGGAATTTGCGGGACGAGAATGAGGACCAGGTCTCTTGGCATTTTGCAATGGACTACACTACCTTGAATGCAGGTAGATGGGCGTTGAATGCAGGTAGGTGGGCGTTGAACCTTGAGGATATGGCGGGAGCGAGACTGTGTACGATGAGATCTCCAGGATATGGCTGCAGCTGGCTCATGATCAAGCTGCACGTTTTCGATGGGACTGTATGGCGCTTCATGTGGTAAGTCTACGTCAATCATTATAATACATTATTATAATTATAAAAACTAGTTGAATGATATTGCAATATTTCTCATTTATGCAATGACATGAAATGGATGATAATGTATGGTATGTTCTTATTTCATATTCCTTTATGGCATGTTCTTATTTCATATTTCATTATGGCATGGATGAAAAGTTAATGTATTATTATATTTTATAATACCTTATTATAATTATAAGATTTAGTTGAAAGATATTGTAATATTTTTTATTTATGCATGATAGTATAAAGTAGTGTGATATTACATTTTTTTGGGGGGATAACTCGAAGTAGAAGAAAGATTAATATTTTGTCTATATTTTGTACTTTCTTATGTAATTTGAAAAGTTAAATGTATTATTATATTATATTTTATATTACGTTTATGTGATGAAATGAATTAGGTAAATTTAGGATAATGCATCACCATATTTCATATTTCGTTAATGGGATAGCAAGATGTAAAGGAAAGGTTAATGGCTTGTTTATAGTTCATAATTATTTTATGGGATACTATGAAAGGCTAATGTATTATTATATTTATACTACGTTTATATGATAATATGAACTGGTTGAAAGATAAGATAATGTTATGATATTTCTTGATGTTATAAAATGAACTAGATGAAAAGTTAACACATGCCTATATTTCACAGTTCACTTAGGGGATTGTAGGTTGTAAGATTAAAGACATAGCCTTCCTTTTTGTCAAATTGTACCCTTAGGGTTTGATCCGTTTGCAAGTGTTACTTATTTAAGATATATTTCAACTATGATAGAGATCCTTGCCAATTCACATATGGAATAATAGTTCCAGAACAAATGCTTTGGAAAGCCAAAGAACTATAACTTAGGAGTAGACACTTATAGTATAAAAAAAGAAAAAGAAGAAGAAGAAAAAAAAAAAATCATTCACTAACTACGAGCATTAAATTGTCGAATAGAGATGGTATCAATAACGTAAAATTGTATTTTAGGAAAAATCTACTCGGAGACACTTGGAACAAAGACCAACGATATTTTAAACCTTTTTCTACATAGCCATGATGAGAAAACAAGTGGACGGATATAATCGGTGGATTTGCTGAATGACGAAAAATTGATCAATTTTAAATGATAAGACACCAAGATGCTCAGATTGACGAGACTTTGACGGATTGTCGAGGAAGAGAAACCAACTTAAAATTTGAAAACGAGATATCAATGTGATTGGTATGATGAGCTGAACTCAACGACATGCATTTTGCATTACGACAAAACCATTTATGAAAACTCATGACTACGAACTTGAAATTTAACCATGGTATCGAAATGGTCAAATGAAGGCAATGTTTCGTAAAAAGAAGTATGGAGACGATTAGCATAATAAATAGAACGCAATGAAGCTAACCTTAGGTCATAATCTAACATGATAAAATGACAACTAGCCCTCGAGATGGAACTTGATGGGGTTAAGAAGACACTTTGTGCGACTTGATGAATCTGTCGAAGTGGTCCTATGACAACATAAACGAAGAGATAAGGGAAATACATGATAAGCTCATGGAGCTGAACATGATGATACTAATGACAAGAATAAGTGATATCGAAAATCTAGTTGGGACCGACAGTTATTGAATGTACTATCGAATTGATATTATACACAATTATGATTGAGTTCCTGAGAATGTATTGGAACCATGTTGGAAAAAAAAAAAATAATAATAATGATTAAAACCACTTATGCTTAATATGGCCATGATTGTTGGAGAAAAATAGAAGGGAATGGAAAGAAGATGATAATAGGAAATTAAGATAAAGCTTAGTGTCGAAAGTACAAGAACAAAAATTAACTTCAGGATGAAGTTCTATTTAAGAGGGGGTGTATGTAATGCCCCTAGAATGACTGTGGACCTTAAGGGCACCTGTCAAGTGACCCGGCTGAACAACTTCGATATAGTGGTCTCTTGAGCCTTGTTATGTCTTAAATGATTGAGGAAAACCTGAAGATGTGAATGACGATAATAATTGATAAATGAATTAAGGAATTAAATTATATTGTGTGGGGTGGGATAGTTGATTGATTACATCTTGCTTAATGATTAGCACGGATTGATCAAGTCAAGTGTAGTGGGACATTTATAGTCCTAGCTGTGCGACTTGGGAGCATGCATCTGAGATGCATCATAGATTTCCGCATTTATTTTGAACTTCGGGACGAAGTTCTAAATAAGTAGGGGTGTATGTAGTGCCCCTAGACTAATGTAGACATTGAGGGCACCTGCTGAGTGACCTGACTGTTTGAAACATTAATAAAATAACCCTATGATTTTATTTTGAGTATATTTATGATTATGATTGATTGATATATGTGCATTTGGGTAGTTATTGTGAATGGACGATTTCATGTTGTTTAACAATTAACTTTGATATGAAAATTGTACATATGAATGGTGCTTAACAACTAGTTGTGCAATTGATTATGTGATTAGACGAATGAGTAACGATTAAGTAAACTATAGATGCTTAATGAAGCAACAGATTTATAAATCAAATTGTGATTATTGAGGACATTGCTACTAATTTACGTTTGTGAGAAATGTGTGTAGCGACAGGTGAAACAGTTCACCGACAGACACACAAAGGAATATGAAGGGTTGTAGAGTATGGGTAAGCTTAACTGCATAAAAACATATAAGTTTTCACCTAGAGCATTACTTAGAAATGCATTTGAGTACTTTAGGCATTTGCATATATCTAAACATAAAAAATCATTGGAGAATGTTATGGCAAATTATCACATCGTCGATCTACTGCGTTGGAAGGCCACATTTTCCCTTTTTAGTGATTCAGAGCTTCTTTGCAATACAACAATTTCCTCCTTCGATTGACATATTTGCTTGAGTTTAAACTTCACATTAGCTTGATTGTGCCTATTTCTTTAAGTTGGGTATTTATATGATGCTCCTATATCTGAAGTACACGTATATGATAGCAGCAACAGTGACGATGATGATGACGATGCATCGATGACGATGATCTCGAGAAGAAGACTTGTCTAGCAGATCTGTGTCAAGAAATACCTTCCTAGTTAAGATGGAGTGTTGATGTATATGTAACTTTGTAATGTATTTCATCTATGTATTTCATATATATATTTATTGTACCCTTACTAGAGATGTGTTATTCCTCTATAAGGAAGTGTCGTCATGTGGATTGACAAGTGTTGCAAGTGTGTGTACTTGCCGATGGGTTATTAGACCACCATGTGTGGGGTCGGCTCTGAAATATATATTATATTGTGGATGTACCTAGCTAGACAATTCGGCCCCATAAGGTCACTGGGAAAATAGGTTTGTATAAATAGAGATCAGGAGATCTCTATTTAGATCATTCGGAAAGTCATCTCTCTCTCATTCGGAAAGTCATCGAGGTTTATCTTGATGAATTGGTAGCTAAATCTAAGAAAAGGGCCGAACACTGTGCACATCTACATGTTGTATTCATTTGATGTCGTAAGTACAACATTAGGTTGAACCCAAATAAATGCATCTTTGGTGTGGATATTCAAAGATTACTTGGTTTCATTGTATCCAAGTATAGGATTATGGCTTATTCCCTTAAGGTTGATGCAATATTATAGTTTCCCCCCCTCCTCCCTGAAAACAATCCGACAACTTCAAATGCTACAAAGGAAATCAAACTTACTTAGAAGATTTATCACAAATTATGCCAAAATAGATAAATGTTTCATGTGTATTCTCAAAAAAGATGCACCATTCATATGGGATGACCAAACTCAACACTCACTCGATGCATTGAAGAAAATCTTGATGTCAACCCTGATACTTAGTCCTCTGAACTATAGTATATATTTCTGCTATATTTGGAAGCTACCGAATCTAGTTTAGGGATGGTATTAGTACAAGAAGATGATTCATATTGGGAATATGTCATATACTATCTTGGTAAGGGCCTTGTTGTCCTTGAATTTAGGTATTCCTAGGTAGAGGAGTTTGCCTTAGCAGTGGTTCATGCTAATTAAATACTTGGGCATTATATATTTCCATGAAAAACAAAAATAGTGTCTAAAATGAACCCCATGCAACACATTTCGTCCCGTCGTATAATCAGGGGAAACTATATGAAATGGGTAGTAATTTTGCAAGAATTTTATCTCGAATTCGTTAATGCTCACATGGTAAGAATGTTTTGATGAATGTCTCCATCATGACTAGGCCAATGGAGCTATTCGGTAAATAGACCCATTTGGATGATTTCCTTGTATGCATGGGGACATGTCTTGGATAATTGAAATCTACTATTCCTAAAACCCTCTTAACTATGTTGGAGGATGGGTCCTCATAATAATAAACTCTGGTTTTAAGTACTATCTATCTCTAAAACCCTAACCCTCTCTCTCCCTCACACTATTTCCTAATATATCCATTCTACATCTCTCCTTATCTATCTCTCACACCCTACCCCTCTCTCTCCCTCCCACCATTTCTCAATATATCCCTCCAAAAATCCCCTCCTCCATACTTCCCACCATACTCATTAGATCTATCCCTTTGCTAATCTATACCTCCCATGCTACCTCCCTCCCTCTCATCCCCCTTTCTATCCCCTTTTCCATAACAAACCACCTCTCTACCCCACCCCCCCACTCTCTCTCTAACCCCATCTCTCTCTCCGATTATCTTTAACCCCCTTCCTTTCTAACTCCCACACTCTCTCCCTCTCTCTCTTTAACCCCTCTCGTCCTCCCTGTTATTATACAAACTAACATCCCTAGAACACCTAGGCTGTGTGGACCAAGGGGCTAGTTACAGAAAGTGGGGAGGACATAGGTCCAATGTCACCATAACCTAACTCCTCATCTTCTTTGGTTAAGTCCTAAACCCATGGGAGAGTCCCTAATGGAGGAATAACCCCTCTAAGCACCAACACACCTGGAAATACCATTCTACAATCATTATGGATAATATTAGTGCCTTGCATGGAGTCAACAATGGATAATAAAGACAAATAAGTAATATAAAAGGCGTAATTCAATATACCAATCAATGTCAATGAATATCACAAGTTCAACATACTTCACAATTCATACAATGCATCTACCTGATGCATACCAAGTATCTACCTGATACATATCATCATACATGATCCACCTAATCATACTGTGTATCCACCTGATACAAATACAAACTTAACCGAATATTTAGGGACACCTAAAATTGAAGTTATTGACATTTAGACACTGACCCATTATAATCCTCCCTTGACCCAACCTGACGATCATGTCTTGATACAACTAGATGTACCTTTTCCCATAGATCCCTTTAAATTTGTTCAAAATGTACAACATAATATGTCTAGAACCAAATTATGGTTAATCTAACAAGCATGGGATGTACTTCCACTACACCTACTGTCTTTTGAGGAAACATGAATGCTTCTTATGTATACTTACTTATCAAAATCATTTCTTCTACCCATATGCCACATGTTCCCAATGTCTCTTCATTCATAATGCCATCTATTAGCAAACACATTCCAACCCTACGTTTTCCTAGTCTTGGAATACCTTCCACAAGTAATTTTATGCCTAGTTCGAGCTTCTCCTTTGGTGTATGTAATAATCTATTGATCCCTCAACAACTCCCCAAGTTATGTGATGTGGGGCCCCACCTGAAATTTTGAGCTAAAGGCCACTGATCCAAGTGTTGTTACTCTTTAATGATGTCTATACAACTACAATTTGGACAGAGTCCTTATAAGGTATGTTTTATCATACCATGTCTAATATTTCTCCTTTATAGGTTTTTTTATTATCATGCCATACACTTGGATATAGTAAACCCCCCCTGCCCTTACTGCCTATTCTTTCTGTACAAGCAATTCATCCTTGAAAAGTTTGACAAAATATGAGTGAGAAAACTATCCCTGATTCCATAAGCTTAATTCCACTTGATGAAAACCCTCAGTTTGTTTCACCCCTAAACCATCCAAAGAGTGAACCTAAAAGAAAAATAAGAAAAGACTTAGTTTTTTCGAAGAAGCGTCCTTGGAAAAATAATTTTGGGAAAACAGCTTTATACACCCATGTAACATATCGGAAATGGCATATGAAAAGCAGTGAAAAACGATGAAATGTTACATGGGTTATATCATACATTTTGTGCGTCCAATCTTATTTGCAACATCATGTGACGAGAGCTTGCACAAAGTACGAAGCAAAGTTTGTGCACCCTCTTAAGACCAGTCACATATTATGATGGTGAGCTCGCACAAATCGCCTTTGCACTGGACAATGTATATATGATGAGCCCGCAATACCATGGTGTAACCATCAAATGTGTATTGTCGCATGTAGAGTCGAGCTTGCACATGGGACAACGAGTTTAGTTTTGTGCACAGATCATGGTCTCAACTCTTGGCATTGCAGAGGGGTTGCACAACATACCATTTTGTGCACCCTCCAAGGACTAGTCTCCAATCATAACCGTGAGCCCACACAAAATGATACAATGTGACTCTGTGCACTATCAAACAACTTTTGGTTGAATGGTCGATGGAGCCCGCACATTGTTATGTAACATTGGTTGAATGGTCGATGGAGCCCGCACATCGTTATGTAACATTGGTTGAATGGTCGATGGAGCTCACACGGTTGATGAGTCAATATCTCGATGCTTGAAGTCGTTTTCTCATGCTCCTTTGGCTTCTGTCTCCATGAATACTGGTTGCTGGAACAGTGGAAACCTATTGGAACACAACCAGTATTCCAATGAATCAGATCCCTTTTTTGTTTCCACGAACACCAATGTCAAAGAATGCTTGCCTGCATGAATTTCAAACGTAGTTGTAACAACAAGGGGACTAGGACTACTTAAGCGACTTGGTACAGGCTTCAAGGAAGTACAGTACTTAGCATGTACCAGTACTTGGTACATGCTAGTGTTACACAAGCAAGTTTGATACAAAAGAAAACATAGAAGATATAATGTGGTACAGCAAGAGAAAATAACATAATGTCGGTCATGCATGGATTAACAAAAAAAAAAACATGCGATACTTTGAGGGGTGTGCTCAAGTGGAATGTGCATCCAAGGAGGATGCAAGTTAGTTATTCCAACTATGAGTCAAGTGCTGCATGTGAGCAAAAATGCGCATGACAATGAGTGCACATGATGAGCATGGGGTAACTGTGCATGACATATGAAGTGCACTAAGGGAAGATGAAATATCAATGTGGAAGTTGAAGCGACAAAGATGTGCTCAAGTAGTCATATGGAAGTTAAAGAGTAGTTGAAGATGGATGAAGCATAGGGGAAGCTGCACCATGAGTAAACATGAATAATAAAAAAATGGTTGTCATTTGAGAGGGGTTAGCTAGATGGTCTTGAGACATGGAAATTGAGAGAGTCTACCATGGACCTCAAACATAGTGGTAAGGCAAATGTTGTAAATGTGTATATATATTGTTATGTTTGAGTAATGAAAATGAGTAGAGAAATTCCCTTATTATAATTTGGTTTTGTATGCCCTCTAAAATTGTTTCAACTTTTATGTTTGTAGTGCTTTTCTATTTTCAACTTATATCTTTCGAAGCATTGTACTTAGTCTGCATAAATATGATTTCATAGAATTATGCCCATCAACTCTTTAGTTTGCTGTAATAATAACCAACTTCACAGATTTAGTTCATTTAATATATTGTTAGCACTCTAAAGTCTGAGCTAGTTCAATTAAAAAATTTGTAACTCAATCTTATTTTGATCCTATATTTGAAGAAGAAATAAATATATAAAAAATAAAATAATCTTATATCAAAATAACCTATTTTGACCACAAATTTATTAAGAATCTAATGTATGTCATTTACCAACTCCATGCATATAATGCATAATATATATATCCTGTCCCTTCAATGTTCAAACACGGTGTTCAAAAAAGCGAATTTGAATTTCAAATCTCAAATGCCCGCGCTCCACGAAAGTTACCAAAGGACGGTTCCTCACCAATTTCCTCCATTCTTCACCATGGCAGAAGATCCATCAAGGATACCTCAGAAAACTCACCGTCGGGACTCGGTAGTTCAAATATTGTGCATTGGAGGAGCGCCTTCACGGCTTGCAAGTTTCTTAGAAGGAAATGGGTGAAAGGATGTTGTTCTCTCCATACTACGGCTATGATGAAGGCGGTGAGCATTTTGCAACAGTTCATAATATTTTTGGGACGAGCATTGTCTGGAAATATTTGCTATATATTCTCATAATCTAGCGCTACCAAACAGTTGTCACACATCCTACAAGGCACATGCTCAACTACAAGATCCAGTCTATGCCTGCTTAGGGCACATTTCCTCCTTGCACCAACTGGTATATAAACTAAATAGCCTCAGCGTATGCATTATTTGTTGTTATTTCCATAAATTGCTTCTGTTGGTATCTCTAGCTCTCAAGATATGTGTAATGAATTTTTTACAGGAGTTGGCAGGCCGAAATAACCTTCACGAGCGTGGGTGGCCAGCAGCATTTCATTCGGTGTTTCATCCATCTCCATGAATCATCCTGACAGCACCACATTAGTTCCAAGTACATCTCTCTGCCATGTCATCCTATCTCCTAGTGCTACAAGGCATTCTTGTCTCATCAAATTCTCTGGCATTTTCTTAAAAAAATTTCAGTCCCTAAACCAAATACTATCCAATTTCTGGTCTAGTCGGGTTTAGTGCGTGGAATGTTCATAGAAACAACTACAACATCTCATGGGAAATACCTGCGCACTTTGCCATCCTGCTTTCCCTTATATATTAACTCTAGCTAGCATATGAATTCATTCAAATTTTATTATTCAGTGTAATTCTTTGTGTATGATCATGTTAATGCTCTCGGATATGGTTACAATCAAGAATTGTTATCTGTGTTCAATCCTTTCGTTCGCCTCCTTGTCTGTATATTCAAGAAACTAAGTATGTGAAATGCAGGAAGCGAGCCCTAGACCGATCTATCAAAAGATTGTGAAATGTGTCAGGGACCTCGATTTAAAGGTTGGAGGGTTAAGTCGATTATTTTATATATTTGAAGTGATTGTGTGTTAAGTACCAAGTGAATTGTGGTATTAAGGCCTGTGTAATACGTTTGTGGAGTGCATGCGATGTGCAGATGGTCATGGTTTGCAAATAACTGTTAAATTTCGTGAACTTACTGTTAAGTGAAAGACAAGAACCCTCAATAACTTTTTGGAATGTTTCCCTACTTGTCAACTCGGCGTTTTCATGTTCTTCCTTGTGAGATCCGCCCATTATTTTTGGGTTGTGATGCAGCAGTTGAGTGATGTGTTTTGGGCAGAAAACAATCAGTCTATTATGGTGATGGTGTGATATAGTTGGGAATTAATACCCCCTCGGTTCTCGATCGTAGATCTTGTGGTAGAATCTTCATAATATTTGAAGGTTGACCCCAGCGGAGAAAAACAGTTTGGTTAACTCCCTTGAGCGATCGCTCATTTATGTGACAACTCTTTTCTGCTCGACGCCTGCCTCTCACATTTTCTTGTTGAATCTTAGAGTCCATATGTACTTTAAGGGTTTAGTTGTCACCCTTGTCTCCTATGCCAAACTCCTATTGAAGAAAAGGAAATAAAAGTTTTAAAATTTCTGCATTCTTTTTTTTTGGGTTGTTACATTTCCAATGCTAGCACATGTCCAATTTTTACATATTTTTTTAAAGCTAGAAACATGTTCAAGCATCTTTAAACACAAATATATGCTATTTACTAGGAAAAAAACAGTACTAGGAAACATACATGTAGGAAATTTGAGTCACTTGGTTGGGCTCCCTAGTGAACCTATGTTGGTATCTAGCAATTAGTACCACATTACATAAAATATGCTTAGAGATTTAATCTTCCATGTACCTTTGGGTATATAGGAAGTCCCTTATTTTCGCCTATACCCATGCTTCCATAAACTCTTCGATTATCTTACATTGCTATAGTACGTGCTAAGAATATCACTTTGTGGGGAGATCACTCTTAGGAATCATATAATATGACTAAGGATATGGTCTATGTCATTAGTTAGTATTTTGAAAGATTATAGATGAATAAACTACCTAAACACTTGAATATTATGTTGGCAAGAAGGTTGAAGAAACCCTAAATTTTGAATATATGTCAAATTAAAAGTTCAATTTATAATCGAAGAAGGATAGAATGATGGATAACATCAACCATTTAGTACAAAAGGAGAAGGATGAGAAGGTATAAGAAGGTCACCATAAAATAATTGTTGAATTTGAGCATCATCTTCAGAATATGAAGGAAAAATATGATCTTATTATCTCAAAAGTAGAAGCAATTGAAGGTCAATAATTATAATAGTTGGAGCATGTCATTGTACCAAAAAGGAGAGGGGGTGATAAGGGCATCAAAATTTACGAAGCACCATTAATGGTGGAACCATATTGATACCTCTTTACAATGAAATATCGGAAAAAATACAATAAGTGTCAACATTACAAAGGATGAAGATGAAATAATCAATGGTTCATATAATGAGGCAAAAAGGGACCATTATTTAATGTGATGTTATCAAAGAACAAAAACTATAACAAATTGGAGAAGCTATAATAATGCACATGCAATCAAAGGAAAGGAAGCCATGAAGAATTGACAAAAAAAAATTAAATATAGATGGATGGATAATCAATAGTAGTAGCAAGAGAGAACAAATATAAATAACCATTACTATTATTAGGTTTCATCACATATAAAATCCTTAGCTACAAACATTTGATGACGAATCCTTTTTATGGGGTGATATGTTATAACTCCATGGGATGTATATATGGGGTTGAATATATAGGTAATGTGGTTACATGAATATTTAATAGGGATAACCCTAATAGGGGACCCAGAAGTACAATTGGGGATATTATATGGAGAGATAGGGAATATGTAGAGCCCCTAGACTGCTGTAGACATTGAGGGCACCTGTGGAGTGACCTGACCGATTGCAACATTAATTAAATAACCTTTTGACCTTATTTTTTGAGTATGTGTATCTGAACTGTTGAGGTAAATAAGTAATTGCATATGTTAAACGATTAGCTATGACTATGGAAAATTATGTTGATGGATAATACTTAACGACTAACTGTATGGTGATTATGTATTTGGTGACGAAATGTATATTTGATAAGATGAATGAGCAGTTTGAATAAATCATAAATGTTTAACAAATGCTAGAGTTAGAAACTAGATGATGATTGTTGAGAACAGTGCTACTAATAATTGGTTGTGAGAAGTGTGTGTAGAAACAAGTGAGACGGTTCACCAACGGACACACAAAGGAACATGGAGGGTCGTAGAGTACGGGTAAATCACACACAGGGGAAGCGACGACGATGTCGACTTCCGACAAGAATACCACGCATGAGCAGATAAGCATTGATCCGCTTGCTCAAGAGGAATGCGTGAGGGCGTACGAGGTGGGCCACGACGGAGCTGGTCACGTACAAGTTGAGGGGCGCACAGTGAGAACGGACTCACTCCTCAGCGCCATTAGTCCCTAGATAGCATGTAGACGGAGGATGGATGGTAACAATTCCTAAAATCCCTACAAGAGTTCCCGCAAGTCAAAATGGAAAGATGGTGGCAGAAGGGCCCAACGATGCGGTACCCTGTCAAGAACGGAAAGAATGGACGCAAAGACCCAACGAGGTGGTACCATGCCAAGGAATGGAAACCATGGATGATTGGACCCGACAGAGTGGTGCCATGTCAGGGGATTAAAAAATTAAGGAACCAGGAGCCCAACGACGTGGCACCATGATCCTAGTGAGTTTGATTGTTAAATTAAACTGCATAAAAACTTAGGAGAATAACTCTAGATTATTACTTAGCAAATGCATAACAATAGCTTAGACATTTGCACATGAATAGTTATTTTGTTGAGCATTTAAATTAATAGAAATTATTATTTAGGAGCAAAATAGATTAGACACCTAGTCAACTAAAAGCTAGGAGTTGATTAAAATATATGGGGGACAAACTAGAGCAAACTTAGGGATGTAGGTGCACTTCCCAGAGAAACTGACACTTGGATGGGTGAGTGTTTTAATTAAATAAATAATTAAAAATATTTAATTATGCATGAAGCGACATGTGTCGCAGGAGATTTCCCTTTATAAGGAAGGCTTAAGGAATGGGTAAGGTACCCATAATTTGGACGATTGTCGTAATTTTCAAATGCCTCAAAGACTTGCTGCTATCTAAGGGTTTGGCTTAGAAATCCTGGTGGGAAGGGAAGCCCAAGCTGAATTTCTGAAATACTTGTGTGAGCTCTACGACCCAAAGCTCAGGGGAGGCCATGCGACTGAAAGCATGAGCCTATGGTTGGGTGGCGAAGCTAATGGTTGCTTCGCCTATGGTTAAACGAGCTTTGCTGGAGGGATCCTACGGAAGATGCAGACAACAATGGACCAGCTGGATCGGGTTGACAGGTTAAGGTTTGCTTATTTTTGTTAAGTTATTCACTCTTTTATTTTATTTTTCCAATAACTATAATGGCTAATTTGTTTGTATGAAGTTATTAAAGTTTCAGGTTCAGTTCAAGGGGACCCTAAAGAAGGGGTCCTACATTTGGTATCAGAGCCGGTCAAGCCTTGAGGGCACCGAAATCGTATTTTTATAGGGGTCTGCGGTAAATTTGAAGAAGACTTGGTGGAGACCGACGACAATGACTGAATCAAGTAATCAATGGAAGCTGGACCGACCATCGAAATAGGTCACATTTCTTATTTACTATTATATTCATATGATGAATGTAAAAAACAAACGTATTCACTATTATTTCGGTTGAGAATGTTAATCCATTTGGAGCTAGAGATCTCTGCATGAACATCTAAAAATGAATTATTTTTTTTCTGTGTCTAAATTTCTATTCAAGGGATTCCATTTTATGAATCTTGTTTGCTAAGAAAATAGAAGACCTCCGCCTGATTGATGCTTCAGATGATTCTTTCTGGGTATATCCTTTCACTAGTAGCATTCGTATAGTTATTATTGTTGGATCTCCATGCTGTGAAGACATAAGTTAAGTATAGCATGGAGTACATGTGGATTGAGTGCGAACTCTGTATGATGAAATTTTATTACAGTCGATCCATTTTATGTGGGATTATAGCCCTGTTAATTCATGTGTAACTATAGGAGTTCATGTGAAAAAGTTAGTGGATATCATTATGATTTTAGCTCACTGGTGGGTGATTTAAGAAATACTCTGTGCGAATACTGTGGTTCAATTGCGAACTCTATAGAAAATCGTAAATCCTATTTTCTTTTATTTGTTTTAGTCATAGATCCCTGTGAAATTAAATTTTAGTCATAGATCGCGATCACTGCAATGGAAGACTCGCTGGGGGAGCATCTACTTTAAATATCTGTGTAATTAATTGTTTTAACTGAGGAACCTCCATCTGCAAAATCCTGTGTGATCATTTCCCATTGGATAATCACTATGCATTTATTTGTTTTTTAATGGTGAACCCTGCTCTTTGCATTAACGCTGTATAATCTGAGATTGAACCGATTTGAATTCTACTTGCGGACTATCCTGGTACCATCCACCCAAACCATATCCATAAGTGACGCGTATTCACTTGTGAGATCTAATTCTATTATCCATTTGAGACCCTTCTGCGAACTCACACTTAACCCAAGTTATCGATCTCTGTATTTTACCGAAACTAAAGCATCTTGTTCCATATTTAAATTGCAGATCTCTGAGTTATTAAATCAAAACATCAGCGTTTGCTTTCCACTTAAAGTTTCAAATTTATGATTATACCCAAAATTCTTCCCACTTCAAGTTTTGAATGTTTGTTCATGCCCAGACACCGGATTATAGATCTCTGTTATGCAAATTTTAAATTTCCATAATTGATTTTCGAAAGGTATCTTTCTGTCAAATTCAAATGGGTCGCTATATACATATCTGATCTCTGTCAAATTGAAATACATTTTTTTATCTCTGTAAAATTCGAAATGAATTGCTTACATTTTGATCTCTCTCAAATTAAAACGGAATGCCCTATATTCGTGATCTCTGTCTAGAAGGGACTCTACGCTGGCAGAGTTACCATTGCATTGTCCTTCTTACTGTGAATCGAATCCCTGTGCAAATTTGTCTTATTATGTTCCATATCAGTGTATTGATTCCTCTTAATATGCATCGAAACACAATATTAGTTCATCTTAATATGCATGGGATCTCCGTACTGGATTAACTCCAGGTTTATTCCATCGGCGTTGTTACCTTAGTTAAAACCCGGATCTGCAAAAGAAAAACTCCTTCGTCCGTGTCTGATTTTGAGATCTTCTGAGTTTGACCTTACCTGCCGTAGATTGAACCATCAACCTTAATGTCCTGAACAGTTGTTTGCCCCATTTTTTTGTCCCACTGTATGCATTCATACACTCATGAACGTTAGGTTCTTAAGTCTCTGATGACGCTAGTGATATCCCTGTAAGACTAGATCTTGTTCCCTTGACGGTTGATCATTTGTGCTTGGTATACTTTATTAATGTCGAATTAATCCCTGTCCGTCAAAATTAAAACCAATCTTTAGATTGATCTGAATCCACACAATTGTGTATGTATTTAATATTGCATCCACCTCTATCAATCAAGAATGGAGTAGATCTGAGGATCGACTGGGTCTGCATAATTGTGTTTTAATTTAACGTTACTGTGATTTGTCTGTCGGGTTGACCCAAAGGTGTACTTATTTTGATTTAGATTCTCTCCTTGATTTGGTTAAGGAGTCACCTACCTTTTCCGTGATTCTTGCTTGTAGTATGAGTTTGATAATGAGGAATGATATATCTTTGTTTGTTGTTATTTTAAATTCCATTCGAGGCAAACTGTAGTATTAGCCCAGTAATTTGTGAATGATCTATAGATAGTAGTCGCTTTGTTTTTAAATTCTTATTGTTTATTTGGTGTATAACGGAGAAGGAATTCTGAACAACAATGATTTATCTACAATTTTCAGAAGTTTTCCTTTTTCCATCGTTAAATAGTTTCATTATCGATCTGAAGAATTTTAGAAGAAATAATCTATCCTTATTTTAGAAGTTTCATTCTGCTGAATAATCCTATGACCAATTGGCAGAAGTACACTGAATAGAAGTATTCCACTATTTGTTTTCAGAATTCTCATTCTCCCTTATCTTTCTAATAATTTGTTACGAATCTGATAAAATATTTGGTTAATGGTAATAAATTTCGTTGGTGGATCTAGTCACAAAATCCACGGTGTTACCTGAATTTATGTTATGATTCAAATAGGACCTAGAAATCTCTGTGTGTTTGATTGAAATGGCACCCTCCAGGGTTTTGTAATGTATCATGACCTCTGTGTATTCAAACCATGGCGTTTCCAGGTTTCGTAAGTGTGGATTATGACCCTGCATTATTACTTATCTCTGCGTTTTCACTTGGTGGTGTTTGAACCTGGATCCCCGAAAAATATCCGTTGAACAATTAATTTAGTTCCCAGAAAATCAGTATATGAGCGGTAACCTTGATCTTAAAAGCTCCATTGGCATCTAATCGAGAACCCTTACTCCAGAATCGCGTGGACCGGCGAATTGGGACTCCACCTATGAACTTAAGTTATCAAATCTGGAATATTTATTACCGAATTTCTTGAAAACACTATGTGTGATCATTAATTCTATACCCTGTGACTTGTCACATGGAACTCTGTCTTCGAAATCTTGAACATCAGTCCAAAACGTTCATATCTGTGCTTCCCAGGATTGGCGGAAGAATGCGGTGTTGCATTAATTTAACACTCTGTGTAATTATCACTTAAAATATGTGCACCAATTCATTTCCAAACGTTTCCAGAATCCAAGGTTGAAATTAATTTGCTTACTTAAATTTTGTGTATCGATCCATGCTTAGCGTCTTTCGATTTCATAAGTTGAAATGATCTTGCTAATTTTTATACTCTGTGCGATCGATCCAGCAGCTGGGGAAAAACGTAGCTCAGCCTATAGCTTGTATTGCTTATACGTTTTCTTGTTAACTCAGTAAACTCATAACTATGGATTCTAGTGTTTGAATTGGGGAAAAGAGGTCGAGTTCATTAGATAAAAACCGACCATTAACTTGTGCTTCATTATTGTTTGAAATGTTTTATTTATTGAATTACTCCATACGCTACTAAACACTGAGTCGGGGAAATCGAATCCAGTAATTAAAACCAATTCGTTGGCACTATTTCCTTTTAATTCGAATCTCTGTGCATTTAATTGTCTAACTCTGCATGATCGACTGTTTCAACCCTGAGGTATTCTTTGTGCATTTCCAGAATTTTCTAATTTCACACAACTGAGATTATAATTTATTTTAAGATTTGTTTGCATCCTTGTTGACATTTCCCCGATCCCTATCGAAAAATTGATTCAAAGTATATAAGAAGAATCACTCAAACTCTGTAGTATTTCAATAGCATTTCATAATTATTCGTATTACAGTTGAATAAGATTTACATTTATTTAGGATTAGATCGCATTTCGATGGCATTTCCAAATCTGACCCAGAGTCTATTGCGGGTATGAAACGATCCATAAAGAAATTGTGAATGTTGCCATAAATTTTACTTCCGCGCTGTTGAGCTTGAATTGTATCCACCCAACCCTCTCTACATCCTCCATGTCGACTGTCCCTTCATTTAAGCGACCCACAAATCACTAGCCCCATGTGTTGATCTGAATGCATCCCAAGCGCGCTTAACTGCGGAACGCTGGTATGATCGCACCCTTTTGTTGAATAATTGTTGTTAAATGCAAATTGTTTTCATATTTTCTCACTTTAATGACATGCATGATGAAAAAGCTATGAATTAAAGTTTCATAATTTATTGATCAAATGAACATAAAAAGCTATGGTCAAGAGAAGGAAAGATGTAAAATTGATTTGTAAAAATTTAACATGTTTGATTGCATGCAAGATCATAAATTTGTGTAAATTAGAAAATGAAAAGAGGCTTGGGAGATAATTGTCAAATACCTAATAATTAAGGGAGGTGACATTATGAAATTTATGATACACAAATTTGAATGAGTTATAATTGATCCATGATGATAGTTTTGCATCTTAGTTAATTTTCTAAATGTCATTAAGAAAATCATGTGAATTGATTTTCTAAATTCAACATGCGTAAACGAATACATGGTGGCATGGTTTGTGAAAACTAAGAATACATTTCTTAGTTACTAAAACACTAAAGAGAGTTGATGATCTGTAATTGAGAACCTTTATGGTTGTTAAAGGTTAGGTATCTTCTTAAGCATTATAAAGACTTTGAAAAGATAGAAGATACTTGTTCTTTTTCTATCTTCACTTAAATATGATCATGAGAAATGATGGAATGCAAATAAATAGTAGGATTTAATTCTTGTAAAGATGATAACTTGATATATTAATGTGTTATATTGAGGATATGTTAGGTGGAGAAGTTGAGACGACCAAAGAGGTAAATAACTAATTATTATATGGTGTTGGTGTCATAGAATATATTATGTAAGTAATGATCGGATGGAAAATATGACGTAGTAGTCATATTGATAATGTTAAAGTTATGAGTTAAATTTTATATATCCAAGCAAAATATGTGCTTGTTATATGAAAGAAAAGCAATAGGCAAGAATTGTTCGAATTGATGAAAAATTTATTTAAGAATAAGTACTTAATATATGTGCATAAGTATGACAAGACAATGCACATTGATATGATTGATGTCCTTAATACCATGTAATCGAAACATTTAATGCATAGGAATTATGCATAAACAATATAGTAATGCATGAAAGTTATGCATTGAGCTTAATATCACTATTTAGATGTAGTAAATATAAAATTTGATTTTTCCTTCTCAATTACTTTGTTGAAATAGTTATGGTATGAGTAACCCTTTGCAAGAATATGCAAGTGTACATGCAGGTGCTAAGGATTATCAGAAGCCTCAAACCGAGGAGGTGAATATAATGGAAAGCGGTGAAAAGAGGTAATCTTTATTTTATGAGTAATGGTATTACCAAATTTAAATTAAGCATTGGGGACCATTTATGCATATTATTTATCCATGCTTTAAAAAAAAAAAAAAAAAAAAATATTGCCTTTGGGAAAAGTAGATCTAAATTTTCATTTTGAAATGATTATGTCCTGCTTATTAAAAATAAAAAATAAAAATAAGTAGCTAAAACATCATTGAAAATGTATGCTTAATTGGGATTTAAGACCAACGGCGAGTCCAAAAAGAAGATAATTTTAGTAAAGTGGAACAAGGATGTAGTGCCCCTAGACTTAAATCCTTGCTTGGATTTGTTAGGCTTGATAAACTTTTGGGTGACTATTGACGCAATGTAGCTTATAAGATAACTTGGACATTGTAAACCTTTGTAGATGACTAGAAGGTATAGAAAATCTAATTTGGTACTAACAGTTATAAAAGAATTATTGGATATGTATTACATAAGGATACGATTAAGTCCCGAGGGTGTATTGGAACAATTCTAATTGATATAGAAAATAGTGATTAGGACCACTTGTGCTTATAGCCATGATTATTGGAGAAAAATAGAATACAATGACATGAAGATGAGAATAGCAATAAAGATAAAGCCTAGCGTAGAAAGTACAAGAACAAAAAAAAAAAAAAATTATTAACTTCGGGACGAAGTTCTGTATAAGAGGGGGTGTATGTAATGCCCCTAAAATGACTGTGGACCTTAAGGGCACCTGTCGAGTGACCCAGCCGAACAACTTCAATAAAGTGGTTTCTTGAGCCTTGATATGTCTTAAAAGATTGAGGAAAACCTGAAGATGTGAATGACGACAATAATTGATAAATGAATTAAGGAATTAAATTATATATGTGGATTGGTATAATTGATTGATTAGTTCTTGCTTAATGATTAGCCCTGATTGATCAAGTCAAAGTGTAATAGGACAGTTACAGTCATAGCTCTGTGACTTGGGAGGATGCAACTGAGAAGCGTCATAGTTTTCTGCCTTTATTCTGAACTTCGGGACGAAGTTCTAAATAAGTAGGGGTGTATGTAGTGCCCCTAGACTACTGTAGACATTGAGGGCACCTGTGGAGTGACCTGACCGATTGAATCATTAATTAAATAACCTTTTGACCTTATTTTTTGAGTATGTGTATCTGAACTGTTGAGGTAAATAAATAATTGCATATGTTAAATGATTAGCTATGACTATGGAAAATTATGTTGATGGATAATACTTAACGACTAGCTGTATGGTGATTATGTATTTGGTGACGAAATGTATATTTGATAAGATGAATGAGCAGTTTGAATAAATCATAAATGTTTAACAAATGCTAGAGTTAGAAACCAGATGATGATTGTTGAGAATAGTGCTACTAATAATTGGTTGTGAGAAGTGTGTGTAGAAACAAGTGAGCCGGTTCATCAACGGACACACAAAGGAACATGGAGGGTCGTAGAGTACGGGTAAATCACACACAGGGGAAGCGACGACGATGTCAACTTCCGACAAGAATACCACGCATGAGCAGATAAGCATTGATCCACTTGCTCAAGAGGAATGCGTGAGGGCGTACGAGGTGGGCCACGACGGAGCTGGTCACGTACAAGTTGAGGGGCGCGCAGTGAGAACGGACTCACTCCTCAGCGCCATTAGTCCCTAGATAGCATGTAGATGGAGGATGGATGGTAACGATTCCTAAAATCCCTACAAGAGTTCCCGCAAGTCAAAATGGAAAGATGGTGGCAGAAGGGCCCAACGATGCGGTACCCTGTCAAGAACGGAAAGAATGGACGCAAAGACCCAACGAGGTGGTACCATGCCAAGGAATGGAAACCATGGATGATTGGACCCGACAGAGTGGTGCCATGTCAGAGGATTAAAAAATTAAGGAACCAGGAGCCCAACGACGCGGCACCATGATCCTAGTGAGTTTGATTGTTAAATTAAACTGCATAAAAACTTAGGAGAATAACTCTAGATTATTACTTAGCAAATGCATAACAACAGCTTAGACATTTGCACATGAATAGTTATTTTGTTGAGCATTTAAATTAATAGAAATTATTATTTAGGAGCAAAATAGATTAGACACCTAGTCAACTAAAAGCTAGGAGTTGATTAAAATATCTGGGGGACAAACTAGAGCAAACTTAGGGATGTAGGTGCACTTCCCAGAGAAACTGACACTTGGATGGGTGAGTGTTTTAATTAAATAAATAATTAAAAATATTTAATTATGCATGAAGCGACATGTGTCGCAGGATATTTCCCTTTATAAGGAAGGCTTAAGGAATGGGTAAGGTACCCATAATTTGGACGATTGTCATAATTTTCGAATGCCTCAAAGACTTGCTGCTATCTAAGGGTTTGGCTTAGAAATCCTGGTGGGAAGGGAAGCCCAAGATGAATTTCTGAAATACTTGTGTGAGCTCTACGACCCAAAGCTCGGGGGAGGCCATGCGACTGAAAGCATGAGCCTATGGTTGGGTGGCGAAGCTAACGGTTGCTTCGCCTATGGTTAAACGAGCTTTGCTGGAGGGATCCTACGGAAGATGCAGACAACAATGGACCAGCTGGATCGGGTTGACACGTTAAGGTTTGCTTATTTTTGTTAAGTTATTCACTCTTTTATTTTATTTTTCCAATAACTATAATGGCTAATTTGTTTGTATGAAGTTATTAAAGTTTCAGGTTCAGTTCAAGGGGATCCTAAAGGAGGGGTCCTACAGAATATTATATAGAGAGATGTAGTTACAATCATTATAATTAAGGATTCTCTTAATGAATATAATGATTTATCTCTCTCAGGATTTCACAGTGTGCTAGTTTATTCTCCATGATTTTCGGATTCATTGTGTTAAGGAGGGGTGTATCGACGTTTCGGACCTATGATATGTAGTCCATCTTCATGATAGGTAAGAATATGGATTACGTATCGTAGGTATGAAACATTGATAAACCCCTCCTTAACACAATGAATCCAGAAATAATGGAGAATAAATATAAGGATTTATTATTTAATTCATCTCTATTATAACTTTAGGATTTATGTTTCACTCTCATATTTGGTGTACACTGATTTATACACTATTTTATTAAGCTATTTTATTTACAAAATCCATAACATGCTTTTTGAAAAACCTCCCACAAAATGCATTGTTCTCCCATGGTCTAGTACTTATATGTATATGTTGATATAAAACTTCCTTCCCATTGTTGGTCTTACTAGTGCAATGGCGTATGCATCCTCTAATGAACCAATCTACATCTTCCTGAATTTGGCACAAGACACATATCTACAAGTTATTATTTGTTTTCTCAAAACCAAAATGGCATCCAACATCAGAGTTATGGGCCTCTGTTATTAGTTTTTTTCTCTCACCTATATAGGTGTATAACACTTATATATCTTGTTGAGAAATGCATCTTGGAGATGATACTAAATCTTGCTGTCACTTTAATTGATTCATCATGACTTTGGCCTTGTATCCATGAAATATCTTCATGAAATTGTAATCTTATGTTCTTTCCTCTTTGTATGAATCATGAGTGAAAGGATCCATGTGCACCAAATTAGCTAAAGATATGATGTTCAATGCACATAGAATCAATAGGATGCCTTCCTATGTGTTGTATTTCCATTTTTATAAATGATTATGAGATAAAGTTTTGCAAACATCCCATCCATTTCTAGTGTCTTAATTGTTGAAGGTCAATATGAACCTACAAATATTACAAAGTCTAGTGATTAGTGTTATTGATGGCCTTTTTCAGTTTATATGGTTCTTCCACTTCATAAGATCATTCATTAGAGGATATAGCACATTGCTTACTTGTCTACATTAAGATAACTTCCACAATGTATCCACTTCCATCTATCCTCACTTGAAAGTGATTCTTAATATTATGAAATATGAGAATTGGTGCTTATCTTGCATTTTAGGTTTTCAAATTTCTTTTAATAATTTCCTTTCCCCATAAAACCCTCTCCACTTTATTTTAGGGCATTCCAAAACTATCCTAAATTCAATGAAATTGGTAGGAAATATCCATTTAATTAAAGATTGTAAAGAAAATCACATTTCTTAAGTTGAAGGTTTTGATGTATATAATTTTATATATCCAATTGATTTGATGCTTAACTTGACTGGGGATAGTAAAATCATTGATATCTATTGAGATATGATTTTAAATCTATGAGGCATTAACCATAAAGATATGGTTTAACACATTATAAGTTGCAAAAAGATGGCATTTAGAGTAGAATATTTTTATTTCCTCTCATGGAAACCCCATATAAAACCTATGCGACATTAACCGTTTAAAATATATGGGACATTAGCCATTTAAAATCTATGGTTCAGTGACCATTAGATCCCTCCGGACATTACATTATGAATCAATCGACCTAGATGGAAAAGTTTAGTGTCGGGTCATTATAGTTTAGTCCTACCTATTAAGTTTATAGAGAGATTTAGGATTGATCGCCAATTTGGTGTGTAACTTGTAGTTGTTTGCCTTGCATTGGAAATGCTATGCAACTATAAAAAAAAAGTAGAACAGAACATGGAGTAGAATAGAACCTGCTCGAGCAGCAAATGCAGGGGTCTCGCTACAGAAGGGTGAGATGTCTGGTTGAGAAGCAAATGCAGGGGATGGGCTTCCACAACGGAAGAATGAACAGGGAGAGGCAAGATGCCAATTTTAATTCACCAACCCACTACCTTGAACAAGTAATGAGGTTTGAAGTTCTGATAACATTTACGACAATGTGACAAGTGCATACCGAGGAAACTGACATGTCATACTTAGTTGGAGATTGGAATGCTTGGAGTTTGAAATGCCAAAAATAGGTACAAAAGTTGAGAGGTGTAATGATCAAAGCATAATTATTGGACAAAAATTAATTAGACTAAGGTATAGATTAATTACAGTTTGCATTCCCTTGTTGCTACAATTCAACAAACTTGCAACATCTACCGGCTTGGTATAGAGGTAGACCATCATAAAAGAGAAATCCAATTTTTTTAGATATAGAGAAAATACACCAGGAATTTGAGAGGATGGAAGATGTATTGAACTATGAAATGCATATGGGTGCTAAAATAATCACTGACACAAAGTGCATTGAACTATACATTGTGTTTGGACATAATTCTCATGTAACAAGATAAAAGATTGGCATTCTATGTGTTGACACTAAGGTTTGAGAATGACTAAATCCAAAAAGTTTGCTAAAATGTCCAAAAAAGGAAGAAATTATCACAAAGGAGGTTGAAGAAAAGGTTGACAATTCAAAAACAAGAGCAAAAAACCCACTTATGCAAAGTCCGAAAGCAAATTTGTGAAAAGATTAAACCCCGATCAAGTTTCGGTGGCGGAGATGTCAAAAATCCCGACCAACGGCCGATATTGCTTCCCGCATCGCCAAAGTGATCGGAGGAAAAAAGATGTGGGCGGTAGCAGACTCAATACCGCCGGGACACGTGTCCAAACCTCATCCTTCCGCATATGTAATATAGCGGTAAAGGAAACCACCATAGCGCCGAGCGGAACCACCAAATATGGAAGCGCGGTGGGTTCAGTAGACGTGGCAGGGTGGGACCTGATACGTGGCAGATAGAGCAAGCGTGGTGGGGTCATATCACATGGCGTATACTTTGTAGTAATCGGAGGGCAGATATAAACCTTAATCAAATCAACGGCCATTGTTTCATCCGCATCTAGGAAGGTGCACACTGGATATGAGGAAGAGCAGTCGCGGAGAATAAACCACTCGAACAGGTGTCAGCAGGTGGCTGATCCGCACAGAGAATAAACCGGAAAAGAAAATAGCTTTTTGATCGCGGATGCCACCAGATGGAATAAAGGGAGGCGAGATCTGACGGTCCAAAACAAAGTCTCGAGATCAATGGTCAGATATGAACCGCATTCATAAAGGTGCAGGGAAGTTAATTCAAAAGTATTATATAAAACAAAAGGGGCTCCACATAACGGCATTCTGCATGTGTCACTATCCCGAAGAGATCTGAAGACTAGTGGAGGTCTGCGATTGCGACAGAAGGCGAAAGGCGGCTACATACAGGTGGGGTCGGGTTACCTGTCGTACGTTTTTAAACAGAATTTTGTTTAAAGAAACGTTTAAATGGAGACTGTGCACGTTATAGACATTTTTAAATCAAAAGAATCCCTAGAGGATAGAGACGAAGACGTCTACAATACCCTAATTAGGTTTCCAATATTTGATATAAAAATTAGGTTGTGTGAATTGTTAAAGGAAGGGACAGACCCCCACAGAGTTCAACAGTCGTCTTTGATAGCCTTTTGCCCCGACCAAATCCCTTCTTTCCCAGAATTCGTATCATGGTGTGTCGAAAATTACTCCCAGGAAGAGAAAGTCGTTCTAAACAGCCAAAAAACCCAAGTCATTTGCGAAATAAAGCCAACAGAGTTAATTAAAGCCCTAGAAGTAGATTGTTCCCAAACCCTTGACCCTGAGGTTTTCTCTGAAGTCTCCATTATTGAAAATTATCATCATGTTTCTCAAAATTATAGGGAAATGTTTTTGTCATCGTGTCTCAAGCCAGAGACCAGCATTTCGGAGGTCCCATACCCTATAGATATCAATCTTTTTAATGAAAATACCCAGTTAGTTTTGACATTATTGGCCGTAGTTCTAGGTTTGGATACGGATTTGTATGTAACCGAGTTTCAATTGAGTTTATTGTACAAAATGAGTATAGTCCAGTCAGGGATTGGTGAAAATCAAATCCCCAGACTTAATTTTGAAGCATTTTTAACAAAAAAGATTCATGACTAGATGCTCAATTTTCCCACTCTCAGACATTTCAGGTTTCAGGCCTTTTTGATGAAAATGATTATGACAGCCAGTCAAGACGAGTTGCAGTTCCCAGAAATCATTTTCACGACTTTACTAGAAAATAACATGTTCAATTACATCAATTACATGCTTTCAGAGATTTATAGAATGAATTTTGGAAAAAATCTGCCTAGAGTACTATCGGAAATGCAGGCATCCATGCAATTGAGTACAGAATACGCAACAGGAGATTGGTTTTTGTCGAAAGATAGTACAGTAATCAGATTATATGGGTTCAGACATAAACCCTATGTGTTACCAGCTTTTCTTACTTTAAGGGTTTTTGCCTTGGAATTCTTAAGACAAAAGTTGATTGTGGAAGATAACAATTTTTTGGTTCACAGACAAGCTACAGACATTAAATACCCATTCACATTTGGTCCATTCACAATAAAGAATAAGAATGCTGTAGTGTATATAGAGAAGTTGTTGAAGGATATGAATTTTGAGTCAGATACGACTATGGAGTATGACCCGTTAAACATCATATCAAAACGAAGAACGGGTCATCGTATCAAGGCCCTGAACCATCAGATTGTTGAAGGAATGTCGGACAGAGCCAATTGGCTAGAATATAAAGAAGAAATCATTCCGGATGCATCCGACAAAGAAATGGCATTGATTTACACAACAACAGGGACAGAAAGCGAAATAGATAGTGCATTGGTTGGATCTAAAAGACCCATACAGGACATAATGATCATTGAAGATGAAGAAACAGAAAGAGGAAAAAGATTGAAAATGAATGAACCACAAGAGTTAACAACAATTTCAGAAGAGGCTAAAACAACTGAAAAAGAAATACCAGAGGTTACAGTTAAAGAGTACAACATTGAAGAAACCCCTGTAGAGGGTGATGTAAATAGACCCCAGAATATCATGGATGTGTTTGATGAGCACGTTCGAAATAAACAGGAGTCCGTGAAACAAACCAGTCAATTGTTTCCGAAGGTTAGAAGTATATCTAATTCTGAGATAAGCTTATTTACTAGCATAAATATCAAGGAAAATTCCTTGAAATTTTTAGTTGTCACAAAAAATAAGATTTCAGAAATGAATATAGATTTGTCTAAAATAAATGCCTCGGATAAAATTTTATTGCATAGACAAACTGGAGAAGTCATATATTCAGACTATTTGGGAGCCATATTAAGAGCAGACAAGTTGAAAAGTTCAGTGGATAAATTGAATAATCAATTGAGACAGGAGAAGGCAGAGAATAAGTCTCGACAGCAACAAATTAAAAAATTGCAACTAGATTTGATAAATAAAGAAGGAGATGCAGCAACCAAACTGCTCAAAGAGAAAGACGATACGATCCAGACGTTGAGACGAAAATTAAAAATTCCAGACACTGTACTCATCCAAGGAGCAAAATTGACAATATTGGAAAAAGAAAAAGAAGAATTATCTAATGAAGTCAATGATGTTACTGCTAAAATGTTAAAGCTTTCTGATGAAAAAGATCGGTGGGAAAAAGAGAAAATCATTTTAGAAGAACAGTTGGCATAAGCGAGGAAAAGATTAGCAGGAAGTGGTCAGCAACAAGTACAAACAGACACACAGGAAGATAAAACGGGAGTAGATGATATTTTACAGGCTATGTCCCAGGTAAGCTTAAGGGAAAATGAAATCAAAGAATTGAAGGTTGAAATACAGAAGCTGACAGAAGAGAATGAAATCAAAAATAAAGAAATAAAAACCTTGAAAACAAAGAATCTGGAATTAAGTAATAATAATAAAGGATTAGCAGCTCATGTGACAGGGCAAGCTGCTATGCAAGGTTGTAAACACCTGGTGTGGGACTAAATTATAAAAGAAGTTGAGAAACTAAGATCATATCTGTATTACATAATTGTCAAAGAAAAGGTGGTCAAAGATGCCTTCGAAAGTTGCAGAGCCGTTAGGGAAAGCTTAAGTAAAAAGCCAAAAGACGTAGCCCAGAAAGCAATAACATTTTTAAACAGTCTAACTGAAGCAGACCTGATAGCCATGAATATAACGAACAGAATTTCAGTCATCACATGGGCCAGAAGGATCTTGGGGAAATACTCGCATGTTGAGAATGTTGAAGCTAAAGCTGGAGAAATACAGGAAGAAGTAGTAAAGTTCAAAAAGCAATTTGAAAAATTAGTAAACAAAGGGTTCCCTGCTTTTTGGAATGAAAAAAATGAATTGATTCCTCCGAATGATTATAAGAGATTGCTGTTTGATATAAGGATGGATCACAGAAAGTTCCACCAGCTGGATCATATGCTTACAGGGAAAATTTTAATATAGAAAATATCAGAGGATTTTGAAATTTTAAATATGCTAATCTCAACCTGTGGAAACCTTCTTCCTGTTTCTTATGCATGTCATGTTGAAATGCGAGTCTTGGTGAAGGAAATGACCAACTATGACTTACCCGCGGCCGACCAGTGGACTTATGTGGAAAAATATGGAAGGACAAGATATTATGTCCATTCATAGAGGCTTTCAAAACTCTCGCCAAGTGGCGAAAAGATGATATTCAAAATTTTTGCCAAGTGGCAAAAAGGATACTTTTATTTTAAATTTGTAATATTATTTGGAGACAGTGATCTATTGCTCAAAGACAGTTATCTTTTAAGTTAAAATATTTTCAGTTATTAGTTAAAAGAAGCAGTAATGTCAAGCTTCTTCCAAATTTTGTATAAGAACAATTAGAGTCATTGTTGAAGGGGTTGGAAATTTTTTGAGAGACAGTGTATGTTTGGAGATCTATTTTTTGATAAATAAAAGCAGTACAGTGAAAATACCCATCTTTTGAGACCAGAGATTCATGTGTTGATCAGCTTTACAGTCCGTTTTTTCTTTATCTTTATATGTGCATGTTCACTTCCCTTGTTATATCTTCCATTATGTTTTTCTTCTATATTTAAATGAATGTCTGAAATAATTCGAGATTCATACTGGTTATGCCTCGTTTTATATCATTTAAATATTCACTATTTTCTACAAAGTTGACAATGGATTCATCCTAAGTTAGATGCCTGTTGTTAATGGAATGTCATTATTTCTTTCTGTACCACCTGAAAAAATAAAATTGACTGTTTTATGATTGCTATCTTGCCTCTGTGGAAATCTATTTGGTATAAATCTCTTACTGGTATATTGTATATTTGAAACTTTGACTCCATGCCCAACGTTTCTTGTTTTCCTTTTCAACCAGAAAATCCTTTTGAGAAAATTTGAGAGAACTTTTATATTTTTCAGTCCTTGTATATGTATTGTGAGAGAGCCCTCTTTGGTGGAAAAATGGCTGAGTTTTCCACCTAAAGCTTGGTTTGAAATAGGTTACCTTAGGTGTTATTCTTCTACAACCGGAATAAAATCTAAGTGCTAACACTATGTAATGGGAAGTTTTATTATGAGGTGAATGTGGAAGAAGACGTTGAGTTTTTAAAGCTTGTCATTTATAAACACTTATTCTCTCATGTTGACATGTCCAAAAGTTATTCATCTAGCAAGTTAAATGATGGTCTCTATGGGATAGGCTATTATGAATCTTTAGGAAATGTGAACTTAAAGAGATTCTTATTATTTTTCTATTGGAAAGCTAGCGACTTCTAGCTTTCCTTGATCTGCTAGCTTTCCTTGATCTTTTGTCATGTGTTTATTTCAAAATAGAGCACATGGCACAAGCTCAAGGTATAATCTAGCAACCACCAATCACCATGGACAAGATTTTTCTATTGGAAAGCTAGCGACTGCTAGCTTTCTTTCTAGCATAAGTATGTGTTATTATCCTAGAAGGAAATGCTTATGCTAGAAGGAAAGCTAGCAGTCGCTAGCTTTCCTTGATCTTGCGCCATGTGCTTATTTGAAAATAGAGTACATGATACAAGTTCAAAGTATAAGCTAGCAACCACCAATCACCAAGCCCAAGGTTTTTCTATTGGAAAGCTAGCGACTGCTACCTTTCCTTCTAACATAAGCATGTGTGTCATGCTAAAAGGAAATGCATTTGCTAGAAGGAAAGGTAGCATTCGTTAAAAATAGAGTACATGGCACAAGCTCAAGGTATAATCTAACAACCACCAATCACCATAGACAGGGTTTTTGTATTGGAAAGCTACCGACTGTTAGCTTCCCTTCTTGCATAAGCATGTGTGTTTATGATAGAAGGAAATTCTTATGCTACAAGGAAAGCTAGCAGTCGCTAGCTTTCTTTGATCTGTTGCCATGTTCTTATTTCAAAATAGAGCACATGGCACAAGCTCAAAGTATAATCTAGCAACCACCAATCACCATGGACAGGATTTTTCTATTGGAAATCTAGTGACTGCTAGCTTTCCTTCTGGCATAAGTATGTGTTATTATCCTAGAAGGAAATGCTTATGCTAGGAGGAAAGCTAGCAGTCGCTAGCTTTCCTTGATCTTGTGCCATGTGTTTATTTCAAAATAGAGCACATGGTGCAAGCTAAAGGTATAAGCTAGCCACCACCAATCACCATGGACAAGATTTTTCTATTGGAAAGCTAGCGACTACTAGCTTTCTTTCTAGCATAAGTATGTGTTATTATCCTAGAAGGAAATGCTTATGCTAGAAGGAAAGCTAGCAGTCGCTAGCTTCCCTTGATCTTGTGCTATGTGCTTATTTGAAAATAGAGTACATGATACAAGCTCAAAGTATAAGCTAGCAACCACCAATCACCATGCCCAGGGTTTTTCTATTGGAAAGCTAGCGACTGCTAGATTTCCTTCTAACCTAAGCATGTGTGTCATGCTAAAAGGAAATGCATTTGCTAGAAGGAAAGGTAGCATTCGTTAAAAATAGAGTACATGGCACAAGCTCAAGGTATAAGCTAACAACCACCAATCACCATGGACAGGGTTTTTGTATTGGAAAGCTAGCGACTGTTAGCTTTCCTTCTTGCATAAGCATGTGTGTTTATGATGGAAGGAAATTCTTATGCTACAAGGAAAGCTAGCAGTCGCCAGCTTTCTTTGATCTGTTGCCATGTTCTTATTTAAAAATAGAGCACATGACACAAGCTCAAAGTATAATCTAGCAACCACCAATCACCATGGACAGGCTTTTTCTATTGGAAATCTAGCGACTGCTAGCTATCCTTCTAGCATAAGTATGTGCTATTATCCTAGAAGGAAATGCTTATGCTAGGAGGAAAGCTAGCAGTCGCTAGCTTTCCTTGATCTTGTGCCATGTGTTTATTTCAAAATAGAGCACATGGCGCAAGCTGAAGGTATAAGCTAGCAACCACCAATCACCATGGACAGTGTTATCAATTGGAAAGCTAACGACTGCTAGCTTCCCTTCATGGCTAGAGTTTTTCTATTCGAAAGCTAGCAATTGTTAAGAATTATTCATAGTTTATTGAATGTTTTTTTGAGAAAATACTAAGTTTGTTATGTTTGGTGTACAGGTGCAAATGTTTGTTCAACATTTTCTATTGGAGACAAAGTAGATCTTTTACAACATGGAGTGAAGGTGGGTGAGGGATCCATATTCAATACAGAGCTTGGGAATAAGGTTCATGGAAAGATTGTAAAGAAAGGATGCATAGTGGTTAGAATTGAAAAGGTGTTAAAAAATGATGCTCCTTTACCACATCCAACTAGATTTGAGGAAACACTAGGGGGTGCAATAGAATCTTATGAGATTTGGCCAGAAATAGATTTGAAGCCTCATTGTGAAGATCAACCCATAAATATTCCACAAGATAGGGATGCAAGTATAATTTTCACAAAAGGGGACTATGTTGACCTCCTGGTTAATGGTCAAGTTATTGGGCTAGGAAAGGTTGAATCTACAGAAGTTGGAACTTATATGGTGGAGGAAGGGTTGTTGCAGGTTATGTTATGGTTTTGAGAATTGATGTCACTCAACCACATTTGATTGTGGAATATGTTGATGAAGGGGACACACATCCATGGAGGACTACAGATTTGAGGCACACCATAGGTAAATCAAATACCAAAGCATGTGTTAAGAATTATTCATAGTTTATTGAATGTTTTTTTGAGAAAATACTAAGTTTGTTATGTTTGGTGTACAGGTGCAAATGTTTGTTCAACATTTTCTATTGGAGACAAAGTAGATCTTTACAACATGGAGTGAAGGTAGGTGAGGGCTCCATATTCAATACAGAGCTTGGGAATAAGGTTCATGGAAAGATTGTAAAGAAAGGATGCATAGTGGTTAGAATTGAGAAGGTGTTAAAAAATGATGCTCCTTTACCACATCCAACTGGATTTGAGGAAACACTAGGGGGTGCAATAGAATCTTATGATATTTGGCCAGAAATAGATTTGAAGCCTCATTGTAAAGATCAACCCATAAATATTCCACAAGATAGGGCTGCAAGTATAATTTTCACAAAAGGGGACTATGTTGACCTCCTGGTTAATGGTCAAGTTATTGGGCTAGGAAAGGTTGAATCTACAGAAGTTGGAACTTTTTATGGTGGAGGAAGGGTTGTTGTAGGATATGTTATGGTTTTGATAATTGATGTCACTCAACCACATTTGATTGTGGAATATGTTCATGAAGGGGACACACATCCATGGAGGACTACAGATTTGAGGCACACCATAGGTAAATCAAATACCAAAGCATGTGTTAAGAATTATTCATAGTTTATTGAATGTTTTTTTGAGAAAACACTAAGTTTTGTTATGTTTGGTGTACAGGTGCAAATGTTTGTTCAACATTTTCTATTGGAGACAAAGTAGATCTTTTACAACATGGAGTGAAGGTTGGTGAGGGCTCAATATTCAATACAGAGCTTGGGAATAAGGTTCATGGAAAGATTGTAAAGAAAGGATGCATAGTGGTTAGAATTGAGAAGGTGTTAAAAAATGATGCTCCTTTACCACATCCAACTGGATTTGAGGAAACACTAAGGGGTGCAATAGAATCTTATGAGATTTGGCCAGAAATAGATTTGAAGCCTCGTTGTGAAGATCAACCCATAAATATTCCACAAGATAGGGCTGCAAGTATAATTTTCACAAATGGGGACTATGTTGACCTACTGGTTAATGGTCAAGTTATTGGGCTAGGAAATGTTGAATCTACAGAAGTTGGAACTTATTATGGTTGAGGAAGGGTTGTTGCAGGTTATGTTATGGTTTTGATAATTGATGTCACTCAACCACATTTGATTGTGGAATATGTTGATGAAGGGGACACACATCCATGGAGGACTACAGATTTGAGGCACACCATAGGTAAATCAAATACCAAAGCATGTGTTAAGAATTATTCATAGTTTATTCAATGTTTTTTGAGAAAATACTAAGTTTGTTATGTTTGGTGTATAGGTGCAAATGTTTGTTCAACATTTTCTATTGGAGACAAAGTAGATCTTTTACAACATGGAGTGAAGGTGGGTGAGGGCTCCATATTCAATACAGAGCTTGGGAATAAGGTTCATGGAAAGATTGTAAAGAAAGGATGCATAGTGGTTAGAATTGAGAAGGTGTTAAAAAATGATGCTCCTTTACCACATCCAACTGGATTTGAGGAAACACTAGGGGGTGCAATAGAATCTTATGAGATTTGGCCAGAAATAGATTTGAAGCCTCATTGTGAAGATCAACCCATAAATATTCCACAAGATAGGGCTGGAAGTATAATTTTCACAAAAGGGGACTATGTTGACCTCCTGGTTAATGGTCAAGTTATTGGGCTAGGAAAGGTTGAATCTACAGAAGTTGGAACTTATTATGGTGGAGGAAGGGTTGTTGCAGGTTATGTTATGGTTTTGATAATTGATGTCACTCAACCACATTTGATTGTGGAATATGTTGATGAAGGGGACACACATCCATGGAGGACTACAGATTTGGGGCACACCATAGGTAAATCAAATACCAAAGCATGTTGTAGTGCCCCTAGACTACTATAGACATTGAGGGCACCTGCTGAGTCACCTGACTGTTTGAAACATTAATAAAATAACCCTATGATTTTATTTTGAGTATATTTATGATTACGATTGATTGATATATGTGCATTTGGGTAGTTATTGTGAATGGACAATTTCATGTTGTTTAACGATTAACTTTGATATGAAAACTGTACATATGAATGATGCTTAACGACTAGCTGTGCAATTGATTATGTGATTAGACGAATGAGTAATGATTAAGTAAATTATAGATGCTTAATGAAGCAATAGATTTATAAACCAAATTGTGAATATTGAGGACAGTGCTACTAATTTACGTTTGTGAGAAATGTGTGTAGCGACAGGTGAAACGGTTCACCAACAGACACACAAAGGAATATGAAGGGTCGTAGAGTACGAGTAAATCACACACAGGGAGAGCGACGACGATGTCGACTTCCGACGAAATACCACGCTTGAGCAGATAAGCACTGATCCGCTTGCTCAAGAGGAAAGCGTGAGGGCGTACGAGGTGGGCCACGACGGAGCTGGTCACATACGAGTTGGGGGGCGCGCAGTGAGAACGGACTCACTCCTCAACGCCATTAGTCCCTAATAGCGTGTAGACGGAGGATGGAAGGTAACGGCTCCTGAAATCCCTACATGAAGTTCCCGCAAGTCAAAACGGAAGGATGACGGCAGAAGGGCCCGACGGTGCGGTACCCTGCCAAGAACGGAAAGAGTGAATGCAAGGACCCAACGATGTGGTGCCTTGATGAGGAATGGAAACTATGGATGACTGGACTCGACGGAGTGGTGCCATGTCAGAGAAATTAAATTAAGGAACAAGGAGGCCCAACGGCGCGACACCGGGTCCCTAGTAAAAGTTGATTGCTAAACTTAACTGCATTGAAACGTATAATTTTGCACCTAGAACTTTACTTAGAAATGCATTTGAGTACTTTAGGCATTTGCACAAAAATTAATACTTTGGCATTTAAATAATATTAAGTGTTATTTAGGCATTGCACATGAAAGGATATTCTTGATTACTTAAAAATATTATAAATATTTATTTAGGAGCAAAATGGAATCCTAGGCATGGACACCTAGTCAACTCCACCTACACCACAAATCTAGGAGTTAAGTGAAATATCTAGGGGACAAACATGAGCAAACTTAGGGATGTTGGTGCATCTCCTAGAGAAACTGACACTTGGATGGGTGAGTTGTTTTTCATTAAAGAATTAATTAAATAATTATTTATGCATGAAGCGACATGTGTCGCAGGGGATTTTCCTTTAAAAGGGAGACTTTGGGGATGGGTAAAGGACCCAGACCCTGGATGACTATCGTAATATTGAGTTACCTCATGACTGGCTACTATTAAGGGTTTGGCTAGAAATCTTGGTGGGGGGGGAATCCCAAACTGGGTTTCATGAATATTTTTTTTGTGTGTGAGCTCTACGACCCAAAGCTCGGGGGAGGCCATGCGACTGAAAGCATGAGCCTATGGTTGGGTGGCGAAGCTAACGGTTGCTTCGCCAATGGTTAAACGAGCTTTGTTGGAGGGATCCTACGGAAGACGAAGGCGACAATGGACCAGCCGGATCGGGTTGACAGGTTAAAGTTTTGCTTATTTTTGTTAAGTTATTCACGCTTTTTATTTTATTTTTCCAATAACTATGATGGCTAATTTGTTTGTATGAAGTTGTTAAAGTTTCAGGTTCAGTTCAAGGGGACCCTAAAGGAGGGGTCCTACATTTGGTATCAGAGCCAGGTTGAGCCTTGAGGGCACCAGACTCGTATTAAAACATGGGCTGTCGGTATCTTCGTCAAAGTTGGATTGAACCGGAAAACTGAATCAACGGCTCCTACAACGGTCTACTCATCTCAAGAACAACAATCTAAATAGGTTCTTATTGCTGAAATATTTTTATATTTATTTCTGTGTTAGTTATGATTTATGGATCTTAGATTTTATGTAGCAAAAAGAAGATTAATCCCGAAGTGGATGTGAAAAGTGTTATCTCCTTTATATAATTACTGTTTTTGAGTTTAAGGAAATAATCGGTCTGAAAAACGAGTGTATTTTTCTTGGAAATTATGGCTTTATTCTGTTTAATATTTGAGAAAAACGAATTATGAAGATTTTTGTTTGATTTAGGATTAGGGATCTAGAATCTTTGTAGAGTTTTGAATATGTTTCAATTTGCTTGGAGATCTGAACTATCTGATTTCACTGTCGAAACCATTTGAACTCTGGCGTATATTTGATCATGTTTTATTTTTTTACATTGAGATCTGAACTAATTATCCCCATTTCGAAAATCTTGGCACTCTGGTTTGTATTCTAATTGTAAGCTTAACTGTGCAAAATTCATAAAATCGACTATCGCCTAGGGAGCATAACGCAGGAGGAGGCAATACTTTGTTAAAGTTCCTCTCTGCATTTCGCGATTTTGATTGCTTATCTAGAAAACGTATTCGTGTCGAACGCCTAAAATATTGTTTCCCTTTGAACCATACTGGATTATGAACTTTTAGATCTTCTGCTTGTTTTATACTGTACCCACGCGTTTGTATTTCCACAACGGCCTCTTTCCCTGTAGAGAAATCGGAAACCATAAAATCCTGGATGATATATCCAGGTTAATCATTAATTTTATCGGGTGACATTTATGTGATGCCAGTTTATGTTCTCTACATTTACGACTTGCTGGCATGAATAGAACTTCTGCATTCAATTGAAAGAGTATCGCAGATCCACCATTGTCGCATCTCCAGATTCAAAGATTTTTGCTTATTTTAAATCTTTGGGTGTTAAATGCTCGATTTAGGGAAGGCGTTCCAGATCTCATAAGTTGTTTTTCTTCAAATTCTACGTTTAGCCAATAAGGTAATGATAGTTGATTGTTGACTCTGTGAATCCACTTCAAATTTGCATGGCGTTGTAATTTAACCCTATATTTTCCTTAATCTCGGCTTTCATATCATGGTGTATTCAGAGTTATTAAATGTGTATTGTGAACCTATAATTGCCAATCATCTTGTGTGTTGTAATTCTGGTGTGTGTCCATTTTGATTTGCGTTTCCAGTCATGCTAAAGAAATCGCCGCCTTAATCATCTATGATTCTATGTATCTACCTGATTGTCCTTAACCTTTCCAGAAGTTATGTTTCCCCTACGTTTTTGCTGATTACTTACTGCCAGAGTTATGGAATGAATACCCTCTGCGACGAATGAACACTCTGTATGTATCTAAGTTCTAAGTCGATTGCTTTTTGAAACTGTATTTTACAAACAATTACAAACTGAACCTACAGTTAAACCTCAATACACTCACTCGAAAGCCATTCATTGGCGTTTCCAAAATTCACGTCGTGTTTTACTTTTGATCTTTAAAAACCCTCTTGGAAACTCTATTTTGATCTGTTATTACAATTAATGTTGGGTGTAACAAAGCCGCGTGGATGTGAAAAATCATGTTTTTCCCTTTAGTAGAACACTCAGTTGCTACTAGGACAATGCAGTGTTTAACCAGTGCGCCGATTCTCCACAACATAAGTGGATCCTATCGAATACCATGACATTAATGTTTCCATGCTTGGCAGCTCTTAGCACACCTTCTTCCCTCTCAAAAGATCTTCCCATAGTGGTCGTTAACTCTTACGGCACTGCGTAGGTGAAATCTTGGCATCGACATTAATTTCTAGATTATACAATCTCAGTTAAGAGATCGCCACCTATAAAAATATCTGCATGTTCGCTTTAGCTCTGAGGTTATCATGTGGGTAGTGATCAGGAAACCTTGTTGTCTACCTATGCCACATAACCGACCCTTCCATCGCGTCATCGATTTGAATATCGTGCGCACCTCTATCCCAGCTTGCATTATTTTATGCTACCGGATATTACATTTCTGATGTTTTTATTTAATAAAAACATTTATTTAACCGAGCCAGAATAACTATAGTTAATAATATGCGTTGGAGTATTGTTAAGTTTAAATGAAATGCGATGGATCATCTATGGATTAAGTATTATAAATTTAATGATTAAGTAGGGATATATACATATATATTTAGACTTAGGGTCAGCTCGATTAAGATTATTCAAGTAGATTAACCTTATTGTTACTGGGAAGAATTATAAATTATATATTCATTTTCTATTTGAAAGGTGCACTTTTATTAGATATCTTATTGTTTTAAAAGGAATTAGGGTTAAAATGTTGAATCGTAAATCTAATTGTTGTTCATATTATACGGAAATGCAATTTAGTTTGATTAAGGGTATGGTAAATCGTATTGCTTATTGTATTAAAGGGATGCAACGACAATTTTAGTATATATATATTGAAAAGATGGTCCGTATTAGTTAATCTTGGTTATAGGATTTCAGCGTATTTATTTATGTTAGCACCGTAGACGTATATTTATTTTCTCGGTGTAATTTATGTGCCATTCTGCCTCATTTAAGAGATCTCTCTTGTTATTTCGGTGCGAAATCGCCCTACATTTATTTATATATAAATATAATGGAGACTGAATGCATGGTGACACTCCCGAGGTGAACTTAATGAAGGGTAATCACCAACAAACTAAAAGAGGTGGCCAATAATCTCGGAGAGAGATTTGTGCAAATCTGTCCTCTTAACTGAGTGACAAGCCAGAGATCCTGCCATTTGTCGATTAAGTTGCAGGTGTCATTCCTAGGGCGGAATCCCCAATGTTGTTTGGGAGTATGTTATATACGTATATGTTCCTATGGGAAGAGGATCGAGGGTAGAACAGTGGCTTTTCAATTTTTTTCTGTTGAATGCGTGGAACGGGAAGGGGCGGTTGATTGAGGCTTGATCCCTTTATTACTTTGGTCTCTGTTTCCTGTTTGTGATTTATGATCAAGAACGATGTTGTTAGCCAATCTATACGCTATCCAGAAGATCCGATGCACATCTACCCATCGCCATCGATTTAAAATGATTTCTTATTTTTGTATCTGAAGGATCATGAATGATGTCAATTAAGTTTAAACCCCACAGATCTGAGTTTCTATTTGATTCCATCGTTGTCTTTGACTTTGAAGGCTTAGTGTTCAAGATTTAGGATCCTTAGTCTCTCTCACACCACCGACGGGACATCACGCCTTCACCGCCAATCCTGCATCATCCATAGCCATATTCGCGATTCTGTCTCTAAGGCTTGATGACAGCGGATCAGTGAACCCGCAGGTTACCCTGTATTCTCTTTTGTTTTAATTCCTCTGTTCTGGATCAGAAGGTATGCTGTTAGAGTAGTATCTCTTGTGCTAAATTAAGGGTCGATTGAAGAATTCTTCTACCACCTGTTCAAGCGCTTAAATCGAACTCATGTTTGCCTCCGTGACTGTTGGGATGTATGGCTTATCTTTTTCTCGGCTAGTCAAAGGCTTGTCGTTTGTCAATTGCAGACTAGTCTCTGTTATACCGATTTCAATACAGTCTTGTATGGAAAAGGTGCTCATTGTCTGTAGTTGTAGCTGCTATTCGCTTCCTCCAGGATTTCTTTGGGGAATGTTTATATTAGCATATGGGTGGAAATGCGAAGGTGGGTAACACTTTGGTGAGAATCGGCAGGGTAAGAACTCTAGCGTATGTTATTCGGCCGAATAACGTTAATTATTCGGCCGAATAATTATAATTATTCGGCCGAATAATTAACGTTATTCGGCCGAATAATATAGTATTTATTCGGCCGAATAATCTTTAACGGGCCACCGTCAAACATAACGGAGGCCTCGGAATATGTGCCATGGGCTAGCCGGACAGAGCAAACTCACGGCGGTGGAAATAAGTGTTCGGCCGAATAATTGTTCGGCCGAACACTTGTTCGGCCGAATAATTGTTCGGCCGAACACTTGTTCGGCCGAATAATTGTTCGGCCGAACACTTATTCGGACGAACAATTATTCGGCCGAACAAGTGTTCGGTCCGAACAATTATTCGGCATAAAAGCTCTGTCCCGGCCCCTCTCCCGTCATTGTCATGGGATCTCGTTGACCCCTTTCGTGTTGGTAGGCGCCCGTCCGCTCCGTCACCCCGCTGCCCTGTCGCCCGTCCGCTCCGTCACCCCGCTGCCTTGTCGCCTATTAGCTACCCTATTGGTCGACGGCGTGTGTTGTCGACCTGTAAGCCTGCGTGTAAGTCCAGCGTTCGTTGTTGTGCTTCTCGTTGTTTAGCCACCCTGCATGTAAGTTATACTGTCTGCTGCTTGCTGCTTGCTGCTGGTAAGTGGTGGTGTTCTGGTGCGCAGGGACGATTCGGCATAGACTGCAGGTATGTAACATATTGTTTGCAGCTTGCTTGCTGTTTGCTGCTTGCTGCTTGCTGCTTGCTGTTTGCTGCTTGCGTAATACGTTTGCTGTTTCCTGCTTGCTTGTAGGGCTTCACAGTTACGGGTGGTTGAAGGTATCGTTTCGTTTTTCTGTTTTTCGGCTTTAAGTGGTGGTGTTCTGGTGCGCAGGGAGGATTCGGCATAGACTGCAGGTATGAATATCGTTTCGGCTGGTAACATATGTAGCGGGTAACATATGTAACATATTGTTTGCTGCTTGCTTGATTTTGCTGCTTGCTGCTTGCTGTTTGCTGTTTGCTGTTTGCTGTTTGCTGTTTTCTGTTTGATGCTTGTGTAATATGTTTGCTGTTTCCTGCTTGCTTGTAGGGCTTCACAGCGCGGGGTCGAACGTCGTTGAGAAGTTGCGGGTGGTGGCAGATCGACACGGCGTTTGCAGTGGGTGAAGGTATCGTTTCGTTTTTCTGTTTTTCGGCTTGTGTATTTTATTGAAGTTTGTTATTGCTATTTTTTGTTGCTAAAATGTTATTGATCTTATGCAGGTCTCCCAGTTCGTCTGCTACGGCTGCTCTGTTTCGGGTGGAAGAAATTTTATCTGCGCTGTCGTCCGAAATATTTCAGGTCGCGCTCATTTGTTTTGGCTGCGTTTTAGAGGTAAGGTGGATAAATCCTTCTAATTCCCGTTTATATAAATTGTTTTTGATCGTTTTGTAATTCCCATATTCTCTGTATATTGCACTCTGCCCAACTGGGCAGAGTCCATGGGCTCCAACTGGGCAGAGTCCATGGACTCTGTCCAATTGGGCAGAGTCCATGGACTCTGCCCAGTTGGACAGAGTCTTTAAATTTAAATATAAAGAAATTTTTTGAGTACTTTTTTAAATTGTTGTATTTGGCTGTGTTTAGAAAAGAAATTAACATTAATTTTAATTTGAAAGAACATTTCTAAGTTGTATGTAGGCTTGTTTTACTCATGAACTCTGTCGACTCATCTAAGTTGACAGAGTTCATGAACTCTGTCGACTTGTCTAAGTTGACAGAGTTCATGAACTCTGTCGACTCGTCTAAGTTGACAGAGTTCAGAGATTAAGATATTAATTATATTATCTACTTTGGCAATAGATAGTTCAGATACAAACAAATTTCAGATAGTTCAACTCTATTTTTGATAGAACAACAATGTAAATGGACTTGAGGTACAAGGAAACTAAAAACATGAATAGATTTTAATTTATAAGTATTATACTAAGTCTTATGTAATTTAACAATGATGACATGAACTCTGTCAACTAAAACACATGTTGACAGAGTTCATGAACTTTGTCAACATGTCTTAGTTGAAAGAGTTCATGAACTCTGTCAACGTGTCTTAGTTGACAGAGTTCATGAACTCCGTCAACATGTTTTAGTTTAGCTTAGATACACAGTCTATTTTTGAGAAAACAATAATTTAAATGGATTTTATGTAAAAGGGAACTATAGACATGAATAGGTTTTAATCTAAATGTACTATAGTAAGTTTTATAAAATACTAGGTGATGTTATGTCAGAATGGTTCGAGTTTTATTCTAGTAAAGGTGGTAAATTGGTATTGTGTTTTCTTTTGTTTGCAACATGGCTGGCTTGGAGAACATAATACCAAGAATTGTTACCATTATTAGATTGAAATTAAAGATCATTGTCAAACGAGGCCAATTTGAGAAACATGACATTTAACTCAATCATAATACTTGAGCAGTAATTTTTTTTTGTTCTATGGGACAATGAGATTATTTGTAGATATAATTTATGTCTAGAGTAATAAAATTTCTGGTTTAAATTTGTAGTTTAAGAAATTGAAAACGATTATCAAATGGCAAATTTTGAAAACATAAAACATGAATTGTCAATTTTTATTTTATTGTCAATAATGAAAATATTTTCAAGACTTAATTTATGTTTCAGATATTAAGTTGTATTAAGAAGGTGAGAGAGATTCATGATTTATGCTTTAGGTATTAAGTTATGTATTAAAAAGGTGAAAGAGATTCATGATTTATGTTTTAGGTATTAAGTTATGTAGTAAAAAGGTTAAATAGATTCATGATTTATGTTTTAGGTATTAAGTTATGTATGAAGAAGGTAAAAGAGATTCATGAACTAATACACATAAAAAAAAACCTATTATTTAGTACTTAACTATATTGGTTCCATTCATTTTAAACATCAAAAACACCTAAAAGATTGGTACATTAATTCATCATCTAACAATATTAGCTATATTTTTTTTGAAAATTGTTAGATGATAAATTAGGTAAATCTAGGTACTTGTTAAATAACTTAGTCTATTAAGTAGTTGGTTTTTAGAGTTCATAGAATTAACTTGTAGGATTTGAATATGTAATTAGTTGATTTGTCTTTAGGTGTAGGCATTATATATCAAATGGAAAGAGAGGATTCTTTAAGGCGAAAGCGTAGGAGGTCTTCACAATCTTCTGGCGTAGGTGGTACGAGTGATAATCGGAGGTTGTCAACCTCTCCTCGGGACTCTAATTTATTGTATAGTTCACACCGACAAGGTGAAAGGGGTACAAATGATTCCCCTGTATCTTCTATGGGAGAATGTCGATCTCGACCCTCTATTGGTACATATGAATATCAATCTTTGAACATTTATATATATGCAAATTGTTTTTTTGAGAGTGCAAAATTTGTAGTTGTGTTTAAACTAGACTTTGTCATTTGAAGCAGAGCATGGTTCGGAAGATGCTCCTAATTCTGTAGGGAGGGAGACAGGGCAAACGAGGGAGACGGATGACGATGCAGAGCAAGGTTCTCAAGAGGCTCACCATTCGGCACGAGGTGATGAAGGTAGAGCTAGGACACAATATGTTGAATTAACTGAGGGTTGTACACCCATTACGACATATCCATCTGATCTACCTCGGGAGCTTCCATGGGAAGGTGGTAATCATCAAATGACTCTTGAAAGATGTAGATCTCACTATGAAAAGTTGCAAAATGATTTGTCTACTATGGATCTTCCTCCGGAGAGTAAACAAAGTTTGGAGATTGTCTTGGGATCATTGCAAAACTTCATTCAAGCATATGAGAATCTTGGGCCGAGTACAGATGGTTTTGTAGATTTGATGCGAAGACGAAGGGATCAAGTGATGGGTCCAGACAAATGGGATGTTGTGAAAGAAAGAGTGACAAGAGAGCAGGCCAAATCAATGTTTAATTTCAAAGAAGGTTTGAAAAAAGATATGTTGAAAGTGCAATATTTCAAACATCCTCATCTGGCACACTTACTTTATGATCGGTTTCTTGCTGCCTATGGTCGTTTTCCATGGAACGATGAGGTTTCTCAGTATTTTGCTAGATTTTTTTATGCTGAGTTTTTTTTAAATATGAAGCCAGATTATACTGATGTTCATTCAAAATTTTATGGAGTTGGGAAGGGTCGAATATATGATCGAGAGGGTGCACATAGAGATCCTGCAACTCTTAGACCTCCGCCCCAGATATCTCGTCCACCTAGGTTGGTGGCATTAAAATCAGAGATGGAGCCCACATCTCAACTTGGGACGACAGCAAGGAATTTTGTTGGTGATGGGCTATCATCAGTATTAGTGGGAGTAGATGTGGGGTTGGTTAGAGAAAGGGCTCGTTCTGCTATTCGTCAAAAGTTTGTTTATAAAACTGATGATGAAATAGATGGAATGAGCATTGAAGATGTCAGGGCATATGCAAAGATTTGTCGTGACTTAGCAGCAAATGTTATATCCAACGACACATCGAGTTTGGGAGAGGTTCGTTGACTACATGATATGATTTGATTTGAATTAAATATTTTATTTATCTTGATTTTATTTTTTTTGTTACCTTATCATAGGTACATTATGTAAATGTTTAAATTGGTTGCAGTTTTCAAGAATGATGAACGAACATTCTTTTCACATTTCAACTAGCGAAAATGTAGGGAGAGAGGTACATATTTATTATCAACATATTTGTACTTATGTTTGAATTTGATATATATATATATATATATATATATAAATTATTATTTTTTGAATGATAATTTAACTGTGTATTTTATTGTTAATTTGACTCATCCATGCAGGTTTCTTTAGATACCAACTTTATAAATGATTTACCATCTATTGTGAGCTAATGTTTTTTAAATTTTTTGTTTTAGTTTTAAGTTTTAATTGGTATAGTAATTTTTTTGTTTTGTATTATATGTTTTATTTATTAATACAATTTAAATTTTAGGGTGGAGATATCGGTTCTTTGCTTAATGATGCAGATATTGGTAGAGAGGTAATTTCATTGATTGCTTTAATTTTGCTTTAATTTTGTTTACTGTTTTAATATTTTAATTTTTGTGGATTTAGATTTATGAGATTCATAAATTGATTTTATATATGGATTGCAGCTTGGGTCTCTCAAATCTTTTGGAGGCAAAGGAAAAAGTCCTTTGGAGGATGGTGGTGGACAAGCATTTGGAGAATTTGATGTAATATTGTTAATATTTGAATTGTATTTTGATATATTAGTTTAATATTTTAATTTTTTGATTATAGTTTAAGTAATTTAAATGATATGAACATAATTTTTTTTTACACATGTTGCAGGGAGGGTTGAGTCCAGGGGGAGGCTTGAGTGGAGGAGGGGGAGGCCCAAGTGGAGGATAGCACATACATTTTAATTTTATAGTTCATGGTGTCCACTATTTTTTGTTGTTGATATGCATTTAGATTGGAAACATTTGTCTTGGACATGTTGAGGAGGTTTATTTTTGGACGAGATATATACATATATGGATGTACATTGAATTTGCATGTTCATGATTATTTTTTTGGAGATTATATACATATAAATTTTGAACTTACATATTTCGTGAATCATGGTTTTTAAATGATTTCTAAGTTTATTTTTGTTTATTTGACATATTTGGTGTTAAATTTAGTTTAAAATATGTATTTGCATGTTTGAATGAATGTTTGAATGAATGAATATATGTAAAACTGAATGTTAAGAAACATGACATTCTTGAATATTATTAAGTTTAAGAAATGTTATTTAGGAAGTTTAAAAATGGATAAACATATTAGGTTTAAAGTTCATAAATGAGGAAGTTTTGATTGAAGTTTAAAAGGAAATTTTTAAAACTGGATGTTCACATATAGGTTAGAGTTTATAAATGAGGAAGTTATAATTGTTCGACATGAATGAATGATAGGTTTAGAGTTTATAAATCAGGAAGTTTAAAAGTGATTACATTGAAACTTTAGAGATGTTAGGAAGTTCAAGAATGTTTGAAGTTTTAAAGAAAATATGGATGAAATATAAAGTTTAAAAATGAAATTCAAGTAACCTGTTGAATGTTATTTTCAAGGATGTTATGAAGTTTTAGGAATGTTAGAAGTCTATAGAAATAATTGTTCGACATGAATGAATGATAGGTTTAGAGTTTATAAATCAGGAAGTTTAAAAGTGATTACATTCAAACTTTAGAGATGTTAGGAAGTTCAAGAATGTTTGAAGTTTTAATGAAAATATGGATGAAATATAAAGTTTAAAAATGAAATTCAAGTAAGGTTGAATGTTATTTTCAAGGATGTTATGAAGTTTTAGGAATGTTAGAAGTCTATAGAAATATGGAAGAAATAGAAAGTTTAAGAATGTTATATAAAGTTTTAGAAAATGATAGAAGTTTTGATAAAAATATTGTCTTTGAATGTTAGAATGTTTAGAAATGTTAGAAGTTTTCGTACATATCGATGAATCAAGAAGATTAAAAGTGATTACATTAAACTTTAGAGATGTTAGGAAGTTCAAGAATGTTTGAAGTTTTGATGAAAATACATGGATGAAATATAAAGTTTAAAAATGAAATTTAAGTAAGTTTGAATCTTCAAGGATGTTATGAAGTTTTAGGAATGTTAGAAAGTCGATAGAAATATGGAAAAAATAGAAAGTTTAGGAATGTTAAATATAAGTTTTGATAGAAAATATGGATGGATTAGGAAGTTTTAAAGCAAATATATGTTAAGTTCAAATTTTGATATAATGGATTTTTAATTAATTTAATTTTTATTTACAATGTTCAGGTACATTTGATGCGGCTGAAATCATGGCAAATGGGGGTAACAGTTTTTTGTTTTTTAATCATAAGCGAAGATTCCAGGATTGTGAAGTTTGTGCTAAATTAGAGCAATGATTTTAAACAACAATTTGATGAATTTTCATTGATTTGTTGTAAATAATCATTTCTCTAATTTAGCATAAGCTTCACAATCCTGGAATCCTTGCTTGTGATTAAAAATCAACTGATCGTTATCTCCATTTGCCATGATTTCAGTTATGTGAATTTGCACAAGCGATATTTTAAATTAAAGATTTGGGACGGAGAACTTGGTGACAATTTTAAGACATCTATTTAAGATTATATTTATGGTGAAGTATGTATTAAAGAAACATGTTCGATGGATTAAAATAATACAAAATTTAATAGGTCTTTTTGTGATTTTTTGTTACTATCAATCAATCAAAAGTAAAAATTCGGGGCGGAGTGGGGATAGCCACATCCGTTATCTCATCCCTTAATGGTCTAATAGACATATGGGGACCCGAATAAAGTACTTTTGAATTTACAAATTATATTTGAATTCATTTTTAAGCATGTTAAAGTACAACTATTTAAGTTTTCGTGTTAGTGGTCATTCAAGAAAATATTCATAAAATTTCAATGAAAAAATAAACCATTTAAGCTTTTGTGTTAGTTTTCATTCAAGAAAATATTCATAAAATCTCAATGAAAAAATATACTGTGCACAACAATTTTGATAATTGGACAAAAAATATATTGCACACAACAATTGATATGGACAAAAATATAGATCAATTTATTTTTGATATGTAGTTAAAAACATCGCAATGGAATACCATCTTTAACTATCCGTTCATGGTCACATATGGATAGTTTCCATTTTTTGGTTTTTAACTATTTTTTTGATGGAACTTGTATCAATTTTATTCGAGATGCACATACTAAATGACTATATTGACAACATATAACATCGGGTTCATAATCTTGAAAGTAGACATAACTTTTAGTCATATGCGTCTGCTGAAAAAAGTAGCCTTTTAAAATGATGGATCCTCTTTCGTATGTAAATCCGTTGTCGTTGTAGTCCTCCAATAATTTCATTTTTCCTTCTGTGCATCGCATCAAATAATATTTGACATTTTCGTTGTTGTCTACAGGTGCAATCACAGCGAAAACATCTCCTGTGCAAGTTATGATTGGTGTTAGCGTATTTAAATGAATTGAATCAAGACTACTTATGGTGAAGGATTAGAATGAACAATTGATTAAAAAGTCAAAAACAAGTTTATTACCTTCTCTTACGAGATCTGAAATTCTATCGCCATCAGACGATATTGCTATTTCTTCTGATTCTAATTCTTCAACACTTGCCAGTGGCATTTTTCCTTTTGGATTAATCTCTGTGTGTCTCCAAGCTTTTACGTAGTTGTTTGTTATGTTTTCACAAACTTCTGTAGACTCGACATTTTCAATGCAAATATGACAAAAGCATGATTGCTTTCTACTGTGAAATGCAAACACGTTGTGAAATGATTTTGTTTGAATAGAGTGAAGATCTCTAGTTCCATGTATGGTGCTAGCGTCATATGGTATTGATCTATTTATATCTTGGACCCCAACAAGCCAAAAAAATCTACACAATAAATAGTGTACATGTGTACTTAAATGTTAGTATATACATTTTTTTTAATTTTAAGAAATAATATAAATTAAAAAAATAGTGGACATACCTGCGCACGCCTTTTGATTGTTGATTATAATCATGGCTTAGATTTAATTGACACCATTGGACAACCTCTGGAGCTGAATGAAACCGTGCTGAAGAATAGTTCATTTGCCATCTTCGAAGTGCTCTTTTCACGCATGCTCCTGCACCATCATGCTCACCTTTTCCATGCCCAGTTTCAAAGAAATTCCAGCGATGTTTAATGTTCAGCGCTTTATGAAGTCGACATAACCAAAAAAATGATCGTGAAGATTTAAATTGACCCGCACATCCATCAGACCATATCCAATGCTCTTTGAATTTGACTTCGCGTTTTTTCAGTGAGTCATAGAAAATATTTTCTATACAATGTTGGACAAAATGTGTGTCGTGTGTACGATCATCGCTGATATAGAAGTGATATTCTTTAATCACATCTCGATTGTCACATGTGCTTTCAATGCCATCGATATCCTGTTGAGAATGTCTATATACAACATGGACAAATATCGAAACTTGGTCAGAGTGATAGTATTCACTCTGTATTTCGTTTTGTGCAGCAAATGTATAGTTTTCAGCAAAATCAACCACCGACAAAATTGTTCCGGGTGGAAAAATTTCACGAGACTGTTTGAATTGAAGATCTTGCCATCGTGCTCTATGTGAATGCTGGGTGTATTTATAAATTTCGTTTTCAAATTTTTTGAGAAAATCTGTGACGCATATCTTGTCTTCTAGCAAATCAATTCTTTTGGAACGTGAATCACTAGAACTTGTATTATAGTTGATGTATTCGTATCTCTTCCAATCAACATTTACATTTGACAACGATTGATCATTATCGATAGGGTATTTATTGTGGAATAACACCAAATTTCCACAATGATGACAATGTTTTCCATTGACACATTTCTTTGAATAAAATACTTCATCGTGATTTCTCTCACATAAAATTTGAGATATGAATTCACATATCGTCGGCGGAGGTGGTGAATTTGTCCAAAACATTTTACCAAATTCAAGAAACGTGTCATAATATAACTGAAATTGCACATGATAACGGCAACAACATGTATCACGTATAGTTATAGGTCGAACATACCATGGTTTTTGTTGCACAAATGTAGTGATTGATATATTAATTCCACGATGATCTTCCTTGAATTTATTGAACAATTGTACTTGTGTCATGTCCATTATATGTTTTGGTTGGATTTCATATACATTTCTTGATATTCTTTTGCGTATCACATCTCTTGCATTTGGTGAAACTCGAGCATGTTCCAACCAATATTCTCGTACAATATCTTTAACCCCTGCTCCTAATCTATCTTTGTAAGGTTGTCTACAAATAATTGCCCAACAAGCAAGTTCATTATTTTCATCTATTTGCATTCTGAATTTGCTATGTTTGTATAATGTTTTTCTTGATGTTCCAACTGCTTTTGCTAGTTCTGTTGTCAAACGCTTTTGTTTAGTACTAGCTGAAAGAATTGCTGTATGAATTGCTTTACGTGCAGCACTGATATCTTTCTTCCTAGATTTTCCAAATTTTTTTATTGCATCGCCTATATTTTCCATCACATTTTGTTTCAATTTCGACTCTTTTGTTACTTTGTGAATACCCAATAACGATGTAGCACCTTATAATTTCTTGGACACTAATAAACATCTCAAAATTTGTGCTTTTCCTGCTATTGAGTAATCTTTGAGAACTTCATCATAAAATTTTGTAGCACGATATCGTGCAACATGTATTGGTAGTTTTTCTCCATATTTGTCGTAATCAATGTCTTCTAACATTTCATCATCAATAGTAAAAGTACCTATACATCAAGTTAAATTTAATTTAACATATATCAAAAAATAAAATTCATTATAAAAAAATGAATTTGGAAAATATATGATATATACATACCAGGTTCAATTTCTGGATTTTGAACTTGATCTTCAATATTGATTTAATCGACATTAGCATGTAAATCACTATTTACATCTTCTACAATGTTCTTTTCAACTTCAATTTGTTCTTCTTGTACTCTATTTTAAATTTCCATTTCTTCAACATTGTCATGTAAATCTGTATTTATATCTTCAATAGTTCTCTCTTCCGTTTCAGCAACCCTTTGTTTTTTGGCAATATATCTGAGTTTTTGTTTCTCTCTATTATCATCATCATCACGTTTACGATCAGCTTTTCTTTTACGATTTCTCTTATTGCCCATGGTTGTTTAATCTATAGACGATAAATTAAAGAATCATGTTACTTTATAGTAAAAACAAATAAATTAAGATTTAAAAACATTTACGGAATTTATAAAAACATGAACTGAAATTTACTTTACCTTTTAAAAATTTTGTAAGAGTCTTTTGAAGAAGATTTCTTTGGAATTAACTTTCCTTTGAAAAAATTCTCTGAACAAAAATCTTCTTTGGAAAATAATAAAAACACCTTGTGCCAAGGAAGAAAATAAAACACGTTGTAAATAAATCTTTGTTGTAAAATTCATTCCAAGAATACTTTTTTGAAAAAATATCTACGAAAAAAACCACTAGAAAAAAATACTTTCAATAAAAACTTATTTATAAATATATCTGGGAAAAAATCATTGTAAAGAAACAACTCTTTGAAAAAAACCCAATTTCAAAGAAATAAGAAGTACAAAATTACTTTGTAAAAAATCCTTTGCAAAATAAGATAACTATTTGAAAAAACTCCTTTCAAATAAATAAGAAGTGCAAAACTACTTTGGAAAAAATTCATTTGCAAAATATCTTAGCAAAACAACTATTTGAAAAAACCTCTTTCAATTAAATAAAAAATGCAAAGCTACTTCGAAAAAAAAACATCCTTGCAAAGAACCTCCTTGCAAACATATCTAAGAAAAGAAATATTTTGAAAAAACTCCTTGCAAATATCCCTTAAAAAAACACTTTCAATGTGTATTTTGGAAAAAAGAAGAAGAAACATACTTTGTAAAAATCTCTTTTTCAAAAAAATGTTTTCTTTGCAAATATACAACAAGAAAATAAATATTTGGAAAAAACTTCTTGCAAATATGCCTTAGAAAAACATTTTTTTCAATGTGTCTTTGAAAAAAAGAAGAAACATACCTTGTAAAAACCTCCTTTTGCAAAAAATGTTTTCTTTGGAAAAACTCCTTCAATGTGCCTTTTGTAAAAAAGAAGAAGACATAGCTTGTAAAAACCTCCTTTTGCAAAAAATGTCTTCTTTGTAAAAATGCAATAAGAAAAGAGATAGTTTGGAAAAACTCCTTGCAAATATGCCTTAGGAAAAAAAACTCCTTCAATGTGCCTTTTGTGAAGAAGAAGAAGAAACATAGCTTGTAAAAATCTCATTTTGCAAAAAATGTCTTCTTTGTAAAAATGTAATAAGAAAAGAGATAGTTTGGAAAAACTCCTTGCAAATATGCTTTAGAAAAAAAAACTCCTTCAATGTGCCTTTTGTAAAGAAGAATAAGAAACATACCTTGTAAAAACCTCCTTTTGCAAAAATTATCTCCTCCTTCCGAAATTAGTTTGACAAAAAAATGCGAAGTTCAAACATGCGAAAATAATGAATTAACTTTACGTTTATTTATATGAATATAATTTTTTATTTTTTTTTTTCCGGTCGACGTAATTTTTTTTCCGTTTACTTATTCGGCCGAATAACCTTCGCCATAAGTTACGACGCCGTTACGGAAAACAGTTATTCGGCCGAATAATTATTCGGCCGAATAATTATTCGGCCGAATAATCTCTGAAACATGACAGATTCAGATTTCTGCAAATATTTCAGGTTTCTCCATTTTCGGAAGGAGAAAACCACCTCTTACACAACAAAACGAATGTCGGACTTCATATCAGTAGATTCATCATTGAATCTACTTTACGAGGGTATAAATTTTGTTGTATATAGATAAGAACTGATATTTTTTAAGTTTTATATTTGTAACATGTGTCAAGTTATGATTCAGCTCTTTAAAAAAATAGCGAAAAGAAAAATCCATAACTTTGTAAATACAACACCAAAAAAATCGAAGAAAATGTGGGTCGATTCATTGACGTGTCTACTTCAAAAGGGTGGTCGTAGATTTTTTTATTTTATAGCGGATTGAGAGAAAAGTGGTGCAACAAAAATATTGTTGAAAATCGACTAAGTTTCCCCATGGATCGACTTTAAAAAAATATAATAATTAGTATAGAGGTCCATTGGATGCAAACTTATAGTCATACGTTAGTACATTGTGTGTAGATTGTCGTAGCATTTTCAGTTTTTGCAAAACACAAGTCTAACAACGATTTTAGTGGTGCAACAAATCATAACTCTTTTGTAGTCTTTTCATTTTATAAGAACACACTGTCAAACATTTGCGAAATCGACATATCAAATCTTAATATAAAAAATTGAAAAAATTATGAGTAGAAAGCTAACATAATTCTACAAAAGTTTTCTTTTTACGGCAAAGTGAAATTTTAAATAAAAATATCACTTTTGTTCGCCCGAAGTTGGAAGACATGAAAAAAACAGAATTATTTTCTCACGAGACCCCCCAAAATAGACACCCATCTTCATTTTTTCACCCATATTCGTGTTACTCCTGAACTGTATGCTTTTTCCTATTTTTGCTGTGGGTGGTAAGGCACGCCTTCTTGCTGTCTCTTGACACTATGAACAGTGCCATAATAATCTGTATTTCGTATGGTCAAGTTTGCTGTATGTTTTGATTCGCACTTGAATATCTAAGTATAGTAGTTCTGTTTCCAGTGAAAGAAAAATAAAATATTATTATTGTGCTATATTTTCTCCAATACGGAAACGCCTCAGCCAAATAATGTTTTTCGGTTGGTTAAAAACATGATTAAAGCATGATTATGCTCAGTATAGTTTTCGGCCGGTCAAAATATGTTTAATATTTTTTATTCCCCGTTGAAGTGGGATCGAGTCCATTATATCAACTATCTTTAATTAAATTATTACTATTTAAAATCAGATCTATTCATGATATCGATTTCCTCGGAATCATTCCTATTCAGATCCGATCGAATCGATTATGTATTAAGTGTTGTTCAATTTAATCATTTAACTGTCTGTGATTTGTAATCAAACTCGGTTCTGCATTGACTAGTTCTCCGTTGATATTGAAAACCCGTGATGTGTTTAACATGAGTCCAGTCAGATCGAACCTCTATCTCTAGTTATCATATAGTTTGCTTGAATTATACCACCGAATGATAGTATCTTCATGTTGATCTTGGCACTTGACTGTCACATGATCCATGGTGACTCTTATCATAAATTAATGTTGTAACTTAGACAGGTAATGACTTTGTTGCATGACAGGTGCAACATCGAGTAAGTAATACCTTGTTTTTTTTTGTTTTTTTTTTCCTCTGTGATTAGGAGAACACTTTCCAGTTCTTTTTAACTGTGTCCATGCTAGCTACCTAGGATGACCCACCCTTACGCTCTGCTCATTAATGAGAGAACGATCCAGTCTGCTGAAGATACCAATGTTTCCAAACTTGCCAGTTGTCGTGCTTGTGCAACCCATGACACATGGAATGCAAACTCCTCGCCTTCACCAATATGCCGGTATAAGATACCCTCTGCGTGCATTAGTAGTCTAAAATCTCGGCCAAACCATCAATAAGTGTCAGTTAAACTCCAACACGGTAACTCTCATCTACGTAACAAGAATGAACTGTGGCAATGTGGCGAACCGTCGGCTTGTAGGAAGAGAATGGGTGTGAGTCGTGACAACGAATTACTAAACATAAACCTAATTTCCCTATATTATATATAGACGAGCAATGTGTGACGTGTTCAAGAAGACCATCCGAAATGGATTGTGTTGTTATATAAGGGCTGAACTCAAGTTAATTTATATCATCTATATGTTTACATTAATGCTGTGTGGTTTATATAATGATTTAGTTCTCGTGAAATTAATATATTAAGAATGGATTTACATGAATTTATGATAGTTGTAGGTTAAATTATAAATATATAAATACACATGTTTACATTAGTGGATGTTGAAAAAGACAGAATATAAAATAAGTTATAATTACGTTTGACATACATATGGGAGCTACATGTAGTTAGTGTATAAAATATATGTGATATTCAATTGTTTATATACTCAAAAGCTGTTTGCTTCACTTACAAAAATAGTTTAAGTAGATATGGGTTGTTGATTTTGTATTGAAAGGATCTTGAAAGGTTATTACATGAACTTTAGGTATATGGAAACGTGACCTCTAATTAGAGTAATAAATATATACATCTATTTATACATTAAGTATATATTGTTGGGAAGGTTGAAAGGTGTGGTAATTAATATATATATATATAATAATAATAAAATTCCTCGATGTGTGATAGTAGCAAAATCTACATTTTACTTAGCACTGTCATCATCTTAATTAATGCGAGAAATTTGTCTAAAATATTACTAAGTGTAGACTATCAAGGATATTTCAAGAGGATGAGAAAGGATAGTATGTTTAAGAAGTGATGAGGTATTTAAGAAATCCTAGGGATCTCATACCAATAAATTGTTATTGTCATGCTTATGTGGGGGTAATGGTATTAATCTTAAAGCAAAATGAACATTATAATGTGCCCATATGAAGTTGCAATGACATGAACAACAACATACAACCTTATTGTGTGCTAGAAATGGTAACCCGAAACCTTAAAATAGAAGGGATATATGGGGAAAGGAACCATAGAGAAAATAGGTGAAAATCGGGTTTCAAACGGAATATGGATATGATTAGCACAATAAGATGAACACAATGAGGCTGACTATTTTACATGGTGATTCCCAAAAGGAAAGACGAATAGTCCTCAAGACATGACTGAATGAAACTATGATGGCACACATGACGTAAATTGGAAAGAGTGTCGAAGAGTCATATGATAACAAGAATGATGAACTGAGGCAAGGACACAATGATCTCCTTCACCTCAACATGATGGTACTAACGAAATTACTAGGAAATAAAATTTAATATGTTCATCTAAGTCGTAACGTCCAAACACTTTGGAATCATATCAAGTTGAGAATCAACCTTGCTAAAAATTATGGGCTACAAATAGTTTTATGGGAATGATTGAGTGATTTATGCAATAATTTTGACCATGTGACAATCACCCTTGATTCGGTAAATCGTGATTATAACTTACCATTATGTATTTGTAATGCCCCTAAAATGATTGTGGACTTTAAAAGCACCTGTCGAGTGACCCAGCGGAACAGACTTCAATAAAGTGGCCCTTCAAGTTAGGATGTGTCTTAATAAGGGAGAATCACCTGATGATGTTCATGACTATAGTTGATAAATGAATTAAAGAATTAAATTATATGTGTGGAGTGGTATAATTGATTGGTTAGTTCTTGCTTAATGACTAGCCTGGATTGATCAAGTCAAAGTGCAGTAGGACAGTTACAGTCCTAGCTCTGCAACTTGGGAGGACGCAACTGAGATGTGTCATAGCTTTCCATTTTTATTCTGAACTTCGGGACGAAGTTCTAAATAAGTAGGGGTGTATGTAGTGCCCCTAGACTACTATAGACATTGAGGGCACCTGCTGAGTCACCTGACTGTTTGAAACATTAATAAAATAACCCTATGATTTTATTTTGAGTATATTTATGATTACGATTGATTGATATATGTGCATTTGGGTAGTTATTGTGAATGGACAATTTCATGTTGTTTAACGATTAACTTTGATATGAAAACTGTACATATGAATGATGCTTAACGACTAGCTGTGCAATTGATTATGTGATTAGACGAATGAGTAATGATTAAGTAAATTATAGATGCTTAATGAAGCAACAGATTTATAAACCAAATTGTGAATATTGAGGACAGTGCTACTAATTTACGTTTGTGAGAAATGTGTGTAGCGACAGGTGAAACGGTTCACCAACAGACACACAAAGGAATATGAAGGGTCGTAGAGTACGAGTAAATCACACACAGGGAGAGCGACGACGATGTCGACTTCCGACGGAATACCACGCTTGAGCAGATAAGCACTGATCCGCTTGCTCAAGAGGAAAGCGTGAGGGCGTACGAGGTGGGCCACGACGGAGCTGGTCACGTACGAGTTGGGGGCGCGCAGTGAGAACGGACTCACTCCTCAATGCCATTAGTCCCTAATAGCGTGTAGACGGAGGATGGAAGGTAACAGCTCCTGAAATCCCTACATGAAGTTCCCGCAAGTCAAAACGGAAGGATGACGGCAGAAGGGCCCGACGGTGCGGTACCCTGCCAAGAACGGAAAGAGTGAATGCAAGGACCCAACGATGTGGTGCCTTGATGAGGAATGGAAACTATGGATGAATGGACTCGACGGAGTGGTGCCATGTCAGAGAAATTAAATTAAGGAACAAGGAGGCCCAACGGCGCGACACCGGGTCCCTAGTAAAAGTTGATTGCTAAACTTAACTGCATTGAAACGTATAATTTTGCACCTAGAACTTTACTTAGAAATGCATTTGAGTACTTTAGGCATTTGCACAAAAATTAATACTTTGGCATTTAAATAATATTAAGTGTTATTTAGGCATTGCACATGAAAGGATATTCTTGATTACTTAAAAATATTAAAAATATTTATTTAGGAGCAAAATGGAATCCTAGGCATGGACACCTAGTCAACTCCACCTACACCACAAATCTAGGAGTTAAGTGAAATATCTAGGGGACAAACATGAGCAAACTTAGGGATGTTGGTGCATCTCCTAGAGAAAATGACACTTGGATGGGTGAGTTGTTTTTCATTAAAGAATTAATTAAATAATTATTTATGCATGAAGCGACATGTGTCGCAGGGGATTTTCCTTTAAAAGGGAGACTTTGGGGATGGGTAAAGGACCCAGACCCTGGATGACTATCGTAATATTGAGTTACCTCATGACTGGCTACTATTAAGGGTTTGGCTGGAAATCTTGGTGGGGGGGGAATCCCAAACTGGGTTTCATGAATATTTTTTTTGTGTGTGAGCTCTACGACGCAAAGCTCGGGGGAGGCCATGCGACTGAAAGCATGAGCCTATGGTTGGGTGGCGAAGCTAACGGTTGCTTCGCCAATGGTTAAACAAGCTTTGTTGGAGGGATCCTATGGAAGACGAAGGCGACAATGGACCAGCCGGATCGGGTTGACAGGTTAAAGTTTTGCTTATTTTTGTTAAGTTATTCACGCTTTTTATTTTATTTTTCCAATAACTATGATGGCTAATTTGTTTGTATGAAGTTGTTAAAGTTTCAGGTTCAGTTCAAGGGGACCCTAAAGGAGGGGTCCTACACATGTGTTAAGAATTATTCATAGTTTATTGAATGTTTTTTTGAGAAAATACTAAGTTTGTTATGTTTGGTGTATAGGTGCAAATGTTTGTTCAACATTTTCTATTGGACACAAAGTAGATCTTTTACAACATGGAGTGAAGGTGGGTGAGGGCTCCATATTCAATACAGAGCTTGGGAATAAGGTTCATGGAAAGATTGTAAAGAAAGGATGCATAGTGGTTAGAATTGAGAAGGTGTTAAAAAATGATGCTCCTTTACCACATCCAACTGGATTTGAGGAAACACTAGGGGGTGCAATAGAATCTTATGAGATTTGGCTAGAAATAGATTTGAAGCCTCATTGTGAAGATCAACCCATAAATATTCCACAAGATAGGGCTGCAAGTATAATTTTCACAAAAGGGGACTATGTTGACCTCCTGGTTAATGGTCAAGTTATTGGGCTAGGAAAGGTTGAATCTACAGAAGTTGGAACTTATTATGGTGGAGGAAGGGTTGTTGCAGGTTATGTTATGGTTTTGATAGTTGATGTCACTCAACCACATTTGATTGTGGAATATGTTGATGAAGGGGACACACATCCATGGAGGACTACAGATTTGAGGCACACCATAGGTAAATCAAATACCAAAGCATGTGTTAAGAATTATTCATAGTTTATTGAATGTTTTTTTGAGAAAATACTAAGTTTGTTATGTTTGGTGTACAGGTGCAAATGTTTGTTCAACATTTTCTATTGGAGACAAAGTAGATCTTTTACAACATGGAGTGAAGGTGGGTGAGGGCTCCATATTCAATACAGAGCTTGGGAATAAGGTTCATGGAAAGATTGTAAAGAAAGGATGCATAGTGGTTAGAATTGAGAAGGTGTTAAAAAATGATGCTCCTTTACCACATCAAACTGGATTTGAGGAAACACTAGGGGGTGCAATAGAATCTTATGAGATTTGACCAGAAATAGATTTGAAACCTCATTGTGAAGATCAACCCATAAATATTCCACAAGATAGGGCTGCATTCACATGTACAAGAGTTTCTCTTACACATGGATGCATAGGAACAATTATGTGCATTGCCAAAGGAATGATAGTTAATGTCCATGAGGATGACATGGTTGTGGGTGAAACACTAGGTGAAGATAACTTTGGTGTTTTTGTGGAAGAGATACATGGGTATTGTGAAAGATGCAAGATTGGGGATAAGTCTATACATGGATTGGTTAGATGGCCAATACATAAATTGGTGGACAACATAGGTGAGATGTTAAGGGTCAAGACAAAGTACAAAGAGCCACCCATGGAAATGCTGATATGGGATGTTATAGAGGATACAAGTCCTTTATACCAATGGGATGGGGATCTTTATAATCAAAAAGATCAAGATGTCAATGTTCTTAATGCATCGAGGCCATATAAAAAGATTAAACGAGCTATGACAAGAGAAAAAGTTGCAAAACGTCAAACCAAGATAGATAAAGAGAGAGAAGTCCGACTTTTGGCTGCAGATGAATGTTGTAAACAAGATTGTCTTCAACATGTGGATAGGAATGCCATTTCAAATGCTAGAAGGGATATGGAATGCAAAGACAAAAATGGTATCAGGGAATTTGTATTGAATTCACTTGTTTCAAACACTATCATGTCAATGAGCCATGGCCATGGCCTACCTCCTATTATTATAAAAGTAAAGGACATGAGATTTGATGGTAATGTTATTTGTAAGAAAGCATGGTACAAGATACATAAGATTCCTCAAAGCACCTTCTATAGCTACCAACATAATTTTGAACAAGGACATATGGAATCCATTCATGGTAACACCAATACATGTAAAGCACGTGCACAAACTGTGGCGGCCATAGAAATACTGCATAAAATTGTAATGGACAATTCAGATTTTTCGCCAAACCAAACACGTCAAGTCGAAGCAGATGGAACTTCTTCTCCTCTAAGATTGTTGCCTTCGACTTACACACAAAGCTCTTTGTTAAAAGAGATCAATGTGGGTTTGGAAAAGCTCAATTGTCCATTAATATCACAACCAACAATGAGCAAGATTTGGAACACTCATTTTCGAGATGTGGCATTCTCAAAGAACACCAACTTCAGTAAATGTGGTGAATGTATTGTGTTGAAAGCACAAATGAAGTCAGCAACTACAAAAGAGTTGGAAGAAACGGCACGCGCTAGATTGAACAAACATAACAAGATCGTTATGTGTGGAAGACATTGCTACTATGCCCACAGAATCATGTCAGAGAGGTTTCCAAAGGAGTATTTGAGTATTATCCATGATAAAATGGATAAAACAAAGACTTCAATTCCAAGGCTACGTGTCAAATCAAAATCTATTGTAGGAATAAACTTGGGTTTGTCATTGACAGGTATGCTAACACATGGGCATAAGACAGGAGGTTTTGGTCATTTCTCCGTACCATTTGTACATATGGGATCACAATTTACCATTACATCACTTGCTAAGTGCTTTAGGGACCTTGAAGACCCACATCTTGATATGTATGGTGATCTTCTTTATGAGAGTGGAAGTTCAAGAAACCCACTTTCAAATGCATTACTTGACACCTCTATTTACTCAAAATGTAGAGTGTACAAGGATGAATTTTTATCTCATGGAAGATTAGAAAATCAAGATATCGATTTTAAACCTCTTCCTCCACATTTATTGTTACAATTGGATAATGCAGCAAGTGATAATAAAAATCGTTATCTTTTCATGTTTCTATCACTTCTCACTGCACTTGGTGTCTTCATCACTATTGAGGTTGGGTTCTTGCTCGTGGGACACACCCATGAAGACATAGACGGGACCTATGGGAGAATGTCTTCCAGCTTGAAAAGTAAAGATATATATTCTCTACCTGAGATGATGGATACATATCGCAAAATTGAAGAAAAAAGAGTGTTTCCACCTAAACTGATTGATAAGGTGTATGACTTCAAAAGCTTCCTTAATGGATACATCAAGGAAGGAAAAAATGCACTAGTTGGACATCTTAATGTTCAGTACTTCCAATTTCTTGTACTCAATGATGTTCCAGTATTAAGGTATAAAGAATCCATAAGAGATGTTGAGTGGTCAGAACCAGTTGAGTTATGGAATACAGACGATGAAGGTCGATCTAAACTGCCCATAGGGAAGCCATATTTCTTACATCCCAAAGAGAATGAAATCTATTTAAAAGAACTAAAAGAAGGAATAACATCATACATAAAAATGTGGAAAGACACAATGGGTGGTGAGGATTTGCCAATTGTTACACCAGAATGGAAAAATACGGTAGAGTATTGGGAAAGAGTTCTTGATACTTTATATGAAGATTACAATGATCATGATTCATCTTCTGAGGATTTTTGGCCCAAGACAAGGCAAACTCCAGATGTTGGTCGTAATGCGCTTCATGCAATCTCAAATATTATGGATGAGGATTTTGATACTATGACAGGTGAACCCGTGTATGTTGGACCCAAGTGCAATAAGCCAAAGACAACATTCAACCCTATTAATGATGTTGAGAAAGGAAAGATGTTGCTAGTTAGATCAGGAAACGAGGAAGAAGGGGAGATTATTTAGATGGCAAAAGCCACCTCAAATATATTTCAAGATGATGAAAGTGATACTCTTCATGTTAAAGTTGATTGGTGGAAGCCTGGTTCAGGGAAATACAATGGAAAAGTATTAGAAGAATATTGGGTACCAAATCCTGATGACATAGAGCTTGGATCTATTCCAATTGATACCATAGTTTGGGCATGGATGGCTAAGAAAGAACATTGCAAGAAGGCCAAGATAAATAAACATGGTGTACAAGCTGTCCTTGACCTACTTGAACGAATAACATGAGATTAGGTGGAGATGATTCATGGATGTAATTTTGTTCTTTGGAGGACCAATTAATACATGAAGAAACATTTTTCAATTTTTTCTTGTATATTGAATATTCTCTTCAAATTTATTTGAGGAGTTTTATATTATTTGGTACAAATATGAAAATTTTGTTTAAATTGCAATGTATTCATGTGACTATACTTCATGCAAATTACATGACACCATGAAATATTAAAATTTCAATGATTTGTTTATATTAACATAACTTCTCCCATAACTTGGATAATCAAGTCCAATAATGCACTTAAAACCAATATCTTCTAGTTTTGGCCTATTAAAACTATATTGGAGTTATTTTGGCATATTAAAACTATATTGGAGTTAATTAGCATTGTTTTCAATGTAATACGTTCAAACACCAAACAATATCTAACATGGAAATTACAAATTGCAATGCTTTGTCTAGATCGACATAACTTCTCACTCCATCAAACTTGGATAATCAAGTTCAATAATACATTTAAAATCATCATCTTCTAGATACGATCTATTCAAACGATAAATGTTTGGAGTTAATTAGCATTGTTTTCAATGTAATACGTTCAAACACCAAACAATATCTAACATGGAAATTACAAATTCCAATGCTTTGTCTAGATCGACATAACTTCTCACTCCATCAAACTTGGATAATCAAGTTCAATAATACATTTAAAAGCATCATATTCTAGATACGATCTATTAAAACGATAATGTTGGGCTAGATAATTCGTATTGTTTTCAATATAATACATTCAAAAACTTCATGAATATATATTATAATAAAATAAATTAAACTGTACTACATTGTTTCTATTCCAATTCATAACAAAATTGTTTATTTTGATCATTAAAAAACATGCCTAGACTTATAAAATATTTTCTTTTGACATCTGTAAAATGTTTCCAATAAAAATTACCAATAAAAGTTCATAATAATTTGATTTTGATTGTTAAATGACACACAAATACTTATAAAATATTTTGATTGTTAAATGCACTACCAATAAAAATTCATAATAATTTGATTTTGATTGTTAAATGACACACAGATACTTATAAAAAAAATTGATTGTTAAATGCACTTTTAATAAGTTTAGTGGGTTTTCACTTTTGTATTTGTAAGAAACAAAAATGAACTTCAATGTTTCTATTCTAATTCATTGATTTCAAATGTACCACACTTCTCGATCCATCAAACTTGGTTAATGGAGTCTAGTAAAGCTCTTACAAGCAACATATTATAGACTGTCTATAAAAACTTTATTATGGGAATAGCTAATTAATGTTTTTTAATGTAATATGTTCAAACATTTCAAAAATAAATACTGGACACTTGCAATAACTAGAATGGGTTTTCCCTCTTTCTTCATGTATTTGAAAAAAAACCAATTGTACTATAAAATTTATATTCTAATTAATAAAAAAATTTGACCTTAATTGGTATACTTAGACTTTATCCAATACAATATTTTCTCTTGTTGGCTCTAAAATAGTGCCAACCACATATCATAATATATAGTATTGAATAATGAATATTTCTTTAAATGTTAGATGATTATATTTATATTATAAAAAGGAATGTAGGCTTAACCAATCAACATAATCCAAAGTAATAATTGATAGTTAACAATGTCCAAAACATGTAGAAACTTGTGGGCTCATAATAATCCCATAAAATGAAGGGAAAAAGTGAAGTGCCTAAGTACCTATTGTGCTATATACTTGACAAAAATGTCCTAAGGCATACAATAGACAATACATATAAAGGGAAGAAAATAAAATAGAGTATGACCTAATTTTCCATGTTGTTGCTCGTAGATATGTTATTGATTATTTTTCTAGTCAATATTCTAAAGATTATTAGGGGTAGTGTCATCATCCACAAGTACAATATTACAATGACTATAGGAGCTAATACGTCTTTAGAGGTTTCACCTAATTCCTAGACATTTCCAGTTCTCGTTGTCTCTTGAAGTTGAGCAAAACCCCCCATGTTCTAGCCACCCATTATCAAGATTGAGAATTACTAAGTTATTATGCCAATACATAAATTTGTTATAGTAACAAACACAGTGACTGTTATGTCATTAAATAGCTTTCTAGGTCACTTTAAAATGGCGACAATCTCTTACTAATATGGTAATTCAACACATGCACAATATATGCTTTATCAAATTATAAATAAAATGGTTAATACTTTCAACATACAAATAATGCCATTAGATAAATTAATAGGTAAGAAATATTAATACAAATTACAAATTATAATAATAAAATAATGTAAAGAATCTAAGTTTAAGCATAGGAAGATATGCTTCAAATTAATATAAATTTGATTTTATATAGCTTATAATGATAATATTGTAAAACAAATGGTGAATATATAGATTGAAATGAGTGAATTAAGTAATTTTTAGGTTTTTCATTTTTTGAAAACTCAATCTTGTTGAAGTTCTAAATTCTAGATCCGTACTCGACAATACATATAAAGGGAAGAAAATAAAATAGAGTATGACCTAGTTTTCCATGTTGTTGCTTGTGTATATGTTACTAATTGTTTTTCTAGTCAATATTCTAAATATGATTAGGGGTAGTGTCCTCATCCACAGGTTCAATATTACAGTGACTATATGAGCTAATAATTTTTCATGGTATTAGAGGTTTCAGCCAATTCCTAGGCATTTCCAGTTCTTGTTGTTTTTTGAAGTTGAGAAAAAATCCCCATGTTCTAGCCACCCATTATCAAGATTGGGAATTAATAAGTTACTATGCCAATACATAAATTTGTTACAGTAACAAACACATTGACTGCTATATCATTAAATAACTTTGTAGGTCACTCTAAAATGGAGACAATCTCTTACTAATATGGTAATTCAACACATGCACAATATATGCTTTATCAAATTATAAATAAAATGGTTAATAATTTCAACATACAAATAATGCCATTAGATAACTTAATAGGTAAGAAATTTCTTGCAACATCTATTGTTCATGAGATGAGGTAAAACTTGATCAACTCAAATATTATTACAAATTAAAAAATTATAATAATAAAATAATGTAAGGAATCTAAGTTTAATATTAGGAAGATATGCTTCAACTTTATATAAATTTTATTTTATATAGCTTATATTGATAATATTATAAAAAATGGGGAAGATAAAGATTGGAATGAGTGAATTAAGTAATTTTTTGGTTTTTCATTTTTTGAAAACTCAATCTTGTTGAAGTTCTAAATTCTAGATCCCTTGTATAATTCCAAATTTAATGAAATATGTGTTATTGCCTAGCCTCATCAATAACGGATGGAATCTAAAGGTGAGAGGAAAACATAATTAAGCACATATAAATATAATTTATATCTTTATTGTACTACAACACATATAAATATAATTTATATCTTTATTGTAATACAAGTAAGTTTGAAACTAGATCAATTCATTTATTTCAAGATACCTGACTGTGAATGCTCTCTCCATGAAAATACCAAATTTTATATTGTTCTATTATTCCATCACAAATCAAGTGCTCACGTATTTTATCAAATGTTTGTACTTTGACTATGCCACATTTATTACATGGACATTTTATGGACATCTTATTCCTTGAATGCGCCTCGGAAAACTTTAAGAATTTCTCAACCCCATCTCTATATTCTTGTAGTGTCCTACACATAACCAATTTTCATTAAGTCACATAAATTTAATTGAGAACAAGCTAGCACTGATACATTTTTTTGGTATATCACCATGAATAACCAAATATAGAAACTATACCTATTTTTCAAGTTCATCCAGTTTCTTTTGTCCATTTGATAATATGCTCCAAGCTCCTTTGAAATTATGTCTACAATGAACTAAAAAAGTTAGTTGATATTAAACCTAATATATATTGAAAACACACAACTTTGCACTAACAACTTGTGGTCAAACAACTGCATAAACCCACATTTCTTATGAAGAGGTATTCTGATATAAAAAAACTCCCTAAACTGTTCAAATATTTGACTTAGACCTTCTGGAAATAATCTCTGTAGCTTAATGCATTATTTTAATTGTCTCTTTAGATGTCAATTTGTAGAACCATTGAAATTTGAACCAATATGGCATCTAACTTCTAAGAAAGTAGAACCCATAAAGATTCTACCCAGACTCAAAACTAATTCATTCCAAGCAGCCCTTCAATGCAGAGTGTTCAACATCACTCCTCTTCATACTGAGTGTAATTCCAATGTAGTCGACACTCAACCTTAGATCTTAATTCAACCTTAAAATTAAAATGTAGCCCAACAGAGAGTAACAAAATTAACTAATTCATTTCCTGGTTAGCTTGTATATTCACCATAGTTCATCAATCACACAGACATATATGAAATCAACACACAACATCATGGCAAATAATCCTTTTCCATTTATTACTTGGAAATTTGCAGGCTAATAAACAAAATCTGACCTATCCTCTATTTTTCTTTCCTTGATTCTTACATTGTATAGCTAACCCTCCTAACCATCATTTTTCAAGCCTCTCTCTCTAACCTCTAATTCTCCTAGGCATACAAGATATACTTGGAAACATAACTTGTACCTAAATAACAAACCTTATACATTTATGGAACTAACTCCTAAAGTTTTTGTAAAGTTCTCGTAATTGTAATTGTCACTATTATGTTAAAATAAATTGATTTTCATCCTTAAGACTGTTTAATAATGTATATCTACAGGCTTGACCTAAGCTTGTAATTTGATTTGTTGTTTATACTTACATATGCAGAAATGGAAATGGGACACATGGGTCTTATTTGGAATCGTGTCACATAGCCCATTCTCTTGTTGGTTCCTCTGAGTTCATTCTGATGTTACCCAAGGAGCAGATTTATTGCATAATGGTCACAGAATAAATGAATCACTTTTTCTCCCTAAATTAGAGGATCTGTCGATTCTTTGAATCTTGACAGATCCTCCTTGAGCCTAAAGGAAATCTTGTAAATGTTCAATAGTTAGCAAGGTTAAACTAGAAGTTTCCAAGTGTGATGAGGTGTCAGTGATGCATCATCCTTTAGGATAGAGCTGAAATCCTATTTAGGGAGGCAGTTATAGAAATATAGAAAGGTCGTTAGGGTTAAACCGTTAAATTGATTCTTCATATATACGATTGTAAGCCTATGGGCCACAGTAGAGGTAGAGCGGAGGTGAGGTAGAGGAAAAGAGGATAGGAAAATAGAGAGGAGGGGACCAGGGTAGAATACTCCCATATTGTGTAATCAGGTCACGAAATTCTGAGTAATTGAATTTGATTAATGAAATCATTTTATATGCATATGGACTTGTGAATATCTCTTTCTATGTATTTTTTATGAAGTTCATTGTCTCTGTTGAATGTGAATGGTGTCTTGCTGAAAACATAAAGTCATTTACTCTGGAATTTGTGTGCAATTCCTGCAGCGAAAAATGAGTACATAGGCTTTGTTAATTGGCTGACTTCCTGACAGTAAGCAACTACAGGAATATGTGATTTCTGCAAAGTATTTGGAATTGGAAGACCCTTCTGAAAACTGACTCGATGTGATTATTTATCACTCAAGTGTCCTTATGTTATGAGATCTCAGGTTATGCAAATCGGAAGGAAGTGAAGCGATTGAAATTGGAACATCAAGCTACTTCAATTAGATTGTTTAAAGTACATTCTGCATAAAACCCTAACCCTAACCAAAATTTAACATAATAAATAAATGTGTAGGGTGAGAATCTATTGTCGCTGAAGGTAAAATATTGGAGATTTTAGCATATGTTTAACATTTTTATACAGAGATCGAGTTACGAAATTGATAGCCAGGTTCCATATTTAAAGGTTAGGGTTTGAATATTTGGAAGTGTGTTGAAGGGTAGTAGTTATTTTTTTCCACTTGTTCATGAAAAACTAAGTTTCTCAAATGTTGAAACAAACACTGAAGAAATGAACACTGGCCTGGAGGAAAAATCATGGTAAATTGTCATTGTGCACAAATTTGAATACCCAAGTATACTCTGTTTGGGAATCAAACTCCATTTTAGATTCCATTTGTGTACGAGCAGCAGTAGATCATGGCCCAATTGTAATCATATTATTAAAAGGAAAACGCCATTTCTGAACAAACAAATTGAATTTATACTCAAGGTAAGAGTTCAAGAATTTGAGGAAGCATTTTTTGTTGAAATTGCAGGTGGTTCCTACATCAAAAATAAAAAGAAGAGCTGCATGGATAGCGTTGGAACCTGATTTCCGCAGTTCGTCTCACTCCCTTTCCTTTCGATCGGCACCTATGTCTATCTCTCCATTCGCGGTTCAACCCAACAACATTTCATTGTGATTTTTTGTCTATCTCTCCATGCGAGTGGTTTAAGCCATAGCAAATCATTCCCACCCTAATTTCATCCGCACCAAAAATCAAAAACTGAATTTTTTAGTCTTTGAAAATGGTATCATTTGAATCTTTGAAAATGGTATAAAATTGAATCTTTTTAATCTTTACAAATGGTATAAAATTGAACCTTTCGAATCTTAGAAAATGCAAGCATCGTTTCTTGATGTAATTTAATTTACGATATACAAAGTGACAAAGTGTTACCATTATTGCAGTTTACTATTTAAATATTCTTATCCGCAAAATCAAGAGTCATGCATGACTTCACAATGTCTCAGCTTGCCATAAACACTAGGCCAAGGCATACCTGGTGGGAGACCATGCATCACACATCAAAGAATACCTGAGTATAATTGATCTACTACAGAAGGATAGTGAGCTATAGAATAACGAACCCCAATCATACACTCAAGAGATGAGAACATGAATCTCTCATATATATTATAGAGGTCTAGGGGTATAAAGCCTCCAATACGTATATGATCCCACACAAGACCGACTTAACCAACGAGTTAAGTTAGGGGTCACACATCATGACCAATACTTCAACGTTAGGTGATCAGGGGCTTGCAACCGCATAAGGACTTCTCTATACCTATGACGCATGGAACACCCATCAAGGAAACCAACTCAGTCCACCATCATTAAGTACTGCTACCACCATCAAGGGATAAAAACGGTGAGGGCCAACTATTTGCTGAGGGATTCATCCCCTGGCTCAGTGGCGTTGGGAAATGCTACTGTCTCTTTAACTAGTCCTCTCACTTTTGTTTCTAGTATTAAAACACATATGCATTCTCAGTTTCATGACAACCCTGCGATGGGTGGTCCACACCCTCCTGTGAATGTGTGTTCGGCTATAATGACAAACACCATTATAATATAGGTGGTTCTTTCAAAGCTATATTAATGCAAAACAACATGCTTACGTTCCAACTTCATCCCTAGATATGATGGTATCTATAGAAACAGTAAGCAAATTATAGGATCACATGTTTATAGAAAATGCACAACTACACATCATGTATCATGGGAAGCGCTCACGGGGGAGAAAACCCAGTTACAACCTTTCACTATGATAGAATCCGCAAAATCAAGAGTCATGCATGAATTCACAATGTCTCAGCTTGCCATAAACACTAGGCGAAAGCATACCTAGTGGGAGACCATGCGTCACACATCAAAGAATACCTGAGTATAATTGCTCTACTACAGAAGGATAGTGAGCTATAGAATAACGAACCCCAATCATACACACAAGAGGAAGACCAAGTTGATATAACATGATGAGAACATGACTCTCTCATATATATTATAGAGGTCCAGTGGTATAAAGCCTCCAATAAGTATATGATCCCACATAAGACCGACTTAACAAACGAGTTAAGTTAGGGGTCACACATCATGACCAATACTCCAACGTTAGGTGATCAGGGGCTTGCAACCGCATAAGGAATTATCTATACCTATGACACATGGAACACCCATCAAGGAAACCAACTCAGTCCACCATCATTAAGTACTGCGACCACCATCATTTGTAAAGGTGTTAATTCCTCAACGTGAAGTCATATTAATGGATAGGGTATTTTTAGAATAGTGATAATTGCAATCCATGAGAAGAACCTTGGATCACACATTTTGGTTTGATCTTATCTTAGGCATCACTCATGATGTTTGATCAAGGAAGCAAATCACTAAGAGGTTGCAGGGTGAGAATTTACTCAATAGACCTTTCGCATTACTAACCGAAAATTTCCACATATTTAGAGGAACTTTTGCATATTTGAAGGCATACCTCACCATTGAGGTTCATATATATGTTTTTAAATGTATTTGCTTAGATAATATACTAGGTCTTGGCACCTCTTTTATGGTGTGAGAATCTGTTGTAAGCAATCAAGTTTAAGTAGGTCCATTTCAACTTTATTTAATTGTTGCATTAGTTTTTGTAGGAGAAGGGTTAACATTAATAGAAAACCAATGCATTACACTCACCATTACAAACTTTTTTTCACACCATTAGTTTGATTGAGAAATTATATTGTTTGACTTATAATGATTTTACTCTTGTACATGTGAAGATGTTAACTTTATGTTTTTCAAATCCATATGCTTTCCTTCTAGTTGTGCATTTTTTAGTGGATTGTGTATCTTCTATAATCATGACTACCTCTTAAAATTTTAAGGATCCATACTTAAAAATGTATAAGTCTTGGCAAATCCAATCAATTCTTAAATTCTAACTATAAAATATTTGGTGATACTTTTTAAATTTTTTTTCTAATTTATAAGTATTTTATGTACTTTATATAATAATTTGGAGAAAATAGTTACATCTATAAATGGAAATAGGAACTTCTATTGTCAAGAAAAGAATATTTGGATTTGTATTTCCCTCCATTGTTTTTAGTATTTAGATTTCCCTCCAATTTTTTTTCATTTTGTAATATAAATAGGAACAAAGCTCATATGTATTCAACAATATTTTAATTGAAAACATTTTTTGCTTGGCGTTGAAATTAGAAAACTATGAAGACTAGAGGAAATGAGAAGCAAACTCTCTTACAATAGGCAATCTTAACCCATTGAAACAAAAAGAGGTACCATTTCCTTGTACTATTGTTTGTACTATATTCTTCATACTATTGTTTTGTCTTTATTGTCCCTTTGTACTATATTGCTCATACTATTGCTTTGTCCTTATTGTCCCTTTCGGTCAAGATGAATTATGATGAGTATTTCAAAATTTAATAGTATTTTAAAATCCATATTTGCAAATGACATTTACCATGGATAATTGGCCTTTTGCAAAGACATTTTTTGTTATCTTGTCAGTTGTTTTTGTCCATTCACGAACTAGATATTAAAATACATTGCATCATCATACTCTGGATTTGAAATAAGTAGGCCAACATGTGGTGCCACCGACTGTTTCCACCCTTGTTGATGCAGGAGATGGGCAGACTTGCTCCGTTCCCTAATCTTGTAGTATTAGGACAAGGTTACCAGAATTTTCCAGATGCATCGTTGCTGGAAATCCACTTACTCACAAATCCAAACAAAAAATGCAGATTTGCTCTTTCGAAAAGTTACAGAGGTCTTGTAAATGCCTGAGTCAATCTCTCCAACATCTAATTAGCAAAAATCGCAGAATTTCTTCAAGGAAAAATATTGGAATCTAAAACAGGAGTAAATGGTAAGATTTATAGATTCTAAACTAGTTAAGCAAATTTATATCAAAATTCTCAGAACCCCACCTCACATCTGCTCAGTATTTAGAGCTGTGCAGCATAATTTCCAAACACTCTTCATGAGAAGATGTTTTGTGGTTCAGCATTCTGCATACACAGACAACATCTGCTAGGACCAATCCAGCCTTTTTTAAAAATATTTTCCCATGTCTTGAGATGCCCCTGTTGGCAATATGGCAGTTTTGTCCTCAGAATCGCAAACCCTGGAGTTACTCTTGGTTTCTGATGAGCGTAACTTTGTGATCAAACAATAGAGGTGACTAGGTCCTCGTATCTGATCTTGTGGGCAAGACAGTTGCTCTGTTTTTCTGTGACAAGTTTTTCTCCACCGTCACTGCAGATCTTATAAATATGGAGATCTTAATAAGAAGAAGCCAGAAGAATAAAAAATATCATGCCCAAGTTTTGGGAGAAGGGAAGCCCGTAGAAAGCCCAAGCATGCAGTTTTGAAGGAAATGAAGCCTACAGGCTTGAAGTTAATTTATGAATTAATTAACTAGTTAATTAATTAATTAGTTCATTAAAAAAGAGATTTGAAAGGGCGTGAAGCCCGCAAACCTGGAAGATGTCCATTGAGATTTTAATTGGTTAAATAATCAAAATCTGCAAAAGACAGAAATATGAATTAAAAGGTTTAATAATAGAAGATTCAATGAAGCATGTGAAGATTACACATCAAAGAATACCCGAAAAATCTAAATAGAAGAAAAGAGTGTGTCTTGGAGTCATAAGTTGCAGTAGCATCCTGAGCAGTCCAATATGCAATAGCATCTTGAACCAGTTAATAACATTAGATTTCATATATTTTTCCTGTAAAACTTTTGACCACAAAGTATTCCCAAAAAGCACCCTCTATATTTTAGTATACATTGTTAGACATTTTGTTATGAATGAGTTAAAGATATTTGTATAATGTTCATAAATACTATTTAATTTTCAAGATTGTGTTAGTTGGCTTGTTTCAACGATGTGTTAATAAAAATGATTTTTTTTGTTATGCGGTTTATTTGCGGATGTCCATATCAAAGTAAGACATTATTTTTTTTGTTTGGGATTTCAATAACTTCAATATTTTTTTAACAATTATTGTCCCCTCTTTTATATCTTAAAAATTGTCTAACTTTCTTTGAGAACGAGCTGCAATCCATATTTGTAGGGGGCTAACAAGATTAAATTAAAACGTTGCAATACATCACTTTTAACAAACTCAGGCTGCATTACCAAAAGAAATGACAATGTTATATGTGGCACAACTTCAGGTTAATATTTTAAACATGATGGTAAATTATTATTTATTTTTTAATAAATAAACAATTATATTAAAAAAATGCATAATATACTTGACCATAGGCTCTAAGATGGGAAACAAATTCCAACAAAATATAGCATTGGGATCCACTATCCCATTACAAAGTGAATCTACTTGCTATAGTGTCGACAACAATTCTAATGCACATACTCTTGAGAAAGATGTGAAAGAACCAGTACTGGAAGGTATGATCATTTCTAAACATTTTTTGTCCTATACAAGTATTTCAAGATTTCATATTGTCATTGTCTCAAGAGGGGTGCTGGTTTGTTTTTCCAGAAAATTTTCAACAGGAACCACCACAACAAGATCATGTTTTGGAGGAGGATCCACCACAACAAGAGCATGTTTTGGATCAGGATCCACCACAACAAGAGCATTTTTTGGATCAGGATCCACCACAACAAGTGCATGGTTTAGAAGATGCAAATGCATCTACCGAAGCTAGTACTGCAATAAATGTGAAAGAAGGAGTAGAGGACGAACAAAATGTCTCTTTGGAACCACTATAGAGGGCATTGCATTGACTGAAATTCAATTTAATGAGAGGGGCCAGCTTATTTGTCAAAACCCAAAATTTTTGAAAATTTAAAAAATTTTAAAATAGCAAGTAATGTTATAAAATGTAGTCATTTAACTGTTTGTTTCGCTTACGTGATCGTAATTGTGTTTGAATGATCTTTAATTATACTTAAATTTTATTATGGTTTTATTTTTTCAGTTACTGATTGTTTTTCTGTTTTGCAACCGCAAGGGGGAATTGCCATGTCAGACTGGGCTTACTTAGCTTACGAGCTAATGCAATCGATTTTCTTTATCTTACAGATATACAGGTAATTGCGGGTCGCTACATTTAAATCTTTCAAGTAATAAATATCAGTTAGCAGTACCAAATCATTCAGTAAAAAGTATAACATGCTAACTAGGTTTATCAAGCCTCTTAAAGATAGAATTCTTCCTGCATCATGCCAAGTTCAAATTCTGAATATGTTTTTATTTATACTTTAATTGCAAAGGATTTGGAGTTAATAATATCACTATATTTGTATTTTTCTTAACTTCAGCAATTGCAAGGATTACCTGTCAGTACATCTCTTCTATTATTATTTAAGGGTTACATTGTTTGGAAACTACTTTTGTTTCATAAATAACACTTAAATAAAATCTATAAGCAATTATTGAAATAGTCCTCAATTATCATAATTGATTAAACTCGTTAGTATTAAGGATAGCAAAAGTATATTTTTCTTATCTATGTCACTAGGATCCTGGGACTGTTAAGAGATTCCCTATATATTGTAACTAGAAGTAGCAAGGATTAGGGTACCCTCAGTACAATTTTTGTGAGTTGTAAAGCTTGAATTCCACCAGCGAAAGTTCCAAAATGAAGAAATGACAAGTCTTGAATCATCTGTGCAAAGCTATAACATCAGCAAATAGTAGTGGAATGGTAACAGTTAAACCCTAATATCTTTGCATTATCTTAACGAAGTAATCTATGTCTTGTCACATAAAAAAAATAGGGGAATGGCAATGTCGTGGTAAGTTCTATGAACCACATCTAACTTACTTGGCACCTATAACCTTAGGATTTTTATAGTTAAAGAAATCAAGTCCTCCATATCTTTTTTAACATCCTAAGACTTGATTTTGAACGTTAATATAATGCATAGTATAAATGGAACGTAAGGCAAGGTCTCATTAAACATTAAGCAAGATTTAAAGGCATCAATCCAATGTTTTAATTATTAAAAAGATTACCTGGGAACTATGGTATTGCAACCATTATAGGTAACCATGCAAGAATTTTATTTACCCAAGATATAATTTCTATTTAGCAACAATGATGAGAATCTCATCGAAATCTTGAACTTTATTGACAATTTGCATGATTTAATGAATGTAGGGCAAAGTGTTATTGTTCACATATGCGAGGTTCGAAGCATTGTTTTTAACATGGAATGATTGGCAAGTTTGAACTATGGTTCATTACCATATTGGAACATTCCTGCTATGATTTTAATTGCATAACAAATAATTGGTATCTCATCGTAAAACTTTGGAGTGTCGACCCACTGCATGGGAAAAATTAAAGTGTTACGTGTTTATTCCTGAGCCATGCGTTTGGTGATATAAAACAGTTGACCTAACCCTACCTTGTCATTTTTCCCTTGCCTTCGGGCTCGGTCGCTCTATGGAACTTCCTGGTCTGATTTTTGCTGTTACAGTGTGCTAGCAGCTTCTATGCTTCCACAATCCTTCATGTTTGTCCACTGTATCATTTGGAACTCGTTGTATCTTTGTTCTCGACAGATAAAATTTTATTAAGCACCTAGGGTTTTACCTGTGCTGCTGTTACTGGGTGCTAGCAGCTTCTATGCTACTCCCAGCCTTCGTACTTGTCATCTGTAATGAGTGGGGTCGTTATGCGTTGTTATTGGCGACCAAATGGTTGTTAGAAACCTTGGGTTTTTTCTTTACTACCAACACTGTCTCTGTCATGGCATGACTGTAATTTCTTGATTTGGTTTTGTTAAAGCTTCCCGGATGGGAGATACTCCATGCTTCTGTCAGCTCGTTTGTTCATTCAATAGTAAGGGTGGTGTATTACACTTTCTCTGCTCGGGAGTATCAGGCTTTTTATGGTGATCGAAATCCTTTTAGCTTGCTGGTAATTCATTTTTTTTCCCCTTCGTTATTTTAGTTAAAAGATTTAGTTTTAACAAAATAAAGCTGTAACTGATACCACTCCATGGTTGCAGGTTCTGGCCCCTCTCAGAGGCGTGGATCTTACAAGCTTCTACAATGGTGTTCCGGGTAAGCCTGGTTTATACCATGGCATTTTCCTTCTTGCTGGTTGTTAGGGCGGTTAGGGTTTGGATTTGGAAAGAACAACTCTGTGAACTATCTATGTTTTGTTTAGTCTTGTGACTGCTTGTTACCACAAGTCCTTTGACAGGTTAACCCTGTACGTGAAGGAAATGTTATGGCTTCGGCCGAATGTAAATTATTTTTCTTGCTTGTGGTAGATAGGGTTTTTCTACAGAATATTTAATGTATAAGAAGAAAAGAAGACAAGGCTGTGAGCCTGTCTGAAGATGAGATTACAACCTCGTGGTTTTAGCACTGTACTCGTGAAGTTTTGCTCAGGTTTTTTACCTAGGGTTTGAAATTTAACTTAATATAAAGGTTTTCCTGCACAACGGGCTTGTTTATTGTATGCGTTTTTCTCTTGTTCTATGCTAAGTATAGTAGTAAGTAATTCTTTAGTTTTTAAACCACTTATACAGCGGATTTGTGACTCGGCTATAGGTAGAATAATGTCTTAACTATTTAGCATTGGTTTTGCTTATTCGTTTTTCCTGTGTAATTTAAGCTTTTATAATATGACTTGTTACAGTCATTCTGTATAATTGAGCTGGTGTGTGGCATGTGTTTTAAATTTCTATGTTTATGTAAATGCTTCTATTGACAAATAGGCTGCGGCCGTAGGTGAAATTGTTGCCTTGATTCTTTAGAATTTCTTTTTAATTGTTAATCTATAATGATAGGGTTCAAACTGAATCTTATAGTTGTGATATGGTTTAGTTGTTCTTTCTGTCATTTTGATTTCGACTCTATTGTTAATTGAGAGTAAAAAGAAAGATATTAGGATAATATTGAAGCTCGATATTGAGCTAGATATTAACCTGCTAACCCTACTGTTGGAATTAGTATCTAGGTTATTGAAACTGTTGATAAATTACTTGTGATAATTTTCTGTTAGGGTTTCTACACAATGATTTAATTGCTAAGAAATCACTGGTTAAATTTGTAATTTAGGGTTTGTATATTGTCTTAATTAATAGGTTATGATAAGTTAACTTTGACTAGGGTTTGTACTAAGATAAAGCTATTCTAAAATATAGCTACAACTCTTCTGCAATGTTATCTGTAATGGTATCAATTCTATAATTTCTGTGGTTATGTTTATTTTTGTTCCTATGATTGTTTAAATGAGTTGTATTCCGAGAGAATAGTTACTGTATACTTAAACCCTACTTATCTATTTAACTATTATAATTTAAACTAGGTTTAAAAATTACAATAATAAACTATTGCTTACAATATTACTATTGTATGGCATGCATTAAAATACCTTATCAGTAATGAAATAATGATATTAAGGGATGCTGAAAACACAGTAATTATTAACAATCTTACTACTGATATTCTGAGGTATTAACTTTTACTACACTAATACTATTCAGACATATAGATGATAATAACAACATACATTCATTTATACTTAATAAACATAAAGAAATAAATAGTAGAACCTGTTTAAGCTGTGGACAACAACAGCAATGGGAGGCTATTCCTCCCTACCAACTCCTGGAGAGTGCCCAGACAGCACTTCTTAGGACCCCCGAGCTTGCTCTGGTCTCCCTGGCTGGAACTAGGTGCATCAAAGTAATTCTCTCAGCCCAAATAAGCTATAATGGAACCAAGTTACTGCAGCAATCCTCTCAAACAACTTCCTTACCGTGTATTTCCCTCTTCCTCAATGGGATTGCTGAATAACATTCACCTGAATGAAATTCTCCCTCCAGAACCAATTCGAACCCCCAGCTCTGTTCATTGAGTACTAATTAAAAGATTGCCTAGGTCTTTGTTGGGTTAACTGTCATTAATGAGCCACCTGCTCTGATTCCACTTCCTTGGGGAATCATGACCCCAAATATAGGGAAGTTGCCACCTGCAACTTAGGAAGTGTTTGAGGATGTTGCCACTTGTCTTTTGCCTTTCCACCTAGTTCCATCCACCAGTTTGACTAGTAACCTCTTTTTAACAGCTCTCCCATGCTGTTGTCTCCATAATTTATTTATTAATAATAAAATATTCTGAATTACATACTATTTCTAGTGACTCTGCTGAGTCATCAATTCCTACTTAGCATTAAATTTAACATAATGTCTCAGGAATATAATGAAATAATTACATAATTTTTACAAAATTGGGGTATGTGACATACACACCCCCTTAAAATGTAACATCGTTCTCGATGTTACTTATTCCTCATCCTCAGCCACCTTCTGGAACAGATTTGGGTATGCTTCCCGCATCTTACTTTCCAGTTCCCAGGTGGCTTCTTCAGGACTAAAGTGCTTCCATTGCACCTTCAGCTGTCCAATTGTGCGGTTCCGCAGAGTAATTTCCCTCCTCCCGAGGATACAATTCGGTTCCACCAGAACTTCCCCTTCTAGTTCTACCTGAACAATGTTGCAATCAATAACATGAGTAGCATCATGAACGTACTTTTTCAGAACAGAAATATGAAAAACATTGTGCACTTTTAAATTAGGTGGTAATGCTAGCTGATAAGCAACTTGACCAATTCTAGATAAAATTTCAAACGGACCACAGTGACGTGGTGCTAACTTTGCACAACTCCCCAATCTTAGGGAGCTCTTCTTTGGTCTTACCTTTATGAACACATGTTCACCCACCTGGAACTCTTTAGGAGTTCTTTTCAAATCTACTTGGCTCTTTTGCCAATCCTAGGCAATCTTCAAATTTTCCTGCACTTGTTTCACAATCTGTTCCATTTCTTTTAATAATTCAGGACCTAACACTAATCTGTCTACTGGATTATTCCAAGAGATAGGAGCATTACATTTACGCCCATATAGAATTTCAAAAGGACTGAACTTAGCTGACGATTGATAGTTGTTATTGTATGCAAATTGTGCTAAATATAAGTAATCCTCCCACTTACCTGGCTGATCCCTAACATACATTCTTGGCAGATCTTCCAATACCTGGTTAACTCTTTCAGTTTGTCCGTCCGTCTGAGGATGGAAAGAAGTGCTGAAATTCAGAGTTGTGTTTAATCCTTTAAACAAAGATTTCCAGAAATTTCCTGTGAATTTAGGATCCCTGTCCGAAATAATAACCTTTGGGACACCATGTAACCTAAAAATATGCTTCAGAAATATATCAGCTATGTTTGCAGCCTTGTAAGTGGTTTTAACAAGAATAAAGTGTGTTGATTTACTTAATTTATCTACTACCACCATAATTGAATCATTCTGATTTTGATTTCTGGGTAATCCAGTAATGAAATCTAAGCTGATTATTTCCCACTTCCAATTAGGAATAGGCAAAGGTTGCAATAACCCATCTGGATGCTGATGTTCTGTTTTTACTTGTTGACAGTCCAAACATCTAGCTATATACTCAGCTGCTTCAGATTTCATATTAGGCCAAAAATAATCTTTTCTCAACATAGTGACAGTCTTTTGGTAGCCTGGATGCCCTGAGTAAGGGGTTTTATGAACTTCATCCATAATTAACAGTTTAACTTTAGGTATATTTGGAACATACAGCCTATCTTTAAACAATAAAAATCCATCTTTATTTAGACTATAACCCTTTATTAAACTTTCGGTAGGTTCTTCTTTAACTGTAGCTTGTAACTTTTGATAAATTTCATCAGATTTTATCCCTTCAGACAACTGTTCATTTAAATCAGAGGTATAAGTGCTGCTAGCTAATATAAAATTCAGCCTTGCATTTCTACTCAAAGCATCAGCCACCTTATTTTCCTTTCCTTTTATGTGCTGAATTTCGAAATCGTATTCACTTAAGAAGGCCAACCATCTTGATTTCCTTGCATTTAAGTTAGGCTGATCTAAAAGGTATTTTAGACCCTTATTATCAGTCAGTAAGGTAAACTTTCTGCCTATTAAGTGGTGTCGCCACATCTTTAAAGCATGAATAACAACAGCTAGTTCTAAGTCATAAGTGGCATAATTCTTTTCATGAATCTTCAGCTTCCTGGACTCATAGGCAATGACATGCCCATCCTGAGTTAGCACTCCGCCTAGACCGTCATTATAAGCATCGGTGCAAACCACGAAATCCTTATTAGGATCCGCTATTCTTAGAATAGGCGTAGTTGCTAATAAAGTCTTTAATTTCTTAAAGCTTTCTTCACACTTCAAGTTCCAATCAAACTTCTTGCCTTTCTTTTGCAAGGAAGTGATTGGGTTGGCTATTTTTGAAAAGCCTTCAATGAATCTCCGGTAATAACCAGTAATTCCCATGAAGGATCTAACATCTGTTATGTCTTTTGGTACTGGCCATTCTTCAATTGCCCGGATCTTTTCAAGATCAACTGAAATCCCTTCCTTAGTCACTATGTGACCTAAGTACTGGATTTCATCCTTGAAGAAATCACACTTACTGAACTTCGCAAAGAGCTATTGTTCTCGCAGTTCTTGTAAGACTATTCGTAAATGTTCTTTATGTTCCTCTTCGTTTTTAGAATAAATTAAAATGTCATCAATGAAGACGACAACAAATTTATCTAAGTATTTATGCATTATGTTATTCATTAGACACATAAAGACGGTTGGGGCATTAGTAAGCCCAAATGGCATTACGACAAATTTTTAATGTCCATACCTTGTTCTGAAAGCTGTCTTGAATATGTCCTCTTCTTTAATTCTCACATGATGATAGCCTGATCTCAAGTCTATATTAGAGAACAACGTAGCTCCACGTAGCTGATCAAATAGATCATCTATGCGAGGCAACGAATATCTGTTTTTAATTGTCATCTTGTTTAGCTGATGGTAATCTATGCAGAGTCGCATAGTTCCGTCCTTCTTTTTAACAAAGATTACTGGTGCTCCCCAAGGGGACACACTGGGTCGAATGTAATTCTTATCTATTAACTCCTTTAACTGTGTTTTTAATTCGTTAAGCTCCAAAATATTCATACGATACAGAGCCTTTGAACTGGGTACAGCACCTGGTACCAGCTGAATTGTGAAATCCAGTTCCCTCTTGGGAGGTAATCCTGGAATTTCCTCCGGAAAAAAATTAGTAAATTCGTTCACTACAGGGATATCCTCTACTTTTATCTTACTTATTTCAGACTTAACTGCCTCATCTGTAATAGTTACAGCATAGGCTTTGCACCCTTTTCTGACTGCTCTTTTAAGTTGTAAAGCAAAAATCTGCCTGATTACAGTTTTCCTACGAATACCCTTAACCGTTACAGGCTGTTCGTTATTATTTACACATGTAAAAGTTTTATCAAAACAATTTAAAACTACTTTATGCTGTTCTAACCAGTCCATACCAATAAGTATGTCATACGAGCCAAGTGGCAAAACATTTAATTTAACAGTAGTCTTAAAATCATTCATATCTAGGGCACATTCTTTAACATAACACGTCACCTTCCTTTTTGCCCCAGTAGCTAGTTGTACTGACCAAGAGTTATCAAACCTTTCAACAGTCAGATTACACTTTTCTACTATCTCCAGTGAAATATAACTAAGACTAGCACCTGGATCTATTAAAATAGTTACAGGGGTTTTGTTAACCATACCTCCTACTTCCACCATGGAAGTTTGATAGTCAGCTTGGCAGTTCTCCAACGCTGCATTGATTCGGGGCATAGTCCCTGCAAAGTCTCCAACAGTCATTTCATCTTGTATAGTATGAATATTGCTATTTCGTTTCTTCCGATTTGGGCAAACTGATCCATAGTGTGGGCCATTACACTCCCAGCACTTAACAGGCTCCTTTCATTCAAAATTCTTAGTGTAATTTCCATGATTGTTAGAAGCCTCCTTGCTGCCCTTGAAATTGTTGGAATGATTAGCAGCTCCATTTTTGCTTCCCTGGAAGTTTTTACCATTAAAATGGTTTCCGTTCTTATTATTTTTGAAATTTTTCTGGGGTACAAACTCCTTTTTCCGGAACTCAAGCTGATTACTGTTCTTTTTAGCCTTCTAGTTAGCTATTCCTTCTTTCTTTTTGTTCTGTTTATAACAGAAATTAGCCTTTCGCATAGCTTCTTCCAGAGTTTTGGGGTTATCATATTCGATTCTGTCTTTTATATGATATGGCAGGCAGCTAAGAAACCGCTGTACTTTAGGTTTCTCTTCAACAAAATATGGCACGTATCTTAACAGACTTAAGAACTTACTGTTTAAGTCCTTCATCGTCATAGATCCTAGCTTTAACTCATAAAATTCCTTGGCCCTTTCTTCATAGTATTATTCGGACAGAAATTTCTTTTTGAAGTACCTTTTAAAGGTACTCCAATTTACCTCTTTTTCTTTGATCCCCTTGACCCATTTCAAGTCTTGCCACCATATATCCACCTTTCCAGAAAGGTTATAGATGGCCATTCTTGCCTTCAGCTGATTTGAATAGTTGTATATCTGGAAATATTTTCTCATCCCGGATAACCAGGATTCTGCCTCTTCTCCTGTTTCAGATTCTCCATTGAAAGTTGGGGGTTTTATTTTCTTGAACTCCCCAGAAATCTCTTCATAAGGCCTGAACTTCTTCTTTCTGTTATACAACTCAGCCTCACTACTGTCACTAGTAGTGTGATAGCTTGGTTGTCCCCTTCTTCCTTCAGAGGATGAGATGCTATCTGATTTAACTATTTTCACCCTTTTAGATCCTTTTTGATGACTAGCTTCTTCAGATTCAGCTCTTTTGCTTCTTCCTTCAGTCTGAAATTTTTCCATCAAAATTTGATTTAACTGCTCTTGAGTTTTCAGAATCCTTTCATTATCCTTCTTGACTGTTTCTATCTCAGTTTTTAAACCCTTTATAGTCTGCATCAGCTCTGAGGAGTGAGCAATTACCTCCTCTATCACAGGTTCTCTGGACATCTGTCTTGTCTCAGTGTTTGGAGATTCCTCCTCAGCATATTCTCCTAGCTTCTCCATACCTGTCTGTTAGATTCAGAAAAGGAAATTTTCTGCTCTTTTACATGAAATAAAAATACAAAGTGAGTACATAAATTTTATTTTCTTTTATGGTTCTGCGGAAACTAGTTGGGTCACATCAAGACCTAGTATCTGAACCATGCTCTGATACCACATGTCAAAACCCAAAATTTTCGAAAAATTTAAATTTTTTTAAAATAGCAAGTAATGTTATTAAATGCAGTCATTTAACTGTTTGTTTCGCTTACGTGATCGTAATTGTGTTTGAATGATCTTTTATTATACTTAAATTTTATTATGGTTTTCTTTTTTCAGTTACTGATTGTTTTTCTGTTTTGCAACTGCAAGGGGGAATTGCCATGTCAGACTGGGCTTACTTAGCTTATGAGCTAATGCAATCGATTTTCTTTATCTTACAGATATACAGGTAATTGCGGGTCGCTACATTTAAATATTTCAAGTAATAAATATCAGTTAGCAGTACCAAATCATTTAGTAAAAAGTACAACATCCTAACCAGGTTTATCAAGCCTCTTAAAGGTAGAATTCTTCCTGCATCATGCCAAGTTCAAATTCTGAATATGTTTTGATTTATACTTTAATTGCAAAGGATTTGGAGTTAATAATATCACTATATTTGTATTTTTCTTACCTTCAGCAATTGCAAGGATTACCTGTCAGTACATGTCTTCTATTATTATTTAAGGGTTACATTGTTTGGAAACTAATTTTGTTTCATAAATAACACTTAAATAAAATCTATAAGCACTTATTGAAATAGTCCTCAATTATCATAATTGATTAAACTCGTTAGTATTAAGGATAGCAAAAGTATATTTTTCGTATCTATGTCACTAGGATCCTGGGACTGTTAAGAGATTCCCTATATATTGTAACTAGAAGTAGCAAGGATTAGGGTACCCTCAGTACAATTTTTGTGAGTTGTAAAGCTTGAATTCCACCAGCGAAAGTTCCAAAATGAAGAAATGACAAGTCTTGAATCATCTGTGCAAAGCTATAACATCAGCAAATAGTAGTGGAATGGTAACAGTTAAACCCTAATATCTTTGCATTATCTTAACGAAGTAATCTATGTCTTGTCACATAAAAAAATAGGGGAATGGAAATGTCGTGGTAAGTTCTATGAACCACATCTAACTTACTTGGCACCTATAACCTTAGGATTTTTATAGTTAAAGAAATCAAGTCCTCCATATCTTTTTTAACATCCTTAGACTTGATTTTGAACGTTAATATAATGCATAGTATAAATGGAATGTAAGGCAAGGTCTCATTAAACATTAAGCAAGATTTAAAAGCATCAATCCAATGTTTTAATTATTAAAAAGATGACCTGGGAACTATGGTATTGAAACCATTATAGGTAACCATGCAAGAATTTTATTTACCCAAGATATAATTTCTATTTAGCAACAATGACGAGAATCTCATCGAAATCTTGAACTTTATTGACAATTTGCATGATTTAATGATTGTAGGGAAAAGTGTTATTGTTCACATATGCGAGGTTCGAAGCATTGTTTTTAACATGGAATGATTGGCAAGTTTGAACTATGGTTCATTACCATATTGGAACATTCCTGCTATGATTTTAATTGCATAACAAATAATTGGTATCTCATCGTAGAACTTTGGAGTGTCGAACCACTGCATGGGAAAAATTAAAGTGTTACGTGCTTATTCCTGAGCCATGCGTTTCATGATATAAAATAGTTGACCTAACCCTACCTTGTCAATTTTCCCTCGCCTTCGGGCTCGGTCGCTCTGTGGAACTTCCTGGTCTGAGTTTTGTTGTTACAGTGTGCTAGCAGCTTCTATGCTTCCACAATCCTTCATGTTTGTCCACTGTATCATTTGGAACTCGTTGTATCTTTGTTGTCGGCAGATAAAATTTTATTAAGCACCTAGGGTTTTACCTATGCTGTTGTTACTAGGTGCTAGCAGCTTCTATGCTGCTCCCAGCCTTCGTACTTGTCATCTGTAATGAGTGGGGTCGTTATACGTTGTTATTGGCGACCAAATGGTTGTTAGAAACCTAGGGTTCTTTCTTTACTACCAACACTGTCTCTGTCACGGGACGACTGTAATTTCTTGATTTGGTTCTGTTAAAGCTTCCCGGATGGGAGATACTCCATGCTTCTGTCAGATCGTTTGTTCATTCAATAGTAAGGGTGGTGTATTACACTTTCTCTGCTCGGGAGTATCAGGCTTTTTATGGTGATCGAAATCCTTTTAGCTTGCTGGTAAGTCATTTTTTTTCCCCTTCGTTATTTTAGTTAAAAGATTTAGTTTTAACAAAATAAAGTTGTAACTGATACCACTCCATGGTTGCAGGTTCTGGCCCCTCTCAGAGGCGTGGATGTTACAAGCTTCTACAATGGCGTTCCGGGTAAGCCTGGTTTATACCATGGCATTTTCCTTCTTGCTGGTTGTTAGGGCAGTTAGGGTTTGGATTTGGAAAGAACAACTCTGTGAACTATCTATGTTTTGTTTAGTCTTGTGACTGCTTGTTACCACAAGTCCTTTGACAGGTTAACCCTGTACGTGAAGGAAATGTTATGGCTTCGGCCGATTGTAAATTATTTTTCTTGCTTGTGGTAGATAGGGTTTTTCTACAGAAGATTTAATGTATAAGAAGAAAAGAAGACAAGGCTGTGAGCCTGTCTAAAGATGAGGTTACAGCCTCTTGGTTTTAGCACTGTACTCGTGAAGTTTTGCTCAGGGTTTTTACCGAGGGTTTGAAATTTAACTTAATATAAAGGTTTTCCTGCACAACGGGCTTGTTTATTGTATGCGTTTTTCTCTTGTTCTATGCTATGTACAGTAGTAAGTAATTCTTTAGTTTTTAAACCACTTATACAGTGGATTTGTGACTCAGCTGTAGGTAGAATAATGTCTTAACTATTTAGCATTGGTTTTGCTTATACGTTTTTCCTGTGTAATTTAAGCTTTTATAATATGACTTATTACAGTCATTCTGTATAATTGAGCTGGTGTGTGGCGTGTGTTTTAAATTTCTATGTTTATGTAAATGCTTCTATTGACAAATGGGCTGCGGCTGTAAGTGAAATCGTTGCCTTGATTCTTCAGAATTTATTTTTAATTGTTAATCTGTAATGATAGGGTTCAAACTGAATCTTATAGTTGTGATATGGTTTAGTTGTTCTTTCTGTCATTTCGATTTCGACTCTGTTGTTAATTGAGAGTAAAAAAAAAGATATTAGGATAATATTGAAGCTCGATATTGAGCTAGATATTAACCTGCTAACCCTACTGTTGGAATTAGTAGCTAGGTTATTGAAACTGTTGATAAATTACTTGTGATAATTTTCTGTTAGGGTTTTTGCACAATGATTTAATTGCTAAGAAATGACTGGTTAAATTTGTAATTTAGGGTTTGTATATTGTCTTAATTAAGAGGTTATGATAAGTTAACTTTGACTAGGGTTTGTACTCGGATAAAGCTATTCTAAAATATAGCTACAACTCTTTTGCAATGTTATCTGTAATGGTATCAATTCTATAATTTCTGTGGTTATGTTTATTTCTGTTCCTATGATTGTTTAAACGAGTTGTATTCCCAGAGAATAATTATTGTATACTTAAACCCTAATTATCTATTTAACTATTATAATTTAAACTAGGTTTAAAAATTACAATAATAAACTATTGCTTACAATATTAATATTGTATGGCATGCATTAAAATACCTTATCAATAATGAAATAATGATATTAAGGGATGCTGAAAACACAATAATTATTAACAATCTTACTACTGATATTCTGAGGTATTAACTTTTACTACACTAATACTATTCAGACATATAGATGATAATCACAACATACATTCATTTATACTTAATAAACATAAAGAAATAAATAGCAGAACCTGTTTAAGCTGTGGACAACAACAACAATGGGAGGCTGTTCCTCCCTACCAACTCCAGGAGCGTGCCCAGACAACACTTCTCAGGACCCCCGAGCTTGCTCTGGTCTCCCTGGCTGGAACTAGGTGCAGCAAAGTAATTCTCTCAGCCCAAATAAGCTATAATGGAACCAAGTTACTGCAGCAATTCTCTCAAACAACTTCCTTACTGTGTATTTCCCTCTTCCTCAATGGGATTCCTGAATGACATTCACCTGAATGAATTCTCCCTCCAGAACCAATTTGAACCCCCATCTCTGTTCATTGAGTACTATTTAAAAGATTGCCTAGGTATTTGTTGGGTTAACTGTCATTAATGAGCCACCTGCTCTGATTCCACTTCCTTGGGGAATCATGACCCCAAATATAGGGAAGTTGCCACCTGCAACTTAGGAAGTGTTTGAGGATGCTGCCACTTGTCTTTTGCCTTTCCACCTACTTCCATCCACCAGTTTGACAAGTAACCTCTTTTTAACAGCTCTCCCATGCTGTTGTCTCCATAATTTATTTATTAATAATAAAATATTCTGAATTTCATACTATTTCTAGTGACTCTGCTGAGTCATCAATTCCTACTTAGCATTAAATTTAACATAATGTCTCAGGAATATAATGAAATAATTACATAATTTTTACAAAATTGGGGTATGTGACACTATTGGTCCACATTCAGAGAAATTCTCCTAATTTTTATGTGTTCTGGCAAGGGAAATTCTAGACATCAAGCACATGGATTGGAAAAAGTGTCTGAAGTGCAAAAGAAAGACATGTGGAGTGCAATCAATGTGAGCATCAACTTATTCTAAACTTTATATATTGATGCATATTGAGCTTGTGTGTGATAGGTTTAGTTTCAAATAACGCTTGTATCTAATAATGGACTTTTTATCTATTGTAGCATACCTACCAAATAGATCCGTCAGCAGAGCAATGGTGTCATAAAGCAATATCTCAATGCTTGAGAACCTATAGATATAATTTGTATAAGAAATACTATTTGAAATACGAAACAGATGAGGAGAGGATTGCAAACATTCCTATTGGAGTAAATGAAATTGATTGGATTGAATTTGTTAGATTACGATCTAACCCTAAATTCAAGGTAAAAATGAAAGACAGATTTGAATGTTATCATCTTTGATTTTGAATCCTCTCATACAATCTACTATAATCTTAGCATCTATTTTTTTATTGAGTTGCAGGAGAGGTCAAGAACAAATAAGGAAAATAGGGCATTAGAACAAGAGACCCACACTTCTAGCCATAGAGGTTACTTTAGGGTTGAAGATGACCTCGTAAGTTGTAACAAATTCTATTATTTGTTCACAATTAACAACGTTAAATATAGTTAACTAGATTGTTGTATTTGTTGATACTAGAATCAATCTCGTGGTCTAAGTAATAAGCCTATAACTAGGGCTGATGTGTGGATGAAATTCCATAAAAAGAAGGATGGCACTTCAATGTCATCATTCATTGCGTAGAAAATAGTAAGTTCCGAACCTATTCTTGTATCATTTATGCTTTTTTTAGAGTTTATGATGTTTCTTATATCAATTTGTTGAAATGTTGACATTGCTAGAATCAAATTGAATCGACACAAAATGAGTCAGTGTCTCCTGCATATGCTACAAAGAAAGATGCCCTTGCTATAGTTTTGGGGCCTGAGAGGAGGGGTCGTGTACGTGGGGTTGGATTCAGAGTCACTCCAACAGTATTATTTGGAAAAGAGCGTTCGTACAAGAAGGAATTTCATAATACTAAAGAGAAATTAAGAGAAAAAGACAAGGAACTCGGAAGATTGAAAAAAGCTGTTGAAGAATTAATGGAATGGAAAGCTGCCATGGAGGTGGGGAAAGAAAGTGCCAGAGTTGTTCCAAAATCCAACAATGTAAGGATTGCATGTGTAGACTTTAATTTTTTATGTAGGCCATCTTTAAAGTTGGGGATTTCAAAATCATAATGCTAACATGAACATGATCGTATTGTTGTAGGGTGTGTAATATATGAATTATTGTTATTGCATCCTAACCCTTTATCTTCTAATTTCATGATATCTAATGCAAACTATTATATTGGCAGAGTAATATTTCCATGTCAGATGGTGAATCAAATCGACGACCTCCGCAACTGTCACCTCTTAATCCAGTCACCCCAATCCATGTAGTTTTTTAAACCAACTCTTATTTTTTCCATTTTTATTTTCCATTATTTGAAAATCGCTCACAAGTATTTATTTTTTAGGAGAGTCTCCAGAATAATCATAGTCAAGGTGCATTGGAAAAAAATACAATGGCTCCTAGACCATCTAATACATTTGATACTCCAAAGTCTAATACATTTCATACTCCAAAGTCGATGGTGAGTTTTGAAACTATTTAATATTTACTGCAATGTTATAATCGTTATTTCACTATATCTTACAAGTATTTATTTACTAATAGGCTTCTTTGAGTCCTCATCATGCTTTTCCAAAACAAACTCCTTTGACTTTGGGAGAACATAATCGTGACCCAATTGGAAAATCAATACAATAGGTAAGTTCTTACCCTCTTTATTTCTATGTTTAATATTCCATTCTTATTCCGAGGAATCTCACAAGAATTTTTTTATTGCCAGGTTCAACTGCAATTACCATCTTCAGATGTGGGATTGAATGGAAAAAAATGTTTACTGACATATTTTAATGGTCAATTGAAGGTTGCAAAGGGTTACATCAAAAGAATTGAACCAAACTTTGTCATGCCTAATGGGGAAATATTAGGTGATGGATATTATCTTGTGTGCCCATAATCAATTCTAGTTGATCCTGATTATGAAATCAAGCTTAAGCATAGAAGTAATCAATGCAAGTATTTAGCAGACGCAATTAACAGTTTTATACCTTGGAAAAGCAATGACATTGAATTGATCAAAGATTGAGAATAATGTGAACTCGGAGTAAACAAAAGGAGGATGGGCTGGGTGACAGGATTCCAAATAAGACCCATGTGTCCGATTTCCATTTGTGCATATGTAATTATAAACAACAACTCAACTTACAGGCTTAGGCCAAGCCTGTAGACAAGCATCGACAAGCATGGAAAGCAAGCTGGAGGACAAAGACATGGCAAAGGTGACATCGAGGATTGATGACAGAGAATTCACTTTTGGAGAAGCCCAAGCAGTGTCTGATTCTGATAATTCAACAAGTACTGGTATATCTCCCTCTCGCAAAAGTCATGTCTAATACAAATAACTATCTTCACAGATATAGATTAAAAAGGGCAGTGACTGCAACTATAACCTTTTCAGCATTATTTAAGGTTTATGGAAAAAAATGGATCTGTAAGAGGTTGCAGGACTAATTACCTTGCAATCAATGATAATAGTTTCATGTCCAGCACATAGTCCTAGTAAACATGACCCTTCTATAGCTAGTTGTAACAAAACATGTATACTTCAGTTCGTGCATTTACATGAAATAAAAGGTTTAAGTTTTTCATAAAATCACCATAAAAATCCTCCACAACACCCCTGTAATCCCCACAACTAGATGGTCATCTTGTTAAACCCATAATAATATATAAAAATTATAAATAAATTTAAAACTCAAATATGAAAACATCAAAATTGCATTCACACATTTGTAATTTTTATCCCAACGAATACACCTTCAAAACCAAGCAAAAAAAATTGAAAACTTATCATGAAGATACCCACATCCCACATACGAAATCCTATATGCATCAAAATATCTCTTGGGCTTATCCATTTACATATAAATGTTGGTCTAAAAACACTAAACAAGACAGTCATCGGATCCCATGGGAAAGCAACTAAAAACAATCATGATATCCACAAACATGTATAGATTTTGCTTAAAACATGATTCAATGAACTAAATCAACAAAACACAATGTAACTTACTGATTTTTTTTATTGTTACCTATGTTTCAACCAAGCCATATTCATGGCAATACAGATGTAGTGATGAACCCTATCACGCCTTAGAAAAAATGTGAAATGAAACAAAATGAGGGTTCCCAAAACCCATAAAATCTAAGATCAATGAAAGTGGTGGATATCTGGGTGGCGGTGGATATCAGTGCATTAGAATTCAATGGCCACTGATGTCTACTTGGACACCTATCAGAAGAGTCCCCTGAGATTATATTTATTGAATACATCATCAGTGCAAAGCCAATGAAAACAATGGAAAAAATCCAAAATTTTATTTCTAATGTCGAACATTGGGTGTGCCTTACCAGAAATCTTGAACAGACATATAATTGTGTCCCTGCAATCACTATATTTCCCATAGGGACATAAAAATATTAGAGATAAAGCCATGGTTCACTATATTTCTTCAATACATAGTTTTCTTATCCAGTTGGTTCACTATAATAGTGAGGTGGATGCAAGCTTAAATCATGAGTTCCCTTCTCATGTTGGTATTCCCTACTTGTATGCCATTACTTTCAAAGGCGTAAGGAAAAGTACAAGACCTGGACCAAGAACCTAAATAGAAGGAAGTCCAGTGTGTTGTGCATCCATGTTACTTAAGAACTTTAGGAGTTAGGATTTAGTTCCATAAATGTAGGAGTTAGTTCCATGTTACTTGCAATGATATAATTTTCTGTGTTCAAGGGAATAGAAATAATGAGACAAAGTGGACATGTGGTATTGTTTGCAAGGAACCTTCCAATGTACTCCAAGTGAAAGGTAGGCCCGTAGACAATTAGTTGTTGTAGCTTTTCATCTATTTGGTCATCCCCAAGTTAAGGTTTCAAGATCCAAAACATCAACTTCTCCTAAGTAATGGTATCCAGAATATCCACCTTATACCACAAGCATGTTTTCAATAGCAATTGTAGTGTGGCTATCTGTGGGAGCAATAAGATCCCATTCACATCAAGGGAAAACCATTTCATTAGCTTCAGGTCCAGAATATGAACATCAATCAAGTAATTTCCTCCCCCTCTCTCATGGGGATGGTGGAGTTCCTCGAATGCAAGCATGCCTCCATTCATTGGTCTACAAGTCTAAAGTGTGCAGATCATTTATCTTATTAGACCCGTTTGTTCCCCCAAACACTATGATATTGTGGTCTAAGTGAATGGAACTATGGATGTCTCTTGTACCTAGCTCTTGCCTAGTTGATACTAATAGGATACAGTACACCATCCAATGCGAGCATTTGAAGCCCCTTGCATTTAAGGTCTCTAAAAGACCTTAGGTACTGATGAATATGGTTGTCCATGATTGTCATTGATGACAACATTAATGACAAAGGTGTACATGGCATGAAGATAAGCAAGCTAGATAACATTGACAAGCATGCATGATAAGCATGAATGACATGGAAAAAGGAATATGGGCATTGGATGACATACATGGACATGACAGCTTGGGAAAACAAACCATGACATGATAAAGAAGTGATAAATATTAATGACATGGCGTGATTGGGCTTTGGAACACCAAAGTGGGCAAATGACCCATTCTATGGTCATTTGTGGGTTGATGGGGTCATGAAACCCTTGAAGATGGTCATGGTGCATGTAAAGGTTTGGCACCCACATATATGGTGGCATGATGGCACTTGGATGATGACATGTCATAGCTAGATGATATGAAGCTCTTAAAATTTGATGGATGAAGTTCTTAATTGTGAAGTTGGTCTAGTATACCACTTGATGATAGCAGCTATAGTAAACAATTTTTTTTAACTTTGATTTTTGGTGTGACTGAGGAATTTTGGACTAATATATAGCAACAACAAAGGGTGGAGAAGTGGAAAATCGCAGGAGCATGATAGGAGTCTAATTTTCTTGTCTATTATTTCTGATTTTGGGTATATAACTTCTGAGAGATTTTGGGACTGTCTAGAATTTGTTTACAGCAGCAAAATGATGCCCTAACAAGTCTGCTGACCTTGTTCACACCTTCAACAATCTGAATGATGAAAGCCCAGGATGTATGCTACCTTATGATGATGCTGCATACTACAGTATGGAGATAGGTGAAGTATGAACAGTGATGTACACATAGTTGAATAGCAATGAGATGATGCAATATGCATCTTCAATCCTTGATGTATACAGACCTTGATGATGATCTACCATGCCATGTTTTGATGAACACTTGATGTTTATGTTGCCTACACTGATGTTGATAATGATGATGCATAGAATTACACAATAGATACAGTGATGTATATATTGGTAATGGTGTATTAATATGATGATATCTCAGTGATATACATGCACAATGACCTTGGTATGAGTAGCAGTGACTATGACATACATGACCAGCTTGACCATTGAGTATGAGTAGTATATGGACTAATTTGACATGACAGCATTATATAGCAATGCAAGCCTTGGCTTAACAGTAACAATATTTGACATCACTGTGGATGATGTGACAGTTCGATATGATAATTAACATGACAATGATGGTAGTAACAACATGATGAGCAGCAGTTGGTTAGTTGAGGAAATGATGATAAGCAGAAGTTGAAGACATAAGCAGACCTTGAAGATATGGGAAGACCTTGAAGATATGAGCACATTTAGTTGATGAGCAAACTTTATTAATATGACTGAACTGTTAGACTGATGATATTACTGAGGACAGAATGAAGACATGGTTGTGACATGTTGATAAAGTGTGACATGACAGAGATGATGAAATTTGATAAGATATGCATATGTACATATAATACAAGCAGGGTCTTGTATCCAATTTTCTTGGTTGGGTCTAAGAAAGACTAGGCAGGGTCCTAGATAAACACATAACCTACAACTGATGAAAGTAAAGAATCTAGAGAGTTATGAGAACAGGAGGATGATCTCTATAGGAACTCTACAAACCTAAGAGCAGAATTGAAGAATTGTCTGAAGCATTTTTTTTGGCACAATAATTTGTGAATGCATTTGAGAATTGTTCAAAGGTAGGTTTGAAGGCTTTTAAGCTAGTTGGGAATGTTCTAGTAATTCCATAAACAGTGAAGAATTAGCTGCATGTGGATATACAAAAGTATTGACAATAGGTTGCTTGAGTTCAAGCTTGCTCAAGGAAAATCTACATCAGAATGAACTTGGAGCAACCAACAGGAGGATGGGCTAGGTGACATGATTCCAAATAAGACCCGTGTGTCCAATTTCCATTTGTGCATATGTAATTATAAACAATAACTCAACTTACAGGCTTAGGCCAAGCCTATAGATATACGTTATTAAACTGTCTAAAAACACTAAACAAGACAGTCATCAAATCCCATGGGAAAGCAACTAAAAGCAATAATGATATCCACAAACATGTATAGATTCTACTTAAAACATGATTCGATGAACTAAATCAACGAAACACAATGTAACTTACTGATTTTTTCTATTGTTACCTGTGTTTAAACCAAGCCATATTCATGGAAATACAGATGCAGTACTGATGAACCCTATCATGCCTTAGAAAAAATGTGAAATGAAAACAAATGAGGGTTCCCAAAACCCATAAAATCTAAGATCAATGAAAGTTACAGATCTCTGGGTGGTAGTGGTTATCACTGCATTAGAATTCAATGGTCACTGATGTCTACTTGGAAACCTATCAGAAGAGTCCCCTGAGCTTATATTTATTGAATAAATCATCAGTGCAAATCCAATGAAAACACAAAAAAATAATTATTTAAATAATGGAAAAAAACCAAAATTTTATTTCTAATGTCGGACATTGGGTGCGCCTTAAGAGAAATCTTGAACAAACATATAATTGTGTCCCTGCAATCGTTATATTTCCCATAGGGACATAAAAATATCAGAGATAAAGCCATGGAATACAATAGGGTATGGAACCATGGTGTGGAAACATCCCTAAACACCAAAGAGAACCAGACTAACATGAAACGTAATCAAAATACACAAACAAAATTCCTAGATGTGAAAACACCTCCAGAGATGGCTACAGGATAGTCCACATGATAATGAATATGGCTATGCCTTAACTACATTGTAAAATCGCCCAAGAGGCAAGAGGAAGATGCAACACATTGATCAAAAGGATAATCATACTAATTGTATGCCAATCATATCGAAATTAAAAAGGGCAGTGACTGCAACTATAACATTTTCAGCATTATTTCAGGTTTATGGAAAAAAATGGATTTGTAAGAGGTTGTAGGACTGATTACCTCACAATCAATGCTAATAGTTTCATGTGAACATAGCCCTTCTATAACTACTTGTAACAAAACAGGTATAGTTCAGTTGGTTGATTTACATGAAATAACAGGTCGAAGTTTTTCCTAAAATCACTATAAAATATCAGATTATGGGATTTAGTAAGTTTCCAAGGAAAATTTTATACACTTCTTTTGAACAAGTTCAAATTCACATAAACATAAAAAGACATAGTAGGGTGAATCATTAGATTTGAAATATCATACTTTAGAGTCTAGATAAACAAGAAGGATATTTCCACTATTGTGCATTGAATAAACCTGAAATCCTGACAAAACAATTACAGGTTTTTAACATCCTCTGGTATATTATCAAGTAACAACACGACGGAGATCCAAGTGAAAACCTACCCTTTGGGTAACAATTCAAGCACCAAGCATCTTCCCTAGAAGGAATTTTGTTGCATGTCCCTATGCAACTTATTCCCCCCGTAGTAAATTCTGATGTAGTTCAGTCCAACTGTAAGATGGGTGACTTACTCCATTTCTTTCCCGAAATCCTAAATGATGATCCACTTCAATCCATGAAGAGTTCTCTGCAAAATCATACCACTGCCCAACCACACTGTACTCAGTTTTTCCACACCAGAGCAAAAGGAAATGGAACCTTAACCCAAGCCATTGAGTACCATTTCTTCGTAGAGAATTCACATACAAACTTGTTCTTGAAAAGGCAACCTAGAAAAATGGGTATCCCATGGGGTCCCATTGTTGGAGTACTGGAGGAAGCAAATTCCAATGGGTCTCTGAGGCCTGCAAAGAGGCCAAAGTCCCACAAGATATAAGTTCTTCAAAACTCTGTAACGTTGATCTCTGATTCATTCTAAATTGTTTCACCCTCATAGGATCCCTGAGGAATTGACTGTGACTAGAAAAGGCCACTTCAACATCTGGATGCTCTCCTCTGACGTGAAGTTCAGACTGGAATTCCAACTTATAAAAGAATTTCATCCCTATTTCCCACTAAGTTTGATTCTGAATAAAAGATGAAAAGGCTCGTAACTGAATATTTCCTACTACAGGATTGGGATTCCATTCCTATTCATGTTCTAGAAATAATTTAAACTAATAAAGTTCACAGAACAAATCATTTTCCCTTGTAGATGAGTCATTATAGATATCCAAAAAGTCATCAACATTTCCCATCATGAACTTTTTGTTATTATTCAATCTAATCATCTGAAGGCCTACCCATTGTTCATGCAGATACATTGAATAAACTCTAGCAAGACTTCTACAAGAAATGGCTTGCTCAACAAATTTAAAACTTTGTCTCTTTTCTTCTTCTTTAATCATTAATTACTGCTGTAAAGACTGTATCTTGGACTTCCACTTTTGTTCTTGAACCAAGTAAGCAGAAAACCAAGTTTCATGCATACGTTGTACTTCAAATTTATATCGTTGTTGATAAATAAGGCCCAAGTCATATAATTCATCATTTCTTCCAATCCATTTAATAGTATTTAATTCAACTGATGCTAAATCCATGGTATTAGTCCAAACATCATCATGAATTTGATTAAAAAATTCATAGAGAACATCTGTGACTTTTTCTTTATCTTCAAGAACTTTTAGAGGTACTAGGAATAATGTTTTCTGTAGCTGCTATAGCCAATAATTCCAAACTTGTATTATCCTCAGCCAGTGGTACTGATTCCTTTAGTACTGATTTATCTCTAAGAAATTTATTTTGTTTCCTCAACCTTTTGTTTTGCAAACTCCATCGGTGAGCCTTATTTCTAAGAAATTTCAGTCTTTTCTTAAGAACACCATTCTTTCTCTGTAACTGTCTACTCCTCTGTTTTAACTTTTCATTTTCATTCTTAACATGTCTATCCAAAACTTGAAATTCACGAACTTGCTTCTGAAGTTTCTTAATCCTCTTCTGTAACTTGAAATTAAACCAGGAGAATTAGGCCTTACCACTTGATTAAATTCGTCGTCTTCCCTTTGAGCTTGGCCTTGAAACTAAGTAGCTTCCAATTCTGGCAGTGGTGTTGACTCTAAATTCCGACTCTGTGTGTAATGGGTTCTTGTACGTTTGGGTATTGTCGAAAACATATCTTCAGATGTTCTAACTTTTTCAATAACTTCTTCAGAAATGCCTTCTAGCCTTGCAGATCTTCTTCTCACCGTAATTGAAATTTTATTAGCCTCTTCATCACCTCTATGCCTCTTTGGAGATGGTTGGGATTGAATTGGTTCAGAAAATGTTGGTGTTGGATCAAATTCTGTCTGAACTGTTGGAGGGGGCGATAAAGAATCTTGTGGATCATCATTAACCTGCTCCTAAAAACCTTTTTCCACTAAAAATTGTTCCCACGTTACGTTGCTCTTCTGTAATTCCTGCACAATCAACAACTTAATTAAACCATGATGATACAAGCTATTACCAAGTCGCTGATCAGGCCGCTTTTGGGAAGCTGAAGCCATTTTAGACAGGCACTTCCACAAAAAGTATGGAATGTTCATCAATTCTTCTCCTTTAATGTGAAGGAGAAGCTGAATATGATAAAGAAAGACAAGGCTATATCTTCCTTCACAGGTCAAATATTTCTGCAAAAAGAAAATGACATTACCCCATTTAGCAGTGAAACAGTTGCGTTCAGCTCCCTTCTTCCAATGAATACTAGAATTAGCCACCTTCACAAACTATTTCCAAGAGTCAGGGTTTTTCAAATGACCAGCTTTAAACCATCTTTCCCATGTTTGTGTTAAGCCTGCAGCGAGAGCAATGGACGTTTCTGAAACTAGAAGCAGAAACACCCGAATGTTAGAACAAGCAAAATTTAAATTGAGAGCAAATTCCTTGGTCACATCTTCATTGTGCCCTTTGAATTTACTAAAAGATGCATACAATCCAATTTGTTGAAAAATCCTCTTACTAGAGGGATCTTCATCCAACAGTTCAATGGAATATGGCTCCTCCCTACCTGCAGCACTAGCCATGCCAACTAAAACTTTCTCTATTGAAAGGAAGTTAGGTGATCAAACCGGTATCCTTTAACCCAAATTGGTATTTACAGGCTTGACATATGCATAACAAAGAAATCCAACTTTCAAATCGGGTGTACATATAATTGTTCAGACATGCAGGGACAAAAGGATAGAGCTAATTACGACAATTGATGGGGTCAAATCAGCATATACCCATTCGTCCAAAAAGCAATGAGTTAACGGTCACTCCATTTATGAAAATTATTTGAACAAAAATACTTGGTCTCACATGTCACGATATATAATAAGCCATGAAATGACCTTGAAAAGCTAATTGAAATGTATAAAAATCATTCTTATATGCTAGAATTTATACACATTGTTAGGAAAAATATATTGAATTTAACCCTACAGGAACAATACATGTCCGGAATTAAGAGAAGACTTTGAATAGCATACCGGATAGGCAGGGGATAAAACCGAGATCCAACCCTTCCAATCATGCAAATATAGATCCTCCATGGATTTTAAAGATATAACTCTATTGGAAGAAATCATTATATCTGCAATTTGAAAAGAATAATTCCAAATAGAACTGAAAGTTTGCTTGTACTGGGAGGGATGAATCCAAGAGAGTATCAAGGTTCTGTTCGTTTTTAGGATTCCCTTCCCCATACATGAGACATTCCATTTTACCAACAATCTGTTCATCTTCAGTATTTTACTGAAATATTTAAAATACATAGAAACTGGAGATTCTACAGGCTTGAGTCAAGCCTATAATTGTATGCTAAAACACGATGAAATGCAAATTCTTAAACCAAACCATTTGTCATGCAATCCAAACCATGTGAATTAAGGTGTTGGAGTAGAACATGGATGAGAAGACATCCCTCCATTAATGCCAATGGCTTTCAAAGCTTGGAAGTACAATCTAACAGGATATATGAATCAATTTTGTTGATGTCGAATACCCAAAAGATCAGATTGCTTATGGATCCATTTTGGAATGGTACTTATAAATTGCTAGTGGTTTCTTATGGAAAACCACTAGAGATTGCTTATAGATCTTATGAGTGGGTATTGTGACTAGTATGACCTTGGAAACATATTAATTACAAAGAATCCATAACAATACTAGCTATCTTAAACCATTATATTCTTTTGTCGAAAAATATAGCAACGCTCACATAGTGTCACCAAAAACCAACTATAATGATAATTGGTGACAAACATTTACTACACTCACCAAAAGTAAAATAAACATGTATTAGTGAGGGATACTAAAATATTGTCACCAGAAGTGTCGCTAAAGAGAGAATCAATAACGGTCCTTTAACAACCCTCACCAAAATTGTCCCTCAAAAGGGGTTTGGTGACGAACCTTAAAGGACCATCTCAAAAGGAACTTATAATGATTATTTTTTAAGGACCGTCATCATATACGACATTGGTTACAACCCTTAAAGGTCCATCACAGGCATGACCCTCACCAATGACCTTTTTTCTTGTAGTGTTAGTTGAACAGTCAACTTCTTGGGGTTATAACTTTTGCATACGATCTTCGTTCGAGGTGCTCAATATCCTGTTGGAAATGTCTATCCGAGCTATACATATTTTGATTGGGGAATAGCAACTAGGCCCCCCACTGAAATATCCACAAAACGTCGTTTAGGGGCTCAAAACGGCCCCATAAGTTTAAGACTCGAAAAACTGTAAAAAAATTACTAGAAAAATGCTAAAAGAAAAAATAGTTTTGGGCCAGTAGAATAGGTGGGTGGCCAGCTATATCCATTTGGATTGATCATCCCCCATTAGGAATTAATGGTCTCCTTTGTGTTAAGTTCCCCCATCAAATGAAGAAACTTCTGTTCAACTTGTCTCCTTGTGAACCACTTTCCTTAGTGGAGTAGTTTCCTTGCTTTGACAACCCGATATAGTTGGATCTTCTGTTGGAGGGTTCCCTTAACTTGCGTATCCATGATATAATAAATAGTTTCCTATTCCATGCAGTTGGGATTAAGCTCTATAGGTGTCAATTTCTCTTCCATCTCCGAGGTGTCCAAGAATGGTGGAAAATATGGGTGAAGGAGCTCCACATTGAATATTGGGTGCAGGCCAAGGAATGGAGGAATGATTGATCCAAAGGCATTGTCACCAACTACCTTGGTGATGGTGTACGGCCCATATCAAAGTGGATTAAGCTTGCAATGGAGTCCTATGAGCCTCTCTTTCTGTAAATGCAACAAAACCTTATCACTTACCTGGAACTTGTGTGGAACCCGATGTTGGTCTTGTGATTGCTTGTACTTAGTATTGGCCTTTTCCAAAATGTCATGGAACTGTTGCTGGATGTAATGGATTCATTCAACAAATATGGTGGCCTTATCAACCTCAGTATGAGCATGGGATTATTCCTCCTGCGTGGATGCAATGGACATACCTACATCAATTGGGGCTAGTGGTTGGAATCCCAAGAACACTTGAAAAGGGTTGTAGCTGGTAGAGCTATGAAGGGCTATTTTATAGCTATATTGAACATAAGGAAGGTTCTCATCCCATATGGGGGGATGTTTAGAATTGTACATCCTCAGAATATGCACAATAATCTTGTTGACTACCTTTGTTTGTTTGTCGATCTAGGGATGGAAGGAAATCGAATTTGGTGGGCTTGGTATCAATAAATGACCATAGTATGGACCATAAAGTGCTTAGGAACCTGATATCCTGATCTAAAATGATAGTCCGTGGCAACCCGAAATGAACCCAAACATAATGGCCATATTAGAGAAACAATCAATGACCACAAACACACAATCATTACCATGCATGGTTGAAGGTAGTCTTGACATGTAATCCATGGAAATGGATTCCCATGGCCCATTAGGAGTGGGAAGAGGGGTGTACAACCCCTGTTTTTTTATGGTAGTTTTTATGATGGTTCAGGAAGTCCAAGATATGATGTATCGAAGGACATCTTGTCGGAGCTTGGCCAATACAAATTCTTATGCAATATGGCCATTGTCTTTTCGGTGTCGAAGTTCCTTTCCACCCAACTGTAATGCGCTTCCCAAATCATAGGGATGGCCCAGGTGGCATAGTAATCCTTCCTGGAGATGAAAGTCTGCCACAGTTGTTCCTACACATAGGGCTTGATATATGGGAGCAAACTCAGGATCACTGCTATATTGTTGAGGCCAGCTGGAGATCTCGTGGCCAAAAGAGTTGAGCACCATGGTCAGTGCTATTATTAGAGGTCGACTAAGGTAATTAGTGACTCGATTGGTGCTTCCCTTCTTATATTTAATGTTCAAGTGGAATTCCTACAAGTAAGTCGACCACTTCTGGTGGTGGTAATTCTATAACTTTCCTTGGGTTTGCATGAACTATAGGGGCTTGTGATAAGTGTGGATGAACATTTCTTTTCCAAGGATGTAATGCTTCCATTGGCAGCAAACTTTGACAATGGAATACATTTCCTTGTCATAGGTGGGGTACTTGTGGAGTGTATGCGAATGTCTCTCACTTTGATATGCCAGTGGATTGCCATGTTGAGTGAGGACTACACCAAAAGCATACTTCGAAGAATCTATCTCAATCTCAAAGGGTTGTTGCATATCCTGTAAGACAAGGACGGGAACCGAACATAAGCATTGCTTCAGCTCCTAAAATGCCTATTGTTGTGGCTTGGATCAAATGAACTTGGGATTAAATCCCCCTTTGGTCACCTGGATAAGGGACCAAGCAATATTAGAGAATCCCAACACAAATCTACTATAGATGTTGGCAAGGAATATGAAGTTGCAAAGCTTTATGAGAGTTGTCTGGGTTGACCAATCACGAATGGCTTGGATCTTGTTTTTATCCACATAAACGCCATGTTTCTCTACAATGTATCCCATATATTGAACCCTCTCCATGTGAAATGACTACTTCTCTAGATTTGCATATAACTTGGGTTATTGTAGGGTGTTGAGGATCTAGTGGATATGTTGCAAATGTTGCTCCCATGTTCTGTTGTAGATGAGTATATCATCTAGATATACAACCACAAAATAATTGGCGAATGGCCATAGAATATCATCCGTCATCCTCATGAAGTTTGATGGAGCATTAGTCAAGCTGAAAGGTATGACCAACCACTCAAAAAGGATTTCTCGAGATTTGAAGGCATTCTTCCAGACATCGGTCTGCTCAATTGGCGCTTGATGATGGCTAGACTTTAGATTAATCTTGTGAAAATATTTGGAACCCTTGAATTGGTCAAGAACATCATCGATCCAGGGAATGGAATACCGATTCTAGAATGTGATCTTGTTTAGAGCTATGTAGTCAATAAAGAATCACCATGTCCCATCTTTCTTATGTACCAACACAATTGGGCTCCCACAAGGTGAGGAGTTGGGTCAAATGTGCCCCTTTTAGATTAAATCTTGAATCTGACGTTTTATTTCTTCATTTTCATGAAGGGACAACTGTATACTCTCCCATTGGGTAAGGCACTCTAGGTATCAAATCAATGGAATGCTTGACTTGGCAATGTAATGAGTAATGACACCTCGATAGGCATGGTGAAGATGTCCTTATATGCTTCCACAATCTTTTCCATATGTTTCTGTTGTGTAGAGGGGTTCTGTGTGGAGGTTGTGGATGTTGCTGCGATATTTCGTTCACCTTCAAAATGAACCATGAAGAGGACAAATTTCCATGTTTGGGATATTACCTTCCTGCACTACTTAGCTATGATGAGGGACACTGCAATAGTGAGAAGTGTCTCGGGTATCCCGTAGATTTTATTTCCCAAAGTAATAACGACGATATGAGGTCTAGACTCATACACATCATGACTTTTACACATATATGGTTCTCCTAAAAGAACATCACAAACTTGAAGCAGGGAAGCATCACACATTACCTCATATTTGAAGGGCCTGATTCCATAGGAAAGGAGGCACTATTGACTGACTAAGATGTTTCATCCCTAGCTCATCCAATCGATGTTGTATGGTTAGGGATGTGGAACCATCATAAGCTTTAATATTTTGATGACCTCAACCAAGATAAGGTTCTTCTAGCTATCACTATCAACAATGAAATGTAGTGAAGTCCCCTGCACCCATCATTTGTGAATGGAAGAGGTATTCCCCTTCCTTTGGCTCCTCTGAATATTCTAGTTGGATATTTGCGGTTGTAATGGTGGCACTAGGTTCCACATCAATGATCTTCTTTCTGTTTTCCTTCTCTACATCAGATTCTAAACCAGAGTCCGGATCCGGGGATTTCGTCTCGACCAACAAGGATTATTTCGAGTGGCATTCATCGGTGTTGTTCCGGGGGCTCTTGTGGAATTCACACCACTTTCCAATTTCCTTCTTTGATTTCCCATTAACCTTCTTTGCCTATGGATTGCAATGCTTGTCGGGGACTTGACTGTCCTTTCCTTCTCCTCCTCTTTGTGAATTAGGGCCACCTTTTCAAGGCTTTTGTTGTTGATTTGCAGACCCAAAATCCCACTTATTTGTTTGCTTAAACTTTTGCTCAATCTTGATGACATACAAATAATATGCTCCTAGTGAAGATATGTCTAGGAAATCCATATCTGTCAGAATGTACCTATGCAGGACACTGTGGTAGTTTAGGACAATGTGTCATTTAGAGTCTCTAATACCCAGTTTGGAACGCAGGGTATGGAACATGTTGGTAAACTCCAACACTATCTTGTCCCTCTCTTGGCGCAAAGTCATCCACTTGGTGTACTGGTCATCATAGTTTCCAAATGTGTAGAACTCCTCCTTAATGGCATCGACAAAATCCTTCCAAATGGTTTTTTTCTTGAATATTTCATACTCATATTTTGCATCCCTCTCGCAATACATGTCCCATGAGTCTTTGATATGGGGGAGCACGAATGTGATCGTTTTGCTGTCGGAAATTTTTTTACCAGAGAAGTAAACCTCTAATAGATTTAACCATTTCTCCAAAGCATCTGCATCTATCTTTCCTTCAAATAAAGGAATGTCAAATTTAACTTGTACCTTGAAGGGAGTCACACCCCTGAAACGAATGCTTGTTGGAGGTGCATATGTCGTCGTCGGTATTCTTTGAAGGATCTGGGAAAAAATATCCATCATCTCATTTCTCTACCGTACGAGGGCTTCCTCGAGCAAAAATTATTAGGATCTCCTGCTCCATCATCTCTCTTTTCTTCTCCCTCCATGATTCTGTTTGGGGAAACGAGATTGGTTTTCCCCAAGCTCAACTAGTTCAAGAACCAACTCTCAATATTTAGATCTTATCGGGTACATACATCGAGAAACCACAAGAGTGGAAGGCTATGATATTACTGATATGGATTTATGTGAGAACAAAATTAAGGAGCATATTTATATTCACATACGCAGATATATGGAAAGAAACGTAGTGATATAGTAAAATCAGATTCTATTAAATGAATGAAACAGAACAAACTGTAAAATAAAGGTAGGTAGAATGGTGGTAGCTATTTCTGTAAGAAGAGATGTGGCGGCAATGCTCATTCGTGTCAAGTTGAATACAAAAATAGGCTGAAGGGGCCTATATATCATAAGCATGAGGGAAAGAACCCTAAAAATAAAAAAACATAATCCTAGAAGATGAACCGTCATAAAGTTTGTGGCCTCATGGTGGTTATTTGAACAGTCAACTTCCCAAGGTCATAACTTTTGCATATGATCTCGGTTCGGGGTTCTTGATAGTTCATTGGAAATGTCTATATGAGATATATAAATTTCAAGTGGGGCCAAATGTATGTCATAGGAAACCACCCCCCCCCCCAAGCTCAACTAGTTCAATACGCAACTCTCAATATTTAGATCTCGTCAGGGACATGCACTGAAAAACCAAAAGAGCAAAAGGCTCTGATACCACTGATTCATATTTATGTGAGAGAGAAATGAAAGAGAATATATATATTCAAATACATAGATATATGGAAAGAAACATAGTGATATAGTAAACTCATATTCTATTAAATGAATGAAACATAACAAACTGTAAAATAAAAGCAACTAGAATGGTGGTAGCTATATCTCTGAGAAGAGATGTGGCGGTTATGCTCATTAGTGACAAGTTGAATACAAAAAGAGTTTGAAGGGGCCTATATATAATAATAATGAAGGAAATAACCCTAAGCATAAAAGAACCTAACCCTAGAAGATGAATCGTCATAAAGTTTGCGGCCCCAAGGTGGTTAGTTGAATAGTCAACTTCTCGGGATCATAACTTTTGCATATGATTTTCATTTGGGGCGCTTGATATCCCGTTGCAAAGGTCTAACTGATCTATATAAATTTCAATTGGGATACAATTTATTCCATAGGAAACCATACGCACCCCCCCCACCAACCCACCTGAATCGCCAAAAAAAGTTGTTTAGGGCCTCAAAATGGTAAACAAGTACTGGTCTCCTGTCATTGGAAATACGCCAAGGATTAATATGTTAGTGAACCAGTGGATTCTTTTCATTTTCCCTAACCAAGAGGCTCTGGAAAAAATTTTGGCAGGGACGTGGCTATTTAAGGATGGCTCATTAAATCTCAAGTATTGGCACATCTCATTTGACCCCATTTGTGAAAGAATGGGCATTCGGCATCTCTGGATGATTATTCCTGGACTTCCCATTGAACTATGGACGGAGGATATTGTGAAAGGGTTGGAAAACTTGGTGGGGAAGTTTATTAGAGTGGATAAAAATTCTATCTTCAGCACTGACAGACGTTATGTGAACGTAATGGTGGAACTAAATTTGAGTTTGGGTCTCCCTGCGGCTATTGAGATTGAATGGGGTGACAGATTATGGGTACAACAGCTTGATTTATTTAGAACCCCCTTCAGATGCTTCCACTGTCATGTTATAGGTCATGTCCAAGCAAATTGTCTTGCGCTTCAGTCTATTTTGGCTCCTCCGGGAAGCGGTAAGGAGAACTCTTCTCCAAATATGGGATTTGCCACTTCGGCTTCTACTGAAAAAGGTAAGCCTAAACCTCCTCTGGAATCTACATATTCTGAACTATCCAAAGCAGAATTAGATTTTATTTCTAATAGGGAATTGGACCTGGATAGGATAATTTCTAAAGGGAAAGTTAAATTGAGGCATGGGTTGTCAAATAACCCCTGTGACATGTCGTCCCTCATTGTTTCTGAGAAAGGTCCCTCTCCGGTTGTTAGGTTTCTTGAGAAGGATCTTGAGGTTGCTGTATTGGATGTCTGTCCCCCTAGGAAGAGTCTTGATACAGATATTGTTGTATTATCAAATATGGGGTTGTCCAGTGCCTCCGAGCCTTATCATCCCCAAATTCGTGTATCTGTTGAGACATCTCAGGTGGAGGACATTGTTCCAAGAGATCCGGGGATTGCTGCTGCTGTTTCGGATGGTAGGTGTGATATTGGGTCAAGGGTTGCTAATGGGTATTCACCTCTCCCCATCTATTCAAAAAACCCCTCTCTGGATTCGGCTTTGTTACCTATTCATACTCCAAAGTTCCAAAATGTTACTATACGTAAGGGGAGGAAAAAGAAGAATGTTCCAAATCCCGATTTACAGGTGGTTGAGGGTTTGGCTGGTGTTGAGAGGGTGAATGTTGATGTTGATTGTTCTGTGTTGGGCGTTAGAGCGAAGGTTCCCGTTGTGAATATTTCTTAATGTCGCTGCTGTCATTGAACGTTCGTGGGTTGGGTGGGGTTTTTTGAGCTAGGGCCCTAACCAACCTTTTCCTTTCTACTAGCCTATGTATTGTTTTATTTCAAGAGACAATGTGTTCTTGTTCTGATGCAATTTTGAAAATTGGGGGTTTGTTTCTGAGCTGGGAGGTTTCTGCCATAAACTCTTCAGGGTTATCCAGTGGTTTGGTAGTTGCCTGGAATCCTCAACTGTTGTCCTTTAAATCCTTTAGGACAGATTGGGGGATTTTGTTGGATGGTTTATGTATTGGTCAAAATTTTAAATTATCTGTTTTTAATTGCTATGCTCCCTACTCAAACAGACAGCATTTTTGGGATTCTTTGGTTGGTTCTGGGATCTTAATTCCAGAAAATTTAATTTTTGCAGGTGACTTAAACTTCACAAAGTCACCTTCAGAAATATGGGGTCAGAATGCTAGATTGGATCCATTATCAGAATTTTTCTCCAAACTTCTGATAGATAACAAGTTGGTTGATGTTCTTCCTGCAAAATTGCTGCCCACCTGTACTAATGGCAGATGTGGTGGTGAAGGTATCCACAATAGGATGGATAGATTCTTAGTGAACGAATCTTAATCGAAAAATTTTCAGAGATATAGAACATGGGTGCACGATTTCAAGTTTTCTGATCATTGGCCTGTTGTCTTTCAGTTTGATGATTATGGATTGAAGAATAATTTTCCTTTTAAGTTTAACAATTCATGGCTGTTAAATGATGAATTCTGCAAAATGGTTAAAGATTTCTGGCTTTTAGTGAATGTGGATGGTGACAACCGCTTAATAGTGTTTTGCAATAAAATGAGATTGCTCAAAAAAGAGGTTGTGGGATGGATTAAGGCTCGGAAAGAGGAGGATAAGAAAGAATTGTCTTATCTAGAGGCTAAGATCCAGAAGTATCATTTGGATAATTTTAATGGTGAATTAAATGAGGTAAAGTTTCAAGTTGTAAATATTTTGAGAAGAAAAAAGAGGAGGTTCTTTTGCAAGAGGAAATGGAATGGAGATTGAAGAGCAAGGCTCTGTGGATTACCCGTGGTGATCGCAATAAAAAAAATTTCCATTCCTTTGCTTCTGCCTGTCGAAACATGAATTCTATATGGGAATTGGTAAATTTTGAGGGTAACAACATCTCTGGGGGTGATTTATTGAAAATCGAAGCTGTTAAACATTTTGGCAATATTTATAAAGATGAAGGCAACAGTCAACTTCTGGAACAGATTAGAGTGGCAGAACTTTTTCCTAGGTTTTTTAATGACTAAGAGGCTGTTGATTTGGGGAAAGAGGTTACCATTGAGGAGGTGGAGAAAACTTTGAAACTATTCGCCAGTGAAAAAATTCCTGGTCCGGATGGTTGGCCTGTTGAAATATATACACATTTCTTTGATATCATGGGCATGGACATTTTGAAAATGGTGGAATATACCAGGTTGCATGGTTTCACCTCTGGGGCTATGAATTCTACCTTTGTTACATTGATTCAAAAAAAGGGCAATCCTGCAAATTTTGGAGATTTCAGACCCATTGTATTATGCAATTTAGCATATAAATTGGTGTCCAAAATCATTGCACAGAGGATATCTACACTTTCTGAGCATATCACTGAGGAACAGTTCGGATTCTTGCATAATTGCCAGATTCATGATGCTATCGAGACTTCACAGGAATTGCTGCACACTATCAAAGCCTGGAATCAACAGGCTATGCTGCTGAAAATGGACCTGGAAAAGGCCTATGATCGGGTCAACTGGACATTTTTGAGACTTATATTGATTCAGATTGGAGTTCCTCCTCTGGTCATCAATTGGATAATGAATTGTTTCACTTCGGCCAGCATTGTTGTTTTGATTAATGGTTCGTCGTCTGTTTTTTTTAAGTGTTCTAGGGGACTACGTCAAGGTTTCCCTTTGTCCCCATTGTTGTTCTTGTTGGTTATTGTTGGGCTCAGTAGGATGCTGAACTTTGCAAAAAATGAAGGCTTGATCAGTGGTATCGAGGTTGCCATTGGTTGTGTTTTAACATACCTTATATTTGTTGATGATGTGTTATTGGCGGGAGTAGCTACAGTTAATGAATGGCGAGTTTTCAGGAATATTATCAACACATTCTGCAGTGTCTCGGGTATGAAGGTGAGCAATGCAAAATCTAGTTTTCATTATCTTAATGTGGAATTAGATAGAAGATGTGAAATCTCTAGCATTATTCCATATAGTTGCTATCCTTTAGATGATGGTCTCAAATATTTGGGTTTCTTTTTTAGACCAAATAATTACCAGAACAAGGACTAGTGGTGGCTTAGCCGAAAAGTAGAGGCTCACATTAATCATTGGGCATACAGGATGCTCTCTGTTGGTGGCAAATTGACATTGGTCAAAGCTGTTCTACTGGGAATCCCTGTATATTGGATGTCTCTGCTTGAAGTCCCAACTTTCCTCCTAAATGTTATTAGAAGGCTAATATTCAATTTTCTGTGGACCGGAGGTAAAGACCGTGCAAATTTGGTTATGTCTAGTTGGGAGACACTTTCCCGGCCTGAAAAATATGGTGGATGGGGGGTAAAGGACCTGAGCACCTTCAGTATGGCCCTTAGAATCAAAAGCTTGTGGAGGTGTCTATTCAGTAGTACCCTTTGGTCAAGAGTTATATTCATAAAATATATCAATATGGATGTGATCTCATGGATTAGGAATCCGATACCCCTGGGGAGGAATATTTCTCCGATGTGGCATGGTCTGCATAGAGTCTTGGGTTGGATTAGAGGTGATCTGAAATGGCAGGTTGGGAATGGTGAGGATATAAGAATTGGTTTGGACAAAATTCTGGGTATGGAGGAAAATAGTCATCTTCCATACAAGTTGTGGGAATATTTGAAGATTTATGGGATGTCAAAGCTAAGGAGCATCATAAATAGTGATGGTGAATCTTACTGGTTCAAATCTAATGATTTAGGTTTGGAAGGGGATGATGCTATTGTATGGGATAATTATGTCTATGCTCTTAATTCTGCAGGATCTACATTGAACACAAAAAATGATAAATTGGTATGGAGTGGGAATAGTAAATTGGGTTTGGTCACTACAAAATCTACATATGATAGAATTTTGCAAGAAAAATACATATTTCCACAAAACTGGTGGTATAAAAGGATATGGAAATGGGATTTCCCTCTAAAGATCAAGTGCTTTTTGTGGCATGCATTGTAGGGTACTTTGAAAACTTGGGATAATCTTTTGAGGCATGGATGGTGTGGTCCAAATTGGTGCATCCTTTGTAAGGAAAATTCTGAAAGTATTAATCATTTGTATGTATATTGCACCTTTGGTAGAAGTGTTTGGCATTTCTGTTGCAAAGAGCTGAAAGTACAATATGATTGGGAGGTGGGAGATTTTGGTCACTCTCTTCTCAATTGGTATAGACTCTCAAAGGATAAATTTATGTTTCCCATTTTTGTATCTTGGGCTCTGTGGTATGCCAGGAATAGTGCTACATTTCAAGGTGTTTGGCTGGAGACAAAGGTGTGCGGGCTTATAGCTCTTAAATTAGCCCAACAATTCAAGTCTGAGAATGGTAATGTAGGTGACAGAAGAGTGGGATAGTTTTCTTACAAAGTTGAGCAACCAATCCTCTTTTTTGATGGGGCTGCTCAGCATGGCATATGTGCAGCTGGGGGGATTATATATTTGAATGAGGATCACTATTTCACCGTTGGACTAAACTGTGGTAATGGAAATAATATGAAGGCAGAACTATTAGCTTTGTGGTGCATCCTGAAATGTGCAAACATCTTTGGACTTGTAGATTTAAAGGTCTTCGGTGACTCTTGAGTCACTATAAAATGGGCTGCTAGAGAATTTGATCTAAATGTTTTGGCTCTTAATCACTAGTGCATGTGCACTAGGGAGGAAATTGAAAAGTTCAAGCACATCTCTTTCACACATATCTATAGGGAACACAATCATAAGGCTGATGAATTATCAAAGTTAGCTCTACTTTGCACTGAGGGTCACCTGTATTGGGAAGAATGGATGGAATCCACTCTGCTGGATAAGGGTGATTTTATCTTTTTTGACTAAGCTTTTATATTTTTTTGGTCGAAGATTGTAGTGTGGATCAGAACTTCTGGTCTTACAAGTCTATTTGTTAATATTTTTGTTATGATAGGAGATGTGGAGTGATCTGATATGCAGCACTGAACATCATGATAAAACCTTGTTTTTTAAGGTTGAACATCTTTGTACTATTTGATTCCATGAATAGCAATAGTACGTTTTTTTTTTCGGTTGAAAAACTCAAAACAATTATCAATCTAGTTTGATGATAGAGGTAAAATTATGATATAATTAATTCATTATTTAAATGTCTTAAAAATATATCAATTTTATTTTTATTCAAGATGAGAGTTAGAAATCTGGCACAATGATATTTTGTATATGGCAATAAATGATATTTTGTATAGGCTGAGAGTTAGAAATCTGGCACAATGATATTTTTTATATGGCAATAAATGATGTTTTGTATAAAATTATTAAAATATTCTTAAAACCTCATGTCAAATGAAAAGTATAAAAAAATTCTTCAATCCTCATGTCAAATGAAAATTTTAAAAAATTTCTTAAATCCTCATTTCATATGAATTTGTTAGTTATCATTTAGAGTGGAGATTTTCCCAACCAATGGGAAATGTGTAACTTATTGTAATGCAACATGTTATGTTATGTACCAAAAATAAAAAGTAATTAAAAACATTTGTCTCCTAATAAAATAAAAATTCAAAGCCAAATTAAAAGTCACTAAAAAAAATAACACTTCAACAAATTGGATGCATTTGAGAATGCATGAGTCCCACATATTTTTGCCAAATGAAACATAAGTTGCAACATTATTCGAAAACAAAACTAAAACAAGTAAATGAAACTAATATACATCAATAATATACAAAAACATAATGTACAAAAATGCAAGCCAAAGGTTTAGAAATGGCCCTGCTATCAATTTGCCCCCATGGGCATTAGAAGATCTTCTTTGAAGAACAACTTGAGATGTTTTCCATTGACTAGTAGAGTCAATCTCTCTCATCCATAGTGCAAAGGAAGAAATAATTAGCCCCTGTTGGTTCAAATATAACATATGGTCCCAACAATAGGCTATCAAACTTTCCATGCTTCGCTGGCTTATCCCTTCACTTATCCCATAAAAGAACCCAATCCCCTGGCTGGAAGTCTCTAGGCTTAGCAGATCTGTCAAAGGTCCTTTTAACTCTGTCCTGATTTTTGATACTCTTGTGTAAGGCATTTCTTCTGGTTTCATCTAATTTCATAATCCGCTCAATTCTATTCTACACACCATCATCATTTGGATCATAATCATGCAACATCTGATACACTAGAAACTGAATATGAATGGGAACAGAAGCTTTCAAACCATAAACCAACTGAAAAGGGGTTTTCCCAGTGGCACGTTTCTATGTTATTCTGTCAGCCTGTATAGCAAATTTTTTCTTAGAATCCCAAGACTTCTTATTATCCCCAATAGTCTTCTTTAAAATGTTCATTAAGGTCTTGTTGGTTGATTAAGCCAATCCATTTCCTTGGGGATAATAGTTGGATGAGTGGGAAAGGATTATACTATACTTGAAGCAAAATGAAGAAAAAACCATGGAACTAAAGCTTGGACCATTATTAGTTGTTATCTTGGATGGCACCCGAAATCTAGTTATGATATGATTTTCAAGAAAGTCCATAACTACTTTATCTGTTGCATACTTAGTTTAATACTTAGTGGGGATTGCTTCCATCCATTTAGTGAAGTAATCGGTGATAATTAGGATCCACGTATGACCATTGCTTGAATTTTCCTTAAACTAACGGATAAAATTAAGAACCCATTGTTGAAAAGAGGCTTGAACAACTACTAACTCAAGAGGTAAGGTTGCCAATTTCTGTTTCCCATGGAACAACTGACATTGGGGACAAGATCTGACAAAGTACTTGATAGATCGATCCGCTTTTAGGATGGGTCTATGCTAATTAAAACATCACTGTTTCCTTGTTTAATTTGATGGAGAGTTAAAAATACAAACTGTTCTCCCAACGATAGCTTCTTCTGTATTATGGCCGTCATTCAATTTTCATGATTTGGATTCGAACAACGATCTTCACAGCTTTATGTTTCGATTCGAACGATGATCTTTACAACTTTAAGAATTGACCTATGTTATAAAATCAAACGATGATCACAAAGCCTTGGATTGCAAAATCAGTTGAAAAAGAAGGCTTTCCCGTTGTGGAGTGAAATCAGCGACAGCAACCCTTGTGTAAAATTCAGGTACCCGAAACTTAACAAAATCGTGGGTACAGATTTCGAAAAGAGCCGAGCCGAGACTCCTGTTACAACTTTAATAAAGCTTCTTCTACCGATGGATGTCTGTATTTAAATGAATAAAACACCAGAAAGCTGTTTTAGAACATTTCATATCATATCAACATTGGAGAAGATTGCGGTGTTATATGCCATACAATTGCAAGGCGTACGAGTATTCCAGTGGCTGGACGAGATCAAACGTGACTCCCTCTTTTAAAGCCAACATCGCTTTTTTCAAGAGAAGGAAACTGAGATACTGAATGCTTTAAATTAGCTCGATTCTCTGTCTTTCTTAGAGGGAAGGGAAGGAGGGAAGCTGACACACGGAAAGCGTTAAATTAGCACGATTTTCTGGCTTTCTTCGTAGTATATGGTATATATATATTCCATGTTTAATGTGAAAGATTTTGCATTGTACTCAAACGTAACGTCTTGCTTCTTTGTACCCGGATGTCGATGGAAGCAGTTGAATTCGTATCCATATTATTTTCTTTTCTTTTTTTAATAGTTTCAACAAGTCTCTTTGGTTTGGTATTTATATCATTTTAGTAAAGCTATGTTGGCTACTATTTTCTCGAACAATTTCCTGGGTATATTATGCTCCAGTATTTTCGGAGATAAGTTCTATATTGACTATACCAAAATTTAAGAAATTAAAATATTTTATTAAATTATATAAGATTTGAAAATATTTAACTCTTTAAGAGTTTAATTAAATTTTATATATAAAGAAAGTGTATTTGGGCAGGTTGAAAATATTTATCGGTTGAAAAAAGGTTGAAAATATTTAACTCTTTGAAGATGTTACATGTACAAATCAAGATAGGGTATTTTACCCATACACATTTTTGTTGGTATTAAGTCTGTATAAAGAATAACAAATAATAATAATAATGAACAAATAATAACACATCTAACACACAGAATTTAACGTGGTAAAGTATCGACATCTTATTCCTTTCAATAATGGTGATTACATACAAGGTAGTTCTCACCCACCGATTCTCCTCGGTTACTTTCTCTCCTCTCCAAGATTACATATAAATACATGCATGAAGGAGTTACGTATATGAAGAACTACCAACGGTTAGAGGAACTGCCAACCAACCAACGGTTAGACAAACCATTTTTAGTTATAGTTATTGTTAATTAGTTGTCACAATTTTAACAATCTCCACCTTGACAACAAAGCGTCTAATACTTTGCCGGAAACTATTCATCACTTCTTTTTCAAACCAAGAGAAGCCACACACCATCGAAGCTTCTTTAACAATATTGGTTTTGTAAACATATCAGCAGAATTTTTTCGAGTATGAACTTTTTTCAGATCTACTCCACCTTCACTAATGACTTGTCTTACAAAATGATACTTTACATCAATATGTTTAGTCTTACTATGATAAACAAGATTTGTAGCCAAATGTATAGCACTTTGGGTATCACAGAAAACAGGCACACTATTATGTATTCTTCCAATTTATTCAAGTAGACCTTTAAGCCAAATCGCCTTTTTGCAAGCATGTGAGGCAGCAATATATTCAGCCTCCGTAGTGGATAAAGCAACTATTTCTTGAAGCTTTGACATCCAACTTATACCTCCACCTGGAAGAGTAAAAACATATCCAGAAGTCGACCTTCTCTTGTCCAAATCACCTGCAAAATCTGAATCCACAAAACCGCATATAGAACCATTGTTATTATTAAAAGTGATACAATAGTCACTTGTGCCTCTTAGATAACGAAGCACCCATTTCACTGCATTCCAATGTTCTTTTCCCGGATTTGCCATGTATTTACTGACAACACCTACTGCATGTGAAATATCAGGTCTAGTACACACCATCGCATACATTAAACATCCTACTGCATTAGCATATGGAACACGAGACATATACTCCTTTTCTTCGTCATTACTAGGACATAAACCTGAAGAAAGCTTAAAATGGGAAGCTAACGGAACATTCACAGGTTTTACCTTATTCATTCTGAATCTTACAAGTATTTTCTCAATATACTTCTCCTGTGAAAAACTAAGCTTACCATTTCTTCTGTCTCTATGTATTTCAATACCCAAAATTTGTTTTGTAGCTCCAAGATCTTTCATATCAAATGCCCTAGCCATCTGAGCCTTCAACCTGTCAATCTCGTTCATGCTTTTACTCACAATAAGCATATCATCTACATACAACACTAAGATAATGAATATGTCATACAACCTTTTGAAGTATAAACAATGATCATACTCACTTCTAGTATAACTGTGATTCACCATGAAAGAATCAAACTTCTTGTACCATTGCCTGGGTGACTGTTTCAGGCCATACAATGATTTTTTGAGTTTGCAAACTAATTTTCCTTTACGATGCTGCACAAAACTCTCTGGTTGTTCCATAAAAATCTCCTCATCTAAATCTCCATGTAAAAATACAGTTTTAACATCTAGTTGCTCTAACTCCAAATCAAGCAATGCAACAAGTGCTAACACAATACGAATAGATACAAGCTTAACAACTGGTGAAAAAATCTCATGATAATCAACACCTTCCATCTGAGAATACCCTTTTGCGACCAACCTAGCTTTGTATCTTTCAACCTTACCATCAATACCTTTCTTCAACTTGAAGACCCACTTACATCCAACAACTTTTCTGTCTTTGGGAAGTTCAACCAGATTCCATGTCTCGTTCTTGTTCAGAGAATCCATTTCTTCTTCCATAGCCATCTTCCATTTAGCATTGTCAACACAATCAATGGCTTCCTGAAAACAAGAAGGTTCTCCATCATCTGTAAATAAAGCAACAGACGAAACAAAATCTATATATCTTTTAGGAGGATTTCTTTCCCTCGTAGATCTTCTTGGTGTAGGTGGTGTAGGTTGTGGAGTTTCCACAATTTCTTCATCTTCTATGACTTCTTTATCACCAGAAACTTCTTCTTGTTTCTTTAAGTCATTAGAAGATGGAAACTTCAACTGAACTAGTTGTTTTGACAATACCTGTTCCTGTTCCACATCAACTTTTACATTTTCCGATTTAGTGACAGAAGATTCATAAAAAATTACATCTCTACTAATGAAAATTTTACAAGCAGTAGGATCCCACAACCGATAACCTTTTGTCACATCATCATATCCTACAAAGATGCACTTCTTTGATCTAGGGTCTAACTTAGAACGCTGATTTTTAGGAGTAAGTGCATAAGCTTCACAACCAAAACTTTTCAAATTTGAATAAGTGCAAGTATGACCAGTCCATACCTCTTCCGGAATTTGACAATTTATTGCGATTGAAGGTGATCGGTTTATTAAATAACAAGCAGTAGAAACTGCTTCTGCCGACAACTCTTGACCCAAATTAGCATCACTGAGCATGCACCTTGCTCTCTCTAGAAGAGTCCTATTCATGCGTTCTGCAACGCCATTTTGCTGAGGAGTGTATACATTTGTTTTATGTCTTATGGTCCCTTCTTCTTTGCAAAACTTTTCAAACTCTAAAGAATTAAACTCACCTCCATTATCCGTTCTTAAGCACTTGATCGTCCTGCCAGTTCTTTTTTCAACCATAATTTTAAAATTTTTGAGAGTATCAAACACATTAGCCTTTCTTTTTAAAATATAGACCCAAACCTTTCTTGAAAAATCATCAACAAACAAAAAAAAAAAATTTGCTCCTCCATAAGAAATAGTAGGGGATGGACCCCATACATCAGAATGTATGTAATCAAGTACACCTTTACTTGCATGAATCCCTACTTTGAATTTTTGTCTATGCTGCTTTCCAAATATACAATGTCTACAAAACATCAAATCTAAAGATTTCAAATTTGGAAGTAATTTACGATTCACTAATACCTGTAGTCCTCTCTCACTCATATGAACAAGACGTTGATGCCATAATCGAGTGGATTCTAATGCCACTTTAGATACCAATGCCGTTTCATTAACTTGAGTTTTTCCAATCAGTTTGTAAAGGTTTCCTACTCTCAATGCCTTCATAACCACTAAAGCACCCTTAGATACTTTCATTACCCCATTTAAACCTCTAAACTTATGACCACAAGAATCCAACACTCCCAAAGATATTAAAGTTTTCTTTAATTCAGGCACATGTCTAACATCCGTTAGTGTTCTCATAGCTCCATCAAACATTTTAATTTTAATACTTCCAAACCCTACAGTCTTACATGAAGAATTATCTCCCAAAAGAACTGCACCATCATTAGCTTTTTGATAAGAAGTAAACCATTCTTTATGAGGACAAACATGGTGCGAAGCACCAGAATCTCACAACCATTCTTCATTGTAATAAAAAATATTACAAATGGACAACACCTCATCAACCATACCTGAATCAGTTTCAACTGCATTTGCCTCAGACTTGGAGTCTTCCTTTTTGGATTCTTGTCTTTTCCAATAGTCCTTCTCGAGATGACCATTCTTGTTGCAATACCAACATTTGAGTTTTCTCTTTTTTCCCTTTGATTTAGATCTAGAAAAACCTCTTGACTTTTACCCTCTTTCTTTGGATCGACCTCTAACAAACAAAGCTTCTGGTGTAGAGGATCCAATTTTGGCTTTATTTCTTAACTCCTCAGACAACAAAGCCCCAACCACGGTGTCAAGTTCCAAAGTTGTGCTAAGACTAATATAAGACACTACATGCTTCCAAGAGTCAGGTAGAGTGACTAAAAGATTTATTGCTTTATCTTCATCTTCAATCTTAACATCCATACTACTCAACTCGAAAATAAGAGTATTAAACACATTCAAATGTTCTGCAATTTTCGTACCTTCTTTCATCTTCATGCCATATAGCTGTCTCTTCAAGTATATTCTGTTTGTCAAAGACTTCGTCATATACAAGCGTTCCAATTTGCTCCATAAACTCGCTGCTGTCTTTTCTCCAACGATATTAAATAAGACATCATCCACAAGGCATAAATGAATTGTGCTAAGTGCTCTGGCATCTAGCTCCCTCCATTCACTATCTGTCATAGACAATGGCTATTTTTTCTTGCCATCTAAGACCTTCTGCAATCCTTGCTGAACTGATAGGTCTCGCATCTTAAGTTTCCACAACTCAAAGTTATTCTTCCCATTAAATTTTTCAATCTCAAATTTAGAACTAGATACTTTTGCCATCATTTTTTTTTATACTTCACAGACTTTCCAAAAAATATGACCAGAATCTCACAGACTTTTCCAAAAAAAAAAATATTATATATTTCCAGAATTTTTTTTTTAAATATCACTGGCTATCTGAATTACGTCTGGAATGATCTAGTGGTCGATTTCTCTGCACACAAGCTTTAACAGAACGAGTCTTGATCTTGGCAGCATCTTCCACCACACCACAGCCTCCATGGGCTTCCTCCCTCTAATCGGCAGCTTTCCACCTCAGAAAGAAAAAAAATGGCCTCTATTCTAGGCATACACTCGGCCCTCACTTCTCCAAGAAGAGCTTTCATGACTATTGCTTCCCACCACCGGCTCGACCTTCACACCGATCACTTCTACCTCTACACGACAGCTCACATAGAGCCTCTACCTCTGCTCGCACGATTCCCCTGCATCTCACGCAGGCTTGGTCCTCCTCCACACAATGACGGTAGCACTATTCCCTACAGTCTCTCATGGGCCTGGATGGCTCCTTCTCGGGTTTCCATAGTGTGCAGCCTCTCCCACGATGTGGCTCACATGGAATCTCAACAAACGTTTCCACAATGTGCAGCCTCTCCCTTGGTGTGGCTCACGTGGACTCTCCACAAACCTCACGGATGACCTCAGCTCTCCTGCGCAGGCTTCTCCTCAACATACCACAGTAGTGGAAAACAACTATGGCTCCTCTCAACATACTTGGGTCCCACTGCGGATTGCTATTCGAGCTCTCAGGATCTTCTGTCTACAGACTCTCTTTCGCCGTGTTGTCTCTAGGACAAACTTCTTCTACACGGACTCCTCCACCTTAGACGAACATGCTTCTAGTCTCTCTTTGGTTAGCACCAAAGCCCTGATACCACTTGTTGGTATTAAGTCTGTATAAAGAATAACAAATAACAATAATAATGGACAAATAATAACACATCTAACACAGAGAATTTATAGTGGTAAAACCCCAAGAGTTGGGGAAACTTCCACCTGGCAAAGTATCAACATCTTATTCCTTTCAATAATGGTGATTACATACAAGGCATTCCTCACCCACCGATACTCCTCGGTTACTTTCTCTCCTCTCCAAAATTACATATAAATATATGCATGAAGGAGTTATGTGTATGAAGAACTACCATCGGTTAGAGGAACTGCCAACCAACCAACGGTTAGACAAACCATTTTTAGTTATAGTTATTGTTAAATAGTTGTCACAATTTTAACAATTTTAGGTTCAAAGTTTCATTGTATTATTTGATAAGATATTAATATTGTTTTTGCATCTTTGGAGGGATGGTGTGGTTGTGGTATGCTATTAAAGATAAATGAGAACCATTTTTTTAAAATATGTTTGGGAGGGGATAAAGGGAGTAATACTAAGGCTGAACTTCTCCCCTTATGGGGGCTTCTATAGTTTGCATTGTCCATTCGATTTTTCTATGTTACAATTCTCACATATTTTTAGAGAATACAGTGATGAAGCAGATCAACTCTTGAATCCTGTTGTCCTATGTGAAGAAGAAGTTTTGGCATTTAAAGAATTCTTGCAAGGATCGATTATAAATGAAGGTGAACTCAAGTTAAATAATTAAATCCAGAACTAGATTGGTTTTTGAGGCAAATCCTTTTTTATACTTCTGGTTTAGTAAGCCTTATATTTTTTTTTTTTTGGGATGTTGATATACTTTATATAGATTATATGTAGTTTTGGCACTGATGTAATGCCCAATATGAGGTATATTGTAATCTAATTATGACGATATTTGAAGTTGATGTAATTTTTACATTTTCTTTGATTTCATTTAAAGAAAGAAAATGATATTTTTTTTTCTCTTGAAAACTTTTATTATTGCCATAATAACAAATATTGTTTGTGTTGAATACTAAATTTTTTATAGAAAAATGACACCAATTTAAAGTGGCTTATAGCATAGATATGGATCTAACTAAGCTAGCTTACCTATATATGCAACAATAACATATCACAGTAAATAAGAATAGAAACAGAACAAGAGAAAAGAGTACACTAGATATACGTTGTTCACCCAATTGGGCTACGTCCACGGGAAGGTAGTCTTCTATTATCTCCAGAATATCTCCCTCTAGCTTACAAGAGCAATGCCAATAACCCCAATACAATATGATCCACAATGGATGAATGATTCATGAATGAATTTGATCCACACAAGGATGAATGTGAAAGACTCCCTTGACTCTATTATATACCAAGAGATGAGGAGGAATTACTCTCACATATTACATGTGGGATAATATAATTCTCTATAATAACATCTCTTTATATAATGAATATCAAGAGTATATTTTACTATAATGAATATGGGATATAATGTATTAGTCTTTTACATAAGTTTGTGGATATCTTTTGACATAATACAAAGACATTATTACCTTCCAAGGAATATAAAATATTCTAACATCATTCTAAGCTCTTGCTAATTAATTTCTTGAGTAAAATCAAATTTTTTAATCGATGCGATATCATATTTTTTTACTTGTCATAAGTTATTTAATTGAGATATAGTTTCTTTCTCATGTATTGCAGAGATTGTATTTAGTTCCTGTGCTATTTGTCTCTAGCATTCCTATACGGAAGCATTGACATGTGTTGTTTGTCTCTAACGTTCCTATATGGAAGCATTGACATTTCCAGGGCATCTTATCTCTTGCATATTTACATACTGTTAACAAGAAATGACCTCATGATTAAGACCATTAGTGACTTGCCATTTCATAATTTTTTCTATGTGATATCATGAGTTGATCATAATTTGCTATTTGTTGATCATATTAAACATTTTGATTTATTTTCATATATATCATGTCATGTTTATTTCTATCATCGTTTACTCAATATTTATATGGCTTTGAGCAATCTTATAATCTTGAACTATTTATCATGAGCACCTTGTTTGTGTTGCAATGAAATTTCTATTCTTATTATTAAAGAGGTTATCTTGTTCTTACTTGTCTCTAATGTTTCTATATGGAAGCATTGGAATGCGTTTCTTATCTCTAACGTTCATATATGGAAGCATTAACATTTTCAGGGCTTTCATCTCTTGCATATTAAATAAGAAATGCACCTATGCTTCAGATTAGTTGCTTGATGACTAAATTTTCATATATTTAAGTGAAACCTTGGGCTCACTATTTATATGTTGTGGTTGACACTTAATGTGTAAAAGTAACTTCATTTTCGTTAATGAGCAAGTTAATCTGTTATTTGAGCATATTATGTTGTCATATTTTTATGTGATGTTTGCTTACCTTTGGTGTATAAGCATTTTCATTTATGTATGAGCACCTTTATTTTATGATCTTTATATACTTTAATCTTGAAAGTTCTTGTGCATATCAGTTTTATGTTTAGGCTTTCATCTCACTCTAGACATATTGAAGCACCATCATCTACTGTTAAGGTCATGATGTTCATCTGTATGATATCATTTTTGATGTGTAGACCATTGGGGTCTTGTTCCTTCGATGTTTGAGGTCTTCTATAGATATTTCTACTTGCACCTTGATTGGAAGAATGTCTGCTATCTACATGCGTATTGGCCATCTGGGTATTTTGTACACTGTTGTGATGTTATTAGCCACACGTTTTGTTGTATCAGTCCTCAGAAGATATTTGTATATTGGTGTGGATGTTATATCATAGTTCTTCAGCTATCATTTATGGTTGTGATGATTCTTGTGGTGATCTAGGCATCTTGTGGATCTAGTAGCCATGACGGATTCTCTTTAGATCTGGGCACCTTGCTGGTGGATTGCGTCACATGTTCTTGACATTTTGTGGATCTAGTAGCCACGACGAATTATCTTTAGATCTAGGCATCTTGTTGGTATTTTATCGTACAACCTAGTTCATGTGCAATTTCATGATTCAGTGAGAAGCGGTTGTTCTTCATCAAATTCCATTAGCCGAAGTGTTCTTCTTTTGCAGCTTTGGTTCTTCTGGAAGTTGTCATCAAGGGGGAGTAGTAATGACTCCTTCCTTGCTTGTTATTAGTCTTTTCTCTTAGCCCTTATTAAGGGGTAGTGTTGGAATATTTTATATTCCTTGGAAAGTAATAATGTCTTTGTATTATGTCGGAAGATATCCACAATCTTATGTAAAAGAATAATACATTTATCCCATATTCATTATGATAAATTATACTCTTGATATTCATTATTATATAAAGAGATGTTATTAAGAAGAATTATACTATCCCACTTGTAATATGTGAGATTAATTCCTCCTCATCTCTTGGTATATAATAGAGTCAAGGGAGTCTCTCATATTCATCCTTTTGTGAAGATCATTCATTCGTGAATCATTTATCCATTGTGGATCATATTGTATTGGGGTTATTGGCATTGCTCTATGTAAGCTTGGAGGAGATATTCTGGAGATAATAGAAGACTACCTTCCTATGGACGTAGCCCAATTGGGTGAACCACGTATATCTGGTGTACTCTTTTCTCTTGTTCTCTTTCTGATCTTATTTACTGTGATATCTTATTGCTTGGTTCATCTGGCGAAACATAAATGAAATCATATTTGAAAATGGAACACCTTGCATGTTCCTTACATTTAAGAAGATTATCAGAATGGTCAAAGAACAATGCTCAAACTTGGAAAAAAAGAAGGATAAGAATGACATTTCTTTTACTTTTGATCTTAATTCTCCAGTGGCTTTCTTTGACGGGGAAACTCAACATGGTCTTTGTGCTGTGGGGGGTGTCATTTTCCTTAATAAGGATCATTATTTCACCCTTAAACTGTTTGGAGGAAAAGGTTCAAATACTAAGGCTGAGATGTTAGCTTTATGGTGTGTACTTACAGTTGCAAACTCCTTTGGTCTACGAGAGATGAAAGTGTTTGGGGACTCACAAGTCACAATTAAATGGGCCCTTGGAGAATTTGATATAAATGTTATCCAACTTTATCAATGGTGTAACAAAACAAGAGAAAAAATCAATCTCTTTAGAGGGATTAGTTTTGAACATATCTATTGACAAAACAATACTCTTGTAGACAAGTTGTCGAAAGAAGCATTTGCAGGGAAAGAAGGTGTTGTCTACTGGGAAGAGTTGCTAGAGTCACAGGTTGCTGAGAAAGGAGCGATCAACATTTTTTATTTCTAAAATATTCTGGTCATGATTGCATTAAGACATACAGCTATCAGTTTTTGTTGCTTTCTATTGAAATTATATCATTTTTGTCTAAGATGATAATCAGCTCTATATCATGAACATAAGTCTGTCTTGAGACTTAATATTTTGTACTATTTGATTCTCAATATGAATACCAAAAATATGTTTTTTTCGCTGAAAATATACATATTTAATAGCATATTAATATAATCGTAGAAATAGAATATTACAATTTGAGTTATTTTCAAATACATGAGGGAAGAGGAAAAAACTTACTACACTAGCTATTGAAAATGTCCACTATTTATTCATGAAGTGCTTCAATATATTTGTAATGTCCCCATTCAAATAATTGCATAGTAAGACAATCCCATCAATCCCACTAGTTTCCTAGGTTGGATGGGCACATGTGGAATTGTAATAAGGAAGCTAATAAATAATGTTTAGACATTAGAAGGGTTCAAGTATTTAATAAATATGATGAATAAATAAATTCAAGAGAAATTCTAGGTGACAAGTGGTTTTGGAGACATATGGAGGGTGTGGGACCCACACCAGCTTGATTTTTCAATGACACATGGCATCTCTCTCTTTCCAATTCGAATTCATGGGATGGTGAACACTCTTAGGTGAGTTGGTAAATCATAACACATGGAACTGATCATCTTAGGTTGAATTGGGATGGATTGGTAACCTCCATGGAAGATAAAGAGTAAAATTGAAAGTTTGTGGACACTTGGACTAGATTCCCTAGCCCCTATGACACCAATGATGGAGAATCTATGACAACTATGAAAAATTGCAGACCTGACCTCTGACATCCGACCATTATGAAATGTACCCAAAAATAGGCTCAAGGAAGGTGCTCATGGGAGTGGAAGAAGACAAAGAGACTCAAATTCGAATTTGGGAGAAGATGGAAGGTTGGAACTAGGAGACAAGTGGCAAATGTGGAATATTTCCTAAGTGGAAATATCTTGAAGCTATTGAGAGGATTTTGAACCTTAGAAGGCTAATGTTGGTTATAAAATATAGAAATCAACTATGAGAATGGCTTTTGATGATTTGAGGAAAATTGCATTTGTGAAGAGAGAGCTAGTGGATGACTAGTTTCTTGCCTTAGCCAATTTCGAGGGTGAAAGATTCCCATCCAAGTTGGTGTTTGGAGAGGCCACTCAGGTATTTCATGGAGCTTTAATGGAGTTTTATTTGTAGGTATCAGCTACAGGGAAGCTCTTGGTTTTGTTTAGTGCAGCACCATCTCTCAACCATTTCCAGTTTTGAAGGCATCTTCATGCTCCTTGAGGGAGGGCATTTTTGGTGAGCCCTTATGCTTCTTGGGAGAGGTTCTATTGATGTATTTCTGATTTTAATAGAATTATATACTATTTTATTCACCTTCAGAAAGTATCAGGTCGAAATACCATGTGGTTGTATGTAAAAATGAAGATTAATAAGCAAACAATGTCCATTTCCCCACTACATTGATGTATGCCATTATAATGATGATGGTTTCGAATAAAGGAATTTTTTTATGATATATTTGTGATTAATGGAATTCCATTGATGTGTATTAAAAGTTTCATATTCAGTAGTTGAGCATTTGAACCCATTATAATCAGTTTATTTGCATTTGAAGAAGATTTGGTGCCATTTCCCCAAGGGTCGAATTAGTGGTTTTTGTTATTGTTTGGGAGAGGGTTGGAACAGATATTATAACTAATGAATGATGCATTTGGTACCTTAATAACATTCCTGAAACATCCCCTACCTATGTTCATAAAATCGAGTGGGTTTGGAGGCATTTAGGAAGCTATTTTCAGTACTTACCCTAGGGGGATTTGAACCCCAAATTACTAGTAAAATTGCATACTTGAACCAGAATCTTAAGAGAGTTTGCAGAGGTCTTTTGGTGGCCATATATCATACCTGAACATCATATTTAAGTCCTAATATCAGTAATACACCTTCCCTGAAGATTTGGGACCATTTGGACCAAAATTGGGACCTAGGCATCAAAACTAGTCAAAGGTCGAAATTGGGAAAAAAGTGAAAAATTGGGCATTTTCTTAAAATTTTGAAAAAGGAACATTACAAGATTGTATTAAAAAGAACATGAAATTTTAACTTATCCAATATAGCTTTATTATAACGTGTTATATGATGTTGGTTTTAATTTCATTATTCCTACTACCATTATATATTTGTGTATTAAAAAAGGTGTATCAAGGTTTTGTTTTCCTCATAGATTGTGAAACTTAAATGTTTTGTTTTCCTGGTGAATAATAGATTGTGAAACTTTTTATTACATATAAAGTTATTTAATGATTTATTGTTATATTATTAATAAATTTAATTATTTATACTAAATATTAAAATCAAATCATTATGAATTAGAATAACAACATAGTAGTATAGTTTGATTTATATCAAATATATTAACGAATAGAGAAAACCTACTTTATCTATTGTAAATGTCAAGTATTTATTCATGAAGTATTTGAATGTATTATATTGAAAATAATACTAATGATAGACAAGCATTGAAGTTAATTTTAAGTGCATTATTGAATTTGTTTATATAAGTTTAATATAGTGAGAAACTATGTTGATCTACACAAATCATTGAAAATTTAAATATTGAATATGTCATTTAATTTTCATAAAGTATCCTCACATGAATTATACATTAATTTTGAACCCCCCACAAACACGTATATTAATTTATTCTTTGAAGGACTAATAACGTTCATGAACTAACTCCACCTAAAAGCATCGTATACACTAAACTAGATCAAGTATAGTTTCTATACCACATTTATTATCTTGATATTCATGCAATGGATTTTTTGTACCATCCATGCCCAAACCGTATGGTGTTAATTGGAGAAAATCCAAGTTTTGTGTCATCTAGATTTGATATCCAATATTGTTTTCATATGTTTCCCTTGTATTTATCTAAACTAGGCTTTCACCAATCAACCCTTACATGAAGAGTCTAACCTTGATCATCCCAAAATATATTTGAGGTAGATTTTTCCATCTAATTTGTCTCCCCTCTATCCTCATTTTATGATTTGACTAATAACATCTTTCCCTTCTCAAAATCATACATATGCTTGAAGGTTTGCTTTGTATTATTACACTTGGATCCACATATATTGGTTCACCTCTCACATCTACAAATCCCCATCCTAATACTTTGAGATTAAATGGACTGCATTATTGTCAACATTTAGAGTTTGCCTTGTTTTTGGACCTAAATACTTAGAAGCTAAACCACTTCCATACATTATTCTAGGACCTAAGTAGATTTCATTTGATTTCAAGAAATCTCTTTCCCAATAGTTTAATCTATTTTTCCAGTCATCCGTAACAATTGGTGAATCCTTCCTACCATAATCTCTTCTCACATTTCTATGTATGATTCCATTCATTCCCTTTATCAAATTTAGGTTGGCCTTCATCATCTACAATCCACAAGTCAACTAGCACTGACTAATCAATATCTCTAATGGATTATTTGAACTTTAATATCAAAATATCATTAATTACGAAAAACTGGAATCCTTAATGTATCCATTGTAACAACCCTTTTTCTAAGTAGGTTTTAAAACTAACTAAATAGTAGATTCCTTGAGAAATTTTTACAAAAGAATTAATTTATTAGGTTTCTATTGGCAGTCATATTCATTATCCTTAAGAAATTAGTCAATAATTCTAATACAACTTAGATAACTAGAAGAAGTTAAAAATTATAACCAAAAGAGAAGATGTAACACCCCGATTTTTACCCGAATATGTAAAAAAATGTAAATATTTATGAACGGGATACAAGTTGGATATACATGGTCCAAACTGACAAAGATATGTAAATTTTTAAATTTCCACTCTTTAATATAAAAATACATGGCTGCTGCAGACTAAAGGAAAAAAAGAAGAGATGGGGGACTATCCTTCCACAAAAAGGGGGAAAAGTGTGTCCAACCCATGTATGCCACTTGTCTAGGGAAAAGTTTCTACCTCTCCTTGCCACTTGTCTACTTCTCCATGCCCCATGTCTAGCCTCAAGCATGCATATAAATAGGAAGAGAAATCCATAATTCCATCATTATTGGATGTTAGAGAAAGATATAGTAGCTTCCATACCTGCACTATCTACCAAAGAACCTCGTCACCGATACTTCCATTCCGTACCACCCTCACCCTTCTGCCCACAGTGAAGCAGAGTTATAACATCAGAACTCCCTTGATCCTGGAAAATGAATTAGGGGTGACAATCATGAGGTACTGTTAACTCAGATAAGAGAGCCCGAGGAACTGCTAACTCAGATAAGGGAGCCCCATTCCTTGCTAAGGGATAGTTGTATCCAGAGAAACCATCACCTTTTTGTGGATTGATAGTCCTAGCTCGGGTGTGGCCTGTCAAAGTAATATATGGCTTGACAAAGCCGATGGCTAGGGTGAACGTCCTTGGTCTGCAAATAGTCGTTTCATTTCTTCTAGATAAGTATTCATTTGTGAATGGAATTTGTTGTGGACAATTATTGAATTGCGTTTAATGTATTTTATGTTGAATACTTTTCATTAATTGCATGAAATTACTATCATTTTGGAATTCGTAATCATATCAAATTTACTTGCATAATCGCATTTGTTTTCCTTCATATTTAAATTACCACAGTGCCTAAATATAATCATAATTTCACTATAAACATCAATTTCACTAGTAGAAAACCAAATTCGTGATAGTATGGGTGTTCTTGGGAGAAATTATGGATGTTTCATAGCCAAATTATCATTGCGCAGATATTTGGTTTGTGACAGAAGAATCTCTACTTTCCTAATCGATGAATAACTTAAGAAATTGTAAATGCTTACCATGTTCTTTGTAGTCACTAGGTCCTCTATAACAAACAACATTTTGGGGGACAACTCTACATTGAACTAACCCCAACAAAAAATGAGGCCACCAAGCCTTCAACAATGAACCCTATGTCAAACTAGGTGATACCTTACTCTCTTCTCTACCAATCTATGTGAAACAAAATCGTCATCCTTAGCTTTCCTCTCAAATAGGTGCACCTGCAAACAATAGAAACTAACAAAAACAAGAAACGAACACCAAAATTGACCAACACGCCTAGAGTCCCTTTCTCTTGGTCTTAACCCCTTTTCATTACTTAATTTTCATATTTTACTAAATTTAATAGTTCTAAATGGATGACACACTTGTCATCAATGCACTTAAATTAAATTACAATGCACATGTTATTTCTTATGTTTTAATTGTTGATGCAGCATCTATCAATAGGGGTTCTCTTCGCACTGTCGCCAACAAACTACCAACCAAACTCCCTTATACACCATCCCAGAAAGGTGTAACCCTTTCCAGCAACACTTGGGAGCAAGTGCAGTCTCACCCGAGATGGATAAGGGGGCTGCAAGAACCAAGTTTTCGCAGTGGAGTTGAGGATATGCTCTCAACACTTATTACCCTTGTAGCAACTAGAGATTATGACATTCGCAGCATATTATCAATTCATCATTTGCACATTAAGTCATTCACGGAGTTCAACAGATAACAAACATTCAGAACAACATATTCAATTTACTTATTCATATCAATAGTACTCCTTAAACCCATAGCATATTCGCATCAAAGATACACTAAAACATTCCCATTCATCATCACATAAAAATAGAGATAGAGATTGCACTATAATCGAACATCTTCATTCATTCATTAAACCATTCAGAATGAACCTCGCATAAGCATTCAATACACCATGTCGCAGATACAAAACATACAAAAATATAGGATTGATCATCAAAAACTAGATGCCCTTAGGCTTACAATCCTACTCTATCTATATGCTTCTATTTGGTTACAAAATGGTCCACATGACCAATTCTAACTACTTTAACTATTATTGCGCTTCTGCGAACTCCACGAATGGTCCTTCTTTTGTGGATTGACACTTTCATGCCTGTCAGTTTCCACACTTCCTATGGACTTATCCCGTGCCAACAGGCCCCCAACACAAACTTGTGGCTCATCCCGAGCCACCTCAGCTGGACACTGCTGGTTGGTAATCATCCTTCGCTATACTCTGCTTCTGAGACTGTTCTTACCATCTGGAGCTTGCTGTTGTGTACTTATCAACTTCACCCGTCAATCTCTGGTTCGCTGTCATGTACTTCTTGAACTCATCCTCCAGTCTCTAGAAACCTTCATCATCTACCTATTCGGCATTTGCTGGATCGCTCCACATTTGTTCCAGACTGGGGAGAAATTCATTGACATCGCTAAGGTGGGAAACAACTCGACTGCTCCCACACATCTATTTGACACCTTGGATTTCCTCCTACTGGGGCCAAGGGGTCGCTGCCCTTGGCATTCTGGTGGTCACAGGGACCGCGAATCTTTTAACTTCCACCACACACTTAGACATCTCACTTGAGACCTTTTCTATGTTCCTCCTGAGTGTTCGCGCTGCTACCTTCTATGGTTGTTCATGCACACTCGTCATTGTAGCTAGGGTTTTACCCCTAGCTTGTGCAAATGAGCACCTACTAAGGAGAATGGACTCCTTACTAGCAGTTCAGTATATTAAACTAATTAAGCTAAAACAACAATTAACAAACTACTTTAAGCATTGCATGAGACATAAAGGAAAGATGTAAAAAATGGTTTTATATTAATGTTACCTTGAGTGTCAAGGTTGATGAAGCCCTTTGCAGTGTCCAAGAGGATGCTCCAAGCTTTAGAATGCTCCTTTCTCCTTCTCCAATGTTGGGGATGGGCCAAAGGTGGCTCTCAAGGTGAAAATAGTTCAAAAGGTGAACTAGGGTTTCGAGAGAGATTTTGGCAGAGTAAGGGTGCTTGTGATTGTGGATATGGAATAAGGGATCTCCATCACCTATTTATAGTTTTTTGGTGGTGGAGTGCTGACCCATGGTTTTAGGAAACACATGGTTTTGGGCAGCTGTATAGGGTTTTTTCCTCCTTTTCCTCATTGTTTTATATTTTTTATTCCCTTTTTAGGGGATTTTTGCTATTTTTGGAGGAAAAGGGGGTTTTTTAGCCTTTTTTAGGCTATTTTGAGGGTTTTATGGCCTTTTGGAGGCATTTTAGGCCTTTTGGAGGCTTTTTAATGGGATTTTTTGGGATTTTAATGGAAATATGGTAGGAAAATGGACAAATGAGCCATATAATGTGGTAAATGAGCTAGTGAGCACTTTTTGGGTGTTAACAGATTGCCCCCTGATGTGCGAGGGCAGGAGCTCATCGTATGGCCGATGGACATCATAAGTCATGAATGGTTTTCCTGGGATGTGGAGAGAAGAGAAGAAACAAACTGAAGCCCGGAACAACGATCCCGAACAACTGCAAGAACTAAAAGTACATAACCTCAATAATGGATGAGGAATCATCTGATCATATGGACGAGGCGGGCATACCCATGCTCGTATCAGGATATAATATAACAATAACAATGGGGTCCAAAAAATGGGGACCTGAAATATACATGACCTCAAATACTGACTGAGGAATAATCTCAATATATGGACGAGGCGGGCATACCCATGCTCGTATCAAGATACATAAACATAACTGTGAGGCCCGAAAAAGGGGGACCTGAAAGATACATGACCACTGTGTACATCATAAGAGTCCAGAGGGGACACAGATCTGGGACATACGGCTGAGTTGATCATGTGTGAACTGAAGAAATGGTGCACTGGAACAATCAACAGTGCTACTGAGTGTGGTACCAAAGGAGCTGATGAGCTGCTGGATCATTGTGCCAGGTAGCGCTGACCTCAATGGTACACTGATCTGGAACTGGAATGGGTACTCGAGGAAGCATATAGCTGGATGGCTTCCGAATACAATCGCCAACGCAGCCCGGACATCCACAGGAACATACAACTGGGCGTTCCGAAGTGACTCACCAATGTGCTAGAGTCAAGGGAAATCCGGGGTCTTCGTCTAAAAACTGATGGGATATAATCCTACGCGATCCTCCACGATGCGATCAAGGTGCTGAAGTCGAGCATGGGAGGAACAACCACTCAGAGAGGCAATGATGATTCCTCTCGGAATGATCCGTAGGCACTTACCACAGATGGTGATAAGTCCAAGGCGTAGGGACCTCTGGGCCTATCCTCTGGAATAGAGGAGCTGTCGTCGACAGAGGGAGACCTGCAACTATCAAGGCAATGATGTTTCCTTGATAGGAGCGCGAGGTACAAGACCGAAATGTGATAGTGCTGATGGCAGGACTGATAAACTGTGGGGGGACAACTGGGAAAGTAGAGTGGAGGGACTCAAACTTCCTTTGTTCAGAGTATGATAATAGGAATGATCTGGCAGCATATGAAACTGACTGAGGGGAAAGGGATCATAGCTGTAATGGATCTGGGAGGATAACTGGCTGAGGGAGACTCAAGCTGGTGTAAAATGGCAAAAGACTGTTGAATACTCTGAACAAAGGCGACCTGATTGGGGGTGCTGCCGAGATGATCGATCATAGTGCCAGGAGGCACGGGAGGGTACTTCTTCATGGGTTAAGGATCCAGAAGAAGTGTGTATAAAATGATACTGGCGTGTGGATTTTACGAGCCCAGGACAGTTCATGCTCGTGCTGGCTTTCAATTTTAAGGAGTCTGAAAGCGATAAGAAGACTCTGAAGTGATGGAATGGTACTGTCGTGTGGATTTAATGAGCCCAGGACAGTTCATGCTCGTGGTTTCTTTCAATTTTAGAGAGTCTGAAAGCAAGTAAGAAGACTCCAGGGGGTTGCTTTTTCGTAGAGTTAGTCTCCAAGGCCCAAAGAAGCATAAAAGGATGCAATGAAGAACTCTTCTAGCCGGTGTGACAAGAGTATTCCTTTTTCGTAATTAGTCTACCAGGTCCGGAAAAGGGGTAAACTTATACCAGATAGACGCCCTTTCAGGTACTTTAACGAGCATGAAAGGAAGCAAGATTGCTCGACGATCTTTTCATTCTTTTAGGAGTCAGAAAAGAGCTTAACGGAAACTCCCTAAGTGCCTTTTTCGTAAAGGACTTGTCCGGCCCGAAAAAGGGATAAAATTATACTGAACAAAAGGAATGGCCAGGCAAGGAGGAAGTGTTCAATCAAGGTTTAGTAATGATGACCAAGAACGAGGGTAGGTGGGAACACTGATGGAACTCCTTGCGGGGTAGATGAAATGGTGGCAAAATAACGAGACATTTGCAGTATGACAGGAGTGAATGGCTCATGTAAAAAATGTGGAACAATCCGATGGCAGCCGATGTGGCACGCAAACTGAGGCAGCAAGGTGTTGGGACACAATGTTGAAATTGTACCAAGTGAGAGCGAGAAATGATCTCAAGCATCATCACGGGCTCGGAAAAATGAATCCGGCGATATAAAGGATGTCAAAAAACGGGTAACGACCGATGTGGCACGCAAACCGAGGTGACGGGGACATTTTGAAAAATGCCCAGAAAATCTGAAGGTGAGGGCGAGAAATGATCTCAAGCATCATCACCAGCGCGGAAAAATGAATCTGATGATATAAAACATGTGAGAAACGGAGAACGGCCGATGTGGCACGCAAACCGAGGCGACTAGTGGTGTCTAGACACAATGTTGATATTGGTCCTAGTGAGAGCGAGAAATGATCTCAAGCATCGTCACGGGCACGGAAAGATGAATCCGGCGGTGCAAATGGTGTGAAAAACGGAGGTCATAAAGACTCCGGAATGGTAAAAGGTGAGCCCACCAAGCCAAGGATGCAGTGGTGGGGAGAAATGATGACCCGTGGGGGAAGAATACTAGGTGTATCAAAGCAAATCAAATCTACAAGTGATATGTGACCTCAAAAATGGTTGAGATCACAAGTGTGAAAAAGTGAGCAAGGTTAATGACCTGCCCCCATGCTATGTGCATGGGGTTTGTGATTATGGATAACATATGTGCTGGTTTGAACGATGGGTTCATTGACGTGCTGAGATAGATGTGATGGGGAAGGTTCAAAATGATTGATCATGCCCCCTATCTCAGGGTCGAGGTGATCTATTATGCCCCTTGACTTAGAGGTGTCAAGGTGGTGCTGTTTCTGACGAACGGGGGGTACATCAGGCCATGTGTCAATGTGGTGCTCTATAATGGCGGGGTCAAGACCAGGCATTTCGGTATAGGACCAAGCAAAGACATCACGGAATTCTTTGAAAAGGTGGATGTAGTCCTCAATCTCTTGTTTACTGCAGAATGCTCCTAAAGTAATGAGTTCAGGGGCACGACCTGGAGCAGCAATATCAACTTGGATGACAGGCAAGATGTTGGCCATGTTATCTTCCTCGAAGGCATCACGAGCAGGAATAGGGTCCTTGAACCAGTCAACCTTGGTGGGGAGGAAGTCTTTGGATTCGACCGCGTATTGGGTAGCGGAGCTAGAGGAAGACGCTTCTGGGATGAAATAGGAACGGTGGTGCATGTCATCCCAAGGATAATCCGGGGCAGTAAGGGCCTCAAGAATCTCCTCATCAGTACGGAAAGTCTGCGTCGTCAAATCGGTTGACGAGAGGGTAGTGGTTGAAGAGATCATATAGATGGTATTGACCTCTCCGGAAGTTGAAGAGTCTGGGGGGTAGATCTCCTCAATGGTAGGTGGTGCCGTCTCAAGATCCAGATTGTTCATCTCATAGAGAGCTGCTCTGTAATCCGGGATATCGGGACAATGATGTGAATAGTGCCCGTAAATACCGCAGATGGCGCAAGAGTGGTTGGTACGTAGGGACTTATCTTTAGGCTTAGGAGTGGGGTTTAATTCGACAACTGGGATGTTAGGGTCATCGTCGAGCATCTGCATGTGCTTCTGCAATGCTGGTAACTGTGGGCATTGGTGGGTCGCATGGCCCAACTCGTCGCACAGCGAGCATTTGGGAGGAGCACGAAACACTGGAGGGTTTTTTACTGTCTTGGGCGGTGGTACAGCAGTGTAAGGTTGTGGACCTCTGCCCCCAGTGGGTTTGGGAGGAGGAGGAGGGGTCGCGGAGGTTGAAGGGGTAGAGACACCGGGAGGTGGCTGAGTGGTAGTAGTCATGGGTTGCACCGGCTGGAGGACGACATCTGGTGTCGGCGGGCGAACGGGAGGCGAAAGATACCATACAGGTAATCCCAAGGTTAACCCAGGGAGGCTAAGGGTAGCCATGACCGGGGCGCTTACTACTCCGGCGGGAGGAACGAGGAAGGGGATCGTATGGATCGGTGTAACACCAATGTGACTAGGTACCAATGGTGGTTTAGGCAACAAGGATGGTTGATTGTTAGGTGGTAGGATGTCATGGGACAAGGTACATAAGTCAGACATTTCAGGCGTAGATGACGGCGGAGGAATGGAGTGAAAGGTAGAGGTCATCGGCGCGTCTGAGTAGACTCCAGGCCCCGTAGAGGAAACAAACGAGGTGGTGGCACTAGAAACAGGTTGTTCAACCATGGGGAGAACATTTTCAGGTGCCGCGGGAGCACTGGGATCATAGTAGGTGAGCTGGTCAATCTTAACCACGCGTCCTTCATGGGGGAACATCATGGTGCGAAAGACAGAAGAGGCAACCGCCCGCATGGCATACATGTAGCTGCGGCCAAGTAGAAGGTTGTAATCCAATTGGGCATTGATTACCTCTATGTCAATAAGGACTGTTTTACCACCTAACTGGACAGGAACGTTGGGCAGGAGGCCTTGGGGTTGGGCCGAACGACCGTCGTAGGCACGTAAGGCAGTGGTGGACTGCTGGAGAGGAGGGGATCCTAGCTTCTGCCATACAAATGTAGACATAACGCATGTGGAGGCACCCTCATCGATGATGCACCGATGGATAACAAGGTTCCTAACGGAGACAGTGACTTGGAAGGCTAAGCTGGAAGGTAGGCGTGGTTCAGACTGGTCTAAATCAAACGCCATCAAATGCGAATCGGTTGGGTCAATCCCCCCAATGGCGGAAAGTAAAGTCTTGCGCTGGGAAGGGCAGTTCTTCAAGACCTCTAACGAAGACATGGCTGCGGGAGATTGAGCTAAGTCGTCTACGATGTTGTAGTTTGACGCAGCGCGCGCGTTAGGGTTATTGTTGATTCGGCGAAGTGGGAAACGAGGTGCTTTCGCAGCGCCGTCTATGGGAGGCGGAGGTATACGTAACGCCTGATCGGTGGGATGGGCGTTAGTAGGTTTATCCATGGGAGTGGCTTCAGAAGTGGAGCCATATTGGTTCCGACGGGTCTGGAGGTTGACGTCAGCGGATGACATCATCAGTAAGTGGTGGGTACCTGAGTCAAACATGGGTTGATCAGGAGCAGCATAAGTGATCTGTTCTTGTTGGGGTGCATTGGCTTGCTGGGGAGCCAACGGCTGAGTGTTCACTACGCCTTGGGTCGGTAATGGGTTTTGCAACACCAAAGGGGGTTGTTGAGGTTGGGGGGGGTTGGGTGGCGCTTGGGGAGCCGCATGCCCTTGGCGATGGGCCTCGTCAACCCAGAGCTGCCGAGCTCGCTCCAAGTGTGGGCAAGCATGTGTGTAATGTCCATAGACCCCGCAAATAGAACAAGGGTGGTTTGTTCGCAGATTGGGGTTTTGAGCCTGCTTGGGCGGGCGATCAGGATTTTGATTAGCGGGGGCCGCGTTGTTATTGTCAGGGGGATTAGCCGGTTGACCAGCTTGGTCTGCAGGTTGGTTGTTTCCCCTATTACGGCCCTTGCCGCGGTTCTGTTGGCCCTGGTTACGTTGGTGATTCTGGTTTTGCTGCGGGTTCTGTTGGGCGTAAACTTGCCCTTGGGCAGCAGGTGGATTCTGAGGTTGCGCAGGTGCAGGAGCAGGCTGCGGAGGATGATATGTAGGTTGAGGCTGAGCAGGTGCAGCAACTTGAGGGGGTTGCTGATAGGACTGCGGAGCAGGTTGTGAATGTGCCGCAGGGGCTGCCTGGGGCGGATAATAAGCGGGTGGGGCTTGTGAAGGCGCAGGAGCTGGGGCAGCCTGCTGATGGTAGTAAGGCTGAGGGGCGACTGGAGGAGCATAAGCAGGAGTCGCATACCCGAAGCACTGAGGTGGACATGAGGGTCCATGGGAATGGTGATGTGTCATGGGAGCATATGAGTTGGTTGCTCCAGACTGGGAGGTAGCCCTCGACAGGTCGGGGCCAGGGGTAGGACGTGCTATAGAAAATGGTTGGGGATGCGAAGAAACACGGCCAATGATACCATCTGCAGCGTGGGATGCCCCCGGCGCATCATGATGGGAGGACTCGCCGCGAGGGGCGTCAGGTATAATGGTATAAAGGTAACCCGATTGGGCGTAAATGAGGTCGAACTGCTGCGCCTTAAGGATGGCCTCTTCTTCAGACTGGGGTCTTTCTGAAGCTACATCCTTAGCGATAACAGGGAGAAGGGATTTGAGGAACCAATCTAGGAAGATACGGTTGTCAAGTTTGATCTTGCATAAGCTACGGCGTCGACGCCACTCATGGATGTGGTCCGTGATATGGGTAGTCGTGTTTTGTCTACAAGAGAGAAGGATCTCAACGCCCGCGTCATAGCGGACAGGCAACTGGAAGAACTGCAGGAAGGTCGAGGCCAGGGAAGAAAAGGTGGCGTGGGTCCCATGAGGCTGCTCAATATACCACTTGGATGCAGAGCCAGTGAAGGTGCGCTGTAAGAGACGAAGGCGAACAGAGTCGTCCACTATGGAGTTAGAGGAACACCATAGGTGGAAAGACATGATGTGGTTTTGTGGGTCCTCACCGGCCTTGCCCTCGAACTTAGGGATGTCCGAGGGTAGTTTGGTAGGCATATGAGGCCATGTAGGGTCGTGTCGAATGGGATCGTTGGTCAATCTGGCCAGGTCAGGTAGGTTGAGGCTAGCCATGAATGGCAAACTGGAAGAAGGCTGCGACACAGTAGTGCTATGGACCAAGTTGGGGCCAGTGCCCCAAATGGAGGGGCAAGATTTAGGGTGGTTCCCCCAAGTGGGGGAACTGAGGTAGTGAAGGATGGTCCAGCACCACCATTGGTAGTGTGAGCCACTGATGTAGTGGGGATAGGTATTCCCGCTGCGGGAATAGGTACCATGAGGGGTACAGTAGATGGGTTCCCCATGGAGGGCATACCCAAAACAGGTGTAGTAACTGGTGTAGTGGTGGATGTGCCACCAATGGTCCCTATGACAAATGGGGTGGAAGTCGTACCAGCCATGGGGCTAGTAGCGGCAGTATAAATAGGGTTCTCAGACTCTTCGTCAGAATCAGAGGTAAAGTACGGGGCGTCACTATCTGGTGACGGAGTCCTACGTCGCTGACGAGTGGAGTCAAGTGACAAGGCTCTAGATCTGTGATGAGTGGTATCAACGGACAATTATCGGAATGTACGACGAGTGGTGTCAAGAGAACCGTGCTGTGGGGGCTCGCCCCTGAGGCGCCGAGAATGTCTCGGGGACTCAATGGTGACGGATGGTGTCAAATCTCTGTGGGTTGAGGTGAGTATAAAAACAGCTCAAAAATCCTAGTGCAACCGTGCATGCAGAAGGAGAGCTAAAAAACAAGGCACTCAGGCCAACAACCAACTCAAAACACCCACTGCAACAGCTGTGCTACAATAGGTGGAGTAACAACAAAGATGGTCAGAATACCAACAAGCAGCAGGTTTCCTAGAAAAGAAAAATGGTGGACGCACTAGACCAAAGGGAGGTAAAGGAGCATGCAAACACCTAGCTAAAAGTATTCTGACTCAACTAAACATATCCTCTGCAAGGTGATGAAATCCAAGTCAGACAATATGAGTAGGAAAGCCAGGTGGCTATGATATCCCCCTACCGGGAGGGATACCGGGTAGTCAATCCTAGAAGAATGGCAACTAAGATACCCCGTTCATGACACGTCTAGAAAGGTGAATCTGTCGTTTAGTTCGTTGACCGCAATACCCCTATACAAGGATATCCCGCGAACCGCGAAAGGTAGCCCTTCGGTTACTGAATGGAGTGCGGTATTCCACCCAGGCCTCCGGAACCAGTCTCCCGACTTCAACCCTCCTAAGGGAGAGGCCCTCTGATAAACTGGTCGTGACCGTGCCAAAAAGTACTAGGGGATTTTGGTTCCCTATTTGGACAACAACTATGTCTCAAGTGAAATAACCAAGGGGTGTTATTGGAAGCCTATCCCCCTGATCCTACCTAACTACAATGATTCTTTTGTGTTCCCCAAGTGGGGTTAGAATGTTGGTTTAGTTAGGTACTTTTTAAGGCTCACTTGATTTTATGTGACAGAGTGTGTGCTCGTGAGGTGTTGAACCCAAAAATAGAAGTGCCACAAGGGGGGGCAACTTCCAATCTATCAATAATATGGAAATTGAAAGTTTAACTTGCAAAATTTTCTGAAATAAAAATACTGAAATTTTAAAAAGATTCTGTAAAAGGAACAGAAATTATGTTGCAGAAAGGCTGTAAGGAAGTGGGCTGCAGGTGGGACAGAGGGCTGTTCAAATGCAGAAAATATTGCAGCAAGAGGGGCTGGGCTCAAAACAGGAAAAGAGCAGAAATCAGACCGCGGGTCTGTGGCGGATCAGAACAGGCCGACCGCGGGTTTGAGGGAAACAGCGGCGGTCAGGTCGCGGCTATCGGGCCAACAGAGGCAGTCGGGACGCAGGAAAGAGGGGAAAAGACACAGTCGGGTCGCGGCTATCGGGCCAACAGTGGCAGTCGGGACGCAGGAAAAATGGAAAAAGACACAGTCGGGTCGCGGCAAAAGGGCTAACAGGCGCAGTCGGGACGCACGAAAGGGGCAGAAAGCCGCAGTCGAGACGCGTGAAAAAGGCCGACAGGCGCAGTCAGATCGCGGCAAACAGGCTGATTAGCCACGGTCGGATTGCAGGTAACAGACTTGAATCCGCCGGCGGAGCATCGGAAGCAGTCTGAGAGCCACGGTCGGATCACGGGTAAAGGTCTGAAAGGCGCGGTCGGGACGCGACTGCAGAGGGAAAAAACGCGGTATGCGGCGGCCGAAAGGGACAGCCGAAAAGAAAAAATTTAAAAAACGGAAACCAGAAATTCGAAAACTAGGGGAGTTGCCAAAACTGTAGCTAGGGTTTTACCCCTAGCTTGTGCAAATGAGCACCTACTAAGGAGAATGGACTCCTTAGTAGCAGTTCAGTATATTAAACTAATTAAGCTAAAACAACAATTAACAAACTACTTTAAGCATTGCATGAGACATAAAGGAAAGATGTAAAAAATGGTTTTATATTAATGTTACCTTGAGTGTCAAGGTTGATGAAGCCCTTTGCAGTGTCCAAGAGGATGCTCCAAGCTTTAGAATGCTCCTTTCTCCTTCTCCAATGTTGGGGATGGGCCAAAGGTGGCTCTCAAGGTGAAAATAGTTCAAAAGGTGAACTAGGGTTTCGAGAGAGATTTTGGCAGAGTAAGGGTGCTTGTGATTGTGGATATGGAATAAGGGATCTCCATCACCTATTTATAGTTTTTTGGTGGTGGAGTGCTGACCCATGGTTTTAGGAAACACATGGTTTTGGGCAGCTGTATAGGGTTTTTTCCTCCTTTTCCTCATTATTTTATATTTTTTATTCCCTTTTTAGGGGATTTTTGCTATTTTTGGAGGAAAAGGGGGTTTTTTAGCCTTTTTTAGGCTATTTTGAGGGTTTTATGGCCTTTTGGAGGCTTTTTAATGGGATTTTTTGGGATTTTAATGGAAATATGGTAGGAAAATGGACAAATGAGCCATATAATGTGGTAAATGAGCTAGTGAGCACTTTTTGGGTGTTAACAGTCATTCTGGCCCTCAATGCCCTTCGGGTGCTACCGCACGAAATGAAATGTATCATTTCCATAGCTTCCTTGGAATTCCTGACTTAACTCTTTCCCTAACCAACTTGCAGCATGGGTTCCTCTCGACCGATAGATACCTCCTTGCTCAGTTAGCCTCCTGCACCTACTTTTATGCTTGTTTGTTGTGTCCTTGATTCCTGACTCTATAATCATTGACAAATCCTTTCTCATTATCTTCTAATCCCGTCATTATAACCTTTTTCCATCTTCTAGTAAGGTTGGTCTACAGCGCTTATGGTCGGACTTGACTCCTCACGTGTCAATCGTGTGAAGCATTGACCGCAGCCTGGGTGGCCATGCTTCTGTTTCTACGTGTCAATCGTGCGAAGCATCTAGCATGCTTCCAGTATCTGTCATTATCATCTTTTTGTTTTTGCGTCTGGTGCTCAACCACTCTATGTTGGATCATGGCGATAGGGCTTCAGCCTATTCCCACTGACTAACTTAGGTAAGAATACTCCATCCAAACTTTGTAACTGCACTGCACCTCCGTCAGTGACAAACATTATGATGTATGTTCCTAACCAGTGCATTTGCAACTTACTCGAGTGTTTCACAAAATTATTGTCACACAATAGAACTATATCCCTATTCTGAAAGTGATTCAATTTGACATGGCGGTCATGCCGCACCTTTTGTCGGTCTTTTTCCACTTTCTGATGGAATCCTGCAAGGAATCGATCTTCATTGAGTTGCATCAGTTTCTCCAACCATTCCTCCATTGCGCCATCGTCGCTCATCCCTATCGCTGATGGGATGTGCAAGCTTGGTACAATGTATTCCATTGGCATAACTACTTCCTAGCCGTAAACGAGCTTAAATGGAGTTTGGCCAGTCGGTCGCTTGCATGTGGTGCGATAAACCCAAAGGACTGTTGGGAGTTTTAAGTCCCAGTCATCACGGTTCACATTGCTCACCTTGGTGAGTGCCTGCTCCAATACCTTATTGAATGCCTCAACTATCTTGTTTTCTTGAGCGTGGTAAGGCGTACTCTTCTTGTGCTGGATCTAAAATTCTTCTGTCATTGCTGCAATCGTTTGGTTAACAAAGTGCGTTCCTTGGTCACTCAACAACACTTTTGGACACCCAAACCTGGTGACCACATTGTTGAATAGGAACTGTGCTGCGGTCATGGTGGAACAATCTCTTACTCATGCAACTTCCACCCAATGCGTCAAGTAGTCTGTTGTAGTGATGACATACCGCGACCCTGTTCTCTTCCTAGGTGGATTGATGGGTCCCACGAAATCAATGGCCCATTTGTCGAAGGCCTGGAGCGTCACTTGTGGTACTAGTGGCATTTTGTCCCATTGTGAAGGCTTCTCGGTTCATTGACATACGTTGTAGCTCTTGGCATAGTCCGCAACATCTCCATGCAAGGTTGGCCACCATAGCCCTGCTCGAAGGATCTTCCTAGAAGTTGCTCGCCCACCATAATGCCCGCCTGCAATCCCATCATGAGCTTCCGACAAAATCCTCTCTTGTTCATGTAGAAGGACATATCATCGCAGAATCTCATCCAGGACAATTTTGTACAATTCCCCTGCAATTAACTGGAATTCTGTAGCTCAAACAACTAGCTGCTTCTTTTGATTGGTAGTGAACTCGGCTGGCACCTTCCCTATTGCTAAAAATTGAATGATTTGTTCATAGTGGTTATCAACCATGCTGACCCTGAAAAAATGAGCATCTGGTAATCCTTCATTGATGCTCCTTGGTTCTTCCACTGACTCTATCCGTGAAAGGTGATCAGGTCCCACGTTCAATCGTCCCGGCTTTGTGATAATCTCAAAATCAAACTCCTGAAATAGAAACAACCAACGAAAAATATTCCCCCACAACATAGGCTTGTTCACCAAGTATTTCATCACAAAATGATCTGTGAACATCTTCAAGTGGCCCCCTAAGAGGTAATGCTAGAATTTCTGCAAAGCATAGACCATCGCCAACCCCTCTCTCTTAGTTGTCATATAGTTTTTCTCCGCAGTACATAGCTTTCTACTTATGAAGGCTATTGGGTGGTTGATGTCGCCGGTTCCTGGTTGGGTCAAGATACCACCTAGTGCGACTGACGACCAATTGACATGTACGTGAAATTCCTTTTTCCAATCCGGAAATGCAAGGATTGGTGCTGTGACCATCTTCTCTTTCAATATGTCCAAGTTTTTCTAACATTCCTCGGTCCACTCAAACTTAGCATCCTTCTTTAATAACTTCTCCATGGGTGCCGTGATGGCTGCATATCCTCTAATGAATTTCCTGTAGTAACCCGTGTGTCCCAACATCGCTCATAGTTGCTTGGCCGTTGTTGGTGGTGGGAGGCCAATGATGATGGAAATCTTTGTTGGATCTACCAACATTCCCTCTCTATAGACAATTAGTCCGGACAAGATTCCAAACGGAGCACAAAAGATACACTTCTTGAGGTTCAGGGAAATTTGATGCTATCGACATCGCTCCAGCATTAGTCGTAAGTTCGCAACATGATCCTTGACTAATCCATATGATGTCCAGTCATCCATGTCGACGACAAGAAAGTTATGAATATAGTCTTTGAATGCCAAAACCACTAATTTGGAAAAAATTGTTGGCGCATTCTTCAATTCAAACATCATCACCGTGTACTAGAAGCATCCCCACTCGGTGACTAATGTATTCTTGTGTCGATCTTCTTTCACAATCTTGATCTAGTGGTAGCTAGAAAATCCGTCCATAAATGAATATATCTCCTGACCTCCCACTCCTTCGAGCACCTCATCCGTGACTGGGGTCGGGAATGGATCATGTAGGTAGGCATCATTCAGCTTCCTTAAGTTGATGCATATTCGCGCTTTGCTAGTTTTATTATCTTGGATGACCATTGGGTTGATCCATTCTGATTCTTCCATGGGTTCTATAATGTCGGCCTCGAGCATTCGTTCAATTTCATATTGCACATGTTCCTTGTATCGTGTGTTAAATCGATATGGCCACTACTTGACTGGCTTCGCATTGGGCTTCAGGGGGATCTTCATTTCCCCTAAGTCTCCAAATATTCCCTTCATTTCTATGAAGTTTGTTGGAAACAAACCCTGAAACTCATGCAGCAAGTCATTCATCTTCGCAATGGTCGACTCATCCTAGTAGTCACCAATGCTTGCGAACTTTGAGTTCTCCTTTGATCAAATGTTCACTTTCTTGATCTTCAATGGTTGATGAAATTTATCCGACTGTATTTATGGTGCCTCAACACTGCCACTACCCTCCGATTCTGGCACGTATGTAGCCCAGGGATCATCCTCATTGTCGAGTTCTTCGGTGATGTTATAACACTCCATCAACATTTCTGGTGTCGCAATCCAATGAAGTGCCATCGGTTTTTCTGCCAGTACCACCTCAAAAATCTTTCCACGGATCGCCTATAACATGGTGTGGATAAAGGGATTTTCATCTGAGAATGAAAATGATTAGCTGAAGCCAATGGTAAGCTGTTCCTAAGAAGTCATCCCGCATCACAGTTCTGTTGCGACATACCAGCTCTACAGTACTTCATCCAACATGTGTATGAATGCATGTACCCACTCCTACTTTGCTCTCGATCCCCATTGGTGTTGACAAGCATTCAAATGCTCCTTCGGGTCGCCTCACCCATCATATCTCATTTTGTCGTATCCCGCAGCTTCGCTGAACCGAACCTCCATGAGTCGTCGACACAGTGGCCAAGTTGTGATGTTTGATTTGTGCGCCGCCTACCATTGCACAGGCGTAGCCTTCAAAGCTTCCTCCAGAGCCAATAGACATTGCAGTTCTACTACTTTTTCCTCAAATTCTGTGAGATACTTGCCCAAGTTGGGAAATCCCTCATATGTAGGTAACACTTATTCCTTCGTGGTTACCCTTCGTAGGGACTACATTACTTGTGCACATCTTCTAAAGGATACTTCATGTAATCGGTTCTGCCAATTCTCGAGGCCCTCGTTTGAATCTGAGGATGCCCAGCTGGCGCTGGCCATCCTAATTCTCCATCCACGGTGGGATTAACATAATCCTCAAAAATGTTGTACAAACTGTCCCACCCTTCCACAAACTCATCTCTGGCTGGTTCCACATAGCGCAGCCCTTCTGCAGGATCTAGTGGTGTGATGAATCTCATCTTGTGATTCTCAAATGACATCATCCTCTTCTTAAAATTGATAATCGCTTAGTTTTCCATGGCCCAATCTATCCCCAGCAGTACCATATAGGGACTAGTGTCATCCACAATTTTAATGATGTCAAAATTAGCCTACATTGTGAGCCCTTCAATTTCAACTGGAAATTGACATACCCGACCAAGCGGAGTGAGCTTACTCTGATTTTCCAGTCGTAGTTGTACTGGTGACCAGGTTATCCATGGCTTTCCCATTGTCTCCCATGTCTTCTTATTCAGAATATTCACATCCGAACCCAAATCCAGAATGATAGAGTCGACATCAAATGCTCAAATTTGTGCCAACATCTGCATCTCCCTTCCTATCTTCTTCTTATGTATGCAACTAACTCTCTGTTCCTGACGTGCACCTTCCCGTCGATGCAGTAGACTATCTATTTCTTCAACTGCGTCTAGTTCCTTCACCAACTCGAGGAAACTTTCCAAGAAGGCCTTTAGAGTGTTTTCCTTCCTTCGCGACTTTGTCGAGTCGAACGTTAGTGGCATGTCATAGATTTCTTCCTAAAGAGGTAGCTTCCTCTTATTCCTCATTGCCTCCCGTGCCTTCAAGAAGACATCCCTTTATGCTTCCACATCAAAGGTGAACTGCTTTCTCTTTGTTTGTGTTGGTAAAAAATTGGTGTGTGACCTGTCACTGCCTGTCACCATTCCTCCTCGTGTCACTACTCCAACCGTCACATGGCTACTTCTTGCTTCTGTCGATATCATTTGCACAATCGATGGTGTGTTCTAATTATTTTGGTACTGGTTTTGGGGTGGATTCTTAGTCTGCCATTTTGCAATGAGCTGAGGGAATTCCTCTACACTGGTATCTACAACACTGAAGTATGTACACTGCGGCACTGGGTTTGGACAATCCCTCTGGTAGTGTCCCTGCTATCCACAGTTGTAATAGATGATGGGTCCTCTTCCCTGTCCAGCAGCTCCTCCATGTCCCATATCGGTGCCTCGGCCTCCACAGAATCCTCTCCTTGAACCTCCACATGGTGGCCCATATGGTTGATACTGTGGTTGCTGATACCATTGTTTCCCATACTGTGGTTGTCCATACGACGGTGGTGGATACTGCGGGTGTCCATACTGCGGCTGCTCATATTGCCCCTGATCATATTGCTATGGTTGGTTGAACTACGGTTGTGGCTGGATGTACTGTGGTTGCTGCTGCACCGTCGGTGGCTCTTCTCCCATCATAAAATATGTGTCAGTTATATGATCTTGCAGCAGGTCATAGGCCCTATAGTCCTTCTCATCATGACCAACCGATTGACAGAATTTGCAGTACAGGTTTGCGGGCTTCGACACCATCTTTTGTAGATATACACATTCCTCTGGTCGATGCCCTCTAGTCTGATAGATAGGACACCAAGGCATGCCTCCTTGATGAAGGGGATTTGGTGCCACCAACTACAAATACTTATGAGACTCTAGGCAATTATCCTTATGGTGTCCCTTAGATTTGCACCTGGTGGACCATATGTCTTCACGGGTTTCCTTTCCCTTTTTGATATCCTCCAATGGAAGCATTAGATTTGCCAATTGTGCTTGGACTCTATCCATTCCTGTCCCTTCTTTGCCGATTGGTGAAGCTTCCAGCTTCATCGCAATCTCTAATGCTTCCGCCTGTGTCGCTACTTTTTGTTGCATTAGTGGTCCCCGGATACGCGGTACCAGTCCTGCAATGAACCCCTCTTTGTGTTGCAGCTCATTTATCGCAAATCTCACTTTTTCTATCAACGTCTTGTACCGTTGATCGAATTCCCACACCGGCTCATTCAGGAATTGCTTAATCTCCTTAAGCTCAGTAACATAATGCGACTCATATTTTGGATTTTTAAATTCATCAATCATCGTCGTTCTAACCTGTGCCAATGTCTTGGCTGGTGTTTCCATTGGAACCTTTACAAACTTCATGTACTAGTCTAACACCCACCCCCTAAGGGTCGTCGCTAGCTGTCCGATCTTTATGGATTCATCCTGGACCTGCTTTATAGTCCATACTGCTTCACATATGAACAAATACTGCTCGGGATCCTCTGTCTCGTTCCCATGAAAGGTAGGCATCTTCGCCTCGTCTCCCATCCTAACCTTGCTACTATTATTTTTTATTGAAGTGCTACTCTTACCCCTGCACATAGGGAAACTCTTCGAGTAGTTTGGATTTCTTCCTATAAAATTTGGAGTTATGAGTGGGGTTGAAGGTATGTTGTAACTTACGATCTGTCCTCCTTCTACTTCTGGGCTAGCCTGGTCAACGTCTCCTTCACAATAAGGTCACTTCCTCCATTGTGGTCTTGTTTCGTAGTTCTTCGTTTCGGTCCTCTCAGGAGACTCTCTCAGTCCTCCTCTTCTTCTCAGGACATCAGAATATCGCTCCACTTCTCGAGGTACCACACTCTTCATGAGCTTCCCTTAGAAACTCATCATCACTCATGTCCATATACCCCACATCTTTTTTTCAGATCTGCATCCATGCGATACCTTCAACCTCCACACACCGATTTTTCTACTCATTGGAAGACATCTTCAATATTCCCTTTTTGTAGATAAGCATCTTAATCCACAGTTTTAACAATGACAAGAACCTTCCTCTCGCCCCACTGAAGAAGTTCCTCTCAGTGTCATTGTACGACTTGATAGTGTCTACTGTGAACTCAGTCATGTATCCCTTGAGGATCCTATCCACCCAAAAATCAACAACTCACGATACCTAGTTATCGATTTGCTTCAGCTCTCAAATCAACTCTAGGGTCCAACAATCAGGTTCAGTCTTCTGGCAATTCTTTCGGAATGTCAACTGCACTAGCCACTCATGCAACAACACTGGGAATTCATAGAAGAATATTTCATGGATATATTAGTAGATGTATTTATGTAGCCAACTGGTTGCTATCTGTTTAGGGTCTCGCTTCTCGCTTTCTACGAATTCCTCCACCTTCTTATCGAACCACTCTTGGATCTCTGGTTTCATCGAGTGCCACAACATATCCTCTTCTTTTCTTCATCAAGGTCCCGACAACAGAACCATTTGTTGACATGGCGTCTATTGACAGGGGTTCTCTTTGCACTGTTTCCAACAAAATACCAACCCAAACTCCCTTACACACCGGCCCGGAAAGGTCTAATCCTTTCCAGCAACACTTGCAGATCAAGTGCAGTCTAACCCAAGATGGATAAGGGGGCTACAGGAACCAAGTTTGCGCAGTGTATTTGAGGATATGCTTTCAACACACATTACCCTTGTAGCAACCAGAGATTATAACATTCACAACATATTATCAATTCATCATTCGCACATTCAGTCATTCGCAGAGTTCAACAGATAACAAACATTTGGAACAACATATTCAATTTACTTATTCATATCAACAATACTCCTTAAACCCATAGCATATTCACATCAAAGATACTCTAAAAAATTCACATTCATCATCGCATAAAAATAGAGACAGAGATTGCACCATAATCAAACATATTCATTCATTCATTAAACCCTGCATAATGAACCTTGTAGAAGCAGTCAATACACCATGTCGCGGATACAAAATAGATCAAAAGATATGATCGGTCATCAAAACCTGGATGCCCTTAGGCTTACAATCCTACTCTATTTGTATGCTTCTATTTGGTTACAAAACGGTCCACATGACCAATTCTAACTCTTTTAACTACTCTTGTGCTTCCGCGAACTCCGCGAATGGTCCTTCTTCCATAGATTGACCCTTTCGCACCTGTCGGCTTCCGCACTTCCTGCGGACTTATCCCATTCCAACATTAATATTAATTGACCGTTTTACTACAAACATACGGTATTTAAAGTTACACTAATGTCTAAAGTTGGAGTTTTACATACTCCCCTCCTTTGGTAAGCTTCGTCCTAAATTTATAACCCCATAGTAACAAGTGAAAAAATTCTCAACCAGATATATTGATAGATAGCACTATTGTGAAGGTGATAGATTTATACATGTGGCCATCACACATAAATTTCTCACTTTCATTAATACACTCATGGCACTTTGTGTTACAACATGATCTTGATCAATTTCCTAGGTGTTTAATATGCAATAAATCATACAATTATGATTCAACCTCATCACACACTCAAGAAACAATGCAATCAAATAAAGGAATAAAAATAAATAAATAAATAACAACACCCCTGAACTCCCTCCTTCCTTGCTCACCATCAACTTGAGAATCATACCATCTACCACCTCAATCATCCTTGCCAATGCTCTAGATGGTTCGACTCGGGATGGCATGGGCCCTCAATTGTAAGTTATCCATGGGTCATGTAGTAGGAAATAGAATTTAATTGGGAATTTGTGTCTTCAATCTCAAAATTAAGTTGACATCATTTTCAATTATGACTAAATCATCAACATACAATGCAACAACTAAATTGTCAGCATGATCATGCAACACATAAATACTATGATTAGGTTCACAATGTTTGAAACAAATATTAATGAAAAAATGATCAATCTTCTCATTCCAATCACATGGAGATTGATTCGAACCATACAAATATTTATTTAGACAACAAACAAGACTAGATTCCATCACAAAATCGGGAGGTTGCTCCATGTATATTTCATCATAAAAATATCCATGAGGAAAAGATAATTTTACATCCATTTGATGAAGTTCCCATCCAAATTGAGTAGCAAGTGAAAGAATCATTTAAATCAAGTTCATCTTTTCGATAGAGGGAAATGTTTTAGTGTAGTCGATACCTTCTTGCTAGAAGAAGCCCATGGATACTAGTTGATTCTTGTGACATTTAACAACACATTCTAAGGTAAAATTGGTCTTTCAAATCGACTGAAATTTTGCAACATTCTTTCCATGTGGTAGGGGAACTTAATCCAAAGTATGATTCTTCAATAACATGTCAATTTCAATGGACATAGAATTCTCCCATTTAGAGTTCCCTTGAGCATCAACATAGGTGTTGAGATCATAGGTTTTGAGAACACTGGCCATCAAGGAAACACTTCCATGATATTTTTTATTGTGTGTTTTCCAAACAATATTGATGTCACCAACATCATATCTGGTAGCTTCAATAGTTTTCACAGCCCACCAAGGTAAAGAAGTCATTGATAATCTAGCTAAATTGGTTTTAGGAGATTGTGCATGCATGTCAACATATCTAGTTGAGGTATACTGACTACCAATCGATTCAGAAATAGGAGGGTACAATTGATCTAGATTCTTCAAGAATATCCAAAGGACACCTATGCAACAAGAAAGAGGAAGATTTCAATAAATTAATACCTGGATTATTCTAAACAAAGATCACATTCCCAATCAAGATAATCTATTCTCTAACAAGGTTAAACACTTGATAGGGTTTCAATTGATTAGAATAGCCCATCATGATGCAAGCATGACTCTTTGCATCCAATTTCTTCTTGTAGTTATCATTGATGTGTGACCAAGCAATGCATCCAAAGGTTTTGAGGTGTATTATAGAATTTTTTCTTCCTCACCACTTCTTGACCAGAGTCATATTGCTAACAACCCTAGTCAAAACAAGGTTTGAGAGATAGTTTGAGTAGTAAACATATTTTATCCAAAATTATGCCATAAGGTCTTTAGCTTACAGTAGGCATTGAACCATTTCTACCAATGTCCTATTTTTCCTCTCTGCCACTCCATTATGCTTAGGCATCTGAGGGATTTATCCCTACCAAGAGATACCATTCTGTGCTAAGTAATCTTCAAACTATTGACTCACATATATTATCCACCATTGTTCTATCTCAAACATTGAATAGGTCTATCACATTGCCTCCTCTTCAATGCCCTAAGTTCCTTGAATATTTCAAAGGCATGACTCATATTTTTCAATAAATTAACCCATGTAACTGTGGAGAAATCATCAATAAAGGTTAAAATATTCTTTGCACCTGCTAAGGAGAGTATTTTCATGCAACATAGATCATTGTGAACAAGTTCAAGTTGTCATGTGTTCGCCATGATTCCATGGAATTAAAGGGATCCTAATGATGCCTTCAAAGCACACATACTATACAAATCCATTACGTGGAATAGTCTTTGGGAGGCCAGTAACCAAATTCTTTGTTTCCATCATCTTAAAACTTCAAAAGTTCATATGTTCAAGTTGTTCATGCAAAACTTGACATCGGTCGTTAGTTTGAACAATGAGGGAAGTTGGTTCAGAATCATGCCCGAGAGAGTCACAAAAATTATATAATTCATCTTTGGGGTCTATATAGTCTATAGAAACATATGTGCCCCCATTCTTTATATCCTTTCCAATAAAACAATGTCATGAAGACTCAACAATATTTTCAGTCTAGGTGAGTTGAGCAACCAATAACAAATTCACTTTCAAGATAGGCACATGATAAAGATTGGATATTCTACTGTGTTGGAATTCAACATATTTGCTTCCAGTGATCATGAGGTCATAATCATGCACTACATAATTTTATGTTTGGGAGCTTCACTTAAGGGAACAAATAAGTATCCTTAACCATATGAATGGTTAAAATAGAATTTATTATCTTGTCAATATGAGTGGTGTGGGAATGTAATGAATCAGAAGTGCTAAAAGAAAACATAAAATTATCTTTAGGTTGGTTGATCAAGAGGAAATTGACTTGTATTCTTCAAGATGCTTGACCTTTTCTTCCAAATCCCTTGTATTATTTCAAAAGGTTTTCTCCACACATCCCACCTTTCCATAGTAGCACTGCATGTTTCTTCTTTCTATTCATCTTGGTCCAAGCTGACTTGTTATTCTTTCCTTTAGTTGGTTGGTAGATACACTCTTGTCATTTATTCATGGTGTCTGTTGGACCTCATTCTTTATAATTTTTCTTGAAGTTTCCTTTGATCAAGTGAGCTTGGTGTCTTGTACCAAGATTCCCTTCATCAACCATGCTTTGTTGATAATTGATCAATAAATCACAAAAAGTATTAAAGGAAAATTCCTTACCGTATTTTTTTTGTGACACCCAACTAGAACGAAATAAGGATTAGAAAAGATCATAATCTGTCATTAGATTTATGAGGACTAGTTTAGTGAGACGTCCAAGCTTCTTTGGAAAAAAATTTCCACATTCACCCAATTTCGACTATATCTCTTTGACACAAGCCAAATAGTCCTCAATCCTTTCATAGGATTGTGGTTCTAAAGAGATCAAATCTTTATCTATCTACATTACTTGACATTGTTTACCCTTATCAAAGAACAACTTTAAATTATTGTAGACAACATGAGGAGAGTTGATCCCTCTTGTATGAAAGTGAATCTCCCTTGAAATGTAGGTCGTGATGACCCCAAAACCCTCATATTTCTTTCCATTGATGAAAAAATTATCTTGGTATGATCCATAGGATTTGAAATAAAAATCTTTGTATGCTACCAAAGTCCCTTGTTCTTCAACAATGTTTCCATATCTAGCGCCTAGATTGAAAAGCTATGGCCATTCAAAAGAACATGTTCTATCTTGGAATCCATCCTTTTGATATCTTATGGATCTGAGCCAAGTTCAAAGAGAGGACATATATTTATATATTTACAAGCATGGAAAAAATTAGTCCTCGCCCCATGAAATTTGAGCCATAGTTTTCGAATAAGAAAAGGTAGAATGGGGGGGATTCTTAATATATACATTCGAACAACTGTTGGTCGTACTCGTTTCAATCGAGGAATGGAAGAAATTTTTCGGCAATGTTATTTCCATCTTTGGTCCGATCCATATAGGGTATGTTCTCATCAATTATCCAAGAATTGTTCTTCTTCTCTAGGCTATTTTCTGAGGATTCAAATGAAACCTCTTTTGGTCAGGACCATCTCCTAGTGAAAAAATGTAGATATCATCTTCCAATTTTTCGATAATGTTATTTCCATCTTTGGTCCGAACCATTAGAGTATGTTCTCATCAATTATCCAAGAATTGTTCTTCTTCTCTAGGCTATTTTCTGAGGATTCGGATGAAACCTCTTTTGATCCCCTCTCTCTCTCTATATATATATGTAAAGTTAGATGACATATATTTATATATTTACAACCATGGAAAAAGGTAGTCCTCACCTCCATGAAATTTGAGCTATAGTTTTCAATTTGTGCCCGATTTCCAAGAAGGGTATTTCTTTGAGTGATTTTTCCATTTCCATTTGGTGTGAATCATGCTTTTAGCTCCCATTCACCCTAACGTTTTTGGAAAGTGGATATTTTTAGAGATATGTTTCCCCATTTTTTTGAAATAGAAGGTTATGGGGCATCAGACATCTCTCTCTCTATATATATAGATTCGAGAATATTTTGAAAGATATCCTCCCTCAATTTTCAGAAATAGGAGATTACACTAGAACAATTGTCCCTCTCAAAGCCATGGAATAAAATGAGGGGTTTGCAATGTATTTATGATATATAAAATTAATAATTTTTTTGGATAACATTTTACATTAATTTCAAGCTTTGTGAGTTATTCTTTGTCTCTTTTTGGTCTTTAAAATTTATTATAATGGTGGCTCATGAGATCCATCATTAATGAAAAAATGGAAGTGTTTTCATTTTGACAGAAAATTCTGGACCTTTGTGTCCCAGAAACATTTCTCTAGTAACATATATGGGACTATTAAAACCAAATTGTATATTTGAATTGGATTTAATATCAATGTTTATTTGTATGGCTGGTATGTACTTCAATTTTTATGTGTTTCCTTAATGATTAGCTTCTCATTTTTTATGTGTTTCCTTAATGATTAGCTTCTCAATTTTTATGTATTTCCTTAATGATAAGCTTCTCATTTGACTTGCTTGACTTACCAGGTACAATAGATGTGCTTGTTTTTGCAAAGCATTTCAGAGCAACATTGGTCCTCCCAAACATCAAAGAAAGTTCAACTAATGAAAACAAGTTAGTTGATATCTTTGAAGACTATTGTCACGTGATTTTATTTCAATTGCAATGGTACTTAAGACAAGGATAGGCTTGACTTGCATTGTTATTAAGTTATCTGGCAGAAAATCATGATTGACAGGAGAGATGGAAACCAAGTGTCAAACTGCAAGAGATACATCAACCAAGTCTATTTGGTACCAGTGAGAGTCATACATTCTACTACCATATGAACAATTTACACATTGGTTAGTTAGGACACAATAGAGCATAAATTCAAATGCATTTGTGAGTCATCGTAGTGAGCTACTAGATTTGGGCTCATTTGGATTATGCATTTAAGCTCGCAAAAAGGTTTCCCATTCACTTATTTTCATGATTACTTTTTATAATGCTTATGCAATATTTATTATTCAAAATACAATTTGCTTATTGCTTATTATGATGAAATCATGGATATAAAAAATGTTAATCATCATTTGGGTGCACTCATAGTTAGGCCTAGTATTCCTTGTAATATCCCAATATTTACTCCCTAATTTCATTTCATGATTTTTTAACAAGTACATTATTTTGATTTTTGTATTGAGATGATCAAACATTAGGTATCATGGAAATAATGGTGTGAATGAAAATATAGTTTTTTAAAACTCTTAAATTATCTTCTACATAGTAAAATGGGTATGACGAAAGGTAAACATAAGTGATAGTCTTGCTAAGGAGGGGAAAGCTAACCTAGGAAGACAAATATGAATATTATTTTTAAACAATATAAAATTAAAAAGGCTAGTTCCTCTCAAACACTACTAAGTGATTTGAGGTGTCTCACTCACACTAAACCTAAGGAAAATGACTAAAAATAGAATCCTCTTTATACAAAAGAAAAGAGAATTTGAAAATTGAAAAAAGACACAAATTTTCCCTAAAAAAGAACAACATGGGGAAATAAAAACATCTATTAACAACCTTAACCAATATAGAATAGAGGAGCCAGCAACTGGGTATTTGTAGGAGCAAATGACTTGGTTTCAATCTCAAGTTTAGTAAGCTTCAGAAGAAAATTATGTAAGGCCGTAGAGTGAAGCGTTCAATGTGTTATTGGGAAAACGTTTTCCTACTTGGAACCTAAGAGACTCGTAAAAATATCCTTGGACTGAGTCAGTAACAAATACAATAACCCTTTTAGGCTTTCACTACGTTGAGCACTAAAAAATGTGTTAGGTGAAAAGCTAAAGGTGTGTTTTTTGATTATTGAGGATTGAGTTAATCTTGTTTATAATTGAGAATTCAAAACCCTTATTGATAAAAGATTTACTTGGATATCTTGACCCTTAGTAAGATCATGGCTTGGATCAAGGGTGACTAGAAGAGAATAAAGATTGATGTGCTCTTGTTGGTCAATGGACAGGTTGTTTGGGATTGCATATTTGACATGTTCGAAAGAATACAGGAAGACCATATAAGCAAATATGTTTGTACTTCTTCCTTACGTGTTCATTAAGTTTATGGAATTTAATTCAGTATTTAATTTATGCTAGTTTTATAAAATAGAGTATTATTGTTTATATGTTATTAAACCAATCAAGTATATGTTGATTTAATCATACATTATATTTCCTATTTAAGTGTATAGTAAGCTAATTATTAACTTAAGAGTTAATTATATGAATGCAGTAAATCTCTAATTAGACCCTGAATTGTCATTCCTGTGGATAAAAGGTATTCGAGGTTCTCGTTAAAGGATTGTGCATGTGAATTCCATATTTTAAATCTTGATTTAAAGTACAAAGAATCTTCTATTAGGGTCTTTTACTTTAGTATCAAGAAGCAAACAATAATGTCCAAATAGTACAAGTAGATAAATCATGTGGAATATGTATAAGGATAAACCCCTCGCAAGGATATAGGGTGAAATCCCAATTGAATAAAGTGATTTTACAAACATACAAGAAAAGTGGAATATTAAATTTACAACAATATTGTATAGATTTATTTAAACATAAATGAACAAGCTATAATATGATATCAACCTCATTACCACTTAATGAAAAACATAGTAAGTATGCATATATAAATACATAGGCATAGTATAGGCCATCGACCCCATAAGATTGAGAAAAGAATAAATGAAAGAGATTAAAAACCAAATACCAAATTACTATCAATTTTTACAAGAGTGATAGCGAAATTGAAATATTATTTAGAGCAAGCTGAAAACACGACATAAATACAAAATACAATATAGGAATCAAATAAAATTATACAATAATTAACAATAAATTCCATAATGATACAACAATACAATCACAATTATGACATAGTTCATTATGCAATATGAGAGATAAGTCTAATCTCAATAATACCTCGAAATAACTATAGAATACATAAGAGACATCCAATTTCCAGAATAAGAGTCAATTCATAAAATCAATAGTAGTCTCATATGAGGTAGCATCAAAACTCGCTTTAAATAAGAAACATAAGTCATCCCACTATATCAATGTAAAGTAGAGGAATCAATTGTCAACATATAACAAACCCTGTTGTCCATGAGGGGTTACATATTATTACAAAGATCAATGAAATAAACCCTTAGGGATTTTGAGATCAATTGCACATAATCGATCTTAGTTAAGTACAAGTCAAGCTACACAAATCTAAGTAGATTTTCCCTAAGTACTTGTAGGTGACTAAGTACATGGTTGATGGTCGAATAGATGGTATGGATCTCGATCTTCCTCCTCAAGTAAAACATGTGTAAATACATGATATACTGAGTAAAAATGTATTGCAATGTAACCATAATGAAATAAGTACCATGTAGTAACAAACAGGTTAAATACCTAAAAATGGCGGCGACCAAATATTTATCCATCAACCTGAATACAATATCGCTTAACAGTCAGTGCTAAATCATTTATAAGAATAACAAAAAAAACAAACTCATTTACAAGTTATAATTCAAATATATTTATACCTGAAATCAAAGAGATTGAGGGAAGAACATAGAGGGCTCTTCTTAAAATTTAACAGTGTCCAACCTTGCTAGTTTTGACCCTATAAACACAAGAGAGACAAGACCTAGCTGTAGTTGTAAATGTTTGCTATTGAAAATATGCATAAACATACAACAATACATTTGCTAACATCCAAACCAAGAATATACTAGTCTATCCTTCTATTTATACAAGTGACAAATAATCATGTAAGAAACAAGAGACAAGAGAAAATAATGATACACTAGATATATGTGGTAAAAACCCAAATAGGGAAACACTCACATGAAGGTATTGTCTTCTTATTCTTCATAAATCTCCAATCTTATAGGTGAAATCCTCTCCACATATGCTTCACAACTTTACGACAACATAAGGATGTAATTCTCAACATATATTCCCAGAGGCTCTCCTTCACCTCCATTATACCAAGAGGTATGGAATAATTACAACCCAAAATACATGTTGGATAACCGATTTTCTACCTCTTTATATAATGAATGGTAATAGGAGAATAATTCTCCATGATGCATGTGACATTACTACTTTTACACAAGCTTAGAGTTATTTATGCTTTCAAATGCCAAATAAGACAACTTATGATATCATACTAGACATCATTACACATGTAATATTAAAATTACACATTCCAACATTGCCGCTTAATGATGATTGGGAGAATAACATGTAAATGGAGGAAGATGGAATTACATTAGAATTCCCCATTTATGAAAAATTCATACATTCCCAATATACTATGAATATACATGAACTTTGCTTCTGTCATGGTTTCGATGAAGTATCAAATTTGGAGAAGGAGTTTCAGGATGACCACAAATATCACTATGAATTATTTGTAGTTGTTTTCAGCATGCCAAGATTTATCTTTATCAAACATTTCCTTATGATGTTTACCAAGAACACAACCTTCACAAACACCTTTAGTGGAAGAAATTGAAGGTAATTCAAGTACAACAAAACCTAAACCCTAAATGCTAACCCTAAACACTAAACCAATGTAACCTTTATCCTTTTCACTAACTAGATTTATTCTGGGGTTGTCTCTCATCCTATTTTGAGTTCCATCATTATATGAGCTTACTGAAGCTCCTCCTTTAGTATTGGAGGATTTCCTTTTCTTTAATATAAAGTGCATTTTTTGCAATGGAACACAGAGACATTGTGTTGTTCGGATAAAAAATTATGAATTTCTTTCTTTCTAATTGTTTATTGTCATGTTGTCCCAATAGAGTAACATCTTAGTTAGAGTGACATTTATTAATATAATACATTTCACTTTTTAATTCAAAGTTGTTTTTTCAATTGTGTGAACTCTACATTTAAACTTTCTCTTCCTCTAGTTTTTTTTTTAATATTAGCTTATGTTTATTTGGTATTCAAATCTGCAAATTAGGGTTCTTTGGTCCACTCCACATTTCATGGTTTCTATTTTACAATTTAAATTCTATCTAACCAAAACGAATGTAAGATTTGTAAGGTAATTTTGGGGAATTTCCTTTGTAGCTTCCACAAGCATGACAATATTAACATTGGTTTGGAAAATTTTCATAAAATTTCCACTTGTAATCTCCTCCCTAAATGTGTACTTAAGAGTAATTGCTTCACTTAAATATTAGTTTAAAGAAACTCTAATATCTATATATTTATGCATTGGAGACAATGTTTCAACTATATCGTTAGAATACTACAATAATTTTGAATATTGATTTGTATCATGGAAAATGAATTTATTTCACTTTTTAATCCCTAAGACCATGATTACTTATAGATAACAAAAATATTACATTAAATCCTCGTGCATTGATTAACAACCTTACTCAAATATGCTTTCCAATTTACATCCATCCAATAAACTAACACCACCTCTCCAGATGTTTATTGATAAAATTAATCATTTATTCATAACAGTTCTATATACTCACCAATTACATGCTTAATACAATTAGTCTCTAAACTAAAATTTAGAGGACAACAGTGGCCTAATTCAATGCCCTCCTAAAACCTCAACCTCATGTCATTGGAACACGAGTACCTTCTTTTAAACATAAATTGGCATTTATCTAGTCAACATTTAATGATTCAATATCCCAACCTGTAAAATTTCCACTATTTTGGAATAAGGTATTCTATTGGTTCCAAGTATATGTTATTCAAGTAAGCCACCGAGTTCTCTTCCTTATCTATCATCTTTTTTGTGTATGAAGGACCTTTCGCAGCCATATACCAATGATAAAGCTAGTCAGATAGATACAAGGATAAAATCCTTTAATACCCTATCACAAGTAGGATATTCAAAAGCAACACTAAAAGATGCACTGAGGTTTGATGTAGTGTTATTAACATCAATGATTCCTTATAGATTGTCATTTTTCGTCATATCTCTAGGGAGAAGCTCTTGATGTACACATGTGTAAATGGCGTGTTTTAAATTATCTCACTACCATCGTCTCAACCAATGTCCTTCCTCGTCCACCAACATCATTTCAAGTCCAATTGTGATTTTTGTATTAGAAGAGCCTTGTATCATGTGTGTAGTGTGTTTTTTTTTTTTTTTTATCTCAACACGTGTTTTGTTTTACAAATATAAAGACCTCCCTCACTTGGCATATATAAAGTTCAACTTATTTATGTGTAAAGAAAGTATATTCTCTCAAGATTTTTTACGTTTTAATTTTTACAAATATAAAGACCTCCCTAGGTTAGCTTATAAAACACTTGACTTCTTTCTATGCAAAAATATTATATCGATCACCTTATCACAACTAATTCTTTTCTTAAATTTTGGTTTCTTTGTTTGCAAAAACCATAATAATATAATCCGTGTATTAAATATTCTAATAGGAAAGAAAATCATAATTTTGTTTTATATTCATTCAAATATTTTTTAACATTGTTATTGTGTCATAATATATTAAAGAAAATCAAAATTTTGTTTTATATCCATTCAAATATTTTTTAGCATTGTTATTGTGACATAATATGTTAGCCTTATGTTATTTAATTGATTCTCCGATCCTATATTCCTAGAAAGAACACACCGCAAATTATTTACTCATGTCCCTAATAACCTCAAAGAGCGAATTTCAATTATCTGGAGAGTGTTTTTTTTTCCAAAGAAAAAAAACCGATAAAAATTTACATTCTTCGGATGCTCATAAGCATGATCAAACGTCTCATTAAAAACCAACTGTTCCCATTATTTCTAATCATGTTTACAACTCAAAACAAACCAGACATGAACTCTTCAATGTTTGACATGAACTCTTCAATTCAGAGTTTCTCTAACTACTGTGAGAAAGAGCGGAGCCAAAAATATTTAGACAAAGGGCAAAATCGCTTCTTTTCCTTACCATCAAAAAGCAAATTACAAAACATTTATACAAAGCCCGGAAAGCTACACACCAGTAATGGGGTTGTTGGAGAAGTAATTAGCTCCAATGATCTCCCCCTTAATTAATTCTCAAATAGAGATTTATTGAGAGGATGCAGGTGCAACATACAACGATCAAACTCCCAAGTTCTTTCTATGAAATTCGAACAAGTCACTTGCTAGACGTTTTGTTAAAATGTGTACAAAACTACCTTTAAACCTATAGAACTCAGATGATATTTCAATTGCATTAACCAATTCTATGATGAAGTGGTACTTGGTGTCTATATGCTTACTATTTTTGTGAAATACATGATTTCGTGACAGATCTTTGGCGGGAGCACTTTTGCAGGTCCTTTCTGTCCATGCAACAATTCCTGAAGAATTATCCTCATCCACACTAGCTGACAAGAATCCCATGTAGCTGCTACATAGTCTACCTCAACTGAAGACAGAGTTACTATAGGTTGTTTCTTTGATGCCCAAGCTACAACCCCTAATCCATACTTAAACACATATACATATGTGCTTTTCCTATCATCAAAGTTGCCAGCAAAGTCACAGTCTGAGTAACCTATCAAATTGAATTTTGAACCAGCAACATAAAAGATACCAAACTCAACTATCCCTGCACCATATCTTATTATTATTTTTCCATCCTGCAAATGGTTGTTCTTGGGTGACTCCGCGAACTTGGGAATCAAACTAACAACATACATAATGGAAGGTCTAGTTGCAGTCAAATACATAAGGCTGCCAACTAACCTCTTATATAGGGTTGGATTAACACTTGACCCATTATCAAATTTGTTGTGCTTTGTACCCGTTGCGATTGGGGTTTCTACTCGCTTGCAAGTCTCCATCCTAAGCCTTTCTAATATATCCTTTGCATATTTGGTTTAACAAATAAAAATACAAGTTGAAGACGTATTTACCTTAATGCTAAGAAAATACCACATCGTTTCCAAGTCTATCATTTTAAACTCAGTTTCCATAGCTGTTTTAAAATCATAAATTAAAAGACTACACATGAAGGTCATCATCTACATACAAGAAGACACGTAAAATTTTACCTTGTTGATTCAGTTTGGTGTACAAGGTAGGTTCACTTGGATATTTTACTGAATCCATTCCCAATCAAATATTCATCAATATGGCTATATCATACCCTCGGTGCTTGCTTCAATCCATACAAGGATTTCTTCAACTTGTAAACCTGGTCTTTTTGCCCATCAACCTCATATCCAAGATGTTGTTTTATATACGCATCTTCCTCCAATAAACCATTCATCTGGTGCAAACTCCAGTAGTTATGGAAAAAATGGATAAGACCATCCTCACAACGTCTAATCTAGCCACAAGTGAAAACATTTCATTGTAGTCAACCCCGGACCTTTGATTAAGCCCTTGGACTACCAATATTGCTTTATTTTTATCAATCTCTCCACCAACATTCAACTTAATTCTATAAATCCACTTTACCCTAATGTATTTCTTCCCTTTAGGTAACTCTACAAGTTCCCATGTTTTATTATTTTCAATCGATGCAACCTTAGCATCCATTGCATCTACCCAAAATTCCTCATGCACCACTTCATCAAAACTCAAGGGATCATAGGTAAGTAGGGAAAAATTTGTAAACTGGTCCACTTCATCCTCTTACTAATGTAGGTCCCTTAAACTCCTAGTTTTCTTCCCCCCTTACTCTATCACTCAAAGTTGCTAAAGTGGGGCTTGAATCAATGCTTACCTCAGAGCTTATGGAATTTCACCAAGATTTGATGGTTTTCCATGCTCCTATGTTATGGGTTTCCTGAATAGTCTTGTACTACCATCATGAGAGAGTGGTCCAGGTGCATTTCCAAGAGGTGTAATGAGTTGTGGGATTCATTGTCCTCCATTAACATCCTATTTCTATTAGACATATTCATGATTAAAATTCAATTCATCCCCTGCAACAACTTCAATAATCCTGCCATACCGTTCTTCTTCTTCATGCAATTGAGCGTCCCTACTGATCACAAAATTTTTGGTGATAGGGTTATAGATCCTACAGGTTTTAGACTCATCAATGTACACAACAAAAATACATTCTTCACTCTTGTCATCAAGGTTCCTTTGAATTTGCTGAGGAGCATGTGCATAGGAAACACATCCAAAATATTTCAAGTGGGATACATTGCATCCCCTACCAGTCCATGCTTCCTTTGTAATTTTATCTGTAATGCTCTCTGTTGGACTTCTATTCAATACGTAGACTTAACATACAACAACATCACCCCAATAGTCATTAGAAAATTCCTCTCCTTCAACATACTTTGATGCATTTTTACTATACAGTATGATTCTTCCTTTCAAATACGCCATTCTGCTGAGGAGTGTACCTAGTAGTATACTGTCTTTTGATTTCACGAAACCAAAAATAATCAATGCAATCATTAGATTTGAACTCTTCTCCTCTGTTTTATCTTAGAACCATGATTTAGTGGCTAGCTTCTTTCTCAACCATAGCCTTGAGCCTCTTGAACAGTCCAAAAGAATCAGACTTATTTTTCAAACAATATATCTAGGTCTTTGAACTGTAATCATCTATGATTGTGGGGAAATAAAAATTTCCAACCAATGAGGGTGTTTTCATTAGCCCACACAAATCTATGTGCACTAGCTCCAATGGAGCTTTGTCTCTATAAGGGACCCCTTAATCAAACTTCTTCCTTGTGATGTTTAGCTAGGAAGAAACTTTCACAAGAATTATTAGGCCACTAAATACTAGGCAAGCCTTTCACCATTTGTTTCTTATGTAGTAATTCCAAGCCACCAAAATGAAAGTGACCATGCCTGATATGCCACATCTAGGATTGATCCAAACATGTCATCTTACAATCATTCACTGAACTTGCTAATTCAACTACCATGGTAAGAGGAAACATCATGCTCATCTCCACCTTATCTATCACCTACTTGCTATGATGCTTTTCCAAGATTGTAAACATATTTTTTTTGAAAAACACCTTCTGACCCTTCTCAATGAGTTTTCCGATTCTTGAGAGATTCCACTTTAAGCTTAGTACAAAATAGAAATTGGCAATTGTCCTCCTCTCACCATTCTTGGCATAGACTACAGTTACCCCTTTTCCATTCACTATCACCAAGATGTCATTGCCCATTTTTAATTCTGGGTCAATGCTAGTATCAAGACTAACAAACAACCCTTTGTTACAAGCCATTTTGTTGTTGCAACAACTATCCAAGAACTAGATGTCCTTGGAACTTCTTTGAGACCACGGGGGGTTCACTAGTGAGGCAATATCATATCACGTCCATTCATATTGGGGGTTTGAATACTCTTATAAACCTCAAAAATATATTGCCCCGTATTAAGGGATCAAGGGGGGGTTTTAATTTGACATAGTAATATAAATATTGGGGGTTATTTTGTTTGGGTGTGATGAGGAATAACCTCCAAATCGTGGGATGGATCCATACCTCCAAATCATGGGATCAATTCATACCCACCTCAACCTTAAGGACCCTCCATTTTTATTTGATATTGCTTATGATCCTAAGTTTTGCATAAATATGATAATAGTGTACCAATGATAATATCGATGGAAGTCTCTTTGGATTATTGGCCTTGAGAAATCCTCATTTAATAACTTATTTAGGCTTGGTTTGAATTGATATTATATTGTTTTTCATATTTAAGTTAAGAGATGTAGCTAATCGAGAGTTCGGAACTTGAACAATTGTATTGTATTTTTTGTAGGCATTCAAGTAAAAGATTTAACAGCTCATTTTTTAAGTTGGGGTTTAGGTGAACATTGAGATTCAATTAAACCTTGCTCCACGAAAACCAAGAAGAGTGAGATCAATATGTATTGGCTCACTGGAACCAATAAAAGATAGATCAAATTATGTTTATTGACTAATTATTTCTTTCAACTTTTTTGTATTCTTCTTTCATATTTTCACATCGCTAGTTAGGAATAATTGTTAGAATGACTTATATTTGGTACATTCATAATTGTAATTTCAATTCTTATATGCAAGGCATTCGTCTTAATATTGTATTGGAATTGACATGGACATAAGTGAAAATATAAATCCTTGTTTATATACCCTATGTGTTATCATTACCATGAAAAAGTATCATATAAGTTTCACCATTTGTGTATCTATATACTATATTGCATGCTTGAAACATAACAATGTACTTTTTCCCTTCTCCTATAAAGATAAAAATAATTAGATATAACCCAAGAAAAGGTAACTAAATGTTGTTATATCCCTTGATTGAAAGAATAAATGTAGAGGAAGTGGAGGCTATTCCTTAGATCTTGTGAATGACCCAAATCCATGCTATGCACATGATCATATGGTGTTATTGAAAAGTAAAAGGAATTTTTCTATGTTCATTTGGGTTCAAATATCAATGATGTTTGTTTTGATAGGAAGGTAGGGGAGCATATCCATGAAAGGATTTCAATTTTGCATTCTTATGGAGTTTAGTTTATTAAGCTTATAGAAAACATGAGCTCTCTATGGCTATATTTGTATTTACATGATATAAAATTGGTAGATTGGAAGGTTGTTGTGTGAAACATCCGCAATTCTCCTATTTTCTAAGCATTGCACTAACAATTCGACTATCAATGTTTTACAGTCTTTGTTATGTTGATCTTTTGAATAGGTTTCCTTTTATGCATTTTTCCTTCCCCAGTACTATTTTGTTGGGTCTTCCACTATTCAATGCTACAAATTGATCAGTTGCCCCTACAATCGTAGTGGGATCATTATTAGCATTATACTATTATTCTATTTAGCATTGTGTTTGCTTATACTAATATGTGTTAGGGCTCTTTTTTGTTCCAACTTGATAATATGATATAAATGGGGTGTTAAAAATGGGCTGATAAAAATGGATACCTACAATATCTGGTGAAACTAGGGGTTTTCTTAATTGGAAAATAATATTGGGAGGGGGGTTCAAAAATACAATTTTAGGACGCATTTTCTAATATTTAGTGAAATTAGGGATATTCTTTAATATCATGTGAATGACCGTGCTATGTAACAAGTTCACTGAGTGAACCCCCCGTGTTTCAGACAAATTGCATGCGAAGAAAATTGCAGCCCTTCTATCCCTCTTTGAACTCCTCCATTGTTTTTGTTAACTACTTTCCTGTATTATCCTACTTATTTTTGCATTGTTTGGAAAACTTCCCAAATTGTTTACGGTAGTAGCACTGCACATTGGACATATAATTCCTTTGGCCTCCTTGTGATGCAGGAGCATCGGAGCCTAGGCATATTAGTCGAAGTTAGTTTACATGAAGAAGGCCAACCAGAGGGATTGCCGACGACCACTGGTGCGGAAGAGCACATTGGTTGTATAAGTCAATAAGTCGAGCAAAAGTTGTTGAGATTGGTCGATAGGAGAAGCAGGTATGGAGTCGACATGTCAAAAGTCGATAGATGACAGAAAGAATGAGAGGCATCGATGGTTGACATGCGTCGAACCACGACTCTGACTAGTTGAGGAATGAACCAAGTGAGGAGGAAGGGGCGGCTTGGTGAATCCTAAAGAATGTGAATGAAAGCCGACGGAGAAGTTGAACCTGACAGACAGTATGGACCACATGAAGGATTACTGTATCCTGTCAGAAGGACACGTAGAAGTCAAGGAGAGTACTTGGAAATAGTTCGGGGTTTCTAAGGAAGCTAATGGCAGTTATTGAAGGTAGTTGGGATCGTGACAGATGTCAACATAGGCAGGGATTGAGGAGCACAGTTGGGGTGCTAACAATTGCAGGTCTGCGGGATCTGAGGAGATCGACAGAAAGAGGATGCGTGGCTCAGGGGTCGTAGTGATCTCAGGAACAACAGCATTAGAGTAGAAGGCCGAGGAGTGGAGATCAGTTGGATAACTTGGCAGAGTAGAGTTTGGGGAGAAGATTTTGTAGATTGGAGAGAACAGTCACATGTCTTCCGAACACAGAGAAGATCAAGCCATAGCTCATAGTTCCGTAGTGAACTAGGAGAGGGTGCAAATCGACACATTGAGATAGCACATAGTTACTTCTGTATTGTGACGGCTGAGGTCGACATTTAATTAGTTATTTACATTCCTTGCAGTTTCCATTATAACCATTTTGGTAGAAGTAATATAAGCCAGCTTCTGGCATCCTGTTTACATCTTGTCTATGTGAACGTGTGTATTATGTTTAATTGTTAAGCAAGAACCTTAGTGCATAAGGCAACTTGCGTCAGGTCGTATCAGAGCTATAACATCCTGATATTTGAAGGATAGCAATATCAGAGCGGGAGGAGAATCCTGTCGAGGAGAAAGCTGGTGATACCAACTTGTCTTGCGTTAAGTTGTATCAAAGCGGAAGAATCCAGTGAGCATGTGTGTTTACATCTCCAGCTACGGTTGGGTAGAGTTGTGCACAACTTATTGAAGTCCGTTCGCAATTGGACAGAGTGGGAGTTTCAGCCGAGTTTGAAAATGGCTCACAAAGGTGTTAACGTTCGAGGATTTGGACGAAGAGTGCATGGTGCAACAATCACAGTTGATCGTGAGATGTTTGACGAGTGCATCCAAACAATGCAAACTTTGACAAATGAAGTCGCATCATTCAAAGAAATCCAAAGGCATGGTTGTATTCCTGATGCGTTAGACCACAATGACGAGGAGGTCAAAGAAGTGGAAGCACGGGAAGCAGCAGGAGAAGAACCAGAAGACAAACTTATCAAAATTATGACGGATATGATAAATCGGACAAATATTGATGTATGCACCTACTCAAAATGTCTAGATCCATAAGACTTGATCGACTGGTTCAGAGACATGGATAAATACTTCGACATAGAGCAGATCAAGGATCCTAAATGGGTTAAGACTACATGTCTGAGCTTGAAGGGTCATGCCTCATTGTGGTGGGACAATGTGCAGGATGACAGAGTCAAGAAGGGTAAGGAGAAAATCAAGTCTTTGGATATGATGGTTGCCAAGCTGAAGGGAAAGTTCTTTCCAAATGACTATGTGATTTCCTTGTTCCGAAAGTTGCAGAACTTTCGACAAAAAGAAATGACCATGTAGGAGTACAGGGAAGATTTCCATAGATTGTCGATAAGATCAGGATAGACCGACGAAGGAGAAGAAGCTGTCGCTAGATACATGAATGGCTTGAAATATGTCATTCAGGATGAATTGAGTATGTCAAGATCTAGAGCGGTCAGTGAAGCCTACCAGTTAGCTGTGAAGGAAGAAGAGAAACTGTAAAGGAGATCTGCAGTGACAAGAGGTAGGATGACTAGTCGGGTGTGAAGACTGTTTCCACAAAAGGCCAAAGTAGCAGTTACAGGAAGGAATCTGTCAAAGAGAACCAACGGACATAAGGGACATCGACAAGGAAGAAAGCGCAAGAAAACCGACTCAATGGTCGTCAGAACCGTGGTCAAGGTGCGTATGGTCGAAGTGGTCCATCCGACTGAAAAGGATCTGACAGACCAACCATAATCTATTACAAGTGTCATGGAGTAGGACATAAGGCATATGAGTGCCCAGAGAACCTACATGCTACAGAGGAGTTGAAATCCAGACGTCCAAGAGATGAGCAAGTCAAAGAAAGGGAAGAGTTGGCATCCGATAGTAGTGAGGATGGTAAGAGGAATATTTGGGCCATGACAGCTAGGAAGAGACTGGTTTTGGACGACCGATGGGACGAGCAAAAGCCGACACAACGAAATGCCATCTTTTGAACTAAGGTGCGAATCGAAGAATGGCGTTGCAGGACCATAGTTGATGGTGGAAGCACTGAGAATATTGTGTTGATAGAGGGTGATCGACAAGGCACAGTTAAAGTGTTGGGAAAATCCAAACGCTTACAAGATCTCATGGCTGCAAAAAGGACATCATGTGAAGGTGACCAAACAGTGCCTCATTAACTTCAGAGTCGAAGGATTTGAAGATAGTGGACTGTGCAACGTAATCCCAATGGATGCATGCCATCTGTTGTTAGGAAGACCATGGAAATACGATCGAAAAATGATCTATGATGGTCAATCCAACACAGTCACACTGTGGAAGAATGGCATGCAAAAGACTCTTAAGCCAAAGTCGGAGGAGCGAGTCGACGGTAAGCATGACAAGAGCAACTTTTGGGAGAAGCGAGTGCTGATGTGTTCAGCAAAATAATTCCTCAAAGAAGAGGAAAAGCAGTCATGATGTTATGCTATCATTCTGAAAGGGCCATGTGTTGAGAGGGAGACAATGGAGAAGATTTTGGTTGAAGTCAAAAAGATACTTGATGAGTTTCAGAGGATAGTAGTTGATGAGACACCGATAGGATTGCCACTGATAAAGAGCATATCCCATCAGATCAACTTGATTCCAAGGTCGAGTTTGTCAAACAAGGACCACATAAGATGAGTCAAACAAAAGGTCAGGAACTCAATCGACAGGGCTAGGAGATGCTGGATAGGGGATTGATCAGAGAAAGTCTGATTTTGTGTGCGGGTACCAACAGTATTAGTGCCAAAGAAGGGTGGATAATGGACAATATGTATAGTCTCCAAATCCATCAACAAGATCACGATCAAGTACCGGTTTCCATTACCGAGGATGGACGACTTGATGGATTTCTTGAGTGGAGCGAAGTATTTCACGAAGGTAGACCGGAAGAGCAGTTATCACCAGATTCGGGTTAGATAAGGAGATGAACGGAAGACAACATTCAAGACAAAGGTAGGGTTGTATGAGTGGTTAGTCATGCCATTCGGATTGACTAATGCACCCAGTACATTCATGTGATTGATGAATGAGGTATTGAAACCATTCTTGGGAAAGTTTTTTGTAGTCTACCTTGATGACATTATGATTTTCAGTCAAACCAAGACATAGCACTTGGAGCACATTCAATAGGTATTGGAGAAGCTGTAGGATGAGAAGCTCATGGTGAACTTGCAAAAGTGTTTCTTCATGAAGGAAGAACTGATGTACTTGGGATTTGTAATCTTGGTTAAAGGGTTGGTGATGGACCCAAAAAGGTGAAGGCAATATTGGATTGGCCGGAACCAACAAGTATGACTGGAGTAAAGAGTTCCATGGACTTGTCAATTTTTACAGGAATTTCATTCGGGGATTCAGTCGGATTTGTGCATCTTTGACAGAGTGCATGAAAGGGCGAATTCAAGTGGATGAAAGCATCCCAACAACCTTTCGACAAGTTGAAGGAAAAGGTCATTGAAAGTCCAGTGTTAGCGCTCCCATATTTCGACAAAGTTTTCTAGGTTGATTGTGACGTGAGTGGAATGGAAATTGGAGCAGTGTTGAGCCAGGAGGGATGACCAATTGCATTGTTCAGTGAGAAGTTGGATGATGCGAAGTGGAAATATTAAGTCTATGACCAGGAATTTTATGCTATTGTCCAACCATTAAAGAAGTGGAGGCATTATTTGTTTCCCAAGGATTATGTGTTATACACAGATCATCAAGCACTGAGGTATCTGAATACTCATTCGAAGTTGAATCAGTGGCACATGAAATGGGTCGAATTCCTACAGGGATATACTTTCTTGTTGCGACATAAGTCAAGCAAGTCGAATAAGATTGCCAATGCGCTAAGTTAAAGAGTTGCATTGCTGAACACGACGATAGTTCAGGCAACGGGAATAGAGTCGGTGAAGAAAGACTTTGAGAGTGATGAGGATTTTGCGAAAGCATGGGAGGCTTGTCATGAACCATGGAGTGTTGACAGAACTCCATACTTGGATTATTTTATCCAAGAGGGATACCTATTCAAGGGAAAACAGTTGTGTATTTCGATAGGATCCATAAGGGAGAACCTAATTCGAGAGTTGCATAGCTGCGGATTAGTAGGTCATTTTGGCATCGACAAGACCAGGGAAATTGTTGAAGAGAAGTATTATTGGCCAGGAATAACATCAGATATTGGAAAGTGGGTTCGACAATGTAGAGTTTGCCAATTGGAAAAAGGAAGAAGTCAGAACATGGGGTTCTATACACCATTACCTATACCAGATACCCCATGGGAGCACCTGAGCATGGATTTTGTTCTAGGATTCCTGAAGGCACATCAAGGGAGTGACTCAATCTTTGTTGTAGTCGACAAATTTATGAAAATGGCACACTTTATTCCGTGTCAGAATATAAGTAATGCCATAGGAATTGATGTACTATTCTTTAAGAAAGTAGTCAAATTGCATGGGTTTCCGAAGAGTATCACATCAGACATAGATACCAAGTTTACGAGACATTTCTAGAGAACCCTATGGAAGAAACTAGACACGAGGTTGCAGTTTAGCTTGGCATATCATCCGCAGACATATGGACAAATCGAGGTGGTGAATAGAAGTTTGGGAAATCTTCTAAGTTGTTTAATGGCTATGTTACACCTAAAATCTTCCCATCATGAGATTCAGTGTATACACCCCTAGAGTTACCTTGACTGAGTGATTGACCTAGAAGGATTTGTACCCATTTGTACTAGGTTTTGAGAGGTCGTCACAGGTTTCACTCATGCAGCATGCAACGTTGCAGTTTGCTCTATTGCAGCATGCACCGATGTCAGTTAATAGACAAAAATATCCCTTCGAGCCCCTTCTCGAAGCTTGCTGACTTGGACCCTATCCCTAACCTCTTGGGAGAGCTAGTACTCGATTCCTAATACCTTGGAAGGATCCCCTAAGTCTTTCCTATCATATCTCAACCTATCCTATCCATACCCTATCCACTTATTCTTATTTAAATGAAGCTCCTCCCATCCTAAAGGAGGAAGTCTATGGTACTCTTATGTTGGTGAAATTAATCCCAATAGATCTGACATTCTAGCTTGGGGAACATCCACTTCTGTCTAGGAGCTTTGGCATGGCTTGTCGGAAGGAGCTTGCAACGTTAAGGCTATGGTTGTAATCTTGTTTTCTATTGTACTCCTCACTCTTCAATATAGTTAATATAATTTCTTTCCATAAATGTTGTGTCCATGATGATGTTTAGAGTTTTCCTCCTTAACTATTAACTTAGATCTATCATATGAGATATATGCTTTCACTTCTCGTGGTGTGTTACATGTTCAACAGGGTTTAGCTACTTGTGATCTGGCAGTGTTGGAACATTGGATCAATGAAGGAGAAAGGGATCTACAAATCTAAGGTAAACGATCTATTCTTTCACTTGTATTTCTATACGATCTAGGAAAGTATTTTATGTTTTGTCTTATTTCTTCTAGACTTACGTTAAGCTAGGGAGATTAGGACTTGAGTCCGCTCTCGGTAGATTTTCCACAACACAAATCTAGCGACCATGCTAGGAAGGCTATCTTGTTTTAATAGTTTTCAATCTGAGAGTCATTTTTAGTTGATTACTTGACACAAGCCTATTTATTTGTCATTTGCTTCTTGAGTTGATTTCACTATCAGATCTTCATCTTGAAGACTCTGATCTGCTTCCTCTAAGTTTGTACTACTCATTTTCAAACCATTTCATAGTTCATTGCTTGGAGATTTGATTCATTTTTGAACTTAAATCTCACCTATCCCACTTGGTTAGTGAAAACAGAGCAACACTGTGTTAATTTTGATCTCTGTTATCTGTCTCTTAACCTCTCATCGTAATCCTTACCATTGGTATATTGCGACGCTGTTTCACTTCCCGCATTTGAGAACTGTGACGTTGCACTGTGTACAAGCACAGAGTGCGCTGATATGTCGAAATAAGCATGTAGGAATCCACTCTCCATTTGTTAATATGAGCTTTGGTTTGCTGTATGAACTCCCTCTGTGCTGCAAGATCCAGCCAGAGATCCCATCTTTGTTTTGTGTGTTGAGTGTTTGGTTTTGTTTGGATTGATTTTGGGTTCTGTCTTGGATAAGTCTGAGAACTGGTAGTGGTGGATACTCTTGTCTCCTCCACCTTAATTAGCTCATCCTTGTATTCCCTCCTCTACTTAACTGACCTGGTTATTGCATTAGATCATCTCCCATACCTCATTTGCATTATTGTTTGAGCTTTGCTTGCTATTTTTTGATTTTGAATTTTGTGTGTTTTCATCCTGGTTGAGTGCTTCTCTTTTGTTGAGTTTTCTGAGCGTACTGAGTGCTGCAAGTAGTGTTTTCTTTTGAGTCATTTACATTTGAAAGCATAGTTGTTATTAAGTTAATCTTTTGATGCATCCATTGAATAGTTAAAAGTGCTTCTTTCCCACCATTTCTCAAGCATTGTTGTAGAAAATTGTTTGTGCATTGGAATGTTTTGTTTATCAATATTTTGGAAAAGTTGAATGCATGTGTGATCAGTTGTGTTTTTCTTGAATTATGAATCGCTCATCTTTGTGAAAGACTCAAAGTATACTTCAGTTTTTGCAAAAGTAGTTCCATGCTAAGCAAAGTCAGATGCATTTTTAATTCTTATTGCTTTTATGTCATTGAAGGTGAAATTGAAAAGCTTGCATACTCCATCTTAGAATTCTCCCTTTTCATTACTTTGCATCATTTTCATTTTGAGAAGAAAAAGAAAAGGAAAAAATGTTGTGAGTTGGATTAGTAGTGTTGTGTTTTTTGCGTTTCGCACAAAATGAAAAGAATGCTTTTATAGTCAAAATTGTTTGAGTTGGGAATTATTGCATTGTGTTGTTTTGGCAATCTCGTTGGAAAAAAAATCTTTCTCCTTTGCATAGTTAGAGTTCATCAAAGGAAAAGAATATTTTGTGCATGTAGCAAGGCCTTGCATTATTTTTTCGATTATGTAATCACCTCATGCATTCACCTAACCGTCCAATATAAAATTAATGGTAGAACTAGGTAAAATTTTATAGCAACTTGTGTGTAAGTTAGAGACATGTTCCGACGTCATTAAGCATGGCAGCTGTTGTTATTTTCCAGCACTGTATCCCGGGGGTATTGTAGTATTCCATGTACTTATTGGGATATCAAGCTCCTTCACGTACCCACCAAATACCATAATACGTACTTGGCGTATATCGAAGGGTGTATCACGTACTCGATAGTATATCGGAAGGTCTCTTGCCGAACGGTTGTGCATTAGACAACACCACTATAGATTTGAGCTCCCACGTACCTTGCGTATATCGGGAGACACCACTAGGAATCTTGAGACCAGCTGATTTAACCATTTGGCTGTCTTGGCAAAGCAATACATCAAGAAAAACACTCGGAGATATTAGCACACATGTACTGTCCAGGTAATCGGGTATGTAGGCAAGGGTACTGTCCCAATCCTCCTTGTCGTGTCATATTGTTGGACCCTGCAGTATATAGTGGTTTGTGATGCCTTGATAATCCTGTGAGGTTCCAAACTTTGAATCCACTCTTGTCACATAAGTCTACTTGTTGCCTTAGTTTGAGTAGGTTTTTCTGGACTGCTTTTCTTTTGTAGCATACCCTTAGGAGAAACATTGTTTCAACCACCTTGGCTAATTTTCCTGATGCTCTGGTGGATTTTCCTTGGAGAAGGTCCCGTAGGATCTTAAACTTATCACCCGAATATCCCCTTAACATAGAGGTTATTTCGAGGGTAAGAATGGATCAGCGTAACATGGTCGCAGTTACTGAAGTTGAAAACCCCACTCTGAATGTTCGAGGACTTTTGTTTCCTGCAGACTCACCTGCCTCCAACCCCACACAAGGAGAAGACGCAGACACTTCTACTTCACAAGAAACGACCCTCCCAATGACAACGTCGGGACAGCCTGGTTCGTTGGAATGGTTGAATTCTCACCAGGATGACCCTGCAGCAGCTGCTGGTCCAGCTGCAGCCTATTGGACATCATCTCCAGGCCACCCAGTGGTTCATTTTTCCATCGCATCCCCACCCAACAGGACTACTCCAGAACCCTCTAGACCCTTCTACAGGCCCAACCTCGTCAAGAGTTTCAACCCACTTCACAATCGCTTGGCACAATTACGTACCAAGGGTGATGATCTTCGAAGACAAAGTCTTGAGCAACGACCTAGGTATAGAGACATCCCAGTTCAACCGATATATTTTGGTTCACCCGAACCAACCCTCCTCAACCTGACCATTAATGAGACTGGTCAACCCTCGCGAGAGTCCAATCCTGCACTTCAAGTGAACCAATCGATTGAAGGACAACAATCCAACACACCTGTTACTACCATGGTTACTTTATTAGTTCCTCCCCCACCTAAAAATTCTAGGGGAGGATACTCCATTCCCCAGATTCTCTTATTGGTAATGTTATTACTACGGTATCTAATTAGCAACCTATGTTGGGTCAACCTTTGCATTCTGGTCAGCTTTTTGTGGCTGGAGGGAAACCCCCATTTCCTAACCAGAACGTAGGCGTTGGAATCCCCAACGGACCTCCCGTTGGACCTTCCCAACCCACTAGACCATCCTCCATGGGATTATCTCATGTTGGGAGGCCATCCAATGTAACTAAACCCTCATGGAGTCAAGCGTATCCACGTTCCATTAACCTTGCGCCGAATCAATCTAATCCCGGAAATGCACCATACAGGATACCCTATCCCGAAAATCCTTACACTCTATGGAGGCAATAACCCATTTTACAACATGGACCATAACCAACTATCCCTCAGGTACCACCATCCCCGATCGGTCCACCCCAACTTCCTACTAGAGGCGATAGGTCCCCACTTAACTTTGGAGGAGGCGGACCTCTACCTTCAAGCAGAGGTCCAACTCATTTTACCAACAATAGCCCCTACCCTTCTGGTGGTGGCGGGAATGGTCCACCACCCTGCCTAAGCGGAGGCGAAGGAGGACCATCCTGTTATGGTGGGGGAGGACATTTCCCTTCGGGCGGTGGAGGTGGTCCACCACTCCCTCCAGGTGGAGGCGGTGGCTGATCTAATTATTATGGTGGCGGTGGTGGTGGTGGAGACCCTCATCTTTCCACTGGTGGAGGTGGTGGGGGCCCCCACCCTTCTGGCGGAGGAGGTGGTCCACCACCCCCTCCAGGCGGAGGCAGTGGTGGCACACCTTATTATGGTTATGAACCCCCACCTCCTCCTAGTGGTGGTGGAAAACCTCCACCTCCTCCCAGTGGTGGAGGTGGACCCCCACCTTATGGGAATGGACCACCTTATGGTGGTAGACCCCCTTATGGTCCGAGCAACACACCCCCCTACAGTCAGTTTCCTCCGTGGTCACCCTTTAATCAGTCGATACGAGGTCCAACCGGTCCTTACATGCCTTACCGGTACTACCAGTACCTGCAGCCTAATCAATAGCTCCCCTTTTTGGCTACTTTGTACTTTCTTGATCTATCTCAACTAATGAACGACCCCATCTACCACAGAACTAACTAGCCCCTGATTCCGGTGAAACTTCCATCGAATATCCCCAATTTTTATGGTAAGCTGGATGAGGATCCCAAACATCAGATGATGACATACCATTTGTGCTATTTATCCAACTCTCGGATGGACGATGCGATCCGTCTTAGATTATTTCAACGGCCTCTCACTGGTTCGGCTGCCAAGTGGTATATTGAACTACCACCTCATTCTTTTCATGATTTCGGTTCTCTTGCTATCAACGTTTTGACTCATTTCCAACTACCTATACGGTACAAAATTGGTATGGACCTTCTCACCTCTCTCTGCCAGAATAGCGCTACTCATACACATGAGTGGCAAAGGAGAAGACGCTTAATTAAGGCTCCCATTCCAAACCAACTCCTAGCAGATTGGTTTATGAAGTCTCTCATCCCTCACATAGCTCGAGATGTTTCCATGGGTGGTGCTGTCACTGAAGATCAAGCTATCGCTCATGCCCATTACCTAGACTTGGTCTATGCTCAATCCGGCATGTTGTTTGAAATTCTTCCTGATGCACCTCGCAACACTTACGACCCCACGAAACCTCTTTAAGGACCCCAAACTAATGACATCATTGGATCCCTTACCACCCAACCTACTTCTAACACTGTTGGATCATCGAACCTTCATGGTTCCTCCCCATTACCAACTCAGGCTGGTCACAACACCACCAAATCGACCACTCCTGCTATAATTGAAGAGATGAATTTTGTCCAATCAGCTTCATCTCAGAATTCCAGTGGCAAGAAGAATAACAAAGGGAAACCTAATAAGTCTTCCGCCTAGCAGGAACAAAAGAGCACTCCCGATCATACCAAACATAAATGGAAGATAAAGTATCCTTGTTTACTGTGCGGAGATGATCACTTCTCCAAAGAATGTCCCCATAGAGACGAAGTCCAAAAGTTTCTTAGGGGTAAATCGACTCCCGCAGTCCTCAACGATCCATTTCCCACTCAAAACCAGTAGATGATTGCTCAACCTCCCCAGCCCAGGGGAAACCATCCAATACCGCACATGTTCTCATGGTGCGTAATGAAACGATAAATTTGAACTCTCGCTCGCGATCATACGACTCAGTCCCTTCGAAGGAACCTATTGGAAGTAATACTGAAAAGGCTTCCAACTCTTTACCTGATGTCACTATACCATCAACTTCTCTCACCATTGAGAAGCCGTCCTTAGATTCGATATTGCGACAGCCCAAGAGCATGATTCGAAAAGCTATTTTCAAACCTAATGCTTGGTAAACACAGAATTACAATATTGTAGAGGACATGGCACAAGCTCCTTGCGCCATGTCAATGCTAGAAGTTTTGTAGAATTGTCCTAATCAACGCAAAACTCTCCTTGCAACCATCGGTGCAGTTGATGCTTTCCCATCAGCTCGCATTCCAAGTAGCTATGAACATTGCTGGGAAAATTTTCCATCGTACCATTTTGGACGAAGGCGCCTCTACTTCTATCAGGTCGATCACCTGCTGGAGAGGCATCGGCTCTCCCGAATTGAATCATTCTCCTACCACATTGAAAGCATTCGACAAGCATAGCTTTCAACCTCATGGGCTCCTACAAACTCTCGCAGTTGAGTTGGGCGGAAAGACCGTAACCATTAATGTGGAAGTGGTCTCGGACTCGATAGATTATAATCTCTTGCTTGGTCGCAATTGGTTTTACGCCATGTAGGTGGTAGCCTCTTCAGTCTTCCGCATAGTACAATTCCCCCACCAAGGACGAGTTGTTTCTATTGACCAATTAAATTTTTGCACACCGGACACTACTACTCATCCTGGTGACCATGTTCCTTCCATTGGACAAACGTCAAAACAGTATGAGAGTATAGGGGTTGGCCTTTTCAAAGATTCATCTCTCATGGGCATTTTTCTAACTCTAGACCCCCCTAATCATGTTGCCTCGGTGAACATGATCTCCACATAGATTTCATATCACTCCACTGATACTTGGCTTGTACCTGACGAAGCCACAACACACTTGATTGAAGACACAATGCCTTTTTCACCCGCTGAATGTATTTACAAGGCTATCCAGTTAGAGTCGAAGAACCACTTAACTGTGACTTCCCCATCCTGTTCTCTACGACGGGCATCATTCGTACCTGATCTCTTACTTCGGACTTTTCATTCAGACGATTCCATCATGGAAGTTATGAATATTGATGATGGTCCATTGGATGACCTCCACCATAGGTCATCTTTTCTTCCTCCTTTGGAGTACATAGAGGAAAACATTAGCACCATCTTTTCACTGGATATCTACCTGTTCCCTCATTCCCCCATACTTACATGTCTTTCAGACACTAAGGGAAACTTGGCCAACATTGAGCCTACCACCTCGGTAGACATTTCAGTGAAACCTGGTGTAGTGGAACACATTTGCATAGGACAGAAGTGTTCCCCTGAATAAATAGCTATTGGTACGACCTTATTCAAGTGATTTCGAGACATATTCGCTTGGTCCTATGAGGAGATGCCTGGGATAGACCCCGCAGTTATTTGTCATGAAATAAAAACCTATCCCAACATCAAACCTGTATGTCAAAAGTTGCGACTGGTACACCCTTGGAAGATTACAGCGATCAAGGCAGAGATTGAAAAGCTCTTAAAGGTTGGCTTCATCTATCTTGTCTCGTTGAAAAATTGGGTCTCAAACGTCATCCTTGTGAACAAAAAGCCGGGTACCATTCACGTCTGTGTTGATTATCGGGACCTTAACAAGGCTTGTCCAAAGGACAACTGCCCGACCCCGTTCATTGACCAGATTATCGACAACTGTGCCGGAAGCGTCATCTTTTCATTCATGGATGGATTTTCTGGTTACAACCAGATTCAGATCAACCCAGTCTATTAACATAAGATGGCTTTCATCTGTCCTTGGGGGACGTTTGCATACCAAAAACTCCCATTTGGCCTTAAAAATGTTGGTGCCATGTTCCCGCGGGCCATGTCACATGCCTTCCATGGCATTAAGGACTTTGTGGAACCTTACCTGGACGATCTCCCTGCTCATTCAAAGCAGCATGAGTTCCACATGGATCATCTGACATCCATTTTCCCCAGATGCAGACGGTACAATATCTGTCTGAATCCTCATAAGTGTATCTTTTGCATTGAATCCGGACGCCTCTTAGGATTCATAGTCTTGAAGGATGGGATCCGCATCGATCCCTTAAAGGTGGAAGCCATTGTCAACCTACCACCTCCAACCGATGTGATGGAACTTCAAAGTCCCCAAGGGAAGGCGACTTATTTAAGGAGTTTTGTTTGTAACTTTGTGGAGAAGACTCAGGGGTATATGAAACTTCTTAAAAAGGACATCCCATTCATTTGGGACGATCAAGCTCAAAAATTATTCAACAACATCAAACATGCCATCACACATGCCCCCGTGATCCAATCACCCAACTATTACTGAGATTACATCCTATATCTCACTACTTCTATTACCACTATCTTCATTGTTTTGGTACAGGACGATCAAAATGCCTAGGAATAATATACTATGCGAGTAAAAGTCTCACTGACACTGAAACTAGATATTCACATGTCGAAAAACTTGCTTTCGCGGTGATCATCGCCGTCCAAAAGTTATGGCACTGTATATTGCTCCGCACCTCCACCATCATTGCAGAATCGAACCCCATGTACCACATACTAGTACATCAAGTGATTGGGGGAAAATATTCACGCTGGATTGTGATACTGCAAGAATTCAACCTTCTTTTCGAGAAAGCCAAGTCTAAGAAGTCTTTGGTGTTTTTCGAGCTTATTTGTGACCTTCCCTGTCTTGATGCAGAAACTGAGCACAATGACTCTTTTCTAGATGAATCATTGTTTCTCATCAGTATGACTAATCCTTGGTACGGAGATATTATGTTATATATTCAAACCCAACGCTTCAACCCCCAACTATCTCGTGACGACCGTCGTAGAATACGTCACCATGTGAAGTATTATCTGATCATCAGTGATACTTTGTACTGACGTGGCATCGATTCGATTCTTCGATGTTGTCTAACTCACAATGAGGCTGAATGCGTTTTGAATGACTGTCACACTGGAGCGTGTGGCGAGCACCTCTTTAGGATGGCTACAACTCACAGGATATTATTGGCCTACTATTTTCAAAGATTGTGTTGAGGCCGTGAAAAGACATCCTCCATGTCAACACATCCATATGAAGAAGCACACCCATCCCGTCCCATTACACCTGGTTATTGCCGTGGGACCCTTCGCAAAATAGGGCATCAATTTTATGCATTGTAAGCATACCTCGGTTGGGGGCATAATTACATCATTGTAGATGTGGATTACTTCACAAAGTGGGCCGAGGCAATGCCTACATATCAAAACGATGGCAAAAACGCCGCACTCTTCATGTTCAATCATGTAATAGCACGGTTTGGAGTTCCTCAGGTGATAGTTACCGATCATGGTTCTCACTTTCAGAACCATATGGTTGATGAACTGAGCAATAGATTAGGTTTTCTCCATGAAAACTCAACACCCTACTATCCGCAATCCAATGGATAGGTCGAGGCCATTAATAAGGTCTTGAAAACTATGGTCCAAAGGATGATAGGTACGCATAAGTCCAACTGGCATAATATGCTCTTTTCAGCATTATGGGCCTACTGAACTTCCATTAAAACCCCCATTGGTTTCACTCCTTTCCAACTTGTGTTTGGCTTGGAGGTTTTCCTTCCTATAGAGTGTGAAATTCCGTCTCTACAACTCGCTCCTGAACTTCCTACTAACATTACTGCTAAGGAAGAATGTTTCCTGTACTTAGAAAAACTTGACGAGTCCTGCCGAGATGCTGCTCTTGCTAATGAAGCGCACAAGAAACACATCAAATATCAATACGACTAGTCAGTTGAACCTCATATCTTCAAAGAGGGTGACCTAGTCCTCATATACGACCATAAACATGACAAACTAGGAGAAGGAAAGTTTGAGTCCATGTGGCATGGACCTTACATTGTGAAACGTGTTTGGGAAAAGGGAGCTCACGAGCTTGAAGACTATGATGGAATATCTTTGGGTGAACGCCGTAATGGGCTTTACCTAAAGAGTTACTATGCCTGAACTTGTCATGCAAAGAATTTCTTGTATATACTGTACATGGCGTGTTTGTGTGTTTTCGTGTGGAGTGACGCATTTATTTTTTTAGTGTCTGTAGATCTTGTTTCCGCTTCTTATACCATGTACTGTCTACGTGTGCAGATGGAAACATGCTACGGATTTGTGGACGGTGCCAATCGGAATACCCGTAACCTTGCCTCGACAACCTGGGTACTGCATTCCCCAACAGGTGAGCTCATTAGCTCAGGAGGAAGTTTCCTTCGATTTGCAACCAACAATGTTGTAGAGTATCAGGTGGTAATTGGAACCTTAACCGATGTTATTTCCTTGGGTATGAACCACATTATCATCCACATGGATTCTCAATTAGTGGTTTCCCATCTTAACCGGGTCTACGCTATCCATGATCCTACCCTACTTTGTCTCTTTAGACGAGTTCGTCTCCTGGAAATGTCATTTGAATCCATTCAATACCTGCACATTCCACGAGAGTTAAACACAGTTGTTGACTCGATGGCCAACTTCATTTTAGATTGGTACATCGCACACACATAATACTAATAATATGTAAAAGCATTGACAACATGTAAATAATGCACTGTATAAAAAGCAAGCATATGAACAAGATCACATCATTCATCATTCTTGAAACACATAATGTATAAATCACTGGGAATGTCTGTATATATATATCATCAAAAGTAGTGCTGGTACAAAAATCTGAATCACGATGGCTTTCAATAAGTCTCTACAAAATCTGAAGCCTCGTAGCTTTCAGTAGTACAAAATCTGAGGCCTCTAAGCTCTCAGTACGAGTATAATAATGTCATCAGGCCTGACAACTGGCTCGTACACCCCTAGGACGGACAGCTCTCTGTTGCTAAGAATGGAAGCACTCAACTGTCCTCTCTACCTTTTGGAGTAAGGCGTTGAAGCATACAGACTCTCCAACTCCAAACCTATGCATAGGTCTCGGTAAGTCATCTACTGCTGGATCAGGATCATCCACTGTCAGCTGGGACAAGTTCCTGTACACGTCATCCATCTCCACGATGGCAGCATGAGCACCTGGGGGCACAACTGCTTCCCCACCTCTATCTCTCCTCACTAGAAGAGAGAGTCCTACGGGCCATATGGGACCCACATCTGCACACACATGTTATATACTTGTCAACACTACAAAAAAAAATCATAAATATACAAAACTAAAAAATACAAGGGTTTTGTTCTTACCGATGTCTCCCCATGATGTACCCTCGGGCAACACTAAGTTGGGATCCTCTCTGTAATCCATACTGCCATATGGATAGTCCTCAACCATGATCAACTATCCTTCCAACCTGCTGAGGAACTTGACACTAAAGCTGATGATAGGGCCCCCACCATGACGGGCCATCACCTTTGCCCATCTGAGCATGTGAGGATCCCTAGGATCCCTGTCATCCACTCGTACCTGTGGTTGCAAGAGGGGGATCCTCTCCAAGAGGAACGATATCACTATCGATCCATATCCAAACTGTTTGAGCTCTCCCCACCGACACTTGGTCAACTGATCTCGGATGTTTGCAAGGAGACCCTCACACCAGTTGAAGATCTTGGGAGACATACAGTCCTCCATATAGAGCATCTGATTCCGAGTGGACATGTGTGGGGCTTGGCTCCCTGCCACTCTAGTGATAGTGAACAATATAGCACATAGTGGGCGGTTTACAACATCCTTAATGGGAATCATCCCACTAGAGGATCGAGCATGAGTAGTACAATGATGTGCAACCATGTCGTCGATAGTGCGATCACTAGCTCGTGATCCAGTAAGAACTACACGATCCCCTCTTCAGGACAAGCCGGTAAGAAAATAGATGTCCTCAACATCTATAGTAAGAATGTGATCATTGATCACAAAGTGTTGTTGGGCCGCATCCCAGCACCATAGCATATGTGACAGCAGCGGGATTTGGGCCCTCATGCCCTGTATCTCGAAGAACTTGAACAAACCGCAGTTTCTCAAGGCATTCATGCATTGTGGATCATTTGCAGATTGAACATCATCCACCTCATGTTATCTATCCCACCACTCTAATAGCATGTTTGCTTGCTATCAACCTGCCAATGTGGGCATTTAAACAATGTTAGACCTCACTTCAACCACAGAAAGTCCACTCTTTGGGTTTAATTTGATGGTTGGGCTATGCATTTCTGTCGTCGCACTATTTTATTACACATAGTACGATGACGTTGCACTCCACATTTTCGGGACTTGCACCAAGTTTTTCTCCTAGCAGTTCCCGAAAGGGAAGACTGGGACGAGTTGAGGGCGCAATAGCCCTCCATAAATCCAACAAAAAACCTAAAAAATGAACCTAAAATCAAAATGTAATCCACTACAATTTTGCTAGATGAATTTTAGGCTTACATCCTCCAGATGGTGGGTGAAATGGCATCTCGTAGCTCCTGGAATCGACAAATGAAGTTTTGGCTCCAAATTGGCACTTCTTCTCCCAAATTGGCAAATGAAACAATGGTGACTATATTTGACCCATTTTTCTATTTTAAACAAAATAGAATTTTCCTTTTTAAAATATTTGATGTTTTTATGTCATTTGCTATATTTTAATCATCTTTGATCATATTTGGAATATCGGTTGACTATTTGACCTAGTTTCCAACTGTGCAGGAGTTGTTAAGTGGTTTTTTGTGCCATTTCTCATGTTACAACGGTCATTTCAGGTATGAACACTCCCTTGAATGTTTGTTGTTATTTTTGCAACGGTTAGATTGTAATTATTTTATAATGATGAGCTTACTCTTCATTTGTTCGCGCGCTCTTGAAACTATGAGAATAAGTCCTGAGTTACGATTTATCACTTTTCTGGGCTCGTTAAACTCCCACGAAAAAGGACACCCCTCGGAGTCTACCTTTAAGCTCTTTTCAGGCTCTCGAAAAATTAAAATATTGCCAAGCGAACTTGTCGCGTTCACACTTGTTAAAGTATTTGAATGGTCATCTTCCTGGTGATAGCTAACCCCTTTTTCGGACTAGGGGGTGTTGGCTTGGTTTTTCAACCAAGCTTAGTGCTATGGGTACCTGCTAACTAGTAGCAGCAGTCTCAAATATTAAAGCAAAAACAATTGTAAATCTAAAACTAAAACTAAACTAAACTAGCATGTGCATATCATAATAAACTTTTTTGAATTGAAAACAAGAACAAGAAATAGAAAAAATAAAAACTTTGTATTGAAAATGGGGGCAAGCAAGTGCTTGCAATTATAATACCTCCAAGTGATGAAGATTGTTGAGTAGCTCCAAACTCCAAAGGTCACTTCTCCAAGGTTGCTACAATGGTCAAAAGCTCATGGGAGATTTTGGCAGCATGAGGATAGGAAGATGGATGGATGGAAAGTGAGGAGCCCCTACCACTTTTTTATAGTTTTTGGTGGTAGGGAATACCATTATGGTTTTGAGGAAACCAATGGTATTGACCAACATGGTTGAGGTATCTTTTCCCTCCTTTTTGCTTTTTTGAATATTTTGAATATTTTGTATTCCCTTTTTGATATTTTCGGGAATTTTGGACCCTTTTTTAGGGTTTTTTATGCTTTTTGAGGAAAAATATTCATTTTGAGTGGAAAATGGGTGTATTAAGGTCTTTTGGTGACCTTTTGTTGGCTTTAGAGGCTCAAATGGTGAAAAAGTGGACAAATGGGTCATGTGAATAAGGAAATGAGCTAGTGAGCACTTTTTGTGTGTTAACAGATTGCCCCCTGATGTGTGACGGCAGGAGCTCATCGTATGGCCGATAGACATCATAGTTCTTTTGTCTTTTTTTCTGGGTTTTGGGGAGGAGAAGAGACCGATTGGAGACTGGATCCGCGACCCTTGGAAGCTGCAAAAATAAACAATATTACATGGCCTCAATATGAATGTGAAATAATCTCTGATAATGGACGAGGCGGGAATACCCATGCTCGTATCAAGACATATACATCACAATTAGTCCCAAGAAGGCGGACCTGAAAAATAAATAAAAAATATACTGGTACATCATAATGGTCTAGAGGGGACATTATTTTGGGATGTACTCATGATCGTAACATGACTGATCTCAATAACTGATGAACTGCTAAAACTGAAGGTGTCCAACATCTGTAGGGATGTAATGACTGTGAGCCATCTCTGGGAAGTATGTGTAACTGTATACTGGAGGGAGTATAAAACTGAGGTACATTTGAATACTGTCGCCATGCGCAACCCGGATATCTTTAGAAAAAATGTAACTGGTTGTATCCATAGGTAGACTCTCAAATGTTGAAGAGTCGGGTGGTATCTGGGGTCTTCGACTAATAATTGAACGGACCAATACCTTGTGCGAGTCTCAATGATGCGATCAAGGTGTTGAAGTCAAGCATGTGAGAAACAACCATTTGGAGAAGCACTGAGGACTCTTCTCGAAATGATTCGTAGGCACTCATCATAAATGGTGATGAGTCCAAGACACAGGGACCTCTAGGTCTATACTCTGGAATAAATTTGGTTGTTGTCGACAGAGGGAGACTAGCAACTAACAAGGCAATGATGTTTCCTTGATAGGAGCGCGAGGTGTAGAACTGAAGTGTGGTAGTACGGGTGGTAAGACTGACATACTTGTGGGGATGGGAAGTAACTGGGGTCATATAGTGGGTAGACTCAAACTTCCTTTGTTCAGAGCATGATGACATGGTTGACCTAGCAGCGTAGGGAACTGACTTGTAGGTGTGGGGATCATAGCTTTTAATGATTGAAGGTATGTATTGACTCTGGGGCGGGTCAAGCTGATGGGTGCTGTCAAGGGGTTCTCAGGGTGACATACTGCAGAATACTCTGAACAAAGGTGACCCAAATGGGGAAGCTGCTATATGAGTAGACGTGATCTGTTCTGGCGTCGAGAAGCACCATTGGGTCCTTCTTCGTAGTTTGAATGAGCTCGAAGAAGGGATAAAAGTGTGCTCTGAAATGGTACTGTCCTATGGATTTTGTGAGCCCAGGACTGTTCGTGCTCATTGGTGCTTTCATTTTTAAGGAGTCTGAAAACGATAAGAAGACTCTGCAGTGGTTATGATTACTGTCCTGTTGCTTTTACGAGCCCAGGATGGTGATTGCTCGTGGTCGCTTTCATGTTTAGAGAGTCTGAAAGTGGTAAGTGGACTCCATTGGTGTTCCTTTTCGTAATTTAGTCTCCAAGGCCCGAAAAAGCATAAAATGATGCAAATGGAGAACTCTTCTAGCCGATGTGACTACTGTATTTCTTTTTCGTAATTAGCCTATAAGGTCCAAAAAAGGGCTAAAATTATACCAGGTAGACTCCCTTTCAGATACGTTTAGCGAGCATGAAAGGAAGCAAGGTTGCTCGACGATCTTTTCATTGTTTTTAGGAGTCAGAAAAGAGCTTAACAGAAACTCCCTAAGTGCCTTTTTCGTAAAAGGGATTGCTCGGCCCGAAAAAGGGATAAAATTATACCGAACAAAAAGGGATTGATGAGAGTGAGAAAGGGTCTCAAGCCTCATCGTGAGTGCGGAAAACTGAATCCGGTGACATAAATATTGTCAAAAAGGGGCAACGGCCAATGTGGCATGCAAATCGAGGCGACTAGGGGTCATGGGAAAAATGCCCAAAAAATCTAGGCGTGATAGCGATAAATGATCTCAAGCGTCATCACGAGCACGAAAAACTAAATCCGGCAATATGAGGCATGTCAAAAATGAACGACGGTCGATGTGGCACACAAACCGAGGCAACGAGGGGGGCATGGAAAAATGCCTGTAAAATCTAGGTGTGAGAGCGAGAAATGATCTCAAGCATCATCACGAGCATGGAAAACTGAATTCAGCGATATAAGACTCATTGAAAAATGGAGAACAACCGATGTGGCACGCAAACCAAGGCGACGAGGGGGCATGGGAAAAATGCCCAAAAAATCTGGGTGTGAGAGCGAGAAATGATCTCAAGCGTCATCATGAGCGCGGAAATTTGAATCCGGTGGTGCAAATGGTGCGAAAAATGGAGGTCTTAAGGACTCCAGAATGGTTAAAGAAAATAACTAGGTTTAAAAAATGGCTACAAATAAAGGTGAGCCCACCAAACCAAGGATCAGTAGTGGGGAGAAATGATGACCCGCGGGGGGAGAATACTAGGTGTATCAAATCAAATCGAATATACAAGTGATATGTGACCTCAAAAAATGGTTGAGATCATGCATGTGAAGAAGTCAGCAGGGTTAATGACTTGCCCCCATGCTATGTGCATGGGGTTTGTGATTTTGGATCACATATGTGTTGGATTGAACGATGGGCTCATTGAGGTGTTGAGATAGAGATGATGGGGAAGATTCAAAATGATTGATCATGCCCCCTATCTCGGGGTCGAGGTAATCTATTATGCCCCCTAACTCAGAGGTGTCCATGTGGTGCAGATGTTGTCTCAGAGAGAGATCAATAAGGCATTGAGCAACTGCTGGCGGGGTGTTATACCGTGAGGCCGTGGGATGTGGTGGCATACTGAAGTGATGATATGATGATGGGGAATTCCCTTTGTGGTGTGGATGCCCCCAGTATCTCTGACGAGAATCACGATTGTGATGAGTAGGCAAGGTTTTGGGCCTGCCCCCATGTTGTGGACATGTGGTTTCCTCATCGATTTGAAAGGGTTGAACATGAGTGTCAAAGGGATCAATGGAAGGGGTCGACCGGACAGAGGGGTATCCAGTGGAAATCGTGTAAATGGTGTTAATTTATTCCGAGGAGGAAGATGGTGAGGGATGAATTTCCTCAATGAGAAGAGGGGATATATCGAGGTCGACGTTATTCACCTCTTACAAGGCTGCTCTGTAATCTGGGAGATCGGGGCAGTGATGTGAGTAATGGCCGTAAATACTGCATATCACACAAGGGTGGTTGGTATGCAGTGATTTATCACGAGGCTTGGGGTTTGAGTTGATTTTGACAACCGGGATGTTGGGGTCATCGTCAAGCATTTGCATGTGTTCCTGTAATGCAGGTAACTGTGGACATTGATGAGTTGGATGGCCTAACTCATCACACAACGAGCATTTAGGAGGAGCACGGAACACGGGGGGAGGTTTAACTGCTTTGGGTGGGGGTACTGCAGTGTATGGTTGTGGGCCTCTGCCCCTAGTGGGCCTGATGAGAGAAGGGGGATTCGTAGATGACGAAGGGGTAGTGATACCGGGAGGTGGTTGAGTAGAAGTGACAATGGGTTGCACCGGTTGCAGGATTATAGTTGGTGTTGGCGGGGGAACGGGAGGCGAAATATACCACATGGGTAATCCCAATGTTAACCCGGGGAGACTAAGGGTAGCCATAATCGGGGCGCTTACTACTCCCGATGGAGGGAATAGGAAGAGGATTGTGTGGGTGGGTGTAACACCAATGTGACTAGGTACCAATGGTGGTTTGGGTAACAAGGGTGCTTGTGTCTTGTGGGAAAGAGTACAGAGGTCAGAGACGTGGGTCGTGGGTGACGGGGGTGGAATGTAGAAGTCATCGGCCTGTCGGAGTATAATCTGAGTCTGACTGTGGAGACGAACGATGTAGGTGCATTCTGAACTGGTTGTTCAATCATAGGGCGAACATTTGTAGGTGCAATGGGAGCATATGGGTTTCGACGCATTTGGAGATGCATGTCGGATGATGACATCATAAGGAGATGATGAGTATTTGAATCCATTGGTTGGTTTGTGTGTGCAACATATGTGATTTACTGTTGTGGTGCTGTGGTTCCTTGAGGAGGATCCAAGAGACGAGTGTTCACCACTCCTTGTGTGGGCAAAGGATTTTGCAGCACCATGGGTTGTGGTTGAGGAGGTGGCGCTAGTTGTGCCTCGTGCCCTTGGCGTTTGGTGTCATCAGACCACAGTTGGCGTGATCACCCCAAATGGGGGCAAGTGTGTGTATAATGGCCGTATACCCCGCATATGGAACATGGGTGGTTTGTTCGTAAATTGGGGTTCTTAACCTGTTTTGGTGGTCGATCAGGGTTTTGGTTGGCGGGGGTATTGTTGTTGTTGTTTTGATGTTGGGGCTGATTGTGTTGTGTGTACACTTTCCCGTGAGCAGCGGGAGGATTTTGGTTTTCCGCAAGTCCAGGAATAGGTTGCGGTGGATAATAAGCTGGTGGGTTGGAGGTGGTCCAGTTACCTGCTGGGGTTGTTGGTAACCCTGAGCTATTGGAGGTGTTGGGTTAGCTGTTGTATCTTGCTGTGGGTAATACAATGGTTGTGGAGGGAACTGAATTGGGTTCTGGGTGGCAGGTTGGTTATAGTATGTGGGTGGTACATATGCCGATGGCGCTTGACCATAGCAATACTGTGGACAAGAGAGTCCAGGAGTGTGATGAGTCTGATTCATTGTAGCATAAGAAGTTGTCGCTCTAGAATTAGATGTATCCCTAGAGAGGTCTGGGGCATTTATGGTTCTCTCCATGATAAAAGGTTTAATTTGTGGTGTGACTTGGCCGATAATACCATCAACGGCATATGATGCCCTCGGAGTGTCACTGCGTGAAGAATCGCCTTATGGGGCATCTGGTACGATGGTGTAGAGATAGCCTGATTGGGAATAAATTAGGTCGAATTCTTGAGCTTTTAGGATAGCTTCTTCCTCTGAATGGGGTCGTACGGAAGCTACGTCTTTTGCTATGAGGGGTAGGAGTGATTTAAGAAACCAGTCCAAAAATATATGGTCATCCAGTTTAATCTTACAGAGGCGACGACGCTTGTGCCACTCATGGATGTGGTCCGTGATGTGGGTAGCTGTGTTTTGTCTGCAAGACAATAGTATTTCAACTCCTTCATCATAACGTACAGGTAGCTGAAAAAACTGAAGGAAAGTGGAGGCGAGAGACATAAAAGTATGGTGGGTCCCATGTGGTTGTTCGATGTACCACTTGGCTACAGAGCTAGTGAACGTTCGTTGCAATAGTCTTAGACGAATGGAGTCATTCACTATGGAGTTAGATGAACACCATAGGTGAAATGACATTGTGATTTTGGGGATCTTCCCGATGTTTTCCTTCAAACTTTGGGATGTCCGAGTGAAGCTTTTTGGGCATGGGGGGCAAAGTGGGGTCATGTCTAATAGGATCATTAGTTAGTCTTGCCAAGTCTGGAAAATTCAAACTTGCTAGAAATGGTAGACTGGTCGAGGGGTGTGATGTAGTGGCTGGGACATAACTATTCATGGTGGCATGATGTAGTGGTCCAGTAGCCCCTAAGGGTATGCTAGGTATTGAAGGTATGTGTCCTCCAACAATTGTGGTTTGGTATGGTCCAGCATTTCCAAGTGCAACATGGGCTACACCGGGGTTAGGAATAGTAGTAGGGATTCCTGGGATCTGGGTTGTGGTAATGAGAGGGGGTGTGACCCCTATGTTTGGCATACCCATAATAGGAGGTAGTCCTGTGTTGGGCATTCCTAAAGGTGGAGTGTCCCCCATATTAGGCATACCTAGGGGGGTGGTTGTTTCCATGGATGGCATCGCAGTAGAAGGGTTTGTGGATGTATCTCCTATGGTACTAGTAAAAAGTGGGTTGAATTGTGTTCCAGCCATAAGGTTGGTTGGGAATAATGCAGTAGGGTTTTCGGATTCTGCCTCAAAATCAGATGTGAAGTGAGGCGTGTCAGAATCAGATGACTATATGTTTGGCCGATGACGTGTCGAGTCAAGGGATAAGGCTCGACGTCGGTGACGTGGAGAGCCAAGTAGACTGTACTCTAGGGGTTCTCCCTGAAGACGACGAGATCGTCTAAAATTATCAATGGTGAGAAAAATGTTTTTTGTGTAAAAATCTTCAGTGTAAGATGGTATTGTATAAAAAACTCGAAACCCTAATGCAACCAAGGGTGCAAAAAGGGGAGTGAAAATAAAGGCTCTTAGGCCAAAAAAAATCAACCTCAAAAAGGCACTTATTATAGCAGCTGTGCTATAATAAGTGGAGGGATGCAACAAAAATGGTCAGAGTACAAATAGTCAAACAACTTCTAGAAAAAAGAGGTGCTACTAGACCAAAGGTGGATTGTATCATGCAAACACCTAACTAGAAGTATTGTGAGTCAACAAATGATATTCTCTGCAAGGTGATGAAATCCAAGTCAGACAATATTGAGTGTTGAATCAACGGCTAGATATCCCCCTACTTGGAGGGACACCGGGTAATCAATCCTAAAGAATGGCAACTAGGATACTCCGTTCATGACACGTTCATAAAAGGTAAATCTGTCGTTTGGTCCTTTTACCGCAATACCCCCATACAGAGATATCCCTAGAACTGCGAATGGTAGCCTTTGGTTACTGAATGGATTTCGGTATTCTACTCAGGCTTTCGGAACCATCCTCGCGACTTCAACCCTCCTAGGGGAGAGGCCCTCTGATAAACTGGTTGTGACCGTGCAAAAAAATACTAGGAGATTTTGGTTCCCTAATGGACAATAGCTATGTCTCAAATGTAATAACTGAGGGGTTGTATTGGAACACCTATCCCCTCAATTCTACCTAGCTACAAAGTTCTTTTAAGTGCTGCCCAAGTGGGGTTAAAAGTTGGTTTAAGTTAGGGTAAATTTTAAGGCTCAGTTTTAAATTATGTGCTGGAGTGGGTGCACATGTGGTATTTTAAACTGAAATTGGAAATGTAAATGCTTTGCAAAGACTATTCAAAAACAAAGGATCTTTGAGATAGGAAAGAAAATAATATGAATACTTCAAGAAATAAATGGATTTTTTTTTTTTTTAAACAATTGCTTGGGCAAATTATCAAGGAAATAAACAGTAAAAATTTTATCTATCTAGATAAAATGCAAATAAATCCTTCTTTCAATTTCTAAAATGTTTTAAAAAGACTTTTTAAAGGAGCATTCTAAATAGTAAAATATTTCTATGGCTGTAAAAAATACAGGAATTTTAATACTGGAAAATATGGGCCAAAATGGGTGAACTGAAGTGATAAATAACACTAAAATAAAATATTAGATAACTTTCTATGAAATATGTGTTAAATATAATAGGATATTTGGATTCCTTGATCGAAAAAACCCAATTTGAAAAAAAAAATCGTTTCAAACGGAGTTTGGTAGAGGGAGATATGGTCGTTTGAAAATTGAGCCGCGCTGCCAGAAAATTACATCGCGGGTTTCGGGCTAAAAGTCGCGATGCGCATCGCAGGTTTCGAGTGCACAGCCGCGATGTGCAGTGCAGAAAAATGCCGCGAAGCTGTGATGTGCAGCGCAGAAAAAGGCCGCGAAGCCACGATGTGCAGCGCGGAAAAATGTCGCGCAGCTGCGGCGCGCAGCGCGGAAAAAGGCCGCGAGGTCGCGATGAGACATGCGACTGTCGGGAAAAATAGAAAGTTTGGGCTGTTAATGGAAATTAAAGGGGCCAAGATCTAGAACATCAATGGATCTGTTGTCTAAGGTGGCAGATCTATGAATTAAACTGACTAATACTAACAAAAACTAAGATCTAAAGCAAAATTTGAGATCTAAGAATTCGAAGCCAGCGGAATCGCCAAAAACTGTTGGCTTGGTTTTGCAACCAAGCTTAGTGCTATGGGCACCTGCTAAGTAGTAGCAGCAGTCTCAAATATTAAAGCAAAAACAATTGTAAATTTAAAACTAAAAGTAAACTAAACTAGCATGTGCATATCATAATAAACTTTTTTGAATTGAAAACAAGAACAAGAAATAGAAAAAATAAAAACTTTGTATTGAAAATGGGGGCAAGCAAGTGCTTGCAATGATAATACCTCCAAGTGATGAAGATTGTTGAGTAGCTCCAAGGGTGAGCAGCTCCAAATTCCAAAGGTCCCTTCTCCAAGGTTGCTACAATGGCCAAAAGCTCATGAGAGATTTTGGCAGCATGAGGATAGGAAGATGTATGGATGGAAAGTGAGGAGCCCCTACCACCTTTTTATAGTTTTTGGTGGTGGGGAATACCATTATGGTTTTGAGGAAACCAATGGTATTGACCAACATGGTTTAGGTACCTTTTCCCTCCTTTTTCATTTTTTGAATATTTTTAATATTTTTTATTTCCTTTTTGATATTTTGGGGAATTTTGAACCATTTTTTAGGGTTTTTTATGTTTTTTGAGGAAAAATATTCATTTTGAGTGGAAAAAGGGGTGTATTAAGGTCTTTTGGTGACATTTTGTTGGCTTTAGAGGCTCAAATGGTGAAAAAGTGGACAAACGGGTCATGTGAATAAGGAAATGAGCTAGTGAGCACTTTTTGGGTGTTAACACGGGGCACTACTTACGAAAAAAGTATACTCGAGTCAATCATGATTGGAAGAGTCCTCTCCCGCATTGTTTTACCCTTTTTGGGCGATGAGTCTAACTTTACGAAAAAGGACCGTTGGAGTCTTATTTAGTTCTTTTCAGACTCTCTAAATATGAAATGACGACCGAGTTGACCTTCTATGGACTCGTTAAACTCTTACATTGAAGGGCCTGCCATGGGATGAACCCATCCTATCCCAGGTTCGAAAAATATTTGGGATTGGACTCATCTATGAGATGAGCAATACCAAGCATCTGGTTACCCTCATAAAGCTTGTAAAAAACACATGAGGCACTGATCATTCATGATGGGGAAAAATGAAAGTTTCTATGTTACACACTGTATCAGTGGCAGTACATAGTCGTTCTTGAACATGGCACTCATCTACACTTACATACTGTACTTGGGTCATCCGTTTGTCATCGAGTTTTACCTACTTCCTGAGTCTTGTTACTCCTTTGAGTCATTCGAGGAAAGCTTCCCTCATCAGTTGCATTAGGAGTTAGTGTTGTACTTGTCATGTCAATACTGCCAAGTCATGCCATGCCCATGTTCAAGAATACATCTGCCATTTATCATCTGCAATCGGTACACCCGCCACCATGTCGGTTGACTCTGAGTCAGTGTTGCATGTTACTGTACCATCCAATCTACTTTACACATCTTTTGTCGTGTTTCATGTCGATTGATGGGGGATTCATCATGGCCCTCCTTCGACAAATTCATCCTTGTCGACTTCAGCTCATCATCCAAGGATTGAATCTAGAATCCAACCAAGTACCTTGGTACTGCATGCCTCAATCGCAGGTTACCTCGCTTTCAACATGAGTTTACATTATTGACTCTTGATTGAAAGATTTCATCTTGCGTTCGACTTCAACTCACTTATTCACGCTTGGTGATATGTATTGTGATACCTTGGGAATCACTGACATTAATGGTGATCTCCCTCGTGCTTGTTAACAGTTTACATCAATGACCAGTAATCAAGTGGTTTCTACCATGTTCGATGTCAAGACCTTTGTAATCACATGGATAGATTCGTATCATTGCAGGTTCAGCTTGAAGAACCTGGGAAGTCATATTTCACCTAGGTTGCGATGGAGTTTGTATTGAGTTATATCACACGGATCCACATTTGTATTGGTCGTGGCTGCGTTATCATGTCATCATGGTTCTACACTTGTGTCTAGTAGACATGATTGTGCTCGGTCGATCTTTACTACCATGGATCTACATTGTAATTGTCGGCAGCCATGTTGTGAGTCATTTGAGACTATGTACTCAGAGTCAGTTATACTGCAGCAACGTCCTTCGTCCGACAAGTCCATTGCCATTCCTTCTATCAAAGCATTTCACCTATCTATCTTCAACAGCTTCATGCTTTAGGGGGCATTCTGTTACACCTAAAATCTTCCCATCATGAGCTTCAATGTATACACCCCTGGAGTTACCTTGACTGAGTGATTGACCTGGAAGGATTTGTACCCATTTGTACTAGGTTTTTGTTACACAGAAATCTTCCACCTTGTGAGCATCCGCATTCTTTGGCCTGTAGGATCCATTTCAATGACTTAGATCCATTTTCATCCTTCAGTGACACCAATTTACCCTATTTTTGTTCCTACCCGCATGTTGCATCACTATCGCATGCGTACCCACGAGTTGCATCCCTATAGCCCGTGGGTATCAAGTAAAATGGTAAAAACCACTATTTTATTACTTTTTACTCACAAAAAGGCAGTCATTGGGTGACCTTTGGCTCTCCATCTGCCCAAGTAATGTCTTGTTGGCTGCTTTTTGGACAGACCTAGGTTTTCAGGATGCGCAACAACAAACACCCCTTGGCGCACTGGCCCTCTCGGCAACGAGCTACGCAGCAGCCCGAAGTCTCACCCGAAGTGGCTATGGGTGGGCTAAGGAATCAGGCTTCCTTAACCTAGGCGACGCGGAGACTGCAATATTCCTCCTCTCTCTTACGGGAGGATTCCTCAAAGCGGAATGACTTATTATTCCACAGACCTTTCAGTGCAACAGCACTGAAACTCTCACTCACCAGCCTAGCTGCGCGGTATCTCCGCCCCAACGCATGAGGTGATTACCCACTGCACCCGATACACTATGTATCGTCTTTGCTTGCGCGTCCAGCACAGTGACGCATTCCCTAAGCACTGCAGCGATAGTGCTCTCTATCTACTCCTTCGATAGTGCGTGAGAATAACTTCTAAGGGAGCTTCAAGGACTTGCTTTATATACTCATTCATAAATACAATGAAACATTCACGTAAACACAGATAGTAAACCCAAAACATGCATTCACACAACACAACATCATAACAATGAGAATTATGTAGTTCACCTCCACGGGGAAATGACGTCCACGGGAAGTGTATCTTATATTAATCTCAAAATAGAAATTACAGTCCTGCTGTGCACACAGCTGCAGCCTTAGATCTTTCCAGGAAACTCCACGCACACAGCTGGAAGCCCTCTCTAGATCTGGTCTCTTCTTCTACAGAGATTAAAATGGTTCAGACGTCGACTCAGACTGTCTACAACCTCAACATCAACTTACAATGGCCTTCGTACCACTCTATCTCTCTAATGTCTAAACATCTAATGGCTAATGTCTAACGTCTGACCTTCTTATGTCTAAAACATCTAATGGCTAACGTCTAACATCTGACCTTCTTATGTCTAAAACATAACCTTCTTCCTTTACAATTACACATATATATAGGTGGCCCTGAGGGTCGCACCTTTACAAAACTGTGGGCCTTTCCCAACAGTAATCCCCAAAAACCCTAACCGCGGACATGGCTAGGTGTACTGTAGGCGCCGCTTGCAGTCACGTCGCCGCTTCCTGTAGGCTCGGCGATTTTCGGCGCAGATTGCGGGTATGGGCGCCGATTCATCATTCACTGCTCCTTGTCCTTCGCTTTCAATGCTTTAGTCCGTTGCTCTTCCTTGGTCAGAGCAACCATAACTTCTGTACTTAGCCTTAATGAGGGTAGCTGAGCCCTCTATTCCATCGCTTCATTTATTGTGGTAGCTGAGCTTTCTACTCGGCCACATTCATTCTCCTTTAGCATGTATGCACGAGCTCCGTGATTTCCGGTCCGTAATCTACACTGAGCTCGTCCATCTGGCATCGTACTGCGCACTGTTCACTTTTGCCCCAAAAATTGGTGCTTATTCAAAATTAGCACTTTCCCTTCAACACTTGTGCTTTTTCCCCAAAATTCGCAGCTTTACCATAGCTGCAGCCTAGGCTCCAACATGTCTCGATGAGTCCTTTCACCTACCTTTGAGAGGACTATATATTGAGCACATATAGCTTATGGACGGGAGAAAGAAGAGAATAGCACTTAGTGGATTTTTGCCCTATCTTGAGTCTGCACCAATTGATCCTTGTAGTTGTGAACCAATTATGTTCACCTTCCAAACTCCTTGCTAGTCTGAGTTTTCCTTTCATGGAGGATTGAAGTGGTGGAGGCACAAGTGGATTGATCTAGATCTTGGTTCAGATTGGTTTCCGGCAAGAAGTCGTATCACTTTGTACTTCTTCTTGTTCATTAATAGAAATACTCATATTCTCATCCATTCATGGTGTGAATGTCATTTATTATACATTGGGTTACATTTGCTTATGATATTATGGATCATTGTTATTGATAATGTTAATTTCATTTATATATCACATGTACTTGTTAGATATTGGTTGTCAAGACTAATTTGTAGATTACAAGTGCTTGGATGTGCGCGGATTGAAAGCTCCAATGAGGATCTACATCAAACGTTGGATTGAGGTCGGTTACATTTCCCCATTATTTTAACATTGTCATTTATAATAGCATTGTTTTGAGAATTGAGAAGATTTCTGGTAGTCATCTGTCTGTTGTGGTATTCCCAAGCCATAGTGAGTTTTCTCCAATACAGAAATGGCGACTCCACTGGAGAAAACATCCATGTTTGGAAAAAAATTTGAGCATTAGTCCATAATTAGAGTTGTTGTTTATTGAAGCTCTGTGTCATTGATTGGCCATTAAGATACACTGTAGAAAACTTGCTTTTTTCTGATCCTATGGACTTTTTATTTGACCATTTGCTTTTCCTCACCCGTGGGCTGTCTTAGTTCTGCCCATGTATACCCGCCTCTGTTTACACTACTGCTCGCGGGTACCCGCAGGTATTCCTTCGACGGTAGCATGTAACTCCGAATTTTGTTGGTTTATGGCTATTGGTTGTTGCTGGGTGAGTTTGGTTGGTTCCTGAGTCTTTGTTGGCCTCTTTCTTGACTATTTCATGCCTTGGTTGTGACCAGATCTCTTCGTTTCTCTTAGTTGAGGCTTCTTGTTTTTTTACCAATCTTTGGTTTTAGCCTCTTGGTTTCTTCTTTTTGAGCTCTTTCTTTTGGCTGAGTCTTGTTGTTTAGGATCTACTGGGTTGTCTTAGTGATCTTCTCAGCACTTCAGTGACTGAATAGTAGGATTTTGCTTGCATTTTTTCATTCCATATATATTGAAAAATACAAAAATATTCATTTAGTTTTTTGCATTTTCCTTTCTGTTTATAATAGAAAATACAAAAATATTTTATTTCCATGTACTTCATTTTGCATTGAGTGCTTGCTGCCTTCAGTTTAGGTTCTGCTTGTGCATTCAAAAGATAAAAGTTTGCATATTTATTTCGGAATTGTTGGTTGATTTCGCATATTAGTGACATTTTTTTATTGGATAGATGAGTCTAGGATTAGACGATGTTGCATACTATTGAGTCTACACATCACTAGTTTCATGACCATGTCCCTTGAGTAATCATGGCCACTAAAATTTACACTTAATCATAAAATTGATTAGACTTATTTTATTTAAAGGGTACACCAAGTAGCATAGGTTTAGAGTCTTGGAATAGATCATTGTGATTTAACAATCAGAGACTACTGAACAAAACATTAGGTGTCTGACTAGGGAGTGGAGGAATCCATGGTATAGATCGGTGTTCTCAGGAAAGCTCTACTCAATCCAGAGCTAAGCACGAGGTCATGAGAGGTTTGTTGAGGAGATATCCCTCTGATACCGGCCAAACGTGGGAGATATATCCAGGATTTGTTCGTATCTGGGGGTACGGGAGGTTTGTCCTCTTGTGCTTCGGGATTAGCTACCCTACCCATATGACGGGTCCCACCTGCGACTGTCCCCCTGAGCATTGGTTATATTGCGGTAAACATAGTTGCCTTACCTAGGTATCGCACAGGGTACTTGCAGTGGTTATGATGTTTGTGTCCTGAGTCAGATAGGGATTGGACAACACAGTTGTGTTCATGCAGTGGACTTGACCTTGTCGACACAGTGAAGCCTCGGTGTCTCTATAACTGATTCTGTTACCTCTGGCTATAGTTTGGTAGTCTCAAGCATCTCCTAGGCGAGACATACCGGCTTTAGTGTCGGGAGCTCATTTAGCCACTCTATTTGTCTTCTCTTGGCTGTGGTTTCTCTAGGTGTGTGCTTTTGATTTACTGTTTTTGATCGATAGTTGGCCTTTAGGAGACGCTGTGTCTCTCTCCAAAGAAAACGTGGCACAGAGCCCTAATCTCTGTCGGTCTCGTTGTTTGGATGGTTTAAAGCCACTCGAGGTTACACGTTGTATTGCTAGAGGACACCGGAGGGCTCCCTCTGAGTCTTCGGATTCTTATGAGACTTACGTTGAGGAGTACATGGCTGCACATCCTGAGATTGGGCAAGACCTTTCTACTCCTTTGGGTAGAGTTGAACATACTTCTGATCCCCAAACTCCTTGTGAGGATTGGGGAGGTGATCCACCTGAGGCTAAACCTTGTTCTATTTGGCCTAATCCACTTGACTGGCATCCGTTTGATCCTTCAAATCCAGATAATTATCTTTACGGGATGCCCGACTTACCTGAGGAGGAAGAACAGGATGAGCCTTTCATTCCTTCGTTTCCACGCGATTTTAGATATAGGAGGCCTGAGACTCATGATGATTCTAGCCCTATGGTCAACCCCACTCCACTCTCTTTTGGTATGGCTAGTCACAATATTGTTGAACCTTCCACTATGGTTGGTACTCATGCTGGCACTAGTCAAAGTGTTAGCCATACCCACTGGAGGCACTACCCTAGCTGGGGGCACTATGTTGTCCACCCACTCACATATTATGGGGACTGGTCAGATTCCTAACCATGCTAATGTTGGAATGCGACCACCTCCTAAGAATACCCAACCTAGTTGGAATGTTGTTCGATACACGACTCGCCATCCACCACCTAATACACATGTTGCTACTTGTCAACCCAGGACTGCTTTTGCACATGATACCATTCCTCCCAACCACGGGGGTGGACACATACCGCATACTTTTGAATCCACTGCCGTCGCTAGTAATAGTAATGTAGGGGGTGGGAATATTTCCTATCCACATAAACATCACACCACCAACCTTGCTACTGGTCACACCCATATTGGACCTGGGAATACTTATCATGCTTATGGTCATCACACGACTACTCAAGCTAATCCTAATATTGGGGGTGGGAACATACCATACCATTACGGTCAATAGAACACGGTTCCCACTATGAATAGTACATACATGACCCATACCCATGATGGAAACCCCTACTACAACATAGTCGGTGTTGGCCACCAGTATCACCCACCACCCTAATATGGTGCTCAAAACACACATATACCTGCTTGCTCTCAAATGGGTCAGGCATGGGGAGGTTATCCATCTTATGGCCATGGGCAAGCTTATGGGTCGTCAAGTTCTCATTATCAGCAGTTTAACACTCATGGTAAAGCTTTTGGTCCATCTTACAACATAGTTCTATTTAACCAACCTTTTATGGAGGCTTATAATCAAGCTTTCCAGTCGCAACTCCCATTCCTTGCATGCTTGAATCTCCCAGATCTTTCGAAGCTCACGAATGATCTGGTGTGTCACGACCCTACCTGGCCCCCGATCCCTACCAAGCTCCCTTTGGACATTCCAAAGTTTGAAGGGAAAGGTGATGAGGACCTGGGAGATCATGTCACGACATTTCACCTTTGGTGCTCCTCCAACTCTTTGAATCATGATTCCATTCAATTACGACTATTTGAATGCACCCTCATGGGGGCAGCCGCGAAGTGGTATGTGGAGTTTCCCAGAAACACCTATAGGGGATTTAATGAGATTGCTTTGGTTTTGTTAGACCATTTCCAGTTGCTGGTTCGTTATGATACTGGTACTGAGTTGTTGTCCACCTTCCGTCAGAATAAGGCCACACATATTTCTAACCATGTTCAAGAGTGGCATCGACGGAAGAGATTAGTGAAAGCCAACATTCCTCCATAGTTCCTGTTGGAATGGTTCCTTAATTCTTTACTCCCATACATTGCTAAGGACGTTTCGATGTCCGGCATTGTGACTGAGGAACAAGCTGTCTTGAAAGTCCAGCAGTTAGATCTACTTTATTCTTAGTATGGCATTTTGTATGACATTATTCTTGACGCACCGAGAACAAGACATGAGCCCACGTTAGTTCCTGGACCACATGCCGATGGCATCGTGGGGTCCGCATGCACTCGCCCTGTAGACATGGTAGCTAATCAAATGCAAAATTTGTCGCTAAACCAGTCTGCTTCCGGATAGGTTCACACCTTGTCCACTTCCACTCCGTCGTCTGATGTACACAATGTGCAATCAACGAAACCATCGGGTAACCAGCAACCTGGTGGTAAGAAAAAGGGCAGAAATAATCGTAGGGGTGGAAACAATGGAAGTAACAACAATAGCAATCATAATACTCCTCGTAAAGAGAATGCCAACCCTCCTCGGGAAGGCGGTAATGCTGGCGAGGATCGTAAACCTAGGCATAAGGTGAAATTCCCTTGCAAGCTTTGTGGGGAGGATCATCTTACTCACTTATGTCCTTGTATTGAAGAATCATATAAGCATTTGGCATAGAGCCCAGCTATGCTGAAGGATCCCCTACCTCATCACCAGAACATGGCTTCGCATGCTCCCACCACTGGTTATGGTACTAATGAAACGACAACGTCTTCTTCCAATACTAGTGGTTATGGATGTGTGAATATGGTTCAGTCCGAGGTTTGTGTTGCTACTCATGAACGTGATTATGGTGCACCACAACCGAATTTGGGGAATGAGCCTCCCCCTCCTCCTGATAATTCCTTGCATATCGAGAAGCCTTCTATTATGCCATGGATACCGAAAGGTGATCTCAAGTGCTCCACGCATAATCCTAATGCTCGAGCCACCCAGAACTACTCCATCATGGAAGATTTGGGCCAAAATCCATGTGCCATGTCGGCTCTTGAATTTTTGCAAAATTGTCCTTCTCAAAAGTATGCCCTTTTGAGTGCATTAGGAGTTCAGGATGGGGGAAGTCCTAGTGTTATCAAGTTTGATACTACTGATGTCTAGCCTCGCTTGCCTTACCACGTGGATTTTCAAATCTAGGTGGTTTGCCTTAAGAGATTTGTCAAACGTACTATGGTTGATGAAGGTGCTTCCACGTCAGTAATGTCACTAACTTGTTGGAAAGCTCTTGGCTCTCCTCCTCTACTTGCGTCTAGAACTACACTCACTGAATTCAACGGTAGATCTTTTATGCCGCATGGAATTATCCCTTCCCTTGTTGTCTCCTTGGGAGGTAATTCCGTGCCTATTGAACTCGAAGTGGTTGATGTGCCCATCGACTACAACCTTTTACTGGGTCGGAACTAGATGTATGCTATGAAGGCTATCATGTCTACTGTATTTCGAGTTATTTGATTTCCCCATGAAGGAAAGATTGTGACGATCGATCAGCTGGATTATGTTGGCACTCCTTCCACGGCATCCATGGGATCAGTAGTCCTGCAAGTTTCTGATTCTCAGTCGACAACTAGGAACATAGGTGTTGGAATGTACCCCTCATTGATGGGAGCTTTTAACCATTCTGCACCTGTGAATTTTATTGGAAACATTTCTGACAGTGTGCCTCCTCCTTCGAATAGTATGCCATTCCAGACTTCATATTGTGGTGATCCATGGATTTTTCTATCCGCGGATTCTATGTCTAGAGACATTGCGCACGTCAGGATGTCTATGCCTTTATCTGTAGTGGACCTCACTTATGATCACATCCAACAAACCACTACAGATCCAGATCTCTCTTCTTCCCAAACAGTTGAAGAAGATCCCGCTACGTTTCCAGTTTGGGAAACCAACTCATCTTGCTCTCATGATTGCCTCGATGATACTTTTCCATCCGATGAAGCTATCCTCGAAGCCATGTGTGGTAGTGAGAGGCCTTGGGAACATATGCACCATCGATCTTATTTCCTTCCCAACCTTGAGCTCATTGAGCAGGAGGAGTTTAGGATGACTCTAGCTGAGATGGTTGGTCACCCTGTGGCTCTTTTGCAGTCGCATAATGTTTTCTTGAAGGGGAATATGGCCAATATTTCCCCAGCCACATCGATCAACATCTCCCGCACTCCCGAAAAGATTGAGAATGTTTATTTCGGTGTTGATTGCACTCCTGAGGAGATTTCTATTTACACTGATGTGTTTACCGAACTCCGAGAATATTTCATCTGGTCATATGAGGAGATGCCATGAATAGACCCCCGCATTGTTGAACACGAGATTAAAACATATCCTGATGCTAAACCGGTTCGACAACGCTTACGTGGTGTGAACCCTAGGAAGGCAGCTGCTATTAAGGAAGAGGTGGAGAAACTACTCAAAGCTGGTTTCATCTACCCCATTCCCCTTTCCGAATGGGTGTCAAACCCCATTCCTATGGATAAGAAACAGAGAACGATCCATGTATGCACTGATTTCAGAGATTTGAACCGTGCATGTCTAAAAGACAACTTCCCCATGCCATTCATTGATCAAATATTAGATGCTTGTGCGGGAAGTGAGATTTTTTCATTCATGGACGGATTCTCGGGTTATAATCAGATTCAAATCAAACCCGCGGACTGACATAAAACGACATTTATTTGTCCATGGGGAACTTTTGCATACCAAAAAATGCCCTTCGGCCTCAAGAACGTCGAAGCCACTTTTCAGCGAGCCATGACCTATGCCTTTCACGATCTTAAGAAGATTATGGATGTTTTCTTGGATGATCTTGCTGGCCATTCTCACAAGAGAGTGGACCACCCCAAGCACCTCCGTATGATTCTCGACGATGTATCCACTACAAAATTTGATTGAATCCGAACAAATGCATCTTCACTGTTAGGACTGGTCGCCTTCTAGGATTCATAGTTTCGAAGGAGGGTATTAGAGTCGATCCTCTCAAAGTTGAGGCAATACTTCAGTTGCCTCCTCCGCATAATCTGTTTCAACTTCAGAGCCTCCAAGGGAGAGCTACTTTTCTGCATTGGTTTATAGCTAACTATGCCAATATTACTAAAGGTTTCGCATGCCTATTGAAGAAAGACACGCCTTTTATCTGGGATGAGCGAGCCCAACAGTCTTTCAATGCCATTAAGAAAGCTTTGGTATCGGCCCCTATGCTTAGTCCGTTGGACTTTACACGATATTTCATTCTTTATTTAGACGCATCTCAAGAGACTATTGGCATGATCTTGGTTCAGATAGATGATGCGCTTGTCGAGCATGTTATCTATTATCTTAGTCGAAATTTAGTAGACACTAAACTAAGGTACACCCATATAAAAAATTTGGCACTTGCGACTGTTCACGCAGTACAGCGGTTACAACATTACATTTTGCTTCAAACAACCACTGTTGTAGCTCATATCAATCTGTTTCAATTTGTGCTATCACGACGCCTTATCGGGGGTAAGTATAATAAATGGAGAGTTAACCTTTAGGAATTTGATCTCAAGTTTGCTTCTGCAAAATCGGTGAAATCATTGGTGTTCACTGAGTTATGTCGGACCTTCCACGGCTTGATGAGGATGTCATTCATGAAGATTGCTTTGTGTATGAACACTTATTTCTTATCTCGACCGACAACCGTTGGTATGGGTATGTCATTAGATATCTCCAAACTTTGAAGTTTCCTCTGCATTATTCACGAGACGAGCGACGGCATGTGAGACATCACGCTAAATATTATACTATCATCAGTGACACTTTGTATCGCCGAGGAAAGGATCCCATTCTCAGTCGTTGCTTGACTCATGAAGAAGCGGAACGGGTACTTAATGATTACCATGCGGGGGCGTGTGGTGGTCACTTATCCGGGCTTGCTACAGCCCAGTGTATTATGTGAGCGGGTTATTTTTGGCCTACAATCTTTAAAGACTGTATTAATGCTGTGAAGAGATGTCACCCTTGCTAGGTGTTTTCTCGGAACATACACTCACATCCAGCGCCCCTCCATCCGGTCGTCACTGTCGGTCCCTTCACTAAGTTGGGGGTAGATTTCATGGATTGCAAACCAGCTTCGGCTGGGGGGCATCCTCATATTATTGTGGCCGTGGATTATTTTTCCAAATGGGATGAGGCCATGCCTACCGTTAAAGCCGATGGTGCTACTAAAGCCCATTTCATGTTCAATCAGATTATCACTCCATTCGGTATCCTGAAAGAGATTGTCACTGACCATGGCAGTCACTTTCAAAATAAGATGATGGAGGATTTGTCTCTCAATCTTGGGTTTCTTCAGGAACACTCATCTTCCTACTATCCTCAAGTGAATGGTCAGGTTGAAGCAGTAAATAAGTCTTTGAAGACCATTCTCCAACGTACCATCCAACAAAGCAAGACTAATTGGCATATCATGTTATATCCTGCTTTGTGGGCATATCGAACCGCAGTTAAGACTACCATCGGGTTCTCACCATTCCAGTTAGTTCATGGTGTGGAGTCACTTTTACTGATTGAATGCGAGATCCCTTTGCTCAATCTAGCCATAGAGCTCCTCCCTGATACGATGGAGATTGAGAAACGTTTAGTACAACTCGAGCAACTTGACGAACACTGTCAAGATGTCGTTGTGGCCATTGATGTTAACAAGCGTCGTCTTAACGTTCAATATGATGGGTCTATCCGTCCCCGGCAATATGCTGAAGGTAACTTGGTACTCTTGTATGACCAAGCTAAAGAACCCCTGGGGGAGGGCAAGTTCAATCCTATGTGGCACGGTCCTTACATTGTGATGCGTGTCCTTGAAAAAGGAGCTTATGAGTTAGAAGATTACGATGGAGTTGTCTTAAAGGAGCCTAGAAATGGGCTCTACCTCAAGCAGTATTACGCTTGAACCTTTGGTTCAAGACAATACTTTTGTACACTATTGTATATTTTTTCTGTACTTAGTCTAGGTTTCCTTTTCGGTTGTCGGGTCTGCTGATTAGCCTCTGTTTGATTGATAGATGTCAGCGGGATGTCCTACGTTCTGAGGTTTTGTGGATGGTGCTAGCTGACATATGTAGTAGCTTGCTTTTGCTGCGTGGGTTATCCTTTCACCTGACTATCTAGTTGTGTCCTCAGGAGGTGCTTGTCTCGGTCCTACATCTAATAACGTGGCTAAGGATAGTACCATTGTTGAGCTACTTCGGGATGCCATTTCACATGGTATCCAGTCTTTAGAAGTCCGCCTGGATTCACAACTAGTTGTGTCTCAGCTGAATGGGAAGTACCGTGTACGAGACCCTACATTACTATGGATATTCCTTAAGGTACGACTCTTGGAGAGACATTTTGTTTCCATTACATATATTCACATTCTGAGAAGTCATAATTATATATCTGATGCATATGCTAACTATGTATTAGATTGGCATTTGTCACATTCATCATGAAGCACATAAATACAGACATTCATACATTTGTACCATACACACACATAGTAGAACCGAGAACCAAAGTTATATATATATATATATATATATATATATATATATATATATATATATATATATATATATATATATATATATATATGTCCAGAAATGGTAGTGTCATACAAGACTAGAGCCCGTAGCCCTCAAAAATATACATATCGATACAAAAAATGATGAGACCCTGGGATATCTATTCCCTTCGAGGAGGTCTAGTTACCACCTCGACGGGATGTGTCTCATAGTAGTACTGTGTTGCATTGGCCATCCGCTGTAGCAACCGCACCCACTCCCCCAGATAACCCACTACCTAGCGCTGCATGGCCTCATGTAGTCAGGCCACCTCTATTTTTGGAACTCGAGCAAACATCCGTGATACGTTGCGCCGCAACTTCTGGAGTGTGCGCCCCGCTGTGGCATTTGCCACCACCTCATCTCTACCCCGACGACCATGTATCAGGAATCCATCGGGTCTCACTGGGCCTTTTCCTGCGATCAAACAGTCACCCATTAGCACATGACATTACCACCAAATTTTTTTGCATTTCAACTATAATAAAAAAAAACCATAAAAATTTTAAAAACACAAAACCAAAAGAGTACTCACCGATGTCTCCGAATGCTGTGCCTGGTGGGAGCGGCATGTCACGGTCCTATCTGAAGTCTATCCCCGCATAGGGATAGTCCTCTATAGCGATCACCTACCAGTTCCACCAGCGGAAGAACTCCTCAGTATATGGTGACGCCAAACGGCCACCACCCTGTCGTGTCAGTATCTCAGCCCACCGGGTTAGGACTGGATCTCGGATACTGTGAGGAGAGACATCCACCCTCGGGCTGAGTCCCAGAACTCTCTCAAAGAAGAAATTGCAGAGGATGCTACCATACCCAAAGTTTTTGGCCTTCCCCTCTTTGCATTTCGTCAGTTGTGTCATCATAGACACCAGCAAAGTAGTGCACCAGTCAAATATAGTAGGCTGCAAGCATTGTGATGCGTAGAACATCACCAGTCTGGATGCCTGATGTAGTGCTTTGGATCTCATGATCCGCACCAGAGTTGCCACAATGATCTTTGTACTCTGATCCGTTATGAGGTTGACTGGCACTTGACTTCCCACTGGTCATGTGTTGGTGGGACAATACCATACTATGTAGTCTTGCATTGTGATCCCACCACCCACGGTCTGTTACCGAACACTATCCACTTCCCCTCTATGGGACAAACCGATAATGAAGTAGATATCCTCCACTTCCAGTGTCAGTGTTTTCCCGTTGAGGCTGAAGTGTTGAGCATCCACATCCCAGTAGTTGATCAAATGATGGAGTAGTAGCTTTTGGGCCCTTAAGCCCCCAAGACTCCAGTATTTATATAATCCACATGGTTGCAATGCTTGTTGTGCTTGCAAATCGTTGCACACGGCCTCATCTACCTGGTCATGCTCTCTCTTTCCCTCCACTCTAGAACCATCCTCGAGTGCAAAGCAAGAAATTTTTAGTCAATATCATGTTTAAAAACTTCTTCACAGTCGTACCCATAGGATAGATTGTAGACAGTTGTGGGTAGATGCAGGCAGTCAGTTTTTTTACTGCGCATTTGATTCCCTACCCGCGACCCACACACTTACAGCTCGCGGGTAGTGCCAAAACAATTTTGGGCTTGGCCAAACAAAAAATCCCATCGACAAAAATTGAAATAAAAATCACTTAAATGAAAGGTATGGCAGTGACCACTAACCTGCTCCGGACGGTTCACTGAATGGTTTCTCATAGCTCCCACAATCGGCACTTGAAATTTCAGGTGCAAACTTACCACTTAACTCCAAAATGGTGAATAGTGCAAATGAATTGAAAATTATTAAATTTTATTACTATTTATAATTTTCTGGACCCACTTTTCTATAGTTTTTCCATTTTGGGCCGTTATGAACTAATATCGTGTCATGGAGTAGTGTTTTTTCAACAGATTTCCTCGACGAGAGTTGTTCTGATCCATTTCACACCTATGACAGGTACGTTTCACACCTGGTATATAGGTTAGATGCCATTTTAACATGCATTATGCATTTGACCTTTGACCACTTTTCATAAACCCTAGGTGCGACCCCGCTTCGTGACTGACACAGAACCTTCACACTATTATAGAAGTGTCGTCATGTGGTGGTAGGGCTTCCCCGAACATGGGTACCCTAGTTAGAACCCCATTATGCTTTTGGTGCCCATGCTGTTGTTTTTCCTCAGGATTGCGAGTCCTTTGTAGTCACGCCATGACGTTGCGATGAAGACTCATACACTACTTTGTCTTATGATGGCCATCTCCCTTAAGGACTCCCCTCAGTTATATCATGTTGTGATTGCATTGCATCATCCTGCTTGTCGCTTGAGCCTTGTGCCGGCTCCCGCTTACTCAATTGTTAGCTTGGTGCCTGAGCACTTTCCCTGTCGAGCCCTGCAGAGCTTATATATTTTCCCTTCACAATTTGATGACCCTTTGACCCTGAGGGAACACACCCTTGAGTGTCCACATCCTGCATGCACTTCCTTTCATTGAGCATAGGTATGTTCCACTGCTTGGGACTAGTATGCTAGCTATTTGACACTCGTTCCCTCACTTGTTGTACTATAAGCAATTTTATTCTTTTTCAAGTTTTTCCCAAATATGAAAAAGACAAAAAAAATCAAATATTCCAAAATGCCGGACGTGATTATGGTCACTATTTCTTGTTGGCAGCTGTTGTGTCACCTTTGAATAGAGCATTCATTCCACTCTGTACATTATGAGTCGGGACTATAGTTGGGCCTTAGGAGCTGTAATTGTTTCTCAGTTTTCTCCACCGATTGGTTAAGTGTCCAGTCATTATGGAGCCTTCTGTAATGCCTCCTGCATTACACAGTTTATGTCAATTCTATACTGCCTGAGTCTATCCATCTGCTCATGCTCTTGTTCAAAGGAATTCCTGAAACCAGTGTCGAACACTCCTCAGATATCTTGACTATTGCATGTCGTCCATCCTTATTGAGTCAGTCCGTTTCACCTGAGATCTTCCAAATCTTTCAGCATTGCTGGTACCTCGTGCTAGTTGATGGGGGATACCTTAATGCCCTCCTTCCAGTGAGTCTCATTCTGTCGAATTCAACTCATTTATTCCGGGACTTGAGGCTTAAAGTTCGGTTGAGTACCTTGAGGCTTGCAGTCATTAGAGGCAGATTCTCTCACCATCGACAGTTTTGGGAATACATCAATGTCCCCTGATCGATGGATTCATCCTAGTGTTTGACTTCAACCCATTTATTCACACTCTGATGATTGTGCTCTGTGCCTTGATTCCCATTTTCATTATTGGTGGTTCATCTCACGTCTATTAACAGTATACATCAATGACCGGTAATCAGATGATGTCTCATTAGGTTCGACCCAAACTCCTTTATTCACTTGGTGAGACTTGCACCGTTGACGACTTGTGTAGAAGACCCCAGGATATTGTGGCATTCAATATGCTACATATGAATTTGACTTTACATCTGAGATATCACCTCTCAGATTTCAGCAGTTTGTACCACCAATTTTGCACCAGTTGTCTTCTTTCAATAGAAGCCCATATCTTACTGTAGAGGGATCATGGCTATGATCACTTGTGACATATATTTACATATGTACTGCCTATTCATGGCCATTGTATCATATTGTTGTACTATACTGACAAGTATTCAGAGATACTATTGTACTATGACGAGTGAGCCGTTCTTTCCACTTGTGTCTCCATCACTCCACTTCTAAGTTTTATAATGTATTTCAGCCATCGTAGCACATTTCAATCTCTGAACTCACACATTAGGGGACATCTGTTACACAGAAATCTTCCACCCTGTGAGCATCAACATTCTTTGGCCTGTAGGATCCATTTCAGTGACTCAGATCCATTTTCATCCTTTAGTCATACCAGTTTACCCTATTTTTGTTCCTACCCACATGTTGAATCACTATAGCATGGGTACCCACGAGTTGCATCCCTATAGCTCGCGGCTATCAAGTAAAATGGTAAAACCACTATTTTATTACTTTTTACTCCCAAAAAGCGGTCATTGGGTGCCTTTGGCTCTCCATCTGCCCAAGTAATGTCTCGATGAGTCCTTTCACCTACCTTTGAGAGGACTATATATTGAGCACATATGGCTTATGAATTGGAGAAAGAAGAGAATAGTAAAGGCACTCTAGTGGATTTTTTCCCTATCTTGAGACTGCACTCATTGATCCTTGTAGTTGTGAACCAATTATGTTCACCTTCCAAAATTTTTGCTAGTTTGAGTTTGCCTTTCATGGAGGATTGAAGTGGTGGAGGCACAAGTGAATTGATCTATATCTTGGTTCAGATTAGTTGTCGGCAAGAAGTCGTATCACTTTGTACTTCTTCTTGTTCATTAATAAAAATACTCATATTCTTGTCCATTCATGGTGTGAATGTCATTTATTATACATTGGGTTACATTTGCTTATGATATTATGGACCATTGTTATTGATAATGTTAATGTCATTTATATATCACATGTACTTGTTATATATTGGTTGTCAAGACTAATTTGCATATTACAAGTTCTTGGATGTGCGCGGATTGAAAGCTCCAACAGGGATCTACATCAAACGTTGGATCGAGGTTGGTTACATTTCTCCATTATTTTAACATTTTCATTTATAATAGCATTGTTTTGAGAATTGAGTAGATTTCTGGTAGTCATCTGTCTGTTGTGGTATTCCCAGGCCAGAGTGAGTTTTCTCCAATGCAGTTTTGAGAGGTCGTCACAAGTTTCACTCATGCAGCATGCGACGTTGCAGCTTGCTCTATTGCAGGGTGCGCCGATGTTAGTTAATAGACAAAAATAGCCGTTCGAGCCCCTTCTCGAAGCTTGCTGACTTGGACCCTATCCGTAACCTCTTGGGAGAGCTGGTACTTGATTCCTAACACCTTGGAAGGATCCCCTAAGTCTCTCCTATCATATCTCAACCTATCTTATCCATACCCTATCCACTTAGTCTTATTTAAATGAATCTCACTCCCATCCTAAAGGAGGAAGTCTATGGTACTCTTATGTTTGTGAAATTAATCCCAAAAGATCTGACACTCTAGCTTGGGGAACATCCACTTCTCTCTAGGAGCTTTGGCATTGCTTGTCGAAAGGAGCTTGCAATGTTAAGCCTATGGTTGTAATCCTCTTTCTATTATACTCCTCACTCTTCAATACAGTTAATATAATTGTTTTCCATAAATGTTGTCTCCTTGATGATGTTTAGAGTTTTCCTCCTTAACTGTTAACCTAGATCTATCATATGAGATATATGCTTTCACTTCTCGTGGTCTATTCCATGTTCAACAGGGTTTAGCTACCTGTGATCTGGCAACGTTGGAACATTGGATCAATGAAGGAGAAAGGCATCTACAAATCTAAGGTAAACGATCTACTTTTTTACTTGTATTTATATATGATCTAGGAAAGTATTTTATGTTTTGTCTTATTTGTTCTAGACTTATGTTAAGCTAGGGAGATCAAGCCTTGAGTCCGCTCTCAGTAGATTGTCCACAAAACAGGCTGATAGACCCAAGCAGTGGGAAAACGTGTTGGCACAAGCAGATTTTGCATAGAATAATTCTGTGAATCGGTCAACAGGGTTGAGCCCATTCCAAATTATTCAGGAAAGAATCCCACATGGAGTGGTGGATTTGGTTGAGTTACCAACAGAAACTAGGAAAAGCACAAATGTAGAATCATTCGCAGAGCATAAGAAAAAAGTGCATGAAGATATGTGAAAACTCATAGAAAAGAGTAACGCAACATACAAGTTGAGAGCCGAACAGAAGAAGAGACTACAGTCGTTTAGCGAAGGAGACTTACTCTATGCACATTTGTGGAAGGAAATATTTCCAACAGGGACATATAACAAGCTGAAGCTGAAGAAGATTGGACCATTTAAGATTCTGAAGAAAATTTCAGGCAATGCTTATGTGTTGGAGCTGTCGAATGACTGGAGAATTTCACCAATGTTCAATGTCTCAGATCTGTACAAGTTTGAAGAAGGTTCAAGCAGTGGAAGTGCAGAAGTCTCGAAGATCGACTGGATGGGGAAGATTCCAGATCGACAGAAGGAAGAAACTATAGAAGTAATAGAGGAACATGAATTTCGGCATACGCGTTGTTCGTGAAAGAAGGAATACTTAGTGCAATGGAAAAATGATAAGTTGCAGGAGGCAACATGGATTTTTGAACAAGAGTTCAGGAGACTGATAGAGCAGTCGAGTTATTTTTCACCTGGGGAGTGTGATGCAAGAGCATCGGATCCTAGGCAGATCAATCAAATTTATTCAACATGAAGAAGGATGACCAGAGGGATTGTCGATGACCATTGGTGTGGAAGAGCAGATTAACTGTCTAATTCAATAAGTCAAGCAGAATCTGTCGATATGGGTCGACAGACAACAGGAAGAACGAGAGGCGTCGATGGTCGACATACGTTGAACCATGACTCCGACAGGTTTGGGAATGAGCCAAGCGAGGAGGAAGGGGTAGACTGGTGAAGCCTGAAGAGTGCGAAAGAAAGATGACGGATAAGTCCAAGCTAACAAACAGTATGGCCAACATGACGGATTACTGTAGCCTGCTAGATGGACGCGTAGAAGTAAAGGAGAGTACTTGGAAATAGTTTGGGGTTGCTAAGGAAGTTAATGGCATTTGTTGAAGGTAGTTGGGATCGTTACATATGTCAACACATGAAAGGATTGTGCAGCAAGGTTGAGGCATTGACAGTTGCAAGTCTACAGGATCTGAGGAGATCGACAGAGAGAGGATGTGTGTCTCAGGGGTCAGAGTGATCTCGAAAACTGTAGCAGCAGAGTAGAAGGCCGAGGAGTTTAGATCAGTTAGATAAATTGGCAGAGCAGAGTTTGGGGAAAAGATCTGTAGATGGAAGAGAACAGTCACACGTCTTTCGAACAGAGAGAAGATCAAGCCATAGCTCAGAGTTCTGCAATGAACCAGGAGAGGGTATAGATCGCCACACTGAGATAGCACACAGTTACTTCTGTATTATAATGGTTGAGGCTGACAGTTAGTTAGTTATTTACATTCCTTGCAAATTGCATTATAACCGTTTCAGTAGAATTAATATAAGCCAACTTTTGGCATCTTGTTTACATCTTGTCTATGTGAACGTGTGTGTTGTGTGTAATTGTTAAGCAAGAACCTTAGTGCATAAGGCACCTTGCATCACCTTTCTACCAATTTCTACTACTACTCCCCCTTGAACTCCGAGGGTTCTTCTAATATTTCTACTCAATCTCAAAACCATCCTTGAACTCCCTTTGTTCATGGCTTCTTCCCCCTCTGCCTCTATTTCCAAATCTACCTCTTCCTTTGCCTTTTGAAACTATCAACCAAGACCTAAATGCATGATCTAATGCATTATCTTCATAACTTGTCATCCTGGATTCATGAGAACCTAGGACACTTTCAACTCATCTATATTCATCTGACTCATGTATTTCACCTCTTCTATGTCAACAAAAATAGCCTCAAACTTCTAGTAAATATCTTAAGCACTTTCTCAACCACTCTTTGGAAATTGATATGGAAGATGATCTGATCCCGAGGGTGAGCTTGAAAACAATTCGAAACTCACTTAAACAAAAGGGATCAATATAGAAGGATAATTTTATTGAACTTGATTACTTTCAAAATGCTTGAATACACATGTGCATATTAATATTTTATAAATATGTCATTAGCTTCAATCATCATCATATAATGAACATCAGGAGCATAAGAGAAAAAAATAACATGAACAAAGGAAAACAAGACAAACAATACACATTTGGTAACGTAGTTTACTAGACCCCCTGGCTACATCTTTGGGCTTGATCAAACGTCAAACCGCTTCATTATCTTCCCCTGAAAGATGCTGGGAACTTCTCTGTAATACACCAAGATTTAATAAAGTATTATTAAATACTTTTCGAATTTTTTATTCTATGTTTATTAATTATTTAAATATTTTTGACAAGTCAAAAATAAAATAAATGTAATGAATTATTCCTTTATTAAAAAAAAGATACTGGAGGTACATAAATGAAATAGTCGTTGAAAGAGTGATTGCTAAACTACAAGAGGAAAAGACAAGTGACTGGATATATAGAGTGAGAACTCTAGGTGCAGTAGGCATCTTCCCCAAAATCAGGTCACAACTCTTTGTGGAGTATTAAAGACAAGGAGGATCATAAATGGCCAAGTCCTAGGAGAAATACTATATAATAGTATGTCCATTAGCAAGCAGGAGGTTAGCATTGGATGAGGATTGAATTTGATAATGCAAGACATGGCGCATTAAGTGGATTTTTCTCTTGTGGTTCAACGATTAGGCTCAAGGGTTCTAGAGAAAGTGAGACTTGGCTACTCTAGGATTTAATTGGGAGGAACGACTATTTCATTTCTATTTTCCTGACAATGGTGCCAAGTTCTTTGTCCTATTTCTTATCTATTTAAAATTTATTACAATAGGATTTTTCTTTCTGTTATGAATCGCATCTAATCCATTAGCATAAATCTTATTATGCACCTAAATAGAAAATGGATTTATTATACATCTGTTTAAATAGATCTTCTATTATGTATTCGAATTTAAATATTCTGTCGCATTAATATTTATGTCTATAAAATAATATTCTTTAGTATTTGTACGATTTCTAAAGAATCTTTGTTCGGGCATGCATACCCGAATCAAGTGTGGAGTAAACTAAATCAAGGGTAGATTAAACTATTTAGAACAAGGAATGAAAGATCCAAACTAATTGCTATAATGAAAGTTTCCTAGGTTCATAACTAAGTATGTTTTTATAAACGATCTAAAGGGTAGAAGATCATCATATGCTTTAATTATAAACTTAGAGAATTTGCAACAAAACGAAAAGAAAGAATAACCTTCTAGCTTTTATACCAATTCACAGATAGAATCACCAAACAAAATAAATCACTGCATAAACTATTTAGCGAAAAGTTTAGAATCTGGTTGAAGAGCCGAGAGGCCTCCTCAGGAAAAAAATAATTTAAATACATCCCACTTTCATAACCCCCATTACAGATCAAAAATTGTAGATCTGAACTAAATCGTGAATCTCTAAAGGAATAAAATTACCCACTCATTAATTAACTTGCAGTCCTCGATACATGTCAAGGTTTCCATTACGTGGCAGTAAGACCATCATGGATGGAAGACTTGATGTAAACCTAAATCTTGTAATAGAAAAATAACAATCAAGATAACCGAGAACTCATGCAATTTAATGATACAAACCAAGAGTAGTCCTTCCAGTCAGTTTATAGAATTAAAAATAAAAATAGATAGTATTATAATCTTTCATCAAAGCACAGAAAACACCTAACCAATATATTTGGAAAGACCCAAAGGGTCGCATTAAATTTAAACAATATCCAATGTTAAAAAGAGGATCCAAAATCCTTGTGGAAATAATACCATCAACGATGGAATCCACGTCTTTGAAATCTTAACATTCTAAATAATTTTATAGGTCCACTGAAGGGATGGTAAGCCATCCATGATGACACCCGCCATCTACTTTCAATCCTTAGAATAAACATTAAAATGCACAAACATTAAAATACTAAAGCAGAGAGGATGCGAAATCCTCTGCTCATTAATTCACGAATGCTAAGGGTAAACCCCCTTTATTTTTCTTAATATGCTTATCTTGCAAAAAGGCGAAAGCTTGAACCCTCCACATGACTTCCAAACTCAGCCAAGGATTTAACTGCATCAAACATTTTAACACAGTTAGTAACCCAAGTTTTTTATCAATTTAACACTAGAATATTTGACAGATTAAAGTTCATTACTTGCCATGGTGTTCTAAAATGTAGGCCTTGGAGAAGGTGATCCTATCACCATCCTCGTGGGCACTCGCTCAAACCTGCAACCATTTCCCATAGTCAAAAATTTAATAACGTACAAAGAAGTTATCATTGTATAAAGGAAGTCGAGTTTTGAACTTTTACCTTACGTTATTGATGATAGGGCCAGGTGTAAAATTAGTCACAACGGATCTAATGAACAAGTAAATCAATCACAATAGATGAAAATTAGAAAATATGGTGTAAAACTGTGCAAAAGCTTGCATCAGTGCTCTATATCCCAATAAGGGTGAAAATACAATACAATACTGGCACAATGAGTGAGCAATACGAATTAGCCAAAAGGTCATTTTAATATATTACATGGCATAGCTTGGATCCAACTAGGAGTCCTCGTCATCATTAGTGGTGGTCATCAATGCACAAGTAACTGTCAGACGGGTGTCAAACTGAGTCTAACTGAGTGTAATAAGTGTAACTAATGGTAAGTGGCACTAATGTAGGGATGGAGGCTCAGTGTAGGGTGCATGAGGAGCTAAATGCACTCAGAACTGTCAATCACGTCTCATCAGAGGTCAATCGGAGTGATAACATCAGTTATGGGTCAATCGGAGGTAAATCAGAGTGATAACTGATGTGTAACTGGACTGGTAGGTGAGAAAGGCGCCCTTCTTTAGTGGAAGGTGAGAACTGGGTGCATGACAAGCTAGGAGGGATTAAACTAAGTGGAAAGTATCTCCCGAGTGCTGGGAGACTGAGGACTAGGTGTTGGAGGTACCATACTGATGACTAGGCAGCATGCAGATGCATGCAATGCATGCAAAGTACATACTGAATGATGAGATATCCTAACACACCCCCTCAAGCTATATTATGATGTAAAAAATAAAATGTAGGGCCCTGGTTACTGAGACCAAAGGTCACCCCAATAGAATAATCCAAAAAATGCTGAAAATAATCTAAGTGAGGAAAGAGGGAAAACCTAGTGGGAAGAAAGCCCCCCTCAAGCTAAACATAAAAATGGATCTAATTTATCTCCACCATGATGGAACTCACCCCCAACAGTGAACATAGGTAAGAGAACTTCTTCTCAGTGAAGCTCTTGGTGAAGATGTCGGCAATTTGCTCATTGGTAGGGCAATATTGTAGAATGATGGTGTGATCATGCACCAACTCTCGAATTTAGTGCATATGAATCTCAATGTGCTTGGTCCTCTGCTGTTGAACTGGATTGGTGGAGATATTAATAGCACTTTTATTGTTACAAAATAGGATAGTTGAAGTAGTGCTACCAAAATCAAACTTGGAAAGAATACCCTGCAACCAAAGTGCCTGAATGGAGGCATTGACTGCCCCTTGATACTCTGCCTCTGCTGAAGAAAGTGCAATGGCTACCTGCTTTTTGCTATCACCTGCCCAATCTGAATCAGTAAAACCAATGAAATCTAGCTCAGAATCTACAGCATAATGTATGCCAAAATGTTTCGTACCTTGCAGATACTGCAAGATCTGCTTGGATGCCCGCCAATGAAGCTCATGGGTATGCTGCATATACCCTAATATAGCACTGATGGCATAATATATATCAGGCCTTGAGTGTGTCAAGTAGAGTAGTGAACCAATCAACTGTCGATACATAGTGCAATTTGCAAGCGGTGTGGAGTTTCCCTCTTCAAGACTGATTCCTGAGAGGAATGGAAACGGAGCAGCCTTACATTCTACCATATTAAACTTTAATAGAAGGCCTTTAGCATACATTTTCTGAGATAATGTAATCCCATCACAATTTTGAGCTATCTCCAAGCCCAAAAATTGCTTAAGAAACCCCAAATCGCTCATGTCAAAGGCTAGATTTAAGGCAGTTTTTAGCTTGTTAATTGTAAGGAGAGTGCTACCAGTAATGAGAAGATCATCAACATATAAAACAACAATCAACAAATTACCTTTAAATTTTTGTAGGTACACATTCGGATCAGATTTGTATCTTTTGAAATTCTGAGAAAGAAGGAAGGAGTCCATCTTTGCGTACCAAGCTCTTGCGGCCTGTTTCAATCCACACAAAGGTTTCTTCAACCTACAAACTAGTGATGGATTTCATATGTATCCTTCTAGTTGTTTCATATATACCTCTTCATTAAGGTCTCCATGTATAAAATCACTCTTCACATCCATGTGGTGCACTTCCCAATGCTTGGATGTGGAAATGGCCAAAACTAGGCAGATGGAATCCATCTTTGCAACCAGTGCAAAGGTCTCAGTGTAGTCCACTCCTTGGACTTGGGAGAAACCTTTTGCCACCAGCATAGCTTTGTATTTGCTGATAGAATCATTAGTAGAAACCTTCGTGTGGTATATCCACTTGCATTGAACTAATTTTCTTCCAAGTGGAAGAGAAACTAGCTCCCATGTATTGTTCTTTTGAAGAGAAATGTACTCTTCATCCATGGCAGTTTGCCATCATGGATCTTGGTGGGCATGATAGTATGATTTGGGATCTGAAAAAATCATCAAATAAAATTTCTCAGATAATAATGGATCATAAAAAGAAAGATCCATACCCACTCGTTGAAAGTCTGCTCATGTTCTCCTTGGATCAACAGGATTTCCAATGTTTGGAGCAGTAGATTGTAGAGTGTTTTGAGCCCACTTTGGTAACTGAGGAGGATGATTATGGTAGGATTAGGAACCTGATATGTCATGGCATTCAAAGTATGATATAATATCATAGATATCATATCCAATGCTTTCTTCATATTCACTTGAATCTTCTTCTTGTGGAGACTGTGGATCGGTAGTGTTTTCCTCGCCTAGTTCCAGATCTGGCAGCGGTTCTTCAAACTTCACACTTCGCTCTATGAATATATTTTTGGATCTAATATTCATGAGTTTTTATGCCTTTGATTCTTATCCATATCCTATTAGGATGCATTCAGTACTTTGTGGATCCAAAGCTTTTCTCTTTTCAGAAGGAATTCTAGCCCATGCAGTGGAGCCAAAAACCCTCAAATTGGACACATCTGGTTTGTCACCAAAGAATGCTTCGAAAGGTGTTTTTCGTTTCACGGATGAATGTGGAACTCAGTTCTGAATATATGCAGCAACATTAATGGCTTCATCCCAAATATTTGTAGCCAAACCTTTTGACTCAAGCATGCAGGTAGCCATCTCTTTCAGTGACCGATTCTTCCTTTCCGCTACACTATTCTGCTGGGGTGTGTAGGGAACTGTATGTTGGATCTGAACTCCGCTTTCGGCACAAAGTTAAAGAAAATAAGTCTTGATATATTCTCCTCCATTATCATATCTAAGAGATTTGATCTTTCTCTCAGTTGCGGTCTCAACAGAAGACTTAAAATCCTTGAATTTTCCAAGCACTTCTGACTTGTTTTTGAGAAAAAATACCCAAGTAAAGCAGGAGAAGTCATCAATGAATGTCAGGATGTACCTCGACCCATTCATGGACATGTTGGGAAGTGGACCACTGATATAAGAATGTATGAGACCCAAATTTGTAGAAGCTCTGCTACCTTTGTCGCGGTCAAACTTGTGCTTAGGGTGCTTCCCAACAATGCATCCGGGGCAAATTCCCTTCAAGGAACAAAGTTATGGAAGAACTGCAACCATGGAATTATTTTGTAACAAAAGAAGCTACTTGTAGTTATGGTGTCCAAACCTTTCGTTCCAAATCCTACTAACCTCATTTCCATGAGTGAGGAGAGCAGTGGGATTTTCAAGCGGCACAAAGTGAGAAAACTCATAGTATTTTGCAGTATGATTTTCCTTTCTGACTGCAATAAGTCTTCCACTTTTAATATCAGAAATTTCAAATTTTTTGGGCTGAATGTCACTTGCTTCAGTTCACCTGTGTGTGTCATTTCATACAAAGAAAGTAGATTTGAATCCAAGGAAGGCACATAGAGAACATTATGGAAGCTCCGATGCTCTACATGGATGGTACCTTTACCCTTCGAAGACATTTTTGAGTCATCTCCGAAATGGATGGGGATAGAGCTGCTTGGATCAAATGAAGATAAGGAGTCAATGTCTGTAGCCATATGATTCGAGGCACTGGAATCTATCAATAGATTGGTGGGTTTCGAAACAGTTGCCATGAGTGCTTGACCTCTTTCATGATCATCATTTATATCCTTCTTCCGTGCACCGTCGGGAAGACATATGTTGTTCTTTTCCAAAAGGAGTGCCATTTGATCTATTGTTTTCTTTATGCATGAGCTTTCAAGATGAAATCCACGGTTGCAATATGAACATTTAGATTTTCCCTTTCCCTCTTTACCCTTTTGTTTGTTCCTCGAACCGAATGGTGCTTCCGGTTGCTTTCCTTTATCTCTTTGATTGGTAGGCTCGAATTTGGGATTATCTTTCCTTTGCTTTCCTTTACCATTCGATTTCTCAGATCCTTGAGCAAAGAGGGATGAATCTTTGGAGTTTATGGACCCCATTTGAATCAACTTATCATGCTCTTTTGTGACGAACTCAATGAAGGCATTCAAGGTAGGCATCTTCCAATTCAGGGTAGTTAGCCGACCGGAATTGAAAGTAGAGACAAATATCGAGTAATCTTTCCCAAGCTTTGTGAGAATGTAGAGGATCAATTGCTTATCCTCTTTCACAACACCACTGTTCTTCAACTATAATTCCAAGTGCTTGAATCTTGTGAAAAACTCATTGATGGTCTCAAAGTTCTCAGGATTAAGGGCAATCAATTCATTTTCTAATTGAAAATCCCTAAGCTCATCCTGCTAGCCAAAGAGACTGTCAAGATGCTCCCATTCTACTTTTGGAGTCTTCAATCCACTGACATGGAAATGAATATCTTTGGAAATAGAGAGGCACAGAAGACCATAAGCTTCATCAAGCTTGTTGTATTGTTTGGTTCTTTTTGACAATGTGCTTGGCTCCAATTCAAGGCCAATGGTGACTCTATAGAACCCTTTTGAGCGCAATATAATATCCATATCATCTTTCCATTCAAAATAATTCAAGGGAGTAAGAATGGGCTTGGAAGAAGAGTATTCCATCACAAATAGCGAGTGCACTTGATGTAGAAGAACTTGTCAAACTCAATGGAGTGAATGCAATTGATGAAGATGATAAACCTGCAAATCACAATCAAAACAAGAACAGTAAGGTCAAAAAATACACCCTTTTAGAATTGCATCACACCTGGGATTGGGGATCAAACAAGTTGAATGGGTCCAATGTATAAAATCTAGGAATTATGTGGAAAACTCAAGCTTCTGGAGTGGATTGGAGTGTATTTTTATGCTTTGCATGCACATGAGATCCTTCATGCCAAAACTTTTGTAATTTTCAGAAAATTCACTCAAATCTTCTTGTAGAACACCTGTAGAAAAGAGATCTTGTCCCTCTAATGGCTCTGATACAATGTAAAATTAGTCACAACAGATCTAATGAACAAGTAAATCAATCACAATAGATGAAACTCAGAAAATATGGTGTAAAACTGTGCAAAAGCTTGCATCAGTGCTCTATATCCCAATAAGGGTGAAAATACAATACAATACTGTCACAATGACTGAGCAATTCGAATTAGCCAAGAAGGTCATTCGAATATACTACATGGCATAGCTTGGCTCCAATTAGGAGTCCTCATCATCATTAGTGGTGGTCATCAATGCACAAGTAACTGTTAGACGAGTGTCAAACTGAGTCTAATTGAGTCTAACTGAGTGTAACTGAGTGTAATAAGTGTAACTGATGGTAAGTGGCACAAATGTAGGGATGGAGGCTCAGTGGAGGGCGCATGAGGAGTTAAATGCACTCAAAACTGTCAGCCATGTCTCATCGGAGGTCAATCAGAGTGATAACATCAGTTATGGGTAAATCAGAGGTAAATCAGAGTGATAACTAAAGTGTAACTGGACTGGTAGGTGATAAAGGCGCCCTTCTTCAGTGGAAGGTGAGAACTGGGCACATGACAGGCTAGGAGGGCTTAAACTTAGTGGAAAGTAGCTCCCGAGTGATGGGAGACTAAGGAATGGGTGTTGGAGGTACCATACTGATGACTATGCAGCATGCAGATTCATGCAAAGTACATACTAAATGATGAGATATCCTAACACTAGGGGTCTGCTCCTCCTGGATGCCCTTGTCTCTCCATCTGTCTGCAAGCAATATTCAAGGATTTTAGTCTCAATGACCATAAAAATTAAACATGGAAAATATGGCTTAACGAAAGTATTGATAATTCAATCTCTTTATTACCTGGTTAAAGGGCAGTTGAGTCCGACAAGCTGGTTGTGTTCATGTCGCGACATACAGCAAGCTTTGGCTTGGCATCCATTGACACTGTGAAGGCCTCTCTTACACCTCGAAAGGGAACCAGGAAGAATGCTATTAACCTCGAGCAAATAATTACACCAAACAAACTCTTAAAATCGCTATTAACAAAGCAAAGCCTCAACTCTCTTTGTTACAAACCAAATAAAAACACAGTGAAGGATTCCAACAAAATCAACGACACAATAAACCCTATTAAAATGCTTACAATCTTACTGCACAAATGGACGACCAAGATTCAATCTCGTGTAAGCCTTAAAATCCTGGCTTTGTTGTCAACTCGCATCTAGGGGGGCTCATTAATTCGCAATCAACTACAGCATAAAAACTATCAAATCTCAATGCATGGCCAAATAAAGGTTAACCAGTTCATTAAGTATTGTTTTGTAAAACAATGCTCGACTATGGAGTAAATTCCATAGCTATTGTTTAAACCTTTAAATCAAATCGTTCAACCTTGTCACATGTTAAACCTTGCACTTAGGGATCAAGGTTAAGCCTTCAATCCTTTACAAACCTTATTACATAAAACTATGGGGTTGATACTATACCCTTAGCCTCCCCATGTATGTTCTCATACAACCTTAGAACCATGCATTAAAGGATAAAACAGAGATAAAGACCAATACTTATCCTTAAGGCGAAGCAGAACCTTTGTAATTTAATAATAAGAACAAGATAATTAGAAAAAAACATCAGCTATAGGTATGGTGGTAGCATGACGATAAACATCCACGGTTGTACAACCTGTCACATATCAGTTTTAGAATTGTGTAAGCGACTTGGAAAAGTAACATCAATGTATGCTATAGTAACTATTACATGCGAAAAACATAACGATATTTTTATATAATTGTTTGTATATTAAATTTTTATTTTATTTTATGGATTTTGAGGTTCATGACATAATGGTATCAAAGCATGGTTACAACACTTGGCCTAAACCGACCCAACACTAAAGATGTTAAACCAAAAAAGTAACTTTATTTCATCTTTGGGATTGATTCTCTTACGAAACAGGAAGAGGAGGATAAATTTATTTTTTTCAGGAAACTATGGCAGATGTAGAAATGTATGTGGAAGAAGATTCCCCCCCCCCATAATTCCTGTGAACAATGAAGAGGGTGAAATTTGGGTAAAACGTAATGAGAGTTGATATAGTAACCCATCAAAATTACAACAAACTATTAAAGAACTAAGATCAGAATTAAAAAGAGTTAGGGAAGATAGCGAACGAATTCTTAAAGAACAAGAAGAAATAAATAACATTTTGCTGGCTAAAATACACAGTAATGAAAAGGATAAACACAAAGAATCTGAACATGATAAGCCAAAAGATACACCTTACAAACGTAAGGGAAGAAAGATGGAATTTTCCAGTCATGGGGCTGAAACTTCCATTCAAGAATCGGCTAAACACCATAGAGAAAAACCACGAGATTCTAGTGAAAGTAGTGACAGTAATAAAAATAAAAGGAAATACAAGCCCTATGAAGAGATTTAAAGAGAATTTAAGAAAATTAAACCTCCTATGTTTAATGGTGAGATTGAAAAAGGAGAAGAGGCGGAAGCCTGGTTTTCGAGAATGAAGAAATACTTCCATATTTATAACTATTTCGATGAACTGAAGGCAAAACTGACCATTTATAACTTAACTAGAAAAGCAAATATTTGGTGGCAAGATATAAAAAAGGTAAAAGGTATAAAAGAATGGTATGTAACCTAGAAAACATTTAAGAAGCAATTCAAACGAAAGTATCTTTCAGAACAGTACTATGAAGAAAAAGCTAAGGAATTATACGAGTTAAGGTTAGGCTAGGAGCTATGACCATGAAAGAAATCTGTAGTAAATTCCTAAGTTTGCTTCGTTATGTACCATATATAATAGATGAAAAACCAAAAATACAGCGCTTTCTCAGCTGCTTACCTATTATGTTTATGGAAAAAATTGAGTATGACAATCCAAAGATGCTGGAAGAAGCAATGAGAAAAGCGAATGTCTGTTATGATCATAATAAGAATAAAAGAGAAAATGTACCTAATTGGAACACTAAAAGATGGGATAACTTTGATCCAAGAAAGAATAATAATAAATTTCACAAAAACACTGGGAACAATTATAGAGGGTATCAAGGTGGTAATTATAGAGGTTTAAAACCACAACACCCTACAGCAAAAGAAAGAGAACCTTCTACTACTTTTAATAAAAACACTGCATAGAGGGAACACTTAAAATGTTGGGAATGTGGCAAGCCACATTATTTTAAAGAGTGCCCTATAAGAAAGAAAATCCTTAATAATGCTCACTCCATTCAAGAAGCTACTACAGTTTGAGATATGGAAAGAAGCATGCCTTGAATTAGTGCTACATTGGAGAATCGACAAGCATACGATCAAACTTCAATGGTCAAAATCGAAGGTATGATAAAAAGTCAACCCATTTCCATAATAATTGATCCAGGTGCAAGTTTGAGCTATGTATCACATAAGATTGGTTAAATATGTAGACTAGTACTAGAAAAATTTGAAAAATCTCTGCTAGTATAGTTAGCCATAGGTACTAAACGTAAGGTCACTAGTTATGTGAAAAACTACGAAATATTTATGAATGAATTTAATACGCATGTTGATATGAATATTTTACCATTAGGTTCCTATTATATGCTGATAGGAATGGATTGGTTAGAAAAACACAGAGTCATGTTGAATTCTTATGACAAAACTTTTACATGCATGGATAATATTGGAAATACAATTAAAGTAAAAGGAATTCCTAGAAAGGTTATGATCATACAAATCTCTTCCTTACAACTGAAAATATTAGTATGTAAAGGATGTAAAGTATTTGCAGTCTATGTAATGGATGAAAAAGATAATGTTAACAAACTTAAAATAGAGGATATACCTATCTTAAAAGAGTTTAAAGACATCTTTTCGGAAGAAGACCATGGACTACCTCTAAAAAGAGACATAGACTTTACAATCGATCTGATACTAGGAGCGGTACCTGCATCAAAAGATACTTATCGGATGGATATAATAGAACTTACAGAACTTCAATCACAATTACAAGAACTAATTGATAAGAAGTACATTCGACCTAGTGTTTCCCATTGGGGAGCACTAAAATTATTTGTAAAGAAGAAAGAAATAACTTTAAGATTATGCATAGACTATTGACAATTAAATAAGATGATTATTAAAAATTGATATCCTTTACCTTGGATAGACAATCTATTCGATCAGTTCCAAGGGGCGACATTATTTTCTAAAATAGATCTAAGGTTTGGCTACCACCGGTACAGATCAAATATGAAGACATCTTTAAAAGTGCTTTTAGAACTCGTTATGGTCATTACGATTTTGTCATAATGCCCTTTAGATTAACAAATGCACCTGTAGCTTTTATGTGCTTAATGAATAGTATTCTAAGTAACTAATTAGATAAATTTGTAGATGTCTTCATTGATGATATACTGATTTACTTGAAGAATGAATAGGAACATGAAGAACACCTAAGAATAGTTCTACAAGTGTTAAAATAACAACAACTATTTGCTAATTTTAGCAAATGCGATTTATTTAAAGATAGAATTCAATATCTGGGACACATAGTGAAAATTATTTAAATTGCACTTAATACTGATTCAGCCCCCTCTCAGTGTTAATAATATTTCCAACAGTTACAGTGGCTAGCCAACCATGTAACCTAGTGATATGGATTGGCGTCCTAGGGACACTCAACATAATTGTTTTCTCACTTGTCATGATTTATTCTTGAGGAAAAGTTTATTTTGATAGGTTTGTGTTCATCTATCGTTCCCTTAGTAGTTTGGAACATGCATTAAGCCTTTGAAGTTTGAAATTTGTTGCTTGGATTTCTACATGTATATTTGATGGCACTAACAATGCGAGGTTTCCTTTCCATCTCTGGATTTTTGGGAATTTTTCCTGTTTGGATATTTTACCACGAGCATCATTGCTTGTTTAATGGTTGATGGTGTCCGCTTTTGTTCTAATCGTTTTATATTTCCTAACCAACACCAATTTATTTGGAGCATTCATGTGCTGGTTGTCATTGTTTTCCATTTTTGTGCCTCTGCAACTTATCCAGTTCTTCAAAGTTCAACCATGCTCTTTGAGGATACTTGGCTTGATACTTTAGAGTATCAGTGGGTCTTCTACTCTTTGCATTCACTACATCATTATGTTTGATCTTCATCAGTTTTAGCTCCAATGCCTTTTTTTCAGCATGTGTGTTTTTCTCTCTTTTAATTTGGGGAAAATTTTTTCCCATGAGGATTTCTCCTTTTCTCCTCTTATGAGAGTTTATACATGGGTACCTTATCAAGTCTCATTTTTGGGACCCATAGTTTTTTTCTTTTGTTTCTAATGTGTGTTTCGCTTATGGGGGGGTGTTGGTATTGATTTTTTCCAATGCAACAACTTATTGTCAGTTGTAAGGTCACGTAGGCATCATCATCTGACCAATTTTTCTTAGTTGTCATTGGGCCTCTTAAATTTATATAAATGGAATTCTTCTCATGTAATTCTATATCTATGATCAATAGAGTTTATCTTTTCTTCTGATGAGTATCACCTTTCTTTTGGGTTGGTCCCGGATCTCTACTATCATTCTGCACATATACAAAATCAATCATGGCTTCCATGTACCATAAACCAAAAAAAAAATCATTCAACATGCTATGAAAACATCTGTCATCAACTACATTGTCGAGGGTATGAGAAAAAACTGCTACAGACTAGTATTGGGGTTAGAAGTAATTATAAGCTGAAACAACTACAACAAAAATGCACAAAAAAATAGTAATAAATTTTCCAATACTAGTCATCAATTCTAAACTTTGACACGATCATATCAAGCTCCAAATCAAGACACAATATCTTCGATACTTTGCTAGATTAGTCTCCTAACCAAATCATAAAAAATACTAGAAGTTAAATATATATCCCCTACTACTTCCTTAATTGTTGATGCTGATGAAATGGGTCAAAAATCAATGGAGGATGGTAGCAAAACCTACCCATTGCCAATCAAAATTAAACTTTTACAATTCAAATCCACATCTCAAATTATGAACTCCTATAGTGTCATACTAGCTTCATATATAGACACGATCTCGTCAAATACTTCATAAGAGTATTTCCAAACAAAATCATCAAAAATACCAATAATCGCTAAAGATGTGTCTTGTACTGCTTCCTTACCCGTTGAAGTTGATCCCTAAAAATTCTAGTAAAAAATGACGAAAAGGACCATGGTAGAAACTAGTAAAAAATGAGGAAAAATACATTGGTAGAAAACTTTAGATTTACCTACCTTCTCCTTTGTCATGTGACAAAATACATGTTGCATTTCCACACCATTTTTCGAGACTGCAATTGCAATATTATTTATTTATCTGTAGACATGCATGAGGGTGACCTGCTCGAACTGGTACTTGAGTCTCATTACCTCCTGCAAAGAAGGAACATGATAGAAACTAGTAAAACATAACAAAAAGGACCATGGTAGACACCTTTAGATATACCCACCTTCTCCTTTTTCATTTTCCAAACTCCATGTGCATTTCCACACCATTTTTCAAGACTGCATCTGCAATAGTATTTGTTTCCCTGTAAACATGCATGAGGATGACCTATTCCAACTAGGACTTGAGTCTTATTACCTCCTACATAAAAGGAACATGGTAGAAACTAGTAAAAAATGACGAAAAGGACCATGGTAGAAAGCTTTCGATTTACCTACCTTCTCCTTTTTCATGTTCCAAACTCCATGTTTCATTTCCACAACATTTTTCGATGTGGCATATGCAATAGTATTTATTTCTCTGTAAACATGCATGAGGGTGGCATGTTCCAACTGGGTCTTGAGTCGCATTACCTCCTTCTGAATCACCATCAAAAAAATATTATGACACCCGATTTCCTCCCTTGTCCATTTAATGAGTAACATTGTGTCTCCAAAAATTTGAATACAATTCACTCTTTTCCACTACTAAGCACAATAACAATTTGAGATCGTTCAGCTCGGCATAGTTATTAGTTCTACTATATAATCCAGCTTTAGAACTAATCCAATGGTCTCGTGACAAGTAAAATATCCCTCCAATTTACAAAGATAAAGACTCCCCTATGCTTCCCTGTCAAAAAATTCCACCGATCATTTAAATTGATGTAATATCCCTAACTTGATATCAGATGATATTATCTCAATCTCAAACTTTGAAATCAGAAAATTGCATGATAAAAACAAGTCTCCAAGACTAGTTAAGATGAAACTAGTCTTGGTCAGTGATTCACCCACCCAATGGAAACTTTTGGATCTTCCAAATGTAATGGGGAGTGTGCATTATAATAAATATTAGAATGAAGGCCATCTTCTAAGTTCTAAGAACAAGCTATTGGGTCCATTTATGTATTGAACACCAGTCAGGATGAAGTCTACTCCAAGGCTGCCTGGGCACACCAGGATATGCCTACTAAAATATTTCACTTACTCGATAATATCCCATCACCCCCTAATATATTGTAGGACAATTTTTACAGAGGTTTTGGGAGGTTCTGGCATTGTTTGGAGGAAAAGGGAGAAAAAGAGCTAGGATGGACTCCTTAACTAGATTGTTTACAGGATCTCCCAAACAGGATGAAAGGGATACAAATTATCAGGAAGAATCCTATAAGGTATTCATCAATTTCTTAATAATATCATATGACTAATAAAACTGAAATTGAGAATTCAAAGGAATTTTAATTGAACAGAATGAAAAACTAGTCAAATCGAAAGGCACAATGAGCTATTCTTGATAAGTCTAAATGCAAACAGCAAAACAAGGTCACAAATATTTGATTTTTGAATGGGGATGGATTCTATAATTCATTGAACAACTATATAAAATTTCATAAAGTAAAATGGTTTCATGGAACTCAGTATATTACCATTTCTGGAAGACTAGTCAATTAAAATTGCACAAAGAGCTAGTCTTGATAATTATGGACTCAAACAACCTCCAAGGATCTCAAAATATTATTATGATATTTAATGTAAATCATACATGACATTAAAATCAGTAACGAATACTCAATAATATTATTGAGCAATAAACAGAAGTCTCATGGCTCTATCTTCACAAAGAGTCATTAATTGTGATTCATTATAATGAATGGAAGAAGAGTGTTACAAAAGAGTAAGAAGAAGAAATGTTGACACTGAATATGGTATGTATGATTATAATGATATTCTGGCTACTCATGGGAGGCACATTGATATTATGTATCTTCTTGCAATCTCTCCAATTGATCTCTCTCTCTATCTCTCTCTCTCTCTCTCTCTCTCTCTCAGTGAAACTCATTAAAACTACATCAAACTGACTTGGATCTCTGCATCAACTTCTGAAGGATTGATATTCACATGAAATAGATGGATCAGATTTGTAATAGAATTAGTGATGAATACTGGATGTCATCATCCTTTCAGTAGAAGCGGCGGCATATCTCACAACTAGGACTAGGGGCACATCTCCCAAGTCAATGAGGAAAAATTGCACTCAATTCAAATCACAAATGATCAAAAGATATGAAATGGAGTTGTAATCCTTCTTTTATAGATTGAAGTGACTTTTTTAGAAACTATTATATGCTAAGTATCCCTCATCAAGTGTATAAGGTTGCTTTGATTTCTACTTTAGCTTTTTCCTTGCTTTATGCTTTGCTTTTCTTTCTTCTTTAGATTTTTCCTTGCTTTATGGTTTTCTTTGCTTTCTGCTTTTTCTTTTGTTTTTTTTCTTTTTCTTTTGATTTATTCTGTTTTTTCTTTTCTATCCTTCTTTTTCCTACTTTTCTACCTTATCCCAGTTTTATGATTTGTCCTGCTTTTTCCTACTTTTCTACCTTATCCCGCTTTTCTCCTTCGTCGTGCTTTTCCTTTCTTTTCTAGTTTATCCTTTTTTTCTTCTTTGTCCTGCTTTGCAAGTGCACAAAAGCATCAAGTGACCAATCAAATATTCTCCAATGACATAGGTGAGCATCCTATTTCCTATAATGATGCTCCAAAAGAATGTAAGAAGCTTTAAAATAATCAGCCATGCGTTCTTTCATCCAAGAAGTGAATGAAGAACATCCACCAAAATTTCAATCAAGTAAGGACCAAAGAAAACACCAAGATTTGAAGTGGCTCAAAGAAGTGTCATCAATACATCAATGAATGTGAGATTCATCAAATGAGATAAATGGATGCTTCCCCAAGAAGGTGTGGAAGGCATCAAGTAATTTTCCATGTGGCCTTTCACCCAAACAATGGATGAAAGAACTCACACATCAAGTAAGGAACAAATAGAACAATGAGCCTTCAAGGGTATCAAAGGAGTACCATATGTGCATCCATGAATATGTGTATCATCATAAGGTAACAAGGTATGCTACTGCAAATGTAAAGAAGAAGGTGCTATAGTCATGTCATCACCAAAAGGATAGATAGGAGTTTCATACTCCTCATGTGGCACCATCAAAAAGAAATATTTCACCCATACATCATTAGGATGAATGCTGCAATATGTGGAAGTGTAGGATGTAGGAGAATGAACCAACTCACCCAATTAAATAGGAAGTGTGAAATTTTCGTCATTTGAAGGCTCCATATGGGTAGGATCATGGACGGAAATCTCTTTACTGCAACCCTCATCCATCAAGCTAAAGGATACATTAACTCCATCAAAGGATGGTCCATCACACATGAGCTCTTTTAAATCCTTAATGGGGAATGACTCACAACATGAAGAATATTAGTTTCACTCTGGTAGATACTATGTGCTTGGAACTAAACATTTTCATCCCAAAAATTCTCAAGCACATGCATGTCATCCTTCACCTCGTGAAACACCATCTCATGACGTTCCTCCATGAAATTTTAAGTACAACCAAGCATAGGGGACTGGATGAATAGAACAAGTGATATTTACAACCTTTGGTGAATTTTCTCTATCTCCATCTTGGATTCTTGGAGGTAGCTTTGAGTGCCTATAGAATAATCTTGGGTGGCCATTAAATCATCATTGAGCTTGCAAATATATTAATCATACTTCAAGGATGATCCCTTAAGCATGTGAGCAAGATCATAGAAATAATCTCCGTCCGAAATCATATGTGAAAAATTAAATTTGATAGTAGTCATTGCTTTCTGGATCTTATCCATGGATTCAAGGAAAGACAAATCTTCCAATGAAGCATTTCTCCAACAATATTGTGACACTGAAACATGTGTGTCATGGAGAATTTGTAAGAACTCCTTCAACTTCCTTTGACTTATCTTGAATTTCTTTTCAAAAGGAGAACGTTGAGAGTAAACCTCCTCATCATCAATTAGTGGATGAACCTCATGAAGCTATTGTGATGAAAGTGAGATTGATTCTTGGATCTCTTCCTTGACTACAATGATTTCATCTTCTTCAACTTTAGTGGGTTTTGTACTTGAAATATCCTTCTCAAGTGGTATCTCTACATAGATACATGGAAATCCATCAATAGATGTCTCCTCAAAAATTAGGCACCCATCAGGAGTTACCTTTTCACGACATCCATCAGTAGATGCTTCTTTAGAACCTAAACAGCCAATAGTATATGATTCTCTTCTTGGCCCCATTCATCAGAGACTTTCTTATCAAGAACTAGATGATCCTTGGTTGAATCAGTGGTGGCTTGTTCATGCTTAAAACCCTCCTAAGTAAGTATTGTACCTTCATATTCTTCAGATGGTTGATTTGTACTTTGCTTTTTCTCCTTCAAGTGAATTGATGTATCTTTATTTTTAATTTCCTTAGGATCAAGATCTTTGCAGACTCTTTTCCAAGTAGATCCAAAAATTATGATCAAGTATGAAGAACATGCATCCAATGAAGCTTTAGATATTTCTCTGCTCTTTTCACAAGTAGGTTAATCTTTGACTGTGGAACATGCAACTTTTACATACATATGGATATAAGAATAATCATAATTTCTCCTTCCGAATATGATATGATGGGAGATACTTGAAGAAGGTACATCTTGGAAATTTTATTCCACATACTATCGGCAGTGCTCTTCATATTTCTCATCATATCCATCATCATACTGCTAAAAAAAATCATCATCACAATAAGAATCTTCTTCACTGAACATGGACATGGATTCAAATTCATCGAATTGAGAGTCTTCTTTCCACATGAGTAGAGTAAAGAGATATGATACCACTATAATATCCATGACCTGATATCGAATGATATTATCACAATCTCAAACTTCGAAATCACAAAATTGCATAACATAAACTAGTCTTCAAAACTAGTTAAGATGAAACTAGTGTTGGTCAGTGATTCACCCACCCAAAACTTGACTAATGTACACTTTTGGATCTACCAAATGTAATGGGAAAATGCAGCAAAATAAAAATCAGAATCGAGGCCAGCTTCTTATTTCTAAGCACAATGTATTGGGGCCATTTATGTTTCAAACATTTGCTAGGATGAAGTCTACTCCAAGGCTGCTTGGGCACACCAGCATATTCCTACTAAACTCTTTCACTTACACTTGAAATAAAAAAGAGGTGGATAATAGGTCATAACCCCTAATATATTGTAGGACAAGTTTTATAGAGGTTTTGGGAGGTTCTGGTAGTGTTTGGAGGCAAAGGGAGAAAAATAGCTAGGATGGACTACTCAACTAGATTGTTTCCAGGCTCTCCCAAACAGGATAAGAGGGATATAAAATATATGGAATAGGATTGCAATGTATTATTTAATGTCTTAATAATAACATATTATTGATACAACCAAAATTGATCATTCACAGGAAGTTTAATTGAACATATTGAAAAACTAGTCAAATAGAAAGGAACAATGAGCTAGTCTTGATAAGTCTGAATGAAAATAGCCAAAGAAGGTTATGCATATCTTATTTTTTACTTGGGATATATTCTGCAGGACATTTTAAAACTACAACAAATTTCATAAAGGAAACTTGTTTCATGGAACTCATTTTCTTCCTTGAGGACTAGTCAATTAAAATTGCACAAAGAGCTAGTCTTGGGAATTATGGACTCAAACAACCTGAAAGGCTCTCGAAATATTCTTATTATGTTTAATGTAACTCATACATGGCATTAAATCAGTAACAAATACTCACTAATCTGATTAAGCAATAAAAATAAGTCGCATGGCTTTATCTTCACAAAGAGTCATTAATTGTGAGTCATTACAATGAATGGAACAAGGGTGTTACGGAAGAGTAAGAAGAGGATATGCTGACACTAAATATTATATGTATGATGATAATGATTTTATTTCTACTCATGGAAGCACATTGATATTCTGTATCTTCTTGCAAGCTTTCCAATTGATCTCTCTCTCTTTGAGTGAAACTCATTAAAACTACATCAAACCGACTTGGATGTCTGCATCAACTTCTGAAGGAATGATATTCACATGAAATAGATGGATCAAATTTGTAATAGACTCTGTGATGAAGGCTGGATGTCATCATCCTTTTAGTAGAAGCAGGGGCACATCTCACATCTAGTACTAGGGGCACATCTCCCAAGTCAAGGAGGCAAAATTGCACCCAATTCAAATCACAAATGATTAAAAGATGTGAAATGGAGTTGTAATCCTTATTTTATATATTTATATAACTTTTTGGGAAAGTAAGATAGGCTAAGGTTCCCTCATGGAGTGGATAAGGTTGCTTTTCTTTCTACTTTAGACTTTTTCTCCTTTCTTCTTTGCTTTGTTTTCTTATTTAGATTTTGCCTTGCTTTCTGGTTTGCTTTGCTTTCTACTTTTTCTTTTGCTTTCTGGTTTTTATTTTTCTTTATTCTTTATTCTTTTTATATTTTCTATCCTTCTTTTTCCTACTTTTCTACCTTATCTTGATTTTACGATTTGTCCTTCTTTTTCCTGCTTTTCCACCTTATCTTGCTTTTCTCCTTTGTCCTGTTTTTTCTTTCTTTTCAACTTTATCCTGCTTTTCTTCCTTTGTCCCACTTTTCTTCTTTGTCCCGCTTTGCAAGTACACAAAAGCATCAAGTGACCAATCCAATCTGCTACAATGCAATAGGTGAGGATCGCGTTTCCTATAATGCTGCTCCAAAAGAATGTAATAAGCTTCAAAATAATCAGCCATGTGTTCTTTCATCCAAGAAGTGAATGAAGAACCTCCACCAAAATTTGAATCAAGTAAGGACCAAAGAAAACACCAAGACTTGAAGTGGCTCAAATAAGTCTCATCAATACATCCATGAATGTGAGAGTCATCAAATGAGATAAATGGATGCTGCCCCAAGGAGGTGTGGAAGGTATTGAGTAATTTTTCCATGTGGCCTTTCACCCAAATAATGGATGAAAGAACTCACCCATCAAGTAAGGAACAAATAGAACAATGAGCCTTCAAGGGTATCAAAGGAGTACCATATGTGCATCCATGAATATGTGTATCATCATAAGGTAACAAGGTATGCTACTGTAAATATAAAGAAGAAGGTGCTATATTCATGTCATCACCAAAAGTATAGATACGAGTTTCATACTCCTCATGTGGCACCATAAAAAACAAACCTTTCACCCATACCTCATTAGGATAATGCTGCAAGATGTGGAAGTGTAGGATGTAGGAGAATGAACCAACTCACCCGATTGATCAGGATGTGTGAAAGTTTCATCATGTGAAGGATCCATAGGGGTAGGATCATGGATGGAAATATCCTTACTGCAACCCTCATACATCAAGTGAATGGATACATCAACTCCATCAAAGTATCGTCCATCACACATGAAATATTTTGAATCTTTAATGGAGGAATGACTCACTCCATGAAGAAGCTCAGTTTCGCTCTAGTAGATATTATGTGCTTGGAACTCACCATTTTCATCCCAAGACTTCTCAAGCACATGCATGTCATCCTTCACCTCGTGAAACACCATCTCGTGAGGTTCCTCCATGAAATTATGAGTACAACCAACCATAAGGGTCTGGATGACTAGAACAAGTGATATTTGCAACCTTTGGTGAAGTTTCTCTATCTCCATCATGGATTCTTGGAGGTAACTTTGAGTGCTTATCAAATAATCCTGGGTGGCCATTAAATTATCATTGATCTTGAAAATCTGTTAATCATCCTTCAAGGATGCTCCCTGAAACATGTGAGAAAGCTCAAACAAATAATCTATGTCCGAAATCATATGTGAAAAATAAAATTGGATAGTAGTCATTGCTTTCTGGATCTTCTCCATGGCTTCAAGGAAAGATGAATCTTCCAATGAAGCAGCTCTCCTACAACACTGTGGCACTGAAACATGTGTTTCATGGAGAATGTGTAAGAACTCCTTAATCTTCCTTTCACTCATCTTGAGTTTATTTTCAAAAGGAGAAGGTTTAGAGTGAACCTCCTCATCATCAATTAGTGGATGAACCTCATGAAGCTCTTGTGATGAAAGTGAGATTGATTCTTGGATCTCTTCCTTGACTGCAAGGATTTCATCTTCTTCAAAATCAGTGGGTTTTGTACTTGAAATATCCTTCTCAAGTGGTATCTCTATGTCACCAACATAGAGACATGGAACTCCATCAGTAGATGTCTCCTAAAAAATTAGGCACCCATCAAGAGTTACCTTTTCACGGCATCCATCAAAAGATGCTTCTTCAGAACCTAAACAACCAACATTAGATGCCTCTTCTTAGCCCCATTCATCAGAGAATTTCTTTTCAAGAACTAGATGATCCTTGGTTGAATCAGTGGTGGCTTCTTCATGCTTAGAACCCTCCTCAGTAAGTATTGTACCTTCATATTCTTCAGATCATTGATTTGTACTTTGTGTTTTCTCCTTCAAGTGAATTGGAGTATCTTGATTTTTAGTTTGCTTAGGATCATGACCTTTGGAGACTCTTTTTCAAGTGGATCCAAAAATTATCATCAAGTATGAAGCACATGCATCCAATGAAGCATTACAGATTTTTCTGCTCTTTTCACAAGTAGGTTAATCTTTGACTGTGGAACATCCAACTTTTCCATACATATGGATATAAGAATAATCATAATTTCTCCTTCCAAATATGATATGATGGGAGATACTTGTAGGAGGTACATCTTGGAAATTTTATTCAACATATTATCTGCAGTTCTCTTCATATTTCTCATCATATTTCATCATCATACTACTCATAAAAATCATCATCACAGTAAGAATCTTCTTCACTTAACATGGACATGGTTGCAAATTCATCGAATTGAGAGTCTTCTTTCCACATGAGTAGAGGAAAGAGCTATGATACCACTATCATATCCATGACCTGATATCAAATGATATTACCTCAATCTCAAACTTCGAAATCAGAAAATTGCATAACATAAACTAGTTAAGATGAAACTATTGTTGTTCAGTGATTCACCCACAGAAAGCTTGACTGATGGACACTTTTTGATCTTCCAAATGTACTGGGGAATGTGCAACAGCATACACATCAGAATCGAGGCCAGCTTTTGATTTCTAAGCACAATGTATTGGGGCCATTTATGTTTCAAACATCAGCCATGATGAAGTCTACTCCAAGGTTGCTTGGGCACACCAACATATTCCTACTAAACTCTTTCACTTACACTTGAAATCAACCAGAGGTGGATAATAGGTCATAACCCCTAATATATTGGAGGACAAGTTTTATAGAGGTTCATAACCCCTAATATATTATAGAACAAGTTTTATAGACGTTTTTGGAGGTTTTGGTAATGTTTGGAGGCAAAGGGAGAAAAAGAGCTAAGATGTACTGCTCAAGTAGATTTTTTCCAGGCTCTCCCAAATAGAATAAGAGGGATAGAAATTCTCAGGAAGAGGATTGGAATGTATTCTTCAATGTCTTAATATTAACATATTACTGATAAAACCAAAATTGAGCATTTAGAGGAAGTTTAATTGAACATATTGAAAAATTAGTCAAATAGAAAGGCACAATGAGCTAGTCTTGATAAGTCTGAATGAAAATATACAAAGAAGGTCATGCATATATTATTTTTTACTTGGGATAGATTCTAAATGACATTTAAGACCTACAGCAACTTTCATAAAGGAAAATTGTTTCATGGAACTCAGTTTATTATAATTCTTGGAGGACTAGTCAATTAAAATTGCACAAAGAGCTAGCCTTGAGAATTATCGACTCAAACAACCTCCAAGGCTCTCAAAATATCATTATTATGTTTAATGTAACTCATACATGACATTAAAATATGTAACAAATACTCAATGAGAAGATTAAGCAATAAAAATAAGTCTCATGGCTTTATCGTCACAAAGAGTCATTAATTGTGAGTCATTACAATGAATGGAAGAAGGGTCTTATAGAAGAGTAAGAAGAGGATATGTTGACACTAAATATGACATGTATGATGATAATGATTTGATTTATTCTCATGGGAGGGGAATTTATCTTCTATATATTTTTGCAATCTCTCCAATTGATCTCTCTCTCTCTGAGTGAAACTCATTAAAACTACATCAAATCGGTTTGGATCTCTTCATCGAATTCTGAAGGATTGATCTTCACATGAAATAGATGGATCATATCTTCAATAAAATCAGTGATGAATACTAGATGGCGTCATCCTTTCAGTAGAATCAGGGGTACATCTCCCAAGTCAATGAGGAAAAACTACACTCAATTCTAATCACAAATGATCAAAAGATGTGAAATGGAGTTGTCATTCTTCTTTTATAGATTTATATTAATTTTTGAGCAAGTAAGATAGGCTAAGGCGCCCTCATGGGGTGGATAAGGTTGCTTTGCTTTTTGCCTTAGATTTTTCCTTGCTTTCTACTTTGCTTTGCTTTCCGATTTACCTTTTTCCTTCCTTTCTTCTTTGCTTTGCTTGATGATTTTTATTTGGCTTTATGCATTTGCTTTCGCTTTTTCTTTTTCTTTTGATTTTCCTTTTTCTTTTTCTTTATTCTACTTTTTCCTTTCTATCCATCTTTTTCCTGCTTTTCTACCTTATCCTACTTTTCTACTTTGTCATGCTTTTCTTTGTTATCCTGCTTTTCTGCTTTTTGTCCTGTTTTTTCTTGCTTTTCTACTTTATCATGCTTTTCTACCTTTGGCCCGCTTTCATTCTTTGTTCTACTTTTCTTCCATGTCCTACTTTTGTTCTCGTTTTCCTACCTTCCTTGCTTTGATTACTTTATCTTTCCTTCCTTTTCAAGTCATCACTTGGTCAACCATTATTCTGTAATGTGCTCTTGTGCATACTTATCCATTTAATTTTATTGAAATAAATAGCTATTAATGAAATTACTTCAACCAAGTGCATTTAAAACTTAGGATATAAAAAAAATTAAACTTCCTAACTAAATAATGCCTTAACTTCATAATTAACCCCAAGTGCATGAAATTTCCTCCTCAACTCATGGAATTTGGAATTTGTTGGACTAGGAACTCCTTCCACTAATGATCTTTTTTGAAAATTTGCTTCTAGAAGTGACTATGGTTAAAGTTTTCTTAAAGATATCTAAACATGTAAATAATTTTTGAATAATAGGTTATTCATAATATTATTTTTTCTTAAAACTATTATTTTTTAACTTATTTTGGACATATGGTGTTAAACAATAACTATACTTATGATTAAAATCTTTAAAGGGGTAATTATTCTAGTTCAAAATATAAATATTATGGTTTTAAATAATAGTTTGTGAACACTATTTGTTGTTTTGACTTAGTGGTGTTAAATAATAGCTAAGTAATTATCACCTTTGATAATTTGGAAGGTATATGTTCAATTTATATATTAATAAGTGAGTTATACCATTTTGATGTTCAAATTGTTAGTATTAATATTATTGTTTTCAATTTTTATTGTAATTAGTTTATGTTTGTCTATTAATTTTTTATTATTTTACAATGGTTACAATGGTTATGGTTATGAATATTTGTGTTATATTAGTGTATTGAATATAAAAAAGATACTTTTCTTAAAAAAAATAGTCTTAATGATGAAATGTAGGATATATTTTCTTTTTCAAGAAGGAAAAAAGTTGTACTTTTGTTATTTTATTAGAAATAAAAAAGTACATAACATAACTGTAAATATAAAGTCTAGATATCTTGTCTTAGAAATGAACTATTAGTCCATGAAGTCATCTGACTCTACAAACTAAAAAACAAAATCTTAGCATAAAAAACATTGAAATCTAAAGCACATCTGCAAAGAAAAACATGGAACCAAAATGCATAATAGTATCTACAACCCATTATTTCAAATATAAAAGTCTGGCATCCCCATCGAGGGCTTCTTTAGACAGTGCATATGTTGCATCATTGTTCTCCCTGTAAATGTGTTCAATGGATAGAACATAAAACCAAGACATCATCTTTGAAATTCTGTCACACAAGTGTTTGTATTGTATGATATTCAACTTAAATAACTTATTTCCCAATTCACAATAATTATGGAGTCTCCAAAAATTAATATGATAGAGCCTAAACCACAACAGATAACCACTTTTAAAATGCCCCAGAGACCAAGAAGTTCAACTTTTATATTAGAACTCTGTCCACAAGTAAGACGAAAATTATAAGAGAGATCATCTACACAATTGATGAGAAATCCTGCTCCACAATTGATTTCTACCAATGCCCCATCAAAAAAACCATAAGTAGAACCAGAAGAGTCCAAACTCAGTTTAATATCTCTTTTAGGATTCCAACTAATGAGTTGGGAATTTTTGAACAAATGATACAGATCTTCCAGAAACTATATAAATCATGTTTATTAGATGGATTAGAATTCTTAAAGATGGCATGATTACGAGTATTCCAAATAGACCAAGCCAGTAATCCTGGAATATTTTTAAAATTATGGTGTTTCTGAATCCAAACATGGTGATCCGAATTTTAGGGGGCATATGGTCTAAATTCGGATGTATAAGCTATAAAAGTATTAAATAGAGAGGCCACCCTCTCTCATCTATGGTATTTAGTAGCACATAGTTTTGGCCCGTGGTATAGCCTCAAAACACATTGTAATAATGCTATATAAAGGCCTAGCAAGCCTTCTCATGATATCAAGTTACTCATTTGGTTTCTCTCCTATTTTCTATTGTTCATTGTGAGATTATTTAGATCTGAGTGAGTTATTGGTAATTAGTTTTAGAGGTTGGGCTCCTCTTTGAGCCTCACCTCCCATCCACTTCATGTGTTTTTGTGCATGCTTATTCTTATGCAATATTAGGGTTTTCATGTGAATTTTATGACAGATTTGCATGCTTAATCTCCTCCTCTTTCGACATTCAAATCTTCTCGTTCTCAGCTCCCAAGATCCGGATAAGTGGTATCAGAGCGGGTACGCTCTCCATTGGGACAATATTTTGAAGGATTATGTGGGTTCAACGGAGGTTCCACAACCTCTACAACAACCCATGCTTCTCTACAAACCTTTGGCATCTCTATATTCAACACTCTCACATTCAGCAAACTTTGAACAGGTTCCATGGACTGCACAAGAGGTTTCATAGGCTCTACCATATCTCATCGGAAAGGTATTTCTGTCAGCTCAAATGGGTATTTCACGGAATTTTATTTTGTTTCCCGGTTTGTGAAATATGCTTGTTTGAAGTAGCATATGTTCGTGCATAACGCGGCCGAACGTACAACAACTTTAAACACGTTATATTAACTCCATAGAATGTATCAAAGGCTCTACCATAGCTCATTAGAAAGCTCTTTTCCTCTGCTAAAATGGGTATTTTATGGAAATTCATTTCGTTTCCTGGTTTGTGAGATATGCTTGTTTGAAGTAACACATGTTTGTACAAAATGCGGTCGGATGTACAAACACTTTAAACAAGTGCTACAGACTCCATATAACGTTTCAAAGGCTTTACCATAGCTCATTGGAAAGCTATTTTTGTCAGCTAAAATGGGTATCTCACGGTTTTTTATTTGGATTTCTGGTTTGAGAGATATCATCGATTGAAGCAACAGATGTCTGCAAAATAGTGTGCGCGCGTCTCTTGAGCTTCAACAAACATTTTCTCAATCTCTGGGCCACCCCAGAGCAAGTATGTTATATGGATGGAAAGGTCTTTTCGAGATATCCAATGGGTCTTCAATGGAATTCAATTTCAGTACATGCATCAGAAGCTATGAATGGATTTGCAGAAAGACATCAACTGCACCAAAGATCATGAATTTTCGATTTTTTAAAAATCTTAATGTAATCATGGTTGTGGGTCAACCACACAAAACCCATGGTTATGGGTTAACCACACAAAACCTATGGTTATGGGTCAACCACACAAAACCCATAATTATGTATTGTAATCATGGTTGTGGATCAACCACACAAAACCCACGGTTATGGGTTAACCGCACAAAACCCTTCTCTTCAGTGGAAACAAGCTTGTCATTGCCACCATGGTTATGGGTCAACCACATAAAACCCACGATTATGGGTCAACCACACAAAACCCATGGTTTTGAGTCAACCACACAAAACTCTTCTCTTCATTAGAATCAAGCTTGTCATTGCCATCATGGTTATGGGTCACCCTTGCAAAACCCACGATTATGGGTCAACCTCACAAAACCCACCGTTATGAGTCAACCACACAAAACCCTTCTCTTTATTGGTAGCTAGCACATTGTAATGATGGGTCTCTTTTTAGCATGAAATGATGGGGACCATCATTTTCTAAGGGGGGAGGAATGATCCGAATTTTCGGGGGCATATGGTCTAAATTCAGATGTATAAGCTATAAAAGTATTAAATAGAGATGCCACCCTCTCTCATCCATGGTATTTAGTAGCACATAGTTTTGGCCCATGGTATAGCCTCAAAACACATTGTAATAATGCTATATAAAGGCCTAGCAAGCCTTCTCATAATATCAAGTTAGTCATTTGGTTTCTCTCTTATTTTCTATTGTTCATTGTGAGATTATTTAGATCTAAGTGAGTTATTGGTAATTAGTTTTAGAGGTGGGGCTCCTTTTTGAGCCTCACCTCCCATTCACTTCATGTGTTTTTGTTCATGCTTATTCTTATGCAATATTAGGGTTTTCATGTGAATTTTATGACAGATTTGCATGCTTAATCTCCTCCTCTTTCGGCATTCAAGCCTTCCGGTTCTCAGCTCCCAAGATCTGGATCACATGGTAAGCCACTTCAAAGCCCAAGTTAGGCCACTCATTACCTATATTAAGAGCCAAACCGACTTTCTTCGACATCCCTCTTGAGAAACTACAACGCCTAAATAGATGATCTACCCTTTCACAATTATTCTTGCATAGAATGCATATGTTTGGACCTTCTAGGTCAAGATTTTATCATTAAATGCCAGCCATAAAAATAATTTAATTTTTAGTGGAAGTTTCCATTTCCATAAAGCACCATACCACCATCTCCTAATGACTCTCAACAATCACATGATAAGTAGTGCTTATGGTAACTTGACCTGAAGTGGAATTATTTGACCATAAAAGATGATTTTTGTCTTCAGTGAGACGAATGCCAGCAAGATTCAAATGCTGAAGATACTGGTTCTATTCATCTCCCCAACTACCTACAAGTCCGAGGTTTGTCAAAGTAATCTAGTATGAGGGATCCGCAATGAGCTTACTGGATCTTTTGAACAGATTGAGAGTAATTAGACCATAATCTGTGAAAATATTTCGGAGCTATAGAGGCAATTTAAATTCTGATTCAATCCCCAAAATGGGGTCAATTCCAACCATAAAGGCTTTGCCATCTAGTTATTTTATGATAACTATTTTCAAAAAAAATAAATTCTTTCATATTTTATGAAAATGTCTTAGGTCCAATTGTCCAACTTATTTTATATTTTAATATTGATTGTCTTCTTTTTGCTATTTTTTTTGTACTAGGTCCAATTGTCCAACTTATTTTTTGTAAGAGAGTGTTAGGGTTTTCACATTAAAGAAAGCCCAGAGCGGATAGCGCCAAACTTTGATATCGTTATCTCCATATCAGTGGTGTTCAACCATTCAATCAAATACAGGAAAGCACAAGCAGCGCACACAAGTATGGCATCATACAAACCAGTAATTTCTTTGTGTTCTAGCTCTCTCCAGTTTTGGGTAGTTACAATTTGCAAAGCATCCACGACCACAGAAAATCAGAGTATATTTTGTTCAAACATATGCTTTTCGAGGTACGCCAATTACACATAGCCTATCATGGCCCAGTAGTTAGGCTATCACTTGAACAATAGCCAGGAATAGGAGAGAATATAGGTTAGTGAGTTGTATGGTCAGCTCTGACATCCTCTGAGGGTAAAAAATATGATGATCAAGGGAAGGAGCATATCTGAATACGATTACTGCAGTCTGCATGCATAGAGTGACGATGATTTCGAGGCTTAATGAATGAATACCTGAGATTTGAGACAAAGTGTTGTAGAGCAGCTGTAGCTTCACGAGCATCTATGACCCTGAGGCCTTATATACCGCCGATACATATTCCAGCGGCTAAGAAAAGAAGTACTTTTCAGTATTTCAACGCGAATAAGAAATGAAGTTACAGCTCTTTAGCTGCGAAACAAATTTGCATCTTACTCATTATATAAAATATGATGTTTTGCTTAGCATAGCATAAAAGACAACCAAAACGCCCCACTTTTTTTTTTATTTTGGGATAAAAACGGGTTAAAAGCTTGCAATCTAAGCACTTCAAATTGCGATTGCATTTTTAGTTAGTCCTTATACAGCTTTGTGTTTGGGCATAAATATGAATATATGAATATACCTCTTGTGGTACTAGTTCTAAATTCAAAAAAAATATTAATCAGTAGTTTTAGGTGTATAAGTGGTAAGTGATGCATGAATAACTGGTAACTAGTCAATGCATGAATAATTGATTCTTTAGACAACAGTTAACTTGTAACCTATTAATGTTCACCTGTTAAATATCCATTGAAACAATAAAACTATGAAACCTGACTCCTGTATATCAATACGATTCTTGCTAACACTCTTTGCTCATTAACCAGTTTAAAAGTAAAGTACTAAAATGATAAGCTGGCAAACCCAAACCCGATTAATTAAGGACTGTAAACTGAAGCTCTATACGTAAGAGGATTATGGTAGCATATTGAACCTTCTTCGAGAGCTATACTTTCTACAAACACGAGAAGAGAGGTAGATTTTTTTCCCGCTAAAAAAGAGAGCTAGAGTTGTATGGTCATCTCTGACGCCATGAGAATAAAATATGACGATGACAGCAAGGAGACGTGAGTACGATTACCAGATCACAAGAAAGATAATTAAAGGGCGGAATTATGAGCTTTGACGACGATGTCTTTTGGACAGACTGTTACAAGTGGCTGCAGCTTCACGAGCACCTGTAACCCATATATCCCGCCGAGACATAGTGTAAGTAGTTGCTAACATGTGCAATTTGGTCATGTATTTATCTCCCCCAGTCTGATAGCACTGTTACTGACATCATCTCCAGTCTGCACTGTTACTGAAACAAGTGAGGGAAAGCCTATCGCCCATCAAATTAAACTGAATTTGGCCCCGCAAATCAAAATAGTATGGGGCATTATTGTTATTTTTTAGTTATCTTTTGATAAAATTGGTCGGTATTTTTTTCCTTCCCAATACGCATTTATTTAAGAACTAATAGTTTTAATTAAGCATTTTGAGTATGAACCTTTGAAATATAAAATAATATAATTAAGTGATCACAACACATTTATAATAATTTATATTAAAAATATTCACATTTCTAATCATTTATATTAAAAGTATTCACATAATTTTTATAATATATAAATTTTTAGGTCGATAGGCGTTATTATTTTCACTTTTCTTCTCTATTCTGAAGTAAGTGTTAGTGCCACTTTCAAGTGACACAAGTTAGTGAGTGCAGGAAGAGCTCGGCCACCACACTAAGGGAAGCACTAAGATCTTAACATATGTTTATGGACTTAGCTGGTATGCTATACTTAAGTAAGTGTTAAGTGTTAAGTGTTAGCGCCACTTTCAAGTGACACAAGTTAGTGAGTGGAGGAAGAGCTCGACCACCACACTAAGGGGAGGCAAGAGATGCACTCAACAGATATCCGGAGGTGGTTGATCTCCGTCAGTTGGGAGAGGGGAAAGAAATCTGCAAAAATTATATATCGAAGGAGTAGAATCATAGGCGAACATTCTCAGGTAACTAGAATTTATGTTTCTGTTACATAGTAATAGGGTTTTGTTTTAAATGCAATTCGGCCTTGAATTTCTTGCAGGTTTTTGTTACATGAAGGGTTTTCGACTTAAGTTACTGTGAAGATTGTAAACAACTAATATTTCACCGAGGTTTTTTAGCTAACAAGTGTCATTTGTTATTATGATTGTGCCTTAGCGTAGCAGGACAATTTCTCGCAAATTTTTGTTTTAAATACAATTCGTCTTTCAATTTCTTGCATTCGATGGTAACTCAGTTGTTTCTTGCATTCGATATATTGCTTCTGCTATGTTCTCATGCTCAAGTGTTTTCTGCTTTCCGGTTTTGGTTTTCTACAAACACGCAATCAGTGCGAATGTAAAATAAAGACAACCGTCAATGTAAAGGTAAAGGCCCATGCTTGGCTTTCTATAAAGTTATCACTAGGAAGATTCATTTCCATTACACAACTATGGAAAGGCATGGTAGTCAATAATACAAAACCCGTGACCTCCAAAAATACCCTTAGTGACTGGATCGACAGGTTTCTGCTGACCCCTAAGTAAAGTGCAGGAGGGCCATTGGACGAGAACATCCAACAGCCATTGGATGAGAACATCCAACAGCCCTCCTGCACTTGAGAAACCTTGCATTTCCCGAAGAAAGTGTGGGAGGGCTACGACCATTCCGCACTTGCCTCGTGGACGCTAGAAACTTGAGAAAATAAGTTTTGCCATATATAATCGGTAAGCAATAGCATTATGCATAAGTAAAAGCAAATTGCAAGCTATGGGAATGGAGTAACAACAAACTGCATCCTACTGGAAATGAGTTACAACCTCGTTTTGACAGGTCTGATTGGCGGTAAATCTACCAGAGTTAATAAATCACTTTTTTATCACACTTTTTTAATTATGGCTTTTCGGAGAGAGTTATTCCTTCCATCGAATCTGGCAGGTTCCAGTATAAGCTTAGGCAGCTGGGCCTTCTATGCTTGCTTGCGGAGGTGGGTGGTTTACTAGTTCATCAATCTTACTTTCTTTCTCTTCATTGGAACTTTACCTAGGCCAGAACAACCAGCTAGCTCAAACTCTTCAACATTGATTGGACTCTCTCTGCTCCTCAAATGAGGATCATTCTAAAAAATTCCCCAAAGGGACCCCGGGCTTTACAAGTTCAGCAAAACCGTAGAGAGAGCGGGCTACACCTAGCTTAGCCTATTAAATATCCGATTCAAAAAGAGCTTGGATTGCCCTGCATTCCAAAACTTAGAAAACTTAGACTGATACTCTATTTCAACACTTAAACAGATTTAACACATCTACACTTAAAATATGAACTCAGAAATGTGACTTGCTACAACAAAAATTCTTCAAAAACAAATATGAGTTTACAAACTCATAAAACAAAACATAGTAGAAACTTTGTTTGCAACTTAACTCAAAAATATTTTGATCTCATCGATTGATTAACTTCAAAGCTAGGATTACATATTTATATACATTGTGAGATTGGATCATTAATTAAATTTGACCCTTCAGTACATCTATAACCCTTCAGAAATTTGGCTTTTCAGACATGTTATAAATACTCTCCCTCATAGAAATTCGATAGGTTGACAAAATCACGACTGCGTTAGCCCTTCAAAAATTCAGTGGATGAATATGATTGTTGGTACTACTTCTTCAAGTTCTGTGAGGTCAAAACTCTAATGATAGTGTCTCTTCACAACTTCCATGAGCTGAAACAGGGTGATGAATGCCTCATCAAACATTCAATGCTTAAGTCCGTGTGGCGGTGGAGGATTATCAAAATTTTGATGGTTACTTCTTTTTGGAGGTGACATAATTAATTTCCTTCATTCTTCAACTTAATTATTTGACCCAGAAAACAAAATGATGCTTGTTTACAAAACCGTTGTTAATGATTTAATAAATAAAAATTGGTGTTACTTCATGCAAAATCCTACGTTTTCTCTATGAAATTCAAACAATTGTTTTCCTAATGGTTTGGTAAATATATCTGCAAACTAATCTTCTGATTTGCAAAACTCCACACTAATTTAATTCTTGTTTATCAGTTCTCGAAAAAAATGATACCTTGTATCGATATGCTTACTCCTTTTATGAATGACATGATTTTTTCATAATGCAATAGGTGATCTATTATCACAAAAAATCTGAGTTGGTTCTTATTATTCATGTTGCAATTCAGAAAGAGTTATTCTCATCTACATAGTTTGACATGCAACTGTTGTTGCTACAACATACTCTACCTCAGCAGAGGATAAAGTCACTATGGGATGGTTCTTTGAAGCTCATGCTACTGCTCCCGATCCCAGACTGAGCTCATATCTCGATGTGCTCTTCCTATCATCTGTAGAACCTACAAAATCACTATCATTATATCCAATCAACTTAAAATATGAATTTGATGTATACTGGATACCAAAATTTGTTGTTCTAACAATATATCATAGGATTCTCTTTCCATCTTTCCAGTGGGTGGAAGTCTTCATAGACTCCATAAATCTCAAAATCAAACTTACTGCAAACACTATATCAGGCCTTGTTGCAGCCAAATACATGAGACTTCTCACGAGTCTCTTATACAATGTTGGATCAACTTTTTACCGTTCATCCTTCTTACTGAGTTTTCTGCCAGTTGCAATTGGAGTTATAGATGGCTTACAATTCATCATCCTGAATCTTCTCAATATATCGTTTGCATACTTAGTTTTACTAATAAAAATTCAATCCTTAGATTGAGTTACTTCAATACCAAGGAAATATTTCATCATCCCTAAATCAATCATCTCAAACTCTGTTTTCATAGTTGTCTTAAACTCATCTACTGAAAGATCTTCAGTTAAAATCAAATCATCAACATACAAGCAAACAATCAATAGTTTACCTTCTTGGTTTACCTTTGTATACAAGGTTGGCTCACTTGGTCTTTTGCTGAATCCTTCACTATTCAAGTACTTGCCAATCCTGCTGTACCATACTCTGGGCACTTGTTTCAATCCATACAATGCTTTCTTCAACTTGTAGACCTTGTCTTCATGTCCATCAATTTCATATCCAAGAGGTTGTCTCACATAAACCTCTTCTTCTAGATATCCATTTAAAAATGCATACATTACATCATTTTTATGCACGCTCCATTTATTCTGAGCAGCAATAGCTAGCACCATCCTTACTGTGTCAAGTATGGCTACAGCTGCAAAAGTCTCAATATAATCAACACCAGGTTGTTGAATAAACCCCTAAGCTACAAGTATTTCATTGTATTTGGGTGAGTGCACAAAGTTAATGGACCTTTTAGATGCAATGGTAGAGTCAAGAAACTCATTCAAGTTCCATAAAAGATAATTGATCCCAAGCAATCTTGATCCTGCCAAACCTAGTCCCAAGCCTTCCATGTTGAAGGCCAAGTAGGATAGTTAAACAAAACGCGTACGGGTTATAAAATCCCAAGACATGTATGCATTATAAGCAACTAAACACACACATTTTTTTAAAACATGTTTTGTGCCCAAAACGGGCCGCACCCATCACTTCCTGTAACACCCTTCCTAAGAAAAGGGTGTTAGTTCAGTTACTATAAGGAAACCGTAATTAAATGCAAGCTTTACTGATCTCCATGCTCTAATATAAATTGAGTTCACTTTTACATTTTTTTTACTGTAATTGTAACTGTATATTAAAAGATTGAATACAAAATAAATTAGAATATGTTCATAGAAAGTTTAAACATAAACACAAATGCAAAAGTTTACAATTTCATATGATTCTACGACAAAGCATAAATAACATTTTATTTATTTGATAACACAATTCGCATGCTATAAATTCACAACAAGTCTATGATTTACTTTCTTTTCCATGAGAACAAAATGACTAAGTTAAGAAAAGTAGAATACGTGAATTTCCGTAGGTTGTAGTACTCTTCCTTAGATTTTCGTTGCTCCTCCTTTGAAAAGCCTTAGTGACCAAAATGATTGAACACCCTGCCGACCAGCTCTTATCGTGCTAGACCTAGGAAACCAACAGGTTTCCTAGGCCCCGAGCCCACAAACCAATAATCCCGATATCAGCTTCCTTCGTTTCAATTCCTTAGATCCACCGTTCCGATTTACAAAACCAATTTCCTTCTGAGTTAACCCCCTCCTCAGAATCCCTCCTTTTCAAATTACCCATTTCTTTTGAGTTAACACCCTCCTCAGAATCCTTCATTTTCAAATTCACTAAGCCTAAAACAATCTTATCCCCCCAATCCAAAAAAAACCCCCTCATACTCCATGAAACCTTTCCTATATACCATTTTCCTCCTTCAAACTTTAATCTTACTCCACCGCCTTAGCCATCCTTGTTTTTGGGATTCTAAACCATTAATACAATCACACTAATCAAGGATAAATAATTATAATATTAGTTTCTAGGACTTCTCGTTCTCTCGCAAAGCCAAATGGTTAAATGTTCCATTGACGTTTACCCATTCGAATTGACATCTATTATCTATTTATTTAAAGCATAATCACCACTTGTTTTTATGAGACTATCTCATTAATGGTAGTTCAATCCACCACTTCATCTTTGAATGTTTTTAGGACAACATACAAAAATACAAGCTTGACTTTTAATAAGGAGGTTTATGAGGTCTTAAATATTCAATCCAAATCCATATTCGACAATGATGGTTGATTTACAATTAAAGTTTTAAACAATCATATTATATAATAATATAAAATCAACAATCACTTTCAATTCCTTCAAAATAGTAATAATATTCATTTTACTAATCGCATAAAATAATTTAGATAAATTTATTTATTTAAACAAAACCATGAAGCTAAAATCATAAACTTATGCTTATTTGAAAATAGTTATAATAATAAGAATATCCATGTTAATAAAACAACAACAACAACAACAACAATAATAATAACAATTCTTATTATTATTATTGGTTTAAAGGAAAGGAAGCATAATACAACATAACATTAGTTAATTTTAAATAAAACACCTCAATGGTTTAAACAGTATGATAAACATGTTTAAACAGAGCAATATTATTGGTGTACTATGAACAATAGCTATTTTATTTACAATAACTATCTGATTAAAATTCCTTCTTGACAACAACGATTAATTACTAATGCATCACTTATGTATAACTAATCACTAACCTAATTGACCTGTCTATGCATATCGACATAGTTAAACAATCATCATTCAAACTTTATTTAGGGCCCTCGTACGAAGTTGAGGGACCTTTTAGATGCAATTGTGCATTCGCAAAATGTGCTAAAGTTTAGTAAAATGAAAACGCGTGCACGTTTCTTAGAACTAGGCATGGGAGGGCTCTGATCCTACCATGTTAGTTAACACGTAGGATAAGATTCAATAACGCCCGAGCGTTATAGTGATACATAACGCGTGCGCGTTATGTATCACTATAACGCTCGCGTGTTATGGTTAATATAATAAAAACCAACAAACAGTCCGCGGACCACGGCCACTGTTCATTCACAAAAAATCGAAACGCTCGAGCGATTAGAGCTTCCCAAGACATCATGGAGAAGTGGAGGGAGGGAAAATTCGAAGAGTAAGGAGGGTGATTTTGAAGAGAAAGGAGGATTGGAGAGGTAGGCATCCAAACATTCATCCTTGCTTGATTTCATCAATAAAAATATAAATTTTTATATTTCCATAAATTAAAATTCCATGAAAATGAAAATCCAAAACTAAAAATTTTAAAAATTGTTATTTAACATATGGCAATTGCTCCATACTATCAATCCCCTTAATGAATTTTGCATCCACCTAAGCAATAAGGGATTTGAATCCCAACACAAACTTTTCTTCAATATTTTTTCCACATCTATTGCAAATTGGAAAAGAAAAACCATCCACCATTTCGCTAGGAGGAGGAACTATGGACTATAACCTAGGCTTGGTTTCTAGACTTGACTCAACCAAACCCTATGTTTTTTTCGCACACATTCTTTTACCCTAAAAATGTCCAACCAATGCTTGTGAAGCCAACCTAATAGCATGATGGATTTTACATCATCCCCCAAACCCCAAGGTACTAGGTCCCCCTCCTTTGCAGACACACCACTTACTTTGTTGCTAAGATGAACTACCACATCTTTTTCGACCTCCTTCACCACCAAGACACTCAATCGATGGTTTTGGGTCTTCATACCTAGCAACCGACAAGAGATTTACTTCATGGAACAAGCATAGCTAAACCCTCACATTCAAATCTTGCCCCTTCTTAATGAAGCAAAGAACTTCACCACCAAATCTTCCTCATCATACACTAGATTCTGAGAAAGGAAAGGGCCACGGACATGAAATGAATTAGATACAAAAGAGAAATTTCTGAAGGTAGAGGATGACGAATAACATCTTCGCCAATACCTCGCCTCTAGAAAGGTGTACGTAAAGTGCTTTTAAGGCCCCCATTGTATCGATCCTTCATTAATAATTGAATTAGGAGCTCTCCGCCAGCGATCATTAATCGATTTACATTTAGTTGATCCTCACCTTCCACTTTGGTTTACATGTAGTTGTTATTATAGTATTTTGAGATGATATTTACGTTTGTAACGTATTCGTTCTTGCACAAAGTTTGTACATTTTTCATTTTTGAGAGATGTCATGATAACACATGTATATATGTTTCTAATGATTTGTTTTTAATCTTTTGATTGCAGTAACAACCATGGATGAACATTCAGACATCAAAAGAGAAATTGAGAGGCTCATAGAAATTCGAGCCTCAATAACAATTGTCGATGCTAGGCCACTGCTAGGCACCGTATGCTTGCATCCAATTTGGATGCAATGATAAAGACCTTTAGTAGGTCTAATGGTGCACTCCAAGATATTGCTACATACAGAGAGAGAAAGAGGCAAGAATATGTTGATGGAATTAGATACAAAGAAGTTAAGAAGTTGAAGATAACAAAACAACATATGTTTTTCCTTTTTAGAGATCCACGGATGGGTGAAATCCGGAATGTGAAAAAAATGAATATTTCTATAGAGTGGTGTACATATCAACCATTCATAGATAATTGGATGGACCGATGGTACATGGTGTTTGATGTACCACCACATAACAATAGGGAAATGCCTCTATATTTTCTTAGAAAGATGTACGGAGAATTTGTTTTGGGGAAGCATGTAAATTATTTTGATATCTTCGAGTACCATGGCGTTGGGATGGGGATGCCTCAACAACGTCCCAATGTGAGGCACTTAGATCCAAATCTCCCAGTAGCTCCACCTCGCAGGCAGCTACCCAAGCCAGATGTGCCACCTACACATTAGTTGGTCCCAGAGATGCAGGAGTCATTCCTACTGTTGCCACAGGTGGTTGTTCGCCATAGCACGTATATTCAAGGTACGTACCAGAAAGGGCCATCAGATCCACCATCTATGGGTGGAGTAGAGCCACCACCTTCTAGTGGTCGAGGAGCATCTAGCAGTGGCACTAGACCTACACATCATGAGCACAACCGAGAGCCCCACCCATGCACAATATGCGGCCATCCTTGCTTTGGTCCTGTATAAACAGATGATACCTTTACTAGGTATTTTACACAGGTAAGTAAATGGCTAACAATTTAGTGTCATTTGTAAATTATTTTTCCTTACTATACACATATATAGATTGCTAATATTTTTAATGATTTTAAAACTTGTAGTTGCTACAACAAGGGCACGAGGGGGAATACTTTTCCACTAATGATGGAGAGGATAGTCCAAAGGCCCATGCACCAACATCGTCCGATGTACAAGATGTTTTCATACCTTCAGGGACAACAACTCACATTGGGGTAACTATTTCAATATGACATTATTTTAATACATGAGTAAATGGTTAACATTTTAGTGTCATTTGTAAATTATTTTTCCTTACTATACACATATATAGATTGCTAATATTTTTAATGACTTTAAAACTTGTAGTTGCTACAAGAAGGGCATGGGGGGAAATAATTTTCCACTAATGATGCATAGGATAGTCCAGAGGCTCATGCACCGGAACCTTATGATGTACAAGATGTTGTGATACCTTCAGCGAAAACAACTCACGCCGAGGTATCTATTTTAACATGACATTATTTTAATACATGTTAGTTTGTTATCACATGTTACTTAATTAATGCTACATGATCTAATATTTACAATTTTCTAAATTGTGGGTTGTAGATCCCCCTCAGAGGGAAATGATTTCATCTAGTCAGCTCCACCCTTGTGAGAATACAAACGATAGCATGCCCATAGAGACACAACGAGTGGAAGAACATTTCTTATAATTGATTGAAGTATACAGCACATCGATATATATTTCATCATTGTTAGTTTGTTAATACATGTTATTTCATTGACCAATGCATTTCTAACTACGTTAGTAATTGGTGATTGTAGCCACCAACTTCTATACTTAGGAAACAATCAGCAGTTTCTGCTCCTTGTAGTCCAAATGTGCAAAATGGACAAGTGTATAAGAGAGGATCCACTGCTAGAAAGGGTTTGGATGTCCTCTATAGCAGAAACATGGGAGATCCATCTACCCCTCACCTAACAAGGGTCATTGATGATGCAGTTATTGTCGCATCTGTAATAGCCACAATTCATACAAAGGTAATTATTTCAACAATTAAAATGCATAGTATTTAACCCTGTTACTATATTGTTTATTCATGTGTGTCTAACTATTTCCCCATTTATTGATTGTAGGCATTAGCAGTAGCAGTTCCCAACCCCTCTGCTCATTCTATGGTTGTTACTAGGTCTCCTCTTGTGGTGAGATGATCATTAATGACCAAGTCTTTTTATTCAATTTACCTGAACATGTTGATCAATGTTGAATTGTTGAATTAATTGAGATATGATATTTTATTTGCAGAGCACAACTATAGAGAGGCCTTCCATGAGCATCACACAACCATCTATACCCCAACTAGATTTGGTGAGTGTTTGCCATAAATAATTTGGCCATAAGTTAATTTTTTAAGTTTGTTAATGGTAGGGTATTAGTGCAGTTATTTGATAAAAATAATGATCTTTTTTTGCAGACTCCTGAGATGTAGAGCGATCCTAGGGAGATGGTCAATAGAGGAAAGTCAGGGAAAAATAAGCGAAAGATAGATTTTTTATGTTGCATAGTCCTGTATATATGTATTTTGACATACATGTACACATTGTTGTACTTAGGGATACATGTACATTGACAGGCCATTTAAGGGCCGACTACTTCGTCATATTTTGTATTACAAACATTCGGCTATCAATGCATGATAGAATATATTCCATATTTTCTCTTGAGTTTTCACTTTTGCTTGTGATGATTTATCTCTTCCACAAATTGATAAATTATGCTATTGAAATTTGTATAATTACATTTTAAGCAATATTTATTCTCTTACATTTATTGCATTGATCAAGTAACATCTCACCATTGTGTTATGAAAATATTATCTTAATGGAAAAAAATAATAGTATCTTTCAACAGTTCAATGAACTCAGTACATGCATGCTAATTTGATATCTAATTTAAAATTGTGGTTTTTGTCAACTCCAAGGGTTCATATCCATTGATCAGGATTATGGTTGCAAGGAAAATATGTTGCAAGGAAAAAATAAAAGTTAACAAAATAAGTCAAAATATGTTTGAATAACCTCTGTCATGTAAAACATGCTACGCATATCATCAATGTAAGCCTATGACATTTTCACAAACTAAGAGTAAGTCTAATAGATGCTACACATTTCATCAATGCTACCGTATTTCATCAAACGATGCGTACATGAGAACCTATGAAGTTCGTTTGAAGTGTGCCTACTCTAGCATGCTAAAAACAATGGCAACGTATCAAGTACAATGGCAAGGAATGCATAACTAAAGTGTAATAAAATTCATTGGGCCTGCATCTACATATGGTCAAATATATGTAACAAATATAACCTAGTTTGTAAGACCCTAGTTTGTTCCAATATGCTAACCGATAGATGGTCATGAATTCACTCTCATAATATCGTTGACGATATAAAATTTTTGGTCATCTCTATCCTTAACGTTCTTCTAACAACAACCATAAACCTAGATTTTAACAAAGATAAAAATAATTTGCACTTGTCCCCATCACATTTAGAATAAAAAAATTTATCAAGTATTTGTCGAGTTTGATAAGTAATAGCATGTTTAGACAATGTACCTTCAAGTGAAATAATGAGAGTTACATCAACCTGTATATGTTTCGGAGTTCCTCAACGTGCAGTTGCTAATGGAGGTAAGGGTGTTGGAACTAGAGCATGTACAACATCACCAGAACGCTCCTTCGTTTCAATATGAGATTCTTGTCTTTCATTCTCTTGTTGGTACTTGGATGTGGGAAATTGGACTTTCTCTTGAATGGTCTCCATAACATTTGCTTCTTTCATTGTAAATCCTTCATTCAATTCCTCCCTAACTTTGTTGCTTGTATAACCAAAACCCAACAAGTCATTCACTTCCATAGTATAAGGTTGACTTGATGTGGGAATTGAAACATCCCCTGTAATGTCACTTTTTAGAAATTTATTAAAATGGTAAAAATTTCATTTTTTCCACTAGTTCGACCCTTGACTAGTATTGGTTTCTTGGTCTCCAAATGACTCCAAATGCTCCCAAATTGTTATAGAAGGGTAGATGTTGGAAATGGCTCTCCAAATGCTATGGGACCCTCTCGAATATCTTAAAAGAAGTAGGGGATATCTAGGGGACATCAATATTGTCTCATATGCATCACCATTCAATTTATTAAGTATGATATAACCCTCTCAAATCATATACAAAAATATTAGTTTCGACCTTGGGGAAAATGATAGGCAATCTTCTCCAAATGCTAAGAAACTTAACAATATGACTCCAAAAGGTTAAGCACTAAACATGAAACTTGTATAACACATTTTTAAAAGTCCATAAATAATAAAATCATCAGTGGTTCACTTGTCCATTCGAAAATAATATCATATCATTGGCATACATCAACATAGTGGGGAAATGGCACCATTTGCAGATTAATGATTAGATTTACATAGTCCCACTTGGAATTTCAACCTGAATCTATTATGAATATGAAGAAAAGATAATTTACATTAGATGATAAGATAATTGGGCATTAGAAGCTCCCCCAAAGAGAACAACAACTCACCCAAGTGCATAATTCCTCAAGGATCATGAATATGCTAACAAAACTTGAAATGGTTTGAGAAACAAGCTGAAATAGAAGTGACCACGATCTGCCCTACAGCTTGTAACTGCAACATATGACTCCATTAAAGCTCCAAATGAAAATTCTGAATGGCCTCTCCAATTACCAACTAGGTGTTCGTTGTGGAGCCTGATCTCCAGATTCAGAGATATTATTATTCAACCGTCTTTGTACCCTAGTTTTAAATGATATGTAGGTGGACTGTACACTCACCCCAGCGGGGGGGTTTGGGGGGGCATCGCACCCCCAGGGGCTTCCAGGGGGGACCATCCTCCCTAGCTGGGGGGTCCGGGGGCAAGCAGGGGTGGTGCCCCCGAGAAAGGGAGTTCGGGGGCGAAGCCTCCGAAGGAAATTTTTTGGGGTTGTTTTACGGGCCCATGGTTTTGGGTAACCCGTGGTATTTTCCCATTGTATTTCCCTTATAAAAGAAAGACATTGTAATACGTCTAGGGTTGATGTATTAGGTTTTATGCATTGTAAAGATCTCTGAGATCGGAAGAGAGACTGTGAGACAGTGAAGAGGAAGTGTAGCGGTTGTGCTACAGGTTGTATCCCTTCACTTTGCTGGACGGAATAATAATAAGGACTGGCAACTTCAGTGTGGATGTAGCCCAAGTTGGGTGAACCACGATATATTTGTGTCTCTCTTGTAATGTGTATGTGTGATTATATTTGCATTTATGTTTATTGTTATTGCTCTGCGATTCTGTTTTTCTAACACTAGGATGGGAATCTTTCACCCTCGAAATTGGTGCTAAGGCAAGTATAGTAGCACTCCACTAGCTCTCCTCTCAAATGCAAATTCTGAAAATGATCAAAATACCTTCTCTTACTTGATCTCTGTATTTTATAAACATCCTTAGCCTTATAAGGTTCCAATTCCATCCATTAACTCCAAACCAATTTGAATTAGGGAGGGATTCAAGATTTGCCACTTGTCTCCCACTTCCTAGCCTTCCACCTTCCACCAATTCGACTAGGAACCTTTTGAGCTTCTCTAACTGCCATGAGCGCTCACTTGGATTCTAATTTTAGGCCTAACATGTCATATTGGTTGGATGTCATCAATCAGGTCTGAAATTTGTCATATGTGTCATATCATCTTCATCATTGTTGTCATAGAGGTTAGGGAATCTAGCCCAAGTGTCCAAGGACCTCTCATTTGACTCTTCCTCTTCGATGGTAGTTACACTTCCATCCCAATTCGACCTATGATTCATATTTCCAAGTGTATGAGCCTTCCAAATCATCCTAAGAATGTTGGGCTTCTTATGGATTCGAATTGACAAGAGGAGGTTTCCATGTGGCATAGAAAATCTAGCTTGTGTGGGTCCCACACTCTCCATGTGTCTTCATTATCAATTGCCACTTTGATTTTCCCTTGTATTTATTTATTTAGATCCTTTATTAAATATTTATTCCATTCTAATGTATAAACATCATTTATTATCTCCCTTATTGCAAATCCCAATGTCTCCATCCAACCTAGGGAACTAGTAGGATTGATGGAATTTTCTTGTCAACAATTTATTTGAATGGGGACATTACAATCCTCCCCACCCAAGATTTCTTGTCCTTAAGCAATTTCATATTTGGATGGTGCAAAAAAATTTTCTCTTCCCATTTGGAATCTTCACTTGGGAGATTCTTCAATTGTACCAAGTACTCTTTGATAGTTCTGCTCCTTAATCTTTTTTCCCTAGTCTTCAAAAAATTTTCTGGAACAAGTATGAGTTGACCTTCATCATCCAAAGGAGGAATTTTTTCTGAAATGAAAATTTTCTGACCCTCATCCTTCTTGAGACATCAAACATGAAACATATTGTGGATTTTACTTCCCTCTGGAAGTTCTAACTCATATTCTACCTCCCCAACCTTCCCAACTACCTTGTATGGGCCATAATATCTTAGTTTTAGCTTCTCTGCTCCCTTCTTTTTCAGAGATGTTTTTTTATATGGATGCAAACTCAAATATACCAAATAATTGATTTGAAAGGTCATTTATTCCCTATGTTGATCTGCATATTGTTTTTGTTGATTTTGGGCAATCTGCAAGTTGTCTTTCAAAAGCTTTAAAATTTCTTGGCTCTCTTCCACCCAATCTTTAGCTTTTGGGGCTCTACTACCACCAAAGATATGCTAAAAAAAGGTGAGTGCTTCATAACCATATAATTATTTGAAAGGAGACATTCCTATTGACATATGAAAAGTGGTGTTGTAGCAAAACTCACCCCAGTGTAGCCATTTTACCCATGATTTTTGCTGCTCTCCCACATAGTTCCTTAGGTACCCTTCCAACCATTGATTCACTCCCTCTGTTTGGCCATCAGTTTGCGGATGATGGCTTGTGCTTGGATTCAATTCTGTTCCCACCAATCTGAAAATTTCTTACCAAAAAGCACCCATGAATCTACTATTTCAATCACTTACAATGCCCTTGGGGAGCCCATGCAATCTGAATACTTCTTTAAAAAAAATCAGCCACTTGTGCGGCACTAAAAGATGATGTGACATCAAAGAAATGAGAAAATTTGGTCAGCCTATCCACTACCACATATATGCAATCATTTCCCGAAGATTTGGGAAAACCTATGATGAAGTCCATTGAGATACTCTCCCATTTTTGTTCTGGAATGGGGAGTGGTTGCAACAAACCAGCTGGGCATGTGAGTTCAGATTTGTTTTTCTGACATACCTTACATTCATTTACATATTTGAGAACATCTTCCTTCATGCCTCTCCAAAAAAACCTTTTCCTTAATTGCCTATAAGTTTTGAAGATCCCTGGATGGCCAGCTAGTGGGGAATCATGTGCTTCTTGCAAAATATTGTACTTGACTTTTGAATTTTGAACCAAATAAATTCTTCCCTTATAATATATCAGCCCATTCAAAATCCTGTAGTTATCATCCCCTTTGACCCTATATAACACATCACAAGCAAAACTATCTTTGGCATATTCAACCATTAGCATGTTTTCCAATCTTTTGCAATGTCCATGAGAAAAAAGGAAGGTCTTATAGATAATGCATTTGCTACAATGCTATTATTCCCTTTTACATATTCAATATCAAAATCAAAATATTGGATCTTGCTTACCCACTTTTGTTTCCTTTCATTAAGGTCCTTTTGTGTGAGGAAGTGCTTTAGACTATTGTGATCAGTTTTCACCACAAACTTGTTTCCCACCAAGTATTGTCTAAACTTGGCCAAGGCATGCATGATGGCCAACATTTATTTGTCATAGATGAAGTAAATATTCTCATGTGGCTGCAACTTCTTCTCTCAAAGGCTATAGCGTGTTGATTTTTCTTTAGGACAACCCCTATCCCTTCACCTAAAGCATCACACTCCAAAACAAAAGGTTTAGTAAAATCAGGTAACGCAAGTACGAGACAACTACTCATTACCTCTTTCATTTTTTGGAAGGAATTTTGAGCCTCTTAATCCCACTTGAAAGCATATTTCTTTGTTAAATCAGTGAGTGGATAAGTTAGTTTGGAAAACCCTTTCACAAACTTCCTATAATAGGTGCATATTCCAATGAAACCTCTTAATTCTGTGACATTTTTTGGGTGTTGGCCATTCAAGGACAGCCCTAATTTTTTGCATGTGCACTTTCAATCCTTCTTGTCCAATAATGTACCCAAGATACAAGAGTTCCTTCATTCCAAATTCAAATTTAGACAACTTAGCAAACAATGACTGTTCATGCAAAATTTTCAGCACAACCTCTAAATGATGCAAATGCTCTTCCCAAGTTTTGTTGTAAATGAGAATGTCATCAAAGAAAACTAAAACAGACTTTCTAAGCTGCTTGCAAAATATCTTATTCATGCATTCTTGGAATGTGGATGGAGCATTAGTTAATCCAAAAGGAATAACAAGAAACTCAAAGTGGCCATAGTGACATCTAAAAGCAGTCTTTTGCACATCTTCTTCCTTCATTCGAATTTGATGGTAACCTGATTTAAGATCAATTTTGGAGAAATATTTTGCCCCAAACAGCTCATACATGAGCTCATCGATTCTAGGAATAGGATACCTATTCTTGATTGTCTTCTTGTTCAAAGCTCTAAATTCTATGCACATCCTTAAGGTTTCATCTTTTTTCTTCACCAACACTACTGAAGAGGCATAATGGCTAGAGCTTGGTCTAATGACTCCCAACTCTAGTAGTTCTTGGATGGACTTTTCAATTTCATCTATGAATTTTTTTGGATGTCTTTAGGGTGGTATTTGGATGGGTGAAGTACCCTCCTCCAAAACAATGTTGTGCTCAACCCCCCTATCAGGTGGTCTACCATGTGGAAGGTCTCCAATAAATTTTTCATATTTTTGTAGGAGTTGCTTTATCTCCCTTGGGTGTTCAACAACCCTTATGTTTGGATTGAGAGAGGTGATGAAACATTCATCAAACCATTCTATGTCTACATGCCTCAATATGGATCTCATACTATGGGAGGTCACTACTTGATTCGGATAGGTGTGCTGCCCTCTCACAACCCTTAGTATTCCTTCCGAATATTGGAATTTCATTTCAGTAATTTGATAGTTCACTGTATGCTCCCCTATAGAGTACATCCATTGCACTCCCAAAACCACATTAGTATCAGCAACATCAAACACACAAAAGCTATAATAAAAATTGTAATTACCTATGGTGATTTGCAGCTTTGGAACCCATGTTTTGCACTCCATAGTGTTGTGACCTGGAATGACAACTATGAAGCCATCGAATGGTTCAGTAGGTATCTTCCTTCTCTCCACCATGTCTGCATCAATGAAGTTATGTGTGGCTCCTCCATCTACCAAACCGGGGCCCTTTGTCGTAGTACCATACCCTTGCATCGAATAGTGTGATAACGAGGCACTAATGAAAGTACTGCCATCCTTGCTTTGTCAGGTGAGGGATGATTTTCTTCTTGTTTCCCTTCTTCTGCTGTATCATATCCCTCTTCTTGATCTAACATATGTCCTTCTTCCTCCATACCCCCTTCATACTCATCATTATCGTAAAATACTTCAATGTATTGAGCTTTTCCATTGGTACATTTATGCCCCGGTGCCCATGGTTGGAAGCATGTGTAGCATAATTTCTTTCTTCTAAGTTCTTCCCTGTTTAGTCCCTCTTTATTATTCTTTTCAAATGCATCTCTTTGCCAAGGCTTCTTCTCAAATCTGAATTTGGAAGGGAAGTTAGGCTTGGGAGGAAACCTTGTACTAGGTAGCACATTTTGTAGATCTCTTGTCAAGATCATGGAATCCTTCAATGAATTTGGTTTGTGGGCCTTAACTAAAACTTTTAAGAGTTCAGCCAAAAATTCATTAAAGACTAATACTAACGTCACCATAGATATGTCATCCACTTTAACTGATAATCTTTGGAATTCCAACATATATTCAGCAGGGGTTCCAACTTGCTTCAATTGGGCTAGTTCTTTGGAAGGCAATTCTGGGTCTTTTTGCTCAAATCTTTCTAATAACTTGTCAACAAATTCTCCATATGTTTTAACATGATCATGTCCGAAGGTTTTCATACCATGGAACCACCAATCATTGGCTTCATCTTCAAGATGCAAAATGGCAATTTTTAAAGCATCATCTTCCACCATTGGATACAACTGAAAATACACATCTAGTTTGTGTACCTAAGTACTTGCAGAACTTTGAGATGAGCCATCAAATGTGGGAAGTGGCATTTTAATCATGGCATAATTCAGTTCTCTATTGTGAAAGGAATTTCTATTACCTTCCCTCATTTTGAACTTGTTTGAGACAGTAAAATATTGATCAAATGGTAGGGTCACTACAACAAAATAGCCCTTTAGTGGCGGTTTTGGTTTGCGGGGATCTTGGTAAAACCCCCCCTAAAAGTTTTTTCAAACCTTTGGAGGCGGTCTTTTAAAACCGCCCCTAAAAGCCATGGAAATTGGACTTTTGGGGGTGGTTTTAGAAAAACCGCCCCCAAAAGTCCTGAAATTTGACTTTTGGGGGCAGTTTTGGGAAAAACACCCCTAAAAGCCCAATTCTCATAACTTTTGTGGGCGGTTTTTCAAACCCCCCCCCTAAAAGTCATGAGAATTGAACTTTTGGAGGCGGTTTTTTTGGAACCCCCCTTAAAAGTCATGAGAATTGAACTTTGGAGGCGGTTGTTTGAAAACCCCCCCTAAAATCCCAATTATCATAACGTTTGGGGGTGGTTTGTCAAAACCCCCCTAAAAGTCATCAGAATTGAACTTTGGGAGGCGGTTTGTTTGGAACCCCCATTAAGAGTCATGAGAATTGAACTTTTGGAGGCGGTTGTTTGAAAACCCCCCTAAAATCCCAATTCTCATAACTTTTGGGGGCAGCTTGTTAAAACCCCCACTAAAAGTCATGAGAATTGAACTTTGGGAGGCGATTGTTTTGGAACCCCCCTTAAAACTCATGAGAATTGAACTTTTGGAGGCAGTTTTTTGGCACCCCCCTTAAAAGTCATGAGAATTGAGCTTTTGGAGGCGATTTGTTGGACCCCCCCCCCCCTAAAAGCCATGAGAATTGAACTTTTGGAGGCGGTTATTTGGAACCCCCCCTTGAAAGTCATGAGAATTGAACTTTTGGAGGCGGGTTTTTGAAACCCCCCTTAAAAGTCATGAGAATTGAACTTTTGGAGGTAGTTTTTTGAACGCCCCCCTTAAAAGTCATGCAAATTAAAAATTTGGAGGCAGTTGTTTAAAAAACCCCCTTAAAAGTCGTGATAATTGAACGTTTGGAGGTGATTTTGTGAAACCCCCCTTAAAAGAAATCAGAATTGAACTTTTGGAGGCGGTTTATTGAAACCCCCCCTAAAAGTCATGTGAACTGAAATTTTTGAGGAAGTTGTTTGAAAACCCCCTAAAATTCATTTATGTACGTGGGTTAGGTGTGTCACATGGGTTCAACAATGCATCTCATCAAAAAATTGGATCTAAGTGCACACAAGTTATTGTAGTGTTAGGAAGGGTGTACATCATCATTCAACACCATATCCCATTAGAGCTCTACAATTGAGGTAGTCATGCTAGGTTTTTCACATCAAAGATGGTTCTCACACTCCAACTTTCCATGACACATGGTCAAAATACAAACTCGTGTGCCATAACGTTATCCTTTATGGCTAATGGGCCATGTGTAGGGCCCTAATCACTACATGATTCCTACACAAGGAATATTTAGCTTGTAAGTGGGTATGGTGTCCATTTCAATATTTACAACATCATGGATGGTTCTTGAAGCCTAATCCATGGTGTCCATGGTGTTAGATCAAAATCTAGTTTATAATCACTGGTAATTACCTTAAGGTCTTGTGACCTATGGGCGTTTCTCTGTACCACCACATAGGCCATAGGCAAGGAATATTTAGCTTTTGAGTAACACATTTTCATTGTTTTTAGTATTTTCATGTCGTGGATGGTTCTAGGAGCCTATGTTATGGTCTAGGGCCAAAATGTAGGTTCTTGGGCAATAAAACTTTATTTTGAGACTCATGGGCATAGGGAATTGAGTCATCACACATACCCTAGATAGGGAATATTTTGTTTATAGTCTAAGTTCTTGTGTTTATTTTTGCACTAATTTTTGTTTGATAAAATCCCATATAGTGATCATTCAAACCTTGATGTCAAAGTCTTTGATCTAAAACCTTGGTTATAAATAACCCAAGGTTAAAGTTTATTGTGTTAGTGTGTTGATTTGGTGTAGTACGCATGTTAGTGATTGGGTTAGGGGGGTAGTGAGTTAGGGTTAGAGGGACACTGGCTTAAGGGGACATTTTCTACAATTTCATAATGTGGTAGGCTTTGGGGAGTTTTTGGATTAGAAGCGAGGCACCTAAGGGATCAGTGGGTTAGTGGGCAAGGGCTTCTGTTTTTGTTGGTACTAGTGGTTAAGTGGTTTATAAGTTATCATGTTATTCAGTTTGGGGCTAGATGTTAAGGTTACGAGGTGAGGGGGTTAGAGGTTGAAGCTTCCTGGGTGCATGAATTCATTGCATGGATCAAGTGTGCCAAGTGCATGAGTCATATACATGGGTTGGTTGTGTTAGGTCAGTGTCTAATTAGTGGCATTATTTATGGTGGCCATTTCAATATTTGTAACACAAAGGATGGTTCTCGTGGCCTGGACTATGGCATGTGAACTAAATTTAGGGTCTAATGCCATATTAAGTTTCCATGGGGTTGATGGTCATGCATGTTAACCTAGATTACCACAAAAGAATCTCTAGCCTACATGTGAGATTGTCATGATCATCATTGTTACCATCGTCGATGTCATTGTTTTTGTTGGTTTGTCCATGGTCATGTATACCAATAAACCAACCATGGTTTAATATTTATAGGTTCTGGAAACCAATAGTCGTTCTCATAACCTAAATAATGGTCCATGGTTAATAAATTTACTATATGAGTCATGGTCCATGTGTAGGGCCCTACACATAATTACTTTACCTTACAAGCGAGATATTGTGGCCATTTCAATATTTGTAACATTGACAATGGTTCTCGTGGTCTATACCATGGCCTATAAACTAATTTTAGGGCCTAATACCATATTAATTTGCTATGGGGTTGATGGTCCATGCATGTTAACCTAGACTACTACATATGACCTACATATGGAATATCTAGCCTTAATGTAACAATTCCCTCTGTTTCTCTTGAGTGATGATTAAGGCCTTGCGACATCACATAATCTCTAAAGAGAGAATCTAATTTCAAATACAAGTGGGATATGCTGGTAATTTTTAGATCTGTAACACCATAATTGAAAATTTTCCTGCCAATTTCAATATGCTAGTAATTTTCATTCCATCACCCTTTCCTCTCATTGTTTTCCCCTTATTGTGAAGGGTGACTCAAGTGAATTCCAATGGGCAACAATGGCAAAAAGAGAGCATATCATAACACACACATGCCTATATCCAAGGCCTAGAATATATTGCAAACTAATGAGTTGAGTGAATTCAAGATGCAATTACAATAATTATTAGACAAAGGGTTCATATGACCAAGTGCATCACCTTGGATAGAACACATATTGGTAGTCAATAAGAAGGATTGAACCTTTTGGATGTGCATTGGTTATTCAATGTTAAATAAGGTGACAATTAAGAACAAGTACCTCCTACCCAAATTGTTGATCCCCTTTATTAACTTAGATGGGAAAAGGTTTTTTCAAAGTTGGACTCAAGTTTTAGGTATCATCATATGAGAGCAAAGACTCGTCTGCATTATTTAAGATGTGCCACCACCTGTCGCCTTGCTGTAGACACATGTTAGTGCATACCACCAACTCAAATTGCGTCAAGAATGAGCTCTCCACCATTGTCATCAGTGCCTATGATCGGAGATGATTAGGGAAGAACTTTAGGTTAAACATGCCCGATAATGGCATGGTTTCGAACCACTTTTGAACTTTACACATCTTGTTCCTGAGGAGTTGTTGTTAACACGAAGCTTTGGACCCAGTCTAATAAAATACAAGGAGGCGGAATTTTAAAGTTAACCAAAATTTAAATACACTGGTCAGGGCTGCTATATTCAACCTCATTAGTTTCATTTCATCAGTTGCCATGTGTGCCTTAAAACAATAAGTGGAGGTGTCTTTCACCAAAATCCCGATTCCACTTTGATCCTTATTTGTTGCTCCATCAAAGAATCCCTGGGGGAATTTCCAAATAAAATTGGATTTATCAAAATTTTTACTTTTTCCGCACCTGGATCTATGACGAATTATGATGATGCTTTAATAATCCTTCTCCCAACCTCCTCTAGGTTCTATTTGTAGCCTTAAAAAAGAATGGCATTCATGAAAATCCATAAGCCCCATGTGACAATAACGGGAATTGATTTTACCTTGGGATTTGTTAAAAAACAGAGCAATAAATTTTCTTAAAGGGGCTGCAAATGCCAATTATTTTTTACTTGAAGAATATTACAAATCAAAGTCCAAAGATCCTAAGTAATGTTGCAATCTACTGCAAGATGTTGTATGGTCTCCTCATTACTCAAACATAATGGATAGATGAAGGTCCAATTCCACCCCTTTCTCTGTAAATCTCCTCTGTTAATACTTTATTTCGTAAGCATAACCACATAAATAAAATTGATTTTGGAGGAGCTTTGATTTTCCATATCACTATATGCCACCACTTCAAATCATCATCCTCATAAAGATATATAAAGGCATTATAGTCCTCTTTTACTGTCACAATCCCTTCTATTTTGTTCCAAGTCCAAGCAACCTATCTAGTTCTGTAGATAGATTGATCCCATTTTGGTAAATTCCCTGTATGTATGTGTTCCATTCAGTGTCTAGAGTTCCCGTGAGGTCCGAGATCTTGTGTAAAGAGCCAAATACTAGAAACCTGTCAAGTTGGAGATATTTGTCTTATGTATATATGCAAGATAATAAAGGCCCCGACTGTGTAGGTGTGGTTTCCGTTTGTATTGGAGAGAAAACTCACTATGGCTTGGGAATACCACAACAGACAGATGACTACCAGAAATCTACTCAATTCTCAAAACAATGCTATTATAAATGACAATGTTAAAACAATGGAGAAACGTAACCAACCTCGATCCAACGTTTGACGCAGATCCCCGTTGGAGCTTTCAATCCATGCACATCCAAACACTTGTAATCTGCAAGTTAGTCTCGACAACCAATATCTAACAAGTACATGCGATATATAAAATGACATTAACATTATCAATAACAATGGTCCATAATATCATAAGCAAATGCAATCCAATGTATAATAAATGACATTCACCATGAATGGACGCGAATATGAGTATTTCTATTAATTAACAAGAAGAAGTACAAAGTGATACGACCTCCTTGCCGGCAACCAATCTGAACCAAGATCTAGATCAATCCACTTGTGCCTCCACACTTCAATCCTCCATGAATGGCAAACTCAAACTAGAAAGGAGTTTGGAAGGTGAACATAAATGGTTCACAACTACAAGGATCAATAAGTGCCAACTCAAGATAGAAAAAAATCCACTAGAGTGCCTTTACTCTTCTCTTCTTCCTCCCGTCCATAAGCCATATGTGCTCAGTATATAGTCCCTCTCAAAGGTAGGTGAAAGGACTCATCGAGACGTTACTTGGGAAGATGGAGAGCCAAAGGTAACCCAATGACCGCTTTTTGGGAGTAAAAGTAATAAAATAGTGGTTTTTACCATTTTACTTGATACCCGCGGGCTATAGGGATGCAACTCGTGGGTACGCATGCTATAGTGATGCAACATGCGGGTAGGAACAAAAATAGGATAGACTAGAATCACTAAAGGATGAAAATGGATCTGAGTCACTCAAATGGATCCTACAGGCCAAAGAATGTTGATGCTCACAGGGTGGAATATTTCTGTGTAACAAATGCCCCCTAATGTGGGAGGTCAGAGACTGAAATGTGCTACAATGGCCGAAATACATTATAAAGCTCAGAAGTGGAGTGATGGAGACACAAGTGGAAAGAACGGTTCACTTGTCATAATACAATATTATCTTTGGATACATGTCGGTATAGTACAACAATCTGATACAATGGCCATGAATAGGCAGAGAGTACATAAGTAGATACATGTCATAAGTGATCATAGCCATGATCCCTCTACAGTAAGATATGGTCTTCTGCTGAAAACAAGACAACTGGTGCAAACTGGAGGTACAAACTGCTGAAATCTGAGAGGTGATATCTCAGATGTAAAGTCAAAGTCATATGTAGCATACTGAATGCCACAATCGCCTAGGGTCTTCTACACAAGTCTTCAACGGTGAAAGTCCCATCAAGTGAATAAAGGAGTTGGGGTCGAACCTTATGAGACATCGTCTGATTATCGGTCATTGATGTGTACCGTTAACAGACGCGAGATGACCCACTGATAATGAAAATGGGCATCAAGGCATAGAGCACAATCATCAGAGTGTGAATAAATGGGTTTGAAGTCGAACACTAGGATGAATCCATCAATCAGGGGACATTGATGTATTCCCAAAACTGTCGATGGCAAGAGAACCTGCCACTAATGACTGCAAGCCTCAAGGTACTCAACTGAACTCTAAGTCTCAAGTCCCGGAATAAATGAGATGAATTCGATAGAATGAGACTCGCTGGAAGGAGGGCATTAAGGCATCCCCCATCAACTAGCACGAGTGGTACCAGCAATGCTGAAAGATTTGGAAGATCTCAGGTCAAACGGACTGACTCAATAAGGATGCCTGACATGCAATAGTCAAGATATCTGAGGAGTGGCCGACACTGGTTCAGGACTTCCTTTGAACAAGAGCATGAGCAGATGGATAGACTCAGGAAGCATAGACTTGAACATAAACTGTGCAATGCAGGAGGCATTACAAAGGGCTCCATAATGACTGGAAGCTTAACCAATCAGTGGAGAAAACTGAAAAAACAAGTACAACTCCTAAGGCCCAACTATAGTCCTGACTCATAATGTACGGAGTGGAATGAATGCTCTGTTCAAAGGTGACACAACAGCTTCCAACAAGAAATAGTGACCATAATCCAGTCCGGCTTTTTGGAATATTTTATTTTTTTTGTCTTTTTTCATATTTGGGAAAGGCTTGAAAAAGAATAAAATTGCTTATAGTACAACAAGTGAGGGAACGAGTGTCAAATAGCTAGCAGACTAGTCCCAAACAATGGAACATACCTATGCTCAATGCAAGGAAGTGCATGCAGGATGTGGACACTCGGGGGTGTGTTCCCTCAGGGTCAAAGGGTCATCAAATTGTGAAGGGAAAATATATAAGCTCTGTAGGGCTCGACAGGGAAAGTGCTCAGGCACCAGGGCTAACAATTGGAGTAAGCGGGGAGTCGGCACAAGGCTCAAGCGGCAAAGCAGGATGATGCAATGCAATCACAACATGATATAACTGAGGGGAGTCCTTAAGGGATATTGCCAGCATAATACAAAGTAGAGTATGAGTCTTTATCGCAATGTCATGGCGTGACTACAAAGGACTCCCAATCCTGAGGACAAACAACGGCATGGACACCAAAATGCATAAGGGGTTCTAACTAGGATACCCATGTTCAGGAAAGCCCTACCGCTACATGACGACACTTCTATAACAGTGTGAAGGTTCCGTGTCAGTCACGAAGCGGGGTTGCACCTAGGGTTTATGAAAAAGGTCAACAGGTCAAATGCATAATGCATGTGGAAATGGCATCTAACCTATATGCCAGGTGTGAAATATACCTGCCGTAGGTGTGAAATGGATCAGAACAACTCTCGCCGAGGAAATCTGTTGAAAAAACATTACTCCATGACACGATATTAGTTCATAACGGCCCAAAATGGACAAAACTATAGAAAAGTGGGTCCAGAAAATTATAAATAGTAATAAAATTTAATAATTTTCAATTCATTTGCACTATTCACCATTTTGGAGTTGAGTGGTAAGTTTGCACCTGAAACTTCAAGCGTCGATCGTGGGAGTTATGAGCAACCGTTTAGCGAACCATCCGGAGCAGGTTAGTGGTCACTGCCATAACTTTCATTTAAGTGTTTTTATTTCAATTCTGGTTGGTGGGATATTTTTGTTTGGCCAAGCCCTAAATGGCTTCAACGCTACCCCGCGGGCTGTAAGTATGCGGGTCACCGGTACGACATTAAACGCATAGTCAAAAAACTGACTGCCCGCGTCTACCCGCACCTGTCTACAATATAGCCCGCATGTACGGCCGTGAAGAAGTTTTTAAGCATGAAACTGACTAAAAAATATCTTGCTTTGCACTCCAGGATGGTTCTAGAGTGGAGGGAGGAGAGAGCATGACCAGGTAGATGAGGCCTGTGCACAACGATTTGCAAGCACAACAAGCATGTGGCTTATATAAATACTGAGTCTCGGGGGCTTAAGGGCCCAAAACCTACTACTCCGTCATTTGATCAACTACTGGGATGTGGATGCTGAACACTTCATCCTCAACGGGGGAAAACATTGACACTGGAAGTAGAGGATATCTATTTCATTACCAGTTTGTCCCGTAGAGGGGAGGTGGCAAGTCTTCGGTCACAGATCGTGGGTGGTGGGATCACTATGCAAGACTACATAGCGCGGTATTGTCCCGCCAACACACGACTAGTGGGGAAGTCAAGTGTCGTTGAATGCCATAGTGGATCTGAGTACAAAGATCATTGTGGCAACTCTGGTGCGGATCACGGGATCCAAAGCACTACATCAGGCATCTAGACCGGTGATGTTCTATGCATCACAATGCTTGCAGCCTACTATATTCGACTGGTGTACTACTCTGCTAGTGTCTATGAAGACACAACTGACGGAATGCAAAGAGGGGGAAGGACAGAAACTTTGGGTATGGTAGAATCCTATGTAGTTTCTTCTTTGAGAGGGTTCTGGGACTTAGGTCGAGGGTGGATGTCCCTCCTCACAGTCTCCTAGATCCAGCCTTGAACCGGTGGGATGAGATACTGACACGACAGGGTGGTGGCCGTCTAGCATCACCATATACTGAGGAGTTCTTCCGCTGGTGGAAACCGGCAAGTGATTGCTATCGAGGACTACCCCTATGCAGGATAGACTTCAGACAGGACCGTGACATGCCGCTCCCACCAGGTGCAGCTTTCGGAGTCATCGGTGAGTTACTCTTTTGGTTTTGTGTTTTTTAAAGTTTTTTATGGATTTTTTATTATAGTTGAAATGCAAAAAATAAAAAATTTGGTGGTAATGTCATGTGCTAATGGGTGACTGTTTTCTCGCAGAAAAAGGCCCAGTGAGGACCCGAGGGGCTTCCCGAGACATGGTTGTTGGGGTAGAGATGAGTGGGTGGCAGCAGATGTTGCAGCAGGGGTGCACACTACAGACATTGCAGCGCAACATATCACGGATGGTTGCCCGAAGTACCACTGATAGAGGTAGCCCGACTACCTGAGGCTATGCAGCGCCAAGTAGTGGGTGTTCCCCAACGCAGTACAGTACTACTATGAGACACATCCCGTCGAGGCAGCAGTTAGACCTCCTCGGAAGGAGTAGATATCCCAGGGTCTCATCATTTTTTGTATCGATATGTATATTTTTCAGGGCGACGGGCTCCAGTCTTGTATGACACTACCATTTTTGGACATATTTATATATATATACAACTTTGGTTCTCGGTTCTACTATATGTGTGTATGGTACAAATGTATGAATGTCTTTGTATTTATGTGCTTCATGATGAATGTGACAAATGCCAATCTAATACATAGTTAGCGTATGCATCAGATATATAATTATGACTTCTCGAAATATGAATATATGTAATGGAAACAAAATGTCTCTCCAAGAGTCGTACCTTAAGGAATATCCGTAGTAATGTAGGGTATCGTACACGGTACTGCCCATTCAGCTGAGACACAACTAGTTGTGAATCCAGGCGGACTTCTAAAGACTGGATGTCATGTGAAATGGCATCCCGAAGTAGCTCAACAACGGCACTATACTCAGCCACATTGTTAGATGTAGGACCGAGACAAGCACCTCCTGAGGACACAACTAGATGGTCAGGTGAAAAGATAACCTAGGAAGCAGAAGCAAGTTGCTGCGTATGTCAGCTAGCACCATCCACGAGACCTAAGAATGTAGGACATCCCGCTAACATCTGTTAATCAAACAAAGGCTAATCAACAGACCCGACAACCAAAAATGCAACCTAGACTATGTACAGAAAAACTATACAATAGTGTACAAAAGTATCATCCCGAACCAAAGGTTCATGCGTAATACCGCTTAAGGTAGAGCCCATTTCTAGGCTCCTTCAAGACAACTCCCTCGTAATCTTCTAACTCATAAGCTCCTTTCTCAAGGACACGCCTCACAATGTAAGGACCGTGCCACATGGGATTGAACTTGCCTGCCCCCAGGGGTTCTTTAGATTGGTCATACAAGAGTACCAAGTCACCTTCAGCATATTGCCGTGGACGGACAGACCTATCATATTGAACCTTGACACAACGCTTGTTAACATCAATGGCCACAGCAGCTTCTCGACGGTGCTCGCAAGTTGCTCGAGGTGTACTAAATGTTGCTCAATCTCCGTCGTATCAGGGAGGAGCTCTATGGCTAGCTTGAGTGAAGGGATCTCGCATTCAATCGGTAAAAGTGACTCCACACCGTGAACTAACTAGAATGGTGAGAACCCGGTGGTAGTCTTAACTGCGGTTCGATAAGCCCACAAAGCAGGATATAACATGATATGCCAATTGGTCTTGCTTTGTTGGATGGTACATTGGAGAATGGTCTTTAAAGACTTATTTACTGCTTCAACCTGACCATTTGCTTGAGGATAGTAGGAAGATGAGTGTTCCTAATGAAACCCAAGCTTGAGAGACAAATCCTCCATCATCTTAATTTGGAAGTGACTGCCATGGTCAGTGACAATCTCTTTCGGGATACCGAATTGAGTGATAATCTGGTTGAACACGAAATGGGCTGCAGTAGCACCATCGACTTTAATGGTAGGCATGGCCTCAGCCCATTTGGAAAAATAATCCATGGCCACAATAATATGATGATGCCCCCAGCCAAAGCTGGTTTGCAATCCATGAAATCCACCCCCCACGTAGTGAAGGGACTGACAGTGACGACCGGATGGAGGGGCGCTGGATGCAAGTGTATGTTCCGAGAAAACACCTGGCAAGGGTGACATCTCTTCACAGCGTTAATACAATCTTTAAAGATAGTAGGCCAAAAATAACCCGCTCGCATAATACGTTGGGTTGTAGCAAGCCCAGATAAGTGACCGCCACACGCCCCCACATGGAAATCATTAAGTACCCGTTCCGCTTCTTCGTGAGTCAAGCAATGACAGAGAATGGATTCCTTTCCTCGGCAATACAAAGTTTCACCAATGATAGTATAATCTTTAGCGTGATGTCTCACATGCCGTTGCTCGTCTCGTGAATAATGCGGAGGAAACTTAAAAGTTTGGAGATATCTAATGACATCCCCATACCAAGAGTCCTCGGTCGAGATAATAAATAAGTGTTCATCCACAAAGGAATCTTTATGAATGACATCCTCATCAAGCCGTGGAAGGTCCGACATAAGCACAACGAACACCAATGATTTCACCGATTTTGTAGTAGCAAACTCGAGATCAAATTCCTGAAGGATCACAATCCATTTATTATATTTACCCCCGATAAGGCGTCTTGATAGCACGAACTGAAACGGATTGATATGAGCTACAACAGTGGTTGTTCGCAGCAAAAATGTAATGCCGTAACCGCTGGACTGCATGAACAGTCACAAGTGCCAGCTTTTCTACGTGGGTGTACCTTAATTCAACGTCTACTAAATTTTGACTAAGATAATAGATAACATGCTCGACGAGCGCATCATCTACCTGAACCAAGACCATGCCAATAGTCTCTTGAGACGCGGCCACATAAAGAATGAAATCTCGTGTAAAGTCCGGCGGACTAAGCACGGGGGCCGAGACCAAAGCTTTATTAAGGGTGTCGAAAGACTGCTGGGCTCGCTCATCCCAGATAAAAGGTGTGTCTTTCTTCAATAGGTGTTTGAAACCTTTAGTAATACTGGCATAGTTGACTATGAACCGACGCAAAAAAGTAGCTCTCCCTTGGAGGCTCTGAAGTTGAAACAGATTACGCGGAGGAGGCAACTGAAGTATTGGCTCAACTTTAAGAGGATCGACTCTAATACCCTCTTTCGAAACTATGAATCCTAGAGGGTGACCAGTCCTAACAGCGAAGATGCATTTGTGTGGATTCAATCGAATTTTGTAGTGGATACATCATTTGAGAATAATACGGAGGTGCTTGGGGTGGTCCACTCTCTTGCGAGAATGGCCAACAAGATCATCCAAGAAAACTTCCATAATATTCTTAAGATCATGAAAGGCATAGGTCATGGCTCGCTGAAAAGTAGCTCCGGCGTTCTTGAGGCCGAAGGGCATTTTCCGGTACGCAAAAGTTCCCCATGGACAAATAAATGTCGTTTTATATTGGTCCGCGGGTTTCATTTGAATCTGATTATAACCTGAGAATCCATCCATGAATGAAAAAATCTCACTTCCCGCACAAACATCCAATATTTGATCAATGAATGGCGTGGGGAAGTTGTCTTTCAGACATGCACGGTTCAAATCTTTGAAATCAGTGCATACATGGATCGTTCCCCTGCTTCTTATCCACAGGAACGGGGTTTGACACCCATTCGGTAAGAGGAACGGGATAGATGAAACCAGCTTTGAGCAGTTTCTCCACCTCTACCTTAATAGCAGCTACCTTCCTAGGGTTCACAGCACGTAAGCGTTGTCGAACCGGTTTAGCACCAGGATACGTTTTAATCTCGTGGTCAACAATGCGGGGGTCTATTCCTAGCATCTCCTCATATGACCAGGCGAAAGCTTCCTGGAGTTCAGTAAACAAATCAATGTAAATAGCAATCTCCTCAGGAATGCAATCGGCACCGACGTAAACATTCTCAATCTTTCCGGGAGTGCAGGAGATGTTGATCGAAGTGGTTGGGGAAATATTGGCCATATTCCCCTCCAAGAAAACATCATGCAACTGCAAAAGAGCCACAGGGTGACCAACCATCTCAGCTAGAGTCATCCTAAACTCCTCCTGCTCAATGAGCTGAAGGTTGGGAAGGAAATAATATCGATGGTGCATATCTTCCCAAGGCCTCTCACTACCACACATGGCTTCGAGGATAGCTTCATCAGATCGCAAAGTATCATCGAGGAAATCGTTAGAGCAAGATAAGTTGGCTGCCCAAACTGGCAGTGTAACGGGATCTTCTTCAACTGTCTGGGGAGAAGAGAGATCCGGATCTGCAGTGGTTTGTTGGATGTGATCATAAGTCAACTCCGCTACAGATAAAGGCATAGACATCCCGACGTGTGCAATGTCTCCAGACATAGAATCCGCGGATGGAAAAATCCATGGATCACCACAATAGGAAGTCTGAAATGGCATACTATTCGAAGGAGGAGGCACACTGTCGAAAATGGTTCCAATAAAATTCACAGGTGCAGAATGGTTAAAAGTTCCCATCAACGAGGGGTACATTCCAACACCTATGTTCCCAGTTGCCGACTGAGAATCAGAAACTTGCGGGACTACTGATCCCGTGGATGCTGTGGAAGGAGTGGCAACATAATCCAGCTGATCGATTGTCACAATCTTCCCTTCATGGGGAAAGCAAATAACTCGAAATATAGTAGACGCGACAGCCTTCATAGTGGACATCCAGTTCCGACCCAGTAAAAGATTGTAGTCGATGGGCGCATCAACCACTTCGACTTCAATAGGCACAGACTTACCTCGTAAGGAGACAACAAGGGAAGGGATAATTCCATGCGGCGTAAAAGATCTACCATCGAATGCAGTGAGTGTAGTTTTAGACGCGAGTAGAGGAGGAGAGCCAAGAGCTTTCCAACAAGTCAATGACATTACTGACGCGGAAGCACCTTCATCAACCATAGTACATTTGACGAAACTCTTAAGGCATACCACCTGGATTTGAAAAGCCATGTGGTAAGGCAAGCGAGGTTGGATATCAGTAGTATCGAACTTGATAACACTACGACTTCCCCCATCCTGAACTCCTAACGCACTCAAAAGGGCATGCCTCTGAGAAGGACAAGCTTGCAAAACTTCAAGAGCCGACATGGCACATGGAGTTTGGCCCAAATCTTCTACGATGGAGTAGTTCTGGGTGGCTCGAGCATTAGGATTATGCGTAGAGCGCTTGAGAACACCTTTCGGTATCCGTGGCATAATAGAAGGATTCTTGATATGCAAGGAATTATTAGGAGGAGGGGGAGGCTCATTCCCCAAATTCGGTTGTGGTGCACCATAATCACGTTGACAAGTAGCAACACAAACCTCCGACTAAACCATATTCACGCATCCATAACCACTGGTATTGGAAGAAGACGTTGTCGTTTCATTAGTACCATAACCAGTGGTGGGAGCATGCGAAGCCATATTTTGATGATGAGGAAGGGGATCCTTCAGCACAGCTAGGCTCTGTGCCAAATGCTTCAATGCTTCTTGAATACGAGGACATAAGTGAGTAAGATGATCCTCCCCACAAAGCTTGCAAGGGAATTTCACCTTACGCCTAGGGTTACGATCCTCACCAGCATTACCACCTTCCCGAGGAGGGTTGGCATTCTCTTTACGAGGAGTATTACGATTGCTATTATTGTTACTTCAATTGTTTCCACCCCTACGATTATTTCTCCCCTTTTTCTTACCACCAGGTTGCTGGTTACTTGATGGTTTCGTTGATTGCACATTATGTACATCAGACGACGGAGTGGAAGTGGACAAGGTGTGAACCTGTCTCGGAGTAGACTGGTTTAGCGACAAATTTTGCATTTGATTAGCTACCAAGTCTACAGGGCGAGTGCATGCAGACCCCACGATGCCTTCGGCATGTGGTCCAGGAACTGACGTGGGCTGATGTCTTGTTCTCGGTGCGTCAGGAATAATGTCATACAAAATTCCAGACTGAGAATAAAGTAGATCTAACTGCTGGACTTTCAAGATAGCTTGTTCCTAAATCATAATGCTGGACATCGAAACATCCTTAGCAATATATGGAAGTAAAGACTTCAGGTACCATTCCAACATGAACTATGGAGGAATATTGGCTTTCACTAATCTCTTCCTCCGACGCCACTCTTGAATGTGGTGAAAAATATGTGTGGCCTTATTCTGACAGAAGGTGGACAACAACTCAGTACCAGTATCATAATGAACCGGCAACTGGAAATGGACTAAGAAAACCAAAGCAATCTTGTTGAATCCCCTATAGGTGTTTCCAGGAAACTCCACATACCACTTCATGGATACCCCCGTGAGGGTGCGTTGAAATAGGTATAATCGGATTGAATCATGATTCAAAGAGTTGGAGGAGCACCAAAGGTGAAATGTCGTGACATGATCTCCCGGGTCCTCACCACCTTTCCCCTCAAACTTTGGAATGTCCGAAGGGAGCTTGGTAGGGACAGGAGGCCAAGTAGGGTTGTGACACACCGGATCATTCATGAGGTTCGAAATATCCGGGAGATTCAAGCGTGCAAGGAACGGGAGCTACGACTGGAAAGCTTGATTATAAGCTCCCATAAAAGGTTGATTGAACGGAATTGTGTTATACGATGGACCAAAAACTTGACCATTAGGGTTAAACTGCTGATACTGAGGACATGACGGCCCATAAGCTTGCCCATGGCCATAAGATGGATAACCTCCCCCTGCCTGACCCATTTGAGAGTAAGCAGGTATATGTGCATTTTGAGCACCATATTGGGGTGGTGGGTGATACTGGTGGCCAGCACCGACTGTGTTGTAGTAAGGGTTGCCACCATGGGTATGGGGCATGTATGTACTATTCATAGTGGGAACCATGTTGTATTGACCGTAATGGTATGGTATGTTCCCACCCCCAATATTTGGATTAGCTTGAGCAGTCGTGTGATGACCATAAGCGTGAGAAGTATTCCCAGGTCCCAATATGGGTGTGACCAGTAGCAGGGTTGGTGGTGTGATGTCCATGCGGATAGGAAATATTCCCACCCCTTACATTACTATTACTAGCGGAAGTAGTGGACGCAAAAGTATGCCATATGTGTCCACCCCCGTGGTTGGGAGGAACGGTATCATGTGCGAAAGTGGTCCTAGGTTGATGAGTAGCGACATGTGTATTAGGTGGTGGATGGCGAGTCGTATTTCGGACAACATTCCGACTAGGTTGAGTATTCCTAGGAGGTGGTCGAGTTCCAACATTAGCATGGTTAGGAATCTGACAATGCTATGTGAGTGGGTGGACAACGTAGTGTCCCCAGCTAGGGTAGTGTCCCCAATGGGTATAGTATGGCTAACACTTTGACTAGTTCCAGCATGAGTACCAACCATAGTGGAAGGTTCAACAGTATTGTGACTAGGCATACCAAAATAGAGTGCAGTGGGGATGACAATAGGGCTAGAATCATCATGAGTCTCAGGCCTCCTATATCTAGAATCGCGTGGAAACGAAGGAATGAAAGGCTCGTCCTGTTCTTCCTCCTCGGGTAAGTCGGGCATCCCGTAAAGATAATTGTCCAAATTCGAAGGATCAAACGGATCCCTATCAAGTGGATTAGGCCATATAGAACTAGGTTGAGTCGCAGGTGGATCACCTCCCCAATCCTCACGAGGAGTCTGGGGATCGGAAGTATGTTCAACTCTACCCGAAGGAGTAGAAAGGTCTTGCCCGATATCGGGATGTGTAGCCATGTAATCCTCAACGTAAGTCACGTAAGAATCTGAAGACTCAGAGGGAGCCCTCCGGCGTCCTCTAGTAATATGTTTTGTAACCAAAGTTGGCTTTAAACCAGCCAAATGACGGGACTGGCAGAGAGTAGGGCTCCGCTCCACGTTCTCTCCGGAGAGAGACACGACGTCTCCTAAAGGTCAACTATCGATCAAAAAATAGTAAATCAAAAGCACACACCTAGAGAATCTACAGCCAAGAGCAGACAAACAGAGTGGATAAATGAGCTCCCGACACTAGAGCCGGTATGTCTCACCTAGGAGAGGCTTGAGACTCCCAAACTATAGCCAGAGGTAACAGAATCAGTCATAGAGACACCCAGGCTTCACTGTGTCGACAGGGTCAAGTCCACTGCACGAACACAACTGTGCTGTTTAATCGCTATCTGACTCAGGACACAAACAACATAACCACTGCAAGTACCCTGTGCGGTACCTAGGTAAGGAAACTATGTCTACCACAATATAACCAATGCTCAGGGGGACAGTCGCAGGTGGGATCCATCGTATGGGCAGGGTAGCTAAGCCCGAAGCACAAGAGGACAAACCTCCGGTACCCCCAGATACGAACAAATCCTGGATATATCTCCCACGTTCAACCAGTATTAGAGGGATATCTCCTCAACCAACCTCCCGTGACCTCGTTCTTAACTCTGGTTTGAGTAGAGCTTTCCTGAGAACACCAATCTATACCATGGATTCCTCCACTCCCTGGTCAGACACCTAATGTTTCGTTCAGTAGTCTTGGATTGTTAACTCACAATGATCTATTCCAAGACTCTAAACCTATGCTAGTTGGTGTACCCTATAAATAAAATAAGTCTAATCAATTTTATGATTAAGCATTAATTTTAGTGGCTGTCATTACTCAAGGGATATGGTTGTGAAACTAGTGATGTCTAGACTCAATAATATGCACCATTGTCCAATCCTAGACTCATCTATCCAATAAAACAATGCCACTAATATGAAAAAATCAACCAACAATTCCGAAATAAATATGCAACTTTTATCTTTTCAATGCACAAGCAGAACCTAAAATGAAGGCAACAAGCACTCAATGCAAAATGCAGTACATGGAAATAATTTTTTTTTTTGTATTTTCTCTTATAAACATAAAGGAAAATGCAAAAACTAAATGAATATTTTTGTATTTTTTCAATATATATGGAATGAAAAAATGCAAGCAAAATCCTACTATTCAGTCACTGAAGTGCCGAGAAGATCACTAAGACAACCCAGCAGATCCTAAACAGCAAGACTCAGCCCAAAGGAAGAGCTCAAAAGGAAGAAACCAAGAGGTTAAAACCAAAGATGGTAAAAAACCAAGAAGGCTCAACCAAGAGAAACGAAGAGATATGGTCACAACCAAGGCATGAAACAGTGAAGAAAGAGGCCAACAAAGACTCAGGAATCAACCAAATTCACCCAGCAACAACCAATAGCCATAAACCAACAAAAGCCAGAGTTACACGCTACTGTCAAAGGAATACTTGCGTGTACCCGCGAGCAGTAGTGTAAATAGAGGTAGGTATACGTGGGCAGAACTGAGCCAGCCCGCGGGTGAGGAACAACAAATGGTCAAATAGAGAGTCCAGAGGCTCAAAAAAAGCAATTTTTCTATAGTGTATTTTAACGGCCAATCAGTGACACAGAGCTTCGATAAACAACAACTATAAATATGGTCTAATGCTCAAAATTTTTCCAAAACATGGATGTTTTCCCTAGCGGAGTCGCCATTTCTGTATTGGAGAAAACTCACTATGGCTTGGGAATACCACAACAGACAGATGACTACCAGAAATCTACTCAATTCTCAAAACAATGCTATTATAAATGACAATGTTAAAACAATGGAGAAACGTAACCAACCTCGATCCAACGTTTGATGTAGATCCTCGTTGGAGCTTTCAATCCACGCACATCCAAACACTTGTAATCTGCAAGTTAGTCTCAACAACCAATATCTAACAAGTACATGCGATATATAAATGACATTAACATTATCAATAACAATGGTCCATAATATCATAAGCAAATGCAACCCAATGTATAATAAATGACATTCACACCATGAATGGACGAGAATATGAGTATTTCTATTAATGAACAAGAAGAAGTACAAAGTGATACGACCTCTTGCCGGCAACCAATCTGAACCAAGATCTAGATCAATCCACTTGTGCCTCCACCACTTCAATCATCCATGAATGGAAAAATCAAACTAGAAAGGAGTTTGGAAGGTGAACATAAATGGTTCACAACTACAAGGATCAATAAGTGCAGACTCAAGATAGGGAAAAAATCCACTAGAGTGCCTTTACTCTTCTCTTCTTCCTCCCATCCATAAGCCATATGTGCTCAATATATAGTCCTCTCAAAGGTAGGTGAAAGGACTCATCAAGACGTTACTTGGGCAGATGGAGATCCAAAGGTCACCCAATGACCGCTTTTTGGGAGTAAAAGTAATAAAATAGTGGTTTTTACCATTTTACTTGATACCCGCAGGCTATAGGGATGCAACTCGCGGGTACGCATGCTATAGTGATGCAACATGCGGGTAGGAACAAAAATAGGATAGACTAGTATCACTGAAGGATGAAAATGGATCTGAGTCACTGAAATGGATCCTACAGGCCAAAGAATGCTGATGCTCACAGGGTGGAAGATTTCTTTGTAACACCGTTCTTCTGATAGTATAAAGTTAGATCTTTCACCCATAAATGGATCCAAGCCTAAAAGAACTCTCGTACCTGTACCAACCTTCCAAGCAATCCACCGCTTAACCACGGATAGTGTAGTCAATAGATTTTTCCAGATAATGGAGGCTATTGGGAAAACAAAGTGTTTCTTCCTCAACCATGATACAACATCAAATCCTTTCAAATATTTCCTTCTCATAGTGACCCTCCAAATACCATCATGAAAAAGTGCCCTCCACAGTGATTTGGCAGCCACGGCCTTGTTAAAGAGATTGGGATCTCTTATTCCCCAAAATATCTTATTTTTTGGCTTTTTCATCAGACTCCATCTTGCCAAATTGTAACCCCCTTGAAAGTCCAACTGAATTTGTCGCAACACAGTTCCATGTCGGACAAACTTTTAGTAAAAAATCTTTAGCTCCAACACGATCCATCATAGTCTCTTGAAGAAACACAACATCGGGTTTAACTATAGACAAAAGATCCTTGAGGGATAGCATCTTGGAGGCACCCACACCCCCCCTAATGTTAAGAGAGAAGACTAACATCAAGGAACACTCATATCGAGGTTCAGTGCTCTGAGTTGCCCATAAGGGGAAGGAACAAAAACAAGGTTTGACGAAACCATTATGGCGTATGTTGCCAACCCTCCCTCAACAACCCCCATGTCTTTTTTCCTGTTAGTGGATTTGTTTTTAGGCTTCTTCCTTATGGTGACATTTGCAATATCCACAAGGCCAGCTCCGTCTATAAAGGATTTATAGGTCTGAAGAGGCACTTTATTAATAATAACTTCTTTGTATGAGGGTTCTGAGGGTTTGGTAAACAAATTTGTATCCAATGGAGGGGGGGGGAGCCAAGGTGCATTCATTGTGTAAATGAGGGGTAGTGTGAGGTCCCTGAGGAGAGGTCTCAGTCAAAATAGGGCTTTTGGGATCTGTAACAACCAACAGTTCTGTCGATGAGGGGGAAATCAAAGGAGGGTTTTTTGAGAATATGACAGCGTTCAAATGAGAAGTAAAGGGATGGGAATTGTTAAATGTTTCCAAGAAAATTTCCTAGAAACCCTCAAAAATATCGACCAACCACTCCTCATTACTACTTAGCAAAAGAATGTCTTGTTCAGTTAAAGAAGTAAAGAAATTTGGAAAGAAAATATTTAACTTACCAATGAAAGATTCAGTAGAGGGGAATTGAATGGGCACCTCCATATGAGCATTCTAAGTCCTCCCCTTTAAGTCTTCTTCTCTCGCTTTTGAAACTAACTCCAGCAACTGAGCCTCTCCAATCACTAAACGACAATTTGTTTTTATATGGCCAGTGGATCTGCATACATGACATCAAAAGGTTTCTCTCCAATACTCTAGTGTTTGAATGAAGGACCCCTTTTCAGTGACAATCTCAACTTCTTATGGCAGTCCTAGGTCCATGTCGAACTCCACTAAAATCTAGTCCATGTGTTTGTTATTCCACCTTAGGTCCCTTTCATCAAAGAAAACAAATATGCCAACAACATCTCCTATCCCTCTCAAAACCGCTAGATACCAGTATTCAATGGGGAGGTCGGGCATTAGCATCCATAAGCATCTCTCCTAGAAGAACACTGTAAAAGGGTTGAAATTACCCAGAGACTCAACGCTCAACCATAAGCACCCCTCTGTCTATAAGCCAAGTTTTTTCTGCAACTTTTTCCAAATCCTGCACCGACATCCATTAATTCTACACGCCGGAAAATAGGGGTGAAATAATTCGACAAAGGATCAAGTCTTGGTAGCACACCCCATATCTCCCTAGCCGACATGGTAAAATTGAGATCACCTCCTAATATTATATTTTTTCCATTAAGAAGGCATGCTCCATTAAGTATGACTAGAAAGCTTTCTTGTTAGAATATGTGCCATAACAATTTACCAATTTCAAGGGTTGTTCAAGATCCCTTGAATAACCTTCGAAAAGAATCCCTGCAGAATCCCACCCTTGATATTCATGGACAAAATAATCATTTCATAGCCCTAGCTAGGGATTTTTGTTCTCTAAGCATCCTCATACCTCCAGTTTTGGAACCACCAACAGTGGTGTCCCCACCTAAAGCCTTTTTAGAACTCCTAAATCGGATAGGAAAAAAAATACATGCCAAACCACCTTTAACTGCTCACTTATTACCAACCATACCAGTCATTCGAAATAGACCTCCCTCATCCTTAATACCGACCAAATTCCCTTGGTGTCTTATGGTGGAACTTGAGGTATAGGGCATGCCTTATCCAGGAGGAAGATGTCCTAAGTAACCAACACATGGACATAGTGAAGTTTGGGTGAATTTGTCGTGGTGACAGTTTTAAATGATAAGGGTGCAGTGATGTTGTGCATACTTGTTGTAGTAGTGAAGGCCATCTTAGTGAAGTGCATTAGTGAAAATATATTTTGAAGAAAAGTTTCTTAGTGGTATGTGCCTTGGTGAAGGATGCTTGGCATATATTAGATTTTTTGGTAAGAGTGCCTTATGGAGAATGTCTTGGTGGTTGAATGACAACCTTCCACTAGTAGCACGACTCATGACTTGTATGGGAAAAATATGGAGTGAATTGCCAATGAGTGACATGGTGACAACATCAAATTCATTTGCAAAATGCTACATGTAATACTAGAATAACATGAAAATGAAGTGAAGTAGTTTTGCTCTAGTTTCATGCTATGGATTCATCGTATCAAGATGGAAAAAGTGAAAAGAAGCTAACATTTCTACTATATAAGAATGTTTTTTTTCAAAACATGACTTTTAGATCAATTAAAATGAAGTCAACCTAATAGTAGTTTAAGGTATGTTTTGGGGAGTGGAGGGTGAAAAAAACACAAATAACAAAAACATATAAAATATATATATATATATAAATATTAAAAAAAACACAAGGTGTCAAATGGGAGCAATTTTTAGGTTCCTATGTGTTTTTTTGAGGGCCGCTCTGATCTTTGAGGATGAGCTTGTTTGGATAAGGTGCCAGGACCGAATATGATGTCTTCATTGCCATAGAGTCATATTCTTGGTGTAGTGGGGGTGTCTATGTTGTCTTTGAGTCTGAGAAAATGGAATGAATTGCGGTCAAATTTTGGGTTATGTTGTGTCTTCCTTCTAATGGCGGTATTGGAGTAATATGTTGTTAGGGTTTCTATGGTTTTGCATCGGAATTGTGTGGTGGGATTTCATGTTGGGGAGGTTTTTTAAAAAGCTTTGGGAATGCTCTATTTTGAGGGCTAGGTTTGTGCGGCGGTCCATCAGTGTTAATTTTTGGGTTTTCTGTGGGGTTTTCCGTGTTGTGATGGGGAAAATGCCAAATGTTGCGGGTGGTCCTGTCTGTCTATGCTTAGAATCCTTAAACAACTTTTATTCTTGAATCGTGCAGAATATCTGCAAGAATTTGAATGCCGAGAACAAAATAATTGTTGGTATGTGCAGGCATTGAATTTCATTGGCGTTTAGTACTTGGATTTTGGATCAATGTATGCGTAATTGTTGGTATGTGCAGGCGTTGAACTTCATTGGCGTTTAGTACTGGGAATTTGGATCAATGTATGCATTGAATCTACTGTTTCGGAAGAGTAAGAAAAAAGAATGGATGCTACAAATAAAGAATAGATTTCTTGATGGCTCATAGTGGTCAGAATGTGCTCATCATGGGTTGTGTGCTTGTTGTGGGATGTGGCAATTCTGTCATGGAGATGTTTGAATAGCTGCAACTTTTTTTTCGGTAGTTTAAACTCTAACTATATTTAATTATATAATATAGCAATAAATAACATAAATATATATTTTTTATATAGTTATATTATGATAATATATATTAATACATATAAAATAATTTAAAAATATACATCAAATAGAAACCTTTGCTCTTGATCTTCTTTACTCTCCGGAGTTGGATGGTTGGACATTTTGAAAAGATGACATTTCTAGCCGCACATCGCACACTTTTCCATTCTAATCGAATAGCATGAGCGTCTTGATAGAGAGCATTGAATTTTGAGGATCTCTAGCCCATGTGCCCACGTCGGCTCTTCTACGATACATGAAAAAAAAGGGCGTTGAATTTTATCTTGAAATTTGAAGCGGGAAAGGCTTTGAGATCAAAATTCATGTGGGTTTTCATGAGAAACAATGTTCAAATGTTGCACGAATACAAAAATATATGACTAAGAGAGGGATAAGATCTCACACACCTCTATGAGTTTATTATGGATTCCTAAATCAAACGTTTGGCTAAGATAATGGATCCACGCAGATATGATGCCCTAGCGCGTCCAGATCATATTCTCAATATGTTTTTGATCGCAGAGAGCCATGGATATATGATGCCCTAGCAAGCCGAGTAAATGGATCCACGCAGATATTACAAGCCCTATGGGTACCTGTTACGCGGAGGCCCTCTTTGAAATTGAAATCCACTTTCATAGTAATTTTTAGGCCTGCCATGACTCTATTCAGATTTGCTTGTATGGTACTTACATTATCTTTTCTTTTGTTTCAAGAGATTGTGGTCAATTGTGTTGTATGGCCTCAGTGGGAACGCCTCATTGACATTGAAGGTTGTAGTGACCAGTGTCAACCTCTAGAAGATCCCACCGATTCACCCTAACAAATTCATGTTTTATTTGCTGAAGTGGATTATTCCTACTCTGTTTATGGATGGGGGCCAACTGTTTGATGAAATTCGCCAACCACAAAACAAAATCGATTTGGTATCTTATAGGATCTCTTTATCTCTTTACCTTCTGCTATATTATCTATTTATCTTAGTGGATCGATATCATTGTAACCACTCAATTGAAAGAAAAAAAATGAGCGTTGTTACGGGGAAAGCCTCAAATCCATGGAAGGGGTATGGTTGGAGAGTGTTTGTTATTTGGCGATATAGAGAAGAAAAACTTGGACAATATCATGCTAATTATGGCCTTCTGCTCCATGTGACCCAACTTCCCACCAGGGAAAATTCTTCCCCCAAACCCAAATGGAATGAATCCACCGGTGTTCTTCTTGCTGTTACCCATCATGTGGAATCATTCTGGATTGAATTCATAAACATCGTCTCTCCCCATATATCAGGATCTCCGTGCATGCCTACTATGTTGATGAACACAGACAGGCGATCGGAAGTCCAATACATTGATTGCATATTGGGTGCAGAAGACTCCATCATTGCCTTCCACTTCTGAAGAACTTGCCCTGCATTTGCAAAATTAAGATTGATTATGCATCACCATTTTAAGATACATGATATCTAATGAATATTTGACCCAAAATATGCAATGTGCACATACACACACTCATGCACTCACACCCACACACAAGGAAATAATGGAAAAAAGCTCTTGTCATACCTTTGTTTTACACCACCACTGCATTCAACATCTGTATTATGCACGTGAAGAGATGAAACTTTTCTACCTAGAAAAGCAACATACAGCAGGGGACGAGGATCCAGAGAATTAACATCCCAAAGGATGATAGCTTCAGTTTTTGCTACAACTACCTTGCCTTTATTTCTCCATTGCAACGGGCTAGAATAGTTCATGTTGGTTACATCTCTTTGTGTCTCCCAGTTCATCACAAGATCTCCATCACGAATATCATAAATACTAACTGTCTTTTGGGCACTAGCAGTAGATACTAAAAGAGGCCCAAATGGCCTGTACCCCAATGTTGATTTTCTGGCACAACATTTGCAAAGCCAAAATTTCTCCCCAAGACATTCCTCCCCATCAAAACTGGAGTGATGGTACTGGATGTTGAAGTGAAGGTCTCTAATTCAGTATGGAATGCCATAATATGTTTATTATAAAAGTCCCATGAACATAAACCTAAGCCCAATGTACAGCCTGCAGATGCTGCCACAACATATTTACCAGAACAACCATCTGAACTAGCCTTGCCTTCCGCATAATATCCAACATAGCCCCGTCCCCCTGTCTATGCCACCAGATATCCCTGTTGTTCCTACTCCATGGGCTCTAAGCCATTTGACTTCTGCATTATGAACCTGAGCTGTAGCGTTTGCAACATCCTTGAGATGTAAATATAATGCATTAAGGATATCATCATGTTTTCTCCAATACTCCGTTTCCAGACCATGATATTCTTCCAAGCTTGTGATCATATAGCGATGACCATTTAAACCTTGCTACCTGGGCCATGGCAGCCCTTTTTTCATATTACAAAAAGTCTTGAAAATATTTTACTCTCACTTCCATCCCACTCTACACAAAATACTGCTCTAAAGGTTCGATTGAGGAGTCAGTCTTCCATTGGGAGATCCTTCCCCTTGAACTTGGATGTTAAGGGTGATGGACCTGCTCGATATAGGCCCCCCCCCTTGAATTTAACAACTTGCCTCCTTTATATATAGATTTTTGTTGGATGAATTCATTAGGCAATGCATTGGTCTCCTCATGTTGATTGATGACTTAGATCGAGAGCCATCCTCTCTCTCTCTTTGCACTGTACTTCTCATCCCAATATTCCTTGACAACAACTTTGTATGTTGACATGGTTTTCTTCTTGTTTCTATATATACACTACTACTTGTGTTTCTATTGACTGGTTAGTTAGCTATTTCTTTGCTTTTGGTAGAGTAGTGATAGGATTTATTTTTGCACTCCCATTGTTTATTCACATTCAGTATATTTTGGAGTCTGATTTACCAACTTGGGTCACTTGTTGGGCATTAATTAAATTATCTTATCTTATCTAATGAGCACTTTTCTAGGAGGGATTGTCATCATCCATCTCACATTCCATGACATGAGATGCAACTTCATTAAAATTAAGTGCACCAAACAACTTGCCAAAGTGATTCATTCACAAAATGCCACAAGCTCACGGATGGGCAAGTGGGGGCTGCCTAGTCACTTCCTTGTATGTCTTGGGATTTGGGTAGAAATCCACACCCTTAAACTTTTTCTGGGCAAACAAGCCTGAATTTAGAGTCCTTTCTCTTGCTTGATTGATTCACTTGCCACCCTTCATCATCCACCAAACAAGACTAATTTGGGTCAACTACTGGCATGTTGGAGAGTGGATTAGTATCTTCACCATGCAATCGGATTTTGTTATAATATGACGATTTACGTTGTTATGAAGTGGATCATGACTTTTGTGATGAGGTGTTAGGAAATCATAGTTAGGTGGTGAATAATGTTCTTGAATAATTGTGTATGTTACCTCTATGTGCATAAAAGATGCCCCTTTGTTGATTGAAGTTCTTATCACAAGTAAATGAATTTCTATTGTGTATTGCACATTACCTATATCTGTGTTGATTGCATGTATATATTTTAAAGGATATCTATTGAATAAGAGATTTCAGCAATGACCCTTAGATATCATGAATGATGCAGTGATTTTTCTTGAAAACAACTTTTTATCCAGGTGGATTTTATTATGGCATAATGTCATTGTTGTATCATGAGTTAGAACATGATATTCATACATTTTTCACTTATTGTTTACTATCATTGAGCATGGATGTACCCGTCAATACCATTGAATGATTTTGGTCATCCATGGACACTAATATGTTTTGTTTGCCAAGATGGTTTCCGATATGGAATTAATTAGTTATTAAGACAGCATTGGTGGTTTTTCTTTTGCAAGCAATTTGTTCCTGAGATGTTTTCAATGTGTCAAATATTGTAGATTTGGTAAACTTTCTGCATTTTCCATGACATATTATACTGTACATCGACAAGAAGCCTTTTTTCCAATAAATCATTATTAGGAAGAAGCTTGATGATGTGGAAAGTTGGGGATGAAATGCAGAATTGTGTCATGAATTGCAGCTTAAAGAGATTCCAAAGGAGGCATGTGAGCTTTGCCTTTCTGTCTTGGACTTATCAAACAACGATATTGCAGGGTTGCCAGCAAAGCTTGGCAAGCAAACTCCAGCTTCCTGAATCTATTTGTATCTTTTTCTTCTCTTTCCCTTTATAATATTTTTATTGTTTTCTTAGCTATTTTTTCTCCAATGTAATGAATATACAGATCAATTCAAATAAATTTGTCATGAGTTAGAGACTATCATTACCTTCTCAAAACTATCAACATTTTTGTTGGAAATATATGTTACATGACATTCCTAGATCTTTGGAAATTGAAACGTTAATTGGAGTGTTTGGGTGGTTTTGGGACCATTCATCATATTGATCTATAAGTGATAAGAGCCCAAGAACTTGTATCTTTTGACTCATCCTTTTATGTAGAAATTGATGGCTACATTTTGGAATGTTGCATACTGGTAACAGTGTAGTTTCCCAAGGAATAATTGAATCAGTAGTAGAAGTTTGTTTTGGCTTATGTATGAGAATGATTTAACTATGGTTTCTTCTAAATAATGATTTAGAATGATCAAGGACAAAGAACATAGTAAATGAATTTTGAGATAAGACAATGAGAGGCTAAGAATGCACAATTCATATGGAGATGTTAGTCAAGCTCCATCAAATTTTTGAAGTGAACTTTCTCTGTGGCAATGGCACCAAAAATGTTACCCACCCAAACTAACATGCGTGAAGGAAAGTACCGAAGAAGCAAAACTAACCTAGGGGAACTAAGATGAATAGGCTAATGTCACCACCCCCAATCCCCTTTCACACTTTTGGTTGGCTCTTCTCCAACTCGAGGGGGGCTTCCGTATACTAGGATCACTAGGGCATAGAAAAGGAAAAGCAATGTGATTGAAGGGGCTTCCCTAGCAGAAGGTAAAGGAAAAAATGATGGGACAATAGAGAGAAACCACTGAAGAGACTAGTGTCTTGATCAACCAAGGGGTAAAATGGAGTCATAGAAATTACAATATAAAAACACTAGCAATACTCACAACCTTTGAAAGCTCAATACAAGATTCATGCCACACATTCAGTAAAAAAACATTTCCATACATGTCACAAAAGCTCCAAGAGGAGATTTATTCATTAAGCTTCAAGAAGGGGAAACTCTACAGGTCCAGGGGAAACTCTACAGGTCCAACCACACCAAAGTGGGGGGGGGCACTTGTTTAAATAGGGTGCACTTGTTTAAATAGCACAAGGATGAAGGAATGTGTGCCCCCCTATGTGTTAGAAACTTAGATCTCATGCAGTTATCCATGCACCACCTCTAGAGTGAATTAGGACCTCAAATCCCACCTCTAGAGTGAATTGGGGAGAGAGTAGGACACCACTGCAGAGAACTAGGGGACAAAAGGAGTGAACTAGAGAAAAATTCACTCATGCAACACCTCTTCATTTAATACGAGAGAAGAGAGCATGCCCTCCTCAAAAGGAATATTCTGTTTTACCATACTACTAGATGTGGGAATTTTCCCCCCATTCAAGGAGATTTGTCTCTAGGGATGTGCACCCCAATCAAATTTGCCATTGACTGTGAAATCTACTTGAAGGTAAGTGTGCCTTTAGCTAAGTGAATGAGCATTCATGAAGTGAAGTGGAGTGTGCATTTAGTCAAGTGAAGAGTGTTAAATTTTATAATGTAGATCTGATTTGATTATGCAGTAGAAAAATGGTAACTAATTTATCACCTTTTAGCAGACTTTAGCATATAATTCTGAGATTATAAACCAACAGTAAATAAAACAACCAGCCACAAGAACACAATTTTTTTACCTTGGGGAAACCTTTTCAGGAATAAAACCCCACCAAAGAATAATCTTCCTTAATATGAGATGACTGAGTTTTACATGAGCAGATTTAAGAGTAGACTTTTACAATAGAGATAAATTTGCCTCTGGGGCACACATACCAAGAGAAACTAAAGATGAAAAATGCTTGAAGAGATATGTGAAAGGCTACCCTGTTGATGTAATCCCTTCAACTGATGACGTCATCCCTGATCCAAGCCCTTCTAGGGCCTACGTCACTCTGATCTGCCCTGACATCAGATTGGTCAAGCCTTCTAGGCCCGCATGTTAGGTTGCTTCCCTGACAAGTGGCCTTTCAGGCCTTCCTATTCTGCTGAACCTCTGATCTGTGGCCTTTTAAGGCCTGTCCACCTGACCATGAGCTCTTTAGGGCCTGTATATTGTTGTGGTTGTCCTCCTAAAATCCATTGTAGCTTGCGGCATCCCTTTTAGAGCCTGTTGTAGCCTTCCAAAGGCCTATGGCACATTTAAACATCCCTCAGTGCTCTGCTGTAGATGATCTCAGCCCTTCTAGGGCCTGCGACTGCCCTGTACCAGTGCTTAGGGCTCTATTGTCACCAGTTGGGTCTT